>JAPYXD010000698.1:5785000-8285000 GCA_030998225.1 Diplolepis rosae
TTCTGCGATATGGTCAAATTACCGATGGCCTTCTGCAACATTCTGAACGTTTCCGCAACTGAAATTTCATTCCGCAAACAAAATTTAATAGCACTTCTTTGCTCAACAAATTGAGACATTGTAAAAATCGAAAAAATCACTTTTAGTCGTTTAGAAAACACAAGCGTAACTATGTAACGAATGATGACATTGACATGAAATTTGGCACAGATGTCAGTAACAATAGGACCAGCATAAAAATAAAAGATTATGCCCAAATCGGTTAGCCCGCGAAGTTTAAATTAAAAATTCACCTTACAACGTTTAGAGTCTAATTATTAAGACTCATCTCAACACCCACGAAGGGAGGACTCAAGTTACCATATTCAACCAACTGGACTCAATTATAACTAACTTACTTTCAATCAAGGGTAATTACAACCAACTTTGAATCTTCATGTTATTACCATTTCCATGGTGCTTACTTACCCTCTATTTTATGTTAATGTAGTATATTACGTGCCTAGGCGCACAATGAGGGTTATTGCGTGACGAGCGACAATGCTCGTAGGAGATCGTAGCCGAGACAAAGCCGAGACGAAGCCAAGGCGCGATCAGTCCTGCGAGCATTTTCGCGAGTCTCGTAATTTCCCGAATTGTGTGCATTGGCACGTATTCTATTTTATGTGACTTCGGTGCGTATACGAGTTTTTATGCGTACACTCGAATCTAATCTAGTATTGTAGTTGTTTGCGGCGCTAGTCATTACAGTTGATATGTCACGACTAGTCCCGGCCATTTTGATTTTATCGATCTTGTGTAGTAGTAATGGATTTTAAAAGACGCATGCACAGTTCAAATATACAAGGCTTTGCCAATAAGGTGCTAACGCTGTACGAAGAAGAAGAAGAATAAGAAGAAGATTTTGCTCCACTGTATGGCTTTAGGCGCATGCGCAGTTCAATTTTTACATTTAATTCCTCTGTAGCGCAATATACTACATTGCGCTACTGTTAACTGTAGCGAAAAAACTAGTTTGCGCGCCGGTGGCACATAAAATATATTTCATATAATTAATCCCTTTCTGATCACTGACATATTATTATTCACCCGAATTTCCTCAAGATGAACGATGAAGATTTTTATTTTACAAAAATAAAGGGAAAATTGGAAAGAAATACACTGTTTAAAATGCTATTAATTTTATGTGCCTCCAACGCGTAAACTCGTTTTTACGCTGCAGTTGAGAGTTGCGTAATATTATGTATTACGATACAGAGGAATTTAATGTAAAAATTGAATTGCGCATGTGCCTATAGCCATAGAGCAGAGCGTAATCTTCTTATTCTTCTTCTTCTTCGTACAGCGTTGGCACCATACTGACAAAGCCTTGTACATTTGAACTGCGCATGCTCTATTACAATACGCTACTACTACACAAGTTCGAGAAAATCAAAATGGCCGGAATTAGTCTGGAAATATCAAGTGCAATGGACGAGAATCATGATGAATATTAGATTAGATTCGAGTGTACGCATAAAAACTCGGATACGCACCGAAGTCACATAAAATAGAATATGTGCCAATGTACACAATTCGGGTGATTACGAGACTCGCTTAAAATGCTCGCAGGACTGATTGCGCCTCGACTATGCCTTGGCTTCGATCTCCTGCGAGCATTGTCGCTCGTCGCGTAATTACCCTCATTATTTGCCTAGGCACATAATATACTATTAATAGACTTTAATCTACAAATGGTAAATTAAAATTAATAGATTTGTATATTATGAAAAATTAACATACATTCATATTAAATTCAATAACTTTTCAATCAAAATATATTAAAATTATCAATCATTATTAAAATATATAAGTGTATTAAAATTCAAATAAAAGTTTGTACTTTTTAAGATTGAAGTATTGTGAATTTAATATACGTTACTGAAAAAAAATTCTATTACATGTAATGGAAGTTTAATACAGAAATTTCTAACAGTTTAGAGACGAAACGACATGCGCGTAAATCTTTTCCGCTACGTCGAATCTTTCCAGTTCGATTTCGATTAGAGTATCTAGTGGTTCCGATTCGATAGTACCGTTCTTCCTGTTTTAAGTGAAAGTGGATTACCAGTAGATCCATCGATCCTTTCATTCAGGAACAATAGGGAAAAACCTCTATCACCCGTCGGCACCACGATACGTGAAAGATAACCTTCGTTTTCGGGATATATATGTGCAAAGCCAATCAGCTCGTTATCACCAGCATTATCAGAATAACCGGTTGGAAATGGTTCAATCCACACTCTCTGCACTCCATTTTCCCGGCAATAAATGCTCTGGAACTGTCCTACCGTTACTGATGAATTTCAACATTTATCATTTGAGAAATTTGAAGAAGGGTGAAGTAGAATAACATCCTGAAAGAGAATTCTTTTAGTATAGCAGAGAAAATTTTGTATTAATGAAAGGTTTTATTTTATAGAATTCTGATTTCTAAACGTTAAGGAGTCATTCTGCTATCTCACTTTTGAAAAATCGATTTTTTTTGTTGCATTTTTCGGTAGGTTCAGGGGGATTCATTTGATCAAGCAGAAGGAGTATTATATGGAGCAGGGATCGCTGATTAAGTGTAAGTAACTTTTGTTTACAATTTTTAGGTCCCGAAAACGTTTTTCTTGAAAAAACGGTTTTGCGCTCGGCGCGCACGATTTCTCAAAAAGTTTTCAACCGATTACTTTCAAATTTTCTGCGTTTATTCTAGACATAAATATCTATGGAGTGACGAAGCGGTTCTTTAAATTTTAAATTTTATCATAGTTAAATTAACAAACAAAGAGCAAAAAAAAAGTAAAGTAAAATAAAGACAATTTTTAATTTATTTGTTTCACATGATTTTCACTCTTAAGCATTACCTAAACTAAACAATAATTTTATGTACAAAAATTATTTTATGTGCCTCCGGCGCGTAAACTCGTTTTTTCGCTACAGTTGAGAGTAGCGCAATGTTGTGTTTTGCGCTACAGAGGAATGTAATGTAAAAATTGAACTGCGCATGCGCCTGTAGCCATACAGCGGAGCACAACCTTCTTCGTATTTTTCTTTTTCTTCGTACAGCGTTAGCACCCTACTGACAAAGCCTTGTACATTTAAACTATGCATGCTCTATTAAAATACGCTACTACTACATAATATCGATAAAATCAAAATGGCCGGGACTAGTCGTGAAATATCAAGTGCAATGGACGAGAATCATGATGAATACTAGATGAGATTCGAGTGTACGCATAAAAACTCGTATACGCACCGAAGTCACATAAAATAGAATACGTGCCAATGCACACAATTCGGGAAATTACGCGCCTAGGCACGTAATATACTATTTTAAACTTTGAGACTGCATAAATAAACACTGAAGATTTTATTCAATTGAATATCAATATGAATAATTTGTCCAGTTTTAATTTGGTCCAGTTTCTACATGTTTGTGTCTAAAATAAATGAAGCGTTGTTACCAAAATTTGAGAAATAGTAGAAAAGTTAAAAATGGACGTAGATAGACTACTTTTGATTTTGACAATAAAAACAAATAATTTCCGATATATTTTGCTAAAATTGAAGTTTTTTTAAATTTCGAAATCAAAAGTAGTCTATCGACGTCTATTTTTATCTTCACTACCATTCCCCAAATTTTGAAAAGAAAATTTTATGTACTTTGGTCACAAACATGTAGAAACCTAAAATCAATCATATTTGCTAATTTGAAAAGAAAAGAAAATTATAATTTTACGTGTAGAACGTTATTATGTTTCATTATTTTTTATATCGTATATTCAATTTTCCAAAGTGAATTTTTTGGAAAGAAAATTATTAATAATGTAATTTATTTTTAACTCAATTTATGGAATAAATTTTTTTGAACCAACTATTTACTCTTTATTAAACAAAAACCTTTTAAATTTTACTATTTGTAGAAATATAAAATTAGAAGGGGCCAGATCGGGTAAGGCGTTTCATTACTAGTCTGGCGCTAGACAAATTACCCTATGGGGGCCGCATTTTTCCTGATCGGGGCCCGATTGGCGCCCCACCACAATTTTGTGCACGGGGAGTGATAATTAGTTGTAGAATTAAATTTAGATATTTGAGAAATAATATCAAGACAAATGAGTTTTTAAATTTGGCATATTAATTGCTTTGTTTAAACAAATGTTTGAATATTTATTCAGTTTTAAAATATCACGGTCAAACTAAATTAAAGCCTCGCATGATTCTCAATTCAATGCTATAGAAAATTAATTTGAAAAACTATTGTGTCAATGACAAATAGCTTTACAAACATGTAGTTGGTCCTAGAAAAATACATATTCATGAAAAGAAAAAACAGATGTGAAACTCATTGCGTATCTATCTTTCACCTTTTCTAAATATACATGAAGAGCAGCAATTCTACTGATAAAAAATTCTTTTGCTTTTCCTGCAAATAAGAAACTTTTATTTGCTTATATTACTGTCTTGAGGAAATTGGGGAAATCTCCTTGGGCATGTGATAATTGATAAAAGTAGCAAGTTCATGTGAACAATTTGATCCAGTTTCTACATGTTTGTGTCCAAAATAAATAAAGCGTTGTTTCCGAAATTTGAGAAATAGTAGAAAAGATAAAAACGGACGTAGATAGACTACTTTTGGTTTAGATAATGAAAAAAAATCATTTCTGAAATATTTTGCTAAAATTGAAGTATTTTCAAGTTTCGAAATCAAAAGTAGTCTATCTACATCCGTTTTCATTTTCTCTACACGGAAAAAATTTTCAGAGAAATATATTTTTTATTTTATAATGATGATTCTAAAAAATGTTTGGGATCTAGGGAAAATCCAGGTGCAATGGTAATTATTCCTAGCGGACTAGAAATTTTTCGCAGTCAAAATACTAAAGATTCGAAAAATGATATGAAACTATATTATATTAGGTTATAGTGAAGTTTGCTACAATCTATTGTAAATTATCGTATAGTTCATCTAAAGTTCAGTATTTCGCTGCGAAAAATCTCACTATTACACGTTTTTCCCTAAATTGAAATGTTGTTTAGAAAAAATTGTAAACTTGGGTTTCTCCGTGTACTATTTTCTAAAGTTTAAAAACAAAAATAGATGTATTTTAGACACAAACATGTATAAAAACCCAAAATCACTAAAACTTGCTAATTTCCGAAGTATCCACAAAAATAAGACCTAAGGCAAAAATAGATAATTTTGTCTTCAAGAATAGCAATATTATTATTGAAGGGCTAATTTGATAGTGAAAAGATTATTTCCCATGAAAAAAATTTGAAATGCAGAAAAATAATGTATTTAACCAATTTTATTTTTACTCGAACTTTTTTTCGTATCGCTTCATACCAAATTTCAAAAAATGATATTTTAATAAATCACGGATTATTTTTTTAGGAAAAAGATTTTCTACTACTAAACCGTTTACAATTTTCTAAAATGAATTATTTGTTATCAAATTCAGCAATTTGTTCATAAGAATTTCATTCTGAAAAATTGATTTTTAATGGTTTTAGCCATTAAAGAATTTATTTCCCAAAAATTGGGAAGGGTAAAGTTAGGAAGATTCTTTTTTCTGAAAAAATGATTTGTGGTTTATTAGAATCGCATAATTTTGTAAAATCTGGTATGAAGCGATAAGAAAAAAAGTTCGGCAAAAATTAAAATTTGTTAAATACATTATTTTTCTGCATTTCAAATTTTTCTATAGAAAATAATCTTTTCTCTTTTAAATTAGCCCTTCAATAATAATATTGCTATTCTTGATAGCAAAATTATCTATTTTTGCTTGAGGTCTAATTTTCTTGGATGAAATACTTAAAAGAAATTGAATTTTTTACTTTTTAAAAACATGAACAAGTTATAAAAGTTTTCCAAAAAAACCCACTAGGCTCTAAACTAATTACAACTTCAATTTTTTAATGCTGTGGCCTGTTTGCCTCTTTTTAAAATACTTTGAATATATTTGATTATCATGATTCAAAATTTAACAATTTTTCACTGTAATAAGAAGTTACAATTCTAAATTTGTTTAGAAAAATAAAATGCATTCCGAATTACCAAACACTTTGAATATTATGCTTTTACATAGCTTTAGCGACTACAAATTTAATAATCAATATCAAATGGCGATACAAAAATGCAATTTCATTGCTGTGAATTTTATGTATAATGATGGATGACAATGAATTGCAATTTTGGTCACAAAAACAGTTTTCTATGTAGGAAAGGAAATCTTTCGATCGTTCGGGTATAGTATCAAGTTTCATGGTATATTCAACGAATGCACATCAAGATCTAATGCAATTCACGTTGAGTAGAAGGGGTATAACGCAGAATTTCCAAGGGAGTTTCCAATTATGCTTCGTGTCCAAACCCACTCAAATAAGATTACGTGCTGTGCCTTATACTTGCCAATGTACACGCTATTGTACAAGGCGTCTAAACAAAGTTCCATCTCTCTTGTGTATTCTGTTTCACCAACATCTCAGGATAACATTCACTTAAAACTAAAATATTGTCATAAGAACCCTAAGCTTTAGATAATTAAATTTTTCGAGAAAATTATCAACTGTCATAATTATACAGAGTGGTCCATCTAACAATTGGAATTTGAATCGGCTATAAAAAAAAAACTTATGGACATTTTTTCAAAAGTATGGTTTTATTAGAAAGAGTTCGTTCACGAAAATTAGACCTCAGGGAAAAATAGATAATTTTGCTTTCAAGAATAGCAATATTATTAATGAAGAGCTAATTTGAAAGAGAAAAGATTATTTTTCATGAAAAAAATTTGAAACACAAAAAAACAATTTTATTAATAAATTTTATTTTTGCCCAAACTTATTTTCTTATCGCTTCGAGCCAAATTTTTAAAAATGATGGGATTCTAATAAATCACGGTTCATTTTTTTGGGAAAAAGATTCTCTACAGCTTGACCGTTTCCAATGTTTGAAATAAATTCTTTAATGGCTGAAATTATAAAAAACAATTTTTCAAAAGAAAATTTTTATAAACAAATTGCTGTTTTTGATAATAATTAATTCAATTTCAAAAATAGGAAACGGTCATGTTGTAGAGAATCTTTTCCAAAAAAATGAAATTATTAGAATTGCATCATTTTTGAAAATTTGGTTCGAAGCAATAAGAAAAAAAGCTATTCTTGAAAGCAAAATTATCTATTTTTGCCTGAGCTCTAATTTTCGTGGATGAAAAATACCTTAAGGTAGTTCGTTCACGAAAATTAGGCCTCAGGCAAAAATAGATAAATTTGCTTTCAAGAATAGCAATATTATTATTGAAGGGCTATTTCGAAAGAGGAAATATTATTTCCCATGAAACAAATTTGAAATGCAGAAAAATAATTTTATTAATAAATTTTATGTTTGACCCAACTTTTTTTCTTATCACTTCTTACCAAATTTTAAAAAATTATGCGATTCTAATAAATAATGAATCATTTTTTCAGAGAAAAGATTTTTCACAACTTCACCATTTCTGATTTTTAAAAATAAATTCTTTAATGGCTGAAACCATTAAAAACACATTTTCCAGAACGAAATTTTTATAAACAAATTGCTGAATTTGATAATAATTTATTCATTTTCGAAAATTGGAAATAGTTGAATTCCAAGGAATCTTATTCTTGAAAAAGTGATTTGTAATTTATTTTATGTGCCTCCGGCGCGGAAACTCGTTTTTCCATTACAGCTGAGAGAAACGGAATGTTGTGTATTCCGTTACAGAGGAATATAATGTAAAAATTGAACTGCGCATGTTCCTATAACCATACAGCGAAGCGTAATCTTCTTCTTATTCTTCTTCTTCTTCGTACAGCGATAGCACCCTACTGACAAAGCCTTGTACATTTAAACTGCGCATGCTCTATTACAACAAGCTACTACTTCACAAGATCGATAGAATCAAAATGGCTGGGACTAGTCGCGAAATATTAAGTGTAATGACTAGCGCCGCAAACAACTACATTACTAGATTAGATTCGAGTGTACGCATAAAAACTCGTATTTGCACGGAAGTCATATAAAATAGAATACGTGCCAATGCACACAATTCGGGAAATTACGAGACTTGCGACAATGTTCGCAGGACTGATCGCGCCTCGACTTCGTCTCGGCTTTATCTCGGCTTCGTCTCGGCTTTGCCTCAGCTACGTCTCGGCTACGCATCGGCTATGCCTCGACTACGCTTTGGCTTCGATCTCCTGCGAGCATTGTCGCTTGTCATGCAATAACCCTCATTGTGCGCCTAGGCACGTAATATGCTAAAAATCGCATGATTTTTTAAAATTTGGTAAGAAGCGATAAGAATAAAAGTTGGGGCAAAATAAAATTTATTAATAAAATTATTTTTCTGTAATTTAAATTTTTTTAATGGAAATTAATTTTTTCTCTTTCAAAATAGCCCTTCAATAATAATACTGCTATTTTTGAAAGCAAAATTATTTATTTTTGCCCGAGGTCTAATTTTCGTTGATCAACTACCTTAAGGGGGGAAATCCATGGAAAAATTTAAAAAAATCGATTATTTTTTTTTTTTTTTCTATAACCTGTAAAGCTGCTCAGTTTTTTGAAGACTCAGAAGGACTATTGTACGGACCTGCATTTGCAGATTAATCGGTAACTAACTCAAACTGGTTATTATACTGTACTTAAACTTTAAACGCTCGGCATTGACCGTAACGGCGGTTCCTTGCTCATTAAAGAAAAATGGACCAATGATGCCGCCGTACCAAAATCCGCCACAAACAGTCACTCGTTGTAGGTGCATCGGCTTCTCAATGATGACGTTTGGATTTTCTGAGCCCCAAATGCAACAATTTTGCTTATTGGCCTTATTGATCTTTTGCCCAAACAATCGAAAATGTACTGAAAAATTGGGTTAATCGAATGGGGTACTGTAAGGCCAGCCGTGGCTGTCATTTGAATGAAGTTGTGTTTCATTCTTAAATGGAAAGATTCAATCTTTCTAATAAAACCATACTTTTGAAAAAATATCCATAAGTTTTTTTTTATAGCCGATTCAAATTCCAAATGTTAGATGCACTTTATCTGTTCGAATGAAGCAGAAATTTGAACTTTTAAATACTTTACTAATATACATAGTATATTAGCAATGTTGGCTAATTGGCTTTAGCGTCCATAAATGAAACAAACAGTAGTTTTAATTAAACATTTCGACTCTGATTGGAATCCTCATCAGTGATCTTTATTTCTCAAATATGAAAAAAGTAACTAGTAAATATTGCACACGTGAGTTCTATTTTTGAGTCAACTAAATTTTCTTATATTTTTATTTTTTACAATAACAAATTTGTTATAAAAATAGGACTCATGTGTACAGTATTTACTAGTTACTTTTTTTCATATTTTAGAACTAAAGACCACTGATGAGGAATTCAATCAGAGTCGAAACGTTTGATTAAAACTACTGTTTTTTTCATTTATGGACCTTAAAGCCAATCAGTCAACATTGTAAATATTGTTATTGAGAGTCAATATAATTACTGTTTTTTAAATACATAGTATATTTTCGAATATTTCAATTTTTTTTTCATTCATTTTTTTATTTTTGAATGAAATTATTTTCTACAGAAACAATTTCAAACTGATGAAATTTTTTGAAGTGTATGTACAAGATTTAGTATTTATGTAAAACCAGAAATATTCCGAGCCTTTCTGAAGATTTTATCTAACCGGGAAAACGCAATCCAGAAAATGTAGGAAAAAGAAGAAGAGTCGTCTCCGTGGTTTCAAGCTTTGGTTAAAATTTAAATTGAGCTTAGAAATTTTCCAAACCACAAGTGCAATCCTGAAACGTTCAAACTCGCTTACAAATTTAAGTTGAGCAAAATGTATTAGTGAATGAATAGTTGCTTTTGTAAACCAGCTTTATAAATGCATAATGAATCAATTCGGAAGCCCTATGGTCCATTTAATTAAATTCTTCTTGTGGGATTATTATCATATATCATATATATATATATATATATTGTACCATACTTATTCATGAAGGTATGGTCCTTTTTATTTACAGTCAATATTTTACTAATTTTTTATTGTCTAATGTCAATCTAGAATTGACAATAATTTTGAAAACTTGATTTAAGGGGATCTGCCACTTTTAATATTTTTATTTTTTGAGTTTAGACCTTCCATATAATTTTTTTATGTTTAGTACTTTTGTTTAGAAAGGTGTTGGCGTTTTTTAAAAATTGCAGCACCTTTACGTATTTTCAAATTTAAAATGTTGAGTTTTTTTGGTATTTTTTTGACATTTTTTTACTTTGAATAACTTATTTGATTTATGACCAATTGTCATAATTCTTTTTTTATTTTTATCCGTACAATATGTAGCAACTTTCTGGGTATGCAAAATTAGGTAACATGACTAAAGAAAAAGTTACTATTAAAATAAAATAAAAAAATTAATAAAAATATCCCAAAATATAAAAAAAAATATATATATATATACATAAAGGCAATATATATATTTTGTTTTTATATGGATACCTCTTATATACTATTTTCCATATAATTCAAAAATATTAGTAAATAAATAAACAAACTATTTTTTGTAAATAGCTAATTTTCGCTAAAAACGTGTTATCCGTAAATCGTAGTAACTTTTAATTTGATTTATTGTTCCAAGAAAAAAAAATATTGCCCCGAAAATTCACACGCATACTCAGAAAAGTATAGACAATAAAAAAAAAACATTTTTGGAAAATTTCAAGAAAATAAAAAATATATTAATTAAAGGTGGAGAATTCGCTTAACGTCCCAATTAACTGTGCCAATTAATTAGTGTAAAACTTTGAAATAGTAAGTTCGATTTTATTCATAAAAAATGCAAAAAGTCAGAAATGATTCTTCCCGATCGAATTTTTTAGATTATCCTACATCTTAAAATTAAAAACTTGCGCCACTGGTAAGGAAAGCTCCTTAAGTTTCTTTATTTTCCTTTTTTATTCTGGTACTTACGTCGTGTTCCGTGTACATTTTGTACAATTAATTACAGTTATAAAAGAAGTACAAGGGTGGGTAAGAGCGGATGTGGTTCTCAACTTGCGACGACCATGAAAACTGTTAAAAGAGCTCATTAAACGTGCTAAATTAACTTGTAACTACTTCCATCACATTACTTTAAAAATAGCAATTGCTCCCACTGCAGCTCAATTAAATTAAGAAATATAATAGAAAGAAAACAGCCGTAAAAAGAATTTTGCGTGTCGAGCCTTAATTTAGTCACCCTTGAATCAGTTCCACTGACAATGATACAGCTGGACATTATAAAAATATCAATGTCACGTCGCTATCAGAATCTGATTTTACTTCCCAACTCTGATAATTAATCTCGATAAAGACGTGCCTAATTTGTCACGGCAGAAAAACTTTGCTCATTCCACGCCGATGCGCTAAAAGGCAACTTTGACATCACGATTCATAATACTTTATCCATCAGCTTGAACCAAGTGCTTCCACTTTTAACCTTCATGACAATTTTCTATTCAAACATTTTTTCATCGGAAATCATTATAAACTATACCTGTTCAGAAATTGCCTAATTTGGTACCGATTTGTGATGAGGGCCCGATGAGATTGGCTATTTCAGGCCGTAGTGCGGCAAATTTTACGGTCCCGATGAGGACCATAGAGGGATAGTTTTAAAATCAATGACTTCGATGTTATTGTGGGGTCTAGTTTCAAATTGGGGGTTTGTAAAGTAAAGTGAAGTACAATAAAAGTTAAACACACTTATTAACAAATGCAAAAAGCTTAGAGTACTTTACGTGTTCGAAAACACAGTTACATTGTTACACGGAGAAAAAAAACCATTGAATCAACAGATGTCAGCTGCTGGAATAGGGAGAGCAGATTTTTTTTTTTTAATATTTATAGATTTTTCTGTTGGATTCACAGATTGTTTGTAAACTCAACAGATGAACCTGTAAAATCTACAGAAATGTCTGTTAGAATTACGGATTTCTCTTTTGTCTTGAAATCCGCAATTCTAACAGACATTTCTGTAGATTTTACAGGTTCATCTGTTGAGTTTACAAACAATCTGTGAATCCAACAGAAAAATCTGTAAATGTTACAAAAAAAAACTGCTGTCCCTATTCCAGCAGATGACAACTGTTGATTCAACAGTTTTTTTTTCTCCGTGTACCATTCCTTATTTATGCAGTGAAGCTTAAAAGGTACATTTACATAAGCTACATATACACTACTTATCTTTCAATATAGTATATTACGTATCAAGTGCGGAAAGGCGTTTGGTGAAGTGAAGTACAATAAAATTTAAACACACTTATTAACAAATGCCAAAAGCTTAGAGTACTTTACGTATTCGAAAACACAGTTACATTGTTACCATTCCTTATTTATGCAGTGAAGTTTAAAAGGTACATTTATATAAGTTACATATATATATACAGGGTCGAATTTACCGACGAGGGCGCCCTGGGCAAACTAGAATAACTGCCCCTCCCCTCTATTACCTCAACAAATGAACTTATACATGTTTTTAAACAATAAAAATAAATTTTGGTTTTTATGTATTGAAAATTTATATTTGGGAATTTTGAAGAAAAATGCACATAAACCCTCATTTTTGCTGCCCTGGGGAGCTGCCCATGTTGCCCTTGAGTAAATCCGCCCCTGAATATATACTACTTATCTTTTAACCCCCCTGCGCGAGAGTTTTTCTTGACTTGAATGTTACCAAAATGCATTAGTTTTTTAAGAATGAGTGGCAAAGTAAACGTGGCCATTTCTAAGGTTTCTGGGGTCGTAGATTATGAATCTGAAGTCAGAATCTCCAAATTTAATATGGTGATCTCGTTTTACCAAAAAACCCTGTACTTGATTGCTATATTGGGTCCGCCACTTTGAATTGTAAAATTCTGACTTTAGATTCATAATCAACGACCTCGAAAACCCACGTGTAAGAGCTTGAAGGCCGATTTAAGAACTTTTAGGGCACTCTTTTTAGAATGGAAAATTGAAAAATTATTACATGAATTTTCTCTTTTCTCTTCAATTTTTATAACAATATGTGCAAAATTCGATACTGCAACTCAGTCCATCTTAAAGTCTTAGTCTCAAGCTTTAATTTACGAGGTCGCAGGCCTCTTTAAGTGATTTCGTTCCAAAATTAGAAAAGAACATATTAATATAGTATATTACGTATCAAGTGCGAAAAGGCGTATTTTAACGCAAGAGCGAGTCGCGACTTGCTCGCGCGTTAAAATACATCCCGCACGTGATACGAACGATATTTTTTGTTCGCTGTATACCGAAAGTGAGCCGAGTCGGTGTCCTTTTGCGTGCGAAAAGTTGATTCTCCGCACACTTAAAATTTTACCGCACTAGTGCGGGAAAATCAACTTTCCGCATGCAAAACGACACCGACAAGGCTAACTTTCGGTGTACGGCGGACAAAAAAAATTTTTCAACAAATTGTCCATTTCTGATTATATTTTTTATTTAAAACAAAAATATTTTCAGAGAAATAAGAATATAATACACATGAAAATGAAACGGGGCCTTGTATGGTCCATGTTAGGGCCACAGTAGGGGCATAACTTTATGACTCTTATCAGGTTAAGCGTTTCATTTCTCATCAGGCGCTAGCTGGATCGCCTCATCAGGGCCTCACTTCACCCCTTTAGGGCCAGAAGGGCGCCACACTAAAATTTCTGTACGAGTAATTGTTTAAAAATTGTATAAATGCATGGTAAGTAGAACATAAATAGTATATTGGTGTGTTAACGTGCAATTTTCTAGTAACTCTTATTGGGTGAAGAGTTAAGAGGTTATAGGACAAATCTATGCAAAAATTCAAGTGATTCAATGAATTAAAACCAAAGTTTTTTTATGTGATATCCCATCATTTAATGTACTTTTCATAATTTTTTCAATCGAAAAAATCGGCAAATAAATATTTTTTCGCCGATTTGCTGGAGCTCCTCGAAAAAAAGTTAGCGTTTGGTGAACACTCTACGTCGTTAACAGATCTTCTTGAATCATAAATGAAGATATTTTCAGTTAAAAAAATCTGCCCGCTTCACGGGCACATTCTCATCGCGCGCTTTGCGCGCAAGTTTGAACGCGCCTAGGGCGCGCGATTCGATCGTCGCGCTTCGCGCTCCGTTCTTTCTGGACCTCGCGCTTCGCGCTCGGTCTTGTGCTCTTCGCATACATTTAAGTTTATTTCTTATATTTTGATACTGAAGCTCAAACCAATTTTATAATAATATTACAGATGATGTGAATTACACATTTTCTCAAAGTCACTGAATTTCTTTTTGAATTTAAGTGAAACAGGAAATTCAGTTTACTTAAGGCTCTATCGGCCTTAAGGAACACATTCTCATCATGACACTCGCGCTTCGCGCTCGATTTTCTGTATACATTTCAGTATAACTTTTTAATAAATTACATGATTAAAAGAATTTACTTTCTTCCACATATCTAAAAAGGAAAAACAATCGTAGACTTTATTTAAGGAAACGATTTTGCAGAACAACGCTTATTTCGTATCTCACATATTTTGGTGAAAAAAATCGAATTTTTTCAATATTAAAAATCAAAACATAAAATATACATCCTGTCCCGAAATTTCTTTATCAGAATTTGTAGACCTCATTTAGGCAAACAATTTTCCATCTAAACGTTTTTTTTATCTCACATAACTTGTCTAAAAAATGGAATTTTTGAATTTTAATCGTATTTTTTAGAATTGAAACGAAAAATATATGTTTTTTCAGAAACTGCGCCAGACAAAACTTGTAGATCTTTTTGAAACGAACAACTTTGTATTCTTACGTTTTTTTGGTATTTCCAATATTATTGTTAAAAAATTGAATTTTGGATTTTCAATAGTATTTTTTTTAATTAAAAAGAAAAATATGCATCTTATGAAAAAATGTTATAATTCAAATTTGTAGGCCTTTATGTATTCAATAATATTGTATTATAACGTTTTTTCGTATCTCGTATAATTTAACTGGAAAATGGAATTTTGATATTGACTTTTTTCGAATTTGAATATGCTGTAACATTTCTAATTTTGATTTAATCAAAAAATGTTATGAGGATAATTTGTAGAGATTTATGAGCACTATCAAAAACCAGGATTGGAATTTTTGATTTTTTCAAAAAATTATTTTCAAAAACACAAAAGTAGTGCTCCATCCCTTAATTTTGATTGGATGTGGCTGGTTAACGAACTTGTCCTTACTTTTTCGGCTCCGATAAAGTGTACCAAAGCTCAATTCAATCTGATAATTCTATCGAGAGTTATGCCGCACACGACCTACAGACAGACAGACAGACAGACACTTTCGTAAAAACCATTTTTTCTGACTCAGGGGGTCTCAAAACGTAAAGATTTGATGAAAAATTTCGAGTCATTTTTCACATAAAACCAATACCTTCTCATCCATGATGAGAATGTAAAAAGTATTTCTGACAACTTGGCGAAGTCCAAATTCCTTTTTATGAATTTTTACAAAATGGCGGTATTTGCTAAAAAAAAGACATTTTTTCGATTAAAAAAAACGCAATAAATTGATAATAACATTTTTATCTGATTAAAAATGAAAAAAAGGGGAACATCAATTGCTTTTAATTGATATCTAAAACATCCATGCAAATTTTCGTGGCGATCGGCTTATTAGTTTTTGAGCTACAATGTTCACCGACTTGAAAAATGCCGTTTCGAGAAAAACGCGTTTAAAGTTTTGAAAGTAGTTTATGGTACAATAATTTGGTTTTTTCTTACCTTACAAGTCATCTTCCATTCCAGGCTCGTAGAACAAGTCAACCAGCTGCTCTGCAGACTCTAAAACTTCAATTTGGCGCTGTCGGCGAATTATTCTTTGCTCTTGTGACTCTTCTTTCGCTCTCTTTTGAGCAACGTGAATGCGCATCGCATCTTCTTTTCTGGCGTAGTCGTGTGTATTTACAGGAGTATAACTCCAAAAATATTCATGCGATCGTTACCAAAAGTTAATATACTATTTTTAGGATGATATACTAACAGAAAATGCAACAAAAATCGATTTTTTGAAGTCTGATTTGTCCTATAACCCCTTAAGGTTACATGAAATCCATTTATCATAAAATGTTAACGCTTGGAATGGTAGGATATAAAATATGCAATAATGTGATGAATTTTACATCTTATTTCATTGCATAACAAATTTAAAAAAATTATGCGATTCTAATAAATCATGAACCACTTTTTCAGAGAAAAGATTTCCCTCAACTTCACAGCTTCTGTATTTTAATAATAAATTCTTTAATGGCTGAAAACATTAAAAAAACATTTTCCAAAACGAAATTTTTATATACAAATTGCTGAATTGCATAATTATTTATTCATATTCGGAAATTGGAAATGGTCAAGTTGTAGAGAATTTTTTCCCTGAAAAAATGATCCATTATTTATCAGAATCGCTCACTTTTTAACAATTTGGTAAAAAGCGATATGAAAAAAAGTGCAGTTCAAAATAGCATTTGTTAAATACATTATTTATCTATGTTTCAAACTTTTTTATAGAAAATAATCTTTTCTCTTTTGAATAATCCCTTCAATAACAATATTGCTATTTTTGAAAAGCAAAATTATCTATTTTTTCCTGAGGCTTAGTTTTTTGTGGCTGAACTACATTAAGGTAGTTTTCATCCACGAAAATTAGATCTCAGGAAAAAATAGATAATTTTGCTTTCAAGAATAGCAATATTATTCTTGAAGGGCTATTTTGAAAGAGAAAAGATTATTTTACATGAGAAAAATTTGAAACACAGAAAAATAATTTTATTAATAAATTTTATTTTTTCCCAAACTTATTTTCTTATCGCTTCGAGCCAAATTTAAAAAAATAATACGATTCTAATAAATCATGAATAACTTTTTCAGAGAAAAGATTTCCCACAACTTCACTGTTTCTGATTTTTAAAAATAAATTCTTTAATGGCTGAATCTATTAAAAAACATTTTCCAAAACGAAATTTTTATAAACAAATTGCTGAATTTGATAATAATTTATTCACTTTCAAAAATTGGAAATGGTTAAGTTGTAGGGAATCTTTTTCTTGAAAAAGTGATTTGTAATTTATTAAAATTGCATAATTTTTTAAAATTTGGTAAGAAGCGATAAGAAAAAAAGTCGCGGGAAAAATAAAATTTATTAATAAAATTATTTTTCTGTAATTCTAATTTTTTTCATGGAAAATAATCTTTTCTCTTCCAATATAGCCCTCAAATAATAATATTGCTATTCTTGAAAGCAAAATTATCTATTTTTGCCTGAGGTCTAATTTTCGTGGATCAACCTTAAGGTTACATTAAATCCATTTATCATAAAATGTTAGCATTTGGAATAGTAGAATATAAAATATGCAGTAATGTGATGAATTTAACATCTTATTTCATTAGATACAAGTCAATATTCTATTTAATAAGTCTTTCAAAGCATTTATTTTTAAACTTCGTATTTAAGTTAAAAATTTAGAAACTTTAGGCCTCGACATCTGAATAAACAACAGGTTTTCAACTTCAAGATCCGAAGCTTTGATATTTTAAAATTATTTTACTTTTGAAGCATTTAAAAGCATTTAGAAAGTAGGGTTGAAGATTATTTTTGGATAAATTTCTTTTATGAAATTAAATTACTTTAATAATGCTGGTCTTAGTTGATTTCCACTAGTAGATAAATTAAATTATGGTTTTTTTTAAAATTATGATAGTTTTATCATTATTTGTGTTATAGTAACTGATCTTGTTATTGCGTTAAATATTATAGAATGAAATCACCAATGCAAATAATTGTCGAATTTCCCTGATACGAAATTTCGAAACAGGAAGCACCACAGTTTCCATTCTGCATTTTAACTCATTTGATTTTATTTCTTTATCATATTATTTTTCGGCTCATTACTATTTCATTCCCTCTTTGCTATTATTATATGTAAATTTTTGTATAATGGCTGAACCTAGAAACTAAAATTCATATGCAGTTTCACAGAGAGAAGGTACAGATGATTGCAAGTTAATTTAGAGGAGAATTTCCAGTTAGTCGAACTCGAGTAGTTACCGAAACTTGAATCGATTTCACACGTGTTACGAGACAATTTATTTAGAGGTGAGGTGAACTCAAGTATGAAGCGAGCTATGAAGTGAGACTCGCATGAGAATAAGCCATAAATCCAGTTCCTGCTTATCAATCGCAAAACCCAAGATAAAGGCAAACGTTGCAGATAAACAATTTTCTCGTGAATTTGTCTTTTTCCATATTCATAAAGGAAGAAATAATAGAAAAATTTTCAATCTGATTTTTTTAGAGCACATTTTGGTGTTAACAATTTTCTTTACAAATAATTAAAGCTTTAAAAATGTTGTTCTATTTTTAGAGTCATGCTCAGATTGTGTAAAGTTTCAGGGGGTTGGCCATCTTTAATTGGTATATTTTTGATTTTTTTTGACATTTTCCAAAAATGTTATTTTTTGATTGTCTATACTTTTCTGAGTATGTGGGTACATTTTCAGAGCTACACTCGAGATTCCCTGTAACGAAAAGCTCGAGCATCGGAAACCTCTCTGTAACAAACGCGAGAGGGATCCCCTCCATATCCTACTTGTTGCTAAGCGCTGTTATGCGCATTATATAATGCGCGCAGTCTGTCTGTCAGTGAGGCTATGTGAATAATATATTTACATAGTTAAAACGGTATAAAAAAGATTTCTGTGAGTATTGAAGATGGAATTAACTTATTTGACGGTATGTACTCAAAATACTAAAAATATAATAATGTAATAATCAAAATATTTATGCTTATATCAGGTGTATTTTTTAATATTTTTAGAAAAAAAGAAAAGTCTTGCCAATGTATACAAAAATTGAAATTTTGACAGATTCAGAAAATGGGAAGAAAAATTGGTAATTTTTCAATAATTGACAAATAATTTTCTCATTAATTTGTGATAAAAGCCATCAAACTCATTGATTACTTTTTCAAATTCGAGCGCGCTTCATTCCGTAGTAGTGGGGGAAGAGGGGTCGATCGTCTGCTCGTTATAGGGAGGCGAGACACGCTTGTTACAGAGAGGTTTCGTTACAGGGAATTTCGTTATAGGGAATCTCAGTGTAGGGGAGAAGCGGCGAAATTGGCGCGTCGTCTAAATTGGCGCACCCTATTTTTCAGAAAATGATAACATAACAAAAAATAAAAATAGTTCTATCGTGTGCATTCTTGTATGATATGTATTTGATAGAAAAAATTATAAAAATCTAATTGCTTAATACAGTTTTATTGCGATTAATCGTTTTTTGGCATAATGGTTATGTTCGAAGCCATTGAGTTAGATCGTTAAATAATAGTAATTCAAGGTGAATTAGATTAATGCAACGATTTTATAATCTTTGATATTTAATCTTACGATTAGGATAGAATATTTGTATGAAAAAATAAGCATTTTACGTAAAAAGTATTTAATTAATGAACGATACACTTGCGGCAAAATTGGCGCATACGAGATTCAAATCAGAGGCGAAGTTGGCACACGTGTTGTGTTTCTGGAAACCGGTGACTGAAGTCAAGTGCTCGGGTGTCTATGATTGAAAATATAAAGAAGATAGTAAGTACACAATTATTAATATATAGATATATACATTTGAATGTTGCTGGACTTTTCTGCTAATCTTTTTCTTAAGATTTTTTGTGACATGGGAGGTAATGTGGTTCGCAAAACTGATGTAACGACTTTGTAAGGTTATATTCATTTGAAAAATCAGTGGTTAAATTTTTTTTTTAAGTTTGAGGTATTAAGGCATTTTAAAAGCGATTTTTAATAATTAATTTGCAGTCTGACAGTGTTTTGAAAGTTTTCTCGATTTTAAGATGTGAAAGCAATGTAAGTAAAAAATTTGTATTTTTGATTGATTGTTTCTATTATTTATAAGTCTTCTAAAATTAATAATTGTATATACTTCTGATTACAAATTCAAATAATTCTCTATAAAAATCATTTCAATTTGAATATTCACTTAAATATCCACAATTGCCAGTATTTTATTGTACAAATATAAAACATATTTTAACTTTAGCTGGTTTATATGAATAAAGGTATAAAAAACTTCACATATCTTGATATACTATCTCAAATTTAGTTTCAAATTATAACTACCTCTTTTCATCAACCTTTGCTACTGAAATATAATTCTAAATCTATGAAAATATAACTAATACGTGGCATGAGAAGATTATAATATTAGTGCGTCAATTTACCCGACATGGCGGGTAAATTGACGCAGGTGCAGTCCTTCGGAAATCTGAATAAAAACCTGCTTTAATAATTTTCAATGCAATCTTTATCCATTGGAAAGTATAGAAAAGATATCCAGCTATTAAATAAATTTTTTTTAATAATTTTCAATGTCATATACTTTCTTTTTAAACTCGCACTTTCTATTAGGTACGCCAATTTCGCCGCTTCTCCCCTATCTGATTTTTTTTCTTGGAAAAATAAATAAAATTAAAAGTTACTGCGATTCAAGAACAATGCGTTTCTAGCGGAAAATAGCTTTTTACACAAAATAGTTTATTTATTTTCTAATTTTTTAAAATTTTATTTTAAACTTTTTTTCAGTCATGTTACCTTATTTTCCATATCCAAAAATTTGCTACACATTGTAAGGAATAAAATAAAAAGAATAATGGCAATTGGTTAAAACACAAAAAAGTTATTCAAAGCCAAAAAATGCCCAAATAACTCGAAATTTTTAGTTCAAAAATACATAAATCGTTAGTTTTAGATGTGATAAATATGAGACTATTTTTTTACCGTGTTAAATCGCACATCATCTTTTGAGTTATGAAGAAATAAATTGGAAAATCTTACGTAAGTAATGTCTTCACTGTAAAATAAATATTCAAAATTTGTTCAAGAAGAAAGGGAAGTCGAGAAATTAAAAAAAAACACTATGGGTACTGTAATTTATACATGGCCCTTTTTGCTTTTAAAAATGATTGGTGAAGCTTTTCAGTGTATAAATGAGGAGAAAAACTGCGGTTTGTCTTGAATGTTTGGAATACTTTGCAGGTTCTGAAAAACTCTTCATCGCACAACAACGCAGATAATTAGAGTTAAGGATGTGAAACAATCCTGACCATTGCACGAGCTGAATATTAATGTGTACACAATCTGTTCGAGTCACTCCTGAACGGGTTAACAAGCTTAGCTTTTATTTCACATTGCATACTGCTCTTTCTCGTTCGCGCTTTTTGTTTGTTGTTCCTAAAAGGCCGCTTTTATTAAAGTTGCAAAAAAGAGAGCTGCAAAGGGAGTAACAAAAAAGGTATTGCATCCGTTTGCGTTACTAAAACAACTATAATATTTGCATCTCCAGCGAACGATATTACTATGTAAGGAAATCGTAAACCCTCAAGGATAAAAAAAATACACAAAGCAGAAGAGACATTTTCTATTATAATAAAAAAGCAATATCTTTTATTCATACTTTTACACACAGTTAAAAAAAAGTCTTGAAATGATCACGTTTAACTGGCGATTTTGTCTCAAATTCAGCTACCCGATGTAAATACAAGCGCATAAGTCTGTCCGTTTCTAATCACCTAGTTTGCGTCACGACTTAAAATTAGCCGACCTTTAGGTTTTAATCAAGACTTTTTTAGGGTCTAATTTTATAAATTCATTTGCTTTTAACGTTAGTGCTAATTGAAGGAAAATTAAACGAAACCATAACTCTTTCCATACAGACCCGTGCAGCGAGGGGTAAACCACTCTAAAATCAGCGAGACAACGTTCATCGTTATGTGAACGTTGTGTTCTGATTTTTCAACACATATATCAACAAACGCCAAAAGTTTAGATTGCTTTACGTGTTCAAAAACACAGTTACATTGTTATCATTCCTTCTTTATGCAGTGAAGTCCAAAATATACATTTACATAAGCTACATATGGGGCAAAATTCGTCAAGTGTACCCGCCTAAAAACTTTTTGTCCCTGATTTCCTTGAAAGTCCGCGAAATTATTGTCCTAGTGAACCTCTTTTAATTCCCCTAAGAGAACGTCTCTAGTACGACGGGTTGTCAGTATACAGGGGCTCGAATTTTCAACCTTTTACCGCGCACGCTGATACTCAATTAACCATAACTTCTACAAAAGTTATCCAAATTAATTTTTTTATGAAGGTCTTGGAATTTTAAATTTAAAAAATTATTTGAACTTCATTTTTTAATTTTAAACGTATTTTTGAGTTTTTCTCCAAGTGCGGCCGTTAATTTTGTTTCCAAAATTATGTTTAAAAAAAAGCTTGACTTTTTCCCTTTAAAATGAGTCCACGTTAGGGCCATAGTAGGGGTATAACTTTGTGGCTCTCATCAGGTTAAGCATTTCATTTCTCATCGGGTGCTAGCGGGATCTCCTCATCAGGGCCTCATTTCACCCCATTAGGACCAGAAGGGCACCACAATAAAATTTCTGTACGGGTATAAACTGCCGCAGATGCATTTTTATTCACTTTGCTACCATTCAGTTATTGAATAATCAAATTTACTGAAGCTGTTTGTTGTTCTTTGTATTCGATAAAATTTATCTTTATGGGCACGATATCATGTAAATTATTATCCAAGGTTGATCACATACTATAATACAATTTAATAATGGTTATTAATTCAATCAGTATGATCTATAGTATGGAAACACCCTTCTCTTATTTCTTAAGCTTGAATTTATTCACCCTTCGTAGCAAACAAGGCTTTTAAAAGAAAAACTATATTTATCCTGCATGTACTATCGACATCATCTATTTAAAGAGTAGTTAGTCTCATTTATGTTTTTTCTCTAAATACAAAAAATTCTTGTATTTCAAACGCTATTTCATATACAGACTATTATTTTTTACAACTTGCATATTTTGGTAGCAAATCTCATTTTTATAACAGTCATGCTAACAATATGGATAACAGAGTACAAAATAGTAAAGTGGTTGTATGCAAAGAAAAATAAAAAAATTGAGAAAAAAGTATAACAAGTCTGTGACGGTGAAATGATTTTAGCGCAAATGCTTTCTTGTGGAAACTGTCTCCGTTTTCCGTAACACTTTGGCAAAGATTATAGCACGAGGGCGAATTATCTGTCGAGCTCGTAAATTCGGTCTGCATTGCAGACGTATCCGGCAGTCATTCTTATTTTTTTTCGACATCTCTAAGTGACTAATGCTTCAAAATACATATCACTATTGTCTTTCAGTATGAGGATATTGAAGCATTTAAGAAAATTCTCGGAACTAGATACCGGAGTTATAGTGGTTATGCAAAAGTGAAAGAAGAGAACAATGGTAGCTAATGCGAACCTTGAGGAGAATAATGGTTGCTTGAAAGATATCAACGTGAATAATGGAATGATCATTATTTCCGCAAGCCAAAACCCGTCGCATTCTGCTAATTAACGTCTACTTCAATTAAAGATTTTTCCTCTTTTTTCCAAGCTTGGATCACAATGATATATTACTACGCCCTTCTTAAAGAGTCAATTTCAAATCATGTATGCATTATAGAACACTCTCTCTCAGAAACTTATTCCTATTATAGAATTTACATTTATAAGAATATTTCCAAATTTATATAGGGTTTTCCAATTAGAGGTTTCATTTTGAATAGCCCGCTATTTTCACAGCTGTCATAATGAGAGGTGTTATGGAGTAGCTGAGGTACATTTCCGAAGTAATTTTGGGCACAGAAACCGAATCCGGGCTCAGAATCGCTCCATCATGTCAGGTTATCGAGTAATTCTAACCTAAAAGTGCGAAAAACATGGTTTTTCGCTATATTTGAGCATCGATAACTTCGCAAATTTTAATTATTTTTCAAATATGAGAAAACCATTAAAAAGAGCGACTTTTCATCTTTTCATTTCACTATTTATATGTATTATTTTAATTTTTCTAACTGGAGATATCGCCGATTGAAAAAAAAATTGCAGGTTTCGCAATGACCGATATATGGCGGGAAAAAATGATAGGAACCTGCAATATTTTTTTTCAATCGACGATATCCAAAAAAAAACATCAAAAAAACATACATTACAGCATATGTATTGTAATTTTAATATAAATGTATTGTGAAATTACATTGTGTTTTGGTAATAAACTTCTACTAAATTTATTGGCAAAAATTCCGAGAAATATGACTATGAAATTGCTGATGTAAATGCTGTTTTAGGGATGGTGTCTTAACATCACAGTATCGGCAATAATACATTTTTCTTCCTACAACAAAATATATTTGTATAATATTTATATAAATCGCACTTTATGAGTCGAACTCAAAGTGTATTCAATAGAATCATTTTTAGCCCTCTCCTAATTGTAAAATTTTTTTCCAATCGTAAATATGTATTCAAATTTTACACATATTTAGTCTTTCTATTTTAATTTTCATTCATTAAAGCAATAGCGATATCAGTTTTGAAATTTATTAGTTTCACTTGTTCGACTTTAAAATTAAATATACAGATTTTAAAATGTACTTTAAATTAGTAACAAAGGGCCTAGGGGGGTATGTGTGCAAAAGTTGCCCCTGCTCGTATCCGGTTGATATTAATACCATAGATGGGTATCCATGTGACATGAAATCCCTCCAAAGGAGAAACTCCAATATTCATTTTTGAGGGAGTTATGGAGGGGGTAAGTAAAATCCAAAGTCATTTTTCTCGAGAACGGCTTGATCGATTTGGATGAAATTTATATATGTTATATACACTATCAAGACATTTTAGAGGAAAAAGTTTCAATTTTTTCCCACGAAAAATAAAGGTAAAAAAATGTTTTGAAATTTTCAAAAAAAAATTTTCAGGTTATGTTTTAGAGGTACACCTCTAATTTTTTCGTGTAAAAATTGCTTGAAGTGTCCCCTTCAACATATATTTTCCCCACATTTTTAGTCAAGACGCGTCATGGCTCAAAAACAGAAAATCTTGCAGCGAGGTGCCATGTGGGTAATGGGTATGACTTGTAACATCGTCTCAAAGACTGGAACATCACAGATCTACATGGAACCTTCGGCTGTCACAATTCGAGGTGCTTTTTGAACGTGAGTTTTCATCCAAATCGGTCAAGCCGTTCTCGAGAAAAATGACTTTTTCGATTTTTCTTACCCCCTCCATAACTCCCTCAAAAATGAATATTGGAATTTCTCCTTTGGAGGGATTTCATGTCACATGGATACCCATCTATGGTGTTAATATCAACCGGATACGAGCAGGGGCAACTTTTGCATACATACCCCCTTAGGCCCTTTAAAAAGAATTATGATTTACAAGTTCGGAATTTGGAAAGGAATAAAAGCTCAGAGTCTAATTGAATGAGGATTGAAATTGGAATTTTCCAAATAAGAATAAGCAAATATTTAAAATAATTGTGCTTTACCCGGCAGAAAGTTAACCGCTAATTCAATTTAAGGTTATCGCATGACATCGACTACCTTTCGTTTTGAATAAGCAGAATGAGACAGAAATTTGGGAAAATTTCTAGATAGGAACTGCCTATCCAGTTAAATAATTTAAACTTACCTTGTACGTTGCTTCCAAATCTAAGTTAAAGATTTTTAACGGTTCCTTCTTAGCGAGAAACCATAAGCGAAACCGTGCGAAACATATTGACAACCCACGATGACCGACGGTAGCGACACTCTGCAGCAGCGTGACCCAACTTTCAACTTCACAATACGCGTATTGTAATTCCGAATTTCACTTAAAATTACATTAAAATTATTGTAATTTCTCTCTACAATACTCCGATTGTAATCTTAAATTACAATTTGTACTGTAATGTATTGTAAAATCACAAACATTTTCAACAGTGTAGCCGTGGAGGTCACATCAATGATATTGTTTTTCATTATTAATGGCAAACTTTCCGCTATTGAATGAAATACAAATCCAATGATTTTTTACAAAAAAAAACTCTAATTGGAAAACCCTGTATTTTAACAGGACTACTCTCTAAATCTGAATCAGTAAAAATCCACTGATTATCAGTGAAATTTGACTGATTCAAATAGCTAAAAAGAGGTTACTGCGAATCAGTCAAATTTCACTGATTACTTCAGTGAAAAGTAACTGATTTAACAGTGGAAAATATTGTTTTCACTAATTAAACAGTGGAAGTTAACTGATTTAACAGTGAAAAATATTGTTTGCACTGATGATTCAGTGAAAAGGCAAATCACTGTTTCAATCAGTGAAAATTTGACTGATTCAAATTTAGAGAGTAGGCAGATTATCATGTTAAATATTATCTTTTAAAGTCACATATTTGATAACATGTCTGCTATTATATTTACCCAATATTCATAGAATTTTTTGTTTATTTCTCGTTATTTTGGCATAGGGTCAGATTCTTTTTATTTTCTTCGATTAAAATTATCACTATTAGATATAAAAATACTCAAAAAGAAAGCAAGGCAAACATTTCGGCCACATATGGGGGACCTCTTTAGTGCCATAAATTCAAAGATTAATTCAAAATTTCTTTAAAACATTAGAATATAGGAGATAATTAAAATAAGGATTATCATAGAATTCAAAAACTTATCTCATAGCTTGGGATTAAAAATGAAGTAGTCCAGTATGCAGCATCACGAATTAAACAAATATTTAGAGTTCACTGTGAATAAAAAACCGGATAAATGAAAAAACATAAAAAAATTTGCACACGAACCGACCGGAAATTTAAAAAAAAAAATTTATTATTAAAGAAGGATGCCAAATTGGTTATCAATGGCAAAATGCGAACAAGCTTTACATTTTTGAAAACTTTTCGTGAAGACTTTGTTACCGGAGTCTCTCACAGAATGATCTGAACTGTTTTAGAAACCGACTCGGGACATGTGGCTTTGCTGACCGACAATTTTTTTTTTATATGAGCAATCCTGAGAGGTTCTTTTCCTCCTTGAAGAAGACTATTGTTCTATACCTAGTTAAGAAATTCGAGACGTTTATGGTTATTTTTATGAGTGGGTGAAGGCGTGTATTTTTCGAGAAACGATTTTTTATATCAGCTTCATTGACAATCCATTTAACATTGAATTTGCAAGCAAGGCATTACAGAAACATAAATTATTATAATATCTATACATGTAGTTTTACACAATATTATTTGAGTATGTTAAGAAATACAAAAAATTGAAAGTTATTTATCACAGCATTCAGATTTATTCTGAGATGTTTTGAAAAATAATACATTTATCTTTAAAAAATAACGAAAATGTAATTTTAGTATTCGTGATATTAAGTATCACATTTTAAAAAGTATTATTAAATTTAATTTCTGAAAATGGTCAGAACTATGATATATTCAACCTTTATACTAAATTTGCCATTTTTAAATTTTAAAGTGACATGTTTGATAACATGTCTGCTATTATATTGACCCGATATCTAATAGTGATAATTTTAATCGAAGAAAATAAAAAGAATCTGACCCTATACCAAAATAACAATTTCCGGTCGGCTCGTGTGCAAAATTTTTTATGCCTTTTCATTTATCCGGTTTTTTATTCACAGTGAACTCTAAATACTTTTTCAATTCGTGATACTGCATACTGGACTACTTCATTTTGAATTGCAAGCTATGAGATAAGTTTTTCAATTTTATGATAATCCTTATTTTAATTATCTCCTATATTCTAATGTTTTAAAGAAATTTTGAATTAATCTTTGAATTTATGGCACTGAAGAGGACCCCATGTGTGGGCGAAACGTTCGCCTTGCTTTCTTTTTGAGTATTTTTATATCTAATAGTGATAATTTTAATCGAAGAAAATAAAAAGAATCTGACCCTATACCAAAATAACGAGAAATAAACAAAAAATTCTTTACATATTATCCCTTAAAAAGCTAGCTTTCTTATCTTATTTACAAAAAGCAGAGATTAATGTTAGATTAAAATAAAATGTCATTAGTTTTGTATTTCTTAGAAAGATAAATGAATAAGAAAATGATATATTGTTTAAAATTATAATTAAACCAAGACAAGTTTAAATTACTACGTAGTATGTAGAAACTGAAATTGTACTGCGGCAAAAAGTAACTCTACATATCTGGATCGAATGAAATCTATTTTTCGCGCAAAATTTGTTTCTGATAATCTCTGCAAACACCTGTTTGGCATTCTGCCAACGAGGGTCTTCTCTAACCCGTAACACAATCCACAGAAGTGTTTCTGTTGTACATTCACAACAGTTGAGCCCTTCTACTAATGCTTTAATCCTCAAATGCAAAACTGTTTTTCAGATAAATGATAATCAATAATTAAATACAGAATTCGAGTATTAATATGTTCTTATGGATTATATGGGTAAATTAATTGGAACTAGCAACAAATTCACAAATCCAATTACACTTATCACGAATATCAATATTATTATCACAAATGTATTGAATGGTAAAACATTAGGTAATAGAAAATATTAAAAATGGAAAAAGTTACCAAAATGTCTGAAAAATTTAAGTTATAATTGATTTATAGGGTTATAATTAATAAAAATTATTCTACATGTATTAAATATATGGCCATTTCTGGAAACTCAAAATCTCATTCTCTTGAGAACCTCTTTATGAAGATAGTGAATCCTTAGAGTTCCAATTTGCAGTTACTGTTTAGTTTGAATCCTCCACATTGTAATCGGAGATGTTATTTGGATTTAAGTACCTCTTAGTCTTATTGAAGAGCTCTTAGAGATTACCTGTGATATCAAAGATATTAACCTGTTACTTCTCTAAATACAGAAATCTCATTCCATGCCATCATCTCCGAATTGAAAATATTATTTATTAAATTATTAGTACATACAGAATTTGGATAATTTCCAATTGTTTTTCTCTATACTTAAGGGGATCCGCCACCTTTAATATTTTTATTTTTTGAGTTTAGACTTTCTATATCATTTCTTTTAGGTTCAGTACCTTTATTTAGAAAGGTTTTGGTTTTTTTAAAATTTAAGCACTTTTATGTACTTTTAAACTGAAAATTTTGAGTTTTTTGGACATTTGTGAGACATTTTTTGACACTGAATAAATTTTTTGTTTTTCTACCAATTGCCACGATTGTTATTTTATTTTTTTCTTACAATGTGTGGCAATTTTTTGGGTATGGAAAATAAGGCAACATGACTGCAAAAAGAGTTACAAATAATATAAAATAAATAAATAAATAACAATATCCCAAAATATTAAAAAAAAAAATTTGTAGTTAGTTTTTTAGCTAGACTGCTTTCCATATCCGAAAATATTGATAATATAACACAGAATAGGTTATAAAATTTTCAAAGGCCTGTGTTTAACACTTTAGATTTTATTCAAACATGTGTTGCAACAAACACGGAAAATCACAACTTACACGGAAAACGGAGTTTAAAGTAAAGTCTTGTAGTGAAGCCTTAATACTCACTATCAAAACTATCATATATGTATATACATAAAGGCAATATATATATATATATATATATTTTGTTTTTTGTTTTTATAGGGATACCTATTTTCCATATAATTCAGAAAAATTAGTAAATAAACAAACAAACTATTTTGTATAAAAAGCTCATTTTCGCTAAAAAAGCGTGTTTCGTAAATCATAGTAACTTTTAATTTTATTTCTTTTTCCAAGGAAAAAAATCAGATTACCTTGAAAATTCACACACACATACTTAGGAAAGTATAGAGAATAATAAAATAAAATTTTTGGAAAATGACAAAAAAATCAAGAATATACCAATTAAAGCTGGCGGATCTCCTTAAACGAAAAACATAATTTTAAAATTTATTAGGAATTTCTGTTAAACAACAAATATTTTGTGTGTTTTCGGACCTCCAATTTGTTACCAATTAAGGCCAGGATTTTTCGCAGCGATAAAACGTCGAAGCTTTTATGAAAAACATAGATTCAAAAGTGCTTCGAAAGTAACTTGGGTTGGCGAGAATTATGCATTGGTGTAGCCGCTATAGCGCCATGAAGTTTAGTAAGAAGTTATAAAACTCGCTTGATATGTGATACACACTCGTATCTTTCTCAAACTTGTGTATTGACTTTTATAAAATGTCTACATTGATACTTTATTAAAAATGGAAATCTTATGAAATCCCTGAACAAAACTTAAATGAAACCCTGAATCGGTAATAAGTTTTGTTTAAGATCAAATTCTATTTTTAAAAAGTGTCTTTTTGCAGTAGAGCATTTTCAAAAAAACGCAAACATGGAAAAAATGTTGAATTTCGTTCATAATATTATTAGAAAAGGGTTAAATTTAACAATTTTAACATCTACATATTTAAGCCAAATTATCAATTTATTCAAAAAAAAATTTGAATCTCGAAGTATTTTATTCGGAAGCAATGTTATTCTTAATTGCTTTATACCAAAGAAATATTTACATAGGTATTTTATATTAAGACTCAAACCAAACAAAACTTTATGTATATATAAAAACTTGGGTTCATTTCGTGTACATTTTAAATAATCAATCTCATTGTCCATACCCACAATTTATTAAAAAAATCTTTAGTATGATACTACGTATTTCTTAAAGTTTCTAATTCATTTCTCAAAATGGTCAATGTTTAGATCTCTTTTTAAAGTTTTTAAATCATTTTAGTCGGAAGCATTTACAAATTTTTATCGATGCATAAAAAAAGACGTAAATTATAAAATTTTCCATCAAGGACGCCCTTAGTTAGCAAAATTGTTTTATGTATTTTTTATATCCAAACTAAATCACTGATGAGGGCTCCGATCAGAGCCGAAACGTTTTATAACAATCAATTTGTTTATTTATTATCTCTCTCAAGAACTCATACATACACCTGAATGACACCAATATTTCGTCGTTAGAATGATAGCATCTATTCTACTTAATATTAACCGTTAGATTAATTTACATTAAAATCAATGTACTTACAAGTCCAAGCAAGTATCATAACAGTACAGTACAATTATTTATGTTGAAATCCTTTTCATTGCCATTTTTTCTTCCAATCCCAGGATCGTCGTCAGCCTTATCAGAAGAAGTAGTTGAGCATAAAGAGCCAAATGTCGAAGAATAGCCAGGCTTTTGACTTTACCAATTGGTTATATTCAAGACCACAATTCAAAAAATCAGATGACGCTGAATAATATTTCCGTCTCCTGATGGCTCTGTTCCTTATCTGATTTTAGGCTTAGGACCATTCTTCTCAAAGCCTCATAGAATGATAGAATGATTCAAGAATTCGTGGAAACAAAAGTGTTACAATACATCAATCACATGGCCAAACCTTGGTCCTCGATTTTCCAAAAATGTGTGGCCAATTTATTTATTTAATTTATGCCTCCAGAGGGCTTGCCTATTGGATCCAACTAACTCTCTCAACTCCTTCTCTCTTGCCTTCCTATATCTTTTGTCCCCCTCTTCTCCATCACTCAACCAATTGGCATCGGATATTACAATATTTATTTATAATTCCTTATGCTATCTCCTTCAACTATCCTTCCATTAATAATATGTGATTTTGATTTAATTCGGTGAAAATTTAATTAATATTCTACTTGACCATATTAATATCTTGCAGTTTGATTATGTAAAAATTTAAGTTTTTATTAACCTTGGATCCTAAAGCCAACTATCAACATCAACACATATCTTCAATTATTAATAAAGGATCAATGCATGTCCAGAATATGAATATTATAAAGAAGCTTTTTAATTTCTAATTTTGAGATCATTTAATTGTCCACACACTAGAAGTGTTTTCAATTCATGATGCTGCATACTGGACTACTTCATTTTGAATTGCAAGCTATGAGATAAGTTTTTGAATTCTATGACAATTCTTAATTTAATTATTTCCTATATTCTAATGTTCTACAGAAATTTTGAATTAATTTTTGAATTTATGGCACTGAAGAGGGCCCCCATATGTGGCCGAAACGTTTGCCTTTCTTTCTTTTTGCGCATTTTTACATCTAATAGTGACATTTGTAATCAAATAAAATAAGATGAAACTGACCCTATGCCAAAATAACAAGAAATTAACAAAAATTCTATGAATCTGGGTCAATATAATACTAGACATGTTATCAAGCATGTCACTTTAAAATTTAAAAATGGCAAATTCACTATAAAGCTAGAATATATCACAGTTCTGACCATTTTCAGAACTAATTAAATTTAATAATACTTTCAGATGTGATACATAATATCACGAATATGTAAATTGCAATTTTTTTTTTTATTAATTTTTAAAGATAAATTTATTCCGATTTTTTAAAACATCTCAGAATAAATCTAAGTGGGAAAATAAACAACTTTCAATTTTTTTATTCGGTACATACTCAAATAATATTGAGTAAAACTTTATATAATATAGATATTATAATAAGCTTGCAAATTCAGTGTTAAATGGATTGTCCGTGAAGCTGATATATAAAATCGTTTTCTTGAAAAATACACGCCTGTGTCCACTCGTGAAAATCACCATAAACGTCTCGAAATTCTTTACTAGGTATAGGACAATAGACTTCTTCAAGTAGGAAAAGAAACTCTCAAGATTGCTTATATAAAAAAATTTTCGGTCAGCAAAGCCACATATCTCGAGTCGGTTTTTAAAACAGTTCAGATCATTCTGTGAGAGACTCCGGTAACTAAGTCTTCACCGCAAAGTTTTCAAAAATGTAAACTATGTTCGCGTTTTGCCATTGATAACCAATTTGGCATCCTTCTTTAATAATAAAATTTTCTAAAAAATTCCGGTCGGTTCGTGTGCAAAAATTTTTATGTTTTTTCATTTATCCGGTTTTTTATTTACAGTGAACTCTAAATAGTTTTTCAATTCATGATGCTGCATACTGGACTACTTCGTTTTGAATTGCAAGCTATGAGATAAGTTTTTGAATTCTATGATAATTCTTAATTTAATTATTTCCTATATTCTAATGTTCTACAGAAATTTTGAATTAATTTTTGAATTTATGGCACTGAAGAGGGCCCCCATATGTGGCCGAAACGTTTGCCTTTCTTTCTTTTTGTGCATTTTTACATCTAATAGTGACATTTGTAATCAAATAAAATAAGATGAAACTGACCCTATGCCAAAATAACAAGAAATTAACCAAAATAATATACAACCTTTTATATTTGAAATGAGTAAATTTTTCAATACCAATAAAAATGTTAAAATATTTAATTTATAAGGAATGTAATATCATCAATTTTCCCTTCGCTATTTCTATTGGTTTCGGATTTATCTGTGAAAAATTGAATAACATGATCAAATAGAAAGACTATTTTCGTATTGCTAAATATCATGTTGTCATTTCGAACTTGCATGTCCATACTTAACGAGAAAATGTCCATACGTTACGTGTGTATTTCAAAGTATTTCCATAAATATCGATAAAATAGAGCAACCGAATGTTGAATCGTGAATGTTATCTCGTTTCAATCCGTGGTACGATCTCGAACCAATTGAGGAAAGAAATAATAGATAAAAATTCGCAGAATTTCGAACGAGGATTCGAGGCATGCAAAATGAATGCCTTCGGCATCAGTACTTAAGGGGCACAACTAGTTTAAAATTTTGAAAATTTCCATTTTTTTTTACATTTTTTAACAGCCCAGCAGGCGCATTTCGAAGAAGAGGAAGGTGAATTGTATGGGCATGGAATAGCAGATTAGCTCTAGGTATGATACTTAAAAATTTATAACAATGAAATCAGTACTTTTATCTTTAAGGTAGTTCGTTCACGAAAATTAGACTTCAGGCAAAATATGATAATTTTGCTTTCAAGAATAGCAATATTATTATTGAAGGGATAATTTGAAAGAGAAAAGATTATTTTTCATGAAAAAAATTTGAAACACAAAAAAATAATTTTATTAATAAATTTTATTTTTGCCCAAACTTATTTTCTTATTGCTTCGAGCCAAATTTTTAAAAATGATGGAATTCTAATAAATCACGGTTAATTTTATTAGGGAAAAGATTCTCTACAATATGGCCGTTTCCTATTTTTGAGTTTAAATTAACACTAAACCTACCGACATATTATATATACCTATTTCTACCGATGGCAGTCAAATGACCGCTTTTGAAATAAACATTATAGTCTTTTCCAGTTGATTGTAATTAATACAGAATTTAGCATAAACAATAAACACAAAATAATTATCATATAATAATTAAAAAACATTTATTTTTCGGGCGGTCAAAAGCGGTCATTTGACCGCTCTGGTAGGTTTAGTGTTAATTATTATTAAATACAGCAATTTGTTTATAAAAATTTTGTTTTGGAAAATTGTTTTTTTCAAATTTCAGCCATTAAAGGATTCATTTTCAAAAATTGGAAACGGTCAAGTTGTGGAGTATATTTTTCTTGAAAAAGTGATTTGTAATTTATTAGAATAACATCATTTTTTTAAATTTGGCTCGAAACGATAAGAAAATAAGTTTGGGCAAAAATAAAATTTATTAATAAAATTATTTTTCTGTTATTCAAATTTTTTTCATGAAAAATAATCTTTTCTCTTTCAAATTAGACCTTCAATAATAATATTGCTATTCTTGAAAGCAAAATTATCTATTTTTGCCTAAGGTCTAATTTTCGTGAACGAACTACCTTAAGGGGCACAACTAGTTTGAAATTTTGAAAATTTCGATTTTTTTTACATTTTTTAACAGCCCAGCAGGCGCTTTTCGAAGAAGAGGAAGGTGAATTGTATGGGCCTGGAATAGCAGATTAGCTCTAGGTATGATATTTAAAAAATTATAACAATGAAATCAGTACTTTTATCTCTAAACGCGTTTTTTTCAAAACTACATACTTCAAATTTGCTGAAGCTGTAACTCGATAACAAATCATGCGATCGACTTGCGCCCTTTTTTAGCTTACTGTCTATTTGTTCTTCCATACAATGACCCTCCAGTTTTATGATTGGATGAAAAATATAATTGTCAAACTAGTTGTGTCCCTTAACGCGCTGGGTTTCGATACTTGCACTTCCATTGGGAAAATATTCTCTGTTTTATAGAAATTTTGAATTAATCTTTGAATTTATGGCACTGAAGAGGGCTCCCATATGTGGCCGAAACGTTTGCCTTGCTTTCTTTTTTAGTATTTTTATATCTAATAGTGAAAATTTTAATCGAAGAAAATAAAAAGAATCTGAACCTATGCCAAAATAACGAGGAATGAAAAAAATTCTATGAATTTTGGGTCAATATAATAGCAGACATGTTATCAAACATGTCACTTTAAAATTCTATAGGTACTTGTACATAAGCTTCTTCGATAGAAAATTGCCTACTATTTCATTTAGTGTTATGCAATTTCTCATTTTGTTTTGAATAATAATATTACTTTTGGAACTAATGCAGTAAACCGTGTCGGAATAATGCCCGTACGTTACACGCGTTTTTGAGTAAAAATAACTTAAAATTGCAAAAAATGTACTGAATTGTCGACATTTTTCTTAATACAAGATGGGCCATTATTTGAATGATGTTGTGTTTCATTCTTAAATGGAAAGGTTCAATATTTTTAATAAAACCATGCTTTCGAAAAAATATCCATGTTTTTTTTTATAGCCGATTCAAATTCCAAATGTTAAATGGCCCACCCTGTATTATGAAATTCAACTGAATTTTCATAAAATCAATCTTTAAACTACCAAACTGTAACAGATTTTTATAAAATTCATCATAAAATTACGAGAATCTAACAAAATTTTCAGTTAGATGTAACTGTAAGAAAATTTTCAGTAACATGCAACTGCATAAAACTTCAGTTATCCAAAACGTAACTGAAAATAAGGAAATTATTTCTTGAGTTTACTAAAAAGTAACTGAATAAAACTCCAGTCACGTGTTTCGGGAAATTACGATAGAATTTTCAAACAGTGTTGATACGTATTCTTTTTTAAATTGTGTTTTATTCATTATTCAGCCATTAATGGCCATTTTTGGTCACATAAAATTGAATTTAGCTTTCTCCACCCGTTTAGAAATGTGAACCTTTTAATCTCTGCAAATATTATTCAGAGAACAACCCTTTTTTGCGATAATGAAACATTTTTCGACCTGCAATCGAAAGACCTGGGTTCGAATCCCAGCGCAGTCGAAAGCGTCTTTCTTTCCACAGAAGGATTTTCAAATTCTTTAAATATTTTGAAGAATATTTATAACTGACTTTGTGTAAAAAGACACAATCCCAAGTGCGAATTGCGGAAGGTGATAATACGGCACAATATTGGCCCAATCTCGGCAGCCAAGAGTCGGCTATTGTTATTGGGCCAGTGTCACTGTTTGCATCGGTCAAGTGCTGGGCCGACGACGGCGGCCTTTTTCGACTGTTTAAATTTACCGACCTTCAGCCGAAACTTGGCCCAGTATCGGCCCTATACCAAGCCGATTGTCATTTTTACTATGGCATCCAGTTCTGAAAGTAGAAGAGCCAGAGTCGGGCTCATGGACGGCACATTACTGGGCCATGTGTCACTTTTACCACGGCAAACCATCCTAGAAGTGAGAAAACCAGAGTTCGGCACAGCATTGGCCCGTTTCTGTGCCGAAAACAAGTGCTGGCGGCCAGAGTTTGGGCCAGCATTGGCCGCCAAGTGCATACCGGAGTTATCATTCCAGCAACGGCACGATATTGGCAGCCGATCTTCGGCAAATTTTTAGCGATGCTGGGCCAGTGTTGGGCCGTATCTAATTTCGCACTTGGGATAATTCGTTTTGAGTTTGGAATGTGATTATATGTGGTAATAATAAAATATTGTAATGATAGGACGTTTTTTGTGAATTTCAAAATAATTATTCTATTTGATAGATCCACTTGATAGTCTGGGTTATAGATCAGCTCACATATAAATATATGTATCGCTTAACACGTTAGTAATCGATAGAGCGAGAAGGTTGTGGTACGATCGCTTATTTGCAACTGCCTATTTATCATTAGCTGAACAATTATGTCACCGCCACGATAATATCGTTACTTTTACCTCGTGCATGACGAACGACATCGGGGTACATATTCTGGCGCTTTGCACGAGCTGCACGTCAGGCGGAAGAACGTATTTATTCTACGTGTTTTGCGAACTTTCACAAATTAGCTTTCCACGGAAATGGATAGGCAGAGAGAGAAAGAGAGATAGAGAGCAGAGAGTAAAGAAGGAGGGGGAGAAGGGATGAAAACTAAAAGAGAGAGGAAACACAAGTAGGTTCAGGACAGTTTTAGCCAGGGAACAATGTGAAAATTATCCGTAACTAAATTCAAGTGGAGTTCCTGTCCATTCTCAAATGTTTGCTGAGAGTCCAAAAATAATTCGGCTGAATTCACAGAAACAAACTCTCATTCGATTTACCAAAATTTACGGCCAAACTTTCTTTACGACAATGCTCTGATTCATTTTTCACATTTTTGAAAAACTATCATTCATCTGTTATTTGTTTCTAACTCAAGACAGACGCTGGTGAAATTTAAACTCATTAGAACAATTATAATTTATCAAATGTTATAAATTTTTGTCTATACGTTTATTTTGAAAATTTAATAAATCACGTATCAGATCAGATGAGAGGAATACAATTTTTCCTACTTTCAGAACAGAACTTTGTTCAAAATTGTTTAAATACAAAAAATGGTGGTTTATTAGATTCAAAAACTCTTATTTGAAGAAAACTATTTTCGAAAATATAATACTTTGAATTTTTTGTTTGATAATTAGATTTTCTGTTAGATTTCATTTAGTAATTTGTGGAAGAAGTAAAAACACGTTAAACCTTTTATAAATAAATGTTTTCCGTAACTCTGTATTTCGCAGGCACAAAAAATGTTCTAATTTCAAATTCCCCTTGCGAATTAATTACAATTATTTTAATTCAGAGAAATTCACTCTTTTGCTGGTTTGAAAAAGATACACATTTTGCCATTTTATACCATGTATAATTAAACCTAATTTATCTACTTACTTCGATATTTAAATTTTTCTAGCAGTAAACATGTTTACAGAAATTTATAAGTAAATTTAGTATAAAATATTTCAATATTAGCTATTTTATGAACGAAAAATGCACAATGTGTCTTCGAACAGGAATAATTTTATGGAAAATATATTAAATGCTGAAAATTGTTATTTCATAATAATGAATATTTCCTTGATTAGCCACACAACGACTAAAAAAATATCCTTTGATGAAGCCTTTCAATACAAAATATCGAATAATGATTGTATAAATTAATAAGCGATAAATATGAAATTGAGGAAATTTCATACTAGTATCGATTTCTATAAAAATTACCAGTTTTTAAATTTTGTTTATCAAAGTAAAGCTCATTAAACTATAGATTTCATCATCTTTGGACAGCTTAACTGACTGTTAACTAGCTCATTCGCAAAATTTGATTGGGTAGTCGCACAAATGAATAACTCGTTAGCCAGTCGAATTCGAATTATTTTAGGTAAAAGAAAACCATTTTCATTCATTTATTTCAAAATAGAATTATCGTTCCCTGTAGGTAATGCACTTTCCATAAATAATCTTTTTTTCATCGAATACTCAGTATTGAAACTACAAAAAGGGCCCTAACTGTTTTCACTACTAGTAACACTAAAATTGGCCATGGACCCTTTTTGTTGTAACTCAATTTCATGACCTCAAATCATGTATTTGAATGTTTCAAAAAGTTACTATTAAAATTTTTTTCCAATAGTGCCTATCATTTTGAGGTAGTATACTTGCGAAAATTAGGCCTCAGACAAAAATAGATAATTTTTCTTTCGAGAATAGCAATATTATTATTAAAGGGATCATTTAAAAGAGAAAAGATTATTTTCCATGAAAAAAATTTGAAACAGAAAAATAATTTTATTTTTGTTCGAACTTTTTTTCTTATCGCTTTGAGCCAAATTTTAAAAAATGATGCGATTCTAATAAATAACTAACCATTTTGTCAGGGATAAGATTCTTTACAACTTGACCTTTTTCAATTTTTGAAAATTAATCAATGATTATCACATTTAGCATTTTGTTTATAAAAATGTTGTTTTGTAAAATTGTTTTTAAGGGTTTCAGCCGTTAAGGAATTTATTTTCAAAAATTTGAAAATGTCAAGTTGTAAAGAATCTTTTTCCTGCTAAGAAAGAAAGAAAGTTTAGGCAAAAATAAAATTCAATTATAAAATTATTTTCCTGTTTTTAAAATTTTTTTCATGGAAAATATTCTTTTCCCTTTCAAATTATCCCTTGGATAATAACATTGCTATTCTTAAAAGCAAAATTATTTATTTTTTCCCAAGGCCTTATTTTTTTATTACCTTAATGATAAATTTTATTTCGTTTCAATTTGAATCTCAAAATTATTCATGATTAATGAAGATTCAATAACTTTTCGAAACGTGTTTTTTTGAAAATAAAAAAGGTTATTTCTTCAATTGGAAGCCTAAAAAGGAATAAAATGAACCAGCAGTTTTTAAAATAAATGTTTAATCTACGAAATACTTTAATTTGCTACACGGAGAAACTTTTTACACCAATTTTTACTATAGTATTTTTCAATTTAGGGAAAAACGTATCACTTTGAGAATTTTTGACAGCAAAAATACTAAACTTTATTATAATGATATGAAACTTCAGCATAGTTCATAGAAAATTTTACTATACTTTATACTAAAGTTTCATATCATTATTATAAAGTTTAGTATTTTTACTGACAAAATATCTTAGAGTGATACGCTTTTCCCTAAATTGAAAAATACTATAGTAAAAATTGGTGTAAAAAGTTTCTCCGTGTATACTTTCATTTCCAATCCATTTTATAACTTAGTTAGTACAAAAATTGCAAAAAATATAATAAGAGTCTAATCAAAAGTATATTTGCCTTTGAAAACGTGAGAAATGTGGATAGCATTTTAATTTCGGACGCCACACGATCGGGATAAGTTTGTCGTCAGTAGCAGAAAAGGAGAGTAACAGTATTACTGTGAGGCTTCAGTTCTACGGGTATTGCATATTAACAAAATGCTAGCAATGCTAGAACTATATTGCAATTTTTGTATTCAAGGCAACCGCGTATTCCCATCTGATATCTCCATTTCAATTTCATCGAGGATGAGATGAGCCAATGAAAGCAGAATTCCATGAGTAAATTCAGTAACAATATCGATTATAAATCTATAATCCATAATGTGGGCTGGATAGCTGGCGCCAGTCTCATTTTAAATTCCACCCTCTCTGCTGCACAGAAAGGAGGCTTCTCTCTTTTATTACACCTCACCAGTTTTATGCAGTCGTGGCGATAATTTGAGCTGCTAAATCAACGATTAGGTATCAGTTTTATTTAATCGTCTCTTGCACGAATACCCTTGTCACAAAAAGAGAACGATTCTTATTACAGATAGAAGTAAACTTGAAGCATGCAAACTTTTCACTTTTTCATAATCTATTAAAATAATGATAATTGATTAAATCTATTAGTTCGGGATTCAACTCATGATAATTCCTTCTTATAACATTTGTTAACTATCCAGTAATGAATTAGCTATTAAAATTCTCTGCTTAAGGTAGTTGATCCACGAAAATGAGACCTCAGGCAAAAATAGATAATTTTACTTTCAAGAAAAGCAATATTATTATTGAAGGGTTATTTTAGAAGAGAAAAGATTAATTTTCATGAAAAAAATTTGAAATACAGAAAAATAATTTTATTAATAATTTTATTTTTGACCCAAGTTTTTTTCTTATCGCTTCTTATCAAATTTTGAAAAATTATGCGATTTAAATGAATTACAAATCACTTTTTCAAGAAAAAGATTCCCTACAACTTAACCATTTCCAATTTTCGAAGATCAATAAATTATTATTAAATTCAGCAATTTGTTTATGAAAATTTCGTTTTGCAAAATGTTTTTTAATGGTTTCAGCCATTCAAGAATTTAATTTTAAAAATCAGAAACGGTGAAGTTGTTGGAAATTTTTTCTCTAAAAAAATGGTTCATGATTTATTAGAATCGCATCATTTTTTAAAATTTGGTAAAAAATTATTTTTATAGATAGGACTTGTATCGACCCTTTGATGAATATTCGATATATGTATAAATTGGCTTTATGGTCCAGAAATAATGAAAACTAAGTTCTAATGCCAATTTATACATATATCGAAAAATTATTATTCTGTTTCAAATTTTTCTCATGTAAAATAATCTTTTCTCTTTCAAAATAGCCCTTCAATAATAATATTGCTATTCTTGAAAGCAAAATTATCTTCTTTTGTCTGAGGTCTAGTTTTTGTGGATGAAAACTACCTTAAGATAGTTCAGCCACAAAAAACTAAGCCTCAGACAAAAATAGATAATTTTGCTTTCAAAAATAGCAATATTGTTATTGAAGAAATTATTCAAAAGAGAAAAGATTATTTTCTATGAAAAAATTTTAAACATAGAAAGATAATGTATTGAACAAATTCTATTTTCAACTGCACTTTTTTTAATATCGCTTTTTACCAAATTGTTAAAAATTGTGCGATTCTGACAAATAATGAATCATTTTCTTAGGGAAAAAATTCTCTACAACTTGGCCATTTCTAATTTTTGAAAATGAATCAATTATTGACAAATTATGCAATTTGTTTATAAAAATTTCGTTTTGGAAAAGGTTTTTTAATGGTTTCAGCCATTAAAGAATTTATTTTTAAAAATCAGAAGCGGTAGAGTTGTGGGAAATCTTTTCTCTGAAAAAATGGTTCATAATTTATTAGAATCGCATAATTTTTTAAAATTTGGTAAGAAGCGATAAGAAAAACAGTTGTGTCAAAAATAAAATTTATTAATAAAATTATTTTTCCGTGTTTCAAATTTTTTTCATGTAAAATAATCTTTTCTCTTTCAAAACAGCCCTTCAATAATAATATTGCTATTCTTGAAAGCAAAATTATCTATTTTTTCCTGAGATCTAATTTTCGTGGATGAAAAAGAAAGGCAGATCATCCTCATCAAATTTGAAATTTTTAGAAAAATTCTTTTAGTTAGATTTTACATATAAAATAATCTTTTCTCTTTCAAAATTGCCCTTCAATAATAATATTGCTATTCTGGAAAGCAAAATTATCTATTTTTGTCTGTGGTTCAATTTTTGTGGATGAAAACTACCTTAAGACCCATGTGTACAGAGTTAATCCGCTACAACTGACTCTCTTTATGTTGAAAACCAGGAATCATTGTGCAATTTTCCAGGAACAAATTTTATGCAACTCCGAAAATTATTCTACGAATCAGAGATTGAGAGGAATCTTCTATGGTATTTACAAACAGTTAAAAAAGGAATCTAATGATATCATTAAACAGCCGAACTCACTCAGAAGTATGATCGCAATTGCGCAAACTTTTCCAACCTTTATTTTTTGCCCGAATGTATTCCCATATTACAAATTTAACGATGGAAAGTTAGTAGGGAATGTAAAGTAGAATCTCCACATGTATTGGGAAAAGTTTATAAGCTCTTTAGATCTACCTATTCGTTTTTGAGGAAAAGCATTAGTAAGCAAATATTGCAGAGATGGATGTAAAGTGTTTCTTTGAGGAATGAAAAATATATTTATTAAGTGTGTATGTGTACATGAAACTGATAGAACCAATTCGACACGGATTTATTGCTACATAAAGTTCAAATTCTTCAACAGTGGAAGGTTTTCATCGACATCGCCGTTTCAAGTAACGAGCGTCAGGAATCAGTCCTGAAGGCCGTGTCGGCTTTAAAAGTAACGCTTCGGTAATAGGAGGTCGTTAGCAGTAATAGTCACTTTACGCCAGAACCATGCATTAATGACATTATTTTTTGATGCGGCGTTTCTAACACTAATAGAGTTATTCGCTCATATAGTTTGTTTTAACGACATCGTCACGATTTCGATAATTTCCAGTCGCACAAGAGTGCCCCATGCGACCTATTTAATCACTAAGGCTTCGCGGCAAAAAATTCCTCTGACGTAAAGTATCGCAAATTGTATTCCAGCAACAATTTATTTTCTTATGGGGTTTGCTACTATTCTAATGAATATAAATCTGTTTTCCTAAAGCATCCTTACATGTATTTTCATCGCTTTTTTTTTACATTCTCATCATATCAGAAGGTATTGGTTTTACAGTGGGTGACCAAATTATTATACTCACTTTGTTTTTGTTGATCGTATAAAATCTTCTATTATTGACAATAAAGATATTCAAACTTTTCTTTGGAAGTAGCGTGGAAGACTTTAAAATTATGCATAAAAGAACCTCAAGATTAACTGTTTATGTCAATTTTTGAGGAAGATATTGTGAAAATGTCAAAATTAAAAAATTTTCTTAAATTATGAATACATTTTTTAATAATTAATGTTTTTCGACGTTCTTCGACTTATTTTAAAGGTAAATTTACGTGAAATGTAAAAAAATCGTAAATTCAATTTTTAAACCAGATTATGTGAAATACGAAAAAAACGCAAGAATGCAGAATTGTTCACTTTAATATGATCTACAAATGTATTTTGTCACAGTTTCTGATAAAATGTATATTATGCGTTTGAATTTTAAAAAATACTAATAAAAATCAAAAATTCCATTTTTTAAACAAAATATGTGAGATACGAAAAGAACGTTTGTATGGAAAATTATTTGCCTCAATGAGATCTACAAATTCTCATTAGGACATTTTTGACAGGATGTGTATTATATGTTTAGATTTTGAAAACACTATTGAAAATCAAGAATTACATTTTTTAACCAAAATATATGAGATACGCAACAAGCGTTGAAATGCAAAATCGTTTACTTAAATAAAGTCTACGATTGTTTTTCCTTATTGAGATATTTGGAAGAAAATAAATCATTTTAATCATGTAATTTATTAAAAAGTTCCTTAAGGCCGATAGAGCCTTAAGGGGGTCGTCTACCTTCGAGCCGAGAATTTTAGCCTATTTTTGGGAATGAATTGCAAAAACACTACTAAAGATATTCACGCCAGTTAAAATTTTTTTTATTGTTACATGTTTTTTCTTCGAAAAAAATCTATTTTTCGCTTGATTATAAATGCATCCGCGACCTTGGAACGTCCTTGACCTCAACGCTGCAGAAATGTCATTAAGAACTTTGTGGTAAGACTTTGGCCATTTAAATTGTCTGAAACCAATAAAATGAAATATGTCTGTAATCTGTGTTACATTGGCTATGTTTTCCCAGAGCCGATTTTTTCTATTGTAAAATGTGTTTATATTACGCAATTGTTCTTGAAAAAATTCGATTTTTGACCTGTTTTTTGACCTATTAGAGCCTGTTAAAATTATAAAAGTAAAAATTTGAAAATCGCCTCTGGGAAAACATAGCTATATGTTTATTGAATAACTGAAAAAAATTTGATCAAATTCTATCAATATTTCTAGAAGAAGTCATACCACAAAGTTTGAAAAATGCAACTTTTGGGAAATCACGTTTCAAGATAAATGACAGTGTAAAACATGATTTGAGAAACTTACAATTTAATCGGCAATACCTACGTAAGAAAGCGTATTTCAAAAAATCCCGCATATGGCGTGTTCCTTATAACATCTACATTCAAAATATGCAAAAAAAAAAAAAAAAACGATTTTTCCAAACCGCAAAGGTGGACGACCCCCTTAAGTAAATTGAATTTTCTTTTTCATTTGAAATGAAAAACAAATATAGTAGCTTTGAGAAAATTTAATTCACACCTACAATATTATAAAATTGACTTGAGCTTGAGTATCAAATTACGAGAAATAAACTTAAATGTATGCGAAGAATATAAAACCGAGCGCAAAGCGCGAGGTCCAAACAGAACGGAGCGTGAAGCGCGTCGATCGAATCGCGCGCGATGAGAATGTGCCGACGAAGCAGGCCGAATTTTTTACCTGTTTTTATTTTCTTATAATATTTTCATAATTTTTAATTATTGACATCAAATTAATAATTTGAAATGTGATTAGGAATCATAAAACTATAATGTTTATTTCAATAATGAAATACAAAATTGCTCCTTAAAATATTATTATTAAAGCTAAAATCCTTCTTGAAATTTTATTTCAAATAATATATAATTTTTTAGCATGCAAGATTTTTACATTTTCTACATAAAAAAGTGTTGTGTATTTTAAGTGTAAAACTATTAAAACATGAATTAACATCTCATCTCATTATTTTATTTAACTAATTAGAAGTAGATGTAAACATTTTTTTGTAAAAAAATTTTTTTCCACATCTTTATCTATGATTCAAAAGATAAGGAAATATTATGAAAGAAATGATGAGGGTTTAAGCATTTGAGAGTATCTTTGCTTAAAGTGTAACCCAACTCGAATGTCTCCTTAAATAAAATTACATATTTTATGTATGTTTTATAGAAACTTTGCAAACACTTTAAGGTACTTTAACTTTTCATTTCGCGGATGTTTTATCGTTTCCATAAAAGTTTAAAAGACCATTTGTTTTAGCAGAAAAGAAAAAAAGTGAAGTTTGTAAAAAAAATTAAAAAATAAGCATTTATAATCAGAAGAGGTGCACGTGAATAGGATATATCTAAAACTCATGTAAATTCACAACACGTCATTCCGTCAATATCGTACGTGTAAAACATGAAATTCCAGAACAGCATCGACCCTTTTGCATGGTCCGTTTGTAGTATGTGATTGCAAGCAACAAGAAACTACCCTCGGACCCTTCCATCATCCCTTCATTCTCAGAACTGAAACAATAAATAGCAGCGGGTTTCCAGTCTCAACAACTCTAATGCCACCAACGACGCAGAAGCAGTTTAAAATGATCGGAAAATATTTTTCTCACAGTCGAAAGCCTCAGACGCCTCGAAATACACACAGGAGTATGATGTGCTCAGAAAATTTAATAGTATCTTGAAGAACGCCGGAAAATTGAATCATTTCCACAAGAAAGCACCCTTAAATGGAACTAAATCAGAAGTTTAGCTATTTTAAAAGTCAAAAAAATTTACCTTTCTATATCAAATCGTGAGATACATATTTGGTGTACTTACAAATCAGTCTTTGATGAATAGAGATATTCTGTGTACCAATCAAATTCACTTTAGAAGATACTTGAGCTAGAAAAATGCTGGAAACCTGAAGTAGAAGGGGGTTCTTTTTATTACTTCATTAATTGCTAATTACAACCCTAAATATCTTCTGAAAAAATTTTCTGTGAAAAAAGGAACGCTTTGACTCCGCTGGGTATTGAGCTCAGGACATTTTGATTGCCGGTTGAATGCTCTATGCAATCGAAAGGTCCTGGGCTCGATACCCAGCGGAGTCAGAGCCTACCCTTTTTGACAAAATTTTTTTAGAAGATATTTAGGGTTGTAATTAGCAATTTATGAAGTAATAAAAAGAACACCCCTCTCCTTCGGGTTTCCAGCATTTTTCTAGCACAAGTATCTTCTAAACTGAATTTGATTGGTACACAGAATATCTTTATTCGTCAACGACTAATTTGTAAGTATCGAGCCCAGGACCTTTCGATTGCCGGTTGAATGCTCTATGCAGTCGAAAGGTCCTGGGCTCGATACCCAGCGGAGTCAAAGCGTTCCTTTTTTCACTTAAAATTTTTTCAGAAGATATTTAGGGTTGTAATTAGCAATTTATGAAGTAATAAAAAGAACCCCCTTCTACTTCGGATTTCCAGCATTTTTCTAGCACAAGTATCGTCTAAAATGAATTTGATTGGTACACAGAATATCTTTATTCGTCAACGACTAATTTGTAAGTATCGAGCCCAGGACCTTTCGATTTCCGGTCGAATACTCTATGCAATCGAAAGGTCCTGGGCTCGATACCCAGCGGAGTCAAAGCGTTCCTTTTGTCACAGAAAATTTTTTTAGAAGATATTTAGAGATTAGCAATGTATGAAGTAATAACAAGAACCCCCTTCTACTTCGGGTTTCCAGCATTTTTCTAGCACAAGTATCTTCTAAAATGAATTTGATTGGTACACAGAATATCTTTATTCGTCAACGACTAATTTGTAAGTATCGAGCCCAGGACCTTTCGATTTCCGGTCGAATACTCTATGCAATCGAAAGGTCCTGGGCTCGATACCCAGCGGAGTCAAAGCGTTCCTTTTGTCACAGAAAATTTTTTTAGAAGATATTTAGAGATTAGCAATGTATGAAGTAATAAAAAGAACCCCCTTCTACTTCGGATTTCCAGCATTTTTCTAGCACAAGTATCTTCTAAAATGAATTTGATTGGTACACAGAATATCTTTATTCGTCAACGACTAATTTGTAAGTATCGAGCCCAGGACCTTTCGATTTCCGGTCGAATACTCTATGCAATCGAAAGGTCCTGGGCTCGATACCCAGCGGAGTCAAAGCGTTCCTTTTGTCACAGAAAATTTTTTTAGAAGATATTTAGAGATTAGCAATGTATGAAGTAATAACAAGAACCCCCTTCTACTTCGGGTTTCCAGCATTTTTCTAGCACAAGTATCTTCTAAAATGAATTTGATTGGTACACAGAATATCTTTATTCGTCAACGACTAATTTGTAAGTATCGAGCCCAGGACCTTTCGATTTCCGGTCGAATACTCTATGCAATCGAAAGGTCCTGGGCTCGATACCCAGCGGAGTCAAAGCGTTCCTTTTGTCACAGAAAATTTTTTTAGAAGATATTTAGAGATTAGCAATGTATGAAGTAATAAAAAGAACACCCCTCTCCTTCGGGTTTCCAGCATTTTTCTAGCACAAGTATCTTCTAAACTGAATTTGATTGGTACACAGAATATCTTTATTCGTCAACGACTAATTTGTAAGTATCGAGCCCAGGACCTTTCGATTGCCGGTTGAATGCTCTATGCAGTCGAAAGGTCCTGGGCTCGATACCCAGCGGAGTCAAAGCGTTCCTTTTTTCACTTAAAATTTTTTCAGAAGATATTTAGGGTTGTAATTAGCAATTTATGAAGTAATAAAAAGAACCCCCTTCTACTTCGGATTTCCAGCATTTTTCTAGCACAAGTATCGTCTAAAATGAATTTGATTGGTACACAGAATATCTTTATTCGTCAACGACTAATTTGTAAGTATCGAGCCCAGGACCTTTCGATTTCCGGTCGAATACTCTATGCAATCGAAAGGTCCTGGGCTCGATACCCAGCGGAGTCAAAGCGTTCCTTTTGTCACAGAAAATTTTTTTAGAAGATATTTAGAGATTAGCAATGTATGAAGTAATAACAAGAACCCCCTTCTACTTCGGGTTTCCAGCATTTTTCTAGCACAAGTATCTTCTAAAATGAATTTGATTGGTACACAGAATATCTTTATTCGTCAACGACTAATTTGTAAGTATCGAGCCCAGGACCTTTCGATTGCCGGTTGAATGCTCTATACAATCGAAAGGTCCTGGGTTCGATACCCAGCGGAATCAAAGCGTTCCTTTTTTCACAAATTTTTTTTTTTCAAATATATTGAAAATTCCACCTAGTCTTAAATGAGGTTAAGTTAATTCCAAATCACAGATTGATTAGTAAGTAGTTCTAAATAACTTCTGTTTAAGGATATGGGTTTGAAAAATCTCGTAAAAACATCTGGCTTGATTTTCTGAAAAGTAAAAGTGGTAAAAGAATCTAAAAGACATATGAGAATTTCATTTAAAATAAATGATAAAACATTGTATGGTTATATAACATTTTTTTTTAATTGTTCAATCGTTTTGATGCTATTATACTTTTGGACTTGACTACTCAAAATATTTCTATCTTTTTACACTTTCTCGAATTTCTCCTGAAACTTTACTACGTTTTCTATAAAATATTTACAATTTCTATCAGAAATCATATTGTTTATCAAAAATAATAACAATACTTCAAAAGTTTTTTTAAATTTTATGTTTGAACTCAATTTTTTCAATTTCTTACATTTCTGTATTCCGAATCGTAACTTCCTTGAAGTGAAAAGTTATAAAATGTTCGAAAATTGAAAAGTCACACAATGAATTAAGAAGTAAGACATTTTTTTTGAAATCTTCTTAAAAATGTATTTGCACCTGGTAAAATAAAAAGCAGCTCTTATTTTAAATATGAAAACAGAATCCCATAATCTCAGTAAAAGACTCTAGTTCCTCATTTTGTTTCGCGTATAATGCTAGTCTAGTGAAAGGTACTCGTTCTTTATCTACGATGGAAGCTTTCTTGCAAAAAAAGACGTTACACCTTCTCCTTTGTGCGGAAAGAGGATTGGTTCTCTTCGTAAAAAATTTGGTTTAAAAAAACTCGACGAGATAAACAAGCAGCATCCGCGAAAGGTTGGAAAGAATAGTGGAAAGAATGCAACAAGGGTGGAAACTGTTCGTAGCAGCAGCGCGAGAAGAGATCTTAATCCTTAATTTCGCCTCCGTGGATTTAGGACACTATACCGAGTGTCTCTAAAAGTTCCAGAAAAGGTCAACGAATTCAAAGCCTTAGCTTTTTCCTTCTATCCTTTGATTTTTCGCTGACTCAGCCGGAATTACTAGAATTACCAGCATCCCTACTAATCCCCAATTTAGCCCAATATATATAACAAAAGTTATTCTGTCTATCTTTCCTGATTAATGTTATTTCTTACAATACAGATTACAGTAAATATATCACTTTTGTATAAATCCAAACTTATACACTGCTGTGCAAAAGTCGCCGGGTACTTCTTTTTAACGATTCACATAAAAGCTTCTAATTTATAAAATACCTAATAATGAATTTTTTTTAGAATAAAATAGAAGGTAACAAAATTCTGCATCTAATGACCCCAAAACGAAGTGTTTTAGTCAATTATTCACGAAGATATTGCGAGAAAGTCGAGATTTCAAAGATTTCTTGAATTTTAAACAACTCTTGAAACGATGAACATTTTTGAACTTTTCTCAACTTATTGTAAAGGTAAATTTAAATAGATTTTTCTTGATATTATTAAAGTTGAGACTTATGAAAACAAAGTTGTGAGAATACAAAGGATTCTCATACTTGAAAAATGAATTTTAAATATTATAAAAATTGATAATATGAAAAAAAAAATTATTAAAACATACAATAAAATTATTTTCAAAATTTCTTTCATAAATAACACAGGCCCACAAAAAAAACTTTTTTTCTGAGCCGTGGATTCCAGTATGATATTCCTATGTATTTTTTCCCGCTGAAACCGAATCCGCAACCCGTTGAACCCCTACACGTCAGGATTTTGACATAACCTCAAAAAACACCAAAAAATTCACTGGAAGCAATAAAATCATCTACTTTATGCTATTTTCAACCCCCTTTCTCCGAATTAGTAATTTCGTAGCCTCATAATCCCCTAACCTCGAAATATCATTAATGCATAACCTCAAAACCTAACCTCTTTAAGTAGAAGAATCTAGTCTATGAAAACAGAATAAATAAAGACGTTACCAAGGTAGATGGAATACGAATATGATGGCAGACTTCTGTTGGATGCTTAAAAGACACAGTGTTGACATCAGAGGCAAGAAGCGGAGACGGAACTCGCTGCACAGATCTTTCGAAGACAAGATGGTTCGGAAGAGTCAATAAAAACGTTAATATGTTTTAACTGGCCAGCACGCGTTTAGACTGACTTGAAAACCTCAACAATAAACAAATACTATAAAGAATTCTGTAGATTTCTGAGGCTTAGGGATATATATACCTGGACGGATCCTACAAGAAATACTCACAAAACTCTTATGATTTCAAGAACCAAACTTCTCCACAGAAAAGGATGATGGAGTTGAGAGATTATAATATATAGGGTTACGGAGTAACGGGATTTTGAGGTTATGGTATAAGGGGATTTTAGGGTTATAGCGTCACTTAACTCCAACTATGTTCCACAATAAACTCAAAAATTTATTCTGTTTTCCTAAACTAGATTTTTCTACTCAAAACGGTTAGGTTAGGTTAGGTTAGGTTTTGAGGTTATGCAGTAATGATATTTCGAAGTTAGGGGATTATGGGGTTACGAAATTACAAATTCGGAGAAAGGGGGTTGAAAGTAGCATGAAGTAGATGATTTTATTGCTTCCAGTGAATTTTTTGGTGTTTTTTGAGGTTATGTCAAAATCCTGACGTGTAGGAGTTCAACGTGTTGCGGATTCGGTTTCAGCGGGAAAAAATACATAGGAATATCATACTGGAACTCACGGCTCAGAAAAAAAGTTTTTTTTGCGGGCCTGTGTAATTTTACAAATTTGAAGTTTCACAACTTTTTTCTTCTGAGCTCAGATTTTGTTTACTTGTTCTACGTAAATCTCATTTTTAAATTAGTCAAGAAAAGTTAAAAAATATTTATTATTTCAAGAGTTATTCAAAATTTAAAAAAGCTTTAAATTTTTACTTTTTTGGCAATTTCTTCGTCAATAATAGACTGAAAATGTTCGTTTTGGGGTGATTAAATGCAAAATTTTGTTAACTTACATAATTTGACAAAACCATATTCTGGAGGCAGGGACGGATCTAGAAAAAAATTTGGGGGGGGGGGGGGTCCGATCGAAAAATTTAAAAATAAAAGATATTTCGGCTTTCACAAAACGTGACGTTAGAATTGTGTTAGACAAACTCGAATTTTTTCGCTAGTGAGATTTGAGGGAGTCTGATATTTCGGGGGGGGGGGGGGTCCGGACCCCCAGGACCACCCCCCTGGATTCGTCCCTGTCTGGAGGTATCTCAAGCGGAATGGAAAAAATGTTATGACACACGGTTCGCACTATTATAACTTCTATTACACTTTATGACTCCCCTTTTGTCGTAGCACTCCAGTCATCTTGAGCACATCCTTCAATTTTTATTCCTTTAAATCTTAACTCTAAATGCAATAGGAAAAAGCATACCCTCACACTTTCGGTCTTAAGTCATAGCCAAACTTTAGTTGCATAGATAACTTCGTAGAGACCAGTGTGTTATGTTAAAATGTGTGCGTTGCCAGGAAACGTAAAAGGAAAAAATTTAAGAAATTATCTGAAGGAATTACAATCTCTCAGTTTTTAAAATTATACTTTTTTTTTCACTGATTCAATCATTTAAATGTAACTAATTTAAAAGTGAAAAATATGTTTTCACTGATTAATCAGTGAAGAGGCAAATCACTGATTCAATCAGTGATCATTTGACTGATTCAGATTTAGAGAGTACATAAGTTTAGTTTATTTAATTTTAAAAATTCCAAAATTGATAAGATTGAAAAATTTAGATATCCCATTTTCAGAACACATGGTTGTTCCATAACTCTTATGAGCAATTCATTTATTGTTATTCCTAAGGAATAAATTTTCTCACGGATTTTCATATTCTTTACATTACCAAAGTTTGACTCCAAAATAGAGCTCATAGGTGCAATATTTTAAAAATAAAAATAACTGATTAGGACTCCGATCAGAGTCAAAACGTTTGAAAGCATGTAACCTCCCGAGTTATTATTTCTGGACCCTACTCTCTAAATCTGAATCAGTCAAAATCTACTGATTATCAGTGAAATTTGACTGATTCAAATAGCTAAAAAGAGGTTACTGTAAATCAGTCAAATTTCAGTGATTACTTCAGTGGAAATCAACTAATTTAACAGTGAAAAACATTTTTTTCATTGATTCAATCAGTTAAAATTAACTGATTTGACAGTGAAAAATATTTTTGCACTGATGAATCAGTGAAAAGGCAAATTACTGATTCAATCAGTGAAAATTTGACTGATTCAAATTTAGAGAGTATAAAGTCAATTATATAACAACATCGTATGAAATAAATGAAAATACTTTGAAAAACAATAAAGCCATTTTTTATGACAAATTACTGTTTTTCATTATTAGGCTCAAAATATAAATAGTGTCCCTCGTATTTGAAATAAAAATTAAACTGTGATAGATAATTTAATTTAATGGAAGTTGAGTACTAAATCCAGGGCCGGCTTAAGAAAATTTGGCGCCCTTGGCAGAATAAATATTTGCGCCCCTTCAATCTGAAGATAGATTAATTTATCTTTATATTAAGGGTACTTTTACTTTCTAAATTTAAAAAAGACAATATTTAAATATTTAAAAAAAAACTATTTTATTTATAATTATAATTTTTTCATACATTGTTAAAAATGTTTTAAGATGCACAAAAAAATTTTTTGGGCACTTTTAATTACTTTTTACCACTGCAAAGGGCGTATTCCAAAAGATGCATTTTAATTTGCGGGACACTTTTTTGCCTTCCTGTAACAAATTTATTTAAAATTGCAACGCGATTCAATTCATGAGACTTGAAACGTTTAAAAAAAAAGTTAATTTTTTTATATTTGTATGACCTTCATTCGCGATTTCATAAAAAGTTCGAAAAAATGAATTTACTCCTGTATTAAAAAGATGGGGTGGTTTTTTTTAACTTTTTAGGGGTTTATTTACTAGTTGTTTGTATAAAGTATCAAAAAAATTTTGGTTTACTGATATTGGTTTAGTAGATTTTGAGAAAAACGTCTCCCAGATTTGAAAAACGTGATTTCGAGAAAAACGCATTTAAAGTTTTTTTACTATAATTTTATTCAATAAAAGGGTTATAATTACATTCTTTCTATTTCGAATTTCTTAATAAAATTTTAGGGCAGTATTTCTATGATACTAAGGAACATTTTTACGTAAAAAAATCGATTTTTAAAAAATTTAATAATAAATAATAAATAATCAAGATTTTTCAGTTAAATCAACAAAATTTTGTAGTCTCTCCCGTAGAATAGTATAAAAGTGGAAATTTCTAAATACATCTCTCTTTGTATATGGAAATTCCCAGTTAGTATGAATTAGTTTTAACAAAATAGTTTATTTCTTATTTTTAATTAGGAATATTTTCTGAATAAAACTCAATGTTACAAAAAATATTTCAAAGAAACATAAATGTCTGAGATTGTGGCATGGATGTATTTCTGTTCACAGTTATAAAGAATCTCGATAGATTTTGCTCTACTTTTTCGATACATCAAGCGCTTTGAAGAAAAGGGTCATACTTCGAAGTTGTTGTTGCTTTATCGAAACTAAAGCCAAAGAGGCGACTGTATCAGAAATTTGCTCTTCTTTTAGGGTTGCCTCTCAAAATAAGAAAAATTGAGCTTCTCAGTGAATCAATAACACGAATGTTGGATTACTGAATTCATAAATCATTTTAATAGTGGGGTGATCAGTGTGAATAGGAAAGATCTTCTAGAAGTCAAAATAAAATCAGTTTTCAGGAATCTCATTGACGAGTTGCTCTATAAAATTAGGGGGCTAAATGTTCAGAAAACACTTCTGAAATTTTCTTGAAATTCATCATTCTGATTTGAAATGATTCTACTCTCTAAATTTGAATCAGTCAAAATCTACTGATTATCAGTGAAATTTGACTGATTCAAATAGCTAAAAAGAGGTTACTGTAAATCAGTCAAATTTCACTGATTATTTCAGTGATAATTGACTGATTTGACAGTGAAAAATATTTTTTTCACTGATGAATCAGTGAAAAAGCGAATCAATGATTCAATCAGTGAAAATTTGACTGATTCAGATTTAGAGAGTTAACTAGTAAAAAGCGAAAGTAAATATTTATAATTTTGACTAAAATTCACAAAAATAGTATAAATTATTCTAAAAATAAAAACTTCCCATTTATGGTAGTCAAGGATTTTTCACCCTTGAGTCGTTTAAATTTTGGATATATTGAAAATCTTTAAATTGGAGTTCCATTGTGCTTTATTTTCGTCAGAGTTAATTTCTGCAAAGCGTTTTAGTTCGTACCTCTTTCATCTCTCTCGACTTCATGGACTTTCAATAGAATAAACGTTGGTAGATTTGCACAGAATTTAATATTGATGGAAACCAATTTCATTCTTGACACAACGAATAATTTTTTTTTCATTCAATGTGTCTATTGAGTTCCGTAAAATTCTTTTCGGCATTTTATTAAAAATTTTATAAAAGATTATACTTTTAAGCATCTTTTATATAAAATTTTTAAAAAATTCCAGGTTTTAAAACGAAGACATTTTTACAAAATTAAAAATATTTCTCGTAAACTAGACTATACTTTTTAAAAATCAAATAGTTGTCACATAGTCACTGCAACTGGATATTACATTATATAATTCATTTTTCTCCCTGTTCTTACTCAGATTGGAGTCTACAATGCAAAAAACAAACAGTGCAAAATCGAATCTAAAAAATAATAGTGAGACGGAAATTTATTAAATTTCTTGGAACAGAAAGCAAAGCTAATGTAATAAGCAAGATTCTGAAAATGAAATAACAAATTCAAGCATGATATAATCAATTATGAAGGAAATTTGCTTCAGAAGAAGTTCTATACTTCTTTCATTTCATATGAATAACTTCCATTCGATTTTAAAATTCAGAACATCCTCGATCCAGATGATTTCTATTTGACTTTCTTTCTCATTTTTAATATAATGAATAGAATATTGTGCGAGTGTTCAGAAGCTGCTTTAAATAGTATATGCATCTGATATAGCGGTATGTGCACTTTGTATGTAAAAATTGATCTTTGATGTCTAACGTATACAGTAGCAATTTATAAAATGAGTAAATAAAAATGAGTAGAAGAAAGGAAAAAGAAAGATGAGATTGAAAAACAAGAGAAAAAAGTAGAGCTAGTGGGTGGAGTCTGATCATAAAATAGAAGAATATATAGGATGTCCCCAGATGACTGAACATTTGCAATAACTTCTTTGTTTTTGACATAACCGAGTCACGAATCCCTGAGAGTGGTTAGGAGCATGTTTTTTGTTCTCTTAAAAATAAAGTGTCGTACGATTGGATGAAGAGATTTATAGTTTATTACTGTTTTCTAGAGTTCAAGTCTAATTTCAATAATTTTGCATAACACTAGAAATAAAAAATTAACGGAATTTTCACTATATTAAAAACATTAATAATTGTGACTCAGAAATACTCTCTAAATCTGAATCAGTCAAATTTTCACTGATTGAATTAGTAATTTGCCTTTTCACTGATTCATCAGTGCAAAAATATTTTTCACTGACAAATCAGTTAATTTTCACTGATTTACAGTAACCTCTTTTTAGCTATTTGAATCAGTCAAATTTCACTGATAATCAGTAGATTTTGACTGATTTATATTTAGAGAGTACTTTTTCATTAACTTAACTTTTTCATTAACGAATAATTATTTGTTAAAAATAATTCAATGATTGGGTCGCTTTTCTCTCTTACTTTATGAAAATAACTAATTCATGAGCATCGACAGCCGGAAGCATTTGAATACTAATTCTGCAACAGATAGTTCTATATGTTGTGCAATTTTCGAAAATATTTCCCTCTATTTATATATTAAAGGGTTGCTCTATTTCTATAGGAATAAACATTTTATTTAATCCTCTTTACTTACCTTGAGAGTCAAATCTATTTATTGCAGTTTATTGTGGAAACTCATGAATCAGGTCTGCAATTATGAATTATTGAAAAAAATTCACTTGAGAAGTTTAGATGATCGTTTTAAAATAAAAGTAAATGTTTAAATGAAAATGAAGAATTAGCTAAAATAAGGAAAGGAAATGGGAAGAATCTTACTCAAGCTGACAAAATCTCACGGTTATTCATGGACCGATCGATGGTTTGTACCGATACATTAATTATGAATTGAATGAAAATATGGAGTGAAACTGCCACCTCAAAAAAAAAAGTTACATGAAGATTCAATTTAATTTTTTTAGAAAAATGCTTCGACTACAAACGAGGACGCTTTTCAATCTCTGAATAATAAAAAGCTATAGATAAAAACTTGCAAAGATTATGAACTATAATTATCATAGATATTTTTTTGTACAAATAATCTTGAATAATATTATTTTTATATTTTAAAGTGACATGTTTGATAACATGTCTGCTATTATACACATAATTCGTCAATATAATAGCAGACATGTTATCAAAAATGTCACTTTAAAATTTAAAAATGGCACATTCAGTATCAAGGTGGAATATCTCATAGTTCTGACGTTTCCAGAACAAATTAAATTTAATAATACTTTTCAAATGTGATACTTAATATCACGAATACTAAAATTTCATTTTTTTATTTTTTAAAGATACACTCGAGATTCCCTATAACGAGATTCCCTATAACGAGATTCCCTGTAACAAGGCCTCCCTTTTACGAGCGCGTCACGCCTCCCTATAACGAGCAGACGATCGACCCCTCTTCCCCCACTACTACGGAATGAAGCGTGCTCGAATTTGAAACGTTGTATTTTTTGCAAATGTCCCAATTTTTCATCCCGTTTTCCAAATTTGTCAAAATTTCCATTTTTTTATTCATTGTCAAGACTTTTCTTTTTTTCTGAAAATATTCAAAAATACACCTGATAAGCATAGATATTTTTATTATTATATTATTATATTTTTAGTATTTTGAGTACATACCGTCAAATAAGTTAATTCCATGTTCAATACTCACAGAAGTCTTTTTTATACGCTATTAACTATGTAAATAAATTATTCACATAGCCTCACTGACAGACTGACTGCGCGCATCATATAATGCGCATAACAGCGCGTAGCAACAAGTAGGATATGGATGGGATCCCTCTCGCGCTCGTTGCAGAGAGGTCTCCGATGCTCGAGCTTCTCATTATAGGGAATCTCGAGTGTAAATGTATTATTTTTCAAAACATCTCAGAATAAATCTGAATGCAGTAATAAACAACTTTCAATTTTTTTTTCATTTCTTAACATACTCAAATAATATTGAGTAAAACTACATGTATAGATATTATAATAATTTATGTTTCTGTAAAGCCTTGCTTGCAAATTCAATGTTAAATGGATTGTCCGTGAAGCTGATATAAAAAATCGTTTCTTGAAAAATACACGCCTTCGTCCACTCGTGAAAATCACCATAAACGTATCGAATTTCTTAACTAGGTATAGGACAATAGTATTCTTCAAGGAGGAAAAGAACCTCTCTCAGGATTGCTTATATAAAAAAAAAATTGTCGGTCAGCAAAGCCACATGTCCCGAGTCCGTTTTTAAAACAATTCAGATCATTCTGTGAGAGACTTCGGTAACAAAGTCTTCACGAAAAGTTTTCAAAAATGTAAACCTTGTTCGCGTTTTACCATTGATAACCAATTTGGCATCCTTCTTTAATAATAAATTTTTTTTAAATTCCGGTCGGTTCGTGTGCAAATTTTTTTATGTTTTTTCATTTATCTGGTTTTTTATTCACAGTGAACTCTAAATATTTGTTCAATTCGTGATGCTGCATACTGGACTACTTCATTTTGAATTGCAAACTATGAGATAAGTTTTTGAATTCTATTATAATCCTTATTTTAATTATCTCCTATATTCTAATGTTTTAAAGAAATTTTGAATTAATCTTTGAATTTATGGCACTGAAGAGGGCCCCCATATGTGGCCGAAACGTTTGCCTTGCTTTCTTTTTGAGTATTTTTATATCTATTATTTTTATATTTTTTATATATTGGGTCACAAATTATGATCATAAAGTAACATGAATTCATTTTATTAATTACTAAGGATCAATATTTGACATGATCCTAAAAATATTACAAAGTATTATTTATAATATTTTTCATGGTAGATAGATTATATTATCATAAAGTGTTTGACACAAAATTCTATTTGGAGGTCCTTTATGTAAATATTTAAATTAACCATGCCCATAATCATCAAATAATGACAACCACAATTTAACTCACTTACTATGTATTTGTAAATAGAAAATTATAATCCCTATGAATCCTAGTTACATTTATTTGGATATTTTACACAAAGCTTAATTGAAAGCTTCAACATTAATGAGAACACCAAATTGACAGGTTGTAAGATTCTACAATGGTTGTCAATATTCATCATATAGGAATTGAAATCGGATTGATAAAAGACTCGCTATAATAGTTGCTTCTACTGTCCTATTTCTTGTGTTGTATAAAACATTCCACATTTTTTCACGTGCGTAGGAAAGATATAAATGAGCGAGTTCTTTTTTTTTTAAATACAAAATTCACCACACGCTTTTTAATTGAAATATTATTTCGAAAATGTTCTCTGTATTCACTTTCAAAGAGTAATGGAAGTGACGTAACATTTTTTGATTAAAAGTCATGTATTTCTAGTTTCCTTTTTATGCAGATAGTTTTTTTGAAAACGATCCCTTTTTTCAAAGACACTTTGATCCGAAATATTCAAATTTCAAAGACGTCATGTTATCAATTTTTTATTGTTTTAACAGCATAATTGAGAAATGTCACGACAGAAAAGCATAAATGCAAAATTTTAAAAAATAAGCTTTTTTTTTAACTGATTAATTCAAATACACATTATTACGAAATTATTATTTAGTAATCCCGTTTTTCCAAAATTCTCACAAAATGAAAATGTTCTCTGCATTCACTTTCAAAGAGTAATGAAATTTAAGTAACATTTTTTGGTAAAAAGTCATATGTTCCTAGTTTCCTTTTTATGAAGATAGTTTTTTTTTAAAACGATCCCTTTTTTCAAAGATACTTTGATTCGAAATATTCAAATTTCAAAGATGTCATTTTATCAATTTTTTATTGTTTTAACAACATAATTGAGAAATATCACAATAGAAAAGCATAAGAGCAAAATTTAAAAAAATAAGTTTATTTTTTTTGAACTGATTAATTTGAATATACATTGTGACGAAATTATTATTCAGTAATTCCATTTTTCCGAAATTCTCACCAAGAAGAATCATAAAGAAATTCTCATCGCGCGGCTCACCTGCAAGATTTTATGCACGCCTAGCAGATCGCACGATACGCACGTCGCGTTTTAAAATATTTATATATTTCATATTAATAATATTTATATTTATAATAAATATCTTATTCACAGATACTCTAACTTTAAAGAATTCATTCTTATCACAATACTTGCGTATCGCGCTCGACATTTAAGTTGAAATATAAGAGAAAAAAGAAAGGAAAATAAAAGCAAAAATACTTATTTTTGTGTCAAATGACATGAGTTAAGGAAATAATTGGGGTATTAAAGTTTCTCACCTCAAAAAGTTCTACAAAAATGATTCGTAGGTACTTTCTGCTGTCTTTTGTAGTTTACGAACGAAATTCAATTTTCCACTTGTAATACTAAAAATCCGAGATTAGGCCAGGAAAAGCGATAAAATTAAATTTTAATTAAATGATTCGTGACTTACAGCTTTTTGAGCATCGCGTAAACTGTGAAAACTATTTGAAATTTCCCCAACAATTTTGTAAGCGAAATACCTTGTTTTGAGAAAGAAAAATTATTTTCTCCTACAATTAGAAATTTTCGGTCGTTTAGGAAAACATCATTTTCATTGGTATATTCTTATAGTAACTATGTACAAGTTTACCAAAGTTTGTTTGAATAAATTTCCAACATTTTTGGTAAATGACAAACAACATTTTTACAGTTTATTTAATCAGAAATAGATATGGAATGCGAATGCACCCACCCACCTCGGACAGATTTTTCCATTTCCTGCGCGAATTTAATCATCGATTTTTTCCAGCTTTTTGAATGATATAACTTTGTTAATTTATGACCAATAAAAAAATATATGAAATAAAGAATAAAATAGTTATGAAAAATTTCGACGATAGATAGACACTGATATGAAAATATTTCGTTCATACGCAATGGAACTAAAATCGTAGAAATTTGATGAAAAATTGAAAATTCTAATCTCTCGACAAACCAGTACCTTTTCACTAAAAGTGAGAATCTAAAAAATTTTATGGCATAGATAAAAAAATATTTGTCAACTTTTCGAAGAAGATTTTAAAAAACTAGATTCAGCATTAAAATACTTTCAAATGTTCGAAACCTTTTACACTTTTATTTTCGTATTTAAAGAGACCTGCCAATTAAAATTTCTTTTCGTGCTTAAATGCACTTCGAAAGGCTCAGAGCTTCTGAATTACATCCATTTTTTCCAGCTTTTTAAATAATCTAACTTTTTTAATTTTCCCCCAATAAAAAAATATATCAGAAATATATTTTTGAAGAGCTTTCTGAGTATTATGAGGAATCAAGATTAAATAATCTGAAATTTTGTAAAAATAGTTATGAAAAGTTTCGACAATAGATAATTTTTGAAACCTTTTGCACTTTTATCATCGAATGTAATGAGACCTTTTAATTAAAATTTCTTTCCGTGCTCAAATGCACTTCAAAATGCTCGAAACTTCTAAATTGCATCGATTTTTTCGAGCTTTTTGAATGATCTAACTTTGTTAATTTTCCCCTAATGAAGAAACATATCAGAAATATATTTTTTGTAGAACTTTCTAAGCATTGCTAAGAATTAAGATCAAAAGATCTGAAATTTTGAAAAAGTAGTTATGAAAAGTTTCGACGATAGATAGAGACTGATGTGAAAATATTTTGTTCATAAGCAGTAGAACTTGAATTGTAATAATTTGATAAAAATATAAAAAATCAAATCTCTCGACAAAACAATGCACACAGAGAAAAGATCAGTAAAATTTACAGGAAGTTCGGTACTTATTTGGACAACATGACTTTTCAGTAAATTTTACCAGAAGTTGAGTTCAATTAACAGATTTTCTGTACGTTTCACTCAGCGTCCAGTAAAATCTACTGAATACGAAAAAATCCGAGTTAAGTTGATTGTACTGTACGCTAAGTGAATTGTACAGAAAATCTGTTGATTGAACTCAACTTCTTATAAAATTTACTAAAAAGTCATGTTGTCCAAATAAGTACCGAACTTCCTGTAAATTTTACAGATCTTTTTTCTGCGTGTACCTTCTCACTGTGAATGAAAATCTAAAAATTTTTGTAGAACAGCGAAAAAAATATTTTTTAAATTTTTGAATAAAATTTAAAAAAACTAAATTCAGCATTAAAATACTTGCAAAGTTTAAAAACGTTTTACACATTTATCTTCGAATTTAAAGAGACCTGCCAATTAAAATTTCTTTCCGTGCTCAAATGCACTTCAAAAGGCTCAAAGCTTCTGAATTGCATCGATTTTTTCCAGCTTTTTGCATAATCTAACTTTGTTAATTTTAGTCCAATAAAAAATATATTTTTTGAAGAGCTTTCTATGAGTTTTACCAGGAATCAAGATTAAAAGATCTGAAGTTTGAAAAAGTTTGACGATAGATAGACACTGATGAGAAAATATTTTGTTAATACGCAATAGAACAGGAATAGTAGAAATTTGATAAAAATTTAAAAAGTTAAATCTCTCAACAAAACAATACATTTTCACTGTGAATAAGAATCTAAAAATTGTTGTAGAACAGAGAAAAATAATAATTTTCAACCTTTTGAAGAAAATTACAAAAAACTAAATTCAGCATTAAAATACTCTCAAATGTTCGAAACCTTTTGCACTTTTATCTTCGAATATAAAAAGACCTGCCAATTAAAATTTCTTTCCGTGCTCAAAGCTTCTGAATTGCATTGATTTTTTCCAGCTTTTTGAATGATCGAACATTGTTAATCTTTGTCCAATAAAAAAAATATATTTTTTGAAGAGCTTTCTATGATTTTTACCAGGAACCAAGATTAAAAGATCTGAAATTTTGAAAAAGTCCGACGAAAGATAGACACTGATGTGAAAATATTTTGTTCATACACAGTGGAACTCGAATCGTAGAAATTTGATAACTCAAATCTCTCGATAAATTTATAATAGATGTTACCAATACGTTTTTGTAAAACTTACTAATTGCGTTGATTGCTATTACTATTTGTCCAGTTTAGTTATTACTAAAATATATTTTTTTTCGATATAACGGAGAAAAGTTCTATTAAAAACTATTCCAATATCTTAATTAGAAACTGATTAATTTTTTCATCCGCACATGATTAAAGTAGTAATTCCAAGATTGAAAAAAATGTTAAATTTATCATTCTATCTATTTTATTTCTGTTAATGTCGATGGAAACTTTCTTAGGTTAGAATTGTTTAGGAGAAAAACTTTTTTCATTATTGTTTTTTAAAATGTAACAAAGGATGATAATTATTGACATGTTTTTCATAAAAAACTGCACAACAGTTTACAATTATACTTTGAAATTACCATGATTTAATTCTTCTCATTTTGATGGAGAACAAAGCAAAATTTTAAAAAATCAATGTATGTAACGATTTCAAAACGATTCAAAACAGTTGATAAGCAGGTAAAATCTAATTCGTCTATACAATTATTTCTTGGAGTTTACTATCATCAAAGATTTATAATTACACGAAATATTACATATGAAAATAAAATATTTACATTTCTCAAAAAAAATGAATTTGATCAATTTTACAAAAAAAATTAGTAGCATACTTTGACTTTTGAGCATTGGTAAGTTTTACAAAATTTTTGGTACTGCTTACTAAAAATAAATAGTTGTGACCTTTTAGTCAGCACAACTAATAGGATTTTTTTCAGTGCAGAGAAAAAAAATATTTTTCAAATTTTTGAATAAAATTTTAAAAACCTACAGTACCGGTCAGAATTGTGGGACCACCTGCTTTTCGATAATTGCTTAAATTATCCTAATTTGAATTATGTAAGTGAAAAAATTTGTTCACTACATTAAATTCAAAGCTATCAATATTCTTTATAAAATGAGCCCAGCATGAATTCGTTTTGTTAAATTTTGAAGAAGTTATTCCAGAAATAATCAAGATTTCAATACTTTCTTAAATTTTAAATAACTTTCAAAGTAATCAACATTTTTTAATGTTCTTGGACTAATTTTAAAGCTAAATTTCTACAAAATCGAACCAAATTCTTAGATTTAATGTATAATTTTTTTCTTAGATACTGCTCGAGGTTAAAGTTCAAATATAAAAGTTGGAAAAATTCCAAAATTGCTTTTGCTGAGAAATACATTTTTATAAGATATATAAAACATATAATCATGAATTTTGTATTAAATCCCCTTAAAATATATATTCATATGATCTTTATTATGATTTACCTACAGATGAAATGTTTTCGAAATTTCCATACTTTTTTGTTACAATTTTAACTCCTTGCATTATGCAAGAAAAAATTTATAGATTTATAATGATAATTTAATTCGATTCTGTAGAATCTTAGTTTTAAAATGAGCCCAAGAAAATTAAAAACTGTTGATTATTTCTAAAGTTATTTAAAATTTAAGAAAGCATTGAAATCTTGACTATTTCTGCAATAACTTCTTCAAAATTTAACAAAACGAATTCATGCTGGGCTCATTTTATAAAGAATTTTGATAGCTTTCAATTTAATTAAAAGAACGAATTTTTTCACTTGCATAATTCAAATTAAGATAATTTAAGCAATTATCGAAAAACAGGTGGCCGGACAATTCTGACCAGTACTCTATGTAACGATTTCAAAACGATTTAAAAGCAGTTGATAAGCAGGTAAAATCTAATTCGTCTGTACAATTATTACCAAATAATTGCAAGTCTCAAAATAAATGAATTTGATCGATTTCACACAAAAAAATTAGTATCATACTTAGTTCCATGGACTTTTGAGCATTGGTAAGTTTTACAAAATTTTTGGTACTGCTTACTAAAAATAAATAGTAGCGACCTTTTAGTCAGCACAACTAATAAGATTTTTTTCAGTGCAGAGAAAAAAAAATATTTTTCAAATTTTTGAATGAAATTTAAAAAACCTAAGTTCAGCATAAAAATACTCCCAAAGTTTAAAAACCTTTTGCCCATTTTTCTTCGAATTTAAAGAGACCTGGCAATTAAAATTTCTTTTCGTGCTCAAATGCACTTTGAAAGGCTCGAAGCTTCTAAATTGCAAGTCTTGATAATAAATTGAATAGTCGGAAAAGAAGTAAAAGGAAGAAAGTGAAAGGTCTTTGATGAAGGCGCAAAGCTAAGCGGCATTCTCCCGAGATCGAGAAACGTCTTACATTGTACAGGAGTTCGATGAGTCGAGCTCAAAAGTACTAATTCATTAAATAAACAAGTAATAGGAGCAGCGGTGGGACTGAGAGGATGATGATGGTAACGAAAGGACGGAGAGAGAGGGTGCGAGAGGATGGGAAAGTAGAGAAACCGAGAGAAGTTTGATCGTAAAGTAGGAGGACGCTTGCGCGGATCCCGGGCGGGCGCGGGCGCGGGCAGTGCCACAGGAGCCCAGCACCAAGGTTCATAGAGCTTCGCCCGGGCCGTCGCGACGCCGAACGCTCCCCCTGAAATCTCGTTACCTTCACGAGAGAGTCAAGCAATTAAGTTTCCTTCGCCGCGAAATCAGTACGCTTCGCGTAAACGCGCCGTAACATTCTCCAAACTCGAAATTAATTCTTCCTAGTGTTCTAATAAAAATAATTAAAAAGCCCGATTATGTGACCAGGAGAGAAGCCGGGACGTGATCGAGCACATGTTCCGGGATACACGAGGTCCCGTAGAAAGCATGCAGAGCAAAAGGATGTATGGATAAAATAAATCAAATAAACCGAAGAAGGAAAAAAAAGAAGAGAAGGTGTAAATGACAATGTCCTGAAATGTCATCATCATCCACCCCGTCGTCGTGGTCGTCCTTTTCACCATGAGGACATCCTCTTGTGTCAACTACTACCTTCTGTGCCTCGTCTGCTGGATCCTCTTAGGTATATCTGGTAAGCTTCAAGTCTTCCAAATATTCTACAAAAGTTCTCTAAAGGTTGTGTTAAACTCTGGATATCACTTGAATATTAATTGTGCAAGGCTTGTGTAATATTTGTGCGAAATGGGAATGAGAGCAGTGGGTAAGGAAGTACTTGAAAAAGAGTTACTTAAAAGCCGGTTGCCGGGTCAGCTGGCACGTCGCGCCGATCTTTTCTAATACATATCAACCTATTGAAAGGTTCTTCCTTTCATCGAAGAAAAGACGTTTATCCGGATCTGTCGAACGGATGAGGAAACGAGTGGGCAAACAACTAAACCTCCTCTTCGTGAGGTGTTCTGCAAACTCTTCTCGATCTTCGTTGCTGTTGCTTGCGAGTCTCGAGTATTCGTGACCCATGAATCACTTACGGCGATTCCCAATATTTCTCAAAGAAGATATCGGTGAGCTTGCTCCGAAACATCTCAGTTCAAGTTTATACTTAAAATCAGAGTGACAAATTTAGAACTGGATTTTATGAGAAATCGCTTAAAGTGTTGGAAATGTGTCTTAAACACGCTTCTTGTGAAGAATCTTTCAAGTTATGGTTTTCTAGTGGTTTCTTAGGAGGTTATGTCAAGGGTTCAAAGGTTTGGGGGTGTGGATTCAAAATCGAGGCTAAAGAGCTTCTTTTCAAATGTTTACTTCAATTTACTACGTTTACTTTTCTGTTTCGGCGACAAAAGTGACTATCAATATTGGAAACAATGCTTGTCAACAAAAATTAGTGTTTTATTTATTTATATATATATATATATAATATTTTTGAATCTAAATTTCAGTCCAATTAATTCTCCGATTTCTTTCGCAGAAAAATTAAATTTTCCTTACTCTCTAAATATGAATCAGACAAATTTTATTTATTATCAGTGAAATTTGACTGATTCAAATAGTTAAAAAGAGGTTAATGTGAATCAGTCAAATTCCACTGATTGCTTCAGTAAAAATTAACTGATTGAACGGTGAAAATATTTTTTCCACTGATTCAATTAGTGATAACCAACTGATTTAACAGTGAAATATATTTTTTAACTGGTGAATCGAGGCTAAAGAGCTTCTTTTCAAATGTTTACTTCAATTTACTACGTTTACTTTTCTGTTCCGGCGAAAAAGTGACTATCAATATTGGAAACAATGCTTGTCAGCAAAAATTAGTGTTTTATTTATATATATATATATTTTTTTTTAACAATATTTTTATATTTATTATATATGTATATATAATATTTTTGAATCTAGATTTCAGTCCAATTAATTCTCCGATTTCTTTCGCAGAAAAATTAAATTTTCTTACTCTCTAAATATGAATCAGTCAAATTCTTCTGAGTATCAGTGAAATTTGACTGATTCAAATAGTTAAAAAGAGGTTACTGTGAATCAGTCAAATTCCACTGATTGCTTCAGTAAAAATTAACTGATTGAACAGTGAAAATATTTTTTCCACTGATTCAATTAGTGATAATCAACTGATTTAACAGTGAAATATATTTTTTAACTGGTGAATCGAGGCTAAAGAGCTTCTTTTCAAATGTTTACTTCAATTTACTACGTTTACTTTTCTGTTTCGGCGACAAAAGTGACTATCAATATTGTAAACAATGCTTGTCAACAAAAATTAGTGTTTTACTTATATATATATTTTTTTTTTCTTAAATATTTTTATATATATATATATATAATATTTTTGAATCTAGATTTCAGTCCAATTAATTCTCCGATTTCTTTCGCAGAAAAATTAAATTTTCCTTACTCTCTAAATATGAATCAGTCAAATTCTACTGATTATCAGTGAAATTTGACTGATTCAAATAGTTAAAAAGAGGTTACTGTAAATCAGTAAAATTTCGGTGAAAATTGACTGATTTGACAGTAAGAAATATTTTTTTCACTGATGAATTTGTGAAAATCAACTGATTTAACAGTGAAATATATGTTTTAACTGGTGAATGAATGAAAAGGCAAATCACTGATTCAATCAGTAAAAATTTGACTGATTCAGATTTAGAGAGTATATTTAAAAAATGTATAGCTCTTGATGTTTGTGAACATTATAGATAAAAGGGTTCAAAATGATTAGGTGATTTTAAATTTGAAAATCACTTTTAGTTATTCTCTTTCAAATGTTTACTTCACTTTACTACTTTTACTTTTATTTAGTATTTTGTAGTGTGTCGTCGACAATTGTTACTATCAATATGGGAAACATTGCTTGTCAACAAAAATGAGTGAAAGGCTTTTCTAATTCTGTTATAGTGAGTGTTTTATATATATATATATATTATATTTATTAAATATATTATATTTTTAAATCTAGATTCCAGTCCAGTTAATTCTCCAATTTCTTTCGCAGAAAAATTAAATTTTCCTTATATTTAAAAAATGTAAAGCTCTTGATGTTTGTGAACATTATAGATAAAAGGGTTCAAAATGATTAGGTAATTTTCAATTTGAAAATCAGTCTTAGTTATTCTCTTTCAAATGTTTACTTCACTTAACTACTTTTATTTTTATTTAGTATTTTAATAGTGTGTCATCGTCAAAAGTGACTATCAATAAGGGAAATATTGCTTGTTTTATTTATATTTTCTCATTAGATCCTTTAATTAAGATGGCGGATCGAAGCAAAAACTGCAGGAATACCAATTCGAATTATAATAATAATTCTAAAACAATAATCCTATAGTCGGTTTTTGATCAGAAAATTTAACTTGTTAATTTCGGTTATTCTTTTTTGTTCTTCAAATCTATGAACACCCCCCCCCCCCCCCACACACACTTTTCAGTACATATTTAAAATTTTTTGTTTATGATTGAATTACAAAATGATGGGATTTTATTTAAATACATTCGAATAGTTACCTATTTGACTATTATCTTGAAATGAAATGGTAAAAATAATCTGACTTTATTCAATATATATTTTATTTATTTCCCATTTGAGGATTATAAATAGCATTAAAAATCTGGTGAATATGTAACAATTTTCTCAAAATTCTATATCGTAATTAAACAGCAAAACAAGTTTACATTTAACAAAAAAATAATATTTTTTTTTCGATTTCTATATAATAACTGACAAAATTAAAATTGTCTGATGAAGAATTTTATTTCTTGCTCAATTATTACGTTGATAGCTTTTCAACCAACGTTCTCATGAAAAAAATGTTGTGACTAAAAATCTGTAAAATATCACACTGTACTTTTCATGCTGTTGGTTTTTTCTTTTATTCAAATGAAATTAAAAATGTTCGAGTTGAACGTACATTTGAAATATCAAAATTGATTTACTATTTTCTGAATTCCGAATTCATATTTAATTGCAAAGCTAATAATAACGAGAACTAAACTCGATAACTGAATTATTGCTATTACAATCCGTTCTTCCTACTTCTCAATAACTTAATTTTATCATCGAATCAGTTTTTCATGGTTACATTAACCGAAAATCTAGTTGATATCAACAATTTCTTATTATCAGTTGTTATTACTAATTTTTTAGTTAATTTTACTAGAATTTAAGGTAGTACACTCGCGGAAATTAGGTTAACAGATAATCCTGCTTTTAAGAATAGCAATATTATTATTAAAATAATCATTTAAAAGAAGACAGATTACTTTCCAAGAAAAAAATTTGAAACACAGAAAAATAATTTTATCAATAAGTTTTTTTTATGCCCGAACTTTTTTCTTATCGTTTCAAACCAAATTTTTAAAAATGATGCATTTCTAACAAATCAAAAATCATTTTTTCAGAAAAACGATTTTGTTGTTTCGGAAAAGTGTTTTTTATCGGTTTTAACCATTAAAGAATTTATTTCCAAAGATTGGAAACAATCAAGTTGTAAAGAATCTTTTCCTTGAAAAAATGATCCGTGATTTATTAGAATCGCATTATTTTCAAAAATTTGGCTTAAATCGATAAAAAAAAAAGTTTGGGCAAAAATAAAATTTTTTGATCAAATTATTTGCCTGTGTGTCAAATTTCTTACACGGGAAATAATCTTTTCTTTTTTAAATGATCACTCCAATAATAATATTGATATTCTTGAAAGTTGAAATTCTATTTTTGCTTGAGGCCTAATTTTCACGAGTGTATACTACTTTAACTAGTTTTTCTTTAGTATAGCTAAATGTCATGGCTATGTCTTTATTTCTTTCGTAAAACATCAACCTCCAAAAAAATATTGATCATCAATCAAGTCGTAGGTACTTGTCAGGCATTGAACTCTACACTTCTCCAGGCTTTGTGATAAATTCAATCATAAAGTCTCCAAGTTCATCGAAGTAAACTTGGATCAAAATTGAAAATTAATACCTAATTCTGTTGTTCAACTCAAAATATCGTTCTAAATTCTGTACTCGATATCAATATCGTAAATTGGATCCGATGATGTACAAATATCGACATTTTGAAATATTAACTTTTTTGTGTGTGCATTTTTTTATCTTAATGCAAAATCCAATCAAGATAGTTATAATAACTATAGTAAATATTTAATTAGTTTTTCTTGTGCTTGATCTTGATTTTGAGTGCTACAAAATTATGTTTAGGACCTTTTAATGCGTTCATATTGATGATGTTAATATTTTGAAGATTCTTACCATTAAAACTCTAATGAAATGAAAATTACTTGACGTTTTTATGCTTCTCTGAATCAGTTAAAAAGCAGCTCAACTTAATTATCTCATTAGAGCTAACACGCTACCTGCTCCTGGAACGTTAACTCCAACATCAAAATGATTAGGCTTTATCCTCAGGCAAACGATGTCACCATTACTTCCCTATTTACTTCATAAACACTTGATTATTTTTATTCTACATGTATTTTTTCAATTCCACATGCATTATTTATCAAATTTTAGAATCTAGTTTTCAGTCTAATTAATTCTACGATTTCTTCCGCAGAAAAATTAAATTTTCCTTATATTTCAAAAATCTATAGCTCTTGATGTTTCTGAACAATATAGATAAAAATAATTTTTATTCATTTCTTGTTGTTTTGGCATAGGGTCAGTTTCTTCTTGTTTTATTTATTTAAAAGTTGTTAATGGTGAATATGAAAAACATAAAGAAGGGGGAGTATGTTTCTGTCAAATATGGGGGCCTCTTCAGTGCCATAAATTAAAGGATTAATTAAAATTTTCTGTTTCATGAAAAAAATTTAAAACACAAAAAAATAATTTTATTAATAAATTTTATTTTTGCCCAAACTTATTTTCTTATCGCTTCAAGCCAAATTTTTAAAAATGATGCGATTCTAATAAATCACGGTTCATTTTTTTAGGAATAAGATTCTCTATAACATGACTGTTTCCTATTTTTGAAATTGAATTAATTATTATCAAATACAACAATTTGTTTACAAAAATTTTGTTTTGAAAAATTATTTTTTTTAAATTTCAGCCATTAATCAATCGAGTTTTAAAAATTGGAAACGGTCAAGTTGTAGAGAATCTTTTCCCTAAAAAAATGAACCGTGATTTGTTAGAATCGCATCATTTTTAAAAATTTGGCTCGAAGCGATAAGAAAATAAGATTGGGCAAAAATAAAATTTATTAATAACATTATTTTTCTGTATTTCAAATTTTTGTCATGTAAAATAATCTTTTCTCTTTCAAATTATCCCTTCAATAATAATATTGCTATTCTTGAAAGCAAAATTATCTATTTTCGCCCGATGTCTAATTTTCGTGAACGAACTACCTTAAAATAGAGGAGATAATGAAAATAAGAAAAATCATAAAATTGTATTTAAAAAATCGTATAAAACGAACAAACTTAGCAACTTGCAATCAAACCGGCTGCGAATTTGTTTTTAAAAATTTCCAAGTGATTTTTAATAACAAAAATTATGGATCCTGAACCATTACTCAAGTTTGAAAACTTTTCTTGAGGACTTTATTACCGGAGTCTCTCACCAATCGAGTTAAACTGACTGAGAAATTTTTTTTATATTATGCTACAGTACCGGTCAGAATTGTGGGACCACCTGTTTTTCGATAATTACTTAAATTATCCTAATTTGAATCATGCAAGTGAAAAAATTTGTTCTTTTAATTAAATTCAAAGCTGTCAAAATTCTTTATAAAAGGAGCCCAGCATGAATTCGTTTTGTTAAATTTTGAAAAAGTTATTGCAGAAATAATCAAGATTTCAATGCTTTCTTAAATTTTAAATAACTTTCGAAATAATCAACATTTTTTAATGTTCTTGGACTAATTTTAAAGCTAAATTTCTACAAAATCGAACCAAATTCTTAGATTTAATGTGTAATTTTTTTCTTAGATACTGCTCGAGGTTAAAGTTCAAATATAAAAGTTGGAAAAATTCCAATATTGCTTTAGCTAAGAAAAACATTTTTATAAGATATATAAAACATATTATCATGAATTTTGTATTGAATCCCCTTAAAAAATATATTCATATGATCTTTATTATGATTTGCCTACAGATGAAATATTTTCGAAATTTCCCTACTTTTTTGTTACAATTTCAACTCTTTGCATTATGCAAGAAAAAAACTATAAATATATAATGACAATTTACTGCAATTTTGTAGAATCTTAGCTTCAAACTGAGCCTAAGAACATTAAAAAATGTTGATTGTTTCGAAAGTTATTTAAAATTTAAGAAAATATTGAAATTTGGACTTCTTTTGCAATAACTTCAAATTTTAACGAAACAACTTCATTCCAGGCTAATTTTAAAGATAATTTTGATGGCTTTCACATTATTAAGAGTACAAATTTCATCAATCACAGAATTGAAATTAAGATAATTTAAGCAATCATCGAAAAACAGGTGGTCCCACAATTCTGACCGGTAGTGTATCCTGACAGGTTCTTTTCCTTCTTGAAGAAGACTATTGTTCTATACTTAGTTGAAAAATTCGAGAAGATTGTGGTGATTTTTACGAGTGGACGAAAGGGTGTAGTTTTGAAGAAATAAGTTTTTATATCAGCTTATTCGTGACATTAAGTATCACATTTAGCAAATATTATTAATTCTCATTAGTTCTGAAAATAGTCAGAACTATAAGAAATACAAACTGAATACTGAAGATATTACATGTGCCACTTTTTACATCGTAACGTGACATTTGGGAAACATGTCTACTATTATATTGAACTTATTTTGATTTGCAAGCTATGAAATAAGTTTTAGAATTTTATGATTTTCCTTATTTTCATTATATCCTATATTTTAATCTTTTACAGAAAATTTGAATTAATCCTTTAAGGGGGTCTCCTCATCAGCGGCTCATAAAAAAGGTGGTTTTTTAGGATTTTTTTAAAACATGAAAACAGCAAGAGAAACAAATGATCTTTTGTGTATCTTTGAACATATATTTATTCAACAATAAAAAGTTTTTTGAAATTCAAAATAAATAAAAATGGCGGATTTATAAACAATCTCGCGCAGCAGCTCGCCGCGGAAAACTCAAATTCCGTGAAAAATTCAGCCCGTAATTTTTACCTGAAACAAAAAATTAAAATACTTCCTTATTCGAAAGGCTTTTCTGCACCGTATAGTTTATTATGGTGATTGAAAGTTGAAATTTGAATATTTTAGTCATTTTTTAATAAAGTACTCGATTTTTCGGCCTCTTTTTAGCAGTAAGTGCGTTCATAACATTGTAAAAAGAGATTTTTTAATACATTTTTTTAACTCAGTCTGTGCAGAATTAAATTATCTAAAAAACAGTGTTTGTATTTGTATACATAGCTTTTATAGTTTTTTTGTAATCGTGCACGGAATTTCAAAAAACATGGTTTTCATAAAATGGGCTTTAAAGTTTTTCGAAGGAAAAAAATCAAATTAAAGGAAACTTACAGGCATGAAATGTTAATCAGCTATACTTTGAAACTTTGCAAGAATATTCTCAGATAATAATTCTAACGATTGAAGCAACAGAAAAAATCGATTTTTTGAAGCTGACTGATGAGGAGACCCCCTTAATTTATGGCACTGAAGAGGGACCCCATATGTGGCCAAAACGTTTGTCTTCCTGTTTTGCATATTTTTATATCTAACATTGACACTTTTTAAATAAAGAAAACAAGAAGAAACTGACCCTATGCCAAAAAAACAAGAAATAAATAAAAATTCTGTTAATTTTAAGTCAATATAATAGCAGACATGTTTTCTAAATATGTCACATTATACACTGCCGGTCGAAATTATTTGTTCACTTGTTGTTTCAGCTATTCCTAAAATGTCTTAATTTTTATAATAACATGTTGAAATTTTTTTCCCTATCATAACATGAAAGGTAATAAAATTGTGCATCTAATGAGCATAAGTTAGAGACAAAATGTATTTTTTAGAATGATTGAAATTTGACGTTTTTTGAAATATATTTTTATAAAATTAACAACTCTGAAATTAATTAAAAATTTTATAAAGTTTTTGATCTCATTTAAACGGTAGGTTTTCATAGTATTTTGCTAACTAATCAAGATATTTTCACATCTTTTCCCTGGATTCTACCCGGGGTCAAACATGATACAAAAAGGTCGTAAAATTTTAAAAATGTGTTGCTACTTACAAGAATTTTTAAAAACCAATGTGTATCATATTTTAATAAAATTTAAGAATATTTATGAAATTGGTAATATTTTGGATTTTTTAAATTGATCTATAGATTACTGTCTTTATTTGAAATTTTACGACTTCTTTATACCATGTTTGGGCCCAGGGTAGAATCCAAAAGAAAAATTCTAACAATATCTTGATAAGTTAACAAAATACTGCGAAGAGTAGCCTTCAAAATGAGACCAAAAACGTTTAAAGATCTTAATTAATTTCAGTCTTATTAATATTTTCCAAAAACATCGAAATTTGACGTTTTTTGCAATATATTCTTATAAAATTATCATTTTGCCTTCAACTTGGGCTCATTTGATGCAAAATTCTATTAACTTCCATACTATCATGGGAAAATAAATTTCAACTTGTTATTATAAAAATGAAGGCACTTTAAGAATAGCTAAATCAGCAGCTGAACAAATAATTCTGACCAGTAGTCTAACAGATAAAAAAATTCAAAATGTTTTCGTGATTTTAAATTTGAAAATGAGTTTTAGTTATTTTTCGGATGAAAAATTCGATATGTTATTAGAACTCTAGCAGATCGAATAAAAGTTTCTTAATCTCAAAAAAGCAGCAGGTGTGAAAAGAAGCTAAACCGTCGACTGGTATTGACCCTTCTCGTAAACTCTCTTTTATCGCTAAGTCGATTGGATGGCGCAGGGATTTTTAACATCAGGAAGGAAAGTGGGGAAACGTATTTACTCTTACGTGACCCTCGGGTTTAACGAAGACTTTGGCCTTAGCTGAACCAACTGTCTCTCTGGATTCGATCACTGTGTGTGCCTGCCTCCCCTGACATTTGTCAAGCCTTAATTTTGTAATATTCGGATGGGATTCCCGACACATTTTTATGACAGTGAGAGGAAATGTAGTCGGGGAATTGTCGAGCGGGTCGAGCCGATAATAGGGTAGCAGGCCAAGGGTGTAGGAGCTTCTATTTTCATAGTTGAAAGTATATTTCCTGAATATATTCACTTTAGACATCGACAGAGAGATAGTCACTCACTCCTGAGTATCGACATGCAATTGAATTCTAGCGATTGATTCAATGACGAGAACAGGGTCAACCCAATCCGAGCTCTCAACGGAATACGGATTCGAAGAGACGAATTTACCCAATTCGTGATTAACTTCTCTATTATTGTTTTCTTCTATATATGCTGCTGTTTTATCTGAGTTAATTTTTTATTTTTTTTACCCTGGGACCATTATCTCGCTAAAGATATTATTTGTAGTGGGACTTTGATCTTTGTATTTGAGCTTTATTTTCAATCTTTATTTATATCCTTGAGTGTATCCCAAAACGATTTACTTTCAATCAATAAGCAAATCATTTTATTTGGAAAATGGAAGTGAAAAACGACCCTTTAAAAGGGTCGAGATATTAGATTATATTTTTTTTATTCTATTTTAGGCATAATTTTTTTAGCAAATCTTGTAAAGATGAAGATTTATTCTGTTTTATTTTAGAAAAATATTCTTTCATACATATATGAATAAAAAATCACTCCTTAGGTAATCGTCAGACACAATTTTTTTTTACTGTGAGTGAAGCAGGTTCTTTCTTTTAAATATCAACATCATTTATCAATCTAGCTACGAAACATTATAAATTGTAATATTATTCTATTTTTATTATTCTTTTTTTTATTCTTACACCTAGAAAAAAGTTTCTTTGATTCAAAACAAATTTCATTGAATTAAACAAATTTGTGAATTGCTATACGGTCAAAGGAAAGTTTTTTTGATTTAATGAAAGTTCTTGATTGTTTTTTTTTTTCCTTTAAGGTAATTCGTTCACGAAAATTAAACCTCAGGCAAAAATAGATAATTTTACTTTCAAGAATAGCAATATTATTATTGAAGGGCTAATTTGAAAGAGAAAAGATTATTTTTCATGAAAAAAATTTGAAACACAAAAAAAATAATTTTATTAATAAATTTTATTTCTGCCCAAACTTATTTTCTTATCGCTTCGAGCCAAATTTAAAAAAATGATGCGATTCTAATAAATCACGGTTCATTTTTTTAGGAAAAATATTCTCTAAAACATGACCGTTTCCTATTTTTGAAATTGAATTAATTATTATCAAATACAGCAATTTGTTTATAAAAATTTTTTTTTGAAAATTTTTTTTTTTATAATTTCAGTCATTAAAGAATTTATTTTTAAAAATCAGAAGCTGTGAAGTTGTGGGAAATCTTTTCTCTGAAAAAATGGTTCATGATTTATTAGAAACGCATAATTATTTAAATTTTGTTAAGAAGCGATTAGAAAATAAGTTGGGTCAAAAATAAAATATATTAATAAAATTAATCTTTTGTGTTTCAAATTTTTTTCATGAAAAATAATCTTTTCTCTTTCAAATTTGTACTTCAATAATAATAATGCTATTCTTGAAAGCAAAATTATCTATTTTTGCCCGAGGTCTAATTTTCGTGAACGAACTACTTTAAATGAAAGAAATTAATGTCTACTCTCTAAATATGAATCAGTCAAAATCTACTGATTATCAGTGAAATTTGACTGATTCAAATAGCTAACAAGAGGTTACTGTAAATCAGTCAAATTCCACTGATTGCTTTAGTGAAAATTAACTGATTTAACAGTGAAAATATTTTTTCCACTGATTCAATTAGTGATAATCAACTGATTTAACAGTGAAATATATTTTTTAACTGGTGAATCAGTGAAAAGGCAAATCACTGATTCAATCAGTAAAAATTTGACTGGTTCAGATTTAGAGAGTAGAGGGTCGCATATAGTACATGAGTAATATAACTCACAGATATATTTTCTTTAATTTAGAGATTAGTACATTGTGCAACTAGGGAAAAAAAAATTTATTTTGCGAGTGTGAAGTTTGATGCCCGAGCAAAGCGAGGGTAACAACCACACGAGTAAAATAAATGTTTTTCCCGTGTTGCACACGATTTTTTTTCTACTAGCGGGTCAGAAAGTGGATTTTTTTGCCCCGCACGGGGCAATAAAGTCCACTTTATGGCCCGCTAGTAGAAAAAAATTATTTATCATCGTTCAAGGTAATAAAATTAAATCAATTATTTCTTAAGTTTTTGTAAGTGCTGTACTTGAATGGAAAAAATATTTTTTTTAATCAAATAAATTTATATTTGTTCTAAAGTTTTTTTTACTTTGAATGGAAGAAATTAAATTAAACAACGATTTCTTAAATTTAAATAAAACTTTTTCCTGGGTGTAGAGCATACTTAAAACAACACCTTTTTATAAGTTGATATTGATATACAATTTGTAGATTTAAAGTCCAGGGTAAACACCAATACAAATTTTTTCTATGCAGCTATAAGTGACAAATTTTTGAATTCTCATTTGTATTTATCAGTTATTTAACAAAAATTAATGCTATAATGAATGTGGCTAAGAACAAAAGGAGAAAAAAATTAAGTACTTGTTGATACTTATTTTTTTCTTATCCGTTTTTGAGGCTAGTAAATTCTTGGTTTAGTTAAGGCAAAATGTAATAAAGAATTATTTTCTTTTGTTGGACATATCTAAATTTTATTCTTATGTTCCACTATAGGTTAATTGCTTTCTCTCCTCCTTTTATTCTTCACAATACTTCATTTTGTATTCCATTAATTGTATACTCTTCTTCTCTCCCTTAATTGGATTTTTTCTTTTTATCCCTTATATTTATTTTGCACTTCTAAGCCCCTTTTTAATTCTTTCTTTGAAAACATATTATAAAACCCAATTTTTCATTCTGTTTTTTTTTTACTTACCAGAAAAAGCATTCATTATTTTTTTTAAAGTCAGTCGATGACTTGTTACAAAACGTGTACTACTGATCGTTACGGATATTTGTAAAAGGAGAGTTTTTTAAAAAAGAACCTCTATTGTACAATAGGGCGTTTGTTCGATGACTGTCTAGAATATCTAAGTAAGTAAAGAATAGGGGGAACGACTCTTTTCGGAGCTTTTTGCACGCCCTGATTTTGCAAGTGGGCACTTACTTTTTTGCGACGTTAATGACAGTCATTGTTCTATTAAAGGCACAGAGAATAAGTGAAGGCTTTCCTGGCCTGCTATAACTGTAATAAATAATCTCTGAGTACAAATAGTCGAAAACAAATTTCCAATGGTGATATTTCTCTCTCTTTCTAAAGTTATATCTATTATTATATAAATAATTACATCTATATACCTTGATACAGGGACAAAACTAATTGGGAATTTGCATGCAAAAAAATTATGCAATTTTATATGTGCAATCTAAAGTTTATATTAAATAAAAAATAATTACAATAACGTTTTTTTTTACTCATTAATTGTTGATTTGCGATGGATTCAAAGATAATGAGCGTTTGAAACGGACCGCTTTGGCGGTCAAGCGTCTCTGATTGGTTCCTTGAAAGTGTGACGTCAAACCGTTGTATTTTCGTATCGGCAACATGCAAACCAAGTACAAGTGAAGTTCTAAATAATAAATAAACTGGTTTGTTTAGTTAAAAAGGCCTCCTAAGGTGGATAGTGGCTTCCTAAAAGCAGACTCGGGAAATCTTCCAAAAATTTCTATGTTTATGGTGTTGGAATATTTTACATCTAACTTTAAATATGCCGCACCAGAAATCCGTGGTGTCAAAGCCACTTTGTAAGTAAAATTTACAAATTATAATCATTATTCCACTCTGTCAATTTAAATAAAAGAAAAAACTGCTAATTGATGACAATAAAAAATCACTCATGTATAAGTTAATGTATCTAGTACATAGTTAAATTATTATTACGTTATTAAGGAAGATAAGTATATTATTGGTAAAATGTATGATATGAATATAAATAAATTCGTTTGAATGATTTATAAATAATTAATTATTCGTCATTATAAATATTAGTTCATTTGCTTCTTAATTGAATTAGTTCTAATGACATGAATTATTTGTTAACTGCTTGAATTTTTAATATTTGAATAGTATAATATCCAATAAAGTTTCATTGAGAGAGTGATAGTCGTTACGTTTACCATTATAATGATAAAATTTCCAAAATTGCTCTTTTCCGGTTGAGTTTAACAAAAGCAGGTCGAGGAGTTGGAGTTTTCTTATTACTACGATCTTTTTGGCAATCGAAAAAATGCGGAAAAACACCTTTTTTAATCTTTATTGGTTTCCCAGTTAAAAAGTACTTCACGTAATTTTCCATATCCTCTTTTAACTGAAATAATTCATTCACGTAATTATTATTTCATAATTTATAAATTAATTTAACCGCATTATTATTGTAAAATTTTTTTGAAGCTACAACTTGAAAATTCTTTATTGAAAAATTTGAAAAGAGTAATAACAGCAAGTTCTATGTTTAATATTCTTAATTTGTATCACATAAATTTATGATCATGATTTTCTCTATAAAATTTGCTCCTGAGACGTAAAGTAATAACTTTTTAAATCATATTATTATTTACACATCGACAAATTGAGGTTAGATTTTGTTTCAACTGCTATAATTATAAATATAAATAAATCTATATTTTTTTCAATTACAGTTCATTTACTGATAACAATATTATGAACAAGAAGAAACTATACCTACGTCAAAATGATCTTGACAGCAAAACATGTTACTATTTCCTGGCATATCTCGCTGTTGTGTACTTTGAAACCATTTATTTCGCATAATCGGATTTACCGGAACCGGAAAAAAAATTTTATCGGGTGTCTTGGTTGTCGAATTATGACACTTATTGACAAAATACCATTTATATGCTATTTTTTTCGACATTTTATACAATTTTCAATTGGTCTTCTATACAAAGATGTAACACAGAGGGATCGTATACAACGATGTGACGTCACCGTATCATCGGAAGCATTCGGCTGTTTCTGGAACGTTTTCGGAAAATTTAAAATTTACACTTTTCAAACGCTCATTAATAAATTATTATTAACTAAAAAATTCAGAAAAACATTTTGTATGCAAAAGTAACCCCCAAATTTCATTTTTTTTATCACAAAAAAAAATGTTCAAATTCCCAATTTATGAAATTTAAATGAATAGTTTAATAAAACAGAAGCAGAATGATATTTTGTTAGTTTTTGAAGTATTAGATAGTATATTATAAAGAGAAGTTCAAAAAATCTTAACTTTTAAATATGAAGGTTTTTTAAATCGAGACTTTACCGAACTTTTTTGTATTATATATATCTTAATGATTTAAAAATTAGCAAAATGTATTTCTATCCCTTTTTTACAGAACTATTAATTAATATTCCGTGAATAAATTTCCTGTATGTGGTTATTAGAAAAGAATAATAAGCTCAAGGAATGCAACTTCTATTTTCATGGAACGAAAATTATAATTTATTCATATTTTAACTTTTTGAGACTCTGATCAATTCTATATTTCCTAAATTTTGTATTTTCTAATCATTTTATACTTAGTTTACATATATTTTTTTGTATTGTTCTTTCTACGTTTTCTTCAGGAAACTCATAAAATTTGTCACTTGGGATATTTTCAGAATAAAAAATTTAATTATCATGAAATGGACATCGGAAAAAGTAGAATAGTGGCAAATTTTCGAATTAATGGTTCGAATTAATTCTACTTTCGGTGCGAATTATGAAGATTTTTTGAAATTTCTGTACAGTCTTCAAATTTTTTGTTTACAATTTTCTATTATAGATTTCAGATTTCTCACACGTTTCTATATTTCTAAAAAACGGACACAACGAAGAATTAGTTCATACAGGGTCATTACCTAGCCTGTGGTAATTTCCCAAAAATCCAGAAATTTAAAATAAATATTTGCAAATTAGAACGATTGAGAAATTAGTCAATCAGATTGTTCATGAATTAAAATATTCAAATAGTAAAATGAAATTGAATGAAAAATGTTATCTTATTCTGTTTGCACATTTTGAAATGATATTTTTCATAATTGAGACCTTTTAATTTGCAATGTAATTCTAAAAATGTCTGAAATTCAATAATATATTTTCTAAAGATTTACTACTGATGTGGTCTATACAAAAGTAAAATTTGCAGCCATAGAATAACTCTTGACACGAAATAGTATTCGCAAATTGTGAAATAGATGAAGAAAATATCTTTCCAGGGATTTTCAAGTCGTTTGAACTCAGGCAATGTCGAGCGCCGGACAAATTTGACGTTCTTCTCTTTTGTCAACCCGTAATTTTTCTTGACACGCGTAAAACGGTCTGAGAATTTTTATCGCAACGGAAGGAAACTGGAGGTGGAAGAAAGGTCGGAGGGTAACGGAGTGGAGGAGACTGCATGAAATATTCGTTGCACCGAGAAACATTTAACGCTCCCGTGAGTCACGATAAATCGCTAAATAAAGTTTCAACGGCAAGGGAACTTCCGTTTACAAGCTTTACGACTTGGCAAAATCGACGAATTATGCAATTTCTTTCCAAGTCGAAACCTAAAGATTTCTCCTTTAATTAGTATTGCGAATTGATTGATGCATAAATTACATCTTGGGGCATTAATTAAACTTAAGTTGCAGATCTATCTAATGCCTGTTATTCAGTCTTTAATTAACAAATTTGAAACTCCTGATTAACAAAAAAGTTGATGTAAAATATTAATATTTAAGAAATTTATTTATTTAATAGAGCAATAGAAACAATCATAAATACGAAGCACATTGAAATGTATTTGGAAATGTAAATAAAACCCAGAATCCTTTGCTTCTTGCTTCGAAAATAGAAATAACTATTTTGATAAAATATTCATGAATAATTTGTAAGTATTAATAGAATCTTAATGGTGCTTACTATATCTACTTTGTTTATTTTAATTGCTCATTTCAGTACATACACTTGCAATATTAATATTACCTGAAAGATTTTTTCTCTGTTTAGAAAAATAATGGTGATTTCAAAAATTGACTTTCCAAATTAAAAGATTAATACGATTTTTTATTGTATAAAACTTTTCAAGCTTGTGAAGATTTTAATTTATCCATATTTTAACTTTTTGTGGCTCTGATCAATTCTATATTTCCTAAATTTTTGTATTTTTTAATCTTTTTATACTTAGTTTACATGTATTTTTTTGTATTGTTTTTGTTTTCGTTTTCTTCAAGAAACTTATAAAATTTATCACTTGGAAGATTTGCAAAAAAAAAAATTTATTTATTGTGAAATCAACATCGGAAAAAGTAGAATAGCGGAAAATTTTTGAATTAATGGCATTTATTATATTGAAAGGAAACTTAATTTGTTTTGAGAGAATTTAAAAGTGAAGATCAGTAAACTTTTGAAAAATTAGTAATTATGATTTTTTTTCAATGAGGAAACTCTAAGCTCCTAATAATTATTTTCATAATAAATTAAGTAATCTTAATGGTGCTAATTATATCTACTTTGTTTATTTTAATTGCTCATTTCAGTACATATACTTGCAATATTAATATTACCTGAAAGATTTTTTCTCTGTTTATAAAAATAATGGTGATTTAAAAAATTGACATTATTAAATTAAAAGATTAATAAGATTTTTTATTTTATAAAACTTTTCAAGCTTGTGAAAATTTTAATTTATCCATTTTCTGATTCTTTGAGACTCTGCTTGATTAATTCTATATTTCCTAAATTTTGTATTTTTTAATCTTTTTATACTTAGTTTATATGTATTTTTTTGTATTGTTTTTGTTTTCGTTTTCTTCAAGAAACTTATAAAATTTGTCACTTGGAAGATTTGCAGAAAAAAAAATTTATTTATTATGAAATCAACATCGGAAAAAGTAGAATAGCGGAAAATTTTTGAATTAATGGCATTTATTATATTGAAAGGAAACTTAATTTGTTTTGAGAGAATTTAAAAGTGAAGATCAGTAAACTTTTGAAAAATTAGTAATTATGATTTTTTTTCAATGAGGAAACTCTAAGCTCCTAATAATTATTTTCATAATAAATTAAGTAATCTTAATGGTGCTAATTATATCTACTTTGTTTATTTTAATTGCTCATTTCAGTACATATACTTGCAATATTAATATTACCTGAAAGATTTTTTCTCTGTTTATAAAAATAATGGTGATTTAAAAAATTGACATTATTAAATTAAAAGATTAATAAGATTTTTTATTTTATAAAACTTTTCAAGCTTGTGAAAATTTTAATTTATCCATTTTCTGATTCTTTGAGACTCTGCTTGATTAATTCTATATTTCCTAAATTTTGTATTTTTTAATCTTTTTATACTTAGTTTATATGTATTTTTTTGTATTGTTTTTGTTTTCGTTTTCTTCAAGAAACTTATAAAATTTGTCACTTGGAAGATTTGCAGAAAAAAAAATTTATTTATTATGAAATCAACATCGGAAAAAGTAGAATAGCGGAAAATTTTTGAATTAATGGCATTTATTATAAAGAAAGTAAACTTAATTTGTTTTGAGAGAATTTAAAAGTGAAGATCAGTAAACTTTTGAAAAATTAGTAATTATGATTTTTTTTCAATGAGGAAACTCTAAGCTCCTAATAATTATTTTCATAATAAATTAAGTAATCTTAATGGTGCTTACTATATCTACTTTGTTTATTTTAATTGCTCATTTCAGTACATATACTTGCAATATTAATATTACCTGAAAGATTTTTTCTCTGTTTAGAAAAATAATGATGATTTAAAAAATTGACTTTCCAAATTAAAAGATTAATACGATTTTTTATTTTATAAAACTTTTTTAGAATCTGTGGAACTTCTTTTAAACGAAAGAAATTTACAGTTAGATTGGTCAGAAACCGCAGCAGAACTTTTTACTTGGACTCAGTAAAACTTTTTTTCCACGGCAAGCAAAACCCGTGTGGTTGACCATATTCCGAAAGTTGTGCCTGAAAGAAATTACGAAGCTAGATGTAGTTGATGTAACTATCATTTTCTAACAAATTGTCACTTATAAACTTATAAACTTATAAATAAGTTAGTTCTTGTGTAAAATTGATCATTGAATTATTATTTCTTTTCGTGTTATATACAAAAATATAAGACTCAAATAGTTATTACAAGGGTATACTACAAGCTTTCTCATAAAAAGAAAATCGATGTTTTACAAATTCAAATCTTTCAGTGAATTTTATGGGAGCCAAGAAAACGCGTAAATATTGATGTTGCACATAAAACAGAATGAAATATTCGAAATAAATAGTGTACTTGAAGACAGAAATTTAAATATTCCACGCATTACATAAAAAACTAGGGATAAAATTTGCTACAGGTGATTTTTTTAGTCGTAAATTTTTATTCAGACAACTTCAGGTCTCTAAAAATACATGTGTTTTCATGGAAAAACAAAAGAAAATTTAACCGATTTTTGGATCAATTTTATCCTGTGAAGTTAATTTTTGTTTCAGGTAATTCGTTATTTCTGTATATTTCTAAAATAATGATATTCTCTTTTAAACATGTTACACTGTCAACATGATATAAAATTATGTTTCATCCCAACTCTATGCAGACAAATTTTCATCACACGAAGAAAAATAGTTCGAGAAACTTTACTCAACTTTTAGCTGAGTTGGAACATATAGACAAGTTTAGAGATTATTTAATATTATTGTAATAATTTGCGACGTACCAAATTTTGAAGAATGCATCACAGTCCGGTAAACTTTAAAAATGTAGAGTAAAATTTCAAAATGTACTTCATAAATTATTACAATAATAATTAATAATCTCCCAATTGTCCATATGACCAGACTTTGCTCATAAGTTGAGTAAAGTTTTTCCAACTATTTTTCTCCCTCCAAAATATGTCAAATGAAAAATGTTATGTATTCATATACCTCTCGTCTCAATTTGTATGAATTAATAGAAAACCTCTGTTTCTCTAATAGATCAGTCAGGATTTTGATAACTATCCTCTTTATTGCTCAATTTCATCGCGTTTTAAAATAAAACAAAATATGAATATTGAAGGAAAAATCTTGAAAATTTGTCTTTTTATAATACTTGGTATGTTTGCATTGGCTTTAGGGTCCATAAATGAAGAAGTCTATTTAATCAGATGTTTCGGCTCTGTACCCCGCCCTCATCAGTGATATTTATTATAAAATCTAGAAAATACAAAAAATTCAAATAAATTCTTTGATGACAGGTTGAATGGAATGAGCTTGATGTAGAACATTAATGCTGTTTTTGAACTATTTTGTCTGAAAACTATTTTAAAACTATTTATAAAAAATTATTAACATTTTTGAATATCTTATCCATAACGGTATCTACAAATAAATTCATTGGTGACAGGTTGAATGAAATGAACTTAATGTAGAACATTAATGCTATTTTGAACTATTTTGGCTGAACAAACTATTTTTAAACTATTTATAAAAAATTATTTATATTTTTGAATGTCTTATCGATGACTAAATCCAAAATAAATTCTTTGGTACGAAGCTAAATTGAAAGAGTTTGGTTGAGGCTATTAGGGCTTTGTTTGAACTATTTTACCTAAAAATATTTTAAAACTATGTTGAATTATGTATCTATATTTTTGTATGTCATGTCCATACCCGTGTCTACAATAAATTCTTTGGTATGAAACTGAATGGGAATAGCTTGATCTAGACCATTAAAGCTATTTTTCAACTATTATGGCTGAAAACTATTTTAAAACTATTTATAAAAAATTATTAACATTTTTGAATATCTTATCCATAACGGTATCTACAAATAAATTCTTTGGTGACAGGTTGAATGAAATGAACTTAATATAGAACATTAATGCTATTTTGAACTATTTTCAATAAACAAACTATTTTCAAACTATTTATAAAAAATTATTTATATTTTTGAATGTCTTATCGATGACTAAATCCAAAATAAATTCTTTGGTACGAAGCTAAATTGAAAGAGTTTGGTTGAGGCTATTAGGGCTTTGTTTGAACTATTTTACCTAAAAATATTTTAAAACTATGTTGAATTATGTATCTATATTTTTGTATGTCATGTCCATACCCGTGTCTACAATAAATTCTTTGGTATGAAACTGAATGGGAATAGCTTGATCTAGACCATTAAAGCTATTTTTCAACTATTATGGCTGAAAACTATTTTAAAACTATTTATAAAAAATTATTAACATTTTTGAATATCTTATCCATAACGGTATCTACAAATAAATTCTTTGGTGACAGGTTGAATGAAATGAACTTAATATAGAACATTAATGCTATTTTGAACTATTTTCAATAAACAAACTATTTTCAAACTATTTATAAAAATTATTTATATTTTTGAATGTCTTTGTCTTTTTAACTTTCAACTCTCAGCTTCTGGTATAACAGTAATTAATATAAATATAATTCTCCCCAAGCCAGTAAAAAAGAAATCTATCTGGCTCCTGAATTTCTCTTCTGAAATAAAAATGCTTGTATTTATATAATTCTTCGCCAGTTCCTAAAATGAGAGTTGAAAACAGATTTACCTTTTCTTCCAAAGATGTGGAATCTTTCTCCCATTGAGTCTGTAAACAATTCAGAGATAAAAATGCATTCATATTCTAAAATATAAAGACTACATCTGGCTTTAGGGCATGCTATCCTCTTTTCATGGGATGATTTTCAACATTTTAATCACTCATCTCTCATCGGCAAAGGTTTTCCTGGTTCTTGATGGCATCATCATTAAAATCAGAGCCCTCTATTTTAGTAGATGATTGTCAAGTCGACAGATCAGTGGAAAGGGGGTAGAGCTGATGACACTTTGAAAACGTCGTAACTAGCGGTAAAGCAGAGTGTAGCGATGTCGTAAAACGATATACTTGCTGTTATAATAAAGCGGAAGTCAGAAAGCATCCCCGTGCTCAGAATTCCACTCTCTACTTCCGCCCCGGGGAAAAATACTCGAGCACTGGGGTCGCATTGTAACAGGCGCGATACCACAACGTGATACAGCATGGTGCACCGTATCGTCAATCCTCTCGCATATACCTATTTTAATACCTGTGCAGTAACCTGAAACCGACTTCAATGTATGTGTAAATGATCTTGTCGCCGGGTAAATTCGATCTGCGCCTGTGCAACTCTTGCGCAGATTTTCTACCCCTTCTCGTATCTTACGTGCTATGCCGTTCGGATATTCGGTGAAATCCTTTGCCATGGTATAGAATCGACGTTACCAACCTTTTGTGGTGGTGATGTGGAGTACCGAATAGCTCACCCCAACATTTAGGTTCACCGAAGTGAACAAGATTAGATTTAATCGGACTGTAGGTATCCATAGTTTTCTTAGGATTTTTCTTCGGCTTGAGTCTTGATTCTATTATGTAGTTCCTTGGCTATTTCTTCGCTTCCTTTAGTTTTAAATTAGAGCTGAAGCAAACATTTCACTTTGCTCGCTTCATCTACTTTTCTAACTTACAATTTCGACAATAATTGAACCTAAGCTTCGAAAAGGTGTTGAATGAAATACTCTCTAAATCTGAATCAGTCAAATTTTCACTGATTGAAACAGTGATTTGCCTTTTCACTGAATCATCAGTGGAAACAATATTTTTCACTGTTAAATCAGTTAATTTTTCACTGTTAAACCAGTCTTTTTAGCTATTTAATTCAGTCAAATTTCACTGATCATCAGTTGATTTTGACTGATTCAGATTTAGAGAGTACAGAATTTTTACGACTAGGAGAAAAATATATTTGATTTAAGCAAACCATTTTGAAAATTGAATCAATGTTTTTGTTGAGTGAAACAAAATGTTGAATCATTTTTTCCAATTTTGTTTAGACGCTAAAAAGAGCGTTCGTAAATTCCGAAAAATATTGTCGGAATATCCGAAAATATTTTCGTCATGTACATATTTATCAATAGTCATATTTATTACTGTTTCGACCCTGATACTATTACCGAAAAGGGTAGATTTTGTAGATTTTACAGAAGAATAAATTCATCAATCCGATCACTTTTTTGTAGATTTTATATTTAAGGTAGTTAATCCATGAAAATTAGACCTCCAAAAATAGATAATTTTGATTTCAAGAATAGCAATATTATTATTGAAGGGCTATTTTGGAAGAGAAAAGATTAATTTCCATTTAAAAAATTGGAAATACAGAAAACTAATTTTATTAATAAATTTTATTTTTGCCCCAACTTTTTTTCTTATCGCTTCTTACCAAATTTTAAAAAATTGTGCGATTTTAATAAATTACAAATCACTTTTTCAAGAAAAAGATTCCCTACAACTTAATCATTTAGAATTTTCGAGAATGAATAAATTATTATCAAATTCAGCAATTTGTTTATTTATTAGAATCGCATAATTTTTTAAACTTTGGTAAGAAGCTATAAGAAAAAAAGTTGGGTCAAAAATAAAATTTATTAATAAAATTATTTTTCTGTGTTTTAAATTTTTTTCATGTAAACTAATCTTTTCTCTTTCAAAATAGCCCTTCAATAATAATATTGCTATTCTTGAAAGCAAAATTATCTATTTTTGCCTGAGGTCTAATTTTCGTGGATGAAAACTACCTTAAATGCTCGAGCTTTCGACTCTGCTATTGAGTTCTTTTCAAGAGCTAAAAAAGTAAATTTACGATATAGGTATAATAATAACAAATTCTTACTTATATGAAAAAAGCTCAAGCATTTAAATAAAATCTGCAAAATCTGGTCGGATTAATGAATTTATTGTTTTTTAACATCTATTAATGAATTTATTATCATTGAATTTATTATTATTGAAATTATTATTTATATTTTATTATTATTAAAATTATTCTTTAATACATTTATTTTAATTTATTATAGGGAAACACTTTTTACATTTCCAATCATTAATTTTTTATAAATTTACTAAAATTAACTTAAATTAACTCAAATTAACTTGACTTGAATTAATTCAAGGTCATTAAATTAAATTAATGACTTAAAATAACCCATATCAATTTAATCTGTTATAATTAATAAATTCAATAAAAATAATAGTATAAAAAATATGATGTAACAATATATTATAACATGTATGTTACATTTTCTAAAAATAATTATTTATTCAAAAGAAATCAGAGTTTAAATCAATATTGAGTAATAATAAATATTATCATTAAGCAAAATAATTATTAAATGAATATTATATAAATAAAATTAAAATTTTCATTAATTGATAGTAAAGAAATAATTAATTTATATACTTTACATAAATCATGATTTAATGAAATAGAATATTAGTTTCACATGTTTAGAATGTAAGATTCTGAAATTCAGAAAACCATTATCTGAATTTCGAAAAGTCGCGTTCTGTTTTGCTCCGAAGACGAAATTCCGAAAATAAGAAACTGATTAGCTATATTTCGAACATAATTTTCTGAATATCGGAAATTAACAATCACATATTACGAAAGTTAAAAACGAACATTCTTTTCCAGAATTTCCGAAAGTGTTGTTCGGATTGTAAAAAACTATTTTTTTTTTCTAATATAATTTTCTGTTGAAGTTTTAGTTTCACTTCCTTGATATTCACAATAACTTATAACAACCAACCGGAACATTAAGGGGACATACTCAGTCAGGAGGGCAAAAAAAATAATGAATTTATTGAATTAAAAACTTTTGCATGTCATTAGGTAACATTTAAAAAAAATGTAGAAATTTTTTCATAAAAAAATAATTATTATTATTATAGCTATATATATTTGACGAAGGATCTTAAAAAAAAGTACCTATGAATTTAATTGTCTATATTGATTGAATAATAATAATAATATTCTTAAGGGTTATTCTTTTAATTTTTTCAATGGTAGTTATATGTAGTAAAGAATATATAATAAATGAGTGAAATAACAAATATTTTATTATTATTTTAATTTTATTTGTTATTTCAATATTATTTATAGTTATTAACCCAAGAATTTTTAGATAACTTTGAAGAGAAAATCACGAGTTTTGTTATAAAAAATCAACCATTTTATTTTTTTAAACACTCTAGCTCTTTCAACTTTGCTCCAATTGTCTTGAAATTTCGAGAAAACATTTTCAAGATGTTCTATTTTAATGTAAAAAATTATTGAAAAAATGCATTTTTCAAAATTTCCGACTGAGTATGCCCCCTTAAAGATTTTGAAACATCATGTAAAATATTAGCAACAAATTTAATTATATTTGTAAATTGCCAATATTACAAGACAATTGAATACAGAACTATTGTCTATGTTATACAACCTATTTCCGAAGAGGAAACCAGACAGGTTTTAAAACGTCGAAAATTGAATAAAGCTTGGTGCGAATGACGTCGACTTGATGCCTTTTTAATTGGTTGAATCAATTGAAATATATGTTTGATTTAAATGAATCGTAATCTCACAAACCACTTTCATTAAATGAAACAAAGTCTTTGGTTGAATTAATCTGGAATTTGGTCAAACGTGTAATAAGCAAATTGTTTGGTTGATCCAATCAAATTTCGATTGAATTAATTACATATTTTTCTGAATGTATCATTAAAGACATATAATGAAGTTCAAAATTTGCGGTATTTCGATTTACAATCCGGGATTTTTTCTTTGAATGAGTAGTTATAATAAATCTTTAAATATTGTATAGCCCCCATAGCACAATAACTTCCCCGAACGTTCTATGAACGTTCTCATGGAATGTTCGGAAGGTTCCATCGGAACGTTCCTTGAACGTTCCAAAGCAATGTTCTCTGAATGTTCCTGTGGAACGTTCCAGGAACGTTCAAAAGGAATATTGAGAGAACGTTCCGCAGCAATATTCAGAGAATATTCAAAGAGAATGTTCCTGGAATCTTCCATAGGAACGCTCAGAGAGCATTTGTATCGAACGTTCGTAGAACTTTTCGTGGGAACATTCAGGGAACATTCGCAGAGAACGTTTTGGAACATTCCGCGGAACCATTTTTTGAGAATGTTCCTGGAATTTTTTTCTACGGCATTCAGGAAACTTTCTTTATAGATAATCAAATGTTACTTTTATGAAAAAATGTAATTTATTTAAATATTTTATTAAAAACATGTTTCAGTAAACGTTATAGCATCTTCCTCTTTGTACTTAAAGTATTTTAAAATATATAAACCAAATATTAATATCTGTAATTAATTCTTTTCATTTTACCTATAAATTAATGCCAAAAATTATTTATAAAAAACATTCCCTGCATTAGTATGTTTGAAGCTGCAGGATTATCTATAAAGAAAGTTTCCTGAATGCTGTAGAAAATAATTCCAGGAACATTCTCAAAAAATGTTCCCTAAATGTTCTCGCGGAATGTTCCAAAACGTTCTCTGCGAATGTTCCCTGAATGTTCCCACGAAAAGTTCTACGAACGTTCTATACAAATGCTCTCTGAACGTTCCTATGGAAGATTCCAGGAACGTTCTCTTTGAATATTCTCTGAATATTGCTGCGGAACGTTCTCTCAATATTCCTTTTGAACGTTCCGCAGGAACATTCAGAGAACATTGCTTTGGAACGTTCAAAAAGCCCGGACATTTTCTTAGTTCTAGGAACGTTCCTTGAACGCTCCGATGGAACCTTCCGAACATTCCATGAGAACGTTCAGGGAAGGTATTGTGCTATGGGGGAGTGAATAAAATTTACATTATAATTGAAAAGTATTGCTGATTCTAATAGAAGCATATGCCAAAACAGCGTTGCCAGACACACGGAGCGAAATTATTGAATCGGTATGTTAAAATTATGGTACATGTTTACAAGACGCATGCGCGGCGCGAAATTCAAATTAATATTTCTTTAAATACTTCAAAGTTGAATATTTTTTATAAATAAAATGCTAAAAACATTTTGTTAATAAATATAATAATATTATGACTTAATAAAACTATTTTAATAATAATTATAACACAGTTTCTACTTTTTCAAGTCTTTGTATTTTGTAACATTTACTTAAAGTAACTCATTAAAGAACATTTTTTTTTTTATAAAACAGCTTATAATCTATAAAAAGCAAGTATAATATGTAATTGTCTTTACGTAAATCACATGAAAATTAACTCTATTCAGCCTTCATTTAAAAAAATGATTGATTGGTCAAACATGCTTCATATAGGGCAAAAAACAATTCTCATTGGATAATGGCTATTCTGCTTTTGTCTTCATTTAATTTCGGTTACATGAAAAATAAAAAATAGAAATATTTTTAAATTTTGGTAGGATTACATAATTATGGTACGGTTTGGCAACGCTGTGCCAAAAGCATGAGAATAGTATTTTTAAAATGTTTTGAATTTAAAGCCTTTAGTTATGAATGAAAATTCTGATTTAAAACTTTTTGAATTTTAGAAAAAGGTATAAAATATACTATTGAAAAGTGCAAACGTTCTTATCAGCATAGAAGTCTCGTTATAAAAATAGTGGATATTCAGACGTCTGCAGTTTTGAAAAATGAAAAATAAGCTTAAAAACCTTTGGCCAACTGACTTAATATTATAACTGAAAACAATGAAGCTAAATTTGAATAAATAATTATTCATGAGTCTTTCTTGTTGAAGATGTATGCTTTATTGATCGAAAATGTAATTAATTCTAATAAAGAAATTAATATACCAGGAGTGAATTACAAAAAATACTTTTATAAATGATAAAGAATTAACATATTCATTTAAACATTCATTTTTAACAATAAATGAATCAAGATCAATAAACATTATTCAAATAAATACACAAATATATTCCAATTCAAATAATAGTTTGTATTTTCTAACATGACAATACTTTTAATTAAATATACGTTCATGAAAACAACTTCCATTTGATGCAATCGAAGTTTATTACAGAAATTCCTAACATTAGGCTGAAGTTTGTGACATTTTGTGTGACAATTTTTTTTTTTTCGTCGTATGATCTCCAAAAGCATCAAATATATGCAGAATAATGATTTTTGACAAAAAAAATATTTTTTATTGTGGAAAAAAATTTTAATGTTTGACCAAAGGAAGTTATTTATGGACGAACTCGTTAAATTATCTCGCAAACTAAAAAAGAGACATATATATGGACTTCAAACTCAATTTTTAATTTATATTTTTTTTACTGTATTGCTATGTGACTGCAATCAAAAACCGAAGTCCATATATATACATATTTTAGTTTGTAAGATAATTTAATAAGTTCGTCCATAAATGGCTTCCTTTGGTCAAACATTAAGATTTTTTTACACAATAAAAAATGTTGTTTTTTGTCAAAAATCACTATTCTCCATATTCTTGATCGCTTTGGAGATCATACGTCGAAAAAAAAAGAAAATTTGTCACACAGGACGTCACAAAGTTCAGCTCAATATTCCTAACAGTGTATTTATTTACGAATGATAATAAACTGTTCAGTGTATTTTTTTATTCCAACGTATTTTTAATATAAAAGATTATTTATGACTGAATTTAATTATTTTTAACTTACAATAAAAGTGCAATATTTTTAGTTGGTTGTAAAATTAAGATATGCGTTAGTTTATAACGCCATATTCAAATTATAATAAAAAAGTCAAAGCTTTCCAAATTAGAGATGTTATTTCCCATTTGTCAGTAATACATTAACCATAACTAATGATAATGGGCCAATTATGGAAGTACCCAATGTCATTCGTCATGGTTGGCGCATACGGAAGTTTCTGGATCCTTTACACGATTACTGGTACTCTTAGAAAACTCGTAACTAAATTGTTACGTCAGGAACGTAAAAATTCTCTTATCGAAAGAATTCCTCGTTTTATTTCAGGATCAGAAGAATTCTCTCTAAGGGATGGGAATAAAGTCAATGAAGAAAGAAATAGTTTTTTCAAAACGTTTATTATAAACATAAAAGTAATATCAATCAAAAATCAGTACCATGTTCTCTAAATATGAATCAATCAAAATCTACTGATTATCAGTGAAATTTGACTGATTCAAATAGCTAAAAAAAGGTTACTGTAAATCAGTCGAATTCCACTGATTGCTTCAGTGAAAATTAACTGATTTAACAGTGAAAAGGCAAATCACTGATTCAATCCGTAAAAATTTGACTGATTCAGATTTAGAGAGTGGATATATGGTAGAAAGAGATAGAATTCTTGCGTTGGTATTACACGAAGAAAATTTTTATAGCAATAAATGTTTTATTTTATAATTATAATTTTAAAAAATATTAGGAATCTAGGGAAAATCGAAGTGCAATAGTAATTATTCTTAGCCGACTAGAAATTTTTCGCAGACAAAATACTAAAGATTCGAAAAATTATATTATATTATATATATAAATTTTAGTATTTCGCCACGAAAAATTCTCAATATGACATGTTTTTCCTTAAATTATATATACCATATATGTATATCAATACATAGTAATACTGTCTTGATCGTTCTATTGATCTGTAGATCTTTCTGTAACTTGTTTCGATAAGTCGCGGGACGTGACAACATGAGAAATTAATTTTGATGGAAGTGGATTCCAAAGACAATAAAGAGAATGTAACTAATAGCAGAGATTAGGAAAGTAAAGTCCACATCATCCAAAGTTAGACGAAAATTTGAGTTCAAACTTTCAAAACTTAATAAACTTCTAATGATGCAAAAAGTTGAATCCCAGACCTTAATACATTGTTGGAGAAATTAAATCTATTCCCATAAAACTCAAATTGAAAAGAAAGTAAGAGTGCTAGGAAAAATTTCTAATTTTTATTTAAATTCTATTTGTCAGAAAACACATGTTATGATTACGATGACATATCAAATTTTGAAGCAATTTTAAAAATTATATCTTATAGATTCTGAAGTCAAGTGATGGAACACCAAGAATTAAACATTTTAAAATTACAAAGTTTAATAATTAATATTAATGTTCTGCAAAATCGTTTCCTTAAATAAAGTCTACGATTGTTTTTCCTTTTTGAGAGATTTGGAAGAAAATAAATTATTATAATCATGTAATTTATTAAAAAGTTCCTGAAATGTATACATAAAATCGAGCGCGAAACGCGAGGTCCAAATAGAACGGAGCGCTAAGCGCGAGGATCAAATCGCGCGCTCTAGGCGCGCTCAAACTTGCGAGCTCCGCGCGAAGCGCGCGATGAGAATGTGCTCGCGAAGCAGGCAGATTTTTACATTCTCATCATGGATGAGAAGGTATTGGTTTTATGTGAAAAATGACTTTCGATATTTTCATCAAATCTTTACGTTTTGAGACCCCCTGAGTCAGAAAAAATGGTTTTTACGAAAGTGTCTGTCTGTCTGTCTGTCTGTAGGTCGTGTGCGGCATAACTCTCGATAGAATTATCAGATTGAATTGAGCTTTGGCACGCTTAATCGGAGCCGAAAAAGTAAGGACAAGTTCGTTAACCAGCCACATCCAATCAAAATTGAGGGATCGAGCACTACTTTTGTGTTTTTGAAAATAACTTTTTAAAAAAATCAAAAATTTCAATACTGGTTTTTGATAATGCTCATAAATCTCTACAAATTATCCTGATAACATTTTTTGATTAAATCAAAATTAGAAATGTCACAGCATATTCAAATTCGAAAAAAGTCAATAACAAAAACGTAAGAATACAAAGTTGTTCGTTTCAAAAAGATCTACAAATTTTGTCTCACACAGTTTCTGATAAAACATATATTTTTCGTTTTAATTCCAAAAAATACGATTAAAATTAAATAATTCCATTTTTTAGACAAAATATGAGAGATACAAAAAAAACGTTTAGATGGAAAATTGTTTGCTCATAAATCTCTACAAAATATCCTGATAACATTTTTTGATTAAATCAAAATTAGAAATGTCGCATCATATTCAAATTCGAAAAAAGTCAATATCAAAATTCCATTTTCCAGTTAAATTATACGAGATACGAAAAAACTTTATGATACAATATTATTTTCTACATAAAGACCTACAAATTTGAATTGTAACATTTTTTCATAAGATGCATATTTTTCTTTTTAATTAAAAAAAAAAACTATTGAAAATCCAAAATTCAATTTTTTAACAATAATATTCGAAATACGAAAAAAACGTAAGAATACAAAGTTTGTCGTTTCAAAAAGATCTACAAATTTTGTCTCACACAGTTTCTGTAAAAACATATATTTTTCGTTTCAATTCCAAAAAATACGATTAAAATTAAATAATTCCATTTTTTAGACAAAATATGAGAGATACAAAAAAAACGTTTAGATGGAAAATTGTTTGCTCATAAATTTCTACAAATTATCCTGATAACATTTTTTGATTAAATCAAAATTAGAAATGTCACAGCATATTCAAATTCGAAAAAAGTCAATATCAAAATTCCATTTTCAAGTTAAATTATACGAGATACGAAAAAACGTTATGATACAATATTATTAAATAAATAAAGACCTACAAATTTGAATTGTGACATTTTTTCATAAGATGCATATTTATCTTTTTAATTAAAAAAAAAACTATTGAAAATCCAAAATTCAATTTTTTAGCAATAATATTCGAAACACGAAAAAAACGTAAGAATACAAAGTTGTTCGTTTCAAAAAGATCTACAAATTTTGTCTCACACAGTTTCTGATAAGACATATATTTTTCGTTTCAATTCCAAAAAATACGATTAAAATTCAAAAATTCCATTTTTTAGACAAAATATGAGAGATACAAAAAAAACGTTTAGATGGAAAATTGTTTGCCTAAATGAGGTCTACAAATTCTGATTAAGACATTTCGGGACAGAATGTATATTTTATGTTTTGATTATGAATATTAAAAAAATCCGATTTTTTTCACCAAAATATGTGAGATACGAAATAAGCGTTGTTCTGCAAAATCGTTTCCTTAAATAAAGTCTACGATTGTTTTTCCTTTTTGAGAGATTTGGAAGAAAATAAATTATTTTATTCATGTAATTTATTAAAAAGTTACTGAAATGTATACAGAAAATCGAGCGCGAAGCGCGAGCGCCATAATGAGAATGTGTTCCTTAAGGCTGATAGAGCCTTAAGTAAATTGAATTTCCTGTTTCACTTAATTTCAAAAAGAAATTGAGTGACTTTGAGAAAATGTATAATTCACATCATCTGTGATATTATTATAAAATTGGTTTGAGCTTCATTATCAAATTATAATAAATAAACTTGAATGTATGTGAAGAGCACAAGACCCAGCGCGAAGCGCGAGGTCCAGAAAAAACGGAGCGCGAAGCGCGACGAACAAATCGCGCGCCCTAGGCGCGCTCAAACTTTCGAGCGAAGCGAGCTGCGCGCGAAGTGCGCGATGAGAATGTGCACGCGAAGCGGGCAGATTTTTTTAAATTTGATTATTGAATCTCAGGAGAAATAGCAAATAACTATTACCTAGTTCCTACTTCTTGCTCTGTACGTAGAAATCTTAAATACTCGTATAATCCAGAACGATTTTGTGCTTCAGAGTTTTAATACTCAAGTTCTTTGATAAAAACTTCACAAAGCCATGCCTGTTGCTCATTCTTTTCACAGAACTTTTTTAGTTTCGCAATCTTCTTCTTTTCTTCACTTGAGGCAAATATTAATTTTATTAAATTAAGATCTTTGTGTACTTAATTCTTGTGCAGATTGAGAACCCAAGAAACTTGGAGTAAGATTTGCAATTTAATTTGTAAAGAAAATTGTAGCATTCTTCGTGAATAGAATAGATATCAGAGAGTTGGATTTTTTTAACTCTCTCTCATCTTATTTGTTCTGAATTCATGTTCTGAATACCATCAGCAATCATAAAAAATTGTTGGCAACTATGAATAACTTATATATTCAAGGATATGATAATTTCAGATAAATATATAGTTTTCAGTCCAATCACTGGAATACATTTATCAATTTGTTTATCAAATTGAAAAAGTTCTTTACTGAAATCAATTATAATGAATTGGTAACACTGTGAAATATACATATATATATATAATGTTATCCCATTTCACATCCCGTTCACATACGCATACGGACTTTATTAATAAATTGTAAAGTCATTCCTACAGAATTTCAAATGGTTCAATTTCTTCTTCATCACTACTTAGCGTTTAATATTTATGGGAATTAGTATAAATTCACACATCGAAAGTAACTGCTAAGATATACCAGTTGATTGGTTGGCTAAGAGGGTTATTAGTTTTTTTGTTTTGTTAAATTAACCGAAAGTCTAGTTTATTTTAACATTTTTGGACTCAATTTTATTAAAATGTTTCTACTAATAATCCAAGATTTTTTTTTAGTAAGCATAAAAATAAAAATTTTTCATTATTTTGAATTAGAGTCACTTTATGAATAATCACTTTTAAATTTGCTTATCTTTTAATATAGTTTGCCTATGTTACTTCTTTTTCATTTTCTTAATATCACAATCTACATGAATTTTTAATAACTTTTTAATTTATCGTCTCCTTAATTTACGTTTTTATTACTTCATCCATAAATTTGCTATATACCTCATGTACCATGTTCCCTTTTTTATTAATTAAAAATACCACTTATAAAAATAGCATTTTACGACATTTACAATTTTCCACTTTTTAGAATCTCCATTACTTTGCATGTGCTGAGGATGTAGATTAATTCTAGATTTTTGTATGATATTCAAGTAAAAAAGTTGATTTTAGATCTCCCTTTCGATACAACTTTAAATGTTCCAGGTTTTTCTTGCTTCTCAGACGTTTAGTGTATTTTTACGATACGATTGAAGAGATAGAAGTGTTATATCATCATTTTAAAGTCTTCATATCTCTAGCAATAATCACAAATAAAATAAAGACCTATTTATTACGGGAAAAAACTATTATTTTATACTTGGCTGATTACGAATCACCGAAGGTAAATTTTTTGCTGTAATATCTTCAAAATGAGGTATCGAGAATTTCTTACTTTTAAACTATTTCATCCGGTAATCCGCAAGCAATCTCATATTTAATTTCCAACTGCGGAAGTTGAAATGACACTCGACTGAGATCCAAAATATTATTCTAATGAAATTAAATGAAATATATGTGTGCAGCCACGGTAGCGCTTTCATAGCAGATGAGTTACTTGAGTAAATTACACCCAGCAAAGACCTCAACTTTCAAATATTTAATATGATCGTCATATTATCCAGGTTTCTAGTTCTCAAAATATTTATATAAAAGATTCATTAACTCTCTGAAACTGAACATTCTCTCTTTCTCTGGAAGACATCTTTTCAATTTCCTGTTCTATTTAGTTATGATGAAAATATTTGTAAATTATATTACAAGCTATATAATTATCCACACTCCTTAATTTAATTATCCACCCATGATGAATTCTAGAAATTATGTTCAGAAATCTAAAGTACTACATAAATACAGAGAAACCCCAAGTTAACAATTTTTGCTAAACTACGTTTCAATTTAGGGAAAAATGTGTGATGGTGAAAATTTTTCACAGCGAAATACTGAAATTTAGATGATCTATATAATAATTTACTATAGATTGTATCAAACTTTACTATAACCTATACAAAATAAATGTATTAAAGAATAATTTTGATAATAATTAAATATAAATAATAATTTCAATAATAATAAATTCATTAAATAATGAAATTCATTTATAGATTTTAAAGAAGAATAATTCATCAATCCGATCACTTTTTTGTAGATTTTATATTTAAATGCTCGAGCTTTTTTCATATAAGTAAGAATTTGTTATTATTATACCTATATTGTAAATTTACTTTTTTAGCTCTTGAAAAGAACTCAATACTAGAGTCGAAAGCTCGAGAATTTAAATATAAAATCTACAAAAAAGTGATCGGATTGATGAATTTATTCTTCTTTAAAATCTACAAAATCTACTGATCGTATTCATTATCTGAGATAATTCATTTATCTTTTCGGTAATAGTGTCAGGGACGAAACAGTAATAGATATGACTATTGATAAATATATATGGGTCATTCCATATTAGATTGACAATCGATGTCGCAGATTTGAACAAGATAATTTTTTTAGATTCTTTATCTACAATAAATAGACACGTATTTTTTTGTTTGGTCAAAAAAAATTTTTTTACAAGTATACGATTTTTTGAATTTTCTAAGAAATGATATTTTGGACATAGCAAGCGCACTTTCAAGCCTATTTATCTTGAAAACAATTGTTCGCACGAAAAATTTTCCAAATTACGAAAATTGGGGTTTTGACTCTTCTTTACAGAGATTTTTGCGAAAAAATTGTTTAAATATTTTTTAACATACAAAAGTAAAGAAATAAACACAAAATCGTTTTTTCCAAATTTGGCCCCTTTAGAAATTTTTTTTTTCGTGGATTTAGATTCTTTGAAGTCTGTTATAAAATTTGAAGATTGAATCAAAATGGCTGGATCATTGATGCATTTAAAATTATAAAAGTTATTATTAATCGAATTAACATTACTTAAATTTATTGTTCATTCAATCAATCATAACTATATTTTTGTAAAATATATTTGTTAAGACTAGCAACCGAAGTAGTGTTATTTCTAATTAATTTTTATTTAATAGTTAATCTCTATTATGTTTTTTTCATTTTATCGTGACATAACAATTCTTATGTTACATAGTAAATCAATTACTATCAAGTATCAAGACTGATGTACGCAAACTATGTACAAAATCATATTAATAGGTAATATTCTAATGTTTAATTATTTATAAAAATAAAGAATTTTTGTAATTTTGTACCTCTTTTTTCTTAAGATTACTTAATTTACTAAAAATTATACTTCACTTAAATATTTCGATTTAAACAAATCACTTTTTTCTATAAAAATTAAATATTCATTGCGATTCTCGAATTTCAGACTTGACCTAAAAACAATACTAACTGTAAAGAAACATTCGATATAATAATAACTAATATCAAGTATATAATTTGATGCTTTGGGATCATTCCTCCACTTTCTTGTCTATTTTCGTTATACTAAAACGAGCTTTTCACATTGATTATTAATAATTTATAATAAAACCTATAATAAACCTATTCAAAATCTGACGAAAATGACATGTCTGCTCGAGAGTGACTACTTAAGCAACTCGCCAGTCGATTTTAAATTCGCCATGGACTGGCTAAAAACAGGGGAACGTTTCTACCAGGGATATTTTGCTTTGAAAAGTTTCTCCGTGAAACAGAATTTAAAAACTCTAAAAAATCCTATGATTCCAAGATTTTTATTTTCTGCGAGATTGATGCTGCTATTATATGCACAACATACACAGAAAACTTTAAAAGATTTTCTGAACATAGTTTATGGATGAAAAACCTTTGTTTTACGTAGTAATAAAAAGACGTACGAAATATAAGAGAAGATAAGAAAAGGATTAAGAAAAAGAGAAATAAAGAATAACTGAGTAGCATTCGTGATATAAATGTTAGCGTGGGAGTATTTTTTATCAAATTGTCCGCACGTTGCTAAAAGATGCTGGCAATAACTCACTTAGAGAAAACAGGAGCCTCTTAACCTCTCTTTCTTCCATCCGAGCCAAGTTCGTTATTATATCTGTCGAGAGGATTAATGGTACGAAGGGTCTACATGTACAGACAATTCACGAATCAATTTTCATGTTTCCCAGAGACTAACAAGAATTTCAGATCTAGTAAAATGTGCACATCCACTGGAAGTGACATCCCTAATATATATAGGTTGTTCCACTTTCAGACCTAAATCCCAGGATTAGCATCCATTTCTACCAGCAAAAGTAGGGATAAAAGACAGTCCCTGTAGGATTTATTCAGAGAAAGAGAAGTAAGGCGTTGCTACAAAAATACGAAAACTAATCCACGAAACACTTATCTGGCACCATTCTCTACATCCATTTATCCCGGAAAACGTTCCTCAAAGCAGTACATTCACTTCCTTTTTATTCAGTATCTATCAAATACATCCACTTCAACTCGAGATTGTATTTTCATATTATTTTCTCAACATTTCCTATACAATTTATTTCTTGTAAGTAATGTCTTAGAATTCGTGCTTTTTATATAGGAATAAGAAAGGATATAGATATTTTAGAGTGGAAACTGATGTTTTTTTAATCCCTTTCATAGTTTACATCCTTCACAAGCCTCCTTTTTCTCTTCATAAGTTTATCCTTGGAATCTATCTCTCCCCATCGTCGTTAATAAATTTCCATTTATTCCGAATTCTTAAGGGGGGAAGTCCATGTAAACGCCTCAAAATCGGTCATATTTTTAGAATGTTTTTGAAGGTGATAAAATAATTTTATTGTTTTAAATTTTTAACATAACTTTATTTAACCTTTCTAAAGTATACATTTTTTTTCCTGCCAAAATGGCGGCTCAGGATAATTTTTCGTCTGTCGTTTTCGACGCAAGGTCCAAAAGTGCTCTATTTATCACACATTAACCATTGATCTGAAACAAAAAGATTAAATTTCTTTCTTTTTCTAACATATTAACGGGAATGATAAACCTATAACACTAAAAAAAACATAAAATTCAATATAAAATAAGCCTTTGAAAAATAAGTTAGAATTTTGGGCTATTTTTTTGACATTTTTGACCCCAAAAAGTATTTTATTAACGCGGAATATCTGAAATTTTAAGTTTATCCTTCCGATAATAATGTAGAGAAAAGCCTCTTAAAATTTCAGACAAATCGGTCAATAACTTTTTGAGTTACAATACGAGCAGTTTTAAAAAATACAGTTTCGAGATAATCGCGTTTAAAGTTTTAGTACAGTATAACGACCAGTTTTAGTTAATTACCGATTAATTTGCAATCCCAGGTCCATACAATAGTCCTTCTGAGTCTTCAAAAAACTGATTTCAGATTATAGAAAAAAAAATCGATTTTTTTAAATTTTTACATGGATTTCTCCCCTTAAAATACAATACGAATTCGTACTTGTTTCCTACTTTTAAGGAAAAAAGTACTAAAAAATGTTTTAAAATTGTCACCCTAGAACAGTTAGTTAAAGAGATAAGAACAGGGCCGAATGCAGGGATGTGAGGGCCCGGGGCAAAGAAAAAAGTGGAGGCCCTTGCAATTAATAAATATCTATTGATAATTTCATTTTTACGTTTGAAAAACAAAATTACACAATTAGAATACATTTTTTTTTGTCATTTTTTGAAAATCTTTATTTTCGTCAAGTACACTGCTAAGCGGTGCGTCGCTCACTGATCCTCGATGTGCTCAGCTCTCAATCTGTGGTGATATACCAGTGGTGTTAGTTGAAGTTTGCCGGTTTTTTCAATAAAGAAAACACTTAATTCTCAAGGGAATCTCAAAAAATTTTTATTCAAAGTATTGACCATTAGATTCTACACATTTTGCCCATCTTTCAGGCAAATCATGGATACCATTCCAAAAAAACTTTTTCTCTTTCAAGGCAAACCATTCGACGAGCCATTTTTCGACTTCTTCCAATTTGGCGAAGCGCTGCTCTGCGAGTGAGTGTCCCATCGATGCGAAAAGGTGATAGTTGGACGGGATGAGGTCTGGAGAGTACGGCGGGTGCGATAATATTTCCCAATTCAATGCTTTTAATGTGTTCTTCACCACTTTAGCGGTAGGAGACGGTGCGTTGTCATGTTATAGGATAACTTTGCCATGTCTTCGGGCCCATTCCGGCCGTTTTTTGATCAACGCATGATTTAAATTGATAATTTGTTGTCAGTAGCGATCCGTATTCACCGTCTCACCAGGTTTTAATAACTCGAAGTACACCACACCACACTGGTCCCACCAGACACAGAGCATTGTCTTACGGCCAAAGCGATTTGGCCTTGGAGTCGATGGGCAGACCTCACCAGCTGAAAGCCATGATTTTTTCCGCTTCGGGTTCTCGAAATAAATCCATTTTTCGTCCCCCGTGACAATTCGGTGCAGAAAAGATTTCCTTTCGAACCGTTGAAGCAGCATTTCACAAATGGTTTTTCGATTTTCCATTTGTCTATCGTTCAGTTGGTGTGGTACCCATTTTCCATACTTTTTGATTTTTCCCATGGCTTTTAAACGTTGGCAAATTGCTCCTCGTGTCACATTTAGTGTTTGTGCCAATTGTTGTTGCAATTGGGTAGGGTCTTCATCCAATAACGCCTGCAATACCTCGTCTTCGAACTTTTTCGCTGCATCAGGATGTTCATTGTCTGTTAAATCGAAATCTCCACTTTTAAATTCACGAAACCATGTCTCACATGTTCTAATCACTGGAGCATGTTCGCCATGAGTTTCTACCAGCAATCGATGAGCTTCAACTGCTTTTTTCTTTTGATGAAATAATAAAAGCAACGAATGCCGCAAATGCGATTTACTTGGAACGAAACTCGACGTATTCACTGAGGTAAATAACTATGATGCTATTATTTTGGCAGAATGTAATTGTGTATTTTTGAAGGTTATTGTCCATAGAAAAATATGACATAGATTCCAAATCATAGAAATGTATACATATCTCTAGCGACATCTATGAGTGAAACCGGCAAATTTCAACTAACACCCCTGGTATACTTAATTGCTCATTAATTTCTTAAAAATTAATTTCTTTTATTGCCATAAAATTTTTGAATCCACGGTTTGTGGGGGCCCTCATCATGTGGGGGCTCCGCCACGTTTACCCCGCCTTGCATTCGGCCCTGGAAAAGAATCATTTCAAATTCATTCGTTCAAAAAGGATAAGATTATTAGATATTAAATAAATTCTCCTCCTTTTTTGTTAGTTTCTGATAATCCTTCATTTTAAGAAATTTTTTGGTCCAGGTCGTTTTTTAATATTTCGAATAGTTTCGAATTCTTGAAATTTTGAATTATACTTTCGTTTGAACGTTAAGATGAATTTGAGTTTGTAGTGATACAGGTTTGAATTTAATTTTTCATTTATATCAGGTTTCATTTAGCCAATATAAAGCTCTACATTTTGCATTTAAATTAAGTAATTGAATAAGAGTGACATTCTTTATTAACAATGCGAGTCATAATATATTCAACGAGAATACTGATGTAACCTTTTGACCCGTATATAATGGCAAAAGTGGCAATATTATTAGTATGGCATGAAATGTGGCTGACTCTATGTCGTTTACAGTAGTGCGTTCGCTTTGTTCCCTTCTTATGGAAATATGTAGAGCTCGTGGTAACTATAAAGCTAAAATACGAGTGTCGACGTGACATAATTTGTATTTCGAATATTCATTTTCCACGATAATCCCACATGAAGCTCGTCTGTTTTGCTTGACATTCTCTGTGTTTACCACAGTCACTCTATCCAGCTCTCAAACGGCACTTCCACCACTCACCAATTGGCATAATTAATCTGAAAATAATTACATGTTTTATTGAAATTCAATGTTTCTAATACTTGTCAATTTTTCAGTTATTTTTTACTTTGGCCTTTTCTTGAATCTCAACGTTATTTTTCACCAATGCTAATTTATTTTAAGCACGATTTTTTGCTATTTCAAGCTTTTCATATTGTTGGCGCGCACTTTTTTGAGTTTTTAACAATAACAATTTTTCCAAGTCTGATTGGAATATATAATTCAAATTATTATTCAAAATTTCGAGAATTCGAAACTGTTCGAACTATCAAAATACATAAAAAACGACCTAATACGGACCAAAACAATTTCTTAGGATCAACGATTATGAAAAACCAACAAAAAAGGAGGAAAGAAAAAAAGGGAATCTTCCAAAACCTTTTTGCCTTCTTTTTTCTCTCCTCCTTTTTTGTTGGTTTTTCGTAATCATTGATCCTAAGAAATTTTTTTAGTCCATATTTGGTCGTTTTTTATGTATTTTGAGAGTTCGAAAAATTTCGAATTCTTTAAATTTTTAATTATACTTTTGTTTGGACGTCGAGATGAATTTGAGTTTGTACTCTCTAAATCTGAATCTGAATATTTTTCACTGTTAAATCAGTTAATTTTCACTGTTTAATTAGTGAAAACAATATTTTCCACTATTAAATCAGTTACTTTTCACTGAAGTAATTCAAATAGCTAAAAAGAGGTTACTGCTAATCAGTCAAATTTCACTGATAATCAGTAGATTTTGACTGATTCATATTTAGAGAGTAGTGATACGGGTTCGAATTTAATTTTTCATAATTATTCAATTATTTCTAAAATAATGTTATCTTTTCTATATTACTTTTTAATATATTTGAAGCAATTCTGTTACCAAATTTTTTTTATATTTGGTCTAAACTATTTTGAGCTCTTTCACAAATCTTGTGAAGGGAGAGAATTTCTCCGTTAGGTTTCACACAAGATGGTATTCTTTTTACTCTTACCTCATTATACCTTGCAAGAAACTGTGTCAAGATATTTCGTACGAATTTTTTTTTCAGTTCCATCTTACTGCGTTCAAATAATTTCCCAAGGGTATATTCATTGCAAAAATAAGAATTCGAATTCTTCTCTATTTTTTGTTCTAAATGCAGATTTAAAACGAAATCTCACTTGAGGCTGAAAATTTGAAAACATAAAATAATTTGAATCCCAAAGTATCTCGCCCTTGACAAAAAAATTATGTTAATACATTTTCATCCCCTTACTAACATGAAATTCGACATAAATACTGTATTTCAATAAAAATGAAAAGCAGCTTAAGGGGTTTCATCACCTTTGCATCTTCAAAAAATAATTTTTTTTTTTATTGCATAAAAAGGTCCCTTAGGGTCCTAAGAATGACTCACAATAGGTTTTTTGTGGGGACTGGTCATAGCAGATTAGAGCTATATCAAAATTATAGTACTTTTTTACGTTATTAAAACTATGAATACGTTTTTCTTGAAACCGATTTTTTCAAATCGGCAAGACACGCCATTACAACAATTTTGAACCAATTGATACGATCAGGTTTTAAATAAAAGATTATTTAATTATCTAGAGGCGTACCTACGATTTTTAAGATTAGTTGACAATTGTTTAATTGTTTAACAGATTAAGGTCTCTTTTTTAGGCGAAAATCGAGTGTTACATTCAAATTTTTATTAGCAAAAAAAATAATAAATCATAAAAATGACACTATTTTTGGAGGTTCAAAGGTGATGAAACCCCTTAAGCTGACAGAAACCTTCATATTGGAAAATTTAAAAATTGATTTAGGTAGCTTTATGTTTTTGACAGTGATTTACTAATAGAATGTCAAAAATTATAAAATGAAACGGAAATTTAGTTTGGAAAAGCAGTGTAACTACAGGAACAACGTGAAATGCACCCAACTGCCAGTTCCTAGCATTAGATGTTGCAGGTGTGACAATATAAATGGTTCTTTACCCAAGTGATAAAAACTGTATTTTTATTTATTTCATTTTTCGAAACCCTTTATCGAAAAACGAATATTTGCTATTTATTAGAAAGTTTTCAAGTTCGACAGAACCAATTATACTCTTTTAAATCATTATTAACAAAGTTATTCAAACTTGTTGATGATAAATATAAATTATCAATATTTATAAAATAGGACTTGTATCAGGGGCATTCTCATTAGCAATTCATTTAAATTTTACATTCATATTTCAAGTTTATGTGCTACAATTCAATTTATTATTCTAAATGATTTTTTATGTGTTTTTATCAGCAGTTTTCTATTATTAAAAAAATATTTGAACACCAAAAATCGTATTAGCAATTCTTAGCTATTTTTCATAAATAATCCTTTGTAATTTTTTACTATATATGTACTTGCATCTTTATCTTCAGTAACATTTAGACATAAATATACACGGTGACCCATTTTAATATATAATCCCAAATATCTTCTAAAATACTTTATCTACGAAAAATTGGTTCGGACAAAGGTTGATCAGCACCGAGGGGGACATTTGACTGTACCGTCAATTGACCACCTTGAGGCCAATTTTCAATGTCGAATGGAGGTAAGACCCTTTTCTTATATAAGAACCCCTATTTTTGACTGCGGATTTGAAAAGAGCGGGAAATTCCACGTCAAAAATGACCTGTGGAAAAATGGTTTTCGTGACCTCGGAAAGGTAAAAAATTAAGGTCAAATGTCTGAGAAACGACCAGATGCCCTTTTTCTGAATTGTCTTGGTTTTTCGGAGTAAACAAACGTTCAAGATACTTCACAAAAGTCGATGGTCAAAAGGACAAAAGTCCTGGTTAACTTTTGTCCGAACCATTTTTTCGTAGATAAAGTATTTTAGAAGATATTTGGGATCATAGAATAAAATGGGTCACCGTGTATACTATTTGTTTAGTTTAGGTATCTCAAAGTTAAGTGCTAAAATTTTATTTTTATTCCTAAAGAAGTTTTACATATTTTATCGATGTTTTCTGTATATGTAACCTTTTGAGTTATTATTTCTCGGCCCTAAAGCCAATTATTAACTACAACATTGTGTGAAATAGACTATCAATACTTTTTTTATAAAAATGATTTTTTATTCATTTGGAATTCTCTTCTGGAGGTAAAATTGGCCTTACAGGAAAGTTTGTACATGAATATTGTATTTGAGAGAGGATGTGTAAACTTTAGTCACGTATTTGAAAAAGTTGAGAAAGTGTATCTTGAAATGTAAGAAAATTTCAGGAAGCGGGTAGCTCTGAAAAAATAAATAAAACTCACGATCGATGTAGCGGCGCCTTAAACCTTGTGATATATGTATACATATGACGTTCAGTGAACGTGGAAGTAATAACATGAACTATTATTTCGCGTTTCGGTATTCAAAGAGTTCAAATATCCTAGCATAGGAAAACACAGCGAAGACTTTTAAATTACAGCAACCCGGCATTACACTATTCTGAAATTGTATTTTTAGATATAGAAATGACTTTTTCACTCTAATCAAATTCTATACCTTTACTTTTATTAGAAACTGCGCTTAAATTTTGTTTTTCCAAACAGAACCCCTGTCTCATATTATGCAGAAATATCTTTTTCTGCCTCGAGCTTAGTTTTTGTTTTCCTAAGGGGGAATGATGCTAACCACTGAAAAAATATTCTAAAGGATATAAAGATACCAGGAAAAGTAAATACAATATTGTCAGTTGTTTGAAATAGACTAACTAAATTTTAAAAAAAAATTCAGAGAAAACTCAAACGTCGATTTAAAAAATGAACAAAACTACTGTAAATGAAGGTCTAATGTTTGTTTGAATTTTACTTGCAAGTGAATAGCACCAGGCAAGCTATAAAAATGTACTTGAGAATATGGAATCGCGTGGAAGTGAAATTCACGATGGTAAATGTAATGAATGCAACGACAGAGAAAAATACGTCAAAATTTTCTTAAAAATTATCAAGTTACGTAAAAAAATAGAATCGAAGTATCATACTTTCAGTAATAATGAAAATATACCTTTTGCTATTCATTTAAGTTGTGTGCATCAATTATAAACTTATTTTCGCAAATTCTCATGGTTAGTGGGTAACCAAAACTTGGTTGTGTAAATATGCACATAATTCAAGCCTTTGTACAGCCATAGAACAGGCAATTAACAGTACCTCCACCTGAAGTAATTAATTTACAGCATTAACGTTAAATCGAGTGGGAAGTTTCACGCATTGCCAGAGTCATGTTCAAAATTAAGGTTCTGAAGTGTTCAACATAGTCTGAAACATTGTTTAGCATCTATAGTCTAATTCTCCGTGCAATATTTCACGCGAAAGGAAATGAGCCTGAAAACTTTGCAAGTTGGCCCACAAACTTCTCAGGCAACAACGAAAATTACTCTAATTATTATCAGACATGCATTTTTTGATTATAATTAATTTTGCCTCTATTCATTCAACTCGATTTATTTGTTACTTAACTTTAATTTAACGACAGTTTGAGTTGTTAAATTCAGTATATAATCAGAAATCTGAAAAAATATTTCGAAAAGATGCGTTTACAATATTTACTAAACCGCGTTTCAATTTATGGAAAGATGTGTGAAATGAGAATTTTGTAGCATCAAAAATATTTAACTTTAGAACAAAAATTGAAATTTTTTAAATTTGATATTTTCACAGACAAAAACTTTCACTATGACACACTTTTCTTTGAATTCAAAGATATTTTAATAAAAATTGAAAACGCAGTACTTCCCGTGTAATGAACAAGTATAACAAATTATTTTTTAATTATAATTCAAGCTCTATATAAAGTGCAGCACTTCCCTTCTGTGATGAATTAAAGTTACAGATGGTACTACCAATCTTCACTATCTTTGTGATCAAAGCTTTTTGTATACAAGTATGTTTCTTTTATTATGATAATTATCTTTTCTATTCAAACAAAAATCATATAATATCGTGACAAATTCGCGAGGGGTTATTTCAAGTTTATGTCTAAAAGTTTTCAATTTTGCAGTCTAAATTTTCCATAGAATAAAAACGAAAATTCAATTTTATGAGTTGCAAAAAATACTTTTGTAATTAACTTATAAATAATAAACAAACACATCACTCAATAAGTTTCCGGTCTGGCATACAGATGGCACCACTTTTGTCAAATCCATATGATTTCTGGATAATTCCCACCTTCAAACGTTAAGTGTGAAAATTTCATGATAATCTAACGTTTAGTTCAGAAATTACAGAGGTTTTGGTGAAGCAACTTTTGTCATTTTCAAAACAACGAATAAAAAAAGTTTCGCGTGTTAAGGGGTAATACCTATGTGGAGCCCTATTTTTTAAGGTAATTTTTGAGATTTTTTTTTTAAGAAAGTTTGAATGTTATTCAAAATCTGATTACACAACTTTATTAAACATGTTTTGAAGTACCAAAATTAATTTTTATTATGATTTTAAAAACAAAATGGCGCCGAGAGAGAGTCAAAAGTCACAGGTTATTTTTTGGAGATGCCTTCAGTACCTCCCCCCCTCCAACCCCACCCACCCACTTTTAGCCGTCGGTATTGTTCTGCAACTGAAAAATGAAATATTTTCTTATTGTATGACTGAAAATGAAGCGAGGCACATAGGGGTTTTCAAAAATATTGATTTAAAAAAAATTATATGATTTAAAAAAAAATGTTTGTCATAAAAAAAACATCAGAAAAGCCTTATCAAAAAAAAGTTTTCGATTTTTTAAAAAACCGCTACGTACTTCGCTAGAAAATGATGTACTTGAGATGCAGTTAAAATTTCAGATGGATTAGATCAAAACTGACAAAATAAAGTTGGGGGTAAGATAGAAAAAAGTGGTTTCGAGAAAAACGCGTTTGAAGTTTGAAAACAAGAAAAGTGATCCATAATTTTGAAATTATAAACTTATACCAGGGATGTTAGTTGAAGTTTGCCGGTTTTTTCAATAAAGAAAACACTTAATTCTCAAGGGAATCTCAAAAATGTTTTATTCAAAGTATTAACCATTAGATTCTACACATTTTGCCCATCTTTCAGGCAAATCATGGATACTATTCCAAAAAAACTTTTTCTCTTTCAAGGCAAACCATTCGACTTCTTCAAAATTGGCAAAGCGCTGCTCTGCGAGTGAGTGCCCCATCGATGCGAAAAGGTGATAGTCGGACCGGGCGAGGTCTGAAGAGTACGGCGGGTGCGATAATATTTCACAATTCAATGCTTTTAATGTGTTCTTCACCACTTTAGCGGTAGGAGACGGTGCGTTGTCATGTTGTAGGATAACTTTGCCATGTCTTCGGGCCCATTCCGGCCGTTTTTCGATCAACGCATGATTCAAATTGATAATTTGTTGTCGGTAGCGATCCGTATTCACCGTCTCACCAGGTTTTAATAACTCGAAGTACGCCACACCACACTGGTCCCACCAAACACAGAGCATTGTCTTACGGCCATAGCGATTTGGCCTTGGAGTCGATGGGCCGACCTCACCAGGTGAAAGCCATGATTTTTTCCGCTTCGGGTTCTCGAAATAAATCCATTTTTTGTCCCCCGTGACAATTCGATGCAGAAAAGATTTCCTTTCGAACCGTTGAAGCAGCATTTCACAAATGGTTTTTCGATTTTCCATTTGTCTATCGTTCAGTTGGTGTGGTACCCATTTTCCATACTTTTGATTTTTCCCATGGTTTTTAAACGTTGGCAAATTGCTCCTCGGGTGGCATGTAGTGTTGGTGCGAATTGTTGTTGCGATTGGGTTGGGTGTTCATCCACTAACGCTTGCAATTCCTCGTCTTCGAACTTTTACGCTGCACCAGGATGTTCATTGTCTGTTAAATCGAAATCTCCACTTTTAAATTCACGAAACCATGTCTCACATGTTCTAATCACTGGAGTATGTTCACCATAAGTTTCTACCAGCAATCGATGAGCTTCAACTGCTTTTTTCTTTTGATGAAATAAGAAAAGCAACGAATGCCGCAACTGCGATTTGCTTGGAACGAAACTCGACATATTCACTGAGGTAAACAACTATGATGTTATTATTTTGGCAGAATGTAATTGTGTATTTTTGAAGGTTATTGTCCATAGAAAAATATGACATAGATGCCAAATCATAGAAATGTATACATATCTCTAGCGACATCTATGAGTAAAACCGGCAAATTTCAACTAACACCCCTAGTACACTTCCTGAAATATAGTTTAAATCTCAACTAGAAATACCTGTAGTTACTTGTGTATATTATTTACTATAAGGTATAGTCGGTAAGAGATATCTGCTTCGGGTAAACATTTCGGAGCGACGAGCGCTCCGAGCGGGCCCAACCGCGTAGCGGGGTGCCATACGCTTGAGGCTCGTAACTCCGTGAAAAAATTTTTTTTTGGAAAATCGCTTCGGGACATCATTTCTAACATAATTATCTACCATTTTAGCAACAACAAAAAAATCGATTTTTTGAAAATTCCACATAGGTATTACCCCTTGATCAAACATTGCTTTTTAATGGGAAAAAATACTATTGAAGCAAAGCAGTGGTTTGATAAGCGTTATGGGGACTCTGCACCATGGAAATCAACAATTATTGACTGGTATGCCGAATTTAAACGCAGTCGTATAAACACCGATGTCGCTAAACGCTCTCGTCGTCCAAAATCAGCAGTTGTTCCGGAAACCATAACAAAAGTCCACAAAATAGTTTTGGGCGATCGTAAATTAAAGTTGCGTGAAATAGCTGACACCTTAAGGAGGTTCTATCAGTACGAGGTAGATCATAGAGTACATAGAGTAGATCAGTATCACGAGGTAGTTGATGTGGCAACACCGCCTCGCTTTTTTTTAGTGTCTCTTCTAAATTTGGCATCATAAGAGACATTTTATTGAACTAGATATACGTATAACTCGGCTGCAGTGTTGCCATATCTTCTACATTATCACTCAATATCATGATTTTTGTAACATTTATTTCCATTTTCATTGATTTACAAGTACCCTTTTAACAATATTGTAAGCTAAAAATGTTTTTTAGATATTTTTCTCACTACTATAAAAGATTTCATCGATATTCAACCATTAATAAATATATGGTGGGTAATTGAAAACAATAAAAAGGTAGTTGTCCATAAGAGCATATGTTAAATGACGGAAAATATTTATTAAAATATCTTAGATCACAGGTACCCTGGAGTCTTGAAAATTTAACCAATTCATTTTTATCCATTTAAATAACTATGTTTCAAGTTTCATCCTTTTCTGACCCTTCATTCGTTTTACGATAGAACCTCCTTAAAGATATCAGAAGGTAGTGTGTTTACAATTTTGCACAAATCTTTGGGGATGCGTAAGTGGTTTTAGAAGTGGGTGCCGCGTTTGCTCATACCCGACCAAAAACAACAACGCGTCGAGGATTCAGAGCACTGTTCGGAGCTATTCAAGTAAGGTAAGGAGGATTTTTTGCGTCGGTGTGTGACAATGGATGAAACATGGAAATAACACACCTGAAATAAAAAGATCGTCAGCTGAGTGGACAGCAGCTGGTAAAAGCCTTCCAAAGCGACCAAAAACTCAACAGTCGGCTGGCAAGGTTATGGCATCTGTATTTTGGGACGCTCATGGCATTTTGTTTATCGTCTATCTTAAGAAAGGTAAAACCATTAACAGCGACTATTATATGGGATTACTGGATGGATTGAGCGCAGTAATCAAGAAAAAACGGCCTCACATACAAAAGAAAAAAGTGGTGTTTCACCAAAACAATGCACCGTGCCACAAGTCCATGAAAACCATGCACGGAAAAAATATGTAGCTGTCACAGATTTTTTAGGTTAAATCAGCCATATTTATGGTTAGGATAGTTAATAATATAACTGGAACAGCGATATGTTTCTTTGTATCAGCTACACATTTTTTTGCGTGTGGTCAAATTTAATGAATTAAACTTCGAATTGTTTCCTCACCCACCATCTTCTCAAGATCTGGCCCCCAGCGACTACTGGCTCTTTGCTGACCTGAAAAAATGCTTCAGGGAAAGAGATTTGGCTCCGATGAAGAAGTGATTGCTGAAACTGAGGCCTATTTTAAGAGCAAAGACGAATCATTCTACAAAAAAGGCATCGAAAAGTTAGAGAAGCGTTGGAATGAATGTATTACGCTTGAGAGAAACTGTGTTTATGAATAATGTCGAATTTTTCGAAAAAACTGTGTTTTTCTTAGTTAGACCGGAAACTTATTGAGTTATGTGTTAATCAATATATCGAGAAAATTCTTGGCCTTATTCCTTAATAACTTTTCACTCAAACCGGTTTTATAATATATTTAGCTATTAATATTTGTCTTAAGGGGAAAAAATCAATTACCCGAGATAAGATATTTGCGGTGAAATTGTTTTCTTATTGTCGACAATATAAGTTCAAGTTATCCACTTCATAGTTAAAAATTCTAAATTACAAACTTGTAGAACCTTGTACTTTGTTTACGATAAGATTCGAACAAGAATTTAAACAGCAGAACAACAATTCATTTAAATTTTGAACTTCTGATCGTTTGTATTGTTTGCTTTTCCTTCATCAAACGATGCGTAATTGGCTGAAACTCCGAATTTCGTGCTGGCGAACAACTGATGCTGTGAACAGTTCGAGGTGACTAATAATTCAAACTTCTAATTCAAATAAACCTTTGATGCTTAAACCACCAAAATTACGCCGCCACAGACTAGCACTTAATGTTCTAAAGTTAGTGCATGGCACTCTGAACTTTCACACAAAAAATATGGCACATCGTTGCAGCAAATTCAATCATGTTAAACATCAAGTTCAAAAGTAGTATCCAGATGCACTGCTTTTGAAAAGTGGAACACATTCCGCTTGACAATTTATCATTCAGAAAATGTTTAACCAGGCAAGGGTCATTTTTAGATATTGTCCATATGATTTTTTATTATTCTCTTAATGATGTGAAATTATTGAACTAAATATTTATGTATAGATAAAGAGTGGCGACAAGTGGGTTGCAGTATAGAGCAATGTTTCGGTTCAGATCAGAGCCCTCATCAGTGATATTTATAAAAATCTAGAAAATAGAAAAAAGATGGCGCTAATTTCACATTTTAGGAATAAAAGCAATTTAAGTACACCTATTGTTCTGGTCAAATATTTAAACCTTCCATTTTCACTTATAAATTTAATTATATTTTTTACCTCACATTTTACCAACCTGTAACTTTTTGAATTTTTTTTTTGAAGATTTGTTTATGTATTATTGAAATATCAATAAATATTTGGTAAAAAATGGATGGTAAAAATATTTTTTGGTTTTTTTTTATTGAACTTCAAAAAACGTCCAAAATTTGTGCCTCTAGACCAGAATACGAAAAAAAGGCCTAATTTTGAAAAAATAATTTCGGAAATATTATAATAAAGGGAATGGGAAAATTTTTCAGAGGATCTCTTTAGCATAGATTTGTGCATAGAAAATAATTTTTTATTACTATTTCCATACAAAATGGCGGTGAGAGAGCCAATCTCCACAATGGCCTTTTTAAAAAGCACCTCCATTGGCGGACAAAAACTCAAAATGATTTTATATCTATGTACAATTGGCTATGGAACTACGTAAGGAATTTATTTAAAATCGAATATTGTAAAAATGGTGCACTTTTGAAAGAAAAAGTTCGATTTTTTACGAGAAAATCAGCAATTAATTCTTTATAAAATAAAAAGTTCAGATCGGATCGAAAATTACGTACTTAGTTCCATATAAAATTCAATCTTGAAGCTACTGTCAAAAATTCAAAATGATTCATGCAACCATTTGGAAGTAATATGTCTGCCAAGATTGAAAAAAGTGGTTTCGAGAAAAACGCGTTCAAAGTTTCACAAACCTTTAAATCCTTGAAATTTTTCTTTACCTCCAATCAGCGATGCCTGCACCATACATTCGTCCATCCAAATATGTTTTTGTGATATCAAAGCATTGATTAAGACGACAAAAATTTTCGGATTTTTTTTTAATTCTAGAGTGGCGTTACCCCTTAATGTAGTTCGTTCACGAAAATTAGACTTTTTTTCTTATCGCTTCGAGCCAAATTTTTAAAAATGATGCGATTCTAATAAATGATGGTTCATTTTTTTAGGAAAAAGATTCTCTACAACATGACCATTTCCCATTTTTGAAATTGAATTAATTATTATCAAATACAGCAATTTGTTTATAAGAATTTTGTTTATAAAAATTGTTTTTTTATAATTTCAGCTATTAAAGAATTCATTTCCAAAAATTGGAAACGTTCAAGTTGTAGAGAATCTTTTTCCTAAATAAATGAACCATGATTTATTAGAATCGCATCATTTTTTTAAATTTGGCTCGAAGCGATAAGAAAATAAGTTTGGGCAAAAATAAAATTTATTAATAAATAATAATAGATTATTTTTTTGTGTTTCAAATTTTTTTCATGAGAAATAATCTTTTCTCTTTTAAATTAGCCCTTCAATAATAATATTGCTATTCTTGAAAGCAAAATTATCTATTTTTACCTGAGGTCTAATTTTTGTGATCGAACTACCTTAAATGATCGATAATTTTATATGAGTTATATTACCATCTTCAGAGTTCAATTAATCAGTCAGATATGAGTAACACTATTAAGTTTGAAACGTCAAAAATTGTTAAATCCATCATTAATTATATTTGACATTAGGCACTTAATAGCGAGACTAATTACAAGAGACCTTGCGATCGAATCGATCTAGGCAATATGAGGTAATCAGCGCCGCAACCCTTCAGGCCATACAGACGTCGATATGTCAATTTAGGAATAATGAACAGATACTCGGAAGTTCTACTCTTCGATTCACTGGTAGATGTCAGAGGTATTCGGAAATGAGTTAATTTCGAAATATTATAGATCGATGAAATATTTGCTTTTATAGCTATATGAAACCCAAGAGGTTTGCGTCCGATGCAATTATTTATGGCTTCATTGAATAAATAATATTGTAGAATGCTCATATTAAAATTGACTCGCTGCGTTTAATAGAAAATTATTTATCTATATTTCACAAAAATAAGCTTTTTATGAAACATAAAATTAAGAGTTTAATCAATAAAAAATTTTATTTGAATTCAGCATAATAATTTTTTTAGTGTGGATGTGACGTTTTATTTTTATCCATATAATGAAAACATGCTTAAGATTTTTATTTGGAGTATTTATTACGAATATATCTACATTATATTAATAAATCAATGTTTTATGATTTTTCCAGGAGTGTGCACGAGATCACATTCGAAAGTAAAAAGAATGACTGGACTCTACACAGGACCATATTTCGACGGAAGTAGTCCAACAAATATAACAGCACAATTAGGCACTCGTGCCTTTCTGCCCTGCAAAGTTCGCCAACTTGGCAACAAATCCGTAAGTCTAAAATTTTGCACAATAAAATCTTTTATGTAAAACATTTCTTTTCAAGAGTCATTCATAAAATTGTAAATTAATGCTGCTTTCACCATGAAATGCGCTCATTAACCATTGTGCAAGGATGCAGAAGAAAGTTATGTCATCATTTCATTATACGGTGTTGAGTTGAACTTTAGAATAAATAATTTATCGTGGTGAGGAAGAATTTATGAAAAATAATACTTGAATAATCGAGCTTTATACGAGTGAATTGAAGCCGAATATGAAATAAGGCTTTGTAAGTAATTTTCACGTGGTTCAGCTTATAAATGAGCATTTGCCAATTATTTTTATGAAATTCTATCATAAAACCAGTATTGTTGGCACGAGGTTTGAATATGAAGATTATGCTCGTTGAACTTCCTTTCCATCTCTCACTTCTGCACCTATTCCATGTTTCTCACTTTTTCTGTTTCGCATTCACTCACTTTAACGGGCAAATACACATACTCTCATAAAAAAAAACCCCTACCTCTTTCTATTCATGTAAATGATTTGTGCCAACTTTAAATTTCTCTTTTTTGCATTCATTGTACTCTTGTGTGCAGAATTATGTATATTAACATTAAACTTCTCTAAAGGTGTAAAATGAACACAAAAAAAATCATTTGCTTTCCTTTTCACTTCTTTCTTTTTATTTTTAATTAAAATCTAAAAAGTGGATTAACTCCCAAAACCCAGAGGATAATCTGTTAGGATAAACGCAGTAGCTTATAATATGTAAATTTACCAAAAAGTAGAATTAAAATTGTGGAATACAATTGGTAGAATAGTATATTTTGCAACTAGGGAAAAAAAATTTATCTTGCGAGTGTGAAGTTTGATGCCCGAGCAAAGCGAGGGTAACAAACACACGAGTAAAATAATTGTTTTTCCCGTGTTGTTCACGACTTTTTTCTACTATGGGGTCATAAAATGGATTTATGTGCCTCCGGCGCGTAAACTCGTTTTATGCTGCAGTTGAGAGTAGCGTAATGTAGTGTATTACGCTACAGAAGAATGTAATGTAAAAATTGAACTGTGCATGCGTCTATAACAAAATGGCCGTAACTTAGAACTAATCGCGAAATATCAAGTGCAATGGATGAGAATCATGATGAATACTAGATTAGATTCGAGTGTATGCATAAAAACTCGTATATGCACCAAAGTCACATAAAATAGAATACGTGCCAATGCACACAATTAGGGTAATTACGAGACTCGATTAAAATGCTCGCAGGACTGATCGCGCCTCGGCTTCGTCTCGACTTCGATTTCCTCCGAGCATTGTCGCTCGTCGCGTAATAATCCTCATTATGCGCCTAGGCACGTAATATACTATTGTTTGCCCCACACGGGGCAATAAAATCCACTTTATGACCCTCTAGTAGAAAAAATATACTATCGGGTCATAAAGTGCATTTTATTACCCCCTAAGGGGCAAACAAATCCAGTTTTTGACTCCCCAGTAGAAAAAAATCGTGTGATCGGACATCAAACTTCAAACTCGCAAAATAATTTTTTTTGTCCCTAATTGCACAATATACTTTAATAATGTGTTAATAATTTTCTCTAAATCTCCATCAGTAAGCGTGAAATTCTTAAATTCATAGATTTGACAGTTTGATAGACTCATTAAGGTGGCATTGTCAGCCAGGAGGGCAAAAAAATAAAATTTGTATCGAATTTTTTATTACAAAATGAATGAATTTATTGATTTAAAAACTTTTGAATGTCATTAGGTAACATTTAAAAAACATGTAGAAATTTTTTCATTAAAAATAATAATTCTTATAATAGCTAAATATATTAAATGAACTCGCTAAATCCGAAACTTTGAAAAAGCACTATTTCGAATGTTATAAGTCTTCCATGTAGAAATCAGTAAAATTTAACTGATATCACTAGGGAAACGCACTGGTTAACCAGCGAATTTCACTGTTGACCAGTATATTTCACTGATTAACTAGTGAGTTTCCCTCCTGAAATCAGGTAAATTTCACTGATTTCTATATGGAAGACTTATAACATTCAAAACAGTAATTTTTCACTGTGAATCAGTGAGTTTTTACTAATTAAGATTTAGAAAGAAGGCTCTTTAAAAAAGAGTGTCTATCTCGTGGACATGATAACTCGAGACATGATCATCTGAAATCAAAAAACCAAAAAGATTTCGTTAGTAGATAACTTTGTCTTATGCTTGAACGAAGGATTTTTAAAAAAATTAAATTTTGAATTTTCAGAGAACTTTAAAGTGAAAATCCCGATTTTTGTTACAAAAAATCGACCATTTTATTTCTTTTAAACGAGTTCTAATCAATGAAAAAAAATTCCTTCGTTCATACACAAGCTAAATATGTATCAAATAAGTCTGAAAATTTTCAAACAGATCAGTGCATTATTTTTTGAGAAATCGCGTCCATGGACTTCGAAAATGTAGTTTTGAGATTGAAGTTTTCAATAAGAATAAAACCTTGATAATTTTTTTTTCAAAACGCTTCAGCTCTTTCAATTTTGCTCCAGTTGTCTTGAAATTTTGAGACAACATTTTCAATATGTTCTCGAAGCACAGGAAAGGAAAGGACTTTACTCGTAAAGGCAGTGCTTGTATGTACTCGCATAACGTATTTAACGGCAACAAAAGCACTTTTATCACTTACAGATAAACGTAATTTGAAAAGTCCTATTCAGATCAAGAGTAAATACGTGAACGCCGAAGCTCTGCGGTAGCCATGATTGTTTTCATGCAGCAGCGCCCCTAAGCCCGCGGTGGACGTTTCTTTTGCCAATAGCACAAGTTTTGGTGTTTTCTTAATATTTTCATTCGAGTTCTCTGGATATTGATTTTCAATTTTAATAAAATTGTTTATTTTTTCCAAGAAACACAAACAAATAAAAAAATGAAACATGGAATAAAAACGATAAGTGGAGCTTATGAAGCAAAGGATTAATTTCATTCCTTTAGGTCGTAACATTCAGCAGATTCCACACTCTGATAACTCATAATTAACTAATTAAAATGATAATTTATTACGTGTTCCGAAATTCGTCTTGTTATATTTCAAAATTCAGGAGTAAAAAATGAAATTTCATTTTATATGGAAATCTACCCGTCGCGAAACAGAACGCAAATGTCATCCTGGGTGTTTAATATTCCAGCCAGAATATTTTCGAGCATGCAAATTTTCAATCTTTACAAACCACTCTCTAAATCTGAAATTGTCAAAAGTAACTGAAGAAAAAAGGAAATGTCAGTCACGAATTCAGTTAGTTATAACTTTTACTAATTATTAATTTTTAAACGAACAATCAGCAGTCAAATTGCAAATAAGTTAATTAGTGTAGTTAGCTTTGAATAATAATTAGTTAAAACCATATAACTACTTCAATGAGTGACTTACTTTGCGTTTTCACAAGTCAATACGATTAACACAATTCGCATTTATGTGAAATATACAATTTCTTCGAACTTTTATACGATTGAATTTACTTATTAGGGAAGGTCGAATTCACGGGAAATTAATTTTATTTTACTTTTCTTGAGATAAAGCTCTTTTATCCAGTTTTTAGTTCACTTAAGTGACATTGTACTTTCAGCAAGTTAAAAATTTTTTCTTTTCTAATAATCCACAACTTATCCATCATAAAATGGCAGCTTCGAAGTTCTAGAAAAGTTATATCCTTTATAATTCCTTTTTAATTTTTAAATGTATATTTAAGCCCATTTTTTAAGCTCTGATAATTCGATTCGATTATGTTAAATTGGATTGCATAATTTAAGTCAGAAAAGTAATTTCGAATTTAATTCAATTTATTTGCCCTTTATTTCGTTTCTTCAATTACTTCAATTACTTCAATTAGCATTTCCAAAGAGGTCATGTGATAGAAAAATAGACGAATGAATTTTAAAATTAAACGATTTTTTATTCTTAATTAAGATATACATTTCAATAGACGTATAACCAGAAATATGAGAATTCTCAGATCTAATGAGTGAAGTATTCGAATATTGTTGTAAACTGAATACGTAGTGAATTAGTAGATATGGACAGTTGTCACCATAGAAACCACAGTGATTCTGATTCAACAGAATTGCGAAATTTCAAAGTACCGTCATTAAGCTTAATTAAAGACATAAATTCAGAACGGGAACATTAACAGAATTTGCTACTCAACAACTATCTAAACAATTAAAACGTCGATTTATGTTCGAAAGAGAAATAAAATCCACACGAATTTTCCTCTTTGAAAGAATAATTAATTAATAAACTAATACTGGTTTAAAATTTCTCTGGTTTGAAATATTTTCTCAATTAAATAAATAAACTATTACTGAGTGATCAAGTTTGTCTAGTCATCAAATTAGTTCTTACTCATTTACCAACTTTGTAATTACCTACTCTTGTTTCTTATCGTCTCTAATTATTCTGCTCCCATTGCTACATTTCTATTATGATTGCTACACGAGAATAATATGTACAAGCTTGCATTCACTACAGATAATGAAAGACAATAATTGACTTCCCTTGTAATCATTGTTTAAATATTTATAAGTTGTTAACTCATTCCAAGTGTCTGTTAATTAGTAGCTTTTAATCTGGAGACCTCTAGACGCTTATAATGTAAGTATTTAATTTGCTTTGTCACATTTTTTCTAATACTTATTCAATTTATTATTATGTCTGACCTCGAAAAGGCATAATTTTTTTACTTATACTCTAATCTAATCTAATAACTCTGTAATGTGATTATATTTTGCTGACAAACATCTAATTTGAAATAAATTTATACTTTGGTTCTATCGGAATTGCTATTCATTAGATTATGTTAATAATGTCTTTTATGTATTCTGCCGTCCAAAGTAAGAAGACACTTAAGTCACTTTTTGAACGAAAATGAGATATTTATATATCAATCGATTCGTAAGAGAATTCTATATCTATTTGCGAAAACGAGAATTTTTAGAGATGAATATTTATTATTTTATTGCAAGTTTAATGCGATCAACTCGCGCTCATCTCTGGTGGAAAAAGACCCAAATCCCGAAAAAGTTGTATCTGGCCTGCAATAACACATCACTCAATAAGTTTCCGGTCTAACATATAGATGGCACCACAGTTGCCAAACTCATATGATTTCTAGATAGTACCAACACTCAAACGTTATGTGTCAAAATTTCATGACAATCTGATATTTAGTTCAGAAGTTACAGAGGTTTTGGTGCAGCAACTTTTGTCATTTTCAAAACAATGGATAAAAAAAGTTTCGAGTGTTAATGGGGAAAAATACTGTTGAAACAAAGCAGTGGGTTATTAAGCGTTATGGAGACTCTGCACCAGGGAAATGCCCAAAATCAGCAGTTGTTCCGGAAACCATAACAAAAGTCCACAAATAGAGTTCTTAAATTCTAGAGAATTTAAAGTAGTACTGTCGGTACGTAGCTAATCAAATGAGTACTTTTTCTCTTTTGCTTCACGTAGTATCGAAATTTTTCAACGTCGCATAAGAAAGCGACTATAGATGTGTGTATAGCAGATGACTTCTTACGATACATGAATGACGCTTGTTTTCACTTACTCTGCGACGTTGCCATATCTATTTAATCGCCGTCGGTTACTGGAGAAAAATTATATTTTTGCTTACTTACTTGGATTTCGCTACGCTTACATGTATCCAATTGAGATGTTTTAACTTGCAAAATGTGCAAAATGCAATTTTCAAAATGCAATTACTAATTACTCCCCTCCAGTGTACTCTAGGTCCTCAAAAATGTAACTGTCATTTCTGGCGTAATGTTTACCAGTGATTTCAATTTTATCAATATCTGAACTGTATTTCCATTTACGACAGTACTACCTTAAGTTCCGCTAATATAAGCAAGAATATTACAGAATTGAAAGAATATAAGAGAATATAAAGGGAATTTTGAGAATTTATCGTTGAAATAATTATTTATCAATATTTTGAGTATCTTCATAGTTAAATAAGAGGCGCTCACTTATATGAATATATTTTTATGAAGAACCTGAGAATAGTTTTACTGTTACTATACTAAGGGTGACTATAATTGATTTTCGAAAAGTAGGACAAAAAGGTTTGAAAAATGTGGATAAAGCAGGATAAAAATTTATTTAAAAAAGAAGACAAAGTAGGACAGAAAAGTTTGGAAAAGAGGACAAAGTAGAACAGAAAAGTTTGAAAAAGAGGACAAGATAGGACATAAAAGTGACTATTTTATTGAATTTTATCAACGCTTAACATCTTATATTTTTATTTTTGAACCCGGATGCATTTTAATTAATAATCTATTGAGTTGAAAGATTATTTTTGAGTTGTTGAGGCTTGCCAACGGACGAAGAAATCGTTAGATGGCATTAAATGATAAAATTTTGTACAAGAAAAGATCCAAAACTTGATTAAAAAATAAAAATTTATCATTTGGAGAATCCGTACAAAACCCGGACAAAGTCAAAATTCCTGCAGGACAACTCACATAAGCCATAAAATGAGGACATGTCCGGGGAAATCCGGATGGATGGTCACCCTAATTATACGTGAATTTATATTATCTATATAATTATAGAATATAAATAAAATCCTTAATTTTAAATAAAATACATATAATATACATATAATGTTTATATTAAATCATATATTAATTTATCAAAATTCAAATTTTTAAGGAACAAAACAGTTTTTATTTTTTCTTGCATTTTTCGGGGTTGCTGCAGGTTACGGACGTCAAGTAAAATTTAAAAAAATTAGGGAATATTTTTGTTTCCAACAAATTATACTTATAATCCAACCATTATAATCAAAATTTAAAAAAGAAATTTTTTTCATCAACTCCCATTGATGTTAAGTAATTCCAATTTTAGTACAAAAATGTAAGATTTCCATACAATAATTTCCACAATAATACTCTGAACTAAATGTCTGGAACATAACCTATAATATTATACCCTTTTATTTCTCGTTTTTCCTTTCTTCCGCACAAATAAAATGCACATTAACACGTTTAACAAGCCAAAATAACAAAATTCTCATAAACTCTACAAGAATTTATCCTTTGGTTATATTCTTGGTAACATTCTCATTTTCGTTACCGTTCTCAAAGTAATATAACCGACTCAGAACTCTATCCACAAAATAGTTTTAGGCGATCGTAAATTAAACGAATCTTTGGGGATGCGTAAGTGGTTTTAGAAGTGGGTGCCACGTTTGCTCATACCCGACCAAAAACAACAACGCTTCGAGGATTCAGAGCACTGTTCGGAGCTATTCAAGTAAGGTAAAAAGGATTTTTTGCGTCAGTGTGTGACAATGGATGAAAAATGGAAATAACACACCATAAATAAAAAGATCGTCAGCTGAGTGGACAGCAGCTGCTAAAAGCCGTCCAAAGCGACCAAAAACTCAACAGTCGGCTGGCAAGGCTATGGCATCCGTATTTTGGGACGCGCATGGTATTTTGTTTATCGACTATCTTGAGAAAGGTAAAACCATTAACAGCGACTATTACATGGGATTACTGGATTGATTGAGCGCAGAAATCAAGAAAGAACAGCCTCACATATTTATGGTTAGGATAGTTAATAATATAGCTGGAACAGCGATATGTTTCTTTGTATCAGCTACACATTTTTTGCGTGTGGTCAAATTGAATGAATTAGCTTCGAATTGCTTCCTCACCCACCATATTCTCTATATCTGGCCCCCAGCGACTACTGGCTCTTTGCTGACCTGCAAAAGTGCTCCAGGGAAAGAGATTTGGCTTCAATGAAGAAGTGATTGCCGAAACTGAGGCCTATTTTGACAGCAAATACGAATCATTCTACAAAAAAGGCATCGAAAAGTTAGAGAAGCGTTGGAATGAATGTACGAGATCTGTCCGGAAAGTATCAGGCCTACCTTTATATCTCCGCGTCATAGTGTTCGAGCGACCTCTGCAGGGCATGAACGTCAACAGTAAAGCCTCACGAACCTATCGGTTGCTTGCTGACATCTGCCAGACGTATAGTTCATGCGCAGCGTGTCTTTGTTTACAAAGCTATTTTCGAGTTCGACGGATTTTGTGATTGTTGAACATGTCTGAAAAACAAGATCAACGAATTTACATCAAATTTTGTTTTCAACTCGGAAAAACGAGTTCGGAAACTATTCAGATGATGCAGAAGGCTTTTGGGAATAAGTGTATGAGCAAAACACGAATAAAAGAGTGGTATAATCGTTTCAAAGGAGGCCGCACTTCTGTTGATAGTGATTCTCGTTCTGGCCGACCTTCGACGACAAAAAAATTGGATAATATTGAGCGGGTGCAACATGCGATTGAAGGTGATCGTCGATTAACTGTTCGTGAACTAGAAAATGATCTCGGAATACCGAAAACTACTGTTTGGGAAATTTTGAACAAGATTTTAGGCATGATTCGCGTGTGTGCGGTGACTGGCTTCTTTACCACGATAACACGCCAGCGCATTCATCGAATCTTGTGCAGCAGTTTCTGAGTAAACACAGTATTGCATTGCTTCGATAACCTCCGTACAGTCCCGACATTGCCCCCTGTGACTTTTGACTGTTTCCAAAACTCAAAAAACCACTCAAAGGACAGCGATTCGATGACAAAACGACCGTTCAAAATAATGCGACGAGCGTACTCAAGGCCATCCCTAAAAGTGAGTTCCAGGACTGTTTCGAGAAGTGGAAACATCGCTGAAACCGTGTTATTCAATCAAGTGGGGATTACTTTGAAGGATGCCACACTGATAGAAATGGTTCGGCAGTTTCAGCCATTCGTTTGTAGGTTGGGAATTCATAATTGTATTTATAATATAATATGTCTCTCTGAACTATACAGCATGTTAAACACAGCAATCAAAATATTGTAAGTGAAATTAGTCGAATCAGAAATATAATATGGGAATGCGAACAATAAATATTGCTATAGCAACCAATAATATGGTTGATTCTATCATATTTATTCAGTTATAATCAGACGGTCAAAATACACATCTCATATTGCTGTATCTATGCCAGCAATTAAGTAATGCTAAATGAATTATAAATATACTTGTAATGGCCAATCCTTTCTATCAGTGCACCCGCCCGATGATGAAGAATAACGCCAGCGCGGAGATATAAAGGTAGGCCCGATACGTTCTGGACAGACCTCGTATTACGCTTGACAGAAACTATGTTGATGAATAAGGTCGAATTTCTCGAAAAAACTGTGTTTTTCTTAGTTGGACCGGAAACTTATTGAGTGATGTGTTACGTCATCACTTTAGAGCAATACAATAAGTTTGAATAGGCCTGAAGTTAGGTATTTCTTCCGTTGTGAAGTGATCGAGCTCATCACTGAGTTAGAACGTAAGAAAGCCTTATCTGATTCGTTCGGGCTCGGAGAACGAGCGAAAAGTCCCGAAGGGCTTCAATAAAAAAGTTATATTTTAAAGAAAGAAACAAATTTTAAAAAAATATTTCATCAAAACCAACTAATTCATAACAATTGAATCTCATATTTGAATATATACTTCCTTTAAATGATTTTATTAATGATTTCAAATTAGTTGAGTTACAAATTTTTCGGGGACATCTTTTCTTCCACAGAAATATTTTAAATTCTTTAAATTTGATTATATTAATATTTTACTTCAAAATAGTTCATTTCTTCTTCGCATTTTAATTTATTTGAATTTATGAAAAGAAACTAAATTGGTAATTTGATTTATTTCTATTTATGTATTTCGTTTCCAGTTTCAGTTATTTATTTCTACGATAACAAGTTATTTATGAGCATATTTGAACTTTGTTAGCGTTACAGACATCAATTTATTTAATTATCAAGCAATAAAATGATTTAAAAATTTGAAAATTATATTATAAGTAGACAGATTTCGGACTTGAGATGTTTCTTCGCTTGTTAGGCGAGCGCGACTCAAGCGCTTTTACAAGAGAAAGAACCTGATGTCGACTTCGGTCTTTTTTTCTAACTAAACAAACGCATGTCGTTTTTCTTAGTAGAAATAAAAACAAAGTTGAATTTTTTTCACAGAATCAAAAAGATAATTGTAATTCCCTATTAAAAATGTAGTAATAATTTTCAAAATGAACAATTCTAATACCTTTTCGTAAGAAAATGCTTTTCGTCGATTTTCTCCATCTCAAGCTAAACAGACTTAAGTATCTTTTTACTTTGGACGGCAGTATTTTCTCCGCGTAAAAAATTTCTCTGGAAGAAAGTGGATTCCAAGATTTTCCTTTGTATTATATTAAGATACATATATTGTAATATAATCCTCCATGTTTGACAGGGGAAACTTCTTTAACAAATTGCTTTTACATAATATAAGGTCCTCCATTTGCCCCCTTCTTTCTCTCTTCCTTTGAACTTTTCACGTGCGTTTCGCACACTTCAGTAGTTACCAAACAACTTTAAATTCTAAGTTCCACTTCGATAGGCGTTCGGGTGGTACTTCAGAGGATTGAAGTGGTCTCCCGCTTGAGAGTCGTTATCGAGAAAACTCCACTGTTTTGTTGACACCAAGGAAAATGCGATGGTCATCAACTTTCATAAGCTTTATATATTCAAAGCTTCTAGCACGGGTCAAAATTTACTTCCAGGAATAGGCAAAACAAATAGCTTAGGGGCTATACCAGTGTGACACTTTCAAAAAATTGATTTTATTTTTTGGCTTATTCGACAGTTTGCACTTTTAAGAATATTTTGTGAAAATTTCAAAGTCCTATCTGTAATATTTTTTGAATGGCAGTCTTTCAAAGAGGAACCGCTCGCTAGCGTAAAATCGATAGGTAAATCTTTAAACGCGTTTTTCTCAAAATGAGATTTTTCCAATTTGCGGCCATTCTAACTCAAAGACTAATTATCCGATTGACTTGAAATTTTAACTGACTACTCTTGACTATATTTGCCATATAGTGAAGTAGGATATTTTTAATCGAATGAAAATTGAAATTTTAGCAGATAAAAAACCGACCATTTTTTAATCAAAAAATAGACTGTTTTCTTCATATTGACGCCATTTTGTTCGATTTTTGAATTTTTCAAAAATCCTAGTTCAGAAAATACCTTCTAGTTTAATGCCTTTTTTTTCAATTTCAGTTACTCAATCGACCGGAATCGTGGCCGCAGTGGGGGAACTTTTTTTTTCGCGTTTCCGAAGACAGCGCATAACTCGCTTAATTTTCAATATTTTTTAATAAAAATTAAATGTAATATTCATCAAATATAGCTAAATACATTGTTAATTTTCAGAAATATTTAGATTAATAGTTTTCTTTAAAGAAATTCCCAAAAATCACTTAAATTTTAAGCTCTCACACTGGTATAGCCCCTTAGTCACAGGACAATAACCGTTTTCAAAAGTATAATATTTGTAATCAAAAAATTTCTTGAATTCTGGTTGTTTTGACATGGGGTCAGTTTCTTCTTTTTTTTTTAAATGCGCATATACGTAAAAAAGACAAAAAAGACAGTAAAACGTTTCAGCCGCATTGGGGGTCTCTAAAACTTAACCGTTTCCAATTTTCTAAAATAAATAAATTATTACTAAATTCAGCAATTTGTTTATAAGAATTTTGTTTCGGAAAATTGATTTTTTAAAGTTTCAGCCATTAAAGAATTTATTTCCAAAAATTGGGTACGGTAAAATTGTGAAGATTCTTTTTCTTGAAAAAATGATTCGTGATTTATTAGAATCGCATCATTTTGTAAAATTTGGTATCAAGCGATATGGAAAAAGTTCGGAAAAAATAAAATTTGTTAAATACATTATTTTTCTGCTTTTCAAATTTTTTGCATGGAAAATAATCTTTGTTCTTTCAAATTAGCCCTTCAGTATAATAATATTACTATTCTTCAAAGCAAAATTATCTATTTTTGCCTGAGGTCTAATTTACGTGGATAAACTATCTTAAGAATAAAGTTGTATAATTCGATGGATAGGTATGTGGCTGAAAATGTTATCTGCTTTTTTTTTCAAATGTGCGCTTTTAATGAAAATATTTTTAAAAATGAAGAAACTGACCCCATGCTAAAACAAAAAGAATTCAACATATAATATTTTTATTAAATCAGATATGGGCACTTAAAAAAAAACAAATCATGCTCTTAATAAACATGTTAAATTGGGAGAATTATTTTAAAAATTATAATTGTTTTAATTAAATTTACGACTGCTTTGTCCTAATCGATCATCGAATGTAGAGCCCAACGTTTAAAAAGAGAAAAGATTGAGAGCAGATAGGGAGTATTATCACTAACTGAACTCAGTTAAGGTACGGCGTTAACAAAGTGACCAGCGACACGCAAATTCGTATAATTACCGGTTCATGGGCGCATTTAGGCTCAGGCGATGCTATCTCTATAAATTAAATGTACCAGCGTAGTTTCACGAGCACGTCCTGAGTTTGACCCTCATTAAGATTTACTTAATGAAGACTTCCCGTGTATTCCAGAGCTTCCAAGGAGGCAAAAGGGCACGCTTGCACCCCTCAGACAATTCTCAAGAGGGAAAGCATACATTTTTATCCTATGTTTTCAAAATTTTTAATTTAATTGCAAAGAGAAGAAATGATGAAAAACTTTAAAACGAATTTTTTTCAGAAAAATGGGTAATGTTATGCTTCTATGATAATTTGTTTCAAACAAGTTAAGCACTTATTTTAGAGTACGATTTTCATTTAAATGAGGAAACAATTTGTTAAATCTGAAAAAAGAAATTCATTTAAGTGGATTTTGCAGAATGGAAAAAAATATGTTTTAACCAAAAACATTTCCTGAAAGTAATTGCTTTTCAAAACTAAAAAAATTTCTTAGGGTTAACAAATATGAGAAACCAACAAAAGGAAGGAAAGTAAAAAGAAGGCAACTTTCCAAAACCTTTTTGCTTTCTTTTTCCTTTCCTCCTTTATTTGTCTTTATTACCCACAATATTCTACATAAAAAATAACACCCCTATTTTTATACATTATAAAAATACGTTATAAAATGTAAAATAAATAAATAAATATAAAATACATTATAAAAATGTATACGTTATTTTATACATATTTTTACACGTTATTTTTTATGTGGGTTATAAAGACAAAAGGGGAGGAAGGGAAAAAGAAGGCAAAAGGGTTTTGGAAAGTTGCCTTCTTTTTTCTTTCCTCGTTTTTTGTTGACTTTTCATAATCGTTTATTTTAAGAAATTTTTTTGGTCCTTTGGTCGTTTTTTTATATTTTGAGGGTTCGAACAGTTTTGAATCCTTGAAATTTTGAATTAGTAATTGCCTTTAAAAAACTGTAAGCAACAATCTAATATAAAACGTGTTAATTGCTTACTTTCTGATTAACCGAAACATGTATTATTTGATTAAAAAAACATTGGTCAAAAAATAAATAAACCAGTCTTCAGAAAAAAATTGCAAAAAAAGCCTTTTGTGGCAAAGATATTTTCCATTTCTGAAATATATCCGAAAAATGTTTTAAAGTTTGCTCTAGAATGTTTTGAAATATTTATGAGGTCGAAGTTTCGTTTGAGAATGGAACAAGCTTTAAATTACTATTTTCTTTTGAGAGAATAATTCTTCACGCAACTTCTGATTAAATCGACTTAATAATTTTTGGATTCTGAGGCCAATTTTTTCCAACAATGTACCATTTTATTAAAATTGAGGGTCAATACAACTTAAATTATTTTTAATTGTATCTAATAATTATTGTGAACGAGATAAAAGAAGAAATCTTTATGAACTGTAAGAAATGATGGGAAAAAGTCTCTTTTTCATTAAATATTAAACATAAAGTTTATTTTAAGAGTTTATCATTTCCTTTTCTGTGCTTTTAGGTTTCGTGGGTGAGGAAAAAAGATTCTCACATCCTTTCAGTGGACAGGAGCATGTTCATTGCTGATGACAGGTTTCAGTCGATATTCGTCGAACACTCAGACACTTGGACTCTGCAAATAAAATACGTTCAAGCAAAAGATGAAGGCGAATACGAATGTCAAATCTCGACGGAACCAAAAATGAGTCATATTATAAAGTTAAATGTCGTTGGTATGTAAAGTTTTTCCTCATATTAAATAAAAAAACTCGCCTTCAATTGAAAACAATAAAAGCACCTTTTTTATAGGTTGTCAAATTTAAAAAGGTCGACAGAAAAGCAAATCATTAAAATATCCATTCAGAAGCATCAGTTTAATATCATACATTAAAATAAAACCTACATCACACGCTGAAAAGAGCGTTCTGTAATTCCGAAATCCATTCTCGGAATATCCGAACATCGTTGCTGATGAACCGAATTTAGGCCCCGAAAGTCCTTTGACGAAAATATTTTCGGATATTCCGACAATATTTTTCGGAATTGACGAACGCTCTTTTCAGCGTCATCATTTTTGAATTTCTATAAAAAGGAAAGAAAGCAAATGTTTATTGAAAGTATGGTGGATTTTCTCGTTCATCCATGATCACTGAAATCTTTGGAATTATTATAGGGAATCACTTTTTACATTTTCAATCATTAATTTTTTATAAATTTACCAAAATTAACTTAAATTTACTCAAATCAATATTATCTATTACAATTAATAAATTTAACAAAAATAATAATACTACAAATATGATGTAGCAATATATTATAACATATATGTTACATTTTCTAAAAATAATTATTTATTCAAAAGAAATCAGAGTTTAAAGAAATATTGAGTAATAATAAATATAATCATTAAGCAAAATAATTATTGAATGAATATTATATAAGTAAAATCAAAATTTGCATTGATTGATAGTAAATAAATAATTAATTTATATACTTTACATAAATCATAATTTAATGAAGTAGAATATGATTTTCAAATGTTTAGAATGTCAGATTCTGAACTTCAGAAAACTATTATCTGAATTTCGGAAAGTCACGTTCTGTTTTGCTCTGAAAACGAAATTCGAAAATTCGGAAGTAACTTTCAAATGTGTTGAATAAGTCGTTCCGAAAATCAGAAAATCATTTTCGGAATATACGAAAGACATATTCTAGTCGCATTCGAAGACGAAATTCCGAAAATAAGAAACCGATTTGCTATATTTCGGACATAATTTTCTCAATATCCGAAATTAACAATCACATATTACGAAAGTTAAAAACGAACATTCTTTTTCAGAATTTCCGAAAGTGTCGTTTTGATTTTAAGAAATTATTTTCTTTTTTTTAACTTTCGCCCAAATCAGAAATTTTTTTTCCGATCGAAATTATTTTCATTTTTTATGAATGAAATTTTAACAGCCCGAAATACGGCAAATGCGTTCGGATTTAACGAAAGCTCTTTTTAGCGTGCAATCACTTTTTATAATTCGCTTATTATAATTCAAAAAACTATTTTTATACATTATTTTTATTTATGAAAATTTGTATACTTATCAACTACTGTGTGAATTCAAGTTTTTTAGAAGACATAAAAGTGAAATATATGGAACCAAGATAGAGTTATAGTCATATGATTTGTTTGAGAAACTTATAAACCCTCACATAAAAGTAAAAAAAGAAACGACTACAGAATTATGATGGTTAGAACTCACAGTCATAAGGTCTTGGCAAGGGCGTGGCAGCTTTTAATAAATGTATCTTGGGGTAAAAACATAATTAAAATGGAAGTATCCATTTAATAGTATAAAGCTTTTACTAAAGTAAATAAAAAGTCAAACAAAACAAAAATACAAATACCAAAAGTCAGCTTCTTTTCTGAACTTGCATAAATAAGAGAGAGATGTATCAGTTTAAATAAATTAGACTTCGTATAGCCTGTAATAGGATTGCGGAATCTAGGGCGAAATATTTTTTTAATGCACGAAACTCGAAACACTGTTTACGAGAAAAACGGTGAAGATTGCAATGGATACTACAGGTATTACTGTTTACGATCCCAAAGAAATTCCCTGGAGTTCCGCAATAGCAAGCTTTACGAGTTTCTTTTCCTTGCAAAATGTCAAATTGTAGTTTAAGTAATACGTTCGTAGGAGCAAAAAGTCTTTGTTCATAACTATTCCTATTTCAAAGGTGGGATAAATCGAGAGTAAAAACAGCTTTTGTTTAACAAGTCGAGTTTTTAGTAGCATTAATATAATTTCAAAAAACTATTACGAAGTAAATAAATATAAATTGATAGAATCTGCACGAATTTATTCATGGAATTGAACAAACTATTTGTTTTCAAAAGATTCAAATCATAAAGTCAATTATTTGATTTGTTCTAAAGTTACATATCATACACTGTTAAAAATATTCGGAAATTTACAAAAATTTTATGTTACAAAAGTAACGTAAAATTTGACGATATTTATGATGTTTTTGAGTAAAGGTACTCTCTAAATCTGAATCAGTCAAATTTTCACTGATTCAGCAGTGAAAAAAATATTTTTCACTGTTAAATCAGTAAATTTCCACTAATGTAAACAGTGAAATTTGACTGATTCGCAGCAAGCTCTTTTTGGCTATTTGAATCAGTCAAATTTCACTGATAATCAGTAGATTTTTACTGATTCAGATTTAGAGAGTATCTTGAAATTGCGAAAAATGTAAATTCTATCTTAATTTCACGAAATTATAACTGCATAAAACTCTGCCATCCAAAATAAAAGAACCGTTAACTCCATTTCGATTGGAACTGAGAAAAAGGCCAAAAAATTTTTATATCAAAGAACGTCCATTTTTGTAAAGTAGCTCACTTCCCAAAATATTTCCCACGAAAGAGCTCTCCTAAGTCTTTAACTATGACGTGTTCATAAGCGTTTCCAAAATTTGTATGAATTAACGTTTTTTTCTCGAATATGATTTTTAATTCAGTTGGTCTTTTCGTTCTTTGCATTGCTCTAATAAAAAGACCAAAGCGTTTTTTTCAAAATTTCAAGAGCAGTTACTTAAATACAGAATTTCTCCAAGATTATGATGTAAAAAACTCATTTTCGTCAAAAATGTCAGTTAACGGTTAGAAATTATAGTAAACACTTTTCGACTGTTTTGATCTTTTATTCCAGTTAATGTAATAAAATTTTCTAGTTGATGTCACCGTATTTTTTCTAGTCAACAATTTCTCGTTACATGCATGGTTATCTTCCAGTAAATTTAACTAATTTATTCCATTCAAAATTACCATATTTTTAGTTAAATTTACTAAAATTTTCCGGTTCAATGCTATCATAACCTTAAAAATAAATAATGATTCAAAGACGTGGGAATTATAATTTTCAAAATGAAACAATGTATATTTATTGTTGAAATATTTTATTTTGTTTATATTATTATTAAGAATGTACGTTTGAATACATATAAATCTACAATCTACCTTGTACACTTTATTCTCCATTTCTTTATAACTCTGTAAAAATAATTCGAGACAAGACGCGAGATCTTTAATCTTTTAGTTACGGGGAAATTTTAGTACAAATCGACAAAACATTAAAAAAATTTCGCAGGCACTCTTGTTATGTAGAACGTCTATTTAGAGGTCAAATTTCATTTCTACCACAAACGCAGCAAGCTAATTTTTCACTGTTTTTCTCATTTTTAGCGCATCAATGACGCTGGAAAGCTATTTCCAACTTTTGCTTATGCAAAAAATGAAATATGACCTTGAATGAAGATTTTCAAGGCCAAAGATACCTTAGTTATTTTTTTCAGTATTTTTTTCGTATTCAGCCCATCAAATTACGTAGTAAAACACTCTGAAATCCTCGCTTCTACTAGAAATGAAATTTGACCTTGAAATACCGATTTTCAAGGTCAACAATGTTTTGAGGAATTTTAAAACTATTTTTTACGTATTTAAAACATCAAATTTTGCCTAAAAACATTAAATATTTTGTGCCTCTTGAGTGGTCAATATATCGACAGCCCCGCAGCTAAAAGATTAAGATAAAAAAAATAATAAGAAAAATAAGAATAAGAAAAACGAAAAGGCGCCAGATTGTGTAGACAGTAACGCTGCCAACGGCATATCTTGAAGCTACTTTTACAATATTTCCCTCTAACATTAACTGAAATAATAATACCAGAATATATATAACCAGAATTTTGTAACCATAATAAGTAAACAAATTTTCTGGGGAAATTAACTAAAAGTTTAGTTATTTTAACCGGAAATTTTTTAACCGATTAGCTTTAGTAAATTTAACTGAACCTTTTTTCTGAGTGTAGTCACGTGTTTCGGGAAATTACCGTAGAAATTTCTAAGAGTATATGTATTTTCTTATTTTCGTGATTTTTCTGATTTTAGTGCCAAAGATCGAAATCGAATCAAGAGAAAAATCGAATGGTGACATGTACGTAAAAACTGGAAGTACGGTGACGCTCCGATGTGTAATAAAGCAGTCGCTCGAAGTACCTTTCTTCGTATTTTGGTACCACGAAGGCAATCGACTGCTAGACTATCAAACTGGTGGTAAACTGCAGATTTTGGCGAAACGTGTCGATGGCACCACTGACTCCATCAGCAGTCTCGTAATTCACAATACGAGAAAAGAGGACTCAGGGAATTACACCTGCAGTCCAAATGATTTGGATAGTGCAAGTGTTATGCTTCATGTCCTGAATGGTAACTTTTATATTATTTTTAAATATCACATTCCGAGCCGTTCAAAAGTTGCATAACGCTTTTAAAAGAGTGTAATGGTTTATTTCAAAAGTTAAAACTAATATTTAATAACGCAGAATTTTATCTAACTTTTATAGTATTTTAAACAATGCACTCTCTAAATCTGAATCAGTCAAATTTTCACTAATTAAATCAGTGATTTGCCTTTTCACTGATTTAAAAGTGAAAAAATCTTTTTCACTGTTAAATTAATAAACTTATTAATATTAATTATATATTAAACTTAATTCGTGCGCCGGCTTGGCGGTCAAGAATGAATCAAGCCAATTTTTGATACCCTGTTCTGATGTGAACCGTAATCCAGTGAGGGCGTTCTGCATCGACCGGAACAAATGCTAGTCAGAAGGGGCAAGGCCTGGGCTATAAGGCGGGTGGGGTAAAACTTCCCATCCACTGTTTTCCAAATAGTTCATAACCGGAATAGCAACATGGGGCCGAGCGTTGTCATGATGGAAAATTATTGCCTCGTGTCTGCACTGAAAAAACAGTATAGCTAAGAGACAAAATGGCACTTCTTTCTCGTTTCGAGGTTAGAGTCGCGTGCATGCGAAGCAATGTATAGGTCGCGCGGCAAACCAGTATAGTTGTCTCACCTATACCGCATGGGTCGAGACACTATATACCGGTATAGGTCGAACAGCTATACTGTTTTTCCGTGTGGTCGCATATTACGGGCGTTTTTCGGCTATTGCTCTCTTCAAACGGATTGATTGTGTTCGGTAGCGTTCTCCATTGATGGTTTCACCCGGTTTTAGCAGCTGATAATACAGCACACCCTTCTGATCCCACCAAATACAGAGCATTACCTTCGCGCCATGGATATTCGGCTTTGCCGTTGATTTGGCTGGTTGGCCGGGTTTCACATATGATTTCTTGCGCTTCGGTTTGTCATAATGGATCCATTTTTCATCACCAGTAACAATCCGATGCAAAAATGACTTCTTTTTGTGGCGTTCCAGCAGCATTTCGGACATGCAAAACCGCCTTTCAACGTCTCTCGGCTTGAGTTCATGTGGAACCCAATTTCCTTGCTTTTGAATGTATCCGGCTGCTTTTAAACGTTTTTAAATGGCTGCTTGAGTGACTTCCAAAGATTCTGCGAGCTCTTCTTGTCTTTGGCAACAATCTTTATCGAGTAATGCTTTCAGTTCTTCATCTTCAAACTTTTTTGGCTGCCCAGGACGTTCTTCGTCTTCCAAGCCAAAATCACCACTTTTAAATCGTGCAAACCACTTTTGGCACGTTCGCTCAACTAGAGCATGTTCACCATAAACTTCCACCAAAATACGAGGACTTTCGGCAGCAGTTTTCTTCATATTAAAGTAATGAAGAAGAACTCCCTGCAAAAACACTTTTTCAGGCACAAAGTTCGACAGATTTGAGTGAAAAAAAATTATTGTTGTTTATGCTTCAAATGAATGACATATACTGAAAAAGACGCACAACGACAGTAGCTTCCCAACGCATGTTTGGAATATTGGAACAATGGAATAGTAATCAAGTTACGCCATCTCTTAGCAAACCGCACGAATTAAGTTATAGATCCAATAATTTTCACTGTTAAATCATTTAATTTTCACTAAAGTAATCAGTGAAATTTGACTGATTTATAGTAACCTCTTTTTGGCTATTTGAATCAGTCAAATTTCACTGATAATCAGTAGATTTTTACTGATTCAGATTTAGAGAGCAACGTTTGCTATTTTCGATATTTTACTTTTTAGAAAATTTTATTTTTTAAATATTTCAATTTTATAATTTTAATGTCATTAGCTGTCCATTTTTCGAGGGTATATTTCTAGGAGAAAAACATTTTTAATGTTTTATTACGCCGTTCTTCACATAACGGAAAATATATTTAATAAATCAAATCCGGTTCTTAACTCTTGAAATATTAAAATAATTACTTTTTACATTTTTCAACTAACATTTTTGTACATTATTCAATTTTACATCATTTTTATTTTTTTATTTTCCTGAAAATGAGTAAAAGAAAATAATAGTTATAAAATATCAAATAAAAACATTCAGTCGTTTCATAAAATAATTTATACGACTAAAGGTAATAAAGGAGGATACCTTTACGTCAGATTTAAATTTCAAACATAAATTTCATATCTCTACGCAGTATAGATACTGATAATAATTCAGGAGCTATTTTCACTCTGAGAAAGAAAATTTAGTTTATCTATTCAGTCTTTATGGATTCAATTTTGATCTCCTTTAGTTTTGGATCTTGCTTTTATTCCAATCGAATTATGTTAATTCGCCAGTCAGTTCTAAATTTAGAAGCCTTGAGGGTTCTTTTGCATAATCCAAGAGCAAACATGCTTGAAGATTATGCCGGGGCATATTTTTTTTTAATGAAACTAATTAAAGGTTTTAATGAACACGGTAACTTTCTATTTTTTATTTTCTAAACAGTTATAATTCATTCAATTTACCTTCACTAAGTTGAGAATATTTTTAAAAAGTCGCAAGCCTTCAGAAACGAGACCAATTTAATTTTCTCGTGTCTTTGAACAGTTTAATCAAAAAATTGTTTGAGTAAGCAACGATCCGATTAATTACATAAAAGACCACTCTAGTTTTATAAACGACATTTCTTACGACAAAAAAATATGCTTATTATGAAATTTAATCCATGAATATTCTATTTAGGACTAAAAATATCAAAAATATTGGTACGGATAGAACAAACAAACAAAAATATATATATATATCAAAATAGTTTTAAAATAGTTTAAATAGTTAGTAAAATAGTTTTAAAAAGGCCTCATGGCCTCAATCAAGCTCTTTCAATACAGCTTCACACCAAAGAAATCAATTTAAGTACACCTTTTGTTCCGGTCGAATATTCAAACCTTCCATTTTACTTAAAAATTTAATTTATAAATTTAAGTGCTATAATTATTCTTAAAATGTTAAATTAGCGCCACCCTTTTTTTGTATTTTCTAGATTTTAATAAATATCACTGATGAGGGCTCTGGTCTCAGCCGAAACGTCTGATTAAATCGATTTAATCATTTTTAGACCATAAAGCCAATTTTTTCCAATAACGTACCATTTTATTAAAATTGAGGGTTGATACAACCTATACTACTTTGAATTAATTTGATAATTCAAAGATAAGTTCTCATTCAGGGTGCATTTTAAAATTTTATTCATTTTATAGTTAATGACATTATTAAATTTTTAGACTATCAAAAATTTGTGCGATTCAAACTTTTCACGTTCAAAAGTAAAAGCTTTTAAAGATTGAGATCCTAAAGCTCTTCAATCATTACATTTTTGTTTCAAGTTTTAGTACTCGAAAGTTCAGTTCTTTTAAACTGCGAAATGGTAAAGCTCGGCACTTTAAAATTTTATATTCCAAAACCTTGCAACTTTTGAACTAGATGTTTTCAACTTCCCCTCTCAAAGCAACCTTTCGACATCCAGAACGTTTTTTAAAAAGCTATTGAAAGAGATTGCTTGCGTTTTTTATATTTTTATCTGGATGCTTGATTATGATTACTTGAGATAGAAATATTTTCTTCTTGGTCAAATAATATTGAGCTGAAGTTTGTGACGTCTCTTGTGACGAATTTTTTTTCCGTCATATCATCTCTAAAACAATAAGAAATATACAGAATAGTGATTTTTGACAAGAACAACATTTTTATAGCAAAAAAAATTTTTTTAAGTACGACAAAAACAAACTATTTATGGACCAACACGTAAATTATCTCGCAAATTAAGAACAGACATATATATATGGATTTCGGTTTTTGATTGCAGTCACATAGTGCTACAATAAAAAAATATAAATTAAAAACTGAGATTGCGAAGCGAAACCAAAATTGGCAAAGTTTGACCAAAGCAAGACATTCGCGAACGAACTCGTTAAATTATCTCGTAAACTAAAACAGAGACATATATATATATATATATATATATATATATATATATATATATATATACAGACTTCGATTTTTGATTGAAGTCACATAGAGGTACAATAATAAAAAGTAAATTAAAAAATAAGTTTGCGGAGTGAAAACTAAATTAGAAAAGTTGCTTTGGTCAAACTTTGCTAATTTTAGTTTCACTCCGTTATATCAATTTTTTATTTATTTTTTTTTTTTATTGTATGCACGATGTGACTTCAATCAAAAATCGAAGTCTATATATATATACATTCTGTAATGCATTTGTAATGCACAATTTGAGACAAATTCTTTATTCGATATTCTTATCCATTGGAAAAATCGCGAAACACACTTGAGATAAACTGACAACATCAAGCACTCTGAACGAACTAAATGACAGATCGCGCTCGAACTCCACGTCAGTATAAAGGACAGTGGTGCCAACTTAGCATCAAAAAGGTATTTGACAATCTCTTTAAGGTAGTTCATTCACGAAAATTAGACCTCAGGCAAAAATAGATAATTTTGCTCTCAAGAATAGCAATATTATTATTAAAGGGCTAATTTCAAACAAAAAAGATTATCTTTCATTAAAAAAATTTGAAACACAAAAAAATAATTTTGTTAATAAATTTTATTTTTCCCAAACTTATTTTCTTATCGCTTCGAGCCAAATTTTCAAAAATACAGCAATTTGTTTATAAAAATTTTGTTTTGAAAAATTGTTTTTTTATATTTTCAGCCATTAAAGAATTCATTTTCAAAAATTGGAAACGGTCAAGTTATAGAGAATCTTTTTCCTAAAAAAATGAACCGTGATTTATTAGAATCACATCATTTTTAAAAATTTGGCTCGAAGCGATAAGAAAATAAGTTTGGGCCAAAATAAAATTTATTAATAAAATTATTTTTTTGTTTCAAATTTTTTTCATGAAAAATAATCTTTTCTCTTTCAAATTAGCCCTTCGATAATAAGGCTATTTTTGTGAATTTTTTGTGAGCATGCTATGAAAGATATGGATGTGAAAGTTGTTAGGTTTGATAAATAAAGTCAAAAAATGTAAGAAAAATTTTTTTTATTTAATATTTTCAATTTTTATGTACGAAAATCGAAGTTGAATGCAACACCATAAATAAGAGGTTAATGGATGAGCCACATGATATCTCGGCAACGGTTTATCTGAAACAAAAAAATCAAAGTGTTTTCAATTTAATATAATAGTGGTTACAAGATAAGCTACGAACATCAATTTTTATGAATAAATAATGATTAATCATTTTATGAACAAAATGGCGGCGTAAAAAGGCATTTTTTCAGTGTTTTTTGCGAAAAAAATTAGTAAAATCGGTTTACTGGTTTTGAAGAAATCGTGTGGCGCTTCTGTAAAAATCTGGTTTTGAGAAAAACGCGTTAAAGTTTTTTTTAATGAAAAATCATTAAAAAATCTTGACCTAAAGCTAATCTATGATGCCAGCACCGTATGAAGTACCTTCTTGAAAATTTGACACAATACTTTTGGATAACTATACTTTCGAAAAATGTAAAAAAAAATCAATTTTTTTAAAGTGCTCCACTAGATTATATCCTTAAGGGGGCTTTTTGAATGATCAATTGCCGGTACTTTTTTGACAGAAGGTGTCTCTTTTTTAGTTTGCGAGATAATTTATCGTGTTAATCCATGAATAATTGTCTTTGTCAAACTAAAATTTTGTTGTACAATAAAAAATGCATTTTTTGTCAAAAATTACTATTCTGCATATTTTTTTATCGTTTTGGAGTTCATACGACGAGAGAAAAAATTCATCACACGAGACGTCACAAACTTCAGCCCAATTCAAATAATTATAATTTTTTACTCTCTTTACATTAGGAGAATACCCCGCAGCTATTCAGCGAGGGAAAAGCTCAATCTCAGGCTGTTGTGAAGTTCTCTGGTGGTTGGCAGGAGGAGTGACAGTGACTCAAAACAACAGTAATCGTCTTATAATTTTCCTTCTAACGATCGTAATGGTTATCTTTACCGAAAGTTTTTTACCATATCCTGCAAGTGCAGTGCTGCGATAATCAAGAAGCTTGTGAAATCGAACGATAATAATTGTTCACGAAAACATTATATCGACTGTGATTGAATCTCGACGTGTTTCGAGAAAATTCTCAGCTTAATCAAGAGGACTTTTTAATTAAAATACAAGAAAATGAAACAAAGGTTCTAAATCACAAGATTTGGTATTCATGAGACTGCAAGTCACGTGCTCGAATGTATCGTGCGACAAACGACGAAACAACCAGAAGCTTCGGCGATAATTAATGGTAAAAAGGGTTGAGAAAAGTAAGCATGGAATGGAAAAAGTGAAAGAATAGAAATATGACAGAAAAAGAAATAATAAATGATTGACGAATTACCCAAAAAAAAAAGGGTATCCTACTTCTGTAAAAAGGTGATTTATATAAATCTAATCTTTTTGTACAAATATATTGAGTCGTTAACTGAACAGGGATCGAAATGTTAATGTATAGTTTATTTTTAAAATTTGGATGCCAAGAGTAAATTTAATTGTAGTTATACTTGACTTAGTAAGTTACTAAAGAGGAGAATTGATATCTATAATAATTTGATATATTCAAATCTTTACTTTAAAGTCAAAGGTAATTTAAGTATTGTTAGTTAATGAAGCCTAAGAACACTAATTTTATTTCATTTATTTTATTTTAAACGTAGTGCATTTCAATCCCTGCTGCGTGTATTTTGTGCTCTTAACTTTTCTCAGATTATAATATCGAAGGAATGAAAATGTAGTTGGACACCACATTTTCAAATCTTAGATACAGATTTTTTTAATTTTTCATTTATTGCATATATATTTTTTTATAAATAAAAGTGTTCTCTTCATTTGCTTCGCGAGTGCCTTTCATTGTTAATTCCCGCAGCTTTACGATCTAAAGTTAAAAAGTAATTTGACACCGTCTGCCCTTAAATTCCTGAGTTTATTGTCTTCGAAATAAAAAAATATATAAACGCTTCTGAACTTAAAAAAAAAAAAATTATTCAATTTTCTCAGATCTATTAAAGCTTTAAGAAAGAATATTGTGGAAGTGATTAATTTCCAAATCTCGCAAGTGCAGAATTTATGGGCGGAGTCGATAAAAATTTATCTCTTAATTAGATTTGTATCCTGGCCTATTTTTAGGGCCTAATTAAAAAATGAAGTACGGTACCCTCGAAGAGTTTTACGCTTTAATCTCAAAACAGTCAAATCCGGCCGTTAGCGAGTAGAAGTTGAACTAATTTTATGATTCCAGTGGCGTAGGCCACTCAAAATAATCTTCACAATCAGACCTGATAATTTGCTATACTTAAGCGATTGCTCATTTGTATATAATAATTATTATGGAGAGAATCAGGACGCTGCAGTAAGTACACCTTTTCCGCAAAGCTGTACAATTATGATAATAAGACACTGCGGTAGGACGTATGTGGGCCGAGAACGATAAACTACTCGAGCAAACGTGAATCGAATAAAAATTATCCCTCGAACTTCCATTATCACTTCTGCCTTTTATCTCCTTCTTCTTCAAATTGAAATATTTAATTCTGAAAAAGTACTTTTTTTTAAAAATACTATTCAATCATACTTTTCCAGTAATTTTTAAACTTATTTTAACTCGCTGACAATTATTATAACTTGAATGTAGGTTTTCAAAAAAGGGTAATTTGTGAATTTAATTTAATCTTAAGTGCCAATATTTCTATTGGCATCTGATAAAACTTACACTCAAGACAACTTCAATAATTTGTTTTGAAAAAAAATTGAAAATTTACACTCAAAACAACTTTAATAACTAGTTTTGTAAGAAAATACATTTTTTTACAAAACAAATTATTCAAGTTGTCTTAAGTGTAAGTTTTCAACAAAAGGGTTTTAAATTAATATATAACCTAATTTTCTCCCAAATTTAATTTAATCTTAAGTGCAAATATTTCTATTGGCATATCATAACTTACACTCAAGACAACTTCAATAATTTGTTTTGCAAAAAAATTTTAAAACTTACACTTAAGACAAATTGAATAATTCGTTTTGCAAAAAAAATTGAAAACTTAGACTCAAAACAACTTTAATAATTAGTTTTGTAAGAAAATACATTTTTTTACAAAACAAATTATTCAAGTTGCCTTAAGTGTAAGTTTTCAACAAAAGGGTTTTAAATTAATATATTATCTAATTTTCTCGTAAATTTAATTTAATCTTAAGTGCCAATATTTCTATTGACATATCATAACTTACACTCAAGACAACTTGAATAATTTGCTTTGCACAGAAATGTGAAAACTTACATTTAAGACAACTTGAATAATTCGTTTTGAAAAAAAATTGAAAACTTAGACTCAAAACAACTTTAATAATTAGTTTTGTAAGAAGATAAATTTTTTTACAAAACAAATGCTTCAAGTTGTCTTGAGTGTAAGTTTTCAACAAAAGGGTTTTAAATTAATATATTATCTAATTTTCTACCTTATTTAATTTAATCTTAAGTGCTAATATTTCTATTGACATATAATAACTTAAAGTCAAGACAACTTCAATAATTTGTTTTGCACAAAAATTAACTTACATTTAAGACAACTCAAATAATTTTTGTTGAAAAAAAATTGAAAACTTAGACTCAAAACAACTTTAATAATTGTCTTAAGTGTAAGTTTTCAATAAAAGGGTTTAAAATTAATATATTATCTAATTTTCTCCCTAATTTAATTTAATCTTAAGTGCCAATAGAAATAATGGCATATCATAACTTACACTCAAGACAACTTCAATAATTTGTTTTGCACAAAAATTTGAAAACTTACACTCAGGACTTTTTATGAAAAAAGAAATTTTTTTACAAAAAAAATTATTCAATTTGTCTTAAGTGTAAGTTTTCAACAAAAGGGTTTTAAATTAATATATTATCTAATTTTCTCCTAAATTTAATTTAATCTTAAGTACCAATATTTCTATTAACATATCATAACTTACACTCAAGACAACTTGAATAATTTGCTTTGCACAGAAATGTGAAAACTTACACTTAAGACAAATTGAATAATTCGTTTTGCAAAAAAAATTGAAAACTTAGACTCAAAACAACTTTAATAATTAGTTTTGTAAGAAAATAAATTTTTTAACAAAACAAATTATTCAAGTTGCCTTAAGTGTAAGTTTTCAACAAAAGGGTTTTAAATTAATATATTATCTAATTTTCTCGTAAATTTAATTTAATCTTAAGTGCCAATATTTCTATTGACATATCATAACTTACACTCAAGACAACTTGAATAATTTGCTTTGCACAGAAATGTGAAAACTTACATTTAAGACAACTTGAATAATTCGTTTTGAAAAAAAATTGAAAACTTAGACTCAAAACAACTTTAATAATTAGTTTTGTAAGAAGATAAATTTTTTTACAAAACAAATGCTTCAAGTTGTCTTGAGTGTAAGTTTTCAACAAAAGGGTTTTAAATTAATATATTATCTAATTTTCTACCTTATTTAATTTAATCTTAAGTGCTAATATTTCTATTGACATATAATAACTTAAAGTCAAGACAACTTCAATAATTTGTTTTGCACAAAAATTAACTTACATTTAAGACAACTCAAATAATTTTTGTTGAAAAAAAATTGAAAACTTAGACTCAAAACAACTTTAATAATTGTCTTAAGTGTAAGTTTTCAATAAGAGGGTTTAAAATTAATATATTATCTAATTTTCTCCCTAATTTAATTTAATCTTAAGTGCCAATAGAAATAATGGCATATCATAACTTACACTCAAGACAACTTCAATAATTTGTTTTGCACAAAAATTTGAAAACTTACACTCAGGACTTTTTATGAAAAAAGAAATTTTTTTACAAAAAAAATTATTCAATTTGTCTTAAGTGTAAGTTTTCAACAAAAGGGTTTTAAATTAATATATTATCTAATTTTCTCCTAAATTTAATTTAATCTTAAGTACCAATATTTCTATTAACATATCATAACTTACACTCAAGACAACTTGAATAATTTGCTTTGCACAGAAATGTGAAAACTTACACTTAAGACAAATTGAATAATTCGTTTTGCAAAAAAAAATTGAAAACTTAGACTCAAAACAACTTTAATAATTAGTTTTGTAAGAAAATAAATTTTTTAACAAAACAAATTATTCAAGTTGCCTTAAGTGTAAGTTTTCAACAAAAGGGTTTTAAATTAATATATTATCTAATTTTCTCGTAAATTTAATTTAATCTTAAGTGCCAATATTTCTATTGACATATCATAACTTACACTCAAGACAACTTGAATAATTTGCTTTGCACAGAAATGTGAAAACTTACATTTAAGACAACTTGAATAATTCGTTTTGAAAAAAAATTGAAAACTTAGACTCAAAACAACTTTAATAATTAGTTTTGTAAGAAGATAAATTTTTTTACAAAACAAATGCTTCAAGTTGTCTTGAGTGTAAGTTTTCAACAAAAGGGTTTTAAATTAATATATTATCTAATTTTCTACCTTATTTAATTTAATCTTAAGTGCTAATATTTCTATTGACATATAATAACTTAAAGTCAAGACAACTTCAATAATTTGTTTTGCACAAAAATTAACTTACATTTAAGACAACTCAAATAATTTTTGTTGAAAAAAAATTGAAAACTTAGACTCAAAACAACTTTAATAATTGTCTTAAGTGTAAGTTTTCAATAAAAGGGTTTAAAATTAATATATTATCTAATTTTCTCCCTAATTTAATTTAATCTTAAGTGCCAATAGAAATAATGGCATATCATAACTTACACTCAAGACAACTTCAATAATTTGTTTTGCACAAAAATTTGAAAACTTACACTCAGGACTTTTTATGAAAAAAGAAATTTTTTTACAAAAAAAATTATTCAATTTGTCTTAAGTGTAAGTTTTCAAAAAAAAAGGGTAAAAAATTTTTCTTATTACAAAACAAATTATTCAAGTTATCTTAAGTGTAAGTTTTCAACAAAAGGGTTTTAAATTAATATATTGTCTAATTTTCTCCCAAATTTAGTTTAATCTTAAGTGCCAATATTTCTATTGGCATATCATAAATTACACTCAAGACAACTTGGATAATTTGTTTTGCACAAAAATTTGAGAACTTACACTCAGGACTTTTTATAAACAAATAAATTTCTTTACAAAAAAAATTATTCAATTTGTCATAAGTGTAAGTTTTGAAAAAAAGGGTAAAAAAATTTCTCTTGTTGCAAAACAAATTATTCAAGTTGCCTTGAGTGTAAGTTATGATATACCAATAAAAATATTGGCACTCAAGATTGTATTAGGAAGAAAAACAGATAAAGTATTAATTAAAAACCCTTTTATTGTAGACTTACACTCAAGATAACTGAATAATTTGTTTCGTCAAATATCAAAAGGGTTTTTAATTAATACTTTATCTGTTTTTCTCCCTAATTTAATTTAATCTTAAGTGCCAATAGAAATAATGGCATATCATAACTTACACTCAAGACAACTTCAATAATTTGTTTTGCACAAAAATTTGAAAACTTACACTCAGGACTTTTTATGAAAAAAGAAATTTTTTTACAAAAAAAATTATTCAATTTGTCTTAAGTGTAAGTTTTCAAAAAAAGGGTAAAAAATTTTTCTTATTACAAAACAAATTATTCAAGTTATCTTAAGTGTAAGTTTTCAACAAAAGGGTTTTAAATTAATATATTGTCTAATTTTCTCCCAAATTTAGTTTAATCTTAAGTGCCAATATTTCTATTGGCATATCATAAATTACACTCAAGACAACTTGGATAATTTGTTTTGCACAAAAATTTGAGAACTTACACTCAGGACTTTTTATAAACAAATAAATTTCTTTACAAAAAAAATTATTCAATTTGTCATAAGTGTAAGTTTTGAAAAAAAGGGTAAAAAAATTTCTCTTGTTGCAAAACAAATTATTCAAGTTGCCTTGAGTGTAAGTTATGATATACCAATAAAAATATTGGCACTCAAGATTGTATTAGGAAGAAAAACAGATAAAGTATTAATTAAAAACCCTTTTATTGTAGACTTACACTCAAGATAACTGAATAATTTGTTTCGTCAAATATCAAAAGGGTTTTTAATTAATACTTTATCTGTTTTTCTCCCTAATTTAATTTAATCTTATGTTCATAGTTACAAGAGTTTTTTACGCGAATCAAGCTCCATAAATTTAATTAGTTTCCAAAGTTTATAAAATTTCTTCTTCTTTCCACCGTTCAATCTTTTCTGAGATTTCTAAACAGTAACTTCTTTCTTCCTTTTGAAGTTTCTAAAAGAATCGAGTGTGATGTAGCCTACGCCACTGGCTATTGTTTTTCTACTCATCGATACGTCTTCGTAACTCCTCGTAAGATGCTTTCAAGAAGATCCAGGAGGCTGGGTTGTGTTACGAGCTTATAACGTCTTCTTTTTTTTTATCTCCCGCCGTTCCTCAATTAATCTACCGAATAAACTTTAAAGTTCTGCCCCCTTGCCAGTCGTATATTATTTCTGAGCTCAGCTTCTCATGAAGAGCCGTCCTCAACATGCTTTCGCCTCTGTGAACTTCTACAAGGAAGAGAATCGATTTTGCAATTAGGCACGCCATGATGCTTCCGTTCCTTACCGGAGAATTTCAATTCAACGACGTTTCCCTGTCGGTAGACTCAACTATTCTTGGCACCAGGAAGCCGTAAGTGGAAATTTTCTTGTAACTACCCACTTGCGATTTGACCCTCTTTTTCAAAATTCAAACCTTTCACTGCTCATTTCATTCTTAATACTCGTCGCTACAATTAATAATTTCATCAATAAATTAACCAACTCAATACTATTATACCACTCTCTAAATCTAAATCAGTAAAAATCTACTGATTATCAGTGAAATTTGACTGATTCCAATAGCAAAAATGAGGTTACTGTAAATCAGTCAAATTTCACTGATTACTTTAATGAAAATTAACTGATTTAACAGTGAAAAATATTTTTCCACTGACGAACCAGTCAAAATTAACTGATTTAACAATGAAAAAGATTTTTTTCACTGTTGAATCAGTGAAAAGGCAAATCACTGATTTAATCAGTGAAAATTTGACTAATTCAAATTTAGAGAGTAGCACCGTGATTTTCGATGATTTTTAATAACGATTAAAATAACGAATGCGATTTCCACTTCATTGTGCATATATTAAAGTGTATCAAAAATCTAGACATGATTGGCTAGAGAAGTACACAGGGAAATTTTGAAAAACCACTTTTTGCAAAAAATATGCACTAAACGTGAATCCCTTCTGTAGTTATCTGGAAAATATAATTTTGAAGCTACAGTAAAAATTTCGAGTAGATTGAACGAACTCTATAACCTTGAATCAGTGATATAGTCACTAATTACACCAGTGAAAATATATCAAGTGATAAATCAGTGCCCTGCTTTGCTTTCACTGAGGAATCAGTGAAGGCACCAACGTCAACATAAACTTTGAATTCGCGAAGTTCTTGCGAAAGATTAAAGTATAATGATGGATCTTTAATTTTTAATTATGCATAATATAATTATACACAATAATAATTACAATGTATAATAATAATTACATAATTTCTCTTTGGTGTTGTTTAACATAAAATAAAGGTGTTCATCGATCATTAAAATATATTGCTGGTTTTATTATTCCCACCTGAAGATTTCACTGATTCAATAAGTGGGTTCAATCTATTTCACTGATTCGTCAATCGAATTTCACTGATTCTCAGTGAAAGACTTATAGCTGATGCCTTCAGTGAATAGCCACTGTAAATCAGTGGCCGTTCACTGATTCAGGTTTAGAGAGAATATTTTTTGAAGTTATGTTTCCGGTCATTTTGAAAAATATGAAACCGAAAAAAACATGTTTTAAGTTTTATTGAGCATTACTTACACACCGCGGCGCTCTTCTTTGTAAGTCATAGAACAAGGTTTAAAAAAATTTTTTGACTAAAAGCCCTTTTGTTTATTGTTTTTAAGGATCTAAGAAATCATTTAAAGCAAAAAAATTTGTTTCGATTTTTTGAAAATTCTAGGGTGTTACCCCTCAATCAACAAAATCAGTTTCCCTCGAGATTTTCTCCACAATAATGAATTTCTTTAACTGAACATTAGGACATGATAAAGAACATATTAGTTCAGAACTGTTTGAAGTCTACAGCCATCAACTAATATGTCATTTATTATGTCCAAAAGTTTCAGCTAAACAAATGATTTAGTTAGCTGTACCGGTTGATCCATGGCCTTAAATCCAACTAATTATTTTAACAATTAATTGAGGGATGATGAGTATTGCAGTCGCTGAAGTTCTGTAACTTTTTTAATTTAAACTAGCAAATGTTACATAAGTGTTTGCTGCACTGTTAGAAATTCTGTATTAAACTTCCATTACATGTAATGGAAGTTTTTTTCACTAAGGTATATTAAATTACATATACTTTAATCTTAAAAAATACAAACTTTTATTTAAATTTTAATACACATATGTATATATTTTAATAATGTTTACTAATTTTAATATATTTTGATTAAAAAGTTATAAAATTTAATATAAGTGTATATTAATTTTTCATAATATAAAAATTTAATAATTTTAATTCACCACTTGTATATTAAAGTCTATTAAAATTAATAAAATTTTTAACAGTGTAGAAACTAAAGATGTTCTTGAATTATTTTTAAAAACACTTAAATCCAGGAATTATTACACTGAAACTAGAAAAAGGCAGTCGATTTTCTTATCACACCAACGGGTTAAAAAACAAGAAAAATAACTTGTGAACGGGTTACAAAATTCTTCATACATTTAAAATGATAGTTACCATTTGAAGCTTTGTTTATTAATCATTAGATTATTTGAGGTTCGAGGCAAGTGTTAAATTCACATAAGTCTCAATTCCAAAATTAAAAACATTATTACCAATTTAAAATACGTGAATCCTGGCGAAAGTATTGGATTAAAATTCATTCCGAATCAATCAGAACTATTCCGATTCATTCCGATAACTGTATCAGAGTCAATGTGAATCATTCGGAACCAATCCGAAATACGTTTTGTATCTCGTTTGATGAAAAACGGTCAAAAATCAATCCTACTCAATCCGATTAACTCCGAGGCATCAATCCGAACTAACCCGAAACCAAGTTTTCAATCCAGATCAATCCGAATCAATCCGAACTCAGATTGATCCAAACCGAATTTTCAATCAGAATCAATACGAATGAATACAAGGTCGGAATGATTCGAATTAACTCTGAATGAAAATCTGGTTTGGATCAATCTGAGCTCGGATTGATTCGGATTGATCTGTACTGAAAACTTGGTTTCGGATTGGTTCGGATTCATTCGGATTGATGTCTCGGAATTAATCGGATTGAGTCGGATTGATTTTTGACCTTTTTTCATCAAACGAGATACAAAACGTTGTTCATATTGGTTCGGAGTGATTCGCATTGGCTCGTATACAGATATCGGAATGAATCGGAATAGTTCTGATTGACTCGGAATAAATTTCAATCCGATACTTTCGCCTGGGTAGTTGAAAGTCTTTGAATCAAAAAATTGTCACTATAAAAACCCACCAGCGTTCGAAATAAGAAAAAGAAGGCGTTTAAATTCAAAGGGAATTGTGAGAAAAAAATAATTGCAAATGCCTGTAAATCAGGGGTTGAACAAACAAGAGAGAACTGGTTAAAAGAATGATGGGATGTCCACAATTCATTATGTGATTGTCTGTAAATAAATAGTATAAATACATACCGTTAATTATGATATGCCATACGTGTTACATTAAAATACTGTTACTGTGTCATAATTTCTGAATCGTCAATGCAATGGTACGAGTCTGGCCGCCTGTGCTACCCGTTTTGAAACGGATAAAAATCGATTAGTTGTAAAAAAAATTTACGACTTTTAGTTTTAAGAATTGTAAGTAAACTGAGCTTTCATCCTTTTCGTTTAACCAGCCATCGTCTAGCCATCGCCTAGCTTAGTAATAATGTGTATATAAATATTATTTCCATTCAAACTTTACAATAAAATTGATGTATATAGGAAAGCATATCGTACCTTCTTCCTATAAGCCACACAATTTTTTAACATCTCTCTTGACTCGAAATTCTTTTCTTTAAAAAAGCATTATGGTTATTATAAAAATGAAATATTATCTAATTTCTTTCACAATCAAAGTCTGGTATAAATACTCAAATTTAGCTTCAGAAATTTTGAAACCAAGGGCTGCAACTGCAATTTATTCAACGAACTACATACACGGAAAAAAATGTGTAGCTGCCACAAAGATTTTTAGGTTATATCAGCCACATTTATGGTTAGGATAGTTAATAATATAGCTGAAACAGCAATAAGTTTCTTTGTATCACCTACACATTTTTTTGCGTGTAATTTTTTATCTTGTAGGTTTTTTCATTTTTCAACTAAGATCTATAAAGAAGAAATTCCTAAATATTTGAATGTGTAGTTCAACAAGGATAATTATTTTGCACGACTCCACCATGTCCACTTCACAACATTTTAAATTTACCGACTAATACGTTGTAATTTCATATGCACCTTAAATTTTAAATAAATTAGATAAAAATATATAAAATTTTAAAAAATTATAAAAAACTTCTAAATATTTTGGACAATATGAAGGATTTTATGAAATTTTAAAAACTTAGAAAATTGTAGATTTATCAATTGTAAATTAAATTTTTTTAGTTACTTTATATTAATACCCAAAGAAAAGTAAAATAGTTTACCCCTTACATCAAAGTTGCAGCTCATGTTTCGAAATTCCGAGTCAATCAGAAGTATTCCGATTCATTCCGATATCTGTATCCGAGCCAATACGAATCATTCCGAACCAATCCGAAAAACGTTTTGTATCTCGTTTAATGAAAAACGATCAAAAACAATCCGACTTAATCCGATTAATTCCAAGACATCAATCCGAATGAATCCGAACCAATCCGAAACAAAGTTTGCAATCCATATCAATCCGCATCAATCCGATTTCGTATTAATTCAAACCGAATGAATCCAAGGTGGGAATGATTCGGATTGATTCTGATTGAAGATCCGGTTTGGATCAATACGAGGTCGGATTGGAATCGGATTGATCTGGATTTCAAACTTTGTTTCGGATTGGTTCGGATTCACTCGGATTGATGTGTCGGAATTAATCGGATTAAGTCGGATTGATTTTTGATCGTTTTGCATTAAACGAGATACAAAACGTTTTTCGGATTGGTTCGGAAAGATTCGTATTGGCTCGGATACAGATATCGGAATAAATCGGAATAGTTCTGATTGACTCGGAATGAATTTCAATCCGATACTTTCGCTAGGGGAATTATTGAAGAATTCCGAAAGTGGAATTTCTAAATTAGAAGATGTCCCCCAACAAAATATTGAAGATTGGCGACTCGAGGAAGAGTACTTACGTCACTGGCATAGAAAATAGGCACGAATTCGAATTGCAAATTGCGTTCATGTATATACGGATGGCTGTGAGGATAGCACGGGCCGGCCACACGCGATGAGTGTAACAATAATTAACGCATTAGCGTATGTCATATTAAGTAAATAAGGATGAATAAACATTGTCTGATTCAATATGTATAATAATAATGCATCGAGAGGTGAGACACGATAGGTTCGCTCGACTGACTTCCACAATTTTTCGGTCCAGCGACGCATTTTAATATAGCCAGAGGCTCGACTGGGACTAAACTCTTTGAACGTTATTTAGTTTACAAAAAGAATCACTGATATCTATAATTATTATTCAGATATAATATGAAATATACATTCAGTTATCTTATCCTATTTTTATTAGTAGAGTATTTTTTATTTCTAAAAATCAAAAGTGAACCTACGTCTCAGTCGTTCCTTCAAGAATAAAATCGTGTAGAGTGTTGTATAGTAACAGCATTGAATTTTTGTACCGACGTCTAATGTAGATTTTAAGTACCAACGCCTTATAAGTTGTTCGCTTCGTAAATGCGCATTTACAGAGAAATCCTAATCTTTCTTTTGTACGTTCAAGCCTGATCCTGAGAACCACGTTACGATACGGTAGTTTTAATACTTAGCGAGCTTTGATAATCGATCCAGTGAATTATTCATTTACCTCGAACATACAAACATCAAAGGCCTCTCCTCTCTCTCTCTCTCTCTCTCCTCGTTATAATAGCACATCAAATATCAGAATATGTATCAGAAATCTTGACACTAAATTTGGGTCAACGATTTTTACTGAGATTTAAAACTCAGTAAACATTCGACAGGATTTATCTAAATTTTATTACCTTAAATATGATTCCGATAATTCTTTATAATTAAGATATTTTCTTTTTGAAATTCAATTTTGCGAAAATTGTGTACACGGAAAAAATGTGTCGCTGTCACAAGGATTTTTTAGGTTATATCAGCCATATTTATGGTTAGGATACCCGCTAAGAAGGTATGGATTAAATTAGATAGCAACGTTTCTATTCAATTTAATACGGTTTTTGAAAATTACGTTTCAATCCAGAAAATTATTAAAGAAGTAAAAGAAACGGATTGAAATGAATCCACCTAGCGAATCGGGATTAAAACGTAGTCAAAAGTACGGCTTTAGTGGAACGGAATTGAACAGAATTAGCCTCAAAAAAGAAAGAAAAAGGGCTATTTATTCATGTTAAGTTTACACGTCATTTTAATTTATGAATTGAATTTATTCTAGACTATGTATAATATTAAATTGATTAAATAAATGTGCATTTAGTTTTTACAAGAGTTTCTCACTTTCATTTTTTTCATATTTAGTAAACATAACGTTCATTGTATTATTTGACGAATTTATTTAATATATATTAATTTCATATTTATTATTCCTTTATTGCATTTTTTAAGGGAATTTATCTAAATTATTTAGAACAAATTTGCAAAATAATTAATTAGAATTCAAACTTCTGCCATTACAATGGTCGAAACGAATTAAATTTACTTCAATTTTAGACGAGAAACAACAGAATTAGTTTGTTTCACATATCCACTCACAGGATAAAATTAAAATGATCAACTTCTTAGGTTATCCTACGTAATTAAATTGAATTACTTTCTTTCACATTTTTACTCATAAAAACGAATTAAAATATCTTTAATATTATAAGTTTCTTTACGGGATTAAACAGAATCAACTTGACGTCAAATCTTCCACCCTTGTCAGAATTAAAATGTGTTCATTCTTCGTCGCAGGATTCAACGGGATTGAAACGAGCAAAACGTAGAACGCTAAAATGAATCCAAGTTTTTACGTTCATAAACGGTACTCTCTAAATCTGAATCAGTAGAATTTTCACTGACAAATCAGTTAATTTTCACTGTTAAATCAGTTGATTTCCACTGAAGTAATCAGTGAAATTTGACTAATTTACAGTAACCTCTTTTTAGCTATTTGAATCGGTCAAATTTCACTGATAATCAGTAGATTTTGACTGATGATTTAACAAGTGAAAAAGATTTTTTCACTTCTGAATCAGTAAAAAGGAAAATCACTGATTTAATCAGTGAGAATTTGACTGATTCAGATTTAGAGAGTTGCTTTGGATTAAAAAAGTTGAAAAATCGCCCATATTCAAACTACTTTTATTTCAATTTAATCCATACCTTATTACCGGGATGGTTAATAATATAGCTGAAATAGCGATATGTTTCTTTGTACCAGCTACATATTTTTTTCGCATGTAGGTATGATTCTTCTAACTATTTATAATTTTATTAAAGAGGAATGTCTATTGAAACTTCTTGGCGAATGGAATAAAAAGAATGATGAAAACATCGATATTTACAAGAAAAAATGAAAATACATTTTTAAGGATCTTAGAATCTATTAATTTATTGAATAAATTCTTTATTTGAAGTGTCTAACAATGTTCTCGGGATGGCAGACAGTTACGTCGACCCTCCCGTCCGCTAGTGTTTCATTTCGACGTATTTCTGTCGCGAGTCGTGAATTTTATAATATAGACGTGAGAAATGCTCTTACAGTATGAATGTCGAAGTCAATGTCGAAGTCTATGTCGATGCCTCGTTGTTGTTCTGGAGTGTCTACTATTATTGCAATTTTAATCACTATTATTAAGCATGTAAAAAACAAGAGATTCACAGGCGAACTTCCTCCTTCGAACGTTTATCGTTTATAAAAGTTATTGCGTTTATAATAGCGATAAGTATAATCAATCGTTATTGTACTCGTTTGCTTATTCGTATGATCCAAGACTTATTTCATTATTTCTAAAAAAATATCTTCGAGCAAATGAATAAACAACGAGTTATTTTTCAAGTGTATCTATTTGCGGATTTGTAATGCCCATCACGAAATTCGTGAAATTACTTGAGAGCAAAACAGAATAACAATACAAATATTTTAGCAGTAAATAAAAAATATTACAAGGCTGGAACGTAAATTTTATTTATGCAAAAAAGTCTGAAATTTTTTCTTGTTTCTGAGTAGTATTGAATCTCTGAATAGCATAAAAAGATTGTGAAATAGCAAAAAATAGGATAGAAGGGATCTGAAAACGAGCTTTCCTGCTTTCAAGTAGAAAAGCAAAAAGCGTGTTGGGATGAAAAGAAAGACGCAAATCCGTAAACCGATGCCAAAACAGTTTACCGAGATGAGAGGCGAGAATGGGAGTGAAGATGAATACCAAAGAGAAGAATGAATGATGGTAAAAATGAGTGCGAAAAAGAATAAATGTTACAAATCAATCATCATAATGCAAGAACCTTTGTTATATCTACATTTGTAATTCATTAACTCAGTTTCGATTGGAAATTTCCAGATGCCCAGATGCACCTGAATATTAATGAATATATAATATCCGTTATATAAGAAATATTGACTGCTTTGAATTAAAGTTTATTTTAAAAATGATCTAATTTCTTTATATAAATGTTATTGTCCAATTGTACAAAATGTTTTCAAATTTAATAAATTATTAGCTGATAACTTTGAAAATGTATTTGAAATCGATACCTTTACATATTTTGGAAAGAAATATTAATTGATTCAGGTGTAGCTTGAGTATCGGAGCAACATCTGTCAAAATAATCTTCGGAATGCGAAATCAAGCAACGTTTTCACACTAAACTACTGTGAAAAAGGGACGAAGAACAGTCCTACTCTATGTGTGTACAGCCCATACAGCTTAACGAAGAACACTATACTATAAAATTACGGGATACTGAATAAAAATAAGCCACACCGTTACAAGTTGTACTTTTGTGTAACCCAAAAGTCATATTACAAACAAAACCAATAATCAATATTAATATTTAAGTTCTTCTTAGTTTGACGAATTTCTCATTTTTCTAAATATTATAGATATATAGAAATAATAAGAGTCGATTAAATAGAAAGTATTTTTATTTTAATATCAATACCACTTAAACTTCTGATGTATAAATTATGACTTTTTAAAATTTTATTTATACAAAAATATTCTATTCTGATTTTTTGTTTTTATCACGATTCTTCATACAGTTTAAGATTATTCTTTGGAATGAAATGAGATAAAAAGCTCCTACTATCCTCAGCAATCCCATCAATAATGATTGAATCAATACTTCACTCCAGGACGAAAAAGGTGACATTCCTGCACTTAAGGTTGTCGATATGAAGCTTTCGAAGCCGAGGGTCGAGAAAAACTTGCAAGCCTATAACAATAATTTAGATTTAAACTTTCATTAAAAACTCTTAAAATGTTTTAGTTGAATTTTAGACGTTTCGAAAAACTTACAAGGGCATCATCGAACATTTTTCTTGCGACATCCTCAGCATTCATGAGACCACCACTTGCGGATATCAATTTTGTTTCTAGGGGCTTCGTTAATTCTTCGGTAGCAAATCCTGGAGTATCAGTATCAGGTGGCAAACTGAGAGTTACAGAAATATTGTACGGAAACAATTCCATTGATAAACTTTCAGCCAAACCACGAAGAGCAAACTTTGTACTACAATAAGCAGAGTAGCCAAAAATTCCTGTTGCAAATGAAAATAGATTTCTTTATCAAATTAAATATGAAATATGTCAATGAGAGAAAAAAACAGAGTAAACAATAATTCTGAAAAGATAACTGTAAAACTATCAATTGTGAAATTTTAATGAAATTTTCACCTAAACAGGCAGCTTGAGATGCAGTTAAAACAATAATTCCTTCCTTTCTGTTCTTCATTTTGGGTACAACAGCTTTGATGCAGAAAAAAGTACCAAGGAAATTGACGTCGAGCATTAATTTTAGACTTTCTATAGAAGTGTCTTCGATTTTGCCACAAATTGCTGTGCCAGCGCAATTCAACAGCATGTAAATTGGTCCCATGGACTTTTCTAAATCGTTCAATGACTTTTCCACCTCAGTGTAGCTTTTACTCACGTCCAGAGATAAATACTCGACTTTTTGTGTATCTCTGTTTTTGCATGCTCGGACAATTTCGAGTTTTGCAGCTTCCAGTTTTTGAATGTCCCGCGCTATGATAGTCACATGGGCTCCATTTTCGGCGGCAATCAGAGCTGCACATTTTCCAATTCCACTTGAACCGCCAGTTATCTAAATAGAAAATTATTTGTAAGTTAGTCATGAATATCTCAGTTTTTAATATCAAGTGCTTTTTATTAATAGAAGAGTTCGTTAAAGCAATTGCTGTAATTATTGATATAAATATTAGTGCAAGTTATTTGTCATTATCAAAATCCATAATAGAATTTTGAGTATTTTACATTTTTCCTATTATATCATTTTTTCAAGTGCATATTTTCCATTCATTTTTCTATGGAGTTGGAAAATTTTTAGTAATTTAAAAACATGTAAGATAACAAAAAATATTACTGTAAATTATCTAAAATTAAAGAATTTAATCTTCTATAGTTATTTGTTGTTCCTAATAGATTCTTTTCTTAACTATTTCTATCATGAAAGTTAATTGAAATTCATGCTTTACCTACACTTGACATTATCATAAACCTTCGGTCGGTAATATAGAAATTTCTAATAATTTTTAATTTACATAATGATAGTTTTTTTAACAGCTTTTCTAGTATATTTACAAATTGAATTAACAATTTGGTTTATAACGTTACTTCAAAAAAATAAAATTTAATTTTTACAGTAAAATAGTTTTTCATGAACATTAAAAGTCCCTATGTATTTTTCACAGTTAAAATTTTGCACCAGTGTTCGGATTATTGACCGTGCAATATTGAAATTATGCAAATTAGAACCGAATAAAACACTTAAAATTTTCATTAAAGGCCATGTATTACTTATCGATAACTACTTCACGAAAAAAAATTTCTGCAAACAAAACATGTCGGTATGGTAGGAATCGATAAGTGATAATGCCTTTAAATATATATTTTTATAGTGGCCTAAGCAATACAACCACTCTTAAAATATAATTTGCTAAAATTAGAGAATGTGAATTTCAATTTTTATTTTTAGATAATCTGGAAAAAGCAGAATGACATCGTTCTGGAACTTTTATTTCTTATATAATATATATAAGCATGACGCTAAAGAAATTACACTGATTCATGTTTAAATTATCATAAGTAATAAGAAGTTTATCGTAATTCATCATAATAGAAAATTTGTTATGTTCCATTTCTCCTTCCCTATCATCAAAATCACCGGTAATTTATGACCTTTATGACACATGATGATAATCATGCTAGACAGTAACAGACAATAACAGTATATATCAAAAATTACCACAACGTGTTTATTCTCCACATTTTTCAGACGGATTGGCCAGAATTGTCTCAACACCGAAATGATGATTAGAAACACAAAAGCAAAGATCCCAATTGCAAAAGAAAGACTCATATTTATTCAAGTTTCTAATTTTTAAAGCACTTTCCATATAACCTCTTAAATGCAATAACTCATATTTTCTTACTTTAAATACAAAGCCTAAATGCTTAATAAAAAACAACACATTTAAAAAAACGTTAAGTATATGATACTAATTTGACTTTTTATAATCAAAGTTATACACTTGCTACTCTTTCAACAAATAAACCGACAATGAGTTGATAACTGTACCTGAAGCCACCGTAACCGTAACCATGCCAAGTATCAATTATTTTTAGTAATTTTTGCAGAATAAGAACAGGTAACCGGTGCCACCTACCATCATATTCTGGAACCCAGTGAGGCTATTTTTTAGTTCCTGAAGTTTCCACTAGATGCTAAGATTCCAATTCTTGAGTGCTAGCGACCCTTGTAGACTTGGCCTGAACTTTTAGGAGGAGTCATATCTGTACAATCGATAAAAATTCACACGATTTACATATGCATATAGCAAACCTTGGAGATTTTTTTAAATTTAATAAATTTCCTATAAATAAATTCTCTACTATAGAAAAATTATAGTTTTTTAAATATCTAAACATTTGAAGCAATTTAAAACAATTTTCACGTATACTCATTTGTATTCATGAAATTAATCAGATTTTTATAATTATATATATTTTTTATTTTTCCTGATAGATACTACTATTAATTAATTAATGATTGAAAATTATTTATTCATTAAAAATAACGTTTGTATTGAAATTAATACTACAGCAATTTATAAATATATCTAAATATTTTAAAATATCAAACATAAATAAATATATATATTTTTTTATTTAGTTTTTAATGAGTCCAGAAAGATGTTTCTTATAAATAGAAAGCGAGCCTATGAAAATGAGTTACTTACCTAAGTAGTTACAGCTATGTATGGTCAGACTAGAAATAAAGCCAATTGAAAACAAATTATATAACCCAATGTTGACATATAAATGGAAGAAAATTTCATCAAGTTTTGCATTCATTTAATGAAAAATCTGTCAAATTAGAGATATCTGAAAAACAAGACTTTTAAATTTGAATTTTGAAAAGTTTTTCCCATTTAATGATACAACTTTCTGATAAATGATTTTATTATTTTATTTCATTTGCATTATCAAGAATTTAAAAAGTAAAAATATACCTCTCATAACTTTTACGTAATTATTTCGTTTTATGGAAGTAAAAAATACATTATTTTCAAAAAGGATATAATATTTAAAATCAGAATCACCTTCACATTTTACGGAAAGACCGAGGTGCAACTTCCGTGTCTTGAATGTAAATGTGTCTCTAAAAGTAAAATACTCGATTAATGAACACTGTTTCTAACTTCTGATTTCGCGTGTTGTGACAGACACTGAATTGTACCCCGCCTTATTTTTATCGATCCTCAACACTTAGGACTCATGCAAACCCTAATTCAACATATATATATTTATATGTATATCTCCCAGGAAATCTATTTGTCAAAGACCATTTCTCATAAATATACAAAAAACTCTTTCCTATCAAGATTAAAATAAGAGACAAATTAATATGTATCTCTAGCATGAAATACTAAATTGAAATATATTTATAATTACATTTACACTTTTGAAATAACTAATATTTCTAATTAATATTTTTGATTAGCAAATTTAATTGATTTTAGGTTTCTACATGTTTGTGTCCAAATTACATGAAATTTAGTTTTCAAAATTTGGGAAATAGTAGAAAAGATAAAAACAGGCATAGATAGACTACTTCTGGTTTCTAAAATGGAGAAAAGTTCAATTTTAGAAAAATATATCAGAATTTTTTTTTCATTATTAAAGCCAAAAATAGATTACGTCCGTTTTTATCTTCTCAACTATTTCCCGAATTTTGAAAACTAAATTTCATGTAGTTTGTACACAAACATGTAGAAACTGGACTAAATTGTGCAGATGCTCTCTAAATCTGAATCAGTCAAATTTTCACTGATTGAATCAGTGATTTGCCTTATCACTGAATCATCAATGAAAAAATATTTTTCACTATTAAATCAGTCAATTTTCACTGAAATAATCAGTGAAATTTGACTGACTTACAATAACCTCTTTTTAGCTATTTGAATCAGTCAAATTTCACTGATAATCAATAGATTTTAACTGATTCAAATTTATAGTGGACTTTCTATTTTTTTAAAGTATCAGATGCTCTTAAGATAACTTTTTAAATTTACAAAGTATCTTTCTGTAAATTTGGGACACGTAACAAAAGACAGTAAAGCACCTTTCTTAAGGTAGTTCGTTCACGAAAATTAGACCTTAGGCAAAAATAGATCATTTTGCTTTCAAGAATAGCAATATTATTATTTGAAATTTTTTAAAAATAATTTGGAAGAGAAAAGATTATTTTTCATGAAAAAAATTTGAAACACAAAAAAATAATTTTATTAATAAATTTTATCATTGCCCAAACTTATTTTCTTATCGCTTCGAGCCAAATTTTTAAAAATGATGCGATTCTAAAAAAATCACGGTTCATTTTTTTAGGAAAAAGATTCTCTACAACATGACCGTTTCCTATTTTTGAAATTGAATTAATTATTATCAAAAACAGCAATTTGTTTATAAAAATTTACTTTTGAAAAATTGTTTTTTTATAACTTCAGCCATTAAAGAATTCAAATTCAAAAATTGGAAACGGTCAAGGTGTAGAGAATCTTTTTCCCAAAAAAATGAACCGTAATTTATTAGAATCGCATCATTTTTTTAAATTTAGCACGAAGCGATAAGAAAATAAGTTTGGGCAAAAACAAGATTATTTTTTTGCATTTCAAATTTTTTTCATGAAAAATAATCTTTCCTCTTTCAAATTAGCCCTTCAATAATAATATTGCTATTCTTGAAAGAAAAATTATCTATTTTTGCCGGAGGTCTAATTTTTGTGGATGAAAACTACCTTAAGTTCTTTCTAATAAAAATTTTGAAAAAAATGCAAAAAATTATCAGTAATTAGAGGTAAATGTCCAAAGTTTTGCAAAATTTTTACTCGAATGAAGTTAACAGAAGTTCTTTATCGTTTTCTATTGTATTTTCCAAATTTTCAGGAATACATTTTGTAAAATAAAACAATTATCTTACACGAACTTTTAGATGAATTTGGTCACGTGATCTGGTTGATCGATGACCTTAAAAAAACAGTTATTAGAAATCCCCTTTTTCCTACACAAAAAATATTTCTAAAACATTTTGAATCATTTTAGTGGAAGACCAAACAAAATTTAATAATCGTAAAAAGGAAATCCTTTTTTAGAGAAGGTGGTGCGTTTAAGGATATTGACTTTCTGAGACGTAAAAGCCGTATCAAAATCCTTTGATGTTATTCACTTGGAATATTACGGTTGGGAAAGAAGACGGAATGCGAATACTCTCCAAAGAGGGTGAAGAGAGTCAAGCCTAGTGCAAACCTCGTCTACATCGATTCCTGGTTTGCACGTATGATAGGCAATAGTTGGATGCAAACGGGCTTCAAGGATTTGAAGTTGTGCCTCGTCCTTTCCAATCGAACTCGCACGTCCTTCGTGATTCTGGTAAATAGGTGCCTAACTTATTGGTTATCAATTAGTTGGCTCACATCGTTCTACGGGTACTCTACGTGACAAAATACGTGCATTCACCCCCAAGTGCAACCCCCACCAACACTTCACCCCTTCCGTTATCCTTCCTGCAAAAGGTCACGTACCACCACCCTGTCGATCGTTCACCTCGTCCTGGGACTCGCTCCTGGAATACCAGGTTAAAGAGGAAGCTACACAGGATACTTGAATACATGCATCTATCCTTTAGCTGCACTTCTAGAAATTTTCAGAAATTTACAAAATTTTTATGTTACCAAGGAACACTGTTAGAAATTTCGAAATTTCTACCTAATTTGCCGAAACACGTGACTGGTATTTTATTCAGTTAGAGTTTCATAAAATTAAGATATTCTCTAATCCTGAATCAGTCAAATTTTCACTGATTGAATCAGTGATTTGCCTTTTCACTGAATCATCAGTGGAAACAATATTTTTCACTGTTAAATCAGTTAATTTTCACTGTTTCATTAATGAAAACAATATTTTCCACTGTTAAATCAGTTACTTTTCACTGAAGTAATCAGTGAAATTTGACTGATTCGCAGTAACCTCTTTTTAGCTATTTGAATCAGTCAAATTTCACTGATAATCAGTAGATTTTGACTGATTCACATTTAGAGAGTAGAATTTCAGAAAATTCAGTTACTTTTTAGTAAATTTAAGAAAAAATTCCTTAATTTTCAATTAAAAAGTGTTGATTATTCTGATACTTGTATCTGGAAATTCGTAAATTTGTAACTGGAATAATTTTATGTTTTGCGTAACTAAATTTTAATTCAGTTACAATTTTGTGAAATTAAGATGGAATTTCAGAAAATTTTGTTACTTTTTAGGAAATTTAAAAAACAATTTCTTAATTTTCAGTTACAAAGTGTTGAATATTCCGATACTTGTATCTGGAAATTAGGAAACTTGTAACAGGAATAATTTTACGTTTTGGGTACTTGAAGTTTTATCAAATACAGTTTCGTAAATTTAAGATGGAATTTCAGAAAATTCAGTTATTTTATAGTAAATTTAAAAAACAATTTCTTAATTTCAAGTTACAAATTCTTGAATATTCTGAAACTTGTATCTAGAAATTCTGAAACTTGTAACAGGAATAATTTTACGTTTTGGGTAACTGAAATTTCATTCAGTTACATATAACTGAAAATTTATCACAGTTTCATCATCTTATGATTAATTTTATAAAAATTCTTTTAGACATGGAGAAACGCAAATTTACAATTTTTGCTAAACTACGTTCAAAATTAAGGAAAATTTGTAATAGTGAGAATTTTTTAAAGCGAAATACTGAAGTTTAGATAAACTATACGATAATTTACTATAGATTGTATCAGACTTTAATATAACCTATGCTAAAGTTTCATACCTTTTTTCGAATCTTTAGTATATTGATTGCAAAAAATGTCGAGTCCTCTAGGAATAATTACCATTGCACCTCGATTTTCCCTAAATTCCAATATTTTTTAGAATTATCATTATTAAATGAAACATATATTGCTATGAACAGTTTCTCTGTGCAGTTTAGTAGATTTGTAATCATATCATAAACTTTATAAAAATTCTGGTACGGTTTGGTAGTTTTAAGATACATTTTATGAAAATTCAGTTGAGTTTCATAATATTAAGAGAACTGTCAGAAATTTCAGTAAATTTTTTACATTTTTAAGATACCTTCACCCAAAAACATCATAAATATCATCAAATTTTACGTTATACACTGTTAGAAATGTTCAGAAATTCACAAAATTTTTATGTTACAAAGGTAATGTGAAATTTGACGATATTTATGATCTTTTTGAGTGAAGGTATCTTAAAATTGCGAAAAATGTACTGAATTTTCTAAAATTTTTCTTAATATGATAATTACCCGAAACAGGTGACTGGAGTTTTATTCAGTTAGAGTTTCGTAAAATTAAAATAGAATTTCAGAAAATTCAGTTACTTTTTAGTAAATTCAAGAAACAATTTCCTTATTTTTAGTTAGAAAGTGTTGAATATTCCGATACTTGTATCCAGAAATTGTGAAACTTACAACAGGAAAATTTTTGTGTTTTTTGGGCATCTTTTTGACATTTTTCGACTTTGAATAACTTTTTTGTTTTTTAACCAATTGTCATGATTCTTTTTTTATATTGTTCCTTACAATATGTTGCTTTCTGGCCTTGGAAAGAACTCTAGCTAAAAAAATAACTACACAAATTTTTTTATTGATATTTTGTTATAATTTTAATTATTTGTTTATTTTATTCTATTTGTAACTTTTTTGCAGTCATGTTACTTTATTTTCAATACCAAAAAAGTTTCTACACATTGTAAGGAACAAAATAGAAAAAGAATCATGACAATTGGTTGAAAAACAAAAAAGTGATTCAAAGTCAAAAAGTGTCCAAAAATGCCCAAAAAACTCAACAATTTTAGTTTAAAAATACACAAAGCTGCTAGAATTAAAAAAAAACCAAAACCTTTCTCAATATAGATACTAAACATAAAAAAAATTATATGGAAGGTCTAGACTCAATAAATAAAAATATGAAAGGTGGCGGATCCCCTTAAAACTCTATACTGCATAAAATATTTTACTGATTATCAGCAATTGCTGTATCTAATTTTTACTAAATCTACATTAAACACCGATAATTACCATAAAAACTTCCAAATCCCCGATCTCATTGAGTTCAACATCGACAGCGACGATGATTCACGTTTAAATCTATTTTCGAAAACTATACGTAAATACATTTAGGATTTAGATTCATAAAAGGATTAAATAATTTAGGGGGCGCAAACCGAATTCTAGTTATATGAAGTTAGGGACCATCTGTCTTACTTTGATCAAATCTCATTGGCTAATCCTATCTAGAATTTCATGTACAAAACTACCCTGTCAGCGTCTCGAAAGAACCAATATAATTCGATCTGACTTATTGAATTTATAACTGAAAATTGGTTTCAGCCATCGAAAAATTTTCTATTATAAAGATACTTGTAAATGGATATGAAAATAACCAAAAATTTAATAAAAGTTACATTTTGACAAATAAAGTTAATATTCAAACAGTTTAATATATTTTTTATGCATGTATTAATATTAGGTCAACATAAGCGAGATTAGCTCAACAAGATTACATCTCGAATTAAATACGGGTTATAGATTGCCAGACGTAGGTCATTGATTGTTGAGGATTGTTATAGACGAACATCAGTCTTTATATAGAAAACAGTAAAAATCGATTTTCACTCGACAAAATTAGAAATAATAACTATTCTGACATAGTTTTGTCAAAACATATATATATATATATATGTCAATCTGAAAATTTTAAACATGATTTCAAGGTCACTTCCTGCGTTAATTATGATAGTGATTAATGTCACACCATTTCCTACCTTTGTTTAACCGTCTTTTCCAACTTTGGATTCGGAAAATCATAAAATAAACATAGAATCAGTGCGAATTTGGTCAACGCGAAAATCATATTCAAAATTCAAGTACCTCAATGAGACACATTACCTTTGTTGAATTTATTGAAAAAAAAATTATTTATTTCTGTTGAATATATTTTTTATGAATTTTTTCCAACGTTTGCAAGCTTCACCGCATGAGACGTATTGATTTGACCGTCACGTTCATTCATATCTATTTCACAGCTCCAATAATAAAGCAAAATTGCGATTCAGTCATAGAAGCATCTTAAGGTAGTTTTAATCCACGAAAATTAGACCTCAAGCAAAAATAGATAATATTGCTTCCAAGAATAGCAATATTATTATTGAAGTGCTATTTTAAAAGAGAAAAGATTATTTTACATGAAAAAAATTTGAAACAGAAAAATAATGTTATTAACAAATTTTATTTTCGCCCCAACTTTTTTCCTTATTGCTTCTTACCAAATTTTAAAAAATTATGCGATTCTAATTAATCATGCATCTTTTTTTCAAAGAAAAGATTCCCCACAACTTCACCGTTTCTGATTATTAAAAATAAATTCTTTAATGGCTGAAACCATTAAAAAAACGTTTTCCAAAACGAAATTTTTATAAACAAATTGCTGGATTTGATAATAATTTATTCATTTTTGAAAGTTGGAAATGGTTAAGTTGTAGGGAATCTTTTTCTTGAAAAAGTGATTTGTAATTTATTAAAATCGCATAATTTTTTTAAATTTGGTAAGAAGCGATAAGAAAAAAAGTTGGGGCAAAAATAAAATTTATTAATAAAATTATTTTTCTGTGTTTCAAATTTTTTTCATGTAAAATAATCTTTTCTCTTTCAAAATAGCACTTCAATAATAATATTGCTATTTTTTTAAGCAAAATTATCTATTTTTGCCTGAGGTCTAATTTTCGTGGATCAACTACCTTAAGGCATTGGATCAATCGAATTACGTGACTAAATTATACATTAATTCGTTCATGTAAGATAACTTTTATAATTTACAAAGCATCTTTCTGAAAAATTGAAAAACGTGAAAAATATAATAAAGCACGTCTGTTAACTCCTTTCTAGTAAAAATTTTTAAAAAAATTGAAAAAGTTCTTGATAATTATTATCAACCGTAAACATTTTTGCAAAATTTCACTTAAGATAGTTCATCCACAAAAATTAGACCTCAAGCAAAAATAGATAATTTTGCTTTCAAGAATAGCAATATTAATATTGAAGTGCTATTTTGGAAGAGAAAAGATTAATTTCCATGAAAAAAATTTGAAATACAGAAAAATAATTTTATTAATAAATTTTATTTATGACCCAACTTTTTTCCTTATCGCTTCTTACCAAATTTTAAAAAATTTTGCGATTCTAATAAATCATAAATCATTTTTTCAGAGAAAAGATTTCCCACAACTTCACCGTTTCTTTTTTTTTAAAATAAATTCTTTAATGGCTGAAACCATTAAAAAACATTTTCCAAAACGAAATTTTTATAAACAAATTGCTGAATTTGATAATAATTTATTCATTTCCGAAAATTGGAAATGGTTAAGTTGTAGGAAATCTTTTTTTTGAAAAATTGATTTGTAATTTATTAAAATTGCATGATTTTTTTAAATTTGGTGAGAAGCGATATGAAAAAAAGTTGGGACAAAAATAAAATTTATTAATAAAATTATTATTCTGTATTTCAAATTTTTTTCATGGAAATTAATCTTTTCTCTTCCAAAATAGCCCTTCAATAATAATATTGCTATTCTCGAAAGCAAAATTATCTATTTTTGCCTGAGGTCTAATTTCCGTGGATCAACTACCTTAAAACTCAACTTTCCTTCAAACAGTAAATCTTGAAGAAGCTCTGAATTATGAAATTAATAAATTAGACATTTTTGAGCTGAAAATTGATAAAATCCCCATTATAATGTGGTTGAGGCAGAGGACGTTGCCCACACACGGAGGGAGTGTTCTGCACCCCTTTTTCCACCCCCCGTATCCCGCACCCACGATCCGGGTTCCGTGTCTCCCGGGCTGCAACTGGGGTGAACGCCCTTGCCTGACCCAGACTCAGAATCGATCTCCATTCGTTGCACGCTACCCCTTCACGTCACTTGTCTCTTCACATGGGATTTTCTCGGATGCACCCCCCTAACCTCTTAAAAATTGACCTGTCCTAAACAATTTTTAAAGTAACCACCCTTTTCGTCAACGAGCTTCAAAAAGATAGAAGAAACAACTTTAAGAAAAGAGGTATAACTGAACGCATTGAGATCAGGGTGTGAAGTTACAATAAAGAGAAAAAAAGACCCTTTCCTCATTATCTCGCCCCTAAAAATAGTCAGCTGAGCGCGAGTCAAGCGCGAGCTCGTTTACTTTCTGTGGGGTGACACTCATCTCATGCTAAATGATCATCCCTTGATTCGAAATCCAATTTTACCCGACCTCCAATGATCGATTCTGCACCGCGAAATTTCAAATATTCCCTTTCTGCGGTTCTTTAATTTTCCTTCCGAATTCGATTCATTTTTGAAAATATGCTCTCTAAATATGAATCAGTCAAAATCTACTGATTATCAGTGAAATTTGACTGATTTAAATAGCTAAAAAGAGGTTACTGTAAATCAGTCAAATTCCATTGATTGCTTCAGTGAAAATTAACTGATTTAACAGTTAAAATTTTTTTTTCACTGTTTCAATCAGTGATAATCAACTGATTAAACAGTGAAATATATTTTTTCACTGGTGAATCAGTGCAAAGGCAAATCACTGATTCAATCTGTGAAAATTTGACTTATTCAGATTTAGAAAGTGGAGTGAATGAATTTAGAGCTGGTGCCTTTTGATTTTTAACACATTTTCTGGTTGGGGATTCGATCATAAATATCTGTTGATGTACCAAAAGAGTTTATTTGTGGGATGAAATGATTTGCTGAGTTTAAAATATATATTCATCGGTCTTTTTATCATTTTAAGAATTTTCATTGGCACGTACCCAAGTGTGAAGTTAGATACGACCCAAGACTGGGCCAAGATCGACAAAAATGTTGCCGAAGATCGGTTGCCAGTATCGTGCCGTTGCTGGAATGATAACTCTGGTATGCACTTGGCGGTCAATTGTGGACCAAACTCTGGCCGCCAAGACTTGGTTTTGATACAGCAACGGGCCGATGCTGTGTCGAACTCTGGTTTTCTCACATCCAGAATGGTTTGCCCTGGTAAAAGTGACACATGGCCCAGTAATGTGCCGTCCATGGACGGGACTCTGGCTCTTCTACTATCGGAACTGGATGCCATAGTAAAAGTGACAATCGGCTTGGTATAGGGCCGATATTGGGCCAAGTTTCGGCTAAAGGTCGGTATATGTAAACAGTCGACAAAGGCAGCCGCCATCGGCCCAGCACTTGACCGATTTAAACTGCGATAATGGCCCAATAACAATAGCCGACTGTTGGCTGCCAAGATTGGGCCAAAATTGTGCCATATTATCGTCTTTGGCAATTCGCACTTGAGTATCCACAATAATTTTGTTTGTCAGGGAAGTTACAGAAATTTCTAACAGTGCATATAAATTTTAAAATAAATGTATTAAACTTTCATTCCACGTAATGGAAGTTTAATACAGAAATGTCTAACAGTGCATATAAATTTTAAAATAAATGCATCAAACTTCCATTACATGTAATGGAAGCTTTTTTCAGTAACGTATATTAAATTTAAAATACTTTAATCTTAAAAAATACAAGTTTTTGTTAATTTTAATGTATTTTGATTGAAAATTTGATAAATTTAATATGAATGTACTCTCTAAATCTGAATCAGTCAAATTTTTACTGATTGAATCAGTGATTTGCCTTTTCACTGATTCATCAGTGAAAAAATATTTTTCACTGTCAAATCAGTCAATTTTCACTGAAATAATCAGTGAAATTTGATTGATTTACAGTAACCTCTTTTTAGCTATTTGAATCAGTCAAATTTCACTGATAATCAGTAGATTTTGACTGATTCAAATTCAGAGAGTATATTAATTTTTCATAAAATAAAATTCTATTAATTCTAATTTACCATTTGTATATTAAAGTTTAATAAAATTAATAAGTTTTTAACACTGTGGTTAAATTATTTGCAACCATAGTATAGAAAAATTATTATCGATAATTTATTTCTAAGTTGTGATTTATCGATCACAAATTTTTAATAAAGAATAAGGATAAATCCTTCTCAATCACATAAATTAGTATCTTATACAGAGAGAAATTACCTTTTAAAAATATTTCAAAAGTTGATTTCCAATTCGCAATTTTGCATAAACTTGCAAAAATGCATTTGGTATAAAAAGTTATCACAAAAGTTTTACAAAAATCACCAGAATAGTAAACTCTGCCAGTTTCTCATTTTTTTTTCAACAAAGTATAATCATATCTCGTTTTCTTATTCCAAACTAAACAGATTTTTAAAAAAATGGAAATAAATCATATTTTTTCTTTCAAGCGAATTTAAAATGCAAGCGAGATGTTCTTGCTTGAACGTTAACAATTCTCTAATAGCGAATAGTTGTTGCAGCAAAATTCCATCGACATTTCTTGATTTCATGCGATTTCTTGAAAAAGGAATAAAAACAAATCTGTTAAAACGTTCCTCTACCGTAGATCTTGAACGAGCAGCGCAGTGCAAGTCCTGCATGCTTCGAAATGAGGCCGTTACTCCAGCCCCATCGAGCCCTCCCAACGCCTCCCTCTTTCCTCCTTTATCTCTGTCTCTCTTTATATGTATCTCCTTCTCTCGCAACCCCGTCAACGCCTCTAGAACAATCGAGGGAGTTCGGTGCTCGGAGTTGCTTAAAGTACTTTATGATTAGAGCGTGTATTCACAGCTCTCATTCCTGACATATCGACCTAAACGTCACAGATTTTAATCAACCAAATCATTAATTTTCAGAGGCGCGAGGCTTTATATTTCTTACAACAATTAATACCATTTACAAGAAGAATTTTGTTTACAATCATTATGATAAGATTCATATTTTACTTTGTGCTTTTTAAACCTGAATCAGTAAAATAGTCACTGATTATATCAGTGAAAATATATTAACTGATAAATCAGTGCCCTGCTGTGATTTCACTGAGAAATCAGTGATATAATTATACACAATAATAATTACAATATATAATAATAATTACGTGATTTCTGTTTAGTGTTATTTAACCTAAAATAAGTACCTAATTCTAAATAATCCTTACCTAAATCTTCACCTAATCCTAATCCTTACCTAAATAAATACCTATGATTGAGTTTATCGATCGTTAAAATATATTTCTGGTTTTATTATTCTAACCCGTGTGGAAAAATTTCATGGCAGTCTATTGTCTGATCTGGCAATGTCCAGACCGGCTAGTCTGGGAGTTCTGGTCTGGCTCTAACCTGGCGCTGATCAGCATTCCATGATAATAAAGTTTGTATGTGGCGAACGAAAATGTTTACTTTTTGATTCCAAATTGTGAAAATTCGAAATCGATAAATGTTCAATTAAAATGGTTTTTCAACCAAAACTTTATTAACTGACCACCAATTACACTCTAAAAAAAAGTCTATCCATAGTGAAATTACGTTCTTTTCAGAATGCATCCATTGAAATTAAGCATATTCCTTTTGTCTACCAACAGAATCTTTTTCCTGTTACAAAACTCATCTGTGAGATGCAAAAAGAAAATATTTTTAGCAATGAATTTTTAGCAGAATGCATCCATTGAAATTAAGCATATTCCTTTTGTCTACCAACAGAATCTTTTTCCTGTTACAAAACTCATCTGTGAGATGCAAAAAGAAAATATTTTTAGCAATGAACGATTTTTTTTTACTCTGAAAAGAAATCCTCTAATTATGTAAGGATTGCATTTCTAGACTAGGAGACGAAGTGCGCCTGCGCATTAGTGAGTGCACATCGTCTGGTGCTAATCTGTTCACAGATATTTTGTCAGTACGGTGCCAACTACGAAGAATATATTTATTTATGATCAAAATCAATTAACGAAATCAAATAATGGATTTCTACAAATTATTAGGAATCTCAGAGTGCGACGTAGAAATTTTGAAAGGTGCGTATACCAAAACAAACAATTTTGATCCGCATAACCTTATTTTTCATTGCTTCTGATGACAATTCAAAGATATTCCCAAGAATGTCAATAAAAGCATAAATGTGGCTACTACACTCTAAAAACGGAATATTGACTGTCGAACAATTCATGAAAAATAAGGTTATGCGGATCAAAATTGTTTGTTTTGGTATACGTACCTTTCAAAATTTCTACGTCGCACTCTGGGATTCCTAATAATTTGTAGAAATCCATTATTTGATTTCGTTAATTGAGTTTGTTTATAAATAAATATATTCTTCGTAGTTGGCACCGTACTGACAAAATATCTGTGAACAGATTAGCACCAGACATTCTGAAAAGAACGTAATTTCACTATGGATAGACTTTTTTTCAGAGTGTATAACCTAAAATATCCTTATGACAGCTACACATTTTTTCCGTAAAACAGTTTCGTATATGTATTATTTTTTATACAATTTATTCATTTTATGAAATATACAGTTGTTTTTTATTTGTAAAAAAATATTTTGATTCGAAATTATCAGTAAAATGTTTACTATAGAATTTATTGTGAAATTTAAAATGCAACAAAGTTTAAAAATAATTTTGTGACACTTTTTCAACATTATATATTTAATAGATCATGGACTTTCAATTTTACACGTATTGGAAAATTTGTAATGTGAGCAAAGTTATATCTTAAAATTTCTTTAGCTTGTGTACATTTCTTATAGGTTATATCATAGAATGTGTTTTCTTTTAACATCGAAATTATACTTCCTTCGTACGACAAAGGATTTTATTTCCAGACCAAAGGAAAAACTTTGGCAGTAAAATGATAGCACTTGAAACGAAAATACTTCAACTATTAGAGGATTTCCTCTTATGCCAATTTTGAGTAGAAAATCCATTCATAGTGAACGGAATTGTTCGACAGTCAATATTCCGTTTTTAGAGTGTAGTAGCTAACCAGCCGCTGGCTCGTGGCTGGCTAGCCACTGACTAGTGTCTGACCGGCCGCTGGCTTGAGGCTGAGCAGCTTATGGTTTGTGGCTGGCCAGCCGCTGAATAGCGGCTGATCGTACAAAACCGCTACAGTTCTGGCCAGCCCCAGACCAGGCCTTATAGTCAGCACCAGAACTGGAAACCAGACAATCTGGCGCTGGCCAGCGCCATAAAATTTTTCCACGCCTGTGCCTAAAGATATCACTGATTCATCAGTCGAATTTTACTGATTCTCACTCAAAGACTTCTAGCTGCTGCCATCATTGAATAGTCACTGCAAATCAGTGTCCGTCCACTGATTCAAGTTTAGAGAGTGGTGAAAATATTATAAAATATTGAGTTAGAACCACCCTATTTGAGGAAAGAAACGACAAATCAAAATGACACCATTTCTTTACAAAAGTTACAAAATATTCCGATTGTCTCGAGTTATAGACGCTCCCCCCTAAAGTACTTCAACATTATTTCCCAAGTGTAACATTCACATATATGATACTCGTTTGCATGCAAGATGCGAGTTCGTAATACCACATACGCAATATATCTCCACCTATAACACCTTCTCATTTGAAACCTTTCCGTGAAACAAAATTACATTAAAGTAAAAGCAAAATTTTCGTCTTATCCATGAATCTCAGAGGACCTAAACTTCCTCCTTTAATTAAAATATCTTGAATGAGAAAACTGTACCTATTGCGTTAGAATTGGCCTTTTTAAAGGCTCAAGAGACTAGGAGAGGGCGGGGGAGTTTTTGAGGTTAATCTTCCTCGTAGAAGACGAAATCGGGGAATAAGAGGAAAAGGAGAGTTAAGAATGTAAAAAGTAAATAAGATAAAAAATGGAAAAACGAAAAGTTGAAACGTCCGGTAGACCGGGTGGTTGGCCGGCCGGCGGAACCTGCAAGGGCGGAAGTGAGGGTGGGAATGGCGCATGCGTTCTTTGCTCGCCCGTGACTGCACCAAGGGGTGGTTCAATGTTACGGGAGGGCACTGACCCGAGCGAACGAACGAGAATCCACCCTCCGATGCACCGAGGTGAATACACCCCTGGTACAGAGCTCTACCGGTCTCGCGGGCTTGCCATCAACCCCGTAGCAACCCCTTCCGCGAACCCAAACCAACCTTCATGGCAACGCTCTGCCGGGCCGCGCCCGGGATCTCTATCCAGCTCTTATAAATTACCTGGACCACCGTTACGATTCCAGATTCCCATTATTCACAGATTGTGAAATACATCTGGACCGATGCCGATTCTCAACTCCTCCGCTCACACAACTATTTATTTAGAGAAAGAAGGAATACTCTCTAAATCTGAATCAGTCAAATTTTCACTGATTGAATAAGTGATTTGCCTTTTCGCTGAATCATCAGTGGAAACAATATTTTTCACTGTTTAATTAGTGAAAACAATAATTTTTACTGATTCATATTTAAAGAGTAGAGTTGTTTAAAAACAACTTCTTTGAATCCTGATTTTTTATAAGAAGGCTGACATTAAAAATCTCTTCTTTCTTTCAAAATATCCCCGGTTTGTTAGAACGTTCCTTTTTAAGATTAGAACGAATTGTAGAATCAAAATTTATTAAAACATACTCTATAAATCTGAATCGGTCAAATTTTCACGGATTGAATCAGTGATTTGCATTTTCACTGATTCACCAGTGAAAAATATATTTCACTGTTTAATCAGTTAATTTTCACTGTTTAATTAGTGAAAACAATATTTTCCACTGTTATATCAGTTACTTTTCACTGAAGTAATCAGTGAAATTTGACTGATTCGCAGTAACCTCTTTTTAGCTATTTGAATCAGTCAGATTTCACTGATAATCAGTAGATTTTGACTGATTCAGATTTAGAGAGTAGCCAGGACTGATCAGTTCTCATATTTACGCTAATTGCAACTAATGCAAAGCAAAAAATCTGCACATTCTCATCGCGCCCAGCTCGCTTCGCTGGCAAACTTTAATTAATAACACAGGCCGACATTTTTCAGAGCCTGGGACCAGACTATACTTTTACGAAGGTTTTTGGTGCGCTGAATCGTTATCCGACCTCAGAATTAACCTCAGAATAGATATCCTAACCTAAAAGTGCAAAAAAAACGGTTTTTTGTTATATTTGAGGTTAAATTACATCGCGATTTAACTTTTTTCTAGAAACTCGTCATGGCATATGAAAGTACCACTTTTACCCTTCAAAACCCTTTTTGAATTTTTCAAATATCTTTTTTTTTCTTAGAGATATCGTTCAATGAAGTTTAGTACTTTGCCATTTTCGTGAATACAACCTTCTTACCGAAAAAAAGTTCGTCCGGAAAGCAGAAGAAATTATACGCTTCTATGTTTCTTGGGTTGGTAAATCCACATTCAACCTCAGAATTGCTCCATCACCTCAAGTTATTTATATTTTCTAACTATGTATAGAATAACCCCTAATATAGCAAAGTGGCGTATTTTGCACTTTTAGGTTAGGAAATTTAAAAAACCTAAGGTGATAGAGCAATCCTGAGGTTGGATGTATATAAAATAACTCCTGATATAGCGAAAAATGGTGTATTCTGCACTTTTAGGTTAGGAAATGTAAAAAAATTTTTTTTTAATTTATCCACAAAATGATAAGTCGAAGTTTCTTTGGTATAAAATATAGTTTAGAAAACATTTAAAAAATTTTTTGGCATAAATATTCTAGTTAAAAAATTGAATTTTTGATTTTCAATAGTGTTTTTTTAAAATCAAAATATAAAACATACATCTTGTCAAAAAATGTCCTTTTGAGAATTCGTAGACCTCATTCAAATAATTTTCCATCCCAACGTTTTTTCCGTATGTCACAAATTTTGTTTAAAAAATTGAATTTTTCAATTTTAATCGTATTTTTTGAAATTGAAATGAAAGATATACGTTTTATCAGAAACAATTACAGGCAACATTTGTAGATCTTTTCGAAACTAACAATTTTGCATTCTTGCGTTTTTTTCGTTAATTGTTCAGATTTGGTTCCAAATTTATAAAAATCTCCGAAATCTGACTTCCACGCAAATTAAATCATAATTTATTAAACTAAAGTAGATCATATCCAATCGCATTAAATCTCATTGATTTGGTCCGCCATATTGGGTCAGCCATTTTGAATATAAAATTCTAAGAATGTATTTGAATTTGGCAGGATTAAAAACCTACATACATCAAGTCACATAGCAATCAGAATTAACAATAGTTAATGTTCAAAAGAGCTATTATAAATTTAAACTACAAACAACATTCTTCTCAGTTGACAATAAATAAAAACAAAAGGATGCGGAAAGTATCTAAACATATCTTTCTTTGATCATATAATGTTCACAAATTCAAAAACTAAGATTTTTTACACGTTAATCAAGATTTGGGTATCAAAAATGAATCAAATGATCAATTCTAACTTTTTGTTCAAATCGCTAAAAATTTACGCTAGGATAATATTCTTACTGGGGAAAATTCGGAATTCAAAAATGAATTCGAATCAGTATCACTACATACTCAAATTCCCCTCAGCGTCCAAACAAAAGTATAATTCAAAATTTCAAAAATTCGAAACTGTTTAAATTCTCAAAATACAAAAAAAACGAGCGAATATGGTCCAAAAAAATGTCTTAGGATCAACAATTATGAGCAACCAAGAAAAAAGGAGGAAAGAAAAAAGAAGGCAACCTTCCAAAATCCCTTCCTTTTTTTTCTTTAATAAAACCAAAAGAGGATTCATCAATTCATCTCAACGTCCATGCAAGAGTAAAATTCAAACTTTCAATAATTCAAAACTCTTTGGTCCCTCAAAATATAAAAAACGACCAAATTAGTACCACAAACATTTCTTAAAATGAACGATTATGAAAAACCTACAATAAAGGAGGAATGGAAAAACAGGCAAATTTCCAGAACCCTTTCCTTCTTTTTTTTAATAAAGACAAAAAAGAGGATTCATCAATTCATTTCAACGTCCATACAAAAGTATAATTCAAAATTTCAATAATTAAAAAATCTTCGAAGCCTCAAAATATAAAAAGCGACCAAATTTGGACCAAAAATTTTTTTTGAAATAAACGATTGTGTAAAACTAACAATAAAGGAGGAAAGAAGAAAGAAGGCAACCTCCCAAAACCCCTTCCTTCTTTTTCTTTAATAAAAACAAAAAAAAGGATTCATCAAGTCATCTCAACTTCCATACAAAAGTAAAATTCAAAATTTCAATAATTCAAAACTCTTTGAACCCTCAAAATATAAAAAACGACCAAATTAGTACCAGAAACATTTCTTAAAATGAACGATTATGAAAAACCTACAATAAAGGAGTAAAGAAAAAAGAAGGCAAATTTCCAAAACCCCTTCCTTCTTTTTTTTTAATAAAGACAAAAAAGAGGATTAATCAATTCATCTCAACGTTCATACAAAAATAAAATTCAAAATTTCAATGATTCAAAACTCTTGGAACCCTCAAAATATAAAATACGACCAAATTTGGACCAAAAAAAATTTCTGGAAATAAATGATTTTGAGAAACCAACGTAAAAGGAGGAAAGAAAAAAGAAGGCAACCTCCCAAAACCCCTTCCTTCTTTTTCTTTAATAAAAACAAAAAAGGACTCATTAATTCATCTCAACGTCTATACAAAAGTATAATTCAAAATTTTAATAATTCAAAACTCTTCGAACCCCCAAAATATAAAAAACGAACAATAAAATTTCTTAAAATAAGCGATTATGAAAAACCAACAATAGAGGAGAAAAGAAAAAAGAAGGCAACCTTCCAAAATCCCTTTCTTCTTTTTCTTTCTTTCGTAGATGTAGATGGTTGTGGGTAATAAAGACAAAAGAGGACGAAAGAAAGAAAAAGAAGGATGGGGTTTTGGGAGGTTGCCTTCTTTTTTCTTTCCTCCTTTTTCGTTGGTTTCTCATAATCATTTAATTCCAGAAATTTTTTTGGTCCAAATTTGGTCGTTTTTTATATTTTCAGGATTCAAACCGTTTCGAATTCTTAAAATTTTGAATTCGGAACTAAATAATTCATTACAATCATTGCATTTCAAAATTGAAAATCCTTGACCTAAAGGAAATTAGATATATGAATTTAAAAATTATTTTTTCTTCCATTTATATTAATCTTGATGACATCGCGTCCTTGTGCTGTTTTTCTCATTTCAGATATGCTATAAAACTGGTTTAGATTCAATACGAGCTGAGTTCTTTATACTGAACGCACGCAGGATCAAGGTTTATAATTGAGAGATTAGAATTCCGCCACTGTGAAACGGGATAAAGTTCTGGCAACTATTCTGGTCATTCATTCCCTTAATGTGAACAACCTCCCAAAATGGGTTGGTTACGTCAAGAACCTTCTGGATTACGAAAATAACCAAAATCAATACTGTCTTGAACTAATAAAATAAAATCCATCTCTGATGCTTTCCACACATTAATCATTTCTACAGTTCAATCCTATATCTAACAGTTAAATCCAATTGCTATCCTTACCACCTGGGAATCATTCTCCAAAATCCATTACTTATATTTATATTATAAATTAACGTAAAAATAATTTCGTTACAGTTTTCATGATATCATAAAACTAAAAAACTCGTTTACAAATTTTTGTAGACTGTAAAAAATATCGGTTAATTTTCCTACTATGTATTAGGAAATTTTTCCTAAATCCTTAGGAAGCATAGATTTTCCTACAGAAAGTGGAAGTATTTCCTAGATTTGAAGAAAATTGAGCGAATTTTCGGACTTATTTCCGAACTATTAGGAAATATATCAAAAAGGTGAGAATATTTCACAAATCTCCTAAGTGTAGGAAATTTTTCCCATGAAAAGCGAAAATTATTCCATAAAAACGGAAATTTGTTCACTTTTTTTGGATCTTTTACTACTTAAGGGGACTAGGAAGTCAAACTAATCCTATTTTCAAAGTCTAATTAAAAAGTAAATATCAAGATATGAATAATTTTTTTTTCATGGGTTATTTATAACAATTGAATAGAATACAAAAAATATTTTTTCATTGACAAATTCCAATATACAATTATATAATACGGAGGTTCAGCCCGTGAAGGAACATGTTCTGCGAAAGCAAAAAAATTTTCAAACCGATCTGAACCTCGGTTTTTTTGCAATCACTGCAAAACGGAACAAAAATAAGATTTCGAGAAAAACGAAGTTTAAAGTTTTGAAAAACCGTCAATTTTTGCGACTGGCGTTCAGCCTTTTTGTCTCTCATTTTTTCGTTTTTCATCCAAATGATTTAAAACTTTGGCATTTACCTTTTGAATAGTAATTCTATTGAAAAATGCAATAAAAAAATCGATTTTTTGACTTCCTACTCTCTAAATTTGAATCAGTCAAAATCTACTGATTATCAGTGAAATTTGACTGATTCAAATAGCTAAAAAGAGGTTACTGTAAATCAGTCAAATTTCACTGATTATTTCAGTAAAAATTGACTAATTTAACAGTGAGAAATATTTTTTTCACTGATGAATCAGTGAAAATCAACTGATTTAACAGTGAAAAATATTTTTTCACTGATGATTCAGTGAAAAATATGTTTTCACTGATGAATCAATGAAAAAGCAAATCACTGATTCTATCAGTGAAAATTTGACTGATTCAGATTTAGAGAGTAGTGCCCTTAAATTATGAAATATATCAATTTTTCCTATATTTATTTCACCGACCAAACAGTAGGAACTATTACCACTTCTATGTCGAAAATATTTCCGACTATATCTTTAGAAAAATTTACGACCCACTTGTATTTTAAGCTCTCCGACTATTTTCGGAAAATTTCCGAAAAATTGTTTACAGTCTACGCTTCATAAGATAATTAAATAATTGAGGCATCTAACAGAAGGTATAAACATTTTTGCTAATAAAATAGTAGTTTCTCTTTTTTTCAGTGTACATTTTCTTCACATCACTTGAATTGCCATAGACATCAAATAACTTAAAATTCACGTAAAAAATTCACGCTCGTCTTGAAAAAATTAAAACATAAAACAAGAAAGTCGTTACAATATACAAAATACTTTCTTTTTATTCACGCAGTATAACTACTCTTCGAGATTTTATGAAAGCTGAATTTTTGAACAAAGCATCGTTTACCCCCATTGCCCTCGGGGTTTGAATTGCAGCAAAAAAAACATGGCGGCCGTCTGCTGAAAGGATTAATGCAGTCTTTAAAGAGCGTTGTTGGTTGCGTCAACGTCGTTGCAATGGTCATTATGTGCATGAGTTCGACATGAAATAACTTCTTGCAAAAAGACCTTCTTTTCATGAGAAATAAAAAAATTAAGAAAAAAATAAACGAACGATGAAGGGAACGGTGCTTATGTTGTATATCAGATCTTGCCCTGCATTGATGCCTAACTGGTACTCGAGACGACTGGCAGGGGGTTTGCTAGTCGGAGTCGGGGTTGACTCGGCGGTTGGGTCGATTCCCTGTTATGCTAATTTGTCAACCGTCAGGGAGCAGAGTCAGGGTGGCCAACCGGGACCAAAACTTACTTCTCGCTTCTCTCGAATCAAGTGAGCTTCGCTGATCCAACAGTGTTTCAGAATCGTACTGGTAGCACCACTCGGCCTAATTTTACCCGCTTAACGAACTAATTAAAATTTTAAACAAACAGCGAATCCGCTTTCGACGCAAACCTTACTTCTCTTGAAACGTCAGTCAGCCAACGATCCGCATTTATTGCGGAATGCTTCTCGATAAATTATACTGAGCTCTACCTACTCAAGGCTATTACTTTTCCGGAAATCGAAATATTTTCTCATGAGAATTTTAATTTTAGAATACGATAGTTTTAATTTATTTTTTTCACATTTATAAAGTAATATATAGAGATCAAGGAAGTAAATTATAATTTTAGGATTGCTGAAAATTAAATTAAGTGATTATATTTTTTGAAGTTTAGATAGAAAATTCAAGAATGAGACATTCCCGTGCAGAAATTTTGGTGGGGCGCCGATCGGGCCCCGATAGGGTAATCTGTCTAGCGCCAGACCAGTAATGAAACGCTCTACCCGATCGGTCCCAGATCTGGGCTTGTAAAATGGGGGCCCGATCTGGTCCAGATATGGCCCCTTCTAATTTTGTATTTTTAAAAATAGTAAAATTTAAAGGCATTTCGTTTAATAACAATAAATAGTTGGTTCTAAAAAATTTATTTCATAAATTCAGATTAGTGATGCAACAGTATAATTAAAAGTATAAAAACAGTATAATTTTTAAACCCATTTTTGTACTCTGTAAAACTATTCGATTCTTCTGAATCTAAAAATATATTACATTATTAATCATTTTCTTTCTAAAAAATTCACTTTGGAAAATTGAATATACGATATAAAAAATAATGAAACACAATAACATTCTACACTTAAAATTATAATTTTCTTTTCAAATTACCGTTAATAAAAAAATATTTCCGAACTCGCCATGTACTTTTTGCTTTTGGCATTTTAATATCAATATAGTCACTATATAATATCAGGACCACAACACATGGCCACACCATGTGCCCTCCTGCGGCCACATGTGGAAAATCCGATCGGTCCCAGATTGGAACTTGGAAACAAATTGGGCAATTTCTGCACGGGTTTCAGAAAAATAGAGATTTTTTTAATTTTAAAGTCTTACATTTTTTTGTGATGAAACCTTATAAATCTTCACATCAATGTTTGTCAATGTCATTGTCAATGTCAATGTTTTGAGTATCTTATTCAATTTTAAGTTTGGCAAATTGAAATGCAATTTAAAATAGGAAAAATAATTTTTTGTTAATATTGGAATTCAAATATTTAAAGAATTTGAAAATCCTTCTGTGGAAAAAAAGACGCTTTCTACTGCGCTGGGATTCGAGCCCAGGTCTTTCATTTTAAACTCACCTAATTAATTTGAAATCAATATTGGAATTTATTCAAGCAAGCCCGTGTGGAAATTTTGTCATGGCGCTAGCCAGGCCCCAACCAGGAAAAACCGGGCCCCAATTTGGGTATCGAGGCAGGACCAAACCGCAAATGAAACGCCTAACCCGACCAAAGCCTACCTCATGGCCCAGTTTGGTCCCAACTTGGCACCGTTCATTTTGTGAGTCTCAGCCATATTAAAATTTTTTTTAATGTCTTCATCTAATCCTTCTAGAATAATTTTCGAGATTTAAAATGTAGTCCAAGTCATATATTTTAATATTATTAACAAATATTTTGAATTGAATTTGATTTTGAGATTACACTGAAACCAAGTATGGACTTTTTAAAAAACTTTCAATGGAGTTCACGACAGCCCTTTTATTTATTAAAAATAAAAGTGTTAAACACGCAGTTAAAATAAATCGAAAAATTTAACACTTTATTCCAACCTCTAAAATGACAGATTCAAAGTCTATTCTACAAATTTGATTTACTTACTATCGCAGAAATTAAATGCATACACTACCGAAAATAATCATTAATATCTTTGGCATAATTTAAAGAACCCGGGTTCAAGACTGGAGGCGATCTAAAAACACAAGCACAGCCAAAGTAGGTGGCGCTGTAACCGCAATAACTATTGAACAAGGATCAAGGTTGGCTTCATGCCACATCCAAGACATTCGACATGTTGTAGCCAAATAATAATTTTCCAAGTTGGGGCCAAACTTGTAATAGGGCAAAAATTTGGCAATTTCCACACGGGAGGCAACACATTTATTTGTTTTGATTAAATATTAAAATATGCATAAAAACCGTGCCCGACGTTTGGATTCATATTTGCGAGAAGATTAGGATTTTAAAATAAAGGGTTTCCCAATAAGGGTGATATGTTTTGAAATTGAAAAAAAACACTGAATATTCATTCGGAATTGATCGAAATCTTTTTTATTATATTGGATATTCTATGCCATTTATGATTTAAACAATATATCGGCGAAATGTCCCCCGAGACTTGAGCCAAAAATGCGCCTCATCAGAAAAGATGATTTTTTGATGAAAATTGGGATGATTTTCAATTGATTCCAGAGCCCAATCCGCGAACTCCCGACGCAAACGATGGTGATTAGGCTTCAGTTCTTGGGCCAGAATCATCTTATAGGGATGCAGGCCAAGATCCAATCGGAAAATACGCCAGGTAGTCATCCTGGACAGGCCCAATTCCTGAGATCGGCGTGGCACGGACAATTCACGGTTTTCCTCGATACTGGCCTGTACGGCGGCTATATTCTGTGTAGAACGTGCGGTACGCATACGATTTTTAGGCTTAGTATCCAATAGAGTAAATTCACTCTCCAACTTATCGATTATTCGACGAATTGAGAGCGCGGATGGAGCAGAATGACGACCATATTTTGCACGATATGCTCTTTGAACACCGACAAAACTTCTCGAATTTTGATAAAATAATTGGACAATTTCCAAACGTTGTGGAAGCGTGAAACTACTCATGATTAAATGGCAAACCTTACTGATGACAACTGACAGCAGACGTCAAAAATTTCAGTTCAAATCAGCCCGATAGGGACATTCAAAATCATATCACCCCTATTGGGAAACCCTTTAGAAGATAATATACTGAAAATCTCACAGGCGATTATCAAATTAATATTTTTCTTGTTTTGCATTGCTCAATTCGATCTTTATGAAAAGCAATAAAAAAAATTAAGGACATTTTAAAATTAACTCCAAGTGCGTAAATATTTTGCGTCTCACTTTTAACTATCTTTAATTAAAACGAGGATACTAGAATTTTTCAAAAGTAAACATAATGCCGGCGCCTTAAATTTTTTTTAATTAATAAATTTATTGTTTCTGACCTTTATGATTTGATAAACAGTGATTAGTTTTTAATGTGGCTTTGGGGTCCAGAAATAATGTAACATAGAGTTTCATTTTTTTTCCTCAAACGTTTCGACTCTGATCGGAATCCTCATCAGAAGAATATGAAACTCTGAGTTAAATTATTTCTGGACCCTAAACCCAAGTTAAAAACCAACCACTATTAATATTATTGAGGGTCGATATAAGCCAGCTACACTGTTAGAAATTTCTACACCGTAATTTCCTGAAACACGTGACTGGAGTTTTATTTAGTTACAGTTTCGTAAAATGAAGATAGAATTTCAGAAAATTCAGTTACTTTTTAGTAAATTTATGGGGATTCGCCACCTTTAATATTTTTATTTTCTGTATGAGTTTAGACCTTCCATGTAATTTTTTTTATGTTCAGTACCTTTATTTAGAAAGGATTTGAGGGATTTTAAAAATCCCAGCACCTTTATGTATATTTAAACTAAAATTTTTGAGTTTTTTGAACATTTTTTGAATTTGAATAACTTTTTTGTTCTTTAACCAATTCTCATGATTATTTTTTTATTTTGTTCCTTACAGATTTTTTTGGGTATTTTTAAATTATATTTTTTTTGTAACTTTTTTCAGTCATGTTACCTTATTTTTCATACTAAAAAGTTGCTACACATTGTAAGGAACGAAATAAAAAAAGAATCATGACAAGTGATAAAAAAATAAAAAGTTATTCAAAGTAAAAAAATGTCAATAAAATGCCCAAAAAACTCAACTATTTTGTTTAAAAGTACATAAAGGTGCTGGAATTTTTAAAATCCCCCAAATCCTTTCTAAATAAAGGTACTAAACCTTCAAAATATTACATGGAAGGTCTAAACTCAAAAAATAAAGATATTAAAGATGGCGGATCCCCTTCTCTCCAAAACTGAATCTGTGAAATTTCACTGATTCTCAGTCAAACACTGATTAAAATCGTGAGAAGTTAGTCACTGAGAATCAGTGATAATGTACAGATTCATTCAGTGAAAATGTTATCACTGATTGGATCAATGAAAGCGACTGAACGAATCAGTTGTACGGATTACTGAATTAATCAGTGAAAACAATCATTGGATGAATCAGTCATTTTATGGTCACTGATTTATTTCTGCGAACATTTTCAGTGATTTCACCAGTAAAATGGCAGAAACCACTGATTTTTCAGTGAATACCTACACTACTGATTGATTCGGTGAACATCTCACTGATTCAATTTTAGAGAGTTAAGAAACAATTTCCTAATTTCCTTAGAAAGTGTTGAATGTTCCGATACGTGTATCCGGAAATTATGAAACTTACACCAAGAAAAATTTTACATGTTTGGTAACAAAAATTTTATGCAGTTACATGTAACTGAAAATTTAGTTACAAATTCCCAATTTCATGATAAATTTCATAAAAATTCTGTTACAGTTTGGTAGTTTTAAGATAAACTTAATAAAAATTCAGTTCAGTTTGCATAATATTAAAAGAAATTTCAGTAAATTTTTTACAATTTTAAGATACCTTTACCCCAAAACTTCATAAAAATTGTCAAATTTTACGTTATTTTTGTAACATAAAAATATCGTAAATTTTCGAACACTTCTAAGAGTGTATTTAAATTTATGTAAATAACTGCCCGCTATCAAAAACCAGTAATCAAGATAATTTCTTTTACGAAACCACCGAGCATAATCTTCAATTTAATACTTCTCTGACAAAGTTTCCCGTGCAGAAATTGCCCAACTTGTTTCCAAATTCCGATCCGGGCCCGATCGGATTTTCCACATGTGGCCACTGGGGGGCACATGGTGTGGCCCGAGTTGGAACCACATCGGATTATGATAAACAAGATTATTTTCAAATTTTGTGTTGTGGTCGTGATATTTTAGTGACTATATTGAAATTAAAATGCCAAAAGCAAAAAGTACATGGCGAGTTCGGAAATATTTTTTATTAACGGTAATTTGAAAAGAAAATTATAATTTTAAGTGTAGAACGTTATTGTGTTTCATTATTTTTTATATCGTATATTCAATTTTCCAAAGTGAATTTTTTAGAAAGAAAATGATTAATAATGTAATATATTTTTAGATTCAGAAGAATCGAATAGTAGGAAATACTGTTGCATCACTAATCTGAATTTATGAAATAAATTTTTTAGAACCAACTATTTATTGTTATTAAACGAAATGCCTTTAAATTTTACTATTTTTAAAAATACAAAATTAGAAGGGGCCATATCTGGACCAGATCGGGCCCCCATTTTACAAGCCCAGATCTGGGACCGATCGGGTAGAGCGTTTCATTACTGGTCTGGCGCTAGACACATTACCCTACTCTCTAAATCTGAATCAGTCAAAATCTACTGATTATCAGTGAAATTTGACTGATTCAAATAGCTAAAAAGAGGTTACTACGAATCAGTGAAATTTAACTGATTACTTTAGTGAAAAGTAACTGATTTAACAGTGGAAAATATTGTTTTCACTGATTAAACAGTGAAAATTAACTGATTTAACAGTGAAAAATATTGTTTCCACTGGTGATTCAGTGAAAAGGCAAATCACTGATTCAATCAGTGAAAATTTGACTGATTCAGATTTAGAGAGTATCGAGGCATTTTTCCCGATCAGGGCCCGATCGGCGCCCCACTAAAGTTTCTGCACGGGTTCCCTTCGATATAAAAAAGTAAAGAAGCGATTTAAGCGACCCTTAGTGCATTAATGAATTTCCTTGTGGAATTGAGAATTGAAATCACTAGGATACTGTGGCTGCTGCAGTAGTAACATAACAGTAGTAGGAACTCGACGGTCCTTCCGCTACCGGGCAGAGGCGTACGTCGTTATTTCGCGGTGGATGCTGTGAGATCAATAGCGTGGAGAGCCGAACAGGCAGAGAGCAGCAGTACTGAGAGAGACACAGAAGAGACGAACCAGACAAGGAGGGCTAGAGAGGGAAAGGGTGAGCGAGAGGAAGTGCGAGCAGGAGAAATGTTAAAAGAAGATGACATACAGGAGTGAATAGAGATTTCTTAAGGAGAGAGAGAGAGAGAAAACAAAGGGTGACTCCCCTAGTCCCGGAAACCCTACCTCTCCCAACACCCTCTCGCCATCTATTTTTCTCTCCCTCCTCCCCCTTCTCTCCTTTCTCTCCCTGCTGGCCCTTCCACCCTTCTCAATCTATCTTTACCCCTCGCAATTTCTCTCTCGCTTTCTCTTTCCTTCTCCTTCTCCTTCTCACTCTCTCGATTTCAATTTCCTTCTCGCTCTCTTCATTTCTCTTCTTTCTCACTCTCTCGCAGCCTATTCCTCTCCTCCCTGGCTCTTTACCACCCTACCCAGAAACAACCCCAGGAGTCGATGCATCCAGGGTCGTTGCTACCGGCAGCGAACGATCCAACGTTCCCGGCATGCTACGTATCCGTTTGCATGTGTGCCAGCAAGTCTGCGTGGTCCATGCACTTTCCCATCATGTGTATGGATACGCATTTTCCTCATTCCAGGATAGATGAATCGCTTTTTTTCAGGGACAAATTAATTAAAGCAATTCTGAAGAATTTACTCCATTTAGAAGGGATTTAAATTGATGGAAGGTTTTTTTAGTTTCGCTTTTGCTCTTCAAATTAACGAAACCCTGGGGATAGTTCATTTGAAAGAGAAAATTAAACTAGGAAATGGAATTCCAAACGGAAAAAATAGAATGCAAAATTTTTTGTCCAAAATTAGTTAAGCGTTTTGAGTAAATGTAACATTAAATGCAATGAGAAAGAGAGTGAAGAGTAAGTCTACATGGAAATAGACAATTTTCGCTAAATTAGGTTTCAATTTTAGGAAAAACGTGTCATGATGAGAATTTTCCGCAGCGAAATATTAAACTTTAGATATACTATATGATAATTTATTATAGACTGTAATAATCTATACTAAGGTTTCATATCATTTTTTAATTTTTAGTGTTTTGACTGCGAAAAATTTTCAGTCCGCTAAGAATAATTACCATTGCACTTCCATTTTCCCTTAATTCCTAATATTTTTTAGAAATCTGAATCAGTCAAATTTTCACTGATTGAATAAGTGATTTGCCTTTTCACTGAATCATCAGTGGAAACAATATTTTTCACTGTTAAATCAGTTGATTTTCACTGTTTAATTAGTGAAAACAATATTTTCCACTGTTAAATCAGTTACTTTTCACTGAAGTAATCAGTTAAATTTCACTGATAATCAGTAGATTTTGATTGATTCATATTTAGAGAGTATGATTTACAGTTAAAATTCATTTTAATGAATATTGCTAAGTAGTAAAATTGATCTATATCGTACGTCTTTTTTACAGTGTTCTCTCTAAACCTGGATCAGGGAACGGCCACTGATTCGCAGTGACTATTCACTGATGGCAGCAGTTATAAGTCTTTCACTGCGAATCAGTGAAATTCGACTAATGAATCAGTGAAATAGATTAAATTCACTTATTGAATCAGTGAAATCTTCAGGTGGGGATAATAAAACCAGCCATATATTTTAACGATCGATAATCTCGTTTATTTTAGATTAAACAACCTAAAAAGGAATTACGTAATTATTATTATATATTGTAATTATTATTGTGTATAATTATATAATGTAACGTGTAGATGAAACTTTTGAATTCGCCAATTCAAAAGTTATGTTCACGTGGCGCGTTCACTGATTCCTCAGTGAAATCTAGCCAGGGCACTGATCCATCAGTTGATATATTTTCACTGATATAATCAGTGACGACTTCACTGATTCAGGTTTAGAGAGTTGATAGCAAGATTTGCTGCGTATAGACATTTTGTAAATAATGTAGTTAATAAAGTGCGTTATACAGAAAGGTCAGTAAATTTTATTAGTTTGAACGCTATGCCCAGCGTGAATATATATGAGCACCGACTTAAAAGAGATAGCTTTTTCATTAAACTAAATTACACTGTAAAAAATTTTTCGGAAATTTTGCAAAAAATAGTCGGACAGCTTAAAATAAAAATTGCTCGTAAATTTTTCCAAAGATATAGTCGGAAATATTTCCGACATAGAACTGGAAATAGTTCCTACTGTTTAGTCAGAGAGTGTAAATGTTCTTACTAAAAATTGGTTGAAGTTAATAATTTATAAATGATTTTAACTTTTGAAACTCGTGTAAACAACGATTGCGTTCAATAAATTATAGATTTTGAATAAGTTTCTTTTGTATATCCTTGTAATATTAACAATATAAAATGTAATTTTTGTATTCCCAGACAGTTAAGAATAGCGAGTGAATCAGCAGAATTAACTAGTCTACTTACTTCATTCCCGCAGTAATCATTACAAAATATACATGTCATCCATATAAATGTTGAAAAAACTAGTTAAATCTACCAGTATGTAAGTAAATTCTGCGTTTTTCATATTTTGCGTGTATAATATTTTTACTGAGGAATAAAGCTTTTAAAGATTTTAAAAATTCCAATTTTAACGAAATTAAAACTATTAGAATTTAAAGCCCTTATTTAGGTATTTAGAAGTTGAACAGAAAATGCAAAAATGTAAAACAAGTTCAGAATTGTTTATTAATTTAAATTAGGTCAGTAATAGAATACGAGATGCCAAGTTTCAATCTCCTAGTGCCAATATAACGGAAGTTTTAATTCAAAAGGTATGAATACCAAGGAAGTTTATTGCCTTCAAAAATAAAGTGATTTATCTGCCTACAGAAGTTAAATACTTTAGTAACTTAAGAATTTGATTAATAACTTTAACAAAAGACTGTATGAAAATTCCTAAGGAAGGCGTAGTAACTATTAAGTAATTATGAAGTAATTTAAAAGCATAAAAACTCCAATATCACAAATTAAAAGCGCAAAGATTCCACTACCTATGAACAATAATTTCCTTAGCAGTTAAAGAAAATTTAGACACAACACTTCGACTTTTTTTCAAATATCTACACTGTTAGAAGTTCTGCCGTAATTTCCTGAAAACCCAGTCGAAATATCCAACTGGAAACTTCAGTTGAGAATTTCAGCTGAAAAACAAAGTGTGAGTCTCTAGCTGGGAATTCTAGTTGAAATTTCTCAATAGAAAATCAAGTTTGATTTCCAGCTGAAAGAAAACCAGTAGGAATTCCCAGTTGGGAATCTCAGTTAAAATTTCCAGCTGGAAAATCTAGTTAGCTTTTCAGCTGGAATTTCGAGCCGGATTCCAGTTATATTTCAGTTGGATTTTCCAACTGGAAAAATCCAGTCGGAATTTCCAGCTGGGAATTCAAACTGAACTTTAGAGCTGGAATTTCAAGTCAGGTAATCCAGTTAGATTTCAGATGGATTTTCCGTTGGGAAACCCAGTCGAAATTTCCAGCTGGAAAATCCAAATGGATTTCTAACCAGGATTTCTAGCCAGAAGATCCAGTTGGATTTTCAGATGTGTTTTCGACTAAGATTTTCAGTTGGAAAATCTGGTTGAAATTTTTAAAATAGAAAATCAAGTTTGATTTCCAGCTGAAAAAAAACCAGATCGAATTCCCAGCTGGGAATCTCAGTTAAAATTCTTAGCTGGAAAATCCACTTAGTTTTTCAGCTGGAATTTAAAGCCGGATGTTCCAGTTATAATTCAGTTGGATTTTCCAACTGGAAAACCCAGTCTGAATTTCCAGCTGGATTTCCAACTGAATTTTAGAGCTGGAATTTCAAGTCAGGTAATCCAGTTAGATTTCAGGTGGATTTCCCGTTGGGAAACCCAGTCGAAATTTCTAGCTGGAAAATCCAAATGGATTTCTAACTAGGATTTCTAGCCTGAAGATCCAGTTGGATTTTCAGGTGTGGTTTCGACTAAGATTTTCAGTTGGAAAATCTGGTTGGATATTCCAGTTGGAAATTCATTTTTTGAACGCCATTTCACTTTCTTGTTAATGTTATATGTATGCGAATCGCGCAATTTAAACAATTTCAATAGGAGTTTTATACACAAGAGCATTCTGAGAGTATTCTGAGAGTACATTCTCAGTTTACTCTCAGACGCCCGTTCCTAGGGATGATAAATTTTATAGAAATTCTGTTACAGTTTAGTAATTTCAAGATACAATTTATGAAAATTCAGTCGAGTTTCATAATGTTAAGAAACTTCAAAACATCATAAATATCCTCAAATTTTACGTTACCTTTCTAACATAACATTTTTGAAATTTCCGAATATTTCTAACAGTGTACAAACCGCGAGATTCCGTCCTAAGAGATAATCTTATATCGAAAAGTGATTAACCATTCGTAGAACCACCAAAATTGGAAAGAGTATTCGCATGCAATTCTAACTTTATAGCAGAGCTCCAAGAATATTTATTCCGCTCGGATGCACCAGCAAATGGCAGGGAAGAGAGAATATGTTGGCAACAGCTTTCAAGAGTTTGCTTATACGCAAAAGAAATGCCGCCGTACTCACAGTTTCGCCATTTCAAGGGCGAGTAATAACTTTGTCCTTGAAGCAAGGAACTAGCAAAGTTCAACTTTACAGGAAATTCCCATATAATCACCTCTGATCCGTTCATTAATTTCCTAACCATTTAACCCCTTGCTGTCGATGTATTGTTGTCAACCCTTTCCTCACTTCAAGTGACTTGAAAGTCTCCCAGGTCACTTGCTTTTCGTATAGTAACCCTATAAAAAAGTTCTATTCATAAATCAGATTCAAGCAACCAATTGTGTGTTGTACAATATTATACTTTGATATAAAATTATTGTCGGAGCTGTTTAGAATATTGAAGCTACTAGTTTGGCTTTCGATCATAAACTTTCACTCAAGACTGCTAATCAATATTTCCTTGTAAGGGGGGTTGATAACATTAGGGTGTGAGAAGTTTGTAATTTTCGTAGGGTTGGCACATGGGAATCACTGAAGACGAGAAGAGCGTGGGAAAGATTCGTGTACAAATTGATTTTTCCATACTTAAATCAAACCGGATATTTTACGTAATACACGGAGAAACTCTTTATTGTAAAACTTAGTATTATTATATTTATTTTTACTAAAATCAATAGGAAACGAAGATATAACGTCAGTTTTTTATAAATTACTATTTTGAATATTAAACTATGGGGTTACTAATAATATTGGAAAAAATCTGCCCGCTTCGCGGGCACATTCTCATTGCGCGCAGCTCGCTTCGCGCGCAAGTTTGAGCGCGCCTAGGGCGCGCGATTCGATCGTCGCGCTTCGCGCTCCGTAATACTCGATCGTCGAGCTGCGCGCTCCGGAATTTTTGAACCTCGCGCTTCGCGCTCGGTCTTGTGCTCTTCGCATACGTTTAAGTTTACTTCTTATAATTTAATACTGAAGCTCAAACCAACTTAATGATATTAAAGATGATGTAAATTAGTCATCTTCTCAAATTCACTAAGTTTCTTTTTCAGATTCAGTGAAACAGGAAATTCAATTTACTTAAGGCTCTATCGGCCTTAAGGAATACATTCTCATCATGACACTCGCGCTTCGCGCTCGATTTTCTGTATGCATTTTTGTAACTTTTTAATAAATTACATGATTATTGATAAATTTATTTTCTTCCAAATCTTTTAAAAATGAAAAACAATCGTAGACTTTATTTAAGGAAATGATTTTGCAGAACAACGCTTATTTCGTATCACATATTTTGGTGAAAAAAATCGAATTTATTTAATATTAAAAATCAAAACATAAAATATACATCCTGTCGAGAAATTTATCGATAAGAATGTGTAGACCTTATTTAGCCAAACAATTTTCATCTCAAAGATTTTTTTGAATCTCACATATTTTGTCTAAAAAATGGAATTTTTGAATTTTAATCGTATTTTTTGGAATTGAAACGAAAAATATATGTTTTATCAGAAACTGTGTGAGACAAAACTTGTAGATCTTTTTGAAACTAACAACTTTGTATTCTTACGTTTTTTTCTTATTTTACATATTATTGTTAAAGAATTGAATTTTGGATTTTCAATAGTTTTTTTTTTAATTAAAAAGAAAAATATGCATCTTATGAAAAAATGTTATAATTCAAATTTGTAGGACTTTATTTATTCAATAATATTGTATCATAACGTTTTTTCGTATCTCGTATAATTTAACTGGAAAATGGAATTTTAATATTGACTTTTTTCGAATTTGAATATGCTGTAACATTTCTAATTTTGATTTAATCAAAAAATGTTATCAGGATAATTTTTAGAGATTTATGAGCACTATCAAAAACCAGTATTGAAATTTTTGATTTTTTCAAAAAATGATTTTCAAAAACACAAAAGTAGTGCTCAATCCCTCAATTTTGATTGAATGTGGCTGGTTAACGAACTTGTCCTTACTTTTTCGGCTCCGATAAAGTGTACCAAAGCTCAATTCAATCTGATAATTCTATCGAGAGTTATGCCGCACACGACCTATAGACAGACAGACAGACAGACAGGCACTTTCGTAAAAACCATTTTTTCTGACTCAGGGGGTCTCAAAACGTAAAAATTTGATGAAAATTTCGAAAGTCATTTTTCACATAAAACCAATACCTTCTCATCCATGATGAGAATGTAAAAATTGTGAAATAATTGTACCTATGCCTAAAAACAAAAGCAAGTTTCATTCATTCCTAAAACAGTATGTTAAGTTTACAAAAGACAATAATAAAGTTACATCTTCTGTCTAACCGAATTACCATAGTCTCTTGGAGATAGTGGAACTTTATTTATAACTTTTCCTATCGAAAATAGGGAATAATTGCACCTCCATGATAAAAAAAATTCAGTAATTCCCGTGCAGAAATTGCCCAAATTGTTCCCAAGTTCCGATCCGGACCCGATCGGATTTTCCACATGTGGCCGCAGGGGAGCACATGATGTGGCCCTGGTCGGAACCACATCGGATTATGATAGACAAGATTAATTTCAAATTTTGTATTGTGGTCGTGATATTGTAGTGACTATATTGAAATTAAAATGCGAAAAGCAATAAGTACATGGCGAATTCGGAAGCACAGAATCCTTTGCGAGATTTCTTATATCCGCATTATAGATCAAGGTAAGTTAATTCACTAGATTCATTACATAAATCCTAACATTCTAATGAACTAGATTATTACTTGAAATATTTTTTTATTAACGGTAATTTGAAAAGAAAAGAAAATTATAATTTTAAGTGTAGAACGTTATTGTGTTTCATTATTTTTTATATCGTATATTCAATTTTCCAAAGTTGCTTTTTTAGAAAGAAAATTATTAACAATGTAATTTTAGATTCAGAAGAATCGAGTAGTTTCACAGACAACGAAGATGAGTTTGAAGATTATACTGTTTGTATACTTTTGATTATACTATTGCATCATTAATCTGAATTTATAAAATAAATTTTTTTGAACTATTTATTGTTATTAAACAAAAATCTTTTAAATTTCACTATTTGTAGAAATACAAAATTAGAAGGGGCCATATCTGGGCCAGATCGGCCCCCCATTTTACAGGCCCAGATCTGAGTCCGATCGGGTAAGGCGTTTCATTACTGGTCTGGCGCTAGACAGATTGCCCCCTATGGGGGCCACATTTTTCCCGATTGGCGCCCCACCAAGAAAAAATCCATGCGTTTGGTGTGTGAAGAACCAATGAATTTAAAGTTAAAACTCAATTCAACTTTGATAGCATAAAAATGATACTTGAATCGCTTGGTACTCTTAGTACAAACGCACACTATCATCTCTAACCCACACTAAAAAAAGAGTATAGCTGAAAGAACTATACTTTTTGTCCTCAGAACCAAAAAATATTGCTATGGTATAGTCCTCAGAACTATACGAGTATAGGTGAGACAGCTATTCTGATATTCCTAAACGTCATATTGCTCCGCGAAGGATAAAAGTTCGTTGATATGATAATACGTTGTATAGCAATCGTAACCAAAATATTATGCCTGTTATAACAATGCATGCGATAGAGTTTTCGCATGTTCTGCAATCCAGAGCTTTAATTATAAATAACAGGAAATGTAAAAATGATGGTCAAATTATTGTAACTATGTTAGTACTTACCTTCGAAAGCTTCGATATATTTTCTTAATCCCCAATAAGTCAATTTTTTCTTCACTCACTCGTCCATCGCTGTTGTGAATTTTCGCCTGTGATAAAACAATACGCGATACGCAAAAATGATCTTTCAAAGAAAGAAAAATGCTCCTAAGAAATCGACAAACGGTTCGAAAAAACGCCTTAAAGAAATGACACTTCTTTCTCATTTCGAGGTTAGAATCGCGTGCATGCGAAGCAATGTATAGGTCGCGCGGCAAACCAATATAGTTGTCTCACCTATACCGCATGGGTCGAACCACCTACACTCTAAAAAAAAGTCTATCGATAGTGAAATTACGTTCCTTTCAGAATGCATCCATTGAAATTAAGCAGATTTCTTTTGTCTCTCAATAGAATCGTTTCCCTGTTACAAAACTCATCTGTGAGATGCAAAAAGAAAATAGTTCTACCGATGAACGATTATTTTTGACTCTGAAAAGAAATCCTCTAATTATTGAAGGCTTGCATTTCTAAACTAGCAGACGTAGTGCGCCTGCGCATTAGTGAGTGTACATCGTCTAGTGACTAAGAGTGCAATATGTGCGTGTCATTTTTGTGTTGCGCAATATATATATTAAAATAATTTTGTATACGACGTTTCGATTTTGAAAACGTAATTGTACTAAGATTCTAATTATCAAATACGACTAAAATATTTGGAAAATGGATAAAATAGTCCATAAATCAAATTCAAAGATATTCCCAAGAATGTCAATGAAAGCATTGTAGAAACTGAAATCGTGATAACGGGGTGTGAAAAGGGGGAAGTGTCCTCGTTTTTTTGTATCAGACTTTCTGTGTCTAGATTATTTTCAAAAGATTATTTAAACGATCGAATGCATTACAGGTAGCTGTTACAAAGAAACATATCGCTGTTCCAGTTATATTATTAACTATCCTAACCATAAATGTGGCTGTTATAACCTAAAAAATCCTTGTGACAGCTACACATTTTTTTCCGTGTAACAGTTTTGTATGTATAATTTTTTATACAATTATTCATTTTATGACATATACAGTTGTTTTTTATTTGTAAAAAAATATCTGGATTCAAAATTATTAGTGAAATGTTTACCATAGAATTTATTGTGAAATTTAAAATGCAACAAAGTTTAATAATTACTTTGTAACACTTTTTCAACATTATATTTGATAGACTATGGACTTTTAATTTTACGCGTATTGGAAAATTTGTAATGCAAGCAAATTTATATCTTCTAAATTTCTTTAAGCTGAAATCTAAGACGGTTCGTTATTATATCATTGAAAATGATCGATTTAATATTGGAATTTGTCAAAGTTGGGCTTGTGTACATTTCTTATAGGTTATATCATAGAATTTGTTTTCTTTAAACATCGAAATTATACTTCCTTCGTACAACAAAGGATTTCATTTCCAGACCAAAGGAAATACTTTGGCAGTAAAATGATAGCACTTGAAACGACAATACTTTAACTTTCAAAGGATTTCCTCTTATGCCAATTTTGAATAGAAAATCCATTAATAGTGAACGGAATCGTTTGACAGTCAATAGTCTGTTTTTAGAGTGTATACCGGTATAGGTCGAACAGCTATACTTCTATAGTTGCACGAACGAAATTATAATGGTACGATGGCAAAATATGCATTTCGGTGCTTCACGCATTCAGTTTAGCTACAATACCAATATCGTATAGTCACGAGAGGTATTTTGCTGAACTAAAATTCTGTATAGTTTTCTCAGCTATACTGTTTTTTACGTGCAGAAGAATTTGGCTTTTGCTTGAATAGGTCGATCTCCCATACCAAAATGGTATGGTCTTTCTATAGCATTTGAGCTACGAACAGCGCTGTGCTTCTGTTGCGTGTAATCCTTACTATCAAATCATGTAGTACATGCGTTAAAAGCACGGAATGAGTGCATATTCATACTAATGTAATATGATTCTTTACTTTACCCAAAAAGCATCATTTTCATGCATCGGAAGCTCGACTTTGTGCCACTTATAAACATTTTTCTGCGACATGGTCAAATCACCGAAGGCTTTCTGCAACATTCTGAACGTTTCCACAACTGAAATTTCATTCGGCAAACAAAATTTAATGGCACTTCTTTGCTCAACGAATTCAGACATTGTAAAAATCGAAAAAATCACTTTTAGTCGTTTAGAAAACACAAGCGTAACTATGTAACAAATGATGACATTGACATGAAATTTGGCACAGATGTCAGTAACAGTAGGACCAACATAAAAATAAAAGAGTTTGCCCGAATCGGTTAGCCCGCGAAGTTTAAATTGAAAATTCACCTTAGTTTTTGCCCTCAGTAGTATTTAAGTCTTTCTCTCTTCATTTTTAAGGTAGTTCGTTTACGAAAATTAGGCCTCAGGCAAAAATAGATAATTTTGCTTTCAAGAATAGCAATATTATTATTGAAGGGCTAATTTGAAAGAGAAGAGATTATTTTTCATGAAAAAAATTTGAAACACAAAAAAATAATTTTATTATAATTTTATTATAATAGATTTTATTTTTGCCCAAACTAATTTTCTTATCGCTTCGAGCCAAATTTTAAAAAATCATGCGATTCTAATAAATCACGGTTCATTTTTTTAGGAAAAAGGTTCTCTACGACATGACCGTTTCCTATTTTTGAAATTGAATTGATTTTTATCAAATACAGCAATTTGTTTATAAAAATTTTGTTTTGAAAAATTGTTTTTTTAATTTCAGCCATTAAAGAATTCATTTTCAAAAATTGGAAACGGTCAAGTTGTAGAGGATCTTTTTCCTAAAAAAATGAACCGTAATTTATTAGAATCGCATCATTTTTAAAAATTTGGCTCGAAGCGATAAGAAAATAAGTTTGGGCAAAAATAAAATCTATTTATAAAATTATTTTTTTGTTTTCAAATTTATTTCATGAAGAATAATCTTTTCTTTTTCAAAATAGCCCTTCAATAATAATATTGCTATTCTTGAAAGCAAAATTATCTATTTTTGCCTGCTTTCTAAATATGAATCAGTAAAAATCTTCTGATTATCAGTGAAATTTGACTGATTCAAATAGCTAAAATTAGGTTACTGTAAATCTGTCAAATTCCAAAGATTGCTTTAGTGAAAATTAACTGATTTAACAGTGAAAACATTATTTCCACTGATTCAATCAGTGATAATCAACTGATTTAACAGTTAAAATGTATTTTTTCACTGGTGAATTAGTGAAAAGAGAAATCACTGATTCAATCTGTGAAAAATTGATTGATTCAGATTTAGAGAGTGAGGTCTAATTTTCGTGAACGAACTACTTTAATTACTATTGACAATGGTAATTTCTCTAAACTATTCTGCAATTTATATTATTCAAAAGACCAATTCTTGCATTGATAGTTTTACTTTTTATTGATATAGGTATCACTTCTTTCTAGTTTCAATTTCAACTCTCAATGGTAATTTATAAAGTTGCAATATATTTACAATTGGTTCAGAAAAAGTATTTCCTCCTATCATTATGATAAATAAAACTAGTTTTGTTACTATATCCTCGCTTCCTATTGACTTTTAGTAAAAATAATTATAATAATACTAGATTTTACAATGAAGAGTTTCTCCATGTGCTAATTCATTTTATCCATACAAATAGTAATATATTTAATTTTTCTTTTTATTAGTTAAACTTTGATAAAAGTTTGTTGTGATTTATCCTTTTCCGTCTGGATTGGGATTCAGGACATGGATGAGTTGCAGCTTCCATGACTATAAATCTTGGGCGAATATATCTCAGATTGAAGAAAGCATTCTGTTGGGAGAAAATCGCGAGGAGATAGGTCGAGTCAGACATAGGCGTTTGAGGTTGGGTTGCATCTACCTGGTCGATTCGCCAGGTCGTATACCTGATTCACCTGGCGATGAACAAAGCCTCGCAGAGGAAGCTGGGAGTGAGAAGTGAGAGCAAAAGAGGACTTAGAAAATTTTGAGTCCCAGCACGCGGGAACGGGATTCCTTAGAGGAAGAACCAGCAATTTTCGAAGGAGTCGTCCACCTTCCTTCTCTGTCAAACGATAATCACTAAAACCTCGAGTTCGAACTCGCTTTTCAAATCCTCCAGCCAGCGAAAAATATTCTCGATAAATCTTACTACAATTCAGGTTCAATATAAAGGAGATAATTTTATACAAATTTTCACTATCAGAAAAGTGTAAATACAGATTATGTGATATAGTTTGCTCTTTCAATATTATTTTTTATGTCATCAATGGCTATGTGGAAGTCTTCAATTTGTTTATCTTTATTCAATTATATTCTCAATAAATCCAACGGTAGATTTGAAATAAAAAATAAGAAAAATGGAAAAGAATAAAATCTAAATATTCAAATGTCAATTTTTTAAACTAATTACTTATTTATAGGGGTAAAGTGTCTAAAATGAACACTTCAGTATTGAACCACTTAATGCTTTCAAGTGTTCTATAATTTCTGGAAAACGAGTGTGATAAATGGTAATTTGACATTTATCCTACAATATATATTTAAATTTAAATTTAAATATTTTCTTTATTAGGTGGTTGAGTTCGAGATCGGAGTATTTTTATTTTATGAATTTCACGAAATAATATAAAATATGAGTTGAAATAAAGTTACATTAAAGATAAAAGTGCAATAAAATATTTATTCATAAATAAATTATTGTTGTAAAACAAAGACAGTTTCATAAAATTAATTTTTTTTGCAATAAATAATAAAAAATTATAATTTTCTTGAAATAGATATCATAGCCCTCAATTCGATTTCCGGTATACCAAAATTGTCGTCTTTATTTATTACACGGTTAAAAATGTATTATAAAATCTAATATAGTGACTATATGGCATATATAATAATAAAGTCAAGTATTTAATTTTCCCTAAATAATTATTTTTCTTAGAATTTTAATTTATTATTCTGAAGAATCCACTTTAAAATTATTCCAAGATATATGGGCCAATATAAATTGTTTAATAAAAATAATCCTCAATCTTATGAAAATAAATATAACCCACTTACACATTGTCCTTTTTGACATTTCGTAGAAAACGCGAGAATTTATTTGATTTTTAATTAATCGGGTCATAATTTCAAATTGTTATCAAGCTAAAATGTAAATTTAAAGTTTGAACTATGCTATGCCAGTAAAAGTGTCAAAGTTAGGATAATTGTAAAGCATTCAATAATGTACTTCAGTTTTCAAGTAATATTTTATAATTAAGTACTCTCTAAATTTGAATCAGTCCAAATCTATTGATTATCAGTGAAATTTGACTGATTCAAATAGCTAAAAAGAGGTTACTGTAAATCAGTCAAATTTCACTGATTATTTCAATGAAAATTGACTGATTTGACAGTGAAAAATATTTTTTTCACTGATGAATCAGTGGAAATTAACTGATTTAACCGTGAAAAATATTTTTTTACTGATGAATCAGTGAAAAGGCAAATCACTGATTCAATCAGTTAAAATTTGATTGATTCAGATTTAGAGAGTAGGTAAAAACTATTATCACCTTTTGTTGTGTCAATTTACATATTCATTACCTAAAAAGACTTGCGTTCGGTGTTAATCGGATTTAACAATAATTCTGTATTAAAATCTGGCGTTTATTTACTTTATCTAAATTATTATTATTAACGATTGGCCGTTTTAGCGAACTTACCATTTAAGACACACTTCCCCTATATAATTTTTATATTTATTTATAAATAAGTGCACTATTTATATTCATATAATTATTTCATAACTTATGTTAATATATTTTTTACATTTTATATCATTGTAAAATTTTGAAAATATCATAAATTTACATTTTACGATCTTCTATACACTTGATCAAGAAATATGTTCCTAGTCATAATTTAGTATCTGTTTGAAAATAATTAGAAAGAGAACTGAATAATTCAAAATATTTAGTTTCTGTAATGACTGTACTGATGTGCGTGTGTTCCGGTTTCCCGTAAATTAATGTTGGTATTGCAAACGTTAGCGAATAGTAAAAGTTGCAGCTGTTACTTGGAACAACGTTGTGGAGGGTGAACATCATAGCCTGCAGCAAACTATAATATATAAATATTTAATTATCGAGACAATTATAGGTGACTGTTTCTAAATTACATACATTATCAGTTGCTATATCAATCTATAGATAAAACATATCTTGGATTTATTATTTAACTTGAAAGAAATGTTATTTAAAAATGAAGATAATTAATTGTTTGACTAATGTATGAACGCTTTAAATTCTAAACGGAAAAATTCAAATTTAAAAGGGTCATAACAATTAATTGTTAGAAATATTTGAAAATTCACAAAATTTGTATGTTAAAAAATTAATATAAAATTTCAAGATATTTAAACGATTTGGATTTATACGATGATAGCGAAAATTGTACTGAATTTTCTGAAAATTTTCCTAATATTACGAAACTGTAACAAAATTTTCAGATACATGTACGCTATAAAAAATCTTATTAATTTTAATAGATCTTAATATACAAGTGGTAAATTAAGATTAATAGATTTGTATTATATATTAAAATTGAAATAAAAGTTTGTTTTTTGAAGATGAAAGTATTTTTTTAAATTTAATATACGTTACTTTTAAAATTTCCACTACATTAATGGGAGTTTAGTACAGAAATTTTTAACAGTGTAACTGCATAAAACTTCAGTTACCCAAAACGTAAAATAATACCTATTACAAGTTTCAGAATTTCCAGATACAAGTATCAGTAAACTCAACACTTTCTAACTGAAAATTAAGAAATTTTTTTTAAATTTACTAAAAAGTAATTGAATTTTCTGAAATTTTGTCTTAATTTTATGAAATTGTAACTGCATAAAAATCCAGCCACGTGTTCTGTCAAATCACGGTAGAAATTTCTATAAGTGAAACTATAGTAAAGTATAACAATTGATGTGTACAATAAATTTTAAAAATATTGCTCGTTCTTGAGAAACGGAAATTTAAATAAATAATTTTATTGATAAATGTCCACAATCATAAGTCGTTCATGTTTTACTGATAAAAATGCACAATCCTTTTAATAAATTACTTTAAATAATAGATCCTATTATATCGAACATTCGCTAAACACTTTACAAATTAATAGCAATCAAAATTTTTCCTAAAATTTAATAAATTAATTCATATTCAATATATACTCTAATGCACTTAATTATTTATCATTCCCAATGTTGAATATTTATTTTTGCTTTCAACAGAATCTTGCAATTCAAAATATTAATTTTATGATTAAAATTATGCAAGATTTGTGTGCCACGTGTGCTCTCTAAATCTAAATCAGTCAAATTTTCACTGATTGAATCAGTGATTTGCCTTTTCACTGATTCATCAGTGAAAACAATATTTTTCACTGTTTAATTAGTAAAAACAATATTTTCCACTGTTAAATCACTTAATTTTCACTGCAGTAATCAGTGAAATTTGACTGATTCGCAGTAAACTCTTTTTATCTATTTGAATCAGTGAAATTTCACTGATAATCAGTAGATTTTGACTGATTCAGATTTAGAGAGGCTAAGTTTTATGCTATCGTAATGAAACACACATGAAGGTTTCATTTCAGGAGCAACAAATAAATGAGCCACACGTTAGGTTCACGGAATGCAGAAAATTCAAACATACACATAAGAAAAGCTGCACAGAAGTGCGTTCGTCGCTGTTATGCAGTATTAGCATAAACATTAATCTTGCTAGACTCAACTAAATATTATTCATTGCCCGTATCACATTTGCATAGATGTTGCGTATGTAGAAGAGGTAAATTAAATATGAGGAGCGGTGTTCCCTCTTTCACTTCAAAGAATACTCTGCCTATTTAGTGTTGCGATCTCTAAACTATAGCATTTACACACATACATACATAAATGCATACACACTTGTCAATTTACACGCGACATCCTACAATTTGCTGAAATCACTGCTGGGAACATGTTCGATACTTGGTTATTATAGCGTTATGTTATTACACCTACAAATTATCTCCATCAGATAATAAAAGTAATAGAGAAATGGAAAAATGAAAATTGGATGTAAATAATTTTTTTATTTTCATTTTCCTGTGGAATTAATTAATTTGTATATTCAATTGATTAATGGAATATCTAATGAAATATTAAATTAAGATTAAAAGAATAGATAATGGGGTAAAATTTTTGAATGTCATTGGTTGAAAGAATATTGATTGTATCTTTCAAAACATGTTTTCCAAATTCATGATGAAACTGTTTGATAGAAATATAAGATAATTTAGGGGAAAACGGTTTTGATCATATTGTATGAGTCAAGCCAGAAGGGCGTATCTAGTATCTCATATATAGGGACAGAACAGCACCCTCCGAGACTGTCACGTGATCTCTTCCATCTCTCAAATCGATGATGTTCATAACCGCTTTTCGTACCATGAACAACCAAAATTATGAATGATTATTATAATGTATAGTTTAATTCGGATAACGAATATAAATTAGAGTAGATCAGTTTATCACATGGTGGTGAATATTCTATGAAAATTGAAAATTTTAGAACATTTTGAATAATTATTCACAGTCTTCTAAATGCAAAGAAATACTTGGGCATTTTGCATGTTCCAAAATCTCTCAAAATATTTTGTAATTTCTTCAAATAGTAAAATATTTCTTAATTTCTCTAATTTTGTACTTTACAAATCTCTCTTAAGGGGATTTAGAAAATTAGATTCAGGATGATATTTAGAAGAGTTGAAAAATTATAAGGTTTTTAGAGATTAAATAATTTTAGTGAAAGAAAATAAGAAGATGTAGAAGAGTTAATAAATTATCATAAAAGTGTGTGCAATTAAAAAATTTATCATCTGAAAACTCAAGAACGCGAAAATTTGAAAGGACAGTGATTGAAAAATGAGAATTTTTGTTGATTAAATAATTACAAATGTCTAATTTATTGAAGAATCCTACTTTTTTCATAATTTTACAGCCGAATATTTCTAAGTTTTTCCTAAATTTTACAAAAAATTTGGTAGGGGAAATTCTCCTATATAACTGTCCTGGAGTATTTCTTGAAAGGGGAACGGTCTCTAAGGCCGGTTTTTGGACCAAAAAATTCGAAAAAATTCCTACAGTTTGAAAAAATTTTGAGTACAATTACAGTATCTACTAACAATAAGAAGTCAATTCCACCCTAAACGGACCACCCTCATCCCCCCTATTCACCCCGAGCACCCCTTAAAAAAATGAAAACTTCACGGCCTCTATGCAGTGTTTTTGGGAAAAAACCCAATAAAAAAATCCAGAAAAATATATATATAGATTTTTGGGGTAGCTGATTTCGAATCCAAGGTCCGTCGACCTCCATCATATCATATTCAAGGTCATTTGAAGGTCAGAATGTAAAAAACTGGATGAAAAAATCCAAAAAATTACATATATGCAGTGATAAAAATTCCTTTTGGAACATTTTTCTAGCTCTATCACGAAATAATATTGAGTTGACTTTAAAATAACCTTTACTTGACATTGCGTTGTTAAATAAACCCCTTCGGATTTAGCGTTTCCAAAAACTTATATATATGTATTTTTTTTTTATTTTTTCATCTGGTTTTTAACATTCTGACCTTCGTCAAGGTCGACGGACCTTGGATTCGAAATCAGCTACCCCAAAAACCTATGTATGTATTTTTCTGGATTTTTTATCGGATGTTTTGCAGTTTGACCTTCAAATGACCTTGAATCTGATATGATGGACGTCGACGGACCTCGGATTCAAAATCAGCGACCCCAAAAACCTATGTATGTATTTTTCTGGATATTGTTATCGGATTTTTTGCAGTTTGACCTTCAAATGACCTTGAATCTGATATGATGGACGTCGACGGACCTCGGATTCGAAATCAGCTACCCCAAGAACTTATATATATATTTTTCTGCATTTTTGTATTGGATTTATTCCCAAAAACCCTGCATAGAAGCGGTTAAGTTTTCATTTTTTAAGGGGTGCTCGGGGTGAATAGGGGGGATGAGGGTGGTCGGTTTGGGGTGGAACTGACTTCTTATTGTTAGTAGATACTGTAGGAATTTTTTCGAATTTTTTGGTCCAAAAACCGGCCTTAGAGACCCTCCCCCTTTTTTGGGATTCCCATACTCTCTAAATCTGAATCAGTGAGATGTTCACTGAATCGAAATCAGTGACCCAATTCTGACTGGACAATCAGTGGGTTTTCATTGATTTTCAGTGAAAATGACTGATTGCCCAGCCAGAAATGGGTCACTGATTTCAATTCAGTGAGAATCTCACTGATTCAGATTTAGGAAGCAAGATATTTTAGAAAGAGTTCCCTAAAATCCACAAGTTTTCGAAAATATTCTCTTGAAAATTGCAGGTATTATTTAAATTCATAGATTTTAGGGAATTGACCTGACAAATATTAAATTTTTTAGTTTTAATTTCAAAATAAAAGTTGCAGCCGTTGATTCTTAGCTACTAAAGTATAATTACCGCCACACAAAAAAAATTTCATGTACCAGAGACTAGACCAACTTATTTTTATATTTTCGTGGTCGCTGAAACTGAATCTGACTCCAGAATGGCCCCATTAGGTCACATTTTTTTTCTACCCTTAAAAAAGGGTGTGAAAACTACTTAAATTCAGATATTTTGAAAGGTGAGTGACTCCCTTCCAAAAAAGGCATAAAAATCGAAAAACCCCGAATGTACCAGGGAAAATTCCTTACTTTTTTCAATCCTAAAAACTACCTCCTTTTTAACCGTTTAAGATCCCAAAAATTACCCCCTTAGGGCAGGGGGGTAAAAACATTATTATTTATCCTCTTTGCATCCGTGTAAACAGGTTTGTCGTAGGGGTTCAATGTATATATGTTGTGAGTTGTCTACTGAGTATCTAAACAACTTTCCAACCCCTCATTGAAAACTACCCCTTTTGGGGAGTGAATATTCGAAAAATATATGTTTCCGTTATTTTAAACATTGTAAAAAACATTTTTGCATGTGTATTTTTCTTGCCGTTTACTACGTCATCACAGAATTGTTCAAACTTTTTAATATTGAATTTTTTAAATCTTTTAGTCTTAAGGGTTGAAGGTTTAAAAATTGGGATCTCTGTTGTTTGAGACACTAAGAAAAATTTTTTTGAATTAACAAAACTGTCTTTAATTGAAAGAAATTTTTTCTTTGACCGTATATCTAAGAAATGTTTCCTTGATTCGAAGAAACTGTTTTCTCAGTGAAAATATCTACCTGAAATTTTGGAAAGTACAACAGAAGACGGTAAAGAACGTTTGTCACCTCCGCATGAAAGAACATTTTGCAAAAATGTTTACACTTAACTATAATTATCGATAAATCTTCCAATTTTTTTCCAAATTTTCACAAAACAGAAATTAACAAACGTGCTTTATTGGCTTTTGTTACGTTTCTGAAATTTGAAAAAAGATATTATTAAGATATTAAGGTAGTTGTCGCGCCAAAAATCAGTCTCTGTAAAAAGAAGTTTTTCTATGATTTCAAGACTGGTAATTATATCATCAGCCGTGTTATATGTAAGGAAAGACACTCTTTTTAATAAAAACAATTTTTAAATTACGAAAAATAATATTTTAATAATGTTTTTTGTAATAGGATATTTCCTTATTATCGCTCCATACCAATTTTTCAAAAATGGTGCGATTCTGATAAATCATGAATCATTTTTTTAGGAAAAGGATTCTCTACAACTTTACCGTTTCCGATTTTTGAAAATGAATCAATTATTATCAAATTCAGCAATTTGTTTATAAAAATTTCGTTTTGGAAAATTGTTTTTTAATGATTTAAACCATTAAAGAATTTATTTCAAAAAATCGGAAACCGTAAAGTTGTAGAGAATCCTTTTCCTAAAAAAATGATCCATGACTTATCAGAATCGCACCATTTTTGAAAATTTGGTATGGAGCGATAATAAGGAAATATCCTATTACAAAAAACATTATTAAAATATTATTTTTCATAATTTTTAAATTTTTTTTGTTAAAAAGAGTGTTTTTCCTTACATATGACACGGCTGATGATATAATTACCAGTCTTGAAATCATAGAAAAACTTCTTTTTCCAGAGACTGATTTTTGGCGCAACAACTACCTTAACGTATAATTTAGTCACATGGTCTGATTGATTCATGGCCTTAACAATGAATACAGATATTTGAAGTTAAATGAAAAGTTTTGTTACAGGAGAGAAATAAAAAAAACTTCCTCTCTGTCTTACAATAATAATTTCCATTTAAGGTATAGTTCATCCACGAAAATTAGACCTCAGGCAAAAATAGATAATTTTGCTTTCCAGAATAGCAATATTATTATTGAAGGGCTAATTTGAAAGAGAAAAGATTATTTTCCATTAAAAAAATTTGAAACAGAAAATAATTTTATTATTATCAAATTCAGCAATTTGTTAATAAAAATTTTGTTTTGAAAAATTGATTTTCAATGATTTCAGTCATTAAAGAATGGTTAACTTTCAACCATATTGTAACCGATATTGCAATGTATTTTTAACGCGTTTCGGTAAATTCACAAAGCATTCTGCATTCAAGTTTACCATGACAATGTAAAAAAGCAGAGCGACGGGAAATTTACCAGAATTGTGTGATTCACGAAGAAGTGATGTCTGAACCGACGGTTGATATTCGTGAGATGGAAATATACGTTTTCACTTTCGAAAGATAAGTGCAAAATGAAATAAATAAACCTAAAGTTCCTTTTTCATTGAACAATGTTAATAATTGTATGAAATAATTGAAATAAGAGTAATATAATAATGAAAAACGTAATTTTGTAATTGTAAATATTTTGAGGTTACGTCTCTATGAACGTAAAATTACACTGCGTTGAAAGTGAAGTTGAGGGAATTTTGCTATTTGTATGCAATTTTACATTATCAAATTATTTTTACACCATTTTGGTAAAATTACCACGTTCATCACTACTCTCTAAATTTGAATCAGTCAAAATCTACTGATTATCTGTCAAATTTGACTGATTCAAATAGCTAAAAAGAGGTTACTGTAAATCAGTCAAATTTCACTGGTTATTTCAGTGAAAATTGACTGATTTTACAGTGAAAAATATTTTGTCACTGATGAATCACTGAAAATTAACTCATTTAACAGTGAAAAATATTTTTTCACTGATGAATCACTGAAAAGGCAAATCACTGATTCAATCAGTGAAAATTTGACTGATTCAGATTTAGAGAGCAGTAACTTTATGCCTTCTATTCGACGTGGTAATTTTCAACCGGATTTTTTACAGTGTAGCTTAAGAACTACTAAACTGACAAAAATTTTTAAAAGGACTTTTTAACTTGTTATTTGCATTTGCATTGATCATCAACGGCTATTCCATAAGTGGTAGAACACCCTCTACATTACAGATAAGATAAAAAGTTTTATATCTGCAAATGATAATTTTTAATGTAGAGCAGTCGAGCGGCCATAGAAAGACCTGGGCTCGAATCCCAGCGCAGTCGAAAGCGTCTTTTTTTCCACAAAAAGATTTAAAATTCTTTAATATTTGTACTCAAATAATATTGAGTAAATAAAAATATTGGATATGATAAATGAAAAAATAATTCGAGGAGGAAAAGAAACTCTCAGGATAGCTCTCTCGTCCTATCCGCAGTGAATTTTACACATTTTCTCAATACATGTTGTGCATACCGGACTGCTTCATTTTGATTTGCAAGCTATGAGATAAAATTTTGATTTTTATGCTTTTCCTTATTTTAATAATCACCTATATTTTAATCTTTTAATAAAATTTTGAATGAATCTTTTAATTTATGGCACTGAAGAGGGCCCCCATATGTGGCTCAAACGTTTACCTTTATTTTTTTGCGTTTTTTCATATATAGCATTGATAATTTTAATCGAAGAAAATAAAAAGAAACTGACCCAACGCCAAAGAATTGAGAAATTAACAAAAATTCTGTAAATTTTGGGTCAATATAATAACGGACATGTCATCAAACATGTCACTTTACAATTTGAAAATGGCACATTCAGTATAAAGGTGGAATATCTCATAGTTCTGACTATTTTCAGATCTAATTAAATTTAATAATACTTTTTAAATGTAATACTTAATGTCTCGAATATTAAAAAACAATTTTTTTTTAATGTTACGTTTATTTGTATTTTTTCGAAACATCTCAGAATAAAACTAAATTCAGAAATAAATAACTTTCCACTTTTTCGTTATTTCTGAAAATATTCAAATAATTTTCAATAAAATTTCATATATAGATATTATAATAATTTATAATTCTGTAAATCCTTGCTTGCAAATTCAATCGAAAATGGATTGTCCGTAAAACAGATATACAAAATCTTTTTTATCAAAAATACACACTTTCGTCCACTCGTAAGAATCACCATAAGCGTCTCGAATTTCTTAGCTAGGTTTAGGACAATAGTCGTCTTCAAGGAGGAAAAGAACCTCTCAGGATAGCATTTATAAAAAAAAAATTGTTTTTAAAACAGTTTAGATCGATCTTTGAGACTCCGGTAACAAAGTCCTCAAGAAAAGTTTTCAAAATTGAAAACTGTTCGCGTTTTATCATTAATTACCAAATAAGGACATCCTTCTTTTTTGAAAAAAACAAAATTTACAGCCGGGTTGATTACAGATTTCTAAATTTTTTTGTTCATTCTATCCGGTTTTCCATATACAATGAATTCTACATATATTTTTTCAATTCGTGTTGTTGCATACTTGACTTCTTCATTTTGAATTGCAAGCGATGAGATAAGTTTTTGAGTTTTATGATTATCCTTATTTAAATTATTTCCTATATTTTTATCTTTTACAAAAATTTTGAATTAATCATTTAATTTATAGCACTGAAGAGCGCCCCCATATGTGGCCGAAACTTTTGCCTTACTTTTTACCTTTTTTTAATATCTGCAATTGATAATTTTTAATCTGAAAATAAAAAGAATCTGACCCAATGCCAAAATAACAAAATGAATAAAAATTTTGTGAATTTTGGTTCAATATGATAGCAGACATTACCTAGAATATATATTTCCAGTAGGTAAGAGAATATCTCCTTTATTGGCGGTTAGCCTCCTATTCATCAGGGTTCGCTAACGTTTATCTTAAACCCGGGGCGAAATTCTTCACAGGGAGCCGAAGCGGCTGCTAAGAGATGAATCAACGCCAGCTGATGATACAAAGCCGGATTTTAAAGTTTTCTTTCGTAGGCGAAGCCTATCCATCTCCTAGTCTCTTTTGCTGGGAAGCCATAGTGAAGGTTCCATACAACCCAATAAGAGTCCATAGATATCCGCCTATCTGTCATGCTGCAGGCATCACTCCCCCGAATCAATATTTACGCATAGAGTACACTGCGTCTATGCAATGTACTTAATACATACTAGTACATAGATATATCTCGCTTGCAAAAGATATATATATATATATATATATATGTTTACACGTGTCGCTTGGCGCGTGGCAATCTCTCTACCTGTTTGGAAACACATGTATAGTTTATGTGGCATACGCACGCTACAAAGTTGGGTCAGAACGCGTCCCGTGCATTCTTACGTACGATTACCAGCGCCTTGGAGAACTGGGACCATTAAAGGTGCATTAAGACGGCGTCTGCCGCGCCGGTACGTTAAATGAAGGGCGAGCCATCTCGTGAGCAGCCAGGTGGCCCAGAGCCCGTGCTCATGGCCCATGTAGAGTTCTAGAATCGGGAATGTGGAGGTAGTCGCGTGTACCGGTGAGAATGTAAGGCCCTGAACATCGAGAGAAGTAACAGAAACAACAACAACATCGACGGCAACCAGCGACAACGAACCAATAAGTCCCAGGTGGGAGGCAGCTGCTAGGCGGCCCGACAAGAACACCTGCCCTGCCCTCCTTGTTTTCATACTTACCTTGGTCTCGGATCCGTTTCGTCAACTCAGATCGAGTGCCAATTTCGACCCTGAGGGTCTACTAGGCTCCCATGCAAATTCCTTACAACAAGCTATTTTTTATTAAAACTTTTAAATAATTTTAAGTTGTAGAAATTAATTTAAGGTAGTTGATCCATGAAAATTAGACCTCGGACAAAAATAAATAATTTTGCCTTCAAGAATAGCAATATTATTATTGAAGGGCTATTTTGGAAAGATTAATTTTCATGAAAAAATTTGAAATACAGAAAAATAATTTTATTAATAAATTTTATTTTTTACCCAACTTTTTTTCTTATTGCTTCTTACCAAATTTTGAAAAATTATGCGATTTTAATAAATCACTTTTTCAAAAAAAAAGATCCCCTACAACTTAACTATTTCCGAAAATGAATGATTTATTATACGGAGAAACTTTTTATATTAATTTTTACCATAGTATTTTTTAATTTAGGGAAAACTGAAAATTTTTATTAGTAAAAATACTAAACTTTATAATAATGATATGAAACTTCAGCATAATTCATAGCAAATTTTACTATAGTTTATAATAAAGTTTCATATCATTCTTCTAAAGTTTAGAATTTTTACTAACAAAAATTCTCAGTGATACGTTTTTCCCTAAATTGAAAAGTACTATAGTAAAAATTGATGTAAAAAGTTTCTCCGTGTATCAAATTCAGAAATTTGTTTATAAAAATTTCGTTTTGGAAAATGTTTTTTTAATGGTTTGAGCCATTAAAGAATTTATTTTTGAAAATCAGAAACGGTGAAGTTGTGGGAAATCTTTTCTCTGAAAAAATGATTCATGGTTTATTAGAATCGCATAATTTTTTAAAATTTGGTAAGAAGCGATGAGAAAAAAAGTTGGGTCAAAAATCAAATTTATTAATAAAATTATTTTTCTGTGTTTCAAATTTTTTTCATGAAAAATAATCTTTTCTCTTTCAAAATAGTCCTTCAATAATAATATTGCTATTCTTGAAAGCAAAATTATCTATTTTTGCCTGGACTAATTTTCGTGTACGAAAACTACCTTAATACACCTTTTGTTCTGCTCGAATATCCAAACCTTCCATTTTCACATATAAATTTAATTTAACGTATCAAGTACTCGTTCTTTGTATTATATGTTTAGGTACTATAGTTATTCATAAAAATGAGAAATTAGCGCTACCCCCTTTTTTTTATTTTATAGATTTTAATCAATATCACTGATGAGGGATCCGGTCTGAGCGGAAATGTCTGATTGGATCGACTTAATAATTTTGGACCCCAAAGCCAATTTTTTCCAATAACGTACCATTTTATTGAAATTTTAAGTATTTTGTTAAGGTCATATACCTATTTTAGAGTTATTGGAATTTTTTATTTTTATGCTTTTCCTTATTTTAATAATCTCCTATATTTTAATCTTTTAATGAAATTTTGAATTAATCTTTTAATTCATGGCACTGAAAATGGCCCCCATCTGTGGCCGAAGCGTTTGCCTTACTTTTAACGTTTTTTTAATATCTGCAATTGGTAATTTTTAATGTGAAAATAAAAAGAATCTGACCCTATGCCAAAATAACAAAATGAATAAAAATTAGTCACTTATATTATAAATCTAATAAATAAATATTTTATATACTTTATATACGAATATCCTGCTTTTTAAATTTCAATAATAAATTTAATAAGAGTCAAACCTGGAACCGAATTTTTAAGAGAATTAGTCATTTTTTTAAATTATAACACGATTTACTTTAGAAAATTGAAGATGAATCTTGAATAATTAATTTTCAATTATTTGAAAACTGAAAAGCTTTACAGTTCGAAAATACTAGGAAAATGAAAAAATTTTAATTAACAATTTTCGTAAACATCAAGCCTCTAAGTATTCTTAAAAAATAGAAGAAATTAAAACTTACATAATTAATTTCAAGATAAATAATTAATGACAAACAGATGATAAATAAAATAAATATAATTTAGAGAATTTAGATAAAGTAAATTGTATTGCCTTGAAAAATGTTGTGTGCAGAGTCCACATCCGTACGTTTTCAGGTAGGAATTGATTTATATCTACTACACAAAAATGTGTCATGTAAATTGTTTTGGAAATTTAGAAACTGAACATTAGTATTTGTTCTGATAAAATTTCTAATCTATGAAAATATTCTTTAGTCTCCTGTATTGTCCTGTTTACATTAAAGGCTGTAAACGAATGGAAATTCCATTTCAGTAATAAAAGAGAGATAAAGAAGTTCACCACATGTCAGACATGTGTTAAGCCTGTATATTCGTGAAGGTATAGTACTCATTTCCTTTCTTGAACATACGTACCTGGAATTCGATGGCATACTTATCATCCTCTTGATACCGTCCCTTGGGAAGACAGATGAATATATTTCTTCGTCGCATGCGGGTGCATGGCAGTTGCTTAACTTTTTCTTACTCTTTCAGCTTGCCTCACCGTTATTAGTATTATGATTTCCACAGTCTTATTGTCTCCGATATGGTCCACGAACAACTCATAACATAAGCTGTCTTTTCTCGAAATTACTTTATTCTTTTTTAATCAAGAAATGTTTGACAGCCTGACACCCAGGTGGAAATTTACAATCGGCATGGTACGGTGCCAGTATCGCAGAAGGATTTGCAGTACTGGCGCGGTACTGGCATAAGCAGGGCCTAACACCGGTGCGGCTCCAAAAAGTAACTTGGCTAAAAGTTGTCCACCGGTACTGGCGCGATACTGGAGATCGGTACCGTGCCGGCACATAAATCTGTACTGGTTCAGTACTGGCATTACTCTGAAGTCGGTTGTTAGCCGACACTTGGTCTCAGGACTGGGGCAGTACTATGCCAGTACCGTGACAACCCACGGCCCGGTATCAACTGTCCAGTACAGACATTCCTCCTTGTTTACAACTGGTGCGATACTGTGCCGTTTGTAAATACTGGCATGAATCCAAATTTTCCACCTTGGCCCGGGTGGGAATTCACAACCAGCTTGGTACCGCACCAGTACCTTAGAAGGCGCGGTACTGGCATAGTGCTGGCATAAACCACCGGCGCGGCTCCAAAAAGTAACTTGGCTAAAAGCTGTCCACCGGTAGTGGCGCGATACTGGAGATCGGTACCATGTCGGCACAGAAATCTGTACTGGTTCAGTACTGGCATTACTCTGAAGTCGGTTGTTAGCCGACACTTGGTCTCAGGACTGGGGCAGTACAATGCCAGTACCGTGACAACCCACGGCCCGGTATCAACTGTCCAGTACAGACATTCCTCCTTGTTTACAACTGGCGCGGTACTGTGCCGTTTGTAAATACTGGCATGAATCCAACTTTTCCACCTTGGCCCGGGTGGGAATTCACAACCGGCTTGGTACCGTACCAGTACCTTAGAAGGCGCGGTACTGGCATAGTGCTGGCATAAACCACCGGCGCGGCTCCAAAAAGTAACTTAGCTAAAAGTTGTCCACCGGTACTGGCGCGGTACTGGACATCGGTACAATGCCAGGACTGAAATATGTACTGTTTCAGTACTGGAATTACTCCAGAGTCAGCTATTAGCCGACAATTGGTCTCAGGACTGGGGCTTTACTATGCCAGTACCGCGCTAACCCCCGTCCCGGTATCAACTGTCCAGTACAAGCATTCCTCCTTGTGTACAACTGGCGCGGTACTGTGCCGTTTGTAAATACTGGCATGAATCCAACTTTTCCACCTTGGCCCGGGTGGGAATTCACAACCGGCTTGGTACCGTACCAGTACCTTAGAAGGCGCGGTACTGGCATAGTGCTGGCATAAACCACCGGCGCGGCTCCAAAAAGTAACTTAGCTAAAAGTTGTCCACCGGTACTGGCGCGGTACTGGACATCGGTACAATGCCAGGACTGAAATATGTACTGTTTCAGTACTGGAATTACTCCAGAGTCAGCTATTAGCCGACAATTGGTCTCAGGACTGGGGCTTTACTATGCCAGTACCGCGCTAACCCCCGTCCCGGTATCAACTGTCCAGTACAAGCATTCCTCCTTGTGTACAACTGGCGCGGTACTGTGCCGTTTGTAAATACTGGCATAAATCCGATGTTTCCACCTTGGCCCAGGTGGAAATTCACAACCGGCTTGGTACCGCGCCAGTACCTTAGAAGGCTCGGTACTGGCATAGTGCTGGCATAAGCAGAGCCTACCAGCGGCGCGGCTCCAAAAGGTAACTTGACTGAAAGTTGTCCATCGGTACTAGCGCGGTACTGGACATCGGTACCATGCCAGCACTGAAATCTGTACTGGTTCAGTACTGGCATTATTCCAAAGTCGGTTCCCCTAGCCTAAGGAAAAAGTGCGAAATCTTGTAAGTTTCATGCGCCGTTAAAGTAATATTTATACACGAGAAAGTTAATAAAACAGTGTGGTTCCTACGTATTTCGAGTTGCTAAGTTCGAATCCGATATTAGAATTTGTCTAGAGTATCGCAGAATTTCCCTAGCCTAGGGGAAAAAGTGTATAACTTAGAAAAACTTGAGGTTTCATGGAGGTTTTATTTTTGCACCAAAAAGTTGATATATTTCCGTATTTTGAGTTGCTGAATTCATACTTGACATAAGAATTTTTCTACAGTAGCTCAGAATTCCCCTAGCTTTTTCGTGCAAAAATAAAACCTCCGTAAAATCTAGAGTTTTGTTAAGTTATACACTTTCTCCCTGGGCTTGGGGAATTCTGAGGTACTGTAGAAAAATTCTTTATATCAGATATGAATTCAACAACTCGAAATATGTAGAAACCACATTGCTTTATTAACATTCTCTTTGATAAATATTACTTTAACAGAGCCTATGCAACTTCCAAGACTTCACACTTTTTTCCTAGGCAAGCACTGCAAAAAGAAGTGTCTTACCTGGTATCTTACTGTAAGATATGAGATGGGAATTTGCTATCTTCTGTCTTAAAATAAGATGTCTCACGAAGTGTCTTATTCAAAATTAAGACGACTTATGTATCTTGGTACGAATAAAGATGTAATTTCCGTCTTACAAAATAAGATACTTGATTGAGTTAGATAATGTATCTTAGTTTAAGATGTTTAGGGTGTCATAAGATGGTTCTGGCATAAGATGTTTCTGAATTGTAAGATATAGCAGGTCAATAAGTTAGCAAAATCTAAGACGCGTAAAGTGTCAAAGAAGTAGTGGTCGAAAGATAGAATCTCTCAAAGGGTTATAGTTACAGTTCATAACCTCAAAAAATGGAGCGTTTTGAGTGTTGCATGTTTTTCTTCTGTGGTGTAATATCAACACATTTAGAGGAATATATTGTTCATTTTCATCGACACGATCCTTCATTTAAACTTTAGATATGACGGATGTGGAGCTACATATAAAAATTGGGAATCGTATCAGCAACACGTAACTCGATATCAGGTATACCTTCTGTTTTAACGTAGTGGATACGTTTGCTAAATCGCTTGTCTCCTTTTCCAATATAGATCATTTACTTGAATTAATTTTTTTAAGAAGTACGTACAGCCATGTAAGCCACCACATGTGTAGCAGACACCGGTATGCCGTAAGCTTTTTCTCACAATGTAGAGGTTATAAGGAACATGAACTGTCGGTAACTTAAGTAACCTGTGTTACCGATGGTTCAACTCAAGATATTTTACGTGTCTCCAATTAATATGCTTTAGGCAACTTGAATGTGACTACCGAAACATCTTAGAAATAACTACACAAGTATCTTATATTAAGACACTTCTTTTTGCAGTGAGGGAAAAATTGTGGGGCCTAGATGAAATTCTGATACCGGATTCAGATTCAGCGGCTCAAAATCCATAAGGGTAGCCTAGTCACATGTAAAGTTCAGGCCACTTTTTCTTGTGGGCCAGTTTAATAGGAATGGAAGAATTAAGACACTACCAAAATCTTAATTTTCACATTATTGATAAGAAACTTTCAAAAATGTATATAGTCTCTTATCGTTTCTTCCACTGGGATTTTGTTGAATCAAACAAATATTTCAATCAGTATTACCAAATTTTGGTTAATTTATCCAAGATATAATTTATTTATGAGTACTCTCTAAATCTGAATCAGTCGAATTTTCACTGATTAAGTCAGTAATCCTTTTCACTGATTCATCAGTGCAAAAATATTTTTCACTGACAAATCAGTTAATTTTAACTGATTGAATCAATGAAAAAATATTTTTCATTGTGAAATCAGTTTATTTCCACTGAAGTAATCGATGAAATTTGACTGATTTACAGTTACCTCTTTTTAGCTATTTGAATCAGTCAAATTTCACTGATAATCAGTAGATTTTGATTGATTCAGATTTAGAGAGTATATTGTATTTCTCCAAAAATTTACTCATAAATACTAAAAATTTCTGACTGTAATGCAGTATACTGTAATACAGTATGCTTTCATTTTATTCATTTTCGATACTCCAGGATATTACGCCTTGAAAAGATTCGCGAACCCTGATATTTAAGAGTTTGCCTGAGTAACTTGAATTTCAACTTATGAAACGTAGTTTCGCTTAGAAACCTTTTCTGAACCGTTATTAAAGATCTGTACTTAACAGTGGCAAAAGAATCTATTGAAAAGGAAGAGGGGGAACAGATATAAAATTACGAAGGAGCATAAAGGCCGAACCTTTCTTCAGGGTATGGAATGACTAGACATATTTTCTTTAGAGATAATGATATACAAAAGTAGTCAATGAAACTCCTATCTTAAATAATCTGATATGGAAGTAATTCTACAAACGATTTTTTGAGTAGGCGTGCCAAGGAATATGTCTTGTTAGAAATGTTCGGAAATTTACTAAATTTTTACATCACAAAGGTAACATAAAATTTGTCGATATTTATGATCTTTTTAAGTAAAAGTAACTTAAAATTGCAAAAAATGTACAGAATTTGCTGAAATTTTTCTTAATATTATGGAACTCCACTAAATTTTCATAAAATGTATCATGAAACTATAACAAACTGTAACAGAATTTTTATAAAAAACATAAAATTACGAAACTGTATAAAACTTTTAAGTTACATGTAACTGCATAAAGCTTTAGTCACCTAAAACGTTAAATTATTCCTGTTACAGGTTTCAGAATTTTCAAATACAAGTATCAGAATATTCAACACTTTATAACTGAAAATTAAGAAATTGTTTCTTACATTTAATAAAAAGTAACTGAATTTTTTGAAATCCTATCTTAATTTTACGAAATTGTAATTGAATGAAACTTCAGTTACCCAAAACGTAAAATTATTCCTGTTACAAGTTTCAGAATTTCTATATACAAGTATCAGAATATTCAACACTTTATAACTGAAAATTAAGTAATTGTTTCTTAAATTTACTAAAAGTAACTGAATTTTTTGAAATCCTATCTTAATTTTACGAAATTGTAATTGAATGAAACTTCAGTTACCCAAAACGTAAAATTATTCCAGTTACAAGTTTCCGAATTTCTATATACAAGTATCAGAATATTCAACACTTTATAACTGAAAATTAAGTAATTGTTTCTTAAATTTACTAAAAGCAACTGAATTTTTTGAAATCCTATCTTAATTTTACGAAATTGTAATTGAATGAAACTTCAGTTACCCAAAACGTAAAATTATTCCTGTTACAAGTTTCAGAATTTCTATATACAAGTATCAGAATATTCAACACTTTATAACTGAAAATTAAGTAATTGTTTCTTAAATTTACTAAAAGTAACTGAATTTTTTGAAATCCTATCTTAATTTTACGAAATTGTAATTGAATGAAACTTCAGTTACCCAAAACGTAAAATTATTCCAGTTACAAGTTTCCGAATTTTCAGATACAAATATAAGAATATTCAACACTTTGTAACTGGAAATTAAGAAATTGTTCCTTAAATTTACTAAAAAGTAACTGAATTTTCTGAGATTCTGTCCTAATTTTAAGAAATTGTAACTGAATGAAACTTCAGTTATTCAAAATGTTACATTTTTCCTGTTGTAAGTTGCAGAATTTCCAGGTACAAGTAACAGAATATTCAACACTTTCTAACTGAAAATTAAGAAATTGTTTCTTAAATTTACTAAAAGGTAACTGCATTTTTTGAAATCCTATCTTAATTTTACGAAATTGTAATTGAATGAAACTTCAGTTACCCAAAACGTAAAATTATTCCAGTTACAAGTTTCCGAATTTTCAGATACAAATATAAGAATATTCAACACTTTGTAACTGGAAATTAAGAAATTGTTCCTTAAATTTACTAAAAAGTAACTGAATTTTCTAAAATTCTACTTCAATTGCACAAAACTGTAACTGCATATAACTCTAGTCACGTGTTTCAGAAAATTACAGTAGAAATTTCTAACAGTGTGGATATTTGATATTCAGACTTGATCTACTTTATATTTATTATAATTTATTAAATTTTGCATTGAGAGCAGGTGAGATTATTCATAAATTATTATAATAACTCGATTGCGTATTTCTTATTAGATGAACGCAAAGTAACACTCTAAAAACAAGTGTGTTACTTTTACACGTGAATCACGATAGTAACTTTTTAGGCATTTGAAGTGTGTATTTTTAACACACATTTTGGGTACAAAACGTTAAAGTGTTTGAAAATTAAACGTTACGTTTGTAATGTGTATTAAAAATACACACTTCAAATGCCTAAAAAGTTACTATCGTATTTCACGTGTAGAAGTAACACACTTGTTTTTAGAGTGAAAAGACGAAAAATATTTGTCTGGTAAGGAAAACACATCGGAGTTATTAATCAAGGGATTTGATCACTTTTGCATTTTGAAAAAATCATTTTTCTTCTTATTGCACAAAAAGGTCCCTTAGGGTCCTAAGAATGATTCCCAATAGGTTTTTCGTGGGGCGGGGCATAGAATATTAGAGCTATATCAAAATTATAGTACTCTTTTACGTTATTAAAACTTCACGGAAAAAACAGTATAGCTGTTCGACCTATACCGGTATATAGTGTCTCGACCCATGCGGTATAGGTGAGACAACTATACTGGTTTGCCGCGCGACCTATACATTGCTTCGCATGCACGCGACTCTAACCTCGAAATGAGAAAGAAGTCTCATTTGTTCAAGGCGTTTTTTCGAACTGTTTGTCCATTTCTTTGGAGCATTTTTCTTTTTTTGAAAGATCATTTTTGCGTATCGCGTATTGTTTTATCACATGCGAAAATTCACAAGAGCGATAACAATGGCATAATATTTTGTTTACGATTGCTATACATGGTATTGTCATATCAACGAACTTGTATAGCTGTCTCACCTATACTCGTATAGTTCTGAGGACCATACCGTAGCATTGGTCTGCTAGCAATATTTTCTGGTTCTGAGGACCAAAATATAGTTCTCTTAGCTATACTGTTTTTTCAGTGTTTATACACGTTTTTCTCGAAACTGACTTTTTTAAATCAGCAAGACAAGCCATTTCTACAATTTTCAACCAATTGAAACGAATCTTGTTTTAAATAAAAAATTATTTAATTATCTAGTAGCGTACGTATGATTTTTAAGATTGGTTGACAATTATTAAATTTCTTTAACAAATTAAGTTCGCTTTTTTAGGCGAAACTCGAGTGCTACATTCAAATGCTCACCATTTTTGCAAAAATGAATATTTTTTATAATCTTGGGCACTTCATCGGGCAATCTTAGAAAAATTAGGAAACAATTTTTTTTTCTTTCAGGTTCGAATCTCAATTTTTAAAATTTCTTGCCGCGGACATCTGAAAAAAAATTTTCTTTGAACACAGCGATACTCAGCCGCCATTTTGTATTTCTTGACAAACATTTTTTTTTAAAGTTAATATATTAGTTAATAAACTCTATAAATTTTAATTGCTTTACGTTTTGATATCTGCCTGAAAATGAATCATAAAATGACAATATTTTTGCAGGCTCAAAAGTAATGAAACCCCTTAATGAAAAATATTTCTGAATATCATTGACTACGTGTTAAGGTAGTTGATCCACGAAAATTAGACCTCAGGCAAAAATAGATAATTTTGCTTTCGAGAATAGCAATATTATTATTGAAGGGCTATTTTGGAGGAGAAAAGATTAATTTTCATGAAAAAAATTTGAAATACAGAAAAATAATTTGATTAATCAATTTTATTTTTGCCCCAACTTTTTACATTCTCATCATGGATGAGAAGGTATTAGTTTTATGTGAAAAATGACTTTCGAAATTTTCATCAAATCTTTACGTTTTGAGACCCCCTGAGTCAGAAAAAATGGTTTTTACGAAAGTGTCTGTCTGTCTGTCTGTAGGTCGTGTGCGGCATAACTCTCGATAGACTTATCAGATTGAATTGAGCTTTGGTACACTTTATCGGAGCCGAAAAAGTAAGGACAAGTTCGTTAACCAGCCACATCCAATCAAAATTGAGGGATGGAGCACTACTTTTGTGTTTTTGAAAATAATTTTTTGAAAAAATCAAAAATTTCAACACTGGTTTTTGATAGTGCTTATAAATCTCTACAAATTATCCTGATGATATTTTTTGATTAAATCAAAATTAGAAATGTTACAGCATATTCAAATTCGAAAAAAGTCAATATCAAAATTCCAGTTAAATTATACGAGATACGAAAAAACGTTATGATACAATATTATTGAATAAAGAAAGACCTACAAATTTGAATTGCAACATTTTTTCATAAGATGCATATTTTTCTTTTTAATTAAAAAAAAACTATTGAAAATCCAAAATTCAATTTTTTAACAATAATATGTAAAATACGAAAAAAACGTAAGAATACAAAGTTGTTCGTTTCAAAAAGATCTACAAATTTTATCTGACGCAGTTTCTGGTAAAACATATATTTTTCGTTTCAATTCCAAAAAATACGTTTAAAATTCAAAAATTCCATTTTTTAGACAAAATATGTGAGATACAAAAAAACGTTTATATGAAAAATTGTTTGCCTAAATGAGTTTTACAAATTCTCATTATGACATTTCGGGACAGGATGTATATTTTATGTTTTGATTTTGAATATTAAAAAAATTCGATTTTTTTCACCAAAATATGTGAGATACGAAATAAGCGTTGTTCTGTAAAATCGTTTCCTTAAATAAGGTCTACGATTGTTTTTTCTTTTTGAGAGATTTGGAAGAAAATAAATTATTTAATCATGTAATTTATTAAAAAGTTACTGAAATGTATACAGAAAATCGAACGCGAAGCGCGAGCGTCATGATGAGAATGTGTTCCTTAAGGCTGATAGAGCCTTAAGTAAATTGAATTTCCTGTTTCACTTAAATTCAAAAAGAAATTGAGTGACTTTGAGAAAATGTGTAATTCACATCATCTGTAATATTATTATAAAGTTGGTTTGAGCTTCAGTATCAAATTATAAGAAATAAACTTAAATGTATGCGAAGAGCACAAGACCGAGCGCGACGATCGAATCGCGCGCGAAGCGCGCAATGAGAATGTGCCCGCATAGCGGGCAGATTTTCTAAAAATCAGAAACGGTGAAATTGTGGGAAATCGTTTCTCTTAAAAAATGATTCATGATTTATTAGAATCGGATAATTTTTTTAATTTGGTAAGAAGCGATAAGAAAAAAAGTTGGGTCAAAAATAAAATTTATTAATAAAATTATTTTCCTGTGTTTCAAATTTTTTTCATGTAAAATAATCTTTTCTCTTTTAAAATAGCCCTATAATAATAATATTGCTATTCTTGAAAGAAAAATAATCTATTTTTGCCTGAGGTTTAATTTTCGTGGATGAAAACTACCTTAAGATTCTTGTGAAGAAAAAAAGAAGACGTTATTCGTGGACTTATGTCCTAGGATGTTGTTCCTAGTGGCTCTATCTCGTTAATATCTCGCCTTGCACTAGCAACTTTCCCTTCCTTCTGGTACGTGCCACGAGTGTCCATGGTACCGAAGAGCACGCGCCAGCACCTGCTCCTTATTATCCCCACCAAATCGGGAACACCCATCCCAGCACCCTCTTCTCTCTTCAACCTCACCTAGAATATACCGATCAACTAAGGTTTTATTCAACGTGTCATTCATTTTCTCTTTCTCACCTGCCAGCTGGACCATTCCTCATAAAAAAACAAATTAATTAAAGACATAAATTTAAAAAAAAGGTGCTTAAAAAATTCAAGAAAAAACTGGCTATTTACCACGAGAAAGGTTAGTGATCTTACTGCTAATGCATACTAAATCACTCAAATAAATGGATAAAGATGTTCAAGTCTTAGGAATCAAAATTAATGGTTTTAACTGAGATGGAAATTAAAATAGAGTCGGTTCCGATTCACCAAAATGTTTTTAACCTTCAATCAAGGTTTTAATTTTTAAATAATCACAGAGAAACCCAAGTTTACAATTTTCGCTTAACTACGTTTCAATTTAGGGAAAAACATGTCATATTGAGAATTTTTCGTAGCGAAATACTAAAATTTGGATGAACTAGATTTGCCTTTTCACTGATTCATCAGTAAAAAATATTTTTCACTGTTAAATCAGTTGATTTTCACTGATTCATCAGTGAAAAAAATATTTCTCACTGTTAAATTAGTCAATTTTCACTGAAATAATCAGTGAAATTTGACTGATTTACAGTAACCTATTTTTAGCTATTTGAATCAGTCAAATTTCACAAGTAAATCTGATTACAATTTTGAAAACGGAATAAATTTTGAAAAATAGAATATTAAATAGGACCACAATCCTGAAATTTCAAATATTAATAGCAGTTTTGAATTTTTCTTGTTTCGTGCTATTTTAAATATGGATTAAATAGCAATAATAATGTTATTCCGTTAAGGGGTTACGGGTAATCAGAGCCGTGAAAAATAGATATTTTTTGAACTGTTGTTCAATGTTTTTTATTTAAAATATAATACCAAATTTTTACATTATAAATCAAGTAATTTTGACGAAAATTTTAAATAATATTAATAATTCTGCACCAAGTTATCAGCTCGATTTTTGACCCTTCTCTTACAAATAGTGCCTCGCGGTGACCATTAGTACTTCTAACTGGTTTATCTAAAATCACTTTAAAAAAATTATTATTTTTATAGTTTATCTAGTCCTTGATCCAAACTTTTTTTCAAATTAAGCAGCATTACAGTCTCTGAAACTTTACTTATCAGTTTTGAGGGGAAAAAACACTCGTTTATTGTTTATAAAAAAAATTTTTGGTAAAAAAAGAAAATTCTTAGATTAGACACTAGTTTTTAATACCTAGAATATCCTGTAAAAATTTCATTTACATCCATCTAGTTTTTAAAGTATAGTTGTCACCGTCTTTGAAAACGTAGTTTTGAGAAAAACTTTTTTAATATTCAAAGTATCTTTCTGGCAATTTGGGAAACATAACAACATAACAAAAGTTAGTAAAGCGCGTCTGTTAACTTTTGTTTAGTAAACATTTCGAAAAAAAATCGAAAACTAATCGACAATTGAGCCCACGGGAAGAAGAACTCGCCGAGCGCTCGAAAAAGGGGAAAAGTATTGTTCATGCGCACTTTCTAAAATTGAAGTAAAAAAAAGTTGTAAAAACTCAAAATAAAAAAATATAAGCTGATAGAGCTTGTCAAAATAAAACTTTTATTCATCAAGTATTTTTTAGTCCAACTTGATTATTACGAAAAAAAATATATAAAAGGTACTTTTTGAATAACCTAAAATCAATGTTTCAAAAAACATAAATTGCGATTTCTCGGTAAGTACTGTACGTAATGGATTAAATTTTGCGTGTTTTCATTCAGTATTCATTTCTGATGCCGAATAGTTATTTAAAAACAATAAATACCATCAAAATTTGATAATATTCAATAACTAATCAATACCTGTAAATTCTTTGTTTTCTTGGTTTATTTGTGAATTTGATACTGAAAATCATGCGATTGTACATAATTTTTTAGTAAACAATTAATCGTGAAATTGAATTTGACGTTTTGTATTTTTTATACAAATTTTATTATTATGAAAATAATTTACAATTGTACACAATATACTCTCTACCACATATCTGAATCAGTCAAAATCTACTGATTATCGGTGAAATTTGACTGATTTAAATAGCTAAAAAGAGATTACTGTAAATCAGTCAATTTTCACTGATTACTTCAGTGAAAATCAACTGATTTAACAGTGAAAAATATTCTTTCATTGATTCAATCAGTGAAAATTTACTGATTTGACAGTAAACAATACTTTTGCACTGATGAATCAGTGAAAATGCAAATTACTGGTTCAATCAGTGAAAATTTAACTGATTCAGATTCAGAGAGTATCTATTAGAACATCATTCTATACTAACTCAATAATAATACCTTAATCTTGCATCTTAAAAAACTATTTCATTTGGATTTCTTAACTGGGACTTTTGTGAATATATCTTTGTAATAATTTTTTTTCTGCCTGGGATCAAATATCTTAATAAGGCTCGAACATCTTTAATTTTTTCCGTGCTTTTTCCAATGGAATCGGCCTGAGGTGTTTCGCACAATTCATCATATATATAAGGTTTTGGAGGTGGGAGAAGTTTGAACTTGAATAATTTTATTTTATTGTTACATATTATAAATTTTAATGATTTTCAGTGGGAAACATTTAAACGAATATCCAAATAAACTAAGAAAACCACGGAATTCTGTTGAATAATTCAACTTTAGCGCTTCGTGCGTCACGCGCTTTGTATTAACAACCCTCTCAATTCTTTATTTTTAGTACGAATAATTTGAAATTTTTCAAAAAACTTCCTTATATACAAATAAATTACTTTGTCACTTCATATTTTTCGAAATATAAAATTTATTCGTCACTTTTTCACTCCGAATCGCGAAAAACAAAGAATTGACAGGTATTAATTTGTTATTGAATATTATCAAATATTGATGGTGTTTATTGTTTTTAAAAAAATATTCAGCATCAGCAATGAATACTGAATGAAAATACGCAAAATTTAATCCATTGCGTGCAGTAATTATCGAGAAATCGCAATTTATGTTTTTTGAAACATTGATTTTAGGTTATTCAAAAAGTACCTTTTATATTTTTTTTTTCGTAATAATCATGTTGGACTAAAACATACTTGAGAAATAAAAGTTGTATTTTGACAAGCTCTATTAGCTTATATTTTTTTATTTTGAGTTTTTACAACTTATTTTTTTACTTCAATTTTAAAAAGTGGACAATACTTTTCCCCTTTTTCGAGTGCTCGGCGAATCCTTCTTCCCGTGGGCTCAATTACAGTTAACTGTAAAATTTTTCACTCAAATGAAGTTGAAGAAGTTCTTCATCGTTTTCTGTTGTATTTTCCAAATTTCCAGGAAGACATTTTGAAAAATAAAAAAGTTATCTTACACGAACTTTAACAGGAATTTGGTCACGTGATCTGATTGATCCATGGCCTTAAGGAGGATCACCTGTGTGAAATTTTCGAAAAATCGAATTTTTTTTTTTTTTATAACGAGAACATCGTGAACTCTTACAAGAACAAGAAGGCGAATTTTACGGTCCTGGAATAGCAGACTAAATGTAAGTCACTAAAAATGATCATTTTTTATGTTCTCAACCTTTAAATCCATTTTTCTCGGAATCGTGTTTTTTTTTACGGTGTGCAGGATTGCTCAGTCTACTTCACGAAATTTTTTTTTATATTACTTGAACATTTTGAAAGGTATTGACCCAACGGTTTTGCAAAATATTGTTTCGTTTTTTGTTGTTGTTGTAAAATATAGCGGAAAGCAGGGCAAAAATTCGTAATTTTTGAAAAAAAGGAAGCCATTTTTTAAATAAACAATGTATCAAAAATCGCATGGGTCAATACCTGGATGACACAAAGACAAATAAAAATTGGGTACATTTCATTATTTTAGATCATCACGAAGGAAGAAATCGTGCACACCGGATGACTATCACTTTTCTCGGAGGTTAAAGCAACGGACAATTACGCCATGTTCAAAATTATTAACTGCAAAAAAAAAAATTATTGAAAAATCTTTTTTTGTCGCAGAGAAAAAAATTCTTGAAAAATGGGTCAAAAATCGGGTATCACACAGGTGATCCTCCTTAATATATTTTTCGAAAATTGATTACTACAAAATTAGAAAATACATTCGCAAAAAAATGTTCCACGTCGCTCAGACTGGTTCACTATAATACAACCAAGGGCTCCCTCCCATTAATTTCATTGTCTCCGTCGCGACTTGCACCGAAGGGGTAATCGGAGAGGGAAAGAAGAAGGGAGTGGAAACGGTAAAAGATAGACGACGAGGGTTGAAATTGCTACGTAAAATATTCAGCAGACAAGCCTAGAGGGTTAGTGCCGATCTGTGTTTCATGCGTCTGAACGAGGAGTTCTGGAAACGACGTCTGCTTCTGTAACCCATATCTGTCTGGACCTATCATTAAATGTTCTGTCATCGTTATTCCAATTCTGAAATCAGCATATATCTCACCGTTGTCTTCTTTTCTATTATTGGTAACACTAATTTAATACTTTAAAGTGCAAAGTCTTGCAGCCACTATTCGCCAAGCGGTAAAGTATTATAAATAGGCGCCATGTCAGATCGAACCAGATAAATAGTTACTTGAAGTAACTTAGTCACGCACGCGTGACCCAGGCAGTTTAAGTATACATGTTCCAACCCTTAATCTAAACTATTACAAGTCCAGAGAAAAATATCTTTTTTTCCTTCCTCACAAAGAAATTTCATGTTCAAAATTTTAATTTTACCTGTCGCTGCTCTCTAAACCTGAATCAGTGAACGGCCACTGATTCGCAGTGACTATTCACTGAAGGCAGCAGCTATAAGTCTTTCACTGAGAATCAGTGAAATAGATTGGACTCACTTATTGAATCAGTGAAATCTTCAGGTGGGAATAATTTTAGTTTAGACAACACCAAAGAAAAAGTATGTTATTATTATTATATATTGTAATTGTTGTTGTGTATAATTATATTATGCGTAATTAAAAATTAAAGATCCATCGTTATACTTTAATCGTTCGCAGGAACTTCGCGAATTTAAAGATTATGTTCACGTGGCACGTTCACTGATTCCTCAGTGAAATCAAAGAAGGGCACTGATTCATCAGTTGATACATTTTCACTGATATAATCAGTGGCTATTTCACTGATTCAGGTTTAGAGAGTGTGACGTTGATTTTTTATGATATTTATGGGTTATTCCATATCAGATTTACAATCAAAATTTTGATTAACCTGAAATTTTTTTTCCTCGTTCTAGAAAGGAAAAAAAATGTAAATTTTTCAAGTTATTGATTTTTTTATTTTCAAAGTGCAAAAAATGTTTTTTTCAATACTGCTTCTAATATTCAACGAAGAGTATAGAATACATAAATGAAATATGCCATGGGATCTACTATTAAGTCCATGCTTTGATGAAAACTCAGAAACGGTATTTAGTACTTTCTATGCAACAATTAAGTAAACAAACGGAATTATCTCAAAAGGGACGTGTCTGAATTGAATCATTTTTTGTGTAATTTGTTCGTTAAGTACACAGAACTTTGTGTCAAAATTTGGTAGTGGACCGTTTGATACTTTTTGAGAAAAATTTTTTTTTGCGTGACCGCGCGCTTGGAGCGCGCAACGCGAAGTATAGAGTCGAGCGCACTCAAACATTTGTAAGTGAGTCTACCATATTCCGATGAGGATTTTATGCAGTTCCCACAAATAAAAGTCGGTAAATAATAAAAAGTATTTTGAGAAAGAAACACTGTTTAATTCGAAAGCAGTCATGTAATTTATTAACAATGCACTTTTACGTCCAATACTTTCAAATAAATGAAAATTCAATTTTTGTCAGTTTGTAATATTTGTAATGGTGTCGTTATTTGATCATACACAGACCTTTGAAGACTAGCTTTTCGTGCTTGTCTTTCAGGAGTTTGAGGTCATGTTTGGGCCTTTTTTTAATGTACTTTGCAACATTTTAGCGAAAAACCAAGATTGACGTTATTTTGTGCTTGATTTATATTTTTAAAAGCCGTTTTCAAAATAAAAATCGGACCACCTCTGCGGCAAGCAGACATTTTACAATTAACGGTTTAAATAAATTAAAGTGTCAATAGCGCGAAAACGTATTAACTCAAAGTGTCCGTTTTTTTATTCATTTGAAGAGCATAAAGTCTGCTACTTTTCCACCAAACCTCAACCTAAAAAGTTAAAAATTAACTGAGATATTAATTTGTTTAACAAAAGATAAATTTACTGGTTTTTCCGAATTTTCTTCGCTTCTAATTATCCAATCAGATCAAGCGACAGCCCATTTTGTTGGCAATTCAATTGTCTACATCTTGTCAATTGATGTCGTCAAGATTGGATAATTACCTTTAATGTTATAAACAAAAAACTAAAAAAAGTGCGATTTTTTGGTCATAAATGTTGATAAAAAATTTATAAATCATATTTCATTGTCCAAAACATGACACAATTACTCTATGACCAACATTTCTTCTGTTGGCGCAGTCCGTTTTCTGAAATAAATAATGTCATAAATCATTCATAATAAATGCCCTGTTGCTTGGACTATCGACTTTATACTTCGCGTTGCACGCTCCAAGTGCACGGTAACACAAAAAAAATTTTTTCTCGAGAAGTATCAAACGGTCCACTACCAAATTTTGACACAAAGTTCTGAGTACTTAACGAACAAATTACACAGAAAATGATTTAATTCAAACATGTCCCTTTTGAGATAATTTTATTTGTTGACTTAATTGTTGCATAGAAAGTACTAAATACCGTTTCTGAGTTTTGATCAAAGCATGGACTTAATAGTAGATCCCATGGCATATTTTATTTATGTATTTTATATTCTTCGTTGAATATTAGAAGCAGTATTGAAAAAAACATTTTTTGCACTTTGAAAATAAAAAAATCAATAACTTGAAAAATTTACATATTATATTGAAAAAAAAATACGTGTCATTTTTTTCCTCTCTAGAACGAGGAATAAAATGTTCAGGTTAATCAAAATTTTGATTGTAAATCTGATATGGAATAACCCTTATATTTTCTTGAAAAGTAGCGCAAGTAGATATTACAGATCATATAATAAAGATAAGACTTAATAGTCTACATAACTACATGGAGGATGCGATGAGGGGACGGTTTCCTTATATTCAATTCATTGCGACAATTACATATAAATTCTATATAGATTGAAGAAATTTAATACTTTTCTTCGAATTAAATTATAAATAATAGAAGAGTTCTTGAAACTCTGTTTAATTCGATATGAAGGTATTATATTCAGTTTTCTCTATTTAAATTAATAATATTGGTAAGTTTTTGAAATGAAAATAACATTTTTATCCGAAAGTTCTATGCAACGAACGCTGCCTTTGACATTATTAAATAAAAATATAGAACAAAGTTTTGTTTATAGTTATAAGCTTCCGAGCACTCATATCGACGTTTTGAAAGTTCCATGAAAAAACTTTGAAGCAGAATTGCTTTAGTTTATGTAATTGAAGGCACCGCTTGATGTGCACTCAATGGTTAAAACAATTCTACATGACATGCATCATGTTTCTTTGTTGAGAAGTACAGCGCACGTCATGCATGATATTTTGTAATTCTTCTCAAACTCTATTCAACCTAATAAACCATTTTGAATTGATCCTATATTTTTGAAATGCATTTAATAGTTACATTATTAAAAATGTTCGGAAATGTACAACATTTTTATGTTGCAAAGGTAACGTAAAATTTGATGATATTTATGATGCTCTCTGAATCTGAATCAGTCAAATTTTCACTAATTGAATAAGTAATTTGCCTTTTCAGTGATTCATCAGTGCAAAAATATTTTTCACTGGCAAATCAGTTAATTTTCACTGATTGAATCAAAGAAAAAATATTTTTCACAGTTAAATCAGTTGATTTCCACTGAAGTAATCAGTGAATTTTGACTGATTTACAGTAACCTCTTTTTGGCTATTTGAATCAGTCAAATTTCACTGATAATCAGTAGATTTTGACTGATTCAGATTTAGAGAGTGTTTTTGAGGAAAGTTATCTTAAAATTGCAAAAATGTACTGAATTATCTGAAATTTTTATTAATATTATGAAACGCAACTGAATTTTCACAAAATGTATCTTAAAACTACCAAAGTGTAACGCAATTTTTATAAAATTTATCATAAAGTTAAGAATCTGTAACAAAAATTTTAGTTACATCCAACTGAATGAAACTTCAGTTACCCAAAACGTAAAATTATTCCCGCTAAAATTTTCCGAATTACAGATAAAAGTATCAAACTATTTAACACTTTGTAACTGAAAATATGGAAATGCTTTATTGAATTTACTAAAAAGTAACTGAATTTTCTGAAATTCCATCTTAATTTCACGAAATTGTAACTGAATGAAATTTCAGTTATACACAAAACGTAAAATTATTCCTCTTACTAATTTTAGAATTTCTAGATAGAAGTATCAGAATATTCAACACTTTGTAACTGAAAATTGAGAAATCATTTATTAAATTTACTAACAAGTAACTGAATTTTGTGAAATTTTATCTTAATATCACGAAATTGTAACTGAATGAAATTTCAGTTACACAAAACGTAAAATTATTCCCGCTAAAAGTTTCGGAATTACAGATAAAAGCATTAAACTATTTAACACTTTGTACCTGAAAATAAGGAAATTGTTTATTGAATTTACTAAAAAGTGACTGAATTTCCTGAAATTCCATCTTAATTTCACGAAATTGTAACTAAATGAAATTGCAGTTATACCCAAAACGTAAAATTATTCCTCTTACTAGTTTTAGAATTTCTATATAAAAATATCAGAATATTTAACACTTTCTAACTAAAAATTAAGAAATTGTTTCTCAAATTTACTAAAAAGTAAATACAATTCTTTAAATTCCATCTTAATGTTACGAAACTCTAACTGAATAAAACTCCAGTCACGTGTTTCGGGAAATTACCATAGAAATTTCTAACAGTGATATTTTAATAATGAAAATAAATAATCTAGACTCTAGGAATGTTACTATTTTTCAATTTCACATTGTGAACTATATTTAAAATTTAAAAATTTAAAATTAATTTCCTATATTTAAAAAAAGCGTCTAAAACTTTAAAACTACATTAAAAACTACGCCGAGTACTTTATTGTGATTATAATATGACTTGGAATTGTTCGCAAATGTGGATAAATTAGGAATATGAGTTCTGGCTTTTTGAAAGCCTCTTTAATGCTTTTGTAATAAGGTTTTCCGTATTATGCATTCTCGAGTGATAAAAGTGGCGTAGGATAATCGGGTTGGTGTACTGGTATGGTTTCGAGACTTGTCGTTGTGCATCATCTCTGTTTACAGCTTGATTTGCAAAGCTGGTCATCGATATTGCAGAAGAGTTTCAACTTAGCGCAGGACATGGGGTGGTACGAAGCTCCGTATCAGCATCCAGGCACTCTCACAACCAAGCCTCCCTTCCCTTTAAAGCCACTGTGCTTTACCCATCGGAAGAGGTTCACGGAAGGGTGACTTTACGCTCGACTATCGCTGGGTTTATGGCCCAACGACCTATGGGCGGCTTGCGCCCATCATAGCAAATAAATAGCAAAAAAAAATATCTTTCTCTGTTAAATCAGTAAATTTTCACTGATTCATCAATGAAAAAAATATTTCTCACTGTCAAATCAGTCAATTTTCACTGAAATAATCAGTGAAATTTGACTGATTTACAGTAACCTCTTTTTAAATATTTGAATCAGTCATATGTCACTGATAATCAGTAGATTTTGACTGATTCAAATTTAGGGAGTATATTTTTATTTAATAATGTCAAAGGCAGCGTTCGTTGCATAGAACTTTCGGATAAAAATGTTATTTTCATTTCAAAAACTTACCAATATTATTAATTTAAATAGAGAAAACTGAATATAATACCTTCATATCGAATTGAACAGAGTTTCAAGAACTCTTCTATTATTTATAATTTAATTTGAAGAAAAGTGTTAAATTTCTTCAATCTATATAGAATTTATATGTAATTGTCGCAATGAATTGTATATAAGGAAACCGTCGCCTCATTGCATCGTCCATGTAGTTATGTAGACTATTAAGTCTTATCTTTATTATATGATCTGTAATATCTACTCGCGCTATCTTTTCAAGAAAATATAAATATCATAAAAAATCAACGTCACACTCTCTAAACCTGAATCAGTGAAATAGTCACTGATTATATCAGTGCAAATATATCAACTGATGAATCAGTGCCCTGCTTTGATTTCACTGATGAATCAGTGAACGCGCCACGTGAACATAATGTTTAAATTCGCGGAGTACCTGCGTACGATTAAAGTATAACAATGGATCTTTAATTTTTAATTACGCATAATATAATTATACACAATAATAATTACAATATATAATAATAATTACATACTCTCTACATTTGAATTAGTCAAAATCTACTGATTATCAGTGAAATTTGACTGATTCAAATAGCTAAAAAGAGGTTACTGTAAATCAGTTAAATTTCACTGATTATTTCAGTGAAAATTGACTGATTTGAAAGTGAAAAGTATTTTCAGATTTAGAGAGTACTTTTTCTTTGGTGTTGTTTAAGCTAAAATAAACGTGTTCATCGATCATTAAAATATATTGCTGCTTTTATTATTCCCACCTGAAGATTTCACTGATTCAATAAGTGAATTCAATCTTTTTCACTAATTCATTAGTCGGATTTCACTGATTCTCAGTAAAAGACTTATAACTGCTGCCTTCAGTGAATAGTCACTGTCAACCAGTGGCCGTTCACTGATTCAGGTTAAAAGAGTAAACTACAATTTGAGTCACATAAAGTTTACGTTTCAGTTACATAAAATTATTCTCTCGGGAAAAAGAGATCCTAAAAAATTAATGTCCTATATTTAAAGTACTAAAATGAGTGTTAGAGATCGGCGGCCCATAAAACGTTTTCTTAGCTTGAAATTTTTAAAAAATAAGATCGAATTTTTTTAGTACTTTGTTTATAAAAATTTTAAAGTTTTTTTTTATATTTCATCAAAACTAAATCCAATATGATTAAAACTAGATATTCTATTCAGTTAATTGAATTTAATTATTTCTACCAATTTAATTAATTATGACAGTATGAAAATAATTTTCACCTTCGTGATTAATTGTTAAACTTGTGTAGATATTATTTATAATGTGCGAAATGTTTGATATTTAAGAAAAATGATTCCTCATCTGTAAGATACTGAAAGAATCTCACATGAAACTGAACAAAAATCGAGTTTGTATAATTTGCATATTGCAGAGTCGGCAGACATACTGACATTCACTGAACAAGTCCCTGGGGCAGGTGCGTCACACCTGTTAACTTGGCAAACGTTTCACCTGAAAACTCGAAGGTCATCGACTATTAAAAGTACCCTTATCTTCAGGATCACATTAAAAATGTTAATAGTCTTTCCATATTTAACAACGATACTTCAAGAATAAGTAGAAATAATTAATTTTCCCTAAACACATAAGCGATCGAAATTTTCTATTCGTGACTTAAAATTTTGCATTAGTTGAAGAAATCAAGCTGTCAATTGTCCGCAATGCGGAATAAATATAATTAAACATTGAATTTAAATATCTGTCTTCCTAAGTTTAACAGATTTGAAGTAAAAACACATTTAGAACAAATATCAATTTATTTGATTTTAAGAAATCACCTTTTTAGCTTTTTTTAAATGAAAGAAATTATTTGTTTAACATTATTTGATTTGAAATGTTCTTTATTTGATTTAAAACAATACCGGAAAAAACTTAAGGAATTATTTATTTAATTTTATTACCTTGAATGAAGACAATTTTTTATTTAAATTAAAGGGTTACGCCACCCCTGGATTTTCAAAAGATGTAAAACAGTATTGTATATTTCGTATCAAGTGCGGAATGGCGTATTTTAACGCAAGAGCGAGTCGCGACTCGCTCGCGCGTTAAAATACTTTCCGCACGTGATACGAACGATATTTTTTGTTCGCTGTATACCGAAAGTTAGCCGAGTCGGTATCTTATGCGTGTGTAAAATTGATTTTCCTGCACTAATGCGGTAAAATTTTAAGTTTCTTTTAATTTTCCGTACACTTAAAACTTAACCGCACTAGTGGGGGAAAATCAACTTTACACACGCAAAACAATTTTTTTTTCAATTTAGATGCTTTCTAATAGTTCCAAAAGTATGAAAAAAACTATTTATCGCAGTCTCAAAAGTATAAAAGACTTTTCGACTCTTGAAGTTAGTGTCGTCATAGATATAGAAAATATGCGTTTTTCTAGAAATAAGGTTTTTGAAAACGGTGTACATAGTAACTCTTACAATTTTCATCCGACTGTTATAAAATTTTTATGGGATCCTAATAAATATATTCTTTATCAGATGTCGTGATGGTTTCAAAAAATAACAAATATATTTTTATACATGAATTTATAAATAAATTAAAACATCGGGAAAAAAGGGATTTGAAAAAAAAAATTACTATTCAGCAGCAGATTAATATTTCTAAAAACCGCTACATCACCTGTTAGTCATTGATGTTTAACAGATCACTGAATTTTTTTGTTGCAGTGGCAGCTATAATGTCCACCATTTGTACTCGGCATAGAAGAAAGATATGGAACACAACAAGGATAACGATATTATGCATGAAATTTATAACATAAAAATTGTTTTTAAACCTGCAAATGATGCATAATAAATTGCTGCATGTAAATTTACCTCCGGTTGTTATGCTTGAAAAAGTGATTTGTAATTTATTAGAATTTTTTAAAACTTGGTAAGAAGCAATAAGAAAAAAAATTGTGGCAAAAATAAAATTTATAAATAAAATCTTTTTTCGTGCTTCAAATTTTTTTCATGGGAAATAATCTTTTCTCTTTCAAAAAAGCCCGTGAATAATAATTTTGCTATTTTTGAAGGAAAAATTATCTATTTTTTTCTAAGGTCTAATTTTGCTGGATTGCACTCTAAAAACAAGTGTGTTACTTCTACACGTAAATCACGATAGTAATTTTTTAGGCATTTGAAGTGTGTATATTTTCAATACAAATTACAAATGTAACGTTTAATTTTCAAGCACTTTAAGGGACTGTACCAGTGTGACACTTTCAAAAAATTGATTTTTTTTTTGGCTTATTCGACAGTTTGCACTTTTAAGAATATTTTGTGAAAATTTCAAAGTCGTATCTGTAATATTTTTTGAATGGCAGTCTTTCAAAGAGGAACCGATCGCTAGCGTAAAATCGATAGGTAAATCTTTAAACGCGTTTTTCTCAAAATGAGATTTTTCCAATTTGCGGCCATTCTAACTCGAAGACTAATTGTCCGATTGACTTGAAATTTTAACTGACTACTCTTGACTATATTTACCATACAGTGAACTAGGATATTTTTAATCGGATGAAAATTGAAATTTTAGCAGATAAAAAACCGACCATTTTTTAATCAAAAAATAGACTGTTTTCTTCATATTGACGCCATTTTGTTCGATTTTGAAATTTTTCAAAAATCCTAGTTCACTGTATAGAAAATACCTTCTAGTTTAATGCCTTTTTTTCCATTTCAGTTACTCAATCGACCGGAATCGTGGCCGCAGTCGGGGAACTTTTTTTTTCGCGTTTCCGAAGACAGCGCATAACTCGCTTAATTATCTAATATTTTTAAATAAAAATCAAATGTAATATTCATCAAATATAGCTAAATACATTGTTAATTTTCAGAAATATTTAGTTTAATAGTTTTCTTTAAAAAAATTCCCAAAAATCACTTAAATTTTAAGCTCTCACACTGGTATAGCCCCTTAACGTTTTGTACCCGAAAAATTGAGTTAGCAATGTTCAGTAAGTACACACTTCGCTCAATTACACACTCGAGAACGTATGTAGTGTGTAAAAATAACACATTTCACTACACACTTGTTTTTAGAGTGTGAACTACCTTGACGTGCCTGTCGAGCATACTTTTGTGAAAGATATTTTACGATTAGAATTGAATAGTGACTTGGCTCGTTGTTTCAAAGAACAAGCACAGTTCCATATTTTCCAGCAAGCCCTAAGTCGTTCCTATGGAAATTACTGGTAGTGCTGCTAATGGATACCCAAACCCCAAAGGAAAATCGATAAGCCGAGCGAGCGACGGTCAAAAGAGGAATAAAAAAGCATAAGTCTCCCCTTTTGGCAACGTTGGGCCACATTGGTTTCGGGGCAAATCTACAAAATGAAAGCATACACTGGTGTGTATCCCCTATTTGATATCGCGCTTGGCAGACTGGGACGCTGCCTCTGGAGGTGGATGAACCGGGAAATATATAAAGGGGTGGGGTGCCAGTCGTTCCAGAGGAGGGAGCAACCGACTAAAATACACCGAGAGGGAGAAAACCCAGAGGACAGACAGTGTCCTAGGACAGTTACTCCTTAAAACAATCTCCCTTTTCCAACACTATAATCGACATTTTTTCCATTTTTCAGAACATTCTTTAATTATTCTTATTATGCTTCCAGAAAAAATCTGCTTCAAATCACTCAAAGCATTTTGTTTGTAAATTTTTGATTTTATTTACTAAACAGTTTTGTGCATTTTAATCAATGGTTTTTTTATTCATTTATTGTTGATTTTCTGATTAAAAATCATATAGACGGAGAAACTGAAATTTACCATTTTTCCTGAACTACGTTTCAATTTAGAAAAAAAGATGTCATTGTGAGAATTTTCCGCATTGAAATACTGAATTCTAGATTAAGTATATTATAATTTACTATAGATTATATTGAACTTTACTACAAGCTATACTGAAGTTTCATATCATTTTTCGAATCTTTAGTATTTTGTCTGCGAAAAATTTCTAGTCGGCTAGGAAAAATTGCCATTGCACCTCGATTTTCCCTTTTTTTTCTTTTTCTTTGATTTCTAGTCATTTTTTACTCAAATTTTAATTATTATTTCTGCTCTAAATACCTTTCAGTTCTACCAGTAGCGGATTAGGAGATTTTGTGGCCCGGGGTGGTATTCACTGAGAGAGCCCCCCCCCCCCCCCAATTAATGAATTATAAGCGGTAATTTTTTAACAACCCTAAAGTTTCATAAAAAGCTGTAAACATTTTGAAAATAACTAAGTGACAACGATAAAAAAGTATATTTGTAAAAAAGAATTGGAGTTTAATTAGAAGATGAGAGGACAAATTTAAGATAGTTTTCATCCACGAAAATTAGACCTCAGGCAAATATAGATAATTTTGCTTTCAAAAATAGCAATATTATTATTGAAGGACTATTTTGAAAGAGAAAAGATTAATTTCCATGAAAAAAATTTGAAACCCAGAAAAATAATTTTATTGATAAATACTATTTCTGACCCAACTTTTTTTCTTATTGCTTATCAAATTCTAAAAAATTATGCGATTCTAATAAATCATAAATCATTTGTTCAGAGAAAAGATTTCCCACAACTTCACCGTTTCTGATTTTTAAAAATAAATTCTTTAAAGGGGTCTCCTTATCCAGAATTTTCGAAAAATCGACTTTTTTTGTTTTGTTTCAATCGATGGAACTATTATCAGAGAATATTGTCGCAAAATTTTACAGTCCATATCGGAATAGTTTTGATGGTAGAGTTCCGAGCAGTGGCTCGCGCGCTGAGCGAGCGAAAGGTATGTCTGAAAACTTTAAAGCGCATATTCTCGAAACCACATTTTTCAAAATTGAGTGCGCGATTAAAAAAGAACCATTAAAGCTATTATTATAAACTTTTATTTTTATTTGTAGATTATTAAAATGCGCTTATAGTGAACCTTTAATTCACATGATACAGGATTTATTTCCATTAAATATAACGCATTTTCAACAAAAAAAAGGGAGAAAAATTTAATTTTTTTAAAAAGTAACTTAAAAGATTAATTAAAAAAAATTTTTTACAATTTTTTAGGCTCACTATAAGCGTAAGACTCTTCTGATTAAAAAAAAAATATACGTGTGTTTCAAATGAAAACTTTGGACAATATCATGTACGCGATTTCAATTGTCCGTGGCGAGACGCTGCGCGGGATCTTCGATTAGCCCGAGATTTTTTGTCGTTTTCAAATAAAAAGCTATTTTCACAAGTTCAGATATGTACCTTAGTATATGCAGAAAATCGTTGACCTGTGCTTTTATTTTCTGCTTAAAAAAAAAATTAGGAAAAAGTACCTTTTTTTTTTTTTCAGCCTTAATGGCTGAAACCATTTAAAAAACATTTTCCAAAACAAAATTTTTATAAACAAATTGCTGAATTTGATAATAATTTATTAATTTTCGAAAATTGGAAGTGGTTAAATTGTAGGGAATCTTTTTCTCGAAAAACTGATTTGTAATTTATTAAAATCGCATAATTTTTTAAAATTTGGTATGAAGCGATAAGAAAAAAAGTTGGGGCAAAAATAAAATTTATTAATAAAATTATTTCTCTGTAATTCAAATTTTTTTTATGGAAATTAATCTTTTCTCTTCCAAAATAGCCCTTCAATAATAATATTGCTATTCTTGAGAGCAAAATTACCTATTTTTTCCTGAGGTCTAATTTTCGTGGATAAACTACCTTAATCATCAAAGTTTACAAGTATTCAAGAAATTTCTTCTAATTGAAAGCAATGACAGAATATAGAGGCACTTTTTGAAAATGAAATTCTTATCTTATTTGATTTATTTTACACTACTTGAGATCTAAAAAAAGACAGCTTTAGTTCCTCTAGGGAAAAAATATTTGGCCTATCGTTTAAAAAAGCCGTGAAACGATACAAGATCTGGGGCTCAGGATTTAACCCAGATCTACCCTCGATCGTTGCTGATCCTCCATAATATCCACATTCAAGGTGTTCTAGGATGGATAATAGTCTAACCCTTAAGAAACTCTCATTTAACTATATTCTACAGGAAAAAAATATCATTTTCTAGAACTGATTAGATTTTTTTATATTCATAATTCTTTAAATTTAGTAAATGAATAACGCTCCAAATATAGTATAGAATATAGTAAAATTGTGTCATAACAGGAAATGATTTATGAATAATATTTTAAGCACGGACATTTAGATACTTCAAATGCAAATTTTCAAATTAGATTCTTTAATATAATTTTTAAATAAAAAGAATTAGCTTGAAGAACTATTTTCTTATTATTCAAAGAGCAAGGACTAAATTAATCTAAATTAATGGTTAAGGAAAGAATTCTTTCATAATTAGTTAATTTAGTCTTAAATAACGTTAAGTAAATTGGTCCGAGAGACTTATTATAAACCTATTAATACATTATTTAAGGAATATAAATATAAAAATATAAATTTTGACAGAATTTTTTATTAAAGAAATGAATGAAATTATTGATTTAAAATTTTTTGCATGTCATCAGGTAAAATTTAAAAAACATGTAGAAATTTTTTTATATAAAAATAATAATAATTACAATAGTTATGTATATTTTATGAAGGCTCTTAAAAAAAGTGTCTATCTCGTAGAGATGACGTCTCGAAACAGGATCATCTGAAATCAAAAAACCAAAAAGATTTTGTTACTAGATGACTTTATCTAATGCTTGAACAAAGGATTGGAAAAAAATTAAATTTTGAATTTTTAAAAAATTTTGAAGTGAAAATTACGGTTTTTGTTACAAAAAATCGACCACTTTATTTTTTAAACAAGTTCTAATCATTGAAAATAAAATCCTTCGTCCACGTACAAATTAAATAAGTTCAAAATAATTCTGAAAAACTTCAAACAGATCAGTTCATTACTTTTTGAGAAATAGTCTCCACCCACTTCGAAAATGTAGTTTTGAGTTAAACACGTTTTTTTTCAAAACGCTCTAGCTCTTTCAATTTTACTCCAATCATCTTGAAATTTTGAGACAACATTTTCAAAATGTTCTACTTTAATATATAAAACAATTGAAAAAATGCATTTTTCAAAATTTCTCACTGAGAATGCCCCCTTGAATCATTTGCAATTTCCAATTACTGAAAAGTATAAAAAATCGAGAATTTTCGAAATGGATGAAAGGGTGCTTGATTTCCAATGGTTGGATAGTCGATTGACTAGGAGGAGAAAAAACTCGTCTGCCTTATCGTACATTGCACGAGGGGAATTCGCAAAGCAGAGCAGAGCAGAGCAAAGCTCGATCGTGCACCCTCCTGTTCCCTTCTCCTCTTTGGGGATGCAGCAGCCTGGGACAGGATCGAGGAGGTGGATGAACCGGGCAGCAGTCGCATAGGCACATATAAAGAGGGATAGAGAGAAAGAGAGCTAGAGAGAGAGATAGAGATCCAAAATGGAAGGAAAGGGAATGAACTACAGAGAGGATGATAGTACAAACGAGGAAGGGAGAGAGAGAGAGAGAGAGAGAGAGAGACAGATATAAAGTGAGAGAAACAGAGAGGTTGCTTTCCTGGATACGTTGCTATGACGACAGAACCTCCATTTCCAGACCAGACAGAGATTCGCACCACCGACAGACCGACGGACCTACGTCGCACACACAAAACCACCCCCTCGAACTCAAAGTTCAACCCTCCCGTCGTCTGGGCGTTTGTTGCACCGCAGCCAAATCCGTCGCTCTTCCAGGGGTTCTCAAGGGAACTATTCCATCTTCCGATTGCAATTTATCCCGGAAACTCTATATTTGCACAGTAACAATCTAATCACCTTGAATTATTTTTGAATAAAAATTCTGAAAATGGGGCCTCAATATCTTCGGATCAAAAATGACGAGTGTGTATGTTTAAAAGCTGGAAGCTTTCGATTGATATCATTTTTATTAGAGATATACATTACCGGTCAAAATTATTTGTTCATCTGCTGTTTTAGCTATTCTTAAGGGGGTCTCCTTAATCAGAACCAAAAAAAAGGTACTTTTTCCTAATTTTTTTTCAAGCAGAAAATAAAAGGACAGGTCAACGATTTTCGGCATATATTTAGGTACATATCTGAACTTGTGAAAATAGCTTTTTATTTAAAAACGACAAAAAATCTCGGGCTAATCGAAGATCCCGCGCAGCTTCTCGTCACGGACAATTGAAATCGCGTGCATAATATTGTCCAAAGTTTTCATTTGAAACACACATATATATTTTTTTTTAATTAGAAGAGTCTTACGCTTATAGTGAACCTAAAAAATTGTAAAAATTTTTTTTTAATTGATCTTTTAAGTTACTTTTAAAAAAAATCAAATTTTTCGCCCTTTTTTTGTTGAAAATGCGTTATATATAATGAAAATAAATACTGTATCATGTAAATTAAAAGTTCACTATAAGCGCATTTTAATTATCTACTCTCTAAATCTGAATCAGTCAAATTTTGACTAATTGAATCTGTGATTTGCCTTTTCACTGATTCATAAGTGAAATTTGACTTATTTACAGTAACCTCTTTTTAGCTATTTGAATCAGTCAAATTTCACTGATAATCAGTAGATTTTGACTGACTCAAATTTAGAGAGTACAAATAAAAAAAAAGTTTATAATAATAGATTTAATGGTTCTTTTTTAATCGCGCACGCAATTTTGAAAAATGTGGTTTCGAGAAAACGCGCTTTAAAGTTTTCAGACGGTGAAAAATCAACTTACGCAGAGCCACTGCTCGGAACTCTACCATCAAAACTATTCCGATATGGACTGTAAAATTTTGCGACAATATTCTCTGATAATAGTTCCATCGATTGAAACAAAAAAAAAAATCGATTTTTCGAATGTTCTGGATAAGAAGATCCCCTTAAAGTGTCTTAATTTTTATAATAACAAGTTGAAGTTTCTTTTCCCATGATAGCATGGAAGTTAATAAAATTTTGCATCTAATGAGCCCAAGTTGAAGACAAAATGATAATTTGATAAGAATATATTACAAAAAACGTCAAATTTCGATCTTTTTGAAAAATATTAATAACATTGAAATTAATTAAGATTGTTAAACGTTTTTGGTCTCATTTTGAAGGTTACTTTTCACAGTATTTTGTTAACTTATCAAGATATTGTTAGAATTTTTCTTTTGGATTTTATCCTGGGGTCAAACATGGTTCAAAGAAGTCGTAAAATTTCAAATAAAGACAGTAATCTATAAATCAATTTAAAAAATCCAAAATATTACCATTTTCATAAAAATTTTTTAATTTTATTGAAATATGATACACATTGCTTTTTAAAAATTTCTTGTAAGTAGCTACACATTTTTAAAATTTTTCAACCTTTTTGTATCATGTTTGACCCCGGATAGAATCCAGGAAAAAAATATGAAAATGTCTTTATTAGTTAGCAAAATATTATGAAAACCTACCATTTAAATGAGACCAAAAACTTTTAAAAATCTTACTTAATTTCAAAGTTGTTTATATTTTTCAGAATTATTGGAATTTGACGTTTTTTGAAATATATTTTTATAAAATTAACATTTTGCCTCTAACTTATGCTCATTAGATGCAAAATTTTATTAACTTTCATGTTATGATAGGGAAAAAAGTTTCTTGTTGTTATTATAAAAATTAAGACACTTTAAGAATAGCTGAAACAACAAGTGAACAAATAATTTCGACCGGCAGTGTATTTTGTCATTTAAGGGGGCAATACCAAGTAAATGGTTTGAAAAATTGGTTTTTTTTGTTAACATGATTTTATTCTAGAGCTATTCAAGAATATTTCTGTAAAATTTTAAGCCGAAATTCCTGAAATTGTAGGAGTTATGCATAATTTTGTATAACGCTGCGCCCGGCTCTTGTCACCCATAGCAAAACTTTAAACCATGTTTTTAAAACAGTGTCCCTAGTTGTAAAAAAACCGCTCGACCGATTATCCTGAAATTTTACCAGATATGTAAAACACTTTGGTCTAGTCCCTGACGTTCTCCTTTTTTCCAAAAAAAAATTTTATTAACAATTGTTTGTTATAAATAGCTTGTAAAAAATCGACATTTTTAGTTTTTACGCTACTGCAAAAAAATTTTTTTTTCAAGAAACCAAAAACGTCAGGGACGAGTAAACGTAATGACAATTCTAATTTGTTATTACTTTTTTGTTGTAGGATCACTTCCTGAGTCTATATCAGGGACAGCGTTCACCTTTGCCCCGAGCGCAGACTCAAATTCCCGCACTTATATTTTTTAACTGGGCCGGAATTTCACACTAGATATTTTTTTATTTCATTGTAGTAATAAAATACTACAAAAATCTAAATTTTGGCGTTTTTTTCAGTTATAGTTTTTTTTTTAATCCGCGCTCAAAGAATAGATAAGATTTTGGTCGTTTACTTGGTATTCCCCCCTTAACAAATTTTTACCCTCCCGGATTTATGCTTTTTAATTATTTAAAAATTTATATGCCAAAATATTCGGAAAAATTAAACTTTAGTTTCTGAACCCTAAAGGCAAACGAGAACAATAACAGTTTGAATATCAAAATATTTGAGTCTTTAAATATTATATTCTAAAATCTTAAAACTTTCTGATTAAGTATCAAAATTTCAAATTTAGATCATTTTAAAGCTACGAAATTATGTAATGTATTTCCCGAAATAAATTATCGTCTTGTTAATATGAAAATAAGTATTCATAAACTTTGAAATGTTCTAATTAGATAATTTTCTCAATATTACGATTTTCGTAATTCCTAATTAAAATTAAATGTTTACGAACTGAGGATTTAAGAAACGAGTCATAGAATATCACGTAATTTAAAGGTTGGGGAAATAAAATCTTGCAAAATTTCAGAATAATTAAAAGATAGAAACTTGAAAAGTGTTCAAACGTAGTTCACTAAATTCAATAATCTCACAAAATAAAACTATGAAAGAAAGGAAAATCAATATAAACATTTTTAAAATAAGAATCATTGTCCTATTTTAGTTTATAAATAATAAATACTTACCTATTCTAATTCTAAAAATTTGGTTCGATTTTGTAGAAATTTAGCTTTAAAATTAGTCCAAGGACATTAAAATATGTTGATTATTTCGAAAGTTGTTTAAGATTTAAGAAAGCATTGAAATCTTGATTATTTCTGCAATAACTTCTTTAAAATTTAACAAAACGAATTCATGCTGGGCTCATTTTATAAAGAATTTTGATAGCTTCAAATTTAATCAAGAGAACAAATTTTTTCACTTATATAATTCAAATTAGGATAATTTAAGCAATTTAAACAATATAATTGAAAATAAATTTTAGTTTAAGGCCATGGACCAACCGGATCACGTGACTTGGTTCCTACCTTACCAGCATTTTCAATTCATGTAACCCCACTTCTGTGGAAAAATAAGATAACAAATTTAAAATTCATGAGAGTAAATAAAATACACCAAGTTAAGTCTGTCTGGCCATAAATCTTTATAATTGTAAAACAAAATTTTTCCAAGGAATTCTTTTTATAATTATTAACATTTATGACTAGACAGACCTATATTAATGTATTTTATTTAATTCTACAAATTTTCAGTTACACTACCGGTCAGAATTGTGGGACCACCTGTTTTTCGATGATTGCTTAAATTATCTTAGTTTCAATTCTGTGAGTGATGAAATTTATACTCTTAAGGTAGTTGTTGCGCCAAAAATCAGTCTCTGGAAAAAGAAGTTTTTCTATGATTTCAAGACTGGTAATTATATCATCAGCCGTGTCATATGTAAGGAAAGACACTGTTTTTAATAAAAAAAATTTTAAAATGATGAAAAATAATATTTTAATAATGTTTTTTGTAATAGGATATTTCCTTATTATCGCTCCATACCAAATTTTCAAAAATGGTGCGATTCTGATAAATCATGAATCATTTTTTTAGAAAAAGGATTCTCTACAACTTTACCGTTTCCGATTTTTGAAAATAAATTCTTTAATGGTTGAAATCATTAAAAAACAATTTTCCAAAACGAAATTTTTATAAACAAATTCCAGAGACTGATTTTTGACGCAACAACTACCTTAACAATGTGAAAGCCATCAAAATTATCTTTAAAATTAGTCTGGAATGAACTCTTTTCGTTAAATTTTAAAGAAGTTGTTGCAAAAAAAGTCCAAATTTCAATGTTTCTTAAATTTTAAATAAATTTCTAAACAATCAACATTTTTTAATGTTCTTAGGCTCATTTTAAAGCTAAGATTCTACAGAATCGCAGTAAATTGTCATTATAAATTTATAATTTTTTTCTCGCAGAATGCAAAGAGTTGAAATTGTAACAAAAAAGTAGGGAAATTTCGAAAACATTTCATCTGTAGGTAAATCATAATAAAGATCATATGAATATATATTTTAAGGGGATTCAATACAAAATTCATGATTATATGTTTTATATATCTTTTAAAAATGTTTTTCTCGGCAAAAGAAATATTGGAATTTTTCCAACTTTTATATTTGAATTTTAACCTTGAACAGTATGTAAGAAAAAAATTATACATTAATTCTAAGAATTTTGTTCGAATTTGTAGAAATTTAGCTTTAAAATTAGTCCAAGGACATTAAAAAATGTTGATTATTTCGAAAGTTATTTAAAACTTAAGAAAGCATTGAAATCTTGATTATTTCTGATTATCTTGATTATTTAACTTCTTCAAAATTTAACAAAACAAATTCATGCTGGGCTCATTTTATAGAGAATTTTGATAGCTTTGAATTTAATTAACAGAACAAGTTTTTTCACTTACATAATTCAAATTAGGAGAATTCAAGCAATTATCGAAAAACAGGTGGTCCCACAATTCTGATCAGTACTGTACCTTTTTTTATATAAATGGGGTTACACAAACTGAAATGCCGTTAAAGTAGAAATCTAGTCACGTGACCAGGTTAGTCCATGGCCTTAAATCCTTAAGCAAAGAAGCTGAATAGGGATTATTCTGTCCAGAAAAAGACACATTGCTTAGATATGATATTATTTATTAATATAATGTATTTTGTAATATATATATATACACATATATAAGTATGTGTGTATGTATCTATATATATAAATTTATTCACTCATATATATTTCTTCGTATTGTTAAACATATATGAAACCCTGATAGATTGGGATTAGCTTTTTCTCTTTTTATTGCTCTTTTTTTGGGATTTTTTATAGAGTACACCCGCTGTAAATGGCAACTATTTCGAAAAAATTCTCTTCTTTTTCCCTTGCTCTCTTGTTATCGATCACCCGTCACGTACCAACTCAATTTCGTTATATCAAACTCAATCTTACATTTATGATCGAGAACTCAAGAAGAAATATATCTGATTAAGAACGCACAAAGTAATATATAAAGGTCAATTTCCTATTTTTGTCTTCATAATGTAAAAAAAGGTTTTTTTAAATCTGATTTTGAGCTTAAATCTTCCCAAATCAGTAGTTTTTACTCTATTCGAAATGATCTTTGTAAAAATAATATGCAAAAAGGTTAGATGGTCTATAAAAAATAATGAATTTAGTAATTTCGTAGAGCTCATACATTTTACAATATAATCTCACAGTTACAAATAATTCAATCATACAAAGCAAGCATCATTATTACAAATTTTACAATTGAAGCAATATTATAAATAAAGCTCGATTACAAATAAAGCATTCACTCATTTTACACACATTTAATCAGAGTGTCTCTATGAGATCTGCACTCGATATTAATAATTGTAAGGCTAAGATATTTATTATATTATTCTGGTAAAAAAAGAATTTGGCACCATTCTCTTGATCGTACTGCATTTTACAATAAATGTCTCTTTAACTAGATAAGTTCAAAGAATTGATACTAGTCACATAAAATACTCCTGGAATTCTTGAAATTCCAGTTATTCCAATAATTGCAAATGCCTATTTTCAAATAGCCACTCGAAGAGATAAAGTCGTGGCTGAGAACCGCTGCGTCGACTTATGAACGACGCAAGGGGAGTAAGTTTTCTTTTCATTAGAATATTTCTGCTAGAAAGGGCAGAAAATACTTAACGGCATCGCAACGATTGGAGAAGAATCTTTTTAATTTTTTAATTTGAACTCCAAAATCGTTCTTCAATTAGTAGGTTACTATTTGCATCGAAAAACCGACGTGCTTTTTTTACCGTTGTATTTTTAAGTACAAAGAACTTTCTATTGTCATCTAATCGAGTATCGAGTCGAGAATTTGCTATATAATTTCTCAATAATTAATTAATTTTAGTCTATCTTAAGTTCTCTAAGACCAAGAAAAACTCATGTTGAAAATAGACTCGAGTAAACCTTAAGCTGAAATATTGATATAATTTCCTAAATGTATTTTGGACGAATGTAAAGTCTGTTCTGGTGAAATAAATTCCACTTAGTCTGGAAAATTCGGGATTGTGCCATGCTCTCAATATACAATAAATAATTCTTTTTTATAGATTTTTTATTATGTAGTACTAGAATAAACCATTTGGATATTTGCATTGTTGAAGGCGTCCCGGATTTTCCTCTAGGATAAAGCATTTAGCCTCGATTGAATTTCAGAAAGAAATGCAAGTTAGTTGTCCTGGACTGAATATTTTTTCGAGTCGGTAGTTTCTTCCTTTATTTTTTATAAATTTTTTATAAATAATTGTGTAAGAGTATTTTAGGAATTCGATACAGTAGACGTGAATCCCAACCAATACCAAGGGTTCTGCAATATATGGGTCAATTATCTTTTCTTTAAATTTGGAACATTTTTTTTCGTTTTTTCAATTCTAAAATATTTGTATAAGGTTTTTGATGATACTATGAAAATTTGAGAATCGAAAAATCAAAACAATAGGAGTAAAGAATTTTTTAATTCGGCGCACGCGTCTCTGCGACCGAGCGAACGAGCGCGCTGTTGCCGCCCCTAATTATCTACTGATTCCTCTGATTTATGATCAATGTGTACGTTAAAATAATTTTTGGTGGATTAAAAAATTCATTACTCCTATTGTTTTGATTTTTCCATATTCAAATTTTCACAGTATCATCAAGAACCTTATACGAATATTTTAAAAATGAGAAAATGAAAAAAAAATTTCCAAATTAAAAAAAAAGATCAAACTTCACTATTTTCTTATAAAAAAAACAGGACGTGTAGTACATCTCTTTTAAAAGCTTGGGGGACCAGGCAAATTTTCTGTATGACAACAATTTTTTATATCGAAAACTTTTTTTGCTGTATCCTATTGAAAAAACATCAACTTTTTTTATTTCAAAATTTTGAAGATACATTTCTCGAAATTTTCAAATATCATATTGAAAATAAAATACGTGTCGATTATTTTTGAACATAGAACGCGACAAAAGATATTTTTTCGAAAAAAAATTTTTAGTTGTAAATTACGCATGGAATGACCCATATATATATATTTGGAGTGGTATGTGATGAGATGACTTGTACGCGGATGACGATGACTATTGAATCGGGTCAACAGGGATGAGGAGAATCGTAACGATTTATGATCGAACTAGGGGTTGTCGCAGTGTCGAGAAGAATAGCTGCGAGGCGCCTTTTTTCTTAGTATAGCTTTCTTTTTCCCTTCTCTTTTTCTCTCTAGAGGACAACTTTCCTTGGAAAAGAAATTCAAAACATCAAATCTATCTCAACTCAACTTACGCTTTTTATACCTCGAAATCTTCCTTTCCTCAAAGAATTGTTTGCCAAAAAATCCATTCAATACTACGTTATTTATAATAAAATTAATAAACACTGATTCTTTTTTTGACAGCTAATTAATATTTTGTTCTTGATTTTTTTTATAGTGAATTTAATTGGAGGTAATTTAAGTCAAGTGAGAAAAGCCAAGATTCCAGAATCTCTCAAACTATTCTCAAAATCTGCAGATTTTACGAAAATGTTCTACTCTCTAAACCTGAATCAGTTAAATCTTCACTGATTGAATCAGTGATTCGTCTTTTCACTGATTCATCAGTGAAACAATATTTTTCACTGTTAAATCAGTTAATTTTCACTGATTAATCAGTGAAAAAAATATTTTTCACTGTCAAATCAGTCAGTTTTCACTGAAGTAATCAGTGAAATTAGACTGATTTACAGTAACCTCTTTTTAGCTATTTGAATCAGTCAAATTTCACTGATAATCAGTAGATTTTGACTGATTCAAATTTAGAGAATATATTAAGCCAATAAGGCATTTTGAATTTAGGTCAAATTTTCTGGAAAATTTCAATGCTTTTACATTTTTATGAAAACTTTTATAAAGTTATATGGAAAAAACTGTAACACTCCAGGGTATTCTGAAATATATAATTTTTCATGATATTATAAAACATTCGAGATGATCCTATTTAAATCATAAAAGCCAAAGTAAAACGCAGATAAAATTTTTTGGCACATTACAAAAAATGTTTTTCTATTTCTACATTCTAGGAAATTCTGACAAGTTTTAGAAAAATACTTACAACTCCAAAAATGTGGAACATTCTGCTTTGGCCTATAGGATTTAATAGGTCATCCTAGGAAATTCTATAATTATTAAAGATTCTGGAATGTGCTAGAAAATCTCAGAGCAATCTAGAATTTTCAAAAAATTTGCTTCCACAAACCTTTGGCGTTCTAGCCTTTTTTCACTTCTAAATAGAAGGTTCTAGATTTTAGAGATCCTAAGTAGAACTAGACTGACTGATCAGCCTGTCCGATCAAGTCCGACTCTTACTACTGATTCTGTGTCTGCTTTCCAATGGCTTCATATATTATTTCCAGTATTGGGTTGTAAAAAGTAACGATGTTACTAAAAAATGTTACTGCTGATGTAGATTCTTTGGTTAATTACAGGATGTAACTATTTATATTGTTAAAGTTACAATTTGAGTAGTAACATTAAGTAATTGAATGTTTTAACTTATTAATTTTTTTCAGTGAAGAAGTGACTCTAACCGAAATATTTTTCCGTTAAGTAGTTCTTTATCATAAGTAATTTTCTTAACATTAATTATTTCAGAATATGTTAATATTGATATTAGATTTACATTGTAGATGTATTAAGAGTATTTTCATTTCAAACTTCTCTCTTAGTTGAAAATTAATAAATTATCAAAGTAAAATTATTCTTTTGATAGCAGCAAAATAATTTTTTTTCAAAGAAATTAAAGCGCTGAGAGAAGTATAAATAGTTTATCTCCTTTCGGCCTGATAATAAAAAGCTCTGTTGATTAAAATCCAGTTATTCAAGATCGACAGCAGATTACTTTCTCGAACGACTTGATTAAAAAAGGAAAATGTTTTTAGTCAAAGGAAAGAAAGTCAAGAACCCGAAATGTAGAAAGTTCGTATCTTCAAAATTAAACTTAATTTTTTCCATGATAATTTTCTAGTGATTTAAAGTTGATGTTTTGTAAGAAATTATTTGAAAAGTCTCAGTTTTCAATACTCTGACTTTAAAATGATGCCAATTTTAATTTTTAAAACTTAAACAGTTTTGAAATTTAAAAATTTGGCTTTTAAATAATTAATAAATAATATAGATACAAGGAAGAATAAAGGAAAAAGAGAGCCTTATTTTCAAAGTTAAGATTTATTAAATAGAAATCCATCTTTTCTGATGGCTCTGGCAATAGTCCATGTTTTTTCTCTAAACCTACCCAATCAATTTACTCAGCAGAACTGCTTTAGTAGTTTGCACATCTATTTATACACTCTACTAATCTCAAAAATGTCCCTTATTTATTGTTTTTTAATTGCACACTAAACACATGTCATTTACGCAAGGTCGAGTAATCGCGACAGATAGGATGTAGATTGGATAAATTCTTAAAAAATTAATAAATAGTGAGAGGGAGAGGGGGAAAATGATTGCAATCAACCCAAAAAATTACATTCACAAATAACCCGCAACTTTTTCATTTTTCTGAAAAATTCAAACAGTTTAAAAACTTGTTGTACAAGTTTTCTTTATTACACCAGCTTTTTTATTCTTGCTTTTTATTTGTGAACGTAGAAGCTCCAAAAAAGTTTGATATTGACGCAGATACTATAGACGTTAATTAGATATTATACGAGATCGTAAAAAATTGTTAAATATAGACTTTTAACATTATTCTAACACTGTCGAATATAGACGTCTTATAGGCTCCATTTTTAATGGCTTATGTATATTTAATTATTTATATTTATCACGTCACTGAATTGGGATTTTTCGGGTGATTGCAGGAAAAGGGATGAAAAGTGGAAATATTTGAAAATATACGATTTCAAAGTTTTACGCATATAAATGATAGACTAACCTTACAAATCCAACTACAGAATCTACTCGTATAAATACATACGCATTGAAATACGCACGTACTTGTGTGTCTGTATGCGTGTACCATTTGACCATTTTTCATAAATCGTGCGACGCTTTTTTTAGGCCTTAACCATGCATCATAAGAATATACAAAGTAGACAATGTTCGTAAAACACTTGTTCTGAATTTTTTTATCCTTCGTTTAGTTATTATTGCGCATTGAATGCCAATTATCAATAAATATTTTGCTGTCCAATCGACGCTCCCTACCTTGCCGATCTTCCCGTTTAACGGGCGCCTCCTCGGTTACGTACATCGCATATTCATCCGTCCCTTTAATTAATTTACTTTTATTTATTCAATTTATCAAAAATACTTTTTCCACATTTTTTTCACTCAAAAAAGATTTCCAACTCCAGTCTTATTTCGTCTCGCTCTAGCGAAATATAATTTCTCTATTAAATATAATATCACGCCACACACTCCGATCAGAAAATCCGAATCAGCCTCCAGGCGATCTTTGACAAGTTTGATTCTCGGTTTAGTCCATAAACCGGAAATCATATCCACTTAAAATACGAGCTTGAGGCGTGAACACAAGAAGGCAGCGACGACATTCGTTGGACAGCAAAAGCACGAGAATCACCTAATTTAAAGCCTAATTTTATTAATAGAGACACTGACTGGTCGTTTGAGCTTTTATCCGATTTCGTTTCCCTTTCTCATTTTTCTTGATCACCCTTTTTTTTTGCTATTCATTAAACGCTCGTCCGATCCGACAGTGATTTGGTGTGTCATTATTTTTTTTTTACTTCTCACTCCTAATTTTTTTTTTTAATTTTTTTTATTTCATTATGATAATCAGTCGAAAAGTCATGCGCATACATATATATATAAACATATGTACCTTCACACACACACACACACACACATGGCAACATTCCACGTACGCGTATGTATATGTATATATATGTATGTGAACCATATTACAGTATAGTATTTATTACTTACAAGTATATCAGTTATCACGTTAGCCATTACATTAGGGGTTACATGCAAAATGAGTGAGCAAGCAGGATGTGTCGATCGAAATCGATTATTATTATTATTACGGCTTTTCGTCTTCCAATGCGCAGTCTCTCGGTAAAATTTCCAGAATTGTGAATTTTCTATTCTGAAACTTTAAGACACGTTTTTAACTTTAAAGGTTTTTATAAATTTGTGCTTATCTTAGTGAGATTTAAATCTGAACTCAACTTTGATTCAAAAGCTTTGTCTTTCGACTTGTGTGACTTTTGTGTCATCTGCGTTGCAACTTTTATGTTTATCGTACCATTTTGGTTGAGCTACGAGAGCATTGGGCAATGAAAGGTTTAAGCGATGCGGTCAAGAGACGCGTTTAATCGCCACGCGAGCATCGCAATGGCCGTAAGCACTTCCGGTCATTATGTTAAAGTGCATAAAGATCGTGAAATTCTGCACATATGGCTGCATTGAAATCGCGAGAAGCTGGAGATCAAGAACGAGGGTATAAACATTCTTCTCTTTCTCTCTCTTTCTCTCTGTTTACTGCACTCTCGTCAATTTCAAAACGCGTCTTTTCATGAGAAAAAGCAACGCTCAGTTTTGTCAAGAAAAGTTACACTGTAAACAATTTTTCGTAAATTTTTCCAGATATAGTCGGAATTATTTCCGACGTAGAACTGGAAATATTTTCTACTGTTTGGTCGGAAAAATATCGAGTTTATTAGGAAATATATATTTATTTCATAATTTAAGTGGAAAAAGATCCAAAAAAGTGAACAAATTTCTGTTTTTGTGGAATAATTTCCGCTATTCATGGGAAAAATTTCCTACAACTCAGGAGATTTGTGAAATGTTCTCACCTTTTTGATATATTTCCTAATATTTCAGAAATAAGTCCGAAAATTCGGCCAATTTTCCTCAAATTTATGAAATATTTCCACTTTCTGTAGGAAAATCTATGCTTCCTAAGGATTTAGGAAAAATTTCCTAATACATAGTAGGAAAATTTACCAAATTTTTTACAGTGTAGAGTAGATTAAAGTTTTTGCAGAAAGGTAACTCAATCGCAATTAGTACTAATTAGTCTACTTTCAAGTTCAAATATGTTTTTATAATTAGGAATAAGAATTAAAAAGCAATTTTACACTAATTTTGTGTAATATCAAAAATTGGAGAAAAAAGCTAAAATATTTTTAAAATTTTCAATAATTGAATTAATATTTGCATTAAGAGAGTTTTCAGTCGAAAAGTTTCTCAAGAGGCTGGCAGTCGGTAAAGCCGATTTTTGTGATCGTTATCGTGTAATCTTAAGGACTAACACTACATCAAAGTATACGGTAGCAGATATACTTTAATTGTAAAACTATTCTCTAAATAATCGATAGTCGATAATGTCACAAGGAACGAGGTCGCCTACGATTTTTGGGCCTGGATCGGGCTGGGTCTCACGATTATTACGAATATTGACCTGTAATCGCATGAATTGTGTTCTTTAGTTACTTGACAATAATAATAATAGCAATCATAATAATAAATATGTTATATATAATGTATTACTGTAAATATTATTATATGTCATATCGTTAAGTATATATTTATAGGTATATAATACACCTGATTCGTAGGTTTATATAAGTATATTAATATTCATTATATATTTAAATTTAATATTACTTTTAAACTTTTGTAACGTTTCATAGATCGAAAAATAAATATAAAAATAAACCGGGTATTTAGGTATTAATATTTTGTATCAATAAAGTTCTTATCTTTCTTTTTTGTTCCTCTTTCTCTCTCTCTCTCTCTCACTCTTTAACTTTCTCTTGTTCTTTATTTCTTTGAACCTCGCGCAACGTCTGGCTGTTTCCCTACCTCTTTGTCCTCTTTTTTTAAAAAATCGCTGTCGAAAACGGTAGCCGTCAATAATGCGAATCGAGTTCGACGATGATATAATATGTTATACTACATGTACTTGGTGAGCTTTCTTTTGGATTTTCTCATTTTTTAAGGACATGTCCATAATCCTTGTTTTAAATTATCCTTAAGCATCGCCACGGGAAGACTAGGATCGTGTAATCGGCAACCGATGACCTTTTGTTCTCAATCTGATACAACCCTATCGACATATCGCGTTAATCAGCCTTTTGTTCGTTTTCTTTTAAAATGGAATGCCTATGACCTCACGCAACATCCTCCCCAGAAAATTTCCTTTGATACAATTTTTCAAACTTCTTATCTGTTGAGCATTTCGCAACATACACGAAAAAGTACAAAATTAACTATTACTCTTTACAACTTCTTCTGATTTTGTTCTGCTATTCGGAAAAAACATACACTATTTTCATTTGTGTCATTTGTTTCATCCTACTTTCCGAGAGAAAATAAATTTAATTAAAGCAATTAATTAGTATAAAAAGAGTAAATTTTGATCTTTTCTCTCGGCGATTTTGGCTAAGTTTGAAACCACTTAACTTTCGCACCATATCAGTACGCAATTCTGAGACTTGAGTAAAAACAGCTTATCGCTTTTTGCCACGAAAAAATTGTTCTTTTTATTTTTAAAATTATTTGAATTTAATTTAGAGAGACCAAAGTGAACAAATATTTCAAGAGCTTTCACAGAAAATCTAGAGAAAAATGGAAAGAACTTCTAAAGAACGGATAGCATTTTTTTTTTAAATTTAAGTTTTATAATGTTACAAAAAGTTCTAAATTAACCTATTAATACATTGTAAACTAAACTAAAGTGTTGATGAATCTTCTTAGTGCATTTTAGAAACTTTAGAAAATTCCAAAAGTCTATCTTTTATGTCAATATTGAATTTGTAATATTGTGGAAAATTGATTGAATGGTGTTTTCTCTTCATCCTTAATAAGAAATTCCTCATATTGTATCTAAAATCTTTTATTTTATCCATATCCAAGCTTTTTTTACTTTTTTCAAACTCAAATTAAATATAAAATTAAGCTACTTGTATTCCATCTAATCTGAATTGCAGTAAGCGCTTATAAACCTGGATTTATAAATCTGTAATAATTATAAAAATATGTTCAGTTTCAAAAATAGTTATCTTAGTGCAAAATCTAGAATTTTTTGGAAATTTTTAAGTGTTATATAATTTTTGAAATTTTGCAAAATTTCCCGAAATGCTCTAAGACGATATACTTCGGAATATTGTGTCTCTTATAAAATATTCAGAAGCATTCTAGAATTTTCTGGAATGTTGCAAAACCCCTCATCAATGTTTCAAAAAAGGTGATCGACATTCTAAATTCTCTTGGAGGGTTTGAAACATTTCGAAAGATATGTAATTCTCGAATGTTTCATATGAAACCTACACTGTACAAAATTTTTCCAAAGATATAGTCGGAAATATTTCCGACCTAGAATTGAAATTAGTTCCTTCTGTTTGGTCGGAGAAATATCCAGTTTATTAGGAAAAATTGATATATTTCATAATTTAAGTGAAAAAAGATCCAAGAAAGTGAACAAATTTCCTTTTTTGTGGAATAATTTCCGCTTTTCATGGGAAAACTTTCCTACAACTCAGGAGATTTGTGAAATGTTCTCACGTTTTTAATATATTTCCTAGAAGTTCAGAAACAAGTCCGAAAATTCGGTCAATTTTCCTCAAATCTATGAAATATTTCTACTTTCTGTAAGAAAATTTCCTTTTTTGTGGAATAATTTCCGCTTTTCATGGGAAAATTTTCCTACAACTCAGGAGATTTGTGAAATGTTCTCACTTTTTTGATATATTTCCTAGAAGTTCGGAAATAAGTCCGAAAATTCGGTCAATTTTCCTCAAATCTATGAAATATTTCCACTTTCTGTAGGAAAATTTCCTTTTTTGTGGAATAATTTCCGCTTTTCATGGGAAAATTTTCCTACAACTCAGGAGATTTGTGAAATGTTCTCACTTTATTGATATATTTCCTAGAAGTTCGGAAATAAGTCCGAAAATTCGGTCAATTTTCCTCAAATCTATGAAATATTTCCACTTTCTGTAGGAAAATCTATGCTTCCTAAGGATTTAGGAAAAATTTTCTAACACGCAGTAGGAAAATTTACCGATATTTTTTACAGTGTAAGGAGTTTCAAAGTGTTTTTGAACATCCTGAAAAGTTCCAGATTTTTGTGAAACTATTAATTCTGAGGAAGTTCTTTGCCATCGCTTGCCTTTTCCATATTTCTATAGAAATTCTTTGCTTTTTTCACTTAAAAAATTTAAAAAACATTTTGTTAGAGTTTTAAGTGGACTAAAGCGATAGACCGAATTCGCAAAAGACAGATCATGTCGATCAACTAGACGTATTTACACGTAACGTTTAAATGTCATGTATTATGTATAAATATATGCGTATGCAATACATCTCGACAGATAGAATATAATATAATATGTATGTACGTTTACTATATAATAATAATAATTATACATATATGTATCTAGCTTATTCATCTTGGAACATTCCAAAACAATAAGATCTAGCATTGCCATTGATAATCTTAATCAAGTTACATGCGTAGCAAATAGATCTGATCCGCGAAATACATGGATGACTAATTTTTAATGTACCAAGTGAATCTGAAGGAAATTTAAATTTGAGCTTTCCTCTAAAAGAATATTATATTTCATTATTCAAAATATATGCCCAGGATCTGCTCAGAAATATCACGATTTCAACTTGGATTATTTAAATTCAATTTCATTTACTCTCTAAATTTGAATCAGTCAAAATCTACTGATTATCAGTGAAAATTGACTGATTTGACTGTGAGAAATATTTTTTTCACTGATGAATCAGTGACAATCAGTGAAAATTTGACTGATTCAGATTTAGAGAGTAAAATTCTAATATCATTGATAAGCAAAGTTATTAAAATCAAGTTTTATCCAGTGTTATAGAAAATAAATTCACGATTCGAGGATCACCTCTAGAGCTGTAATCTTATAAAGGTTTTTCATCATAAAACTTTAGTTTTTGAAGAAATTCTCTTTTTCTTAGAAACTAATACCGACCGTTAGTCCACTCGATTTTTCTAAGTCTATGATTTCTTTATTAGTATTAAAATAACCTTTCCACCTAACGTTTTTCCTTAATGCTTTGCCTTTATATAGTATGTGGTCCTTCGTAAAAATTAAATTGTTAAGTAAAAATAAATAATATTTGAACACATTACAGGAAAAATGTAAACAAGAAATGAATTCAATATTATTTGCGTTTTTCAAATCATGCGTCATGCTCTCGACAAAAATTACTACTATTAAAAAAATCAATTTCAAGTAGAATTCTCTGGAACGGTAAAATGGAGGAACAGAAATGAATTTGCTTTGAAAACTATTGTAATTTTCTTGCATCCTTTCATGCATCGCTTTAAGCATTTTATGTCAACTTTTTCTAAAAGCTTTCATATTAAAATCAGGAATTAGACAATAATGCTTCTATTTCTTCTGCCATTATCTACAATTCTCACTGCACTGAGCTTCATTTAAATTTAACGTATTTTCTAATAGTCTCTTATGTAAGAGGAATGTAGTGTGGAAAAGTACAAAAGATAGAAAACATTTTTTAAGGTAAATCTTTGTAAACTTTGATGAATATGCAATTACTTTATAAAATGTGTGGGAATTTTTTTGTTTGAAAATAACTACTTTTGTAGTAAATTAGTATATTTTTTAGTAAGGAAATAGGGTTGAGCACCTCTGACATAACAAGGGGGTGGCTGAGTAGGGCGTCGTCGCGTCTCTGAACGAACTATCGACCGAAACAGTAGAGAGAGTGACTGACTGACAGAGATAGAGAATAAGGAAGAGAAAGAGAAAGTAGAAAAGCAGAGGAGAGCCAAAAATGTCCAATGTTCCTGATAAACAATTCCACCCTGTATTATTTAAAACCCCAGTCTGCTCTCTAAATCTGAATTAGTCAAATTTTCACTGATTGAATCAGTGATTTGCTTTTTCACTGATTCATCGGTGAAAAGGATATTTTTAAATGTTAAATCAGTTAATTTTCACTGATTCATTAGTGGAATAAATATTTTTCAATGTTAAATCAGTTAATTTTCACTGAAGTAGTCAGTGAAATTTGACTGATTAACAGTAACCTTTTTTTAGCAATTTGAATCAGTCAAATTTCACTTACAATCAGTAGATTTTGACTGATTCAGATTTAGAGAGTAAGGAAATCCTATATTTTTGAAAGATAGTGAGAAAACGAAATCCAAATTCATGATAAAAGTTCTATCTCATAGAAATTTTTGAGCAAGTTTATCAAGAGCACCTTAATTATTTCTACTATTTTAAAGAGTAAAAAAATAGCGAATTTACATCTTTGAACCGAGACAATAACTTTTTTAATGTGACCAAATTATAATACTCAGTCTGTTTTTGTTAGTCGCATAAACTCTTCTAATATTGACAATAGACATATTTAAATTTTCCCCTAAAAATAAAATGAGACGTCAAAATTATGTATAAAACGACCTCAAGATGAAGTGTTTTTGTCAATTTTTGATTGGGCTGAAGTTTGTGACGTTTCGTGTGACAAATTTTTATTTTTTTGTCGTATTATCTCGTAATCTGAAAAAGAGACATATATATGGACTTTCGGTTTTTACGAATCTAGGAGAAAAATTAGTATAACTTTTCTGGCATGTTTTTTACATGTTACGTGAATTTACTTTTAAAATAAATCGAAAAACATTTAAAAGCATCAATTATTTAGGGAATTACTTATAATTTTTAAAAAATTTTGAAATGTGGACTTTTTCCTAATATCTTTCTCAAAAATTTACAAAAACATTTCATCTTAACACAAATTTTCCCTTAAAAATAAAATGAAAGACATCAAAATTATGTATAAAACGACCTCAAGATAAAATGTTTTTGGCAATTTTTAAGAAAGATATAGCGGAAAAAGTCAAAATTCCAAACTCTTCTTAAATTACGAATAACTTTTGAAATAATTAATATTTTTTTATTTTCTTCGACTCAATTTCAAGGTAAATTCACGTAGAATGAAAAAGCGTGCCAAAAAAGTTATAATAATTTTCCCCTGGATTCGTAAAAAAGTCTAAACATAAAATAAAAAAGGCGAAAAATTCAAAATTTCAACATTATATATTAAAAAATACTAAAAATATTTATATTCCATTTTTCAATCAAATTTAATAAATTGTAGGTTATCACTTTTATGTATTTCTAAAATCCATTTTTTTAGTATTAGAATTATGAATATCTTTTGAAATAGTTAATGTTTTTTTAATGTTCTTCTACTCATTTTGAAGGTAAATTCACGTAGAATGTAAAAGTGTACCAAAAAAATTATATAAATTTTCCCCTAGATTCGTAAAAAGTCTAAACTCAGAACAAAAAAGGCGTAATAATTTAAAAAATTCTAATACCCAAAAAAATGGATTTTTAAAATACATAGAAGTGATAATCCATAAGAATGTATTAAATTTTATTGAAAAATGGAATATAATAATTTTTAGTATTTTTGAATAATTTTTTTTATTTTAAATAATTTTTTTTTTTTTTTTACGAATCTAGGGGAAAAATTAGTATAACTTTTTTGCCACGTTTTTTACATCTTACGTTAATTCACCTTTAAAATAAGTCGTAAAACATAAATTATTTAGGGAAAAATTGTAATATGTATAGTGTCAATATTAGGAGAGTTTATGCGACTAACAACAACAAAGTGAGTATAATAAATTGGCCACCCACTGTAAATAATACGATATAAATATTCTTGAGTCATTTCAATGTTGATAATCGTTTCTTTTTTGTTATTGTTTAAAAAGAAAATATATCTACAAGTTACGATAAAGGAAACACGGCCTCTGAAAGTTTCAAATAAATTTGCGTATTTTATTAAACTCAAGGATGAATGTTGGCTACGTCATTGATTTGGGTGTGATATCGTTTTACGGTGAGTCAGTGTAAATGGCTGTTTCTACTGAAGCGTTTTCCCATCTCTTGTTTTCATGCAGGACGAAACGATGTTTCAGTAGAAATAGCCTCATTCGGCCCATTAGCCTTAACAACCCTCTTCCCCTTCCACTCACAAACTTCAATTCACTTAGTCTATTCATAGTTAAGCTTTTATCCACTTTTTTCAACTCAAACTGGATTTTTAAGGTGGGAATTGATTTTCAAATAATTTATAAATCAGTCATTCACTGAGAAAAAAATGTATGCAACAAAAATGTTGTTGTTCTAACAAAACATTTTGTTGAAATAACCAAAATTTTTTGTTAGCACAACTAAAAAATTTTGTTTTTTGTTGTTGTTGTTTGTTCTCAGTCTTGAAGGAATTGACATTCAGTTAAATTGAAAAAGTTCTCTGCAAAATTTCAATAAATAAGTTGAAAATTTTGATTAATAATTCGAAGCTGTGTCTTGTTAGTTGTCAATGGATAGAGGCGTAATTTAACGTTTCATGTAGAAGAATTTTTGTTAGAGAGAAGAAACAAGAGTCTGCTCTGTTCGACACAAAACATCCTGCTGAGGATTTTTTGATGCCATTTATACTGTTCTGTTACCATGGGACATAGATCGAACGTCTCCAGCTTCTAACAATCGATTCCCGTTACTTAATACTACAATCTAGATTGTCTGGGTAAAACGAAGCGAGACTTTTTGATTGTTTCTCATGTTACCCTCTTGCCCTTATCAACCATCCGGAAAACTGCGATTTTCGGGAAAATGTAGTTAGACGTATCAGATTATTTCGAGGTAGGTTGAGATCAATTTTTTATCTCTGAGTGTTAACGACTGACTTTATAAAAAAAACTCCTAATTGGAAACGCTCTCCAGGACCAATTCTCCTATCAACATTTCTTTACCAAATTTTCCCTAAGAAAGCAATTTTTTCAAAACTAAATTCGAACAAACTCAAATTCTTCTTAACGTCCAAACGAAAGTATAATTCAAAATTTCAAGAGTTCAAAACTCTTAAAACCCTCAAAATACAAAGAAAAGAACAAATTTGGACCAAAAATGTTGGCCATTTTTATTGACTCGACTTTCAAAATTTTCAGAGTGAAAGACCAAGATGGCAACCCTGATCTCACCCAAGCATGGAAAAATTTTAGCGACTCTAGTGAAAAATATGATTCCCTAATAGGAAAAAATGGTCAGACTGGAGCGAGGGTTTTCTATCGCCATTTAGATTTGCCCCCACTTTCGATCAGCAAACATGCCTATGCGTGTCTAAATACGACTCGTACGAGGAAGGTATCGATTTAGCAGAGAGAGAGAGAGAGAGAGAGAGATGTGCTGAGAGATAGCAGGATAGAAAGAGAGAGTTATAAGGAGAGAGAGTGAGAAAGAATCTCGTAAAGTAGTCGACGAGGGTACAAGAAAGTATGAGCTAGAGCCAGTATTGGTTGCCTTCGGGACAAGGGCTCCCTGGTCTCCTTATGGAGCCGGCCCTGTTTGAAAGCACCTCGGACGACGACTGGCACCCATCCACCCCCGTCCACACCCCCCACTGCCATCCCAACGGCATCGACCGCGCAACCCCAACGCTGCAATGCGACGTTGCCATCCCAACGGGCAACAGCCCTTGCAGCGGCTTCTTCCCGCTCAAGCGTCCGTTCACCAACCGAACAGGTCATATGATCGCTTCGTGGCAACGCTTACTAGTCGATCGGCAACCGATAAACTCACTCAAGGCTGGCTTTACTATTTTATCCAGATTTCAACTAATTTCTTCTTTTTGCTCTATTTATTTCAATTGGTTTTTAAATAATAAATACTATATCTTGATAATTAATACTTTTTGGATCTCAACTACACTGTTAGAAATTTTCGTAAATTCACAAAATTTTTATTTTACACACTCAGAAAAGAGTTTCTTTGATTGAGGGTAAAAAAAAAATTTCTTTGAATTAAAGAAATGTTTGTTAATTCAAAAAAATGTTCTTTGGTCCAAAGAAATAGATTTGTTTAGATTAAAGAAAATTCTTCTGAAATAACAAAACTTTCTTTAATTCAAAGGAAATTCTTTTTTTTATGATATTTATGCACTCAGAAAAAAGATTTGATTGAATCAAAGAAAATGATTTGTTTAAACGACTTTCTTTGATTTAAAGAAATGATTTGTTTAAATGAAATAAAATTTGATTCAAACAAAATATCTGAACAAAATAAATATTTTTTTGAATCAAATTAATTTTTATTCAAAACAAAGAAATTAATGCATTGATATATGGTCAAAGATAATTTGTTTGATTTAAGGCAGAAATTTATTTGATTCGAACAAATATTTGTTTGGTCCAAAGATATTTTGTTTGAATCGAACAAATTTTTTTTCATTAAAACAAAACATTTCTTTACGTCCAAGAAAGTGTTTCAAACAAATAATTTTTTTGATTCAATCAAATATTTTTTCTGAGTGATCTTTTTAAGTAAAGGTATCTTATAATTGCGAAAAATGTACTGAATTTTGGGAAATTTTTCTTAATATCATGAAACTCAAATGAATTCTCATAAAATGTATCTTAAAACTACCAAACTGTAAGAGAATTTATCATAAAATTACGAAACTGTAACAAAATTTTCTGTTAGATGTTACATAAAAGTTCAGATACCCAAAACCTAAAATTATTCCTGTTACAAGTTTCAGAATTTCCTGAATCCGAGACAGTAAAAACTCACTGATTCACAGTGAAAAAGCACTGTTTCAAATGTTATAAGTCTTCCACATAGAAATCAGTGGAATTTACCTGATTCGACCAGGGAAACTTACTGGTTAATCAGTGAAATTCACTGGCCAATCAGTGAGTTTCCATAGTGATATCAGTTAAATTTCACTGATTCGATAACATTCGAAACAGTGGCTTTTCACTGTTTCGGATTTAGGGAGCAAGTATCAGAATATTCAACACACTCTTAAAAATCTTATCAATTTTAATAGACTTTAATATACAAGTGGAAAATTAATAGCTTTGTATATTATGATTGGACTGAAGTTGGTCACGTCTCGTGTGACGAATATCTTTTTTTTTTAATTAAAAAATTTTTTTTTTGTCAAAAATCACTATCCTGCATATTTTTGATCGTTTTGGAGAATAACATAATAACTTTTCAATCAAAATGTATTAAAATCAACAAAAATTATTAAAATATATACACATCTGTATTAAAATTTGAATAAAAGTTTGTATTTTTAAAGATGATAGTATTTTAAATTTAATATACGTTACTGACAAAAATATAGAAATTTTTAACAGTGCACTTTGTAACTGAAAATTAAGAAATTGTTTCTTAAATTTACTAAAAAGTAATTGAATTTTCTGAAATTCAATCTTAATTTTACGAAACTCTGAATAAAACTCCAGTCACGTGTTTCGGGAAATTACGGTAGAAATTTCCAACAGTGTATTTCATCAATTTGGATTCTATACCAATTATTAATTGTGTGGGTCAAATGAACTTAGTAGTTTCCAGTAAATCTTTATTAAAGTGACTATTGATTTTGAAAATATTTAGCATTTGGAAAGAATCAAAAGGGACTCATGGAAATTTGATTAAGAAATGTCGTTATTAGTTTTATTATAAGCCGAGTTAATTCGTAGATATAACTTGCCTGAAATAGAAAATAATTAAAAAGCTTCATTTTCATTTTTACCACTTGAATAATGATTGACTAGCATAAAAGCTTGACGTGTTTATTATAAGCTCGTAGAACTGTTAATAATTTATCTGCCAGACGAAAGGGTACCGAAATTATTACCGATCGTTAAAACTCTCAGTGTGAACTAATTGCATATTCAATACTTGAAACGAATTTCGTGTCAGTGTTTGCAATAATCAAAGATAAATAGTATATAGAATTATGCATAAAAGTGTCTAATTTGCATGCATATCGAGCTTCTTTAATTCTTATACCAAATTCGATACTCGTAAGTCAATTAGAAGTTGTCTTACTTATATCAGAAAGTATTGCAAAATCTAAATAATGTGAAAGCATTAGAAAATATAAATAATTTGAGCTCAAATAAGAAAAGGGCTTCTAATTTTGAATAGCCAATACTTTAAATAATAGAAAACTTAAGTTAAATAAAATAATTAGAATTTTAAAAGCAACAAAAAAAATGATAAACTTACCAGCTCACGTGCACTGCAATTAATATATTAAAAAGAAAACACTTAACTTAATGGTGTAACTTAATAAATAAATCTCACTTAATAAACTGAAAATAATTTAAATTGAATATACTTAAGGTAATTCATCCACAAAAATTATACTTTAAGCAAAAATAGATAATTTTGCTTTTAAGAATAGAAATATTATTATTGAAGGCCTAATTTAAAAGAGAAAAGATTATTCTTCTTGAAAAATATTTAAAATGCATTAAAATAATGCATTCAACAAATTTTATTTTTATCCGAACTTTTTTTCTTATCGCTTCATACCAAATTTTAAAAAAACTATGTGATTCTAATAAATCACGGATCATTTTTTCAGGAAAAAAATTCTCTACAACTTGACCGTTTCCAATTTTTTGAAAATTAATTCTTTAATGGATGAAATTAGGAAAAACAATTTTTCAAAACAAAATTTTTATAAACTAATTTTTGTATTTGATAATAATTAATTCAATTTTAAAAATTGGAAACGGTCAAGTTGTTTTTACTAAAAAAATGAATCACACCATTTTTATAAATTTGGTATGAAGCGATAAGAAAAAAAGTTCGGATAAAAATAAAATGTTAAATGCATTATTTTCCTGCATTTAAAATTTTTTCACGGCAAATAATCTTTTCTCTTTCAAATTAGGCCTTTAATAATTATCAATCATTATTTATTTTTGCCTGAGGTCTAGTTTTCGTGAATGAACTACCTTAAATGTTAAATGATTACATTAAAAACTTAAGTTCAAACTTGACCCAATTGGTTTATTTTGATCTTATTGCAATGAATTTTGAACTCACGTTTTTTTGTTCAGTAAATGCATTATGAGTATAAGTAATTATTGAACTTAATCTAAGTAAAGATGAATTAGTGATCTCAGAAAAAAATGAGTGTGTTGGTAAAAAAAGAGAAATTAAGAGTCAATGTATAAAAATTACGTAACATTTTATTACAATTTTCTCAGTGTGTGTATTGTATCTTGGCGTTTCTCTTTTCTTTTTAATAAAATATTTGGTACCATTTCGTAGAAATACTTATATCATAATAAACCAACCAACATTCTTTTTTCGTTTCTGAACCTCCATCCCTATCGTAAATTTCAGGAATTAATCGGCAGGGTACGTGTCTTTCATCGCATTCAGATCAGTTATCTGTACTACATACAAAAGAAGAAAGCTCGGAGTTTGTTACAATAAAATAAGACTCGTTTCGTACAAAAATAAACAATTAAAATAGAATATTATCGATAATGAACATAATTGTATTAATGACGATGCGGATGAAGTTAATAATAATCATAATCATCATAAGTAATGAAACGTTCGCGTTAGCGCGTAGAAATCTATAATGTGAATCGAAATCTAATGATTCTGAATTGAATGGGTCTAAATCTCATGAGTTCAATTGTTGAGTCAGATGAATCTTTCGAAAATAAGAAATAAAAACCAATACGTAAAAAAATAATTCGGCTCACACCATCGAACAAGAACGAACATCATGCATTTTGATTTTTGGACAGGTTTGTGTCTATACATTATATATGCTTGAATATAATATATATGTCACACTATGAATTTCAGCCGCAGTAAAAATAGCAAATAAGTAATAGCAGTAATAATAGCAATATAATTATAGCGGTATACTTGTAAAGAAATAGCGAATAGCATATTAACATAGGACAGTCGGGTTGTCATGTCTTGAGTGTTTGATTTCGTCGTTAAGCGCGAGATTTTTATCGCGCCTTACGTATATACTTATTCAAGGAAAAGAAGATCAAACTAAAAGTAATAAAAAAATATAGAAAGCGGAATTCACCCGAAAGAAAAGTTCGTGGCATCGACAGCAGCAGCAGCAGCAGCAGCAGCAACAACACAACAAATCAAACACAAAGCGTACACAACCAGACACAAAATATAGGGAAAAAAAATATATAAGTGCACATTATATTAAAATCATATTATATATTAAAATATTCATAATAATAATATTAATAATAGTTGTAATATATTATCGCATGTCCGTAAAATTACATAAAAAAATATAGAAAATAATAACCTCGTAATTTTTTTTCTCTCTTACTCTTCATACTCTCACGCACGAATAATATAGGATCTCTCGCAACACACATTCTCTCATTCTCTCTCTCTCTCTCTCTCTCTCTCTCTTTTTTTTCTCTCTGGGTCATGGCGTTCGCTACACATAGGAGTGTGATAATTATAATAATTGTGTAAATAGCAAACGATGCTGCATTAGCTGTGTGCCGTCGAGTTGGGTCAAGTGTAATTTTTTAATTTTTTTTTTTGCTTCAAGAACAAGACATGTAAGTAGGTATGCGTATGGGAACTATATGTTTATAATATTTTACGTTATTAACGTTACGTCGAATCGGTCCTCATGCGTCACGTCAAACGTGTAATGTCTCTCCCGCATCTTTTTACTAATTATTTTTATCTTTACTCTTCAGGCTCGTTAATAATGCCCAGATACTCATTTTAGTTCGAGGAGGAAACTCAAGCATAAAAAAAATCTCGACGAAAATCACAATGATATCGTTTTTATATTATTTATTTATTTTTTTAAAGAGAGTGCGTATCGTATAAATGCAATTTCAGTCGGTCCGTCCAAAGGACGTGCGTTGCGCTTAGAAATCACAAAAAGAAAACAAAAAGAGGCCCTACAAAAATAATACCAATTAAATGGAAGAGACGATGCTTACGCGATTTCTCAAACATTTTTTAAATCCGTCTGGGACAAATTTCAATTAAAAATTAAAAATTTATCTCTCTGCAACCTAAAACAATTTATCTACTTTAAATTAAAATTAAATTAATAAAAATTTCTTTACTAATAAACATTGTAAATATCAACCATTGGTCCTTGGATTAGACTCTTAAAATTTTCAATTTTTCAAGTGTCCCAGTGGAGTCTGGAGTCGTGTCCAAGTGTTTTGTTTCTAATATCGGAAGTTTCATTAAACTTTTTCAAGTCCTTTCTTCGATTTCCTTCCTCAGTTTAGTCAGTCGGGAACGGAAAACGCATTTATCAAGAGTGATGATGATGATGATGATGGTTATAGTCGCGAGAGCTACGAGGACGTTGGTAATAAATTATATACACGTGGAAAAAAAACACGTATCGACATAACGCAGTGCGAGCAGCGTTTTTCCCGGTTTTCGTTATTCCCAAGAATCTTTGTCTTCGCGATTGAGAATCACTGAGTATGATTAGGAAAATTGAGAATCACTGGCAATTATGCGAGGTCTACTACTGCTCGCTGTTTGTAACACTACAATAATTATTAATTATAATAATAATAATAATCATTACTCATAATGATATCAATAATATCGACGTCGACAATAGCAATAATAATATTAATAATAAATGTGATAAAATGTCAAATATAAAATATCTTCGCTACATATATTAATTAATTACTTTTCTTCGCCGCTTGCGCTCGTCTCTTTTTGAATCGCAGCAGTGGGGGCCTTCGAAAAAAACACTACGCACAACATTCAATATAATAATAATCATAATAATCATAACTATAATAATGCGTGTCACATATTCATATATATTTTTTATTATAATTGCTAAGTGTTCCTCTTTTTTTTTTGTCAAAGAAAAAAATAACCCCACCCCGAAAATATTAGCACGTCACATTAACATTCACATGGATACGTTTCGAATTTTCTATTTTATCAGTCGGGGCAAAAGCTATCTCGCATTCTATTTTTTCCATTATCCCATCCCCCCTCCCTCCCCCCCTTACCCGCCCTCAAGTCATTCACATCCACGTTCCTTGTCTCACTATTTTTTAACTGGCTATTTCACGAACCTCTCTCTATTTAACTTTTTTCGCGCACGTTTTTTTCAATTTTCTCTTTTGTCAAATCAAAATACACATCCCTCTTGTATTTAATATTAGGATAATAATTACATCTTGAAATACTGATTCTCTAGATTTTTGAGCGATTGCCTCTCGGTGGGGTTCTCAATTAAATTTCCTTTAAATTCACATTCATTCCGAGCAGGCTTTACCCACTTTTTCCCTTCTTAATCCAAACCTGACTAATGCTAATTTAAACCTTAGCGAAACTGAAGAATACACCAAAAAACAAACACCTCACGAAAGAACAAAGAGAGCGAAAACCACTTTTACCTTTTTTTTTTCTCAAATCAAGCTCTTTTACATCTCATGATCTGAATTGTTTTCCTCGAAATTTGTTCACTCAGAAGATGAAATTTGCGATAAGTTGGACTTTTATAAAAAAAACAAGGCACGATGAAATTTTAATTTTTCTTTATAAAACAAAATTTAATCGAGATTCCTTGTTTAGTTTGGTTTTTAATTTCATCTTGGTAACAATTTCGAGCCACAGACCCTTGGAATAGATCTTTTTCTATTCCAAGAAGGTGTAATTTCCACTCAATTTTTGGAGAAAAATCAAAAATTTCAAAACAACTCAATAACATTTGGGAGTTAAAAATTAGACTTTTCATTAAAATTGAAAAATGACAATTTCCTTTTTTTTCTTTTTCTCGAAAAAAAAAATAATAAACGTGGATTCGCAAGCAATAAAAGACGAAGAGGACAAATATCTTTCTAGGCATTCATTCGCATCTGAGATCGAGTTTGTGGGCTGAGAGCTGCTCGTAGCCGCGCCGAACCTCGCGAAACGGCCTAACAATAGTACTGGTCATAATATAGAGCGCACTGCAACGGTTATCGATATAATTAGTACATTGATTAGATAGTAACGACAATACCGATCAGGTTTCCGCTACAAATCTGACTGAGGAGAAGATATATAGAAGTACATCTATTTAGATGGCTACCAGATATCGTCTCTTAAACTTCATTAAGAACAGCTACGGGTTTATTTTTTAAGTAATCCAGTAGGTAAGTAAGTTAATTAAGTATGCAATTAATTAATCGAAGTGGTGGGGTGGGGGGAGGGGGGTATATATATGAAAAAATGTCAAGTTTCAAGAATTACGCAGCTATATAGAGTTCCAGTATCGATTACGCTCGCATAGTTATATTCGTATATATATATGTATATAATATATAGTTGCAATGTACAAACGTATAGAATATATAATATATATTAGATATATCTCGAAACGTTCTCACTCATAATCCAATCACTACTCGCTCGATTAGTTTAAATACGCGAACGCAAATGAAGTTTAATAATGAAAAATAAAATAAAATGAATAATAAAAATAATTAAAATGAAGGCTAGTAATTTTCTGTTTTCACTGGCTGTGCAGATGGTATTGTGCGAATCTAAGAAGAGAAAATCGGTATATCGATGTCGCGATCAGCACTTCCGAAAAGTATTCACTGTCAAAGAAGCAAAAATCCTAGGCGCGATGCATAACACAATTAATATAACCATATGCTATCAAATGATAATAATGATATATATATATATACCTATACAATAGAATATAATAACATAGTAATACAGTTAAATTAAGCAACAACGATCGTCTCTATGATTCCTCTATATACGTTCATGTTAACCTAGACTTTATCTCTATTATTCTTCATAACATTCTATGATTTCTTATGTTTAATTATTATTCTTTGAGATATGTATCGTCGTGTGTTCACATCCTAATCTTATATTCGTCATTCGTCTCATAAGAAGGGTTTTTTCGGAGTTCGGGGGGACAAGGGGGTCTAACTAAACCTGCTCTTTTACTCTTACTTTCTCAAGTATCTCATTTTTTTTCACTCTCTCTAAAAATCACCGTCGCGAGACCCTCGTTGCGACGAATTCACGCGATGTCCTTTCTTTTCTTCTTTTTCAAAATCGTGTTCTTTCACCCGTCCGTCAAATCACGTCTATGTCATCTTGTGTGTAAAATCTTAAAGACTCTTTTCTTCGCTTTTTTTTCTATGAAAATGGCAGTTATCGGTCACAGCCAATGGCTATTATGTTCATGTACGCTTTACGTCTTAATACATTAGTCTATAACATTAATCGTAGCTAACAATAATTATTAGTATTATGATACTGTATCGTTAAAACCTTAGCCACTTTAAGTTAATAAATACTCGTTTGAAACGCGGTGTTTGTGTATAGCGTGAGTAAAAACCGTAAGCACGTGACCAGGGTTTGTTCTCACAAAGAATCGTACCGCCATTATTGACCCCTCGTTTCAAGATTATCTCGAGATGAACTCGAACTTGGGGCAGGAGAATCGACCCTTGCAACGACAAAAGTAAGACTGATTAATGAAAAATATCATCTTCCTCCTCTGACGGTACGTTCAGAAAAATGACATCGAATTTGTTATAAATTTTGAAAATTAAAAAAAAATCCATTCGATTTGCCTGAAATTTGGATTTTATATTCCCGTCACAAGGATGAAGTTGTTTACTTTTATTCCCTGGAAAGTGCCTTAAAAAATCAGATCAAGAAAACGAATAAAGATGATCGATGGTGACGCGTGTGACGAACGGTGATGTCTCGATTTCAGATTCTCAAACTTAATGCAACGGCGGCTCTCAATTCAAAAAAGTTTATATTTTTGTATAAATAAATTGAAAATCCAAGTTTTTTTTTTTATTGAATAGCGGAAGAAAATCTGTATAAATGGACAAGTATACGATAGTTGAGATGAAAAATGTCGGTTATTTAATGGCAGCATGAGGGTTAAAATTCGTCCCTAATTTTGAAAGCCAGCCGTTACAAAGATTTCTAACGGCCCAAAACACCTGAATCCAAAGCTGGGGTCTCTCGACTGGCGGGTGAAGCATTCAGGCTCACAATCTCACTTTGATACTAGAAACTTCTCGGGAACCCCTCGGAGTTGGCAACCGCCTTACGCCTCAAAATCGTCTTTTTTCACCACATTATTTACTTTTACACGTAAAAACTCTCGAGCGTAAATCGCCATAGAATAATAGATTACTAGCATTTTCTCTTTTCCCTCCGTGTTGCTATAATATTTATTTTAATATATTTATATATTATTATAATCCTTATAAATCTACGTATTTAAGAATCTTTCTCGATCGTCTAAATCTTTTTGCTAAGAACTGTCCTCTATCCTTTGAATCCCCATGCCCCCCCCCCTCCCCCCTAACTATAATTTCATCGTCTTTTTTCTTTACGTCTCTCACACATTTTTCATAATTTTCTTTTCTTTTAAATCCGCAATGATTTCGATCAGACTTATATTGAAGTGAATGACATATTATCCGCTTGATCTACATATATATGTATTTTATTATACTCCGGCATATTGCGCGGTGTGTGTGTATGTGTATGTGTGTGTGTTTTTTTTAGTTTTTAAGTCAGAACGTGGATGCTAAAGAGAATACCTATAAATATATAATATATATGTATGTCATCACCGTTTTCATGTTTTTTTGTTTATACTTAACATAGAAAAAATATAGAATTCACTTTGCCTCGAACTTAAATATAATAAACCTCTCTCGAGCATCGTTTTATAATATTATTTATATATATATTTATATGTATGTCGTAAGTGCAGTGCATTTTCTTACATGACTGGCGCGACATCGCCAAAATAAGAATCGCGATTGATGCTTAATGCATATGAATCTTTTTCATTACGCAAATATATTTCCTCTCCCAATAGGCATTTAAAAGTATTCTAAGAATCATTAAATACCACAAAACTCTTTCAAATGTGTCTAAATGCTTAAAATTGGAAGAGAAAAGATATTTGCGTAAGAAAATGCTAATTTGAACGCGATAGAAGGAAGAGAAAGAAGAACGTAGAGGGCGCCACCTGAGAAAGGAACAAAACCTCGCGAAGGGGAAACGGAGTCGTTCTCCTTCTTCCTTCTTAGCGGCCGTTCTACAAAACGAATACCAGAGCTGCGATGATTTGAGCATATCTTCGTAATGGCAACGATTTACGAGACCAAGAATTTTAAAGAGAAAACGAATTAACGAAAAGCGAAAAAAAAGGCAAAAAATCTCTCCCCACCCTCACTCCTTTTCACTCCTTTTTCTTTGTATTGTCTCGAATCGACTCAAAAAAAACAAAGCAACAATCGTTACACGCGAGTGAAAAAGAGTAGGGGGGGATGGTAGCCCAGCTTTTTTAGAGCGATAACACAATTTTTAAAAAACGCGCCGTCACCCTAGGAGGCCTGATGGGACAGGGCTCACGATCCAATCGGCTGCTCAGGCAGATAATAGTTTTGGAAATACGCCAAGCGACGCGAATCGCAAGCCTGGTCCACGGAATTCGCGAGGAAAAGGAGGTTCGAGCGGGATCCCCACCCTCCGCGAATCCCGGACGCGTGACGAGAGCGCGGCTAAGTTGCGATATTAATATGTGATATTTATATATATAATATATAATATATATTATAGCATATGTAATATAATATAATACGTCTCTCGAAATAAAAGCTACATGCGTCGACGATTCCTACTCGAAAGGTATATCGTTAATTAAGAATTAGTTATTACTCGATTACTACTAGTTCAAGAATACAATTGTGGGGCCGCCGCTCCGTGATTTGCCATTTATCCTGGGTCACACCCCCACGCCTGATTATTTATTTCAACCCCCCGGCCCTTTAAAAAATTTCATAACTCTTCGCGTGAACACGCGCCATCCGGCAACTCGTCTTCCGCCCGTCGTCCCCTCGGCGTACACGCGAAAAATACAAAATCTAAATCTCCTCGATAAAATATCATCATCATCATATATTTATATATATATATATAATATATTTATGTTTATATTTATAGAATATATATTATTATTATTATTTCAATTGCTGTGTCGCTTATATAAAGGTAAGATAATACTCTATGCGAGGGATGACGGGTGGAACGAGCGAACCGAGTTCTACTGGCAAATTTGCAAATTTGCTCAATGGCAAATCACGGCGCTCCCTTTTTTTAATCGCTTACTATTTCGCCATTATAAATACCCTTCTAGAAACCCATCCGCTACTGCCTTGCTATCATCACGAGCCAGGTAGAAGGACATTGAACATCTGAGTATTTCTTGCGAAAAACTCTCTCAAATCTTGGAGAACTTGGATAAAGAAAGAAATTTTAAAAAATGGTCCAACACCTGTCGAGTTGATCATGCAAGGCTGCAGTCACCATATAACCAATCTAGGGAAATTTGAACGCCGATAAATTACGCCAGAAACGTCAGACAGACTTTCCCGAGATTTAGACGTCCTGGAACAACTTCTCTCGGCTTTCATACAACCCTTGTTTTCTACAATCACGTGGTCGAATCAAAAGAATTAAAATGCAACACGAATTATGATTTTAATCGAATTTCCGGACTCGAAATTTGCCAAAAATTTGTACAGCCAACGAAACACAAGTTCGTTTGCATTTTAAGCCTTGAATATGATCCACGGATTTTCGGATGGTCTTATTGGCGAAGCGGCGCCGTCAGAAGTAAATCTCGAATCTTGATAAGACCTCAGTATGACAAGAGGTTTTTCTACGCGAATAGAAGATACCAGCGAAATAGAGAGTATCTCACTAGTCGATGACACCTACGTACTGTGATTAAAATTTTAAAATCGATTCGTTGTATCCGGTTGGCGGGAACATGAGCGATGCGAAGAATCGTAATATTATTCCCGGGTAAAAGGTAAATGTTGGCAGCAGCAGCAGCAGTGAAATTTAAACTTGTGCGCGTCTCTTCTTAAAGTCTAGAAGTTGTCGTCGTCCCTCGATGATGTTTTAATTATCCGTGACGGTAACCTAGAACCTCTTCCTCGCGCTGGAATTTGATCGAGAGAATCGTCACGGATACACACACACACATCATCCATGGCCGTCTTTGCTCTCATTTCGTCGACAAGATCAGTCCTCTATTTTCTCCTTGTTCTTCTTCTTTCTCCTCCTCCTGCAACTCCTCTTCGTCCTCCCAGTCGTTCTCCGTTTCCGGAGAGCGCGTTGTTTTAAGAGAGTATACGAAGTGCTTGTAGCACGGGCCTCGAGCAAACCGGGCAACTGGGATCTGAGCTTTCGCAAACCCGGTTGCCACAATCAAGGCAAAAAAGATTGTGTCCACAGGGAACCAAAGCGGCGGTGACTTCCTTATCTCCGCAGACAACACATTCCCGTCGACCACCTGCGCTTCCACCACCCAAGAGAGAATCAGTTGGTGATGCTGGGCTTGCTGATGCTGGTGGAGAGGGTCTTGATGGTAGAGCTACTCCAGGAAAAGACCAGATAGAGGATGATGAAGCCGCTTGAGATTCAAAAGAGGGCGAGTCACCAAGACCTTCGTCTCTTTCGAGACCAGCTCCCCAAATAGCCACAAGGTCATTGAGTCCGGGGGCTCCGGAACTGCTAGAAGAACTGCTGCAACTTCCACTACTGGAGAAAGCGCCACTCGAACCGTTAGAGCCATTAGAACCTGGTGGGTCTAGACATCCAAGGATAGAGCCAAGTCCTCCACGACAAAGAGCTCCAAGAAGATCTGCTTCTTCAATACCCGGACCAGCCCCAGTTCTAAGGGCAATGTGTGCTTCGATTTCACGCTTAGCTGCTTCCACACTCTCTGGCAGACCCGTCACCTCAAAGACAGGCTCCTTGTCGCGACTTGGAGTCACGATGTAGGTGTGTGTTTGGTGTTGGATTCTTTTGATAGTTGCGCCCTTAGGACCTACTACCAATCCAACGACTCTGTATGGTACTCGCACCTGAATAGTTACGTGGCCAGGTACAGATGCTGGTGGACCTGGTGGTGCACCTAGTAAAGCTCCAAGAGAACTCTTCCGAGATGCTCGGATTTGAGAGAAATGTTCTGCTGCAGACAATATCTCACGTTTTGCCTTCGCTACGTCTTCCTTCCTTCCAGTCACCACGAACACGGGCTCCTCTCCACGAACTGGTGTTTTTATGTAGGTATTTGTCTTAGCACGAAGTGCTTTGATCTTACAACCTGAAATCAGAAAAACAAATATATTCAGAAAGGCACTTCTTCACATTCCTTCTTAATTCTTTAATAATCTCTTGTTTTAGATATTTTTAATTTTTAACAAAAACTTTCTAGAGTGAAAAAAATGGTTTCGGTTTGTAAAATATGCCTCAGCTATTTTATTAGTTAGCACAACGACTTTTTTTGTTGGTCTTATTATCTCAATTGTTATCACAAGAACTTGGGTAGTAACACCAACAAAATAAACTGTTGTGTTTTACTAACCATTTTTTTCAGTGTAGCCTTGAAAGATGCTTTGACCCTTCTAAAATAGCTTCTAATATAGCAGATTAATGGTAAGAGTTTTCTAAGGGTGGAATTTTTTCGTTCGTTCATGTTTATAACACATTTCAAAACTTCAAGCGCGTTTTTCTCGAAATATGATTTTTCGAAACGGCACGCAGCATAACTCTAACAATTTTCAATATTTTTATTTGAAAATTTAACCTCAACTTTAATATAACATTTCAAAGTGAACCACGTAGGTGATTTTCGATTAATTAATTTAAACAATATTTATTAACAAGTGACTGTCTCTTTTTGTGGTGAAAATTGAACGACTTTATTCAAACACTCGCCAATTATACAAAAATCAATGTTTCTAAAATCCCCTACGTGGTTCACTAGCTACACTCATGTAGATTAAATAATTTATTTCGTTTTTTCGAGCTTCAAATTCGCACCAGTTATAGTGCGTGCCGCAAATCGCCTCAAATTCAACGTGCCTCGGGAGAATTTCTACAGTGTCGCCATTTTGTAATATTTTCCTGCAAATTTCTTATGTAATAGGGTGCACAGCGTAAAATGAGCTCAAAAAAGAGGAAATAGGGTGATTTTTCACGAAAAAAGGGAAAGATTAAACATCAATTTTCACACGTAAATAAAAAAAAATGTGTTTTTTAAGGAAATTTTATATTTTTACTCATCTTTATATAGTTTTAATCTTCTATTCAGTCGATTTTATAAATCTAAACGAAGTATATTAATTATTGTTCCGTTCACAACGTAGACTAAAGGAACAGAATCATTTTAAAATAGAGATGTAACTTCTAAACATTTCTCTTAATTCAGTCTACGCATTATATAAGTCTATGTGAAATATAGATATATAAAAAGATTTTTTGGTTCAAAACTTGGAGAAATATAAACATCTTGAACTTTTAAAGGAACTTACAGTAAAACCCCGTTTATCGCAACACCCATCTATTGCAACTTGTCTCTCCCGTTTATCGCAATAAACTCTACCATTTTTTTCCCTCCTATTAGTAGAAAGAGAGGTCACGTGATTCTTAAGGTTAGGCGGGAATACCCCTAACTTTTAAATTTGTGATAAAGAGCGAACGCGCGCGAAACTACTCGTTGAGGCGCATGCGCCGACAACCAGTTGGTCAGGCTGGCGGTGGTGGAGTGGGTCCCCTCCGTATTAGCGATAAACGGCGTTTTACTGTATATGTTTTTGAGAATCTAAGCGAAATATGTTATAGATTTTTGGCCCACAATGTTGGGGAACAGAAATATCTTTTGAAAACTGATTTATACATCTAGCAAAAATATATTTAACATTTATTTGTCCTTGCCGTAGACGAATATATTTACTTGTATTACTTAAACTGAGTTTATGGTAATTAGTCTTTGTGCGAGCTCACGTGCGAAGAGAATTTTTCCGCGTAATTCAAATATTGTATTTTTAATGAAAAAAGGGAAGATTTTCGAGAATAGGGGAAAAAGGGAATTCCTCAAGAAAAGGGGAAGACTGTGCACCCTGCATTCTTTCTTAATTCTTTAATAATCTCTTGTTTTAGATATTTCAAATTTTTAATAAAAACTCTCTAGCCTCGATTAAATTATCGTGCGGTGAGGAAATTACAGTGTTGCAAATGCACCGACAATTGTTATTTTCAAAGTTCCTATTCATAGAAACTATCGGATTGGAGAGAAGCAATGTAACATTGGATATCGGAAATTCCAAGGAACTTGCTAGTTTGAAAGAGAATCTTGCAAGAATAATACAGAGAAGGGAGAACCAGAGATAGAGAGAATAAGAAGGGTAGGTGGGTAAGAAAGAGAAAGAGAGCAGGGTGCAGGAAACTGCAAGGAAGGAGGTTCCGACCTGGTCTGGTCCTCTCATTCTCGCAGACTCTCTGGCCTTGAGTCGGCGCAATGCTAGCAATGCAGGTGAACCACTCCTCGCTCTCTCTTTTTTATCCTTCTCTCTCTCTTTCTCTCTTTTCCACTGTCCCTGTTCTATCCTCATTGCACTCCGGCTCCCTTTCGCTTGTTTCACTCTCTTCTTCGCGCTTGTCGCGAGAAGAGAGCACTCAAAGGTTGGCGTACCACTCTACTTTTCTCTCTCTCTCTCTCATCCCAACAGATACTCCCTCACATTTCTCTTTCTCTATCCCAGCATTTCCTCTCCTCTACACACAATCTCATTAGTACTTTATTTGCTCTTGTTTTTCACGATCGTGACTTAACGATCAGCGATAGACGACCCTTGCGCGTTACATCGACACCAGATATAATTATTTTAACGAACCTATTTGTCACGTGATGCGAGCACTAACATTACATGCTTTTAGAAGTAATACTTTCTTTTAACCTATTCACATTTTTATATTCTGGATATAGATATAAAACTTTAATTTCATCTCGTTTCGGCGCGCAGTAATTGCGAATCAAGATACTCTTTCTTCTTGCATTCAACGCTTTTACGGTTATTCGAAGTGATATTGTAAAAACATAATTGAATCTCTGAACAAAAAACATTGATGATAAGTATTTCTGCCCGGAAAAGTTTTATTTACGCAAACTGTATGGAAAATAAAACTTTTCCATAGATTTGAGGAAAATTGATCGAATTTTCGGACTTATTTCCGAACTATTAGGAAATATGTCAAAAAGGTGAAAATATTTCACAAATCTCCTAAGCTGTAGGAAACTTTTCCCATGAAAAGCGGAAACTGTAATATTTTTTGCAAAATTTGTACTCAAACAAAGTTGAAAGAAGTTCTTTATCGTTTTTCGTTGTATTTTCCAAATTTCCAGGAAGACATATTAAAAAATCAAAAAGCAAGATGCGCAGCGTTAAATAAACTCAAAAAAGGGGAAATAGGGTGATTTTTTCACGAAAAAGGGTAAAGATTAAACGTAAATTTTTACAAGTAGAAAAAGAAGAAAAATGTGTCTTTTAAGGAAATTTTATATTTTTACTCATCTCTATATAGTTTTAATCTTCTATTCAGTCGATTTTATAATTCTAAACGAAACATATTAATTATTGTTCCGTTCACAACGTAGACTAAAGGAACAGAATCATTTTAAAATAGAGATGTAACTTTTAAACGTTTCTCTTAATTCAGTCTACGCATTATATAAGTCTATGTGAAATATAGATTTATAAACAGATTTTTTGGTTCACATCTTTGAGAAATATAATCATATTGAACTTTTAAAGGAATTTATCTGTATTTGAGAATCCAAGCAAAGTACGTTAAAGTTGTTTTGTCCCACAATGTTGGAAAAGAAAAATCTTTTGAAAACTGATTTATACACCTAGCAAAAATACATTCAACATTTTTTGGTCCTCGCCGTAGACCAATATATTTATTTGTATTACCCAAAATGTGTTTATGGTAATTAGTCTTTTTGCGCGCTCGCATGAGAAGGGAATTTTTCCGCGTAATTCAAATATTGTATTTTTAATGAAAAAAGGGGAAGATTTTCGAGAATAGGGGAAAAAAGGGAATTTCTCAAGAAAGGGGGAAACGCAGAAAAAAGGGAAGACTCTGCACCCTGAAACAGTTATCTCAAACGAACTTTTACAGGAATTTGATCACGTGATCTGGTTGTGCCATGGCCTTAAATTCAAATAAAAAGAAGATAAAATTAATCAGATTTAAAACAGATATTCCAGCAATTGCTACATCCTCTATAAAAATTCAAATCTTCATGATCTCTTGGACTTTAATGAGGAGCCAGTGAAAAGAGGGATCGTTGGAGAAAGGGATGTATTCGACGGAAACAGCAGCCGCTGTGTGCAAACGCCGTATTGTTGCACTGAATGCGTCCCTTTATCGTCGGGGTCCTTGAATGACGCGACAATGTCAGGGACACTAAGTGTTCCTTCAGGGACGACTATTGACGTCGTAATCTTGACATCGATACGGGCTTTAAGAACGCAATTTGCAGACTGCTATTGCGCCACCTACGAGAAAGTCGCTCATTGCTCTGTTCTTTCAAAGTCACTAGCCGTAGACAAGGTCGAACCCATTCCCTGTAATTTGCTTCGAAATTGAAATTGGTTCTACCTTTGTTTTAATATCATACATCCCGTCTCCAATAGCCCTTAAGTCCATGAACTCTATTACATGTGACAATTATTAAAATGGGCTGCATTAGTCTATGGAAAATAAATTAGAATCACAAAATCGTATGGTTGAGTTCTCGTCAGTTTGTGTCGATAATTATAAACCTGTCTCTATGAAGAGACGAGCCTAGTGAGTCGATTTTGAGTAGAATATTCAAGGCATGAAAGAGCAGAAGGCACTCGACCGCATGTTAAGTAGAAGACTCTCGTAACGTACAACGAATGCCTTTAAAACGACTCTGAAGTCATTTTTTGAAGTAAAAAAGTTTGAATTATAAAAAGACAATGTTTATCTAAAACAAGGATGGAGCTATAGGAAATTCGATCTAAATAATACTGTCCAGGTTAATCTCTTATAGGTTAAGTTGAAACCAAAAAAATGATTCCCTCTGAATGTACTTTCTAAATCTGAATCAGTCAAATTTTCACTGATTGAATGAGTGATTTGCCTTTTCACTTATTCATCGGTGAAAACATATTTTTCACTGTTAAATCAGTGAAAAATAATCGATTCACTGATTAATCAGTCTATTTTACTGAATCAATCAATGAAATTTGACTGATTTCTGTTATAAAGGAGATAAGTTTATAATTTATGAGTGTAAATGAAATGCACCAAGTTAAGTCTGCCTGTTCATAAATGTTTATAATAGTAAAAAAAAAATTTCAAAGGACATTATGACCATACAGACCTATATTAATGTATTTGATTTAATTCTACAAATTTTTAGCTACCTATTTTATTTTTTATAGAAATGGTGTTACACAAACTGAAATTCCTGTAAAGTAGGAATCTAGCCACGTGACCAGGTTGGTCCACGGCCTTAATACCATGGGCCATGCAGGTCACTTGATAAATTCAGTTACTGTTTATTGATTTTTTTCTCCATACATAAAATTTCAAATCGAAATATATCGATCAAAATTTAAGAAATGATAAATAACAGTATATGGAAGAAATAGGGGAAGGCATAGTGCATTAAATTAAATAAAAACCAAAATTGTATTAATAATTTACGTGGTCCAGTTGGTCCAATACTTTAAGGTCATGGATCAATTGGACCACGTGATGTCGGTAATATCAATTGCAGTATGTAATGTTATTCAGAAATTAATAATCCAAATGTATTTTCCGTACCAGACAGACGTGAAAAATAGAGCCAAGAAGGTCTGGCTCGTACCAAAAATCCATTTCATTCAAAACATTTCAAATAGCCTTACTCTCTAAATCTGAATCAGTAAAAATCTACTGATTATAAGTGAAATTTGACTGGTTCAAATAACTAAAAAGAGCTTACTATAAATCAGTCAAATTGCACTGATTACTGCAGTAAAAATCAACTGATTTAACAGTAGAAAATATTTTTGCATTGATTCAATAAGTGAAAATTAACTGATTTGACAGTGAAAAATAATTGTGCACTGATAAATCAGTGAAAATTTGACTGAATAAGATTTAGAAAGTACATACTCTAATTGGATTTACCAAAGTCACGTGATCTGATTAATCCATAACTTTAATCCAAAGATGAGGATTCTGATTTAATGAGCAAAGCAAAAAAATTGCTCAAGTTCGAATAATTAATCGCAAAAGTAAAGTTTTTGATGGTGGCTGAGACCCTAATCATCCTGGACTTGAAAAGTAAGGAATTTAAGAATAAAAATAATAAGACTGCCGCGGTCAGTGTCGTTCAGTGTGCAGAAGGGTATATAGTAGGCAGGTGAACGAGGATCGCACGTAGTTGCACGCAGAGAAAGGAGTGTGGAAGGGTGAAAGAAGATGGAGAAGGTTGCATCGTGCTCGGGCAAAAAGAGAGAGAGGGGTGACCAGTTGTGGAGAAGGTGTAGGTCGGGGAATGAAGTAGGGGGACAGGGGGCGTGGGTCGTAGACAGTTGAAGGGCCGCGGCCAAGGTGAGTTGAGACCGTAGAGGTAGAGCAACCAGAGAAAACAGGGAGAAAGAGTGAGAGGATCAAGAACAAGACCCAAACAGGAGAACGCGAAGCGTTTTGCCTTTGTTCGCAACCAGAAGCTCCAGCTCGAGTCCAAGTGGAAAGTGGCACCAAAACGAGAGCAGGATGGGTCCTCTTCTTCTGTTACGCATTGCGAAACAGTAGACGACAAACTAGATATAGAATTCGCCCGCATACCTATCAAAGTAGATTATACTACGCTTCGATTGATCCGCGATTCATTCCATCCATCGCTTGAGTACTGAGGTCGCTAGACAGGTTACCAAACTCTGGTCGTGCTCAATATCAGGTAAATGAAGTTCGCAGCGTTACTGTAGCAACGAAAAAGTAATTTTTGAGCATTGGGGTTGAAGACGACAAACATCCCCGCTAGGTTTGGGGATGAATTTATTTTCCTAATTAATTGGCACTAAGTGCTACAATATCCAGTCTTAAAATTTTAGGTATCGAGCATAGTTTGATTTTCCATATTTTTTATTCATATTTTTGGGCATTTGGGGTTTAAAACGACAAACATCCCCGCTAGGTTTGGAGATGAACATTTTTTCCTAATTAATTGGCACTAAATGGTACAATATTCAGTCCTAAAATTTTAGGTATCGAGCTTAGTTCGGTTTTTTGTTTTTTTTTACGTTTCTCGATATTCAAGGGATGAAATGCATGCGGAAGGGTTGTTTTCGTGCTATATTGCCATTTAGACTTGATTAAAATAGATTTGATCGACTAGAACCGTTTTTTTTTCCCAAACTTGGAATTTTACTTTTTCGTTTCTACAACAACGTTGAGAACTTCATTTACCTTCAATATCATCGTATTTGAACAACATCTACCAATTAACGAGCTTATCTCATTCCAGTACTTTGTTACTTGCATCAATTGTCTACAGATTTTATCAAAGTCTAGATGGACATGTAGATTCTGGAAAAGTTTATCAAGATCATCTACAGTTGGGAAGTTTCAAACTTTGAGAATGATAATCAGTAGTATTTCCGTTTCCAGTTTCCAGTCTTATACTCTAAGAAGAAGGAAGTGTAACAAGAAGTTCTGAAGGGTTCTCAGGAATCCGGATTGCAAAATCTGATAAAATGACGCAATTGAGTTCCCTTGATCATTAAGGGGGCCCAAGTGCGAAATTAGATACGGCCCAACACTGGCCCAGCATCGCCAAAAATTTGCCGAAGATCGGCTGCCAATATCGTGCTGTTGCTGGAATGATAACTCCGGTATGCACTTGGCGGCCAATGCTGGTCAAAACTCTGGCCACCAGCACTTGTTTTCGGCACAGCGACGGGCCAATGCTGTGCCGAACTCTGGTTTGCTCACTTCCAGGATGGTTTGCCGTGGTAAAAGTGACACATGGCCCAGTAATGTGCCGTCCATGAGCCCGACTCTGGCTCTTCTACTTTCAGATCTGGATACCATGGTAAAAATGACAATCGGCTTGGTATAGGGCCGATACTGGGCCAAGTTTCCGTTGGAAGTCGGTATATTTAAACTGTTGACAAAGGCCGCCGTCGTCGGCCCAACACTCTTTTTAGAAATTTTTGTTGGGGAACGTATTTAAGATAAACACTTGAAATTTTTCTTCAGTTGTAGGTACAAGTTTATTGTACAAGTACAAAAAGTTTTTTTTCACTTTATATTGAAGCAAAACTTTGAACGCGTTTTTCTCAAAACTATATTTTTTGGCCTTGCAGAAGTGATTTAAGCCAGACGAGTTGAGCAACGGTCACGAAATTTTTAACATTCGTGTATCGAGGGCTTAGCTATGGCTCGTACTAGAATCTTCAAAAAATATTAACAATTATTCAGTTTACATAACAATTTTTATCGAAAAAAGTGGGCAAAAATCGAGTTTTTCATTCAAAATCGCATAATTTTTTCATTTTAATATATTTTTTGCAGATTTAGGGGAACGTGTGTCCACGTGGTTTCTAGCCCGACCCCCTCGTGGGCAAGCGTGGAATTTTGCCATACCCCCTCCCCCCCTAAATTGCACACGTGGTATGTGGATGGCCCCACAAATTCTGCATCACGCAGAGATTCTGCTAAATTTCTATACTTTTTTTACTTGGTTCTAAAGTAAATAAAATTTTTTTTCAATATTTAGGAAATGGTGGGAAAATAAAATGGACATAGATAGACTACTTTTGGTTTTGAACTTGAAAAAAGTTCAATTTTAGCAAAATATATCAAAACCCTTTTTTTCCATTATCAAAACTAAAAGTAGTCTATCTACGTCCGTTTTTATCTTCTCTACCATTTTCGAAATTTTGAAAACAAAATTTTATTTATTTTGGGCAGAAAAATGTAGAAACTGGACCAATTTGTTCACATGAACTTGCTACTTTTCTCAAATATCACATGCCCTCAAGGATAATATCATCACAACCAAACTAAGAAACTAAGAATTTTCTTTTCTGAATATTCAACTTTGATGACTCTCCTTCCTCTCGTGGTTCTCAAACTGTGGAGAATGGCACGTGTTTCTTAGCAGAGGCTCAAGTCTATTCCCACGATACGTCAAACAATCAGGTGACGTTGCTAAAACCCACAGCTGGTAATAGAGCTAGTCGGATCTATGCTAAAGTACAAGTTTACCAATACCTAGTTGATCTATCGTGCCTCTGTAATTGGTGGTATGTGTGTATGTAAAGACATTGTGAGTGTGACCACATATGGCGTATCGACCCCTCTACAAAATGCAGGAAGTTACGAGGGGCCATTCACTTTGAAACTGCACAAAATTTATCTTGCACACATGCCTCGATTCCTTCACTTCTCTCTTCTTTTCTTAATTCCTATTCATTTCCAATTGGGAAGTCGGATGTACTTACAGTTTTGAACGTTTATTGAACCATGACAAAAATTTTTTTCCATAAAAAAATTAATTATTATATTTATATTTAGGGTCCTTCAAATGTACAATCGTTTATGAACAATACACTATTTTTTAATTTTCTGGACCAAAAACTAATCATTTAGTTTAGCAAAAAAATTTTTCCATCGTTCAATGAACGTTCAAAACTGTAAGTACATGGAAGTCGGTGGAGTTTAAGCAAGCCTCAATTCCCACTAATTTCTGGATTATTCGAGAACGGATGGACCTTCGGAATGTGCCGGATGGGCGAGATTAGCTTACAGCGTACAACGCGAAATGAAATATTTCAAGTTTTTGAGGATGATTTTATCAAGAAAAGAACTGTCTGCTCGACTTCTGTGCGGTAATTACCATCTTTTGAACCAGCAACGCCCATTAAAGACTTTTGACCACAGGACGATCTTAAGCGCCTTAGGATAATCGGTCTAGAATCCTTGTCCTCGCTAATTTATTTTAGAAGAAGAATATGGAAATAAGATAGAAGAGTGAAAATTTCGAAAGGTTCGAAAATGGCTCTCACACTCAAGTTCTTTTCTTTAAAAATTCAGACTGAATGGCGTACATTTTGCGGGGCTTCTATATAATGCACGACTGCATAATGCGGGAACAAGTTGGGAATGGTTTCGAAGAAACGATTTTAGGTATAGTGTTTCACGTAGACGCAGAGGTTTTCTACTGCGCACTTTCTGTGCAATTATATCCCGTGTTAATTTAATTAGCCAGCGTCAATGGTGGATCTGTTTTAAAATATTATATCGACATAGAGTAAGTCGACAATTTTTCGAACATCAACTGTTTTTAATATGCCAAGTGTAATAAAAGCTTGAAATTTAAATTTCATAAGACAAGATAGACATTCTGTTTCACCTGAAACACTGCAACCTAATAACTTGCAAAGAAAAAAAGATCATGTTCAAATAACACAAAAAAGTTAGAAAGCTTTCTGCGGGGTGTCTTGTATCCGTTACTTTTATTATGCACTGATAGAAATGGTTCGGGAGTTTTAGCCATTCGGTTGTAGGTTGGGAATTTATAATTGTATTTATAAAATAGTATGTCTCTCTGAAAAACGCAGGATGATATGGTTAATTCGTTCATATTTATTCAGTTATAATCGGATGGTTAAAATACAAATCTCATATTGCTGTATCTATGCCAGCAATAAGGTAAGGTTAAATTAATCATAAATATCGTTGTAACAGCCATTCCTTTCTACCAGTGTGCCCTGTATTGAGATCATTTATGTCATTTAGTTTGGAATCATACATGCATGATAAATTACAACACCTTAAGGCTGTCAAAAACAGGATATCATTCGCTCTGCAAAAATCCTTATAACATTTGATTTCATGAAAATGTAATCATAAAGTCAGAGGATACAATTTACGAACAAATTTCTTATACTCGTGTTGCAGCATTAACTGATTTATCAGTTGCTATTTCGAGCTATAAAATTTTATTAACAAATTATAAACGTAGTAAAGGGTGGAAATATTAAATATATTTCTGTACAAAATACATCAAATTTTGTTTCTAAAATAATTATAGATAGGACTTGTATCGACCCTTTGATGAATATTCGATATATGTGTAAATTGGCTTTAGGGTCCAGAAATGATGAAAACTCAGTTCTTACATTCTTTCAATTTGTGACAATTTTGTATTCATGATTTTTGTCTTTATATTGACCCAAATTTAAATTTATATTATTTTTGTATTGGCATTGGATCTACTCATTTCCATTAGGAATTAATGATTAAAATAGCATATTATAGATGTAAAAAAAACCGGAAAAATCTTAAAGAGTTTAAAAGACATAAAAAGGTAAACGTTTTGGCCACAAATGGGGGCCCTCTTCAGTGCCAGCTAATTTTATGAACTTAATGACTAAGCTGTAAACATGCAAAAATAAATTATTTATAGTAATACTAGATTTTTTTGTTTTCTTAAGTATAATATTTTATTTCAAATTAATTAGTTGAGTTTGAAATTTCTAGAAAAAATTGCATAAGTTCCTTGCACGTTTTTCTATAAAATATTATACTAGTTTAGGTTTTGATAATGAAAACAAAATTTCGATAGATTTTGCTAAAATTGAAATTTTTTTCATTCTTCAAACAAAAAGTAGTCTATCTACGTCCGCTTTTATCTTTTCTACCATTTTCCAAATTTTGCAAACAAAATGTTATGAATTTTGGACACAAAATATTATTCACTAATTTGCTAAGTATTAGATACCCTTAACTAAATTATATTTGGAAAAGTGACGCATATATAATCTACTTACATTTTTGAACGTTCATTGAACAATTGATAATATTTTTTTTTTGAAACTAATTCATCAGTTGTTGCCACAGAAATTAAAAAAATAGTGTATCGTTTATAACAGATTATATATTTAAATGGCCCTAAATATAAACATAATAAATAATTCAAATTTTAAAAAAATTTGAAATCTTTCTGTGGAAAAAAACGCAATTTCAAAAACGATGACAAAATTTTTCTTTTAAAACAAAATTAATTATTATGTCTATATTCAGAGCCTTTCAAATATACAATCTGTTATCAGAAATACGCTACTTCAATTTAATAGGGAAGAAACTAAGTACATCATTTTAAAATGTAGCCTCAAATCTAAAGCCAGAATAAACGTTCTCGAGAAAAGGAAAATATCTTATTTGTCTAACATTAGCCTCTAGATAAAATAAACTTCCGATGCACCTGGAGACGGAAAGACCATTTTGAAGCCTGAGCTAACATTCTAGTTGACAAAAGAGGACAATCCTCTGGTCCCTTCCTGAATTGGTCGGTTGCGGTCTGAAACTCCGGAAAAACGCGGGAGTAGATTTAAATTTGTTAAAGTCCTTTCCCTAAATAGCGGTACCTTTGCATCCCCTCCATATGCTCCTGTACCTTCGACTATGTCCGACTGTCCGTCTCTATACCTCTGCGCACGAGTCCCTCATGTATACGAGTTTCTCAGGCAGGTCAGTGAAACTGCGCCGTCAAGTTGAAGGCCAACACCCCCACAATGCATCGGCCAGGCACCGATACCCCACCTCCCACCACCATCAGGAGTTTGACCCTTCCCCTCAGAAGCCAACAACTCGCCGCGCCCGCTCGCTAGTGGAACATCCGAGGAAACTCCAATAAGCCCGATAACGTCCCTGCCTTCGAGTGTAGAGACACCGTGCTTTATGGTTATGTACCCCCCCCCCCCCCCGTAACCATCTCTTATTCGTTAACTCGCCAGGATCATTGCTCTCGAGGTTGAAAAAAAAAAATTTTTACGCGATACCTTCAACCCACATGTGACACTCGTCCTTTTTTTTGGGTTCGATAATTTTGAGTTCAATGACATACTAAAAAATCATTTCGCAATAAAATTCATTGAGAAATTAAGTAATTTAGGAAACTGAGAAGACTTGGAGAAATTTTTACTTTGAATTAAAACTTATGAGGCTTTTATTGGTAGATTAAAAGTAGATAATTATTAGTATGTCAATATATGCAATGAGTATAGTAATGAATAAAATGCAGTAATGGATGGACGATAAAGTAATGGTGAAGATCTTGATCGTAAACTGCTAAGATAATTTGTAGTGCACGTCATCCAGCGAGTTTAACCATAGAATAGTTGCTATTAATAACACTACTGGTTTAACGACGATGTAAATCTCTAGATCGAATAAACCAACGTAAAAACAATCTCCGTTTTACTCTTAAACAATTGTTCTTTTAATACAAACTGAAACGTCTCGTAAAAACTTCAATTTTCAAGTTCAATAAATATTTGGACCCTTAGAGCACATTTAGAATTTGAAATTGATTCTATTTATAATTAAAGAACATTTGACTGAATAAATTATTTTAATTTACAGTTAGAAAAAGACAAATCTTTCCAAGTGGAACTTCGTGTTAATCTACTAATTCCCCAAAAAAGAGAATAGAGACTTGCTCGGCGCTCGACTAATCACTAGATGCAAATCAGACATGACATTGACTTTGATTACATTTTAAAGAAAGAAAAATATTTATTCACTTTTTTATAATCCTACTTTCATAAAAAGTGCATTTCAGAAAGTTATTTGGAGCATTTTTATTGGAGATTTGTAGCTAAGAGTATTTAGTGTAATTTTATGATGACTGGTAGATATTTAAAGGGTTAAAATAATATAAGTAAGTGCTTGATAGAACTAGAGAAGCTCGATGTGTTCTGTGGGCCACGGAGAAGAGTTTCGAAGGCCAGAAATTCCGACGCGTCTCGAAATAGATCGATGACACTCGTCCGAGCAATCTCAACTTGCGTGCGTGCGCGGACGCGAGTGTCTCTGAAATAAACTGCGCGCGGGATAAGGTGCAATGCACGCACATTGCCTCGCTGCATTGCATCGTGAGTCGCCGACACTGTCGCGAATGGCAGTGGGGGTCACACTATATTAAGATTGAACTCCACTGACACCGCACTCCACCAAGTAAGTACCTACTAGCCTTCCCATTCCCTCCTAGCGGTGGTCGACCACTTCGACGATATCATTTTATTTTCATTATTTTCAAACCAAAAGACTTTACTTTTCCGATTTTATATTCCTCCAATTAATAGATTATTCATATTGGAAATTTTCTCGTGATAGAGCAAAACTGTTGACTGAATTTATATTTCCTACTAGCGGGACATAAAGTGGATTTTAATGCCCAGTGCCGGGCAAACAAATCCATTTTCCGACCCCCTAGTAGAAATAAAATCGTATGCGACATGGGAAAAAAATTAATTTTACTCTCGGTCTGCTCGGGCACGGAATTTCACACTCGCAAAATAAATTGTTTTTCATATTCTGGACTTACATTGACCCTTAATTAATAATTGAAGATATATGTTGATGTTGGTAATTGGCTTTAGGGTCCAAGGTTGATAAAAACTCAGAGTTTTACACAATCAGACGTTTCGGCTCTGATCGGAGCCCTCATCAGTGATTTATTCAAATCTAAAAATACAGAAAAAGGTTTTGCTAACATAGGATATTTTGTATAAAAAATTTTTTGTAAAAATTTAACAAGTAATTATCATTATGTTTTTACATGTAGGTAAATAAATTTTGATATTACTTTGAGGTAAATATTTCATTCACATAACCTAACAAACTAGATACCAGAAAGCATTTTTTGGAAGGTTGGAATTAAGTGTCTAAATATAAAAAATATTTTTAATTGACATTCGTGCATGGAATTGTAGATATATATATATATATATATACACATACATACACACACATACACATACATACATACACACATATACACACATATACATCACGCACGCAATATATACACATATATATGTACACTATACAATGTACATATACTATATAATATGCATACGTACATACACACATACATACATACATATGACATGCATATAACATTATATATACCACACATATAAAATATTTTCAAATTCTTTAAATATTATTTCTTTTGGTATGAAGTGCAATCTGTAAATTTTATTTAATTTAACATTTTTTTCTTTGGCATATTTTCCTTGGAAATTTGTCCGCTGTGATACTTTTTTAGCAAGAAGAACTGAAAAATTGATAGTTTTTTTGCAATGACTTAGAACATAAATTTCCCTAGCTGCACAATATACTGTTTCAACTAGTGGGTCATAAAGTGGATTTTATTGCCCAATGCCGGGCAAACAAATGCATTTTCCAACCCCCTAGTAGAAAAAAATCGTATACAACACGGGAAAAAAATTAATTTTACACATATGTTTGTTACCCTCACTTTGCTCGAGCAACGAATTTCACACACGCAGAATAATTTTTTTTTTCCTAGTTGCACAATATACCATTTCTACTAGTGGGTCGTAAAGTAGATTTTATTGTCCAGTACCGGGAAAACAAATCCATTTTCCGACCCCCTAGTAGAAAAAAAATCGTATTCGACACAAGAAAAAAATTAATTTTACTCGTGTGGTTGTTACCCTCACTTTGCTCGGGCAACGAATTTCACACTCGCAGAATATTTTTTTTCCCCTAGTTGCACAATATACCATTTCTACTAGTGGGTCGTAGAGTGGATTTTATTGTCCAGTGCCGGGAAAACAAATCCATTTTCCGACCCCCTAGTAGAAAAAAAATCATATGCGACACAGGAAAAAAATTAATTTTACTCGTGTGGTTGTTACCCTCACTTTTCTCGAGCAACGAATTTCACACACGCAGAATAATTTTTTTTTCCCTAGTTGCACAATATACCATTTCTACTAGTGGGTCGTAAAGTGGATTTTATTGTCCAGTACCGGGAAAACAAATCCATTTTCCGACCCCCTAGTAGAAAAAAAATCGTATTCGACACAAGAAAAAAATTAATTTTACTCATGTGGTTGTTACCCTCACTTTGCTCGGGCAACGAATTTCACACTCGCAGAATATTTTTTTTCCCCTAGTTGCACAATATACCATTTCTACTAGTGAGTCGTAGAGTGGATTTTATTGTCCAGTGCCGGGAAAACAAATCCATTTTCCGACCCGCTAGTAGAAAAAAAATCATATGCGACACGGGAAAAAAATTAATTTTACTCGTGTGGTTGTTACCCTCACTTTTCTCGAGCAACGAATTTCACACACACAGAATAATTTTTTTTCCCTAGTTGCACAATATACCACTTCTACTAGCAGGTCATAAAATGGATTTTATTGCCCAGTGTGTGCAAACAAATCCATTTACCGACCTCCCTGGTAGAAAAAAAACCGTATGCGATACGGGAAAAGCATTAAATTTAATGTAACTGCAGTTTGCAACGTTTATAAACGAAAATACAAAATCAAAATTCCATCATCTGCAAATAAAATTGAAAATAATTTACGTAAATTTTATATTTTCGTGTATAAATGTTCAAAAAGGCAATAAAAGTAATTATCAGTCAATCATTTAATAACCAAAAAATCATAATTGAAAACAATTTTATTTTTTTGGCTATAAATGTTGCAAAGGGCAGTTACATTATCTTTACTCGTGTGGTTGTTACTCCCGCTTTACTCGGGCACCAAATCTCACACTCGCAAAATAGGTTTTTTCCCCCTAGTTGCACAATATACTATTTTGAATTTGATATTTAATTCACAGGTTAAGTTGCATTTTCCACGAATTAGATGAAAGAAACTGAATCCGCTATTGATAAAATAAATCGTGTCTGCTTAAGTATGTTTTATTTGATCGCGATAAGCTTCGTCAGAAATGAGATCGCTATTAACCAATTATGAATTGCACGTGACTGTCGTAAGTACTTCGATTAAAACGGAATGGTCGTGACATTCCGATTGACGCTAATACTGAAATAGTTGTTTTGTTATGAGCCCCTTATACTTATCACCAATGCAGAAGCACAATCATTATTTTATATTTATGAAGCTTGAGTCTGATTGGGGAAAGAAAGGTGATATGTAACAACACTAATGCAAAAAAAATGATAAAATAGTATATTGTGCAACTAGGGAAAATAAGTTTATTTTGTGACTCTAAAATTTGATCCCAAGCAAAGCGAGATCGATAATTACACAAGTAAAATAAATGTTTTTCCCATGTTGCACACGATTTTTTTTCTACTTGGGGGGGTTAAAAAACGAATTTATTTGTCCCGCAGGGGGCAATAAAATGCACTTTATGACCCGCTAGTAGAAAAATAAATTTGAAAGATAATACTTATTATAGAAGTTTGAGAAGTATATAGAAGATTCTATCTTGTAATTAAAATGACGTTAAAGTTAATTCTAAATCACAGGTTGATAAGGTCGATATAGTAGAATTTCGTTATCACGGTGAGTGATACACATTTTTAATGATCAACATAATTGACTGAAATGATTTGGAAAATTAGTAATCATAAAAGTGTACTAATAATTAGACTAAAATTCTAAAAGAGCGATTTGCATGTGAAAAGAGAAGTGCACTCGCATTCGAAGCATTTTTATATGGCCACTTTGGCTACCAGCCAAAACGCAGTTTATAATAAAAAGGTCATTAATCGACAGCTAAAAACAAACACGTTTCATCAACAGAGTTTAAATTCAGTTACAGTATTGTGGCCAGGCTTGCCTGGGAGCGAAAATTGATTCTAATTGTCAAGAGAAGATACGAGACTGAAAGAATAATAAATCGTATCTCTTAATCCTATTATATACAGTAAACAATATTACTTAAGAAAAAAGTACATCCGCGGTAAGCAAGTTTATTACCTCAAGGTAATGACTCATCTATGCACTGACCTACCTCACTTAACCGAATGAACTGCGTAATAAACAGAATTACGCTGCGCCACCATCTACCTAAATTTTAGAAGTTTAATCAATTTGTCAACGTTAATGATTTTCTTTACTCAGACTTTCACTAATAATTAGAAAATTTAACCTCGATAGAAATATCAATAAGCATTGTTTTTTATTGTTTTTAGGATTCTACATATTTACGTCCAAAGTACAGAAAATTTTGTTTTCAAAATTTGGAAAATTGTAGAGAAGCTAGAAACGAATATACAATACAATCAGTTATGAAATGTTTACTATGAGTTTAATAAAATTTGTCGATGTGATCAAATTCCTGTAGAAATTTTTGTAGAACATATTCAATTAAAAAAAAATATTTCTAAAAATGTGAAAAATACAATATAAAACAGTAAGTAACGTGTATAAACTTCGTTTTAGTAACAATCAAACCATTGGTTGCTGATGAATCTTTCAGTTTAATTTAATATAAAAAAACTTGATATTCTCTATTGTCTTTTAATGTATTTTTCAAATTTTTAGAACGATGTTTCAGTAACGTAAAAAAGTTATTTTACAAGAATTAGTTAATATATATTTAGTAACGTAATCTGATTTTGGAGTTTAAAAATGTCATATCTTTCTAAAAACTACTAACTGAAATTTTATTCACATTAGTATCTGGAAATTGCATGAATTTTCAACTACTTCCTGCACAAAAGTATTTGACAATTTAAGAACAGACGTATCACTGAGAATTTTTATCAGTAAAAATATTCAACTTCAAGAGAATGATATGCAACTTTAGTATTAATTATAGTAAAATTTGCTATAAACTATGCAAAGTTTCATATCACTTTTCTAAAATTTAGTTTTTTACTGCCGAAAATTCTCACTGATACTTTTGTCCCCAAACTTTAAAATACTTTAGTAAAGATTCATATAAAAAGTTTCTCTCTCTGTACTTGAATTATCCATAGTTAATGTTCTAAATTTAAGAAAGTAAATAGAATCCTGAAATTAAAACCACTATATTTTTGTACTCGTTTTTTCTTGTTTAAGGTAGTTGTCGTACCAAAAATCAGTCTCTGGAAAAAGAAGTTTTTCTATGATTTCAAGACTGGAAATTATATCATCAGCCGTGTCATATGTAAGAAAAGACACTCTTTTTAATGAAAAAATTAAAAAATTATTTTTAATAACGTTTTTTGTAATAGAATTTTTCCTTACTATCGCTGCTTACCAATTTTTTGAAAATGATTGAAGTTTCTTAAATCATAGCTTATTTTTTTTGGTACGACAACTACCTTAAGAATTGAAAATGATATTTTAAAAAAAAGAAAAGTTTCTTGCTGACACATTTTAAATCTCCACTTTAATATAAACTCGTTTTTAGAGTTCCAGAAATGACAATTTTTTAAATGCTTCAAAATAAGATTGGTATGTCTTTTCTTTTAGTAAACAGATATTTGATCAGTGATTCAATAAAAACAAAAATAGGTGAACATTGAAGCATATGAAACTCGAAAATGGTTTACAGTTTCTAATTGCTCTTGGTATTCTTGATAAAAGAAGCATTGTCTCAATTTCATTATTATCTGCAAGGATAAGGGAGGTTCGACTAAGAGTAAGTCAAGCGTGAAAGCATTGCTTTAATATTGATTTGCGTCTGTCCGGATATTTTCCTCCGAGCAAAAACACATCATAGGATGTTGTCCACGAAAGAATAAATAAAATGGCAGCTAGTCTTGGAGGATCCGACCACCCTTTTAGATGGTGTCTGATCGTTCCACCATTTTCTCTCCTCTCTCTTCGAAGCTCAGATCACAATGCTCCCCTATTTCGCCATGATCGTTGGGCCTGGCCTGGCCTGGTTCTGTCTTTCTCTTTCGTTCTGTTCGGAAACCGAGAAGGAGCCGTGGATGAAATTCGAGGTCGTATGGAGTACCCGGAGGCCCCGCAGATCTTGCGCCTCCAGACGCTTCTTTGTTAAAGGCCTTGTCGCTGCTGCCAGTGCATTTTGATCTCACTTCTTTCATTCAAACTTTTTATGTACCTCCTCCGTTCTCAGATCTTCTCAATTTCATACTCACTCTCATCTCTATGTGCATTTCTTTACATTTTATTTTATTATTTCCAACGAAAAATTGATAGCAACTTTTTTTTAAAAAAAACTTACAGTTTTGAACGATGAAATATATTTCTTTTGCAAACTAAATGATTGGTTTCTTCACTATTAATTTAAAAATAGGCGATATTTAATAACAGATTGTATAATTGAAAGGCTTTGAATATAGACGTAATAATTAATTCTTTTTTTTTAAAGCGAAAATTTTATCATCGTTCAATGAACGTTCAAAACTGTAAGTGCATATAATGTTAGGCAATTTAAAAATTTGGTAGCTTGGAAATTTAAAGAAATTCATTAAATTTAGTAATTATTCGTTTCAAAACTATAGAATATAGAGTGATACAAATTTTAAGGTAGTTCATCCAGAAAAATTAGACTTCAGGAAAAAATAGATAATTTTGCTTTCAAGAATAGCAATATTATTATTGAAGGGCTATTTGAAAGATAAAAGATTATTTTCCATGAAAACAATTTTAAAGACAGAAAAATAATGTATTTAACAAATTTTATTTTTATGCGAACTTTTTTTCTTACCTCTTCATACCAAATTTTAAAAAATGATGTGATTTCAATAAATCACGCATCATTTATTCAGGAAAAAGTTTCTTTAAAACTTAACCTTTTCCAATTTTTTAAAATGGATAAATTATTACCAAATTTAGCAATTTTTTAATAAGAATTTTGTTTTGGAAAATTGGGAAGGTAAATTTATGAAGATTCTTTTTACTGAAAAAATGATTCATGATTTATCAAAATCGTATTATTTTCTAAAATTTGATATGAAGCGATAAGGATAAAAATTCTCCAAAAATAAAATTTGTTAAATACATTACTTTTCTGCATTTTAAATGTTTTTCATGGAAAATAATCTTTTCTCTTTCAAATTAGCCCTTCAACAATAATATTGCTATTCTTGAAAGCAAAATTATTTATTTTTGCCTGAGGTTAAATATTCCTGGATGAACTACCTTAACAGAAAAAAAACGAAATTAATTGATCGGCCTATTTCAACTGTTCTCTAAGTTTTTGCAACTCACCGCTGCAACTATAATCAAAGTTTCGTCTTAGTGTCTCTCTTGCAGCTGCGCCATGAATTCTGAATACGAAAGAAGGGAGTACACGTGTGAACGAACCGGCTAGACTCTCCAACATTGAATCACAAGATGAGTGCATATTAATCGTGTGAAAAACAAGGTAAACACTCATCAAGGAATTCTTACTATGACAACAATTATAGCAACTTTCATTCATCTAACTTTATTATTTCAAAAGCTTATAAGCCAAGAAATCTATAAGGAATATAATTCAACTCAAGTACCCAAACTCCAAAAATGTGTTGAACACATGGAAAGATCTTCGTTAAGTCGCTACTTTAAGAACACTCTAACATTTCTTTCAACGCTTGCTAGACAATCTCCAGACATGCTACTCATTAATGAAAACCAGAAACAATTTTCAAGCTGTTTTTCTATTTTCAGTGAATTACAATTTTGTATATGCATTCTCAGTAATGTCGCTTCATGTAACCTAGACAAGAAGGCAGATACGTTTATTCAAATGCGAACTTGATAAAGAAGCGAAAGCGAATTTCAAATGAACAATTAATTAGAGTGCACTTAATTGTATCAATAACTTCCCAAATAAAAAGCTATAAAATTTGAACGAATAAAGCCAATAAATTTCAATTAATCAACCAAATTTAATGCGATATAATCTGATAAAAATTTTTTTTCTAATAACTATTCTTTGGTCGAAATGACCTGCATCGTTCGGAATAAATTAAATAACAAAAGACCGGTCAAAACTGTGTCTGGCTTGACTAAGCCGATTTCTTTGTCGATCGAACCCAGGATTCTACGAAATTCGCGGTGGTCGAGCCTACCCGCCGAATTCGAGAAGCGAAAGAGAAAGACAGATTTTCGCAAGGTCGGTCTCCTGGTCCCAATTTCAACGGGTATTTATTTAAATTAACGTCCGGCATATGCATATGAGCACACATTACACACATAAGGAGATTTTCAAGCATAAAGCTCGCTAATTTTCACCAAGCTAATATGAAGGTAGTTTTCATTCACAAAAATTAGACCTCAGGTAAAAATAGATAATTTTGCTTTCAAGAATAGCAATATTATTATTGAAGGGCTATTTTGAAAGAGAAAAGATTATTCTACATGAAAAAAATTTGAAACACAGAAAAATAATTTTATTAATAAATTATATTTTTGACCCAACTTTTTTTTATCGCTTCTTACCAAATTTTAAAAAATTATGCGATTCTAATAAATCATGAATCATTTTTTCAGAGAAAAGATTTTCCACAACTTCACCGTTTCTGATTTTTAAAAATAAATTCTTTAATGGCTGAAACCATTAAAAAATATTTTTAAAAACGAAATTTTTATAAACAAATTGCTCAATTTGATAATAATTTATTCAATTGTAGATAGGACTTTTTCAGTCAATTTTTTGCGTAAGTAAAAATTCCTCATACATTTTATATTATTGTATTTTGAGATTTAGTTTTTTATACATTTTAGAAATAAATTTCTACATATATCGAATAATTTATTTATTTTTGAAAATTGGAAATGGTTAAGTTGTAGGGAATCTTTTTCTTGAAAAAGTGATTTGTAATTTATCAAAATCGCATAATTTTTTAAAATTTGGTAAGAAGCGATAAGAAAAAAAGTTGGGGCAAAAATAAAATGTATTAAAATTATTTTTCTGTAATTCAAATTTTTTTCATGGAAATTAATCTTTTCTTTTCCAGAATAGCCCTTCAATAATAATATTGCTATTCTTGAAAGCAAAATTATCTATTTTTGCCTGAGGTCTAATTTTCGTGGATCAACTACCCTAATCCCATGGATCAACCATATCACGTGACCAAATTCCTGTTAAAGTTCGTGTAAGATAACTTTTATTTTTCAAAATGTCATCCTGTAAATTCGGAAAATACAAAAGAAAACGATAAGAAACTTCTGTTAACTTCGTTTGAGTGAAAAATTTGCAATAAACTTTTACAGTTAACTGTAATTGTTGATAAGTTTTCGAATAGTTTTCAAAATTTTCACTTAACAGAAGTTAACAGACGTGCTTTATTGTCTTTTTTCAAAAAGATACTTTATAAATTAAAAAAGTTATCTTAGTTGAAGGAATAAATCTATAATTTAGTCACGTGGTCCGATTGATCCATGGCCTTAACTCCTGATTTATTAATTTATTATTCTATATTTTTTCTAACGATTTCAGTCTCACTTTTTGCGTGCTAGTTAGATCCGTGTTAGACATGCAAGGTTACACGATGATACGTAAATTTCGGCCATATCCACTCGCAATTACATTCTTCTGATTTGCATCAATTCTGTTACGAAAGGCGCAATAATTAATTCGTTAATGATACGTGTATTTTCTTCACCGTCTGCAAATTAACTGTCGTAACTACGCCCATTTTACGCAATTCAATTGGGCGGTGGTCTTTTCTTGATTTCAAGATTAATTTTAAAAATAATTCCGTGAATATTAAATCAATTTATTTTATAGGGCAACAGATTTTAATCAGTAAAGTCTTACAAAAATTTACATCAGTGCAAAAGTGAATATTGATCGATAAAATAATGCACTAAAATAAAATTGAAAACTTTTCCCAATTCAAAGTTAAAGAGTTTTTTCAATTTATTTGTAGTATTAAAAAGAATCAGGCTTCACAGTTTGTTAAACTGAAAAATTGTAACTCTATAAATAAAGCCATGTTTGTGTTTACTGATCAAAAAGAACTTTTGTTATCGGCCCTTTGCTTCAATAAAGAGATAAGTTTACTGCGGAGGCTGCAACTGCCAATCCTCATAACTGAGACATTGCATTACATCGCAAAAGCAATCCAATAAACCAACCTTTCTGACATATTACACCTATTTACGAAACCATGACGCAAAAAATCCGCGCAACAAATATAAAAGCAATTGATTCAGCTACGAATTGTAAACGAACAACACAATAGTAAGCTCGAGTTTCCTCCTTTCCTAACTTTATCAATCTTTTGTTTCAATACTTACTAAAGAAGCATAACAATATTTTTAATGGTAAATAAACATTTTTTTGTTATATCATACTATCATAAGATAGTGGAAACTTGATATTTCTTTAATCCTTGACCCTCGGATTTTTTCTCGAGAACCAACAGGAAGGGAAGTGTTTCCTAAAGTCGGCGCTTTGACGTAATTTTTACATTTTGATAACGAGATGGTTTACGACGCTGTGTCGTGCGTCGAGAAAGTTCAACAGGCAATATTCACCCAGCCACCTCCGACTCTTCCTTTTTTTAAAGCATTCTCATCATGACTCATCCTAAAGGCTTATGTGTAAGAAACAGAAGGGTGGGGATCTCTGAGCGACGAAGCGTTTTGAACTCATTTTTCCGTTTAATACGCCTCAAATAAGATGCATAAATGACATATATAATGTACTCTCTAAATCTGAATCAGTCAAATTTCCACTGATTCACCCAGTGATTTGCCTTTCCACTGATTCATCAATGACAAAATATTTTTCACTGTTAAATCAGTTAATTTTCACTCATTCATCAGTGAAACAAATATTTCTCACTGTCAAACCAGTTAATTTTCACTGATGTAATCAATGAAGTTTGACTGATTTACAGTAACCTCTTTTTAGCTATTTGAATCAGTCAAATTTCACTGATAATCTGTAGATTTTGACTGATTCAAATTTAGAGAGTATATTAACACAAGCATAAATACCTTTTTTCTACTGGTGGGTCATAAAGTGGATTTTATTGACCTGTGCGGAACAATAGTATATTGTGCAACTAGAAAAAAAAATTTATTTTGCGAGTGTGAAGTTTGATGCCCGAGCAAAGCGAGGGTAACAACGACACGAGTTAAATAAATGTTTTCCCGTGACGCACACGTTTTTTTTCTACTAGGGGGTCAGAATAGTACATTGTGCAACTAGGGAAAAAAAAATTTATTTTGCGAGTGTGAAGTTTGATGCCCGAGCAAAGCGAGGGTAACAACGACACGAGTAAAATAAATGTTTTTCTCGCGTTTCACACGATTTTTTTTCTACTAGCGGGTCAGAAAGTGGATTTGTTTGCCCCGCACGGGGCAATAAAGTCCACTTTATAACCCGCTAGTAGAAAAAATATTCATTTTCTGACCCCCTAGTAGAAACAAAATCGTGTTTGACACGGGAAAAACATTTATTTTACTCGTGTCGTTGTTACCCTTGCTTTGCTTGGGCATCAAACTATTTCCAATAAATCTGTTATCGCAAATGACGTTGACCACGTGTCACAATTTCAAACAAATACATTTTACATTTTGAGAAGCTCAAGACAATATTTTATTCTTTTTATCTTCAGGGAATGTGATATTTACAAAATTAGAAAATTTTATTCATTATGGGTTTCTACATGTTTAGGTCCAAAGTACATAAAATTTTGTTTTCAAAATTTTGGAAATTGTAGAGAAGTTAAAAACGGACGTAGATAGACTAGATTTGGTTCCAGAAATGAAAAAAAGTTCAATTTCACAAAATATTTTGGAAACTTTTGTTTCGTTATTGTTCTCTACAGTTTCCCGAATATGTGGCCGAAACATTTGCCTTCTCTTTTTTGCGTTTTTTATCATAAATAACATTGATGATTTCAATAAAAGAAAATAAAAATAAACTGACCCAATGTCAAAAAAATGAGAAATTAACAAAAATTCTGTGAATTTTGGATCAATATAATAGCAGACATTTCAGCAAACATGTCACTTTACAATTGAAAAGAAAATTTTATGTATTTTGGACACAAATATGTAGAAACTGGACCGAATTGTATCACATGCCCTTAAACAACACTGTTAGAAGTTTCTATCGTAATTTCTCGAAATACGTGACTGGACTTTTATTCAGTTAGTTTCTAAAAATGAAGATAGAATTTTAGAAAATTCAGTTGCTTTTTAGTAAATTTGAGAAAAAATTCCTCAATTTTCATTCACAAAGTGTTGAATATTCTGATACTTGTATATGGCAATTCTGAAACTTGTAACAGGAATAATTTAATGTTTTGTGTAACTGAAGTTTCATTCAGTTACATATGTAACTGAAAATTTTGTTACACTTCGGTAATTTTATGGTAAATTTCATAAAAATGTTGTTACTTCAGAAAACTCAGTACAATTTTCGCAATTTTAAGATACCTTTACTCAAAAAGATCATAAATATCGTCAAATTTTACGTTATATTTCTACACAGAAAAGCTTTTTATATCAATTTTCGCTATAGTACTTTTCAATTTAGGGAAAAACGTATCACTTTGAGAACTTTTGTTAGTAAAAATACTAAACTTTAGAAGAATGATATGAAACTTTATTATAAACCATAGTAAAATTTACTATGAACTATGCTGAAGTTTCATATTATTCTTCTAAAGTTTAGTATTTTTACTAAAAAAAATTCTCAGTGATACGTTTTTCCCTAAATTGAAAAATACTATAGTAAAAATTGATATAAAAAGTTTCTCCGTGTACCATAAAATTTTTTCTAAATTTCCGAACATTTCTGACAGTGAAGATAATAAAGAAACTAAATTATGTAAAATATTAAAATTTGAAAAAATATGACTGCATTAGTTTTTATTTGTTAAAATGAAACTAATACTTTACTAAAAATGTACACTACATTCCCCTTAACACAAATCTGACCTAAATTTGATGGAAATGAATGGAGTTAACATCAACAATCCTATATCTAGAGTCGTATTTTCTACTTTGTATAAGTTGATGAGATCATTTAGATTCAGGCATATAACACGCAATGGATTAGAACTACCATTAATTATCTCTTAAGGGAGGGAGTTTTATGATCCAAAAATCCAGACCTGACGTTCCGGATCTAAATTCTAACTGATCTCGACACAGACAGAAGCACAGACAATCGACAAGGCAAATTATCGATCACGTACAGCCCCTCGAACGTTAGCCCCGTAATACAAGTATGTGCTTAACAATGAATCATCCAGATCTGTTCACGAGTTACTATATATACACCTGGTTATCGCACTAGAGCGGAAGGGAATGTTCGCGATTATCATTCATTGCAGCGTACCGATTAATCTCTCTTGGTCGCTTCTTCTCTTGATTAATCAACAATAATCCATCCACTCTTTACAGTAATTGGCAGTATGAATTTTAAAAGCATCATATCTCCAGAGTGCGAGGAACGATAATAATAACTTTGAATCTGGAGTTTCGTGACGAACCAACACCAAAAGTATTCTATCGCCGTAAAGACTTTCTTCTTTTATGAGAGACCTTTTTTTTTCATATTCTGGGTTAGCTTCGTGGAATTGCGGCGCGCCAATTGTAGACTCGCTCGGAAAGAAAGAATGAAAAGACTGCCATAGAGAGAAAACATGCCAAACTACGCTTTTAACAACCTCAAGGGCAAGTAGAGGGTTTTCCAATTAGAGATTTCATTTATAAGGAAAATGCGTGTTTTTTGAAAAATCATTTGATTTTTATTTCATTCAATAGCGAGGGGGTTTGACATTAAAAATGAAAAACAATATCATTGATCTCCACGGCTACTTTTGCCGGACCATGCTCTTTTCATGAAATTTTCCATTACATTTTCGCACATTTGAAGGACCACCAGCAATAACTCGCCGAACACTCGAAATCGCGGAAAATTATTGTCCGCGCACGAAAATCGTGATTAAAATTTTTTTCGGTCATTCAAAAAAACAAAAATACAGTTTTGTAGAATTTTTCATGAGCATTTTTTATCTTAATACAATTTTTATGCAGCCTTTATAGTTTTTTAGATAAAAATTTAAAACACTCAATGTTTCGTCATCAAAAATGGTCGGAAATCAGGTAAATGAAGTTCGAAACGTTGCTGTAGCAACGAAAAAGTAAAATTCCAAGTTTGGGAAAAAAAAACGGTTCTAGTCGATCAAATCTATTTTAATCAAGTCTAAATAGCAATATAGCACAAAAACAACCCATCCGCATGCATTTCATCCCTTGAATACCGAAAAACGTAAAAAAAAAAAAAAAAAAAACAAAAAACCGAAGTAAGCTCGATACCTAAAATTTTAGGACTGGATATTGTAACATTTAGTGCCAATTAATTAGGAAAAAATGTTCATCCCCAAACCTAGCGGGGATGTTTGTCGTTTTCAACCCCAAATGCCCAAAAATATGAATAAAAAATTTGGAAAATCAAACTATGCTCGATACCTAAAATTTTAAGACTGGATATTGTAGCATTTAGTGTCAATTAATTACGAAAAAACATTCATTCAATGAAAGATTTTCCATTGAACAATATTTTAATGTAAATAAAAAAACCATGTTTTTTATATTGAAAAACACTGATTTTCGATCATTTTTATGACAGCTGCCAAAATAGCGGGTTATTCAAAATGAAACCTCTAATTGGAAAATCCTGTACAATTTGTACAATTTGAAAAATTAAACCTTTAATGAAAAAATAAAGAAGCGCAATTACACATTTTTTGAATAATAAAAGGGAGAAAATTGATCCCAATGGGACCTAATTTTCGGTGTAAATAGCATAAAAACAGCTGATTATGCGACTCACCCTCGCATTTAGAGTTTTCTTACGACTCCTAAATCGTCTTGATTCTGGCAAGACGTGCGAGTGGAGCTACACTGAAACTTTAGGGAAATCGATATTTCTTGAACGTTGTGGAAAACGAATCAAGAAAATGACTCCCACACAAAGAGAGACACCCCTTGTGAAGGATTAAGAACTCACTGAGGACTAATAGAAGCGCCATGAACCAAATCAGGAAGACCCTCGCCAATGAAGATCAAATTTTAAAAACACATAAACCTGTCCAAACAAAACAATTGCTATAGCTTCTGAACATTAAATTATATCTTAACAAAACATAAACTATTAAAAGCTTATACTTTTCTTTAAATTGGATTCAGATAACGATAACTAGTATCCTCTAAATACCAACTGTACAACGTCAAATGGAATACTTGTTAGCCTTGAATGAAGATTTCAGAATTTTTTACGCTCTCCAGGTGAACTATTCAATACATAAAAAAGAAAAAAAAGTCCATCGGGTAATAAAATGCGTAAGATTTGTACAATGCTGAGAGGTAGAAAGTTTGTCGAAGCGAAATAAGGATTCACTGGCAATGTTGAAGCCTCGTTCTTACTAAAGGTAAAGCTCAGCCTCTATGAAAGAGACTGAATACCTGTAAGAGACCTCAGATCCTCTATAGAGAATCCAGTTCGCCGATTCGCTTCCTCACAATTGAATTTCTTTTACCTGGCTTCCAATGAAGTCTGAATAAAAGCAAGTTATAAGCGCGTACGCTCAAATGGACTTGAAAAAATTCTAAAACCCATAGAAAAAAATAAAATATCCTTCTATTTTATCTGAAAAAGCAAAGTTGATTCAGCCCCACCCTATCGACTTGATATTTGATCGAAGAATTTTAAGAAAGTCTCAAAATTAATGAAAAATGGTCAGTTCCAAGTCTTTCTTTTGAATAAATTGATATAATTGGAAGGAAGAAGTCCGTTACTCGTTAGACGACAACGGATAATAAATAATGAAGGCAAAGAGGAGCGGTCATCAAATGATTATGGCTGAACAAGCGCCTAGTAGTGAAACCTTGAAGAACAACAGATTCACCTTGAATAACTTGCGAAATACCTATCGGACCTCGACTGACTCGCAAATGTGCGAGTGAATATGTGTACCTACATATATCTGGTATGAGTGAAACCTTGCCGAACAATTTACCAACGAAATGAGATTTTCAGATGAGAATAAAGGAATACTTCCAAAAGAGCGCAGGAACAAGAGAGACTCTCTTTATGAAGAAAGGCAATTCTGCAGCAAGCAACAAATTTAAAGGCGATAAAAATGATTGAAAAATAGCCAGCTTACTCGATTTTAAAAAAAAGAATAATGTCGGCAATTGAAGAAATGCAAATGGCTTTACCCAGAAGTATTATTATCGATTGTTATTCTCATTATTATGCTTTTGACCGAGATTTTCAGGGTCAGTGAAAAATTTGGTTTGAAAACTTCAAGAATTTGAGATAGAAATATTCAGAAGGCATTATTAAAATAAAGAAAATTATACAAGATATTTTCAAAGATACAGTAGAGAGTAAGGAAAATTTTGTCCACAAGTGGCAGCAGCTGGCGAGTGTCATAAGGTGTTTTGTTTTTCTGACGACGTTTCTATGAACAACCGAAAGGGCTATCCTGACAAAATAGATTCAAATTCTCAGAAGCTGTAAGATTCAAAACTAGAGACTCTACACGTTTTATGGTTGCCTGGTATCACTATTTCTATCATTTCATTCAAAATTAGTTTGTGGATAAAATTTTGTTTCCAAAATTTCGAAAATGTTGGAGAAGATGAAGACGGACGAAGACTATTTTTGGTTTCGAAATTTAAAAAAAGTTTATTTCTAGGAAAATATGTGAAATTAGCGACATCTTTTTTGTATTTTCTAGATTTCAATAAATATTACTGATGAGGGCTCCAATCAGAGCCGAAACGTCTGATTAAATAGACTCCTTTATTTATGGACCCTAAAGCCAATGCAAACGTACAAAGTATTATAAATTAAATCAAGGGTCAATACAATCTACCATTTTAATTATTTCAAATTAATTAGTTGAGTTTGAAATTTCTGCCACTGCCTACATTATCGGAGAAGCAATCGAAAGACCTGGGCTCGAATCCCAGCGAAATCGAAAGCGTCTTTTTTTCCACAGAAAGATTTCAAATTCTTTAAATTTGATTTTAATTATTAATAATAAAAATATATTATAAAATAATCAAGGGCATGTGATACTTAGGAAAATAGAAATTTTTATTGATTTTAGGTACCTACATGTTTGGGTCCAAAATAAATAAAATTTTGTTTCCAAAATTTGGAAAAAAAGTAGATAAAAGGGAAGTAGATAAAAAATTTTCTATTCTGAAAATGAAAAAAAGTTCAATTTTAGCAAAGTCTATCGAAAAAATGATTTTCCTTATCAAAACAAAAAGTGTTCAATCTACGTCCGTTTTTATCTTCTCTGCAATTTCCTAAATTTTCAAAACAAAGTATTACGTATTTTGGCCGCAAACATGTAGAAATCGAACCAAGCTTTTCACGCGAACTTGCTACAAATCTCAAGAATCACATTCCCTTAATGTTTAAAAAAAAATAAAGAACCCAATAGAATGAAAATAGACTAGTGGTCCAGATAAACAAAATTGAACCTTTAACTTCCTAATATCTGAGTTTATCTCAAAAATGCTTTTAATATATCAAACATGTTCTTCAAACACTTTAGAAAAACATCGAGCCAATTTAAATTGTCAATTTAATTGATCGGAACCGTTTGATCGTGGTGGTTAATACGTGGGGTATTGCAAGAGATAGAAACTTCCAAAAAATCCGCCCAGCAAAATACGAATTCCACTGTAAATCGCAGGTGTGTAATACACGTGTGGATCGCATACACAACATACGCGCTGCGAGTAAAAGCAACATAAGTACTTGCTGAACACGCGCGCACTATGAGGGAGAATCTGTTGCAGGCGTAGCATTATCTCGCAAATTTCATTCCTAAAATGGCAGCTCAGCGAAGATGCGAACGAAACGAGAACGAACTGGAATTCACCGACAGCGTGCGAGGCAAACAGCCAATAAGCCAAGACACAAGGGAAAACGAGATTGAACACTCGAGCGCTCTACTATTGGCGTAAAATATACCTGTGCTTCTCTGGACCCAAAGGCGTAGTCAACATTTTTTGCAAAATTAGAAAATCTAGAGGCTCAATTACACAGGGTTGTCGATACAGTATGAAAAAGAAACCCCAATCATTCAAATAAAAATCACTGGCAAATTCCTAGAAGTAATATCGAATTTAAATTCGAAAATCCCCAAAATTTGAAAACTTTTTTATATACATATAGTATGTCCTTGAACTTACCAATGTTGCTATTCATTTACTACTGAACAAAGTAAAATTGTATCATGTAACCGAGATGAACTCACCTGTAACAAAAAATAAAACACTGTCATTAGTAATCAGCAATAATCCTACACTGGTAGAAATTTCTAGCGTAATTTCTCGAAACACGTGACTGCTCTCTAAATCTGAATCAGTCAAATTTTCACTGATTGAATCAACGATTTGCCTTTTCACTGATTCATCAGTGAACAAATATTTTTCACAGTTAAATAAGTTAATTTTCACTGAAATAATCAGTGAAAAAATATTTTTCACTGTCAAATCAGTCAATTTTCACTGAAATAATCAGTGAAATTTGACTGATATACAGTAACCTCCTTTTAGCTATTTGAATCAGTCAAATTACACTGATAATCAGTAGATTTTGACTGATTCAAATTTAGAGAGTGGAGTTTTATTCAGTTAGAGTTTCTACATTAAGGGCATATGATACTTGAGAAAAGATGTAACTGCCGTTTACAACGTTTATAGTCAAAAAGATAAAATTTGTTTTCAATTATGATTTGTTGGTTATTAAATGATTCACTGATTAATGCTTTTATTGTCTTTTTAAACATTTATACACGAAAATATAAACTGTTCCTAATTATTTTTAATTGCAGATGATGGAATGTTTATGTCCAAAATACATAAAATTATGTTTTCAAAATTTGAAAAATGGTAGAAAAAATGAAAACGGATTTAAATAGACTACTTTTGGTTTTGATTCGAGGTGGAAATTTACAACCGGCTTGGTACCGTGACAGTACTGCAGAAGGATTTGCAGTACTGGCGCGATACTGGCATAGTGCTGGCAGACGCACGGCCTACCACCGGCGCGGCTCCGAAAGATAACTTGGCTGGAAGTTGTCCATCGGTACTGGCGCGGCAGTGTGCCGTTTGTTAATACTGACATGAATTCGACTTTCCCACCTGGGATGATAAAAAAAACATTTCCAATATATTTTCCTAAAATTGAACTTTTTTCATTTTTGAAACCAAATGTAGTTTATCGACTTCCGTGTTTAACTTCTCTATAATTTCCCAAAATTTGAAAACAAAATTTTATGTAATTTTACAGAAACTTTAAATTCAACTAATTATTTTGAAATCATAAATATGTAGAAACCTAAAATCAATAAAATTTCCTAATTTTGGAAATATCACATGCCCTTAAGATGGTATTTCAGAAAATTCAGTTACTTTTTAGTAAATTTGAGAAACAATTGCTTAATTTTCAGTTAAAAAGTGTTAAATATTCTGATACTTGTATCTAACAATTCTGAAACTTGTAACAGGAATAATTTTACCTTTCGGCTATAACTAAACTTTTATGCAATTACATGTAACTGAAAATTTTGTTACAGTTCGGTAATTTTATGATAAATTTCATGAAAATTTTATTAGTTTAATAGTTTTAAGATACATTTCATGAATATTCAGTTTAGTTTCATATTAAGAAAAATTTCAGAAAATTCAGTGCATTTTTCGCAGTTTTAAGATACCTTTACGTCTATAAAAGATTTCGCCATTTTTCCTTCTCACCAAAAAAAAAAGACTCGTGGTATAAAAAGATCAATTTTTTCAATTTGCTAAAATTTTGAAAAATCTATAACCATTGAATTTTCAAATAGTAAGATAATCTTTTATACCATTTACCAAACACGTACTTCATCAAATTCTTTGGCTTAACAATAGAAAATCAATACAAAGCACTAGTCTTTTCAGGGTCTTTACACGACAATAAAGTCTCTATAATCCTTATTATACCAAAGAAATCCCAAGCATCTCCAACAGCAAAGATTCACTTTTCTTCTCTGTCAACAAATAAGAGAAGGATATTTCAATCAGATAAAAGCTAGAATCTGATATATCGTCGTTCCTTAGAAAGAAAGTATATTTTCTGTATCGTTTTGGAGCATGTGTGGATGAGGTAAAAACATGGATGATTCTCGTGGAAGGAAAACGTGGAGAACCACGCGATGCGTGGCGCAGAGGCGTAGGGGCCTCAGTTCTGAGTAAGGCCCATGCTTCATGCAACGAGGACGAAATGAGTTTTGTTGTAGTCCGAGAGCGGACATTTTTGTCTCCCACGAGCCAGTCCGGGTTCTTTGGTCTCTCGTTGTTCGCGTTCGAGTTGGATTTTGCCCCAGAGTCCGGGGCGACGGAACGCACGAGAAACTTCGAGTTGCAGAAGGGCCTGTGTATTACTCGGCGCATCCCACCCGTGGTTTCCGCCGGCCTTGGAGCCACTGAACCACTCTGCGGTTCAACGATTCGATGCATCAGGGCTTCTCAATTCGAGGCTCCCAGATTATTCTGCCCAAGTTTCGCGAACAAGGTGGGATGCAAGAGAAGAGAAGAGAAGAGAAGAGAAGAGAAGAAAAGAAAAAGGATCTGCGCAGCAGGTGATACGCGCTCAGTTAAGATAAGTCTGTTTGTTCGAAATACCGACGAGAGGAATATGAGAGAACCACAGACCTTCTAATCCCCTCCCGACATTTATCTTGCCTTCATTTTTTTGTCTTACACTTTCGTATTTTTTTTAACGTTACTTTATCTAGTCTAAGAAAAAAGTCCCATTGACTGAGAAGAGTTAGGAAAAAAATTTCATTCAGTTAGTAAAACTCTTCGAATAATCTTTCGCTTCATTAAGGGCATGTGATACTTGAGAAAAGTAGCAAGTTGATGTGAACAATTTGCTTCTGTTTCTGCTTGATTGTGTCCAAAACTTGAGAAATGGTAGAGAAGATAAAAACGGACGTAGATAGACTATTTTTGGTTTTAATAATGAAAAAAAATTTCCGATATATTTTGGTAAAATTGAACTTTTTTAGATTTTTGAAACTAAAAGTAGTTTATCTACGTCCGTTTTTATCTTCTCTACAATTTTTAGAATTTTGAAAACAAGTTTTTATGTATTTTGGACCCAAAGATGTAGAAACCTAAAGTCAATCAAATTTGCTGATTTCTTCAGTATCACATGCCCTTAATGCCATGGATCAACCAGTACAGCTAATTTATTACAATCAGTTAAATCAGTTTCCCCCAAGATTTATCCACAATAATGCATTTTTTTAGCTCAAACTTTAGGATATAATAAAGTACATATTAGCAAATTGCTGTAGACTTTAATTAGTTTTTAAAAATTAAAAAAACTTCAGTGTCGGTAAAACAGGAATTATTTTTTAAAGAATTTGGACCTACAGCCAAAAATTTCGAACTCAACTAAATAATTTGAAATTATTATTAAATTTGATCAAGTTTCTACTTGTTTGTATCCAAAATACATAAAATTTCGTTATCAAAATTTGAGAAATGGTAGAGAAGATGAAAACTGACGTTGATAAATTACTTTTGGTTTTGATAATGACAAAAAATTTTCCAAAATATTTTGTGAAATTGAACTTTTTTTCATTTTCGAATCCAAATGTAGTTTATCTCCGTCCGTGAACAAATGAAAAAAAGTTCAATTTCACAAAATATTTTCCAATTTTTTTTCCATTATCAAAACTAAAAGTAGTCTATCTACTTCCGTTTTTAACTTCTCTATAACTTCTCAAATTTATGAAACAACATTTATGTACTTTGGACATAAACATGTAGAAACCTAAAATCAATAAAATTTGCTAATTTCGGAAATATCACATGCTCTTAAACAAGATTTGTAAATCAGTTCGAGTAGACTATAAAACTTGATATTTTTCAAGTTTAAAGGGAAAATTTATTGAAATTTTATTAATATTTTGAGGCATATCTCTCAAATGATCAAATGTAGATGTTTTCTTTTTTTGTTGAAAAATTTTAGCAAATAATTCAACTAGACATTCGTCATGCTAATAAAATTTCAATGTTCAATGATTAAAGAACTCACTTCTTTATAAATCTGAAAATAAAAATAAAAATTGTAGTTCATAAGCTCGCTGAAAATGCTTGAAAGAATTCGCGTTGCACTAGAACGTAAACGACACCACGTGGCTTGAATGATTAGAAGTTTCTTCCCGCGTAAAAGTTATCATCAAGTATTTAACAAGTTCATAAAGTCTATCATAACTTTCTTCTCCCATTAAGGGCATGTAATACTCAGGAAATTAGCAAATTTTATTGATTTTAGGTTTCTACATGTTTGTGTCCAAAGTACATAAAATGTTGTTCTTAAAATTTGGGAAAAAGTAGAGAAGATAAAAACGGACGTTGATAGACTTCTTTTGGATTCGAAATTTAAAAAAAGTTCAATTTCAGCAAAATATACCAGAAAATTCGTTTCCATAATCAAAACCAAAAGTATTTTTTACACAAAAATGTAGAAACTGGACCAAATTGTTCATATGAATTTGCTATTTTTCTCAAGTATCACATGCCCTTAAGCAAAGTATTTTGGTTCTCAAATCGATCAATAAATTCATTCGATATGATCAATTATTAAACTTCTATCATTTCAAATCAAAATTAATTATGTTTACATTTAGGACCATTTAAATATACAACCTGTCATGAATAATACACTATTTTTTTATTTTCTGCAGCAAAAACTAATTATTTACTTTTCAAAAAAATATATTTTTAATCGTTCAATGAACGTTCAGAACTATAAGTACATTCATTTCAATTTATATATATTTTTTTTTAGTGAAAAATTAGGCAACTCGTGGTTATAATTAAAAATGCTCAATAATTAAAATATAAAAGCAACTCTCAACCCTCGAAATGTAACATTAAGATCATGTTTTTAAGTACCTCGAAATACATGACTTGGCTGGAGAAAGTAAAGTGCCAATTAATCCACACAGCGCAATGTTCCATAAATCAATTAACAAATGTATGTTCATAAATACAGAGTAATTCCAGTTATATTTTAAACAAGGCTCTAAATTGTGAATTATCAGAAGAATTATTGTCCGTAATAAAAAAAACAGTTTTCTCAATGAATTGCAAGTAACCGAAATGTGGCTATGGATGAAATATAACACTGATTTCTTGCCGATTAGAGGCTGTCAGTGGACTTTCAGGGTCGCAGACGAAAGTTCGAAGGAACTGTTCTGTGGTTCGAATTGGGTGCGAACCCCCCAAAAAAAAGCAAAAATTGAAAACAGCGGTTTCTCTTGAATTGGATCAGAATCGCGACTCCATTCGAGGAAGGTCCACCAGGAGCTAAAGAAGAAGAGAAAAGAGGAAAAGAGATGTAGAAATTCGTGGAAAAGAGGTCGGAAACGACGACCTCGCTTACGGGGAGGGTCGAAGGACCTCTACTGGTGAGTTCTCTTAAATATGAGCTGAACAGCGGGTGGATCTCTTGGATTCGAGGCACGTCGAGACGCCTTCCGTTCTTCCTCTCGCTCCGCTCCTCTGGAGCCATGCCAGAAGAGTAGCGCCCAATTTTTTTCTTGCTCTCTCTTTTTCTCTTTCTCTCTTTCTCTTGCTCGATGACGATAAATAGACAGGAAGTACTGCCTTTTATTTCTGATAGCATCGGCCGATCAACGCCCAAATATTCAAAAACGTAAATTTTAAAAAAAAGCCTAAATTCATTTTCTCATCTACTCTCTAAATTTGAATCAGTCAAGATCTACTGATTATCAGTGAAATTTTACTGATTCAAATAGATAAAAAGAGGTTACTGTAAATCAGTCAAATTACGCTGATTATTTCAGATAAAATTGACTGATTTGACAGTGAGAAATATTTTTTTCACTGATGAATCAGTGAAAATTAACTGATTTAACAGTGAAAAATATTTGTTCACTGATGAATCAGTGAAAATTTAACTGATTCAGATTTAGAGAGTATGTAAATACAAACTGCTCAAAAGATGTTAATCATTTTCCGAAAGAATCTAAGATTAGAAAAAATTATATTGAAACTCACTAATGGCAAAGAAGTGAAGATAATGTACACTTAATTTTAGTTCATATGAATTGCCGTTTAATGCTTATGAATTCAGCCTTGTATTATATTAGCTCCTAAAATAAATGGCCATCCATAGGATAAAAAAACTATGAATTATAACTAAGCTAGGACTCTCTAAGAGGTCTATTAATTTCTCTTAATAATTAACTATTAAAAATGCTTTAGAAATACTATCAATGGTAGCCGCAAACACGATAAAAATATTTTAAATCCGAAAAAGAATCCGTTATTTAAAATTAGAATTTTAGTATTCTTGTATAATAAATTTTTCCTTTGGCGTGTTTATGATCAGGCCTTAATGTGATTCTATGAGAGACGAAATTATTCTGCGCAAAGTAATAACAAATTTCGGTTGACAAACTTATGATACGTGCTCGGTACGTTCAATTTACTTTCTCGTTAGGTGATTTCGCGCTAGAAACATATTTATCGTAAGTAAATAAAGAAGAAAATTAGTGGGTTAAGAGCTCAGTACCCTTGAACCTTTAATTTTCTCTTGAAAAGTTGATCGAGAAAATTTTAGTGCTGTAGTTAACGGAAGTGCAATACACTAGATGCAGGTATGTATGCACAATGGATGTCATTGATGTCCCATATAATGAACCTGAGAACAAGCAGCTCTTCCATATACAAGACTTTAGTTCACATGATTATTGTAGAGATTACAACCTACAGATAGGAATAATCAAATTATTTAAAAGAGGCTGGGTCAGGTTCGTATTTCAGGGACTATTTCGGTCTAGAGTTTTGATAAAATCGAACAGGAAGAAGAGGAATACAAACAAATTGTAAGGGCCAAAATTCGATTTTTTATAAATTATTCATGTAATTTGACCAAAAAAAACTTCAAACGCGTTTTTCTCAAATTCAAGTTTTTTCACACTGCGAACAGTTAATCTTCGGATCTACTCGTCTGATCATTACCAATTTTTGGACATATCTTTATTTATGTATCGGTCACGTTGACAAAAAAAAGGTGTGATAAGAAAGGACTAAAAAAAAGGATCGATTTTTCAAACTTTTTTCAAAGTGCCACCATTTTTTTTTAAATCAATTTTTCAATAATAGTGGTAAATTACTGTGTGAGGAAGTTTCCATAAAAAGACTTTTTTTCAAATTTTGTTTCAAACTTCTCAATTCTGAAATTAACTGACCGCAATGGGAGAAGGATTTTTTCAAGACCAGACTTTGACGCCCTCTATATATTAAAGGATTTTTTTTGTGTAGTCCATTTATGTAATTATATGCTAAAAAAAAAGTTGCATGTTAATATCAAATAAAGGAGCCGAGAAAAAAATTCCCAAACATAGGCCTTTTTTTTGCCTTCAAGACCGAAATAGTCCCTTAAGGACTTGCTACACTGGCTGACTCAATGAAGCTAATAAATCCCTACACATATATACAATAATAATAAGAGAATTTAGAAAAAAATGTAGGATGTTCTTTTATGATGGCATTGCATTGGTAAGAGCCAAACTTGACTTGGAATGTGAATTGTAAGTTGAACAAATATCTTTATGTCTACCTGAGTCTGGTTGTGATTTCCCCGCCTCGGGTTAATGTTGCCACACGCGAAACCTCTTGCAGAGATTTACTGTCTGTGTCAAAAATCTTGCAAACACGAAAATTATAATATTAAATTACAAGAGAGAAAAAAAAATCAGTACTTCGATATCCGAATTCTTTGGTTCCAATAAGAGCATGTGTTACTTGAGAAATTAGCAAATTTTATTGATTTTATGTTTCTACCTGTTTGTGTCTAAAGTACATAAAATTTTGTTCTCAAAATTTGGGAAAAAGTATATAAGTGCCGTTTGCAATTATGATTTGTTTGTTTTTAAATGATTGACTGATTAATACTTCTATTGTCATTTCGAACATTTATACACGAAAATATAAACTGTTTGTTAATTATTTTAAATTTTATTTGCAGATGATGGAATTTTTGTTTTTTATTTTTGTTTATAAACGTTGCAAAGGGCAGTTACGTGAAAAAGTAGAGAAGATAAAAACGGATGAAGATAGACTAGTTTTGGTTTCGAAAATAAAAAAAAGTTCCATTTTAGCAAAGTATATAAGACAAATTTTTTTTTATTATTTAAACCAAAAGTAGTCTTTATCTACGTCTGTTTTTATCTTCTTTACCATTTTCCAAATTTTGAAAACAAAATTTTATATATTTTGAACGCAAACAGTTTCTTTAAATCAAAGAAACATTTCTTTGATATACGTTCAAAGAAACAATTTCTTTGAATTAAAGAAAGTTTTGTTAATCCAAAAAATTTTTCTTTTATCCAAAGAAATAGATTTCTTTACATTAAAGAAAATGTTTTTGAATCAAAAAAACTTTCTTCAATTCAAAGAAACTGTTTTTTGGGTGGACCCTAAAGCCAACTATCAACAACAACATATATCTTCAATTATTAATCAAGGGTCAATGCAAATCCAGACTATGAATATTAAAATTATAGGCAACCAAATTTTTTACATGAACTTGCTACTTTTCTCAAGTATCACATGCCTTTAAAATTAAATTAGGAGTTTCTAGGCTTCTAGTCAGATCTAACTCTAAAATAAAAAAAAATTTCGCAATAGACATAACAGTGAAAGTTCTTGAATTAAAAAATGTACGCTCCTACTGATAAAATATTCCGGAATATAAAAAATCTAATTTGACGATAAGATCTTTTAGAAATGTCGCGAGCGCAGGAACCGTTGAGTTTCTTAGGGGGTAAGAAATGTGGGATAAAAAGTGAGTCAACTAGATTCGGCTTCTCTTAACGAATTGCAAAAGAGTTGAGCGATATTGTAGAGAAGAGTTTCCTGGGAATCGTCGCGGTGTCCCGTGTTCGGTTGTCGTCAGCGAGGTCTGCCGACGAAAAAGGGAAACCGACAAGCGTGGCCGTTGATGTTTAATAGGTTGCGATCCGCTTCTCGGGCCCAGGAACTTTTAGACAAAGAGGAGGCCCAGTGGTTCTCAAGCTGTAAATTTTGCTCGAATCGCCTTTGTCCGAGCGTTTGAAGCGCCGCTATGGCGACCCGCTTGCCTTGAAACAAAGCGCTCCCTTGCTTCTTCTCCACAGCGGTGTTCTCTATTATTAAGTTTTTGCAATTTATTTGTGTCTGCTGTTTGGTTCCATCCCTCCTCATCGACGGACACGCGCACTTGGGCAAAAATTCCCGAGTCTGTGAGGGAGTCGTCGGCCTCTGAACCGAATTCGATATGCGAAATGCACCTTGAACAGGTGCCATCAACATTTTCGAACAACTAAACTCTTCTTGCGATCTTCTCGCTTCAATTCCAAAGAATATTCTTCTCGACCCCTTCCCGAAGGGTAAGACTCCATTTAAACTCGAGGAAATTTAGAAATGGCAATTATTCGAAAAAATTTACTACCATTCAAAGACGCAAAAATTCTTCAAGGTAGTAAAATACCCAAGTACGAATTGCCAAAGCTGATGATACGGCACAATATTGGCCCAATCTTGGCAGCCAAGAGTCGGCTATTGTTATTGGGCCAGTGTCACTGTTTGCATCGGTCAAGTGCTGGGCCGACGTCGGCAGCCTTTTTCGACTATTTAAATTCACCGACCTTCAGCCAAAACTTGGCCCAGTATCGGCCCTAAACCAAGGCGATTGTCATTTTTACTACGGCATCCAGTTCTGAAAGTAGAAAAACCAGATTCTGGCCCATGGACGGCGCATTACTGGGCCATGTGAAACTTTTACCACGGGAAACGACACGATATTGGCAAAACTTTTGCCGATGCTGGGCCAGTGTTAGGCCGTATCTAACTTCGTACTTGGGTAGGAGTTTAGCTTTTACATACAAATATTAGGATTTGAGAGAAAAATTACGAGACTCAAAGGTCTCTCGGTAAAGAAGTTTCGAAATAGAGTAAAAACACTAATACTGTACTAAATGTTTAACATTAATCAGTGGATAATGAAATAACATCATAAGCAAGACTCTAATAAGTACCGTTGCTAAATTGACGATAAACGAAACCCTTACGCAACGTTTTTACTCTGTGGATTAGCTAAGAAGTTTAAATAATAACGCAACTTGAAATTCTTTCATTCCATTCTTTTAAATGAAGTTTTATTTAATCTAGTATAATTCACGTCGCTTCAACCCTAACCTACCTTACTTCGACTTAGGAGTTATGCTGCTTGCCAAGCAGGAAGGTCATACAAGATTAAATCGCGTAGCACACGCCATTACTTTCTGCAAGCATCGTAAAAAGTCTTTGCAATTTCGCAGTGCGTTTAAAGCATTCTGAAAATAATATAAAATCCTAACTTTTTATCATCTCAAACTAGAAATGATTAAGTATTCAAGTATCAAATAACTCTTGCTTCTATGAGAAATAGTATTTGATTTGTTTCCTATTCGGTTTTATCGTAATGCAATGACTTTCATATGGAATTTTTAATTTCAACAATGAAAGACTTTTCGTTAAAGTAAATCATAAAATTCTGATTTGTACAGAAATTTTCGGAAATTCTAAAAAACTTCTCCCTTCTGGAGACATTTTACGAAAATTCTGCATAGATTTTCCCTTTTAGAGAAATTTTGCGGAAATTCTGTTGTCCATTTTTCAGCACAAATTCTGCAGAGTGCGAACTTCAGAAATTTTGCAGAATTTCCGCACTTTTTTTTTACTTGGGATAATATCATTTTTTCGTACTCTAAAGTTTTCGAATGGAGATTCATAATATTTGGTATTTAAAATACTAATTATTCTTCTATACGTTTTAAAGACTGTAATGATTATATTGAATTTCGATGCCATAATATGAATAAGTGTAATAAAATTGTGACTTTCCCCATTTTAAAACAATATTATACTAAACTTTCTTTTAATTTTATCATTTACTCTAACGAAAAGTCTCTCAGTGAATAAAGGATAGATAAAGGCTTGAATTATACAGGGTGGGCCATATAAAATTTGGTCAATAAGCAAAATTGTCGCATTTAGAGCTCAGAAAATCCAAACGTCATCATTCAGAAGCCGTTGCATCCACAACAAGTAATTGGTGCCAATTTTGGTACGGTGGCATTATTGGGCCATTTTTCTTCAAAAATGATCAAGGAGCCGCCGTTACAGTCAATGGCGAGCGTTACCGTGCCATGCTCAACGAATTTTTTTTTTCCAAAAAATGAAAATCATACTTTTGAATAAATATCCTTAAGTTTTTTTTATAGCCGATTCAAAATCCATATGTAAGATGGCCCACCCTGTACATTTGTGTATATTCTCGAGATGAAACACCCCACACCCGAGGAGGAAATGTTTTCGAGAATTGTGCAGAATATCGTTGTGAACTGAAGGAAGGACCAATTAAACTGAAAGCTCTAGAAAGGGCAGAAGATAGTTAGGTATAAACTAACAAGTCCTTGTCTAGCTAGCCGTTTCTCTTAATGCACATCCTACCTCTTCCCGCTGGGTTTTCAGCCAAGAAAGGCTACGACTTCCAAAGTCAGATCTTACCGCTGCATGCATACCGACATCAACATCTCCTATCTAATGCAAATAGTGCGTTCTGCCTGCGCATTGCAGTCACTCGCGAGACACGCACCACACACGAGAGAGCACTAAGCGTATATCGTTGTCGGATGGCGTAATGTCATTGACATAACATCATTAGTGTCTTACTTAGTGTCGAATCAGGGTTAGAACACCTTTTTTACACGCATTCTGCCTCGTTAGAGTGCCGCGATGTCACCAACGCCGTTCGTTACGAACATTTTGTAACTCAATTCATCCCTCAATCCAATTAATCTTCGTTTTTGCATTTCTTAAGATATTTTTCGAAATTTTTGCCTATTTACAAAAACTTCTAATGAGATGCACACGTCTAAGTAATTTTAGTAGCCGCATACGATTTCAAATAAATTTATGTACTTACAGCTTTGAAGGTTCATTAAACGATGACAAAGATTTTTCTTTCAAATCAAAATTAATTATGTTTACATTTAGGGCCATTTAAATATACAACCTGTCATGAATAATACACTATTTTTTAATTTTTTGCGGCAATAACTAATTATTTACTTTTCAAAAAAATATATTTTTAATCGGTCAATGAACGTTCAGAACTGTAAGTACATATAAATTTGAATTTTAGAAGTATAAAATGTTTTGCAGTGTGAAAAAGTACAGTCCGTGAGTATACGGAAAAAAAAGTTCAATAAAGTTTACAGAACTGTTCAAGAGTTGAAGTAAATGAAGTTCGCAACGTTGCTGTAGCAACGAAAAAGTAATTTTTGAGCATTTAGGGTTAAAGACGACAAACATCCCCGCTAGGTTTGGGGATGAATTTATTTTCCTAATTAACTGGCACTAAATCCTACAATATCCAGTCTTAAAATTTTAGGTAACGAGCATAGTTAGATTTTCCAAATTTTTTATTCATATTTTTGGGCATTTGGGGTTTAAAACGACAAACATCCCCGCTAGGTTTGGGGATGAATTTATTTTCCTAATTAATTGGCACTAAATGGTACAATATCCAGTCCTAAAATTTTAGGTATCGAGCTTAGTTCGGTTTTTTGTTTTTTTTTACGTTTTCCGGTATTCAAGGGATGAAATGCATGCGAAAGGGTTGTTTTCGTGCTATATTGCTATTTAGACTTGATTAAAATAGATTTGAATGACTAGAACTTTTTTTTTCCTAAACTTGGAATTTTACTTTTTCGTTGCTACAGCAACGTTGCGAACATCATTTACCTCAAGAGTTGGGGATACAGCCATTGACGGAACAGAGTTCTGGAAAATTTAAAGAACTTTTCAGAATAAAATGTAGAACTATCAATTATTATTCCTGAATGTTATGCATTTTATTCTGAAAAGTTCTGTAAATTTTCCAGAACTCTGTTCCGCAAATGTCTGTACCCCTAACTTTTAAACAGTTCTATAAACTTTACTAAACTATTTTTTTCCGTGTAGAAAAAATAAAATTGATATAAATGATAAGATTTTATGAATATGCTAATAATTCAGTATAGAATTGTTGTTTTTTTCGTACCACAAGGTTGAATCGAATTTGGAAAATAGATTTTTGAAAGCGTATTATTGAAATATTATAAAAAAATCTATAATTGTAATTTGAATCTCAAAAATGAAAAAAAAACGTAATCTGTAAAAATTTTTAACTCGTGCCGAGATAATATCGAATTAGAAGTGTTCATCTGATGAGATGAACCCTGAGAAAGTTTTGAACTAAGCTACTCAGGTATTAAACTCGAAACATTGAAATTGTAATTTTTCTTGACCGCCTTGTATTCAAAAAGTAACAGGCGATTGTTTCCTCTCACAATAATTGGCTCAAGGTTAGACTTTACTGTCGTTTTATTGTTTGCAAGTCACATTGCTTTTCTCCTCTCTTTGGCACACAAAAGTCGATATTTTCGACAAGAATATTGACGAGTGTTACAAAGGCGAGGACAAAGATTGTCTCTCGGATAGAAACTTGAAATTTTACCTGATTCGAGGAAATTCAATTTCTATCAACATGCCATGCGTAGAAAAAATGTAATTTTAATCCGGAGAAAGTTTTAAAAAAAGAGAGGCTTTCGTGAATTCTTGATAAAGTTTTGGAGCATGGTACTAGGCGGAAGTGGGTCAGTCTCGTAGATGTCGTCTCCGTGGTTCGTTCACTTCTACCTTCTGATTAGCTCGAAGCTCCGTTAAAGACACCGCGAATGTGCCGTCATCGCTTTCCCTTTCCTCAGCTTTTTGGTTACGTAATCGAGCTAATGATTCACGTTAACAGAACACGAGTGAGAAGCAATTTCAAATTTTCTCTTTTTAAATTTAAATCTTTTTTTTTCTCTAGAAATATATTCATTATCAAAGTTAGCTAACCATTTATCACTTTAACGCTAAATTTGAAATCTCTTGGTAATTAATACAATATGAATCCCACAGATTTCAATCTTCATATACAATTTTTTTAAATTTCTGCAAGGTAATGCCATTTATCAGAAACAACAAAAGAGTTATTTAATTACACGCAGATATGTACTTACAGTTTTAAACGTTCATTGAACGGTAACAAACTTTTTTTTCTAGAAGAAAATTAATTATTGTGTTTATATTTAAGGCCATTTAAATATACAATCGTTCATGAACAATACACTACGTTTTTAATTTTCTGGGACAATAACTAATCATTCAGTTTTCAAAAAAAAATATTTTCCATCGTTCAATGAACGTTTAGAAGTGTAAGTACATCACGCAGATATGTTAACTAAACGGGATGAATCATAAAGTATTCGATAGTTTAAAAAATTCAAGTTAAATAGAATTCTACAAAATCTCGGTGTCCAGTAGCAGCACAAAGAGAATTAATCAGTTACTTCCGCGTTATTCGGTTGGCATTTATCACGCACTGTAAAATGCAGTTCCTTATCTATATGCATTTCCGACTAAGTATTGCTAAATCCTATACAATTTCTTGAATTCCATCGAAAATACTAATTTATCGATTTTGCACTTTGCTCTATCATCTCGAGAAGGAAAAGGACAAAAAAGATGTGTTGGACTTCATCGCCTTGCAGAGCAACAGCAAAAGTACACGCATTATTCCCTCGAAAGAAAGAATAACTTGGACTGCAGGCCAATCAGCCAATTACATAGCAGAGTTGCGTGCAATCGCGTGATCGACAGCGCGATCATCGGATCCAGTAAGTGCGCCTCTCTTTTCCTTTTTACTCCGTTTTGCCTAGAGAAGATCCGGACGGAAGGGAAAAATTACAAGACCCTAAGCACTGATGAAACTCTCTGAGCATTGATCTGAATGAAAAAAAAAAATCTAATGAATTAGTTTCAACGCACTCGAAAAAAATCCTTATGGAATATATTCCGAAAAATTATCCAGTATAATTTATTGCTTTAGCCCCAAAGCAAACAAATCATTTGTTCAAATTTTTAATGAAGTCGAAATATTTATGATTTTAAAATGGAATTTATTTTATTCAAACAAATTTCTAAATGTTATCAATAAACTAAAAGTTAGATAATAGTGCAAATATTTTGTAAAGTTGAACATTTTCTAATTATAAAAATGAAAAATCAGAAACTTATGTATCTTATTGATAATTTGCATGAGTGAGGTAATAGGGTGGTCCAAAATAGCGACTTTTAAATAAATGCAAACAATTCCCCCAAATCGTTTCGAAATCCAAAAATAGTGGTCACGTATTTTTTTTTCAAAATTTTGATTTTTAATGGTAACTCTTGGAACTTTAAATTTGCGTGGGAAAAAGTCACTTTTTGGTATTTTTCGAATAATTTTTCAGGGTTAGGGTCAAGTTGACATTATACATATGGATTTGACGCCCCTAACCCACTCCCAAGGTGTCCTGAAAACTACCCTTAAATAAAAAAATGTGCATTCTTCAGGAAATTAATTTCAGTTAATTCCAATTTATTTAAATAAATTCAATGTGTTTAAATAATCTGTTTTTCTCTCAAATCTGTTTTTTGAGATCGGAATGGCAGTTTATTATTTCAAAGTGACCTTATTTATTTTTAAATTTCTTCCTATTGTTTAAACAATAAATTATTATTAATTTTCAACTTTTTTTCAAATTATGGTATAAAAGTCTACAAGATACCTTGAAGTTAAAATCTATAGAAGAAAATGTGAGTTTTCTACCATAATTTGGAAAAAATTTAACAATAAATAATAATTAATTGTTTAAACAATAGGAAGAAATTTAGAAATAAATAAAGTCACTTTGAGATAATAAACTGCCATTCCGATCTCAAAAAACAGTCTTTAGACGAATTTTAGAGAAAAACAGATTATTAAAACAAATTTTCACTAAAAAGAAGTAAACAGACGTGCTTTATCGTCTTTTATTACGTTTTCAAAATTATTAGAAAGATATTCTGTAAATTAAAAAAGTTATCTTACATGCACGAATAAATGTATAATTTAGTCACGTCGTCCAATTGATCCATGGCCTTAAATTTATTCCGAAATAGTAAGAAAGATTCTCAGTGTGAAAAAAAGTAGCAAATGGTCAACTAAGTGGAGGCTTTGGAGTAGATTTAACTCAGCTTAAATGCGAATTGATCGGTATGCGTTTGAAATTTCAAATCGGCTGATCGTGGTGGTCAGTGCCGCGCTATTTACTCCATTCGAGATCGAGAGTAAGTGAGAGGTGGTCGAGTGCTTCGAGCGTGTAAAAGCAAGAGAGCACCAAGATATAAGCAAAAGAGAAGCAGCGGCGGCACATTATCCAACTCGTGTAGGAGCAGATAGAAGGTGCTAGGGACGCAGTCACTCACCTACATACACACATTTATTTAGTATAAGTTGGCATGCATGCACGTGCCTGCTCATTCAAGTGTATTGCGCGCGCACACGTGCCCACTTTCTTTCGTATATATCACACGGACGGCTCTCGTGAGTGCATATACACCAATAGTTCAACACCACTCAACCATCGAGCCAACTAGAAAGAAGCGGAATCGCAACGGGTAGACACACTCTTGAATCTTGACCTAGGACACGCATTGCCGACTGCGTCACTCTGCGACGTAATCTGCCTCCCAGCGCCAGCGGTGCAATTCTCCAAAATATTTTCCTCTGAAAAATCTCAAATTCCAATAAAAATTTTGCACAAAAGACATGGAAAATAAATCCGAAAGACAAAATACGAAGAAAGTAGAAAGAAAGGAAGGGGCAAAAAGAAAATTAAGGCCATACCCCAGGTGGGCCACGTGACCAAGTCAGTCCTCGAATCGATATTTTCTTGTTTACATTTAAAATTGAAAGTGAAAAGAAAGCGGAAAGAAGTTGGGAAAACATTAAGGCATTTATTTTGCGAGTGTGAAGTTTGATGCCCGAGCAAAGCGGAGTAACTACACGAGTGAAATTAATGTTTTTCCCGTGACGCACACGATTTTTTTTTCTACTAGGGGGTAAGAAGTAGTATATTGTGCAACTAGGGGAAAACAAATTATTTTGCGAGTGTGGAATTTGATGCCCGAGCAAATCCACTTTATAACCCACTAGTAGAAAAATGGATTTATTTGCCCCGCACTGGGCAATAAAATCCACTTTATGACCCTCTAGTAGAAAAAATATGTTATCCAGCCATGTAAGATAACTTTTTTTATTTATTCATTTTTGTAAAAATTATGGATTTTATTTCATTTTAAAATTAAAACTGAAGTGTTATGGTCTTGAAATTTTGGGAAATGAATAAAAAATAACTGAGACAGATCTCTTATGTCTTGAATATTCATGATATAAAAATTATTGATAAAAATAAGTAATTTCAACAATTTTGCAGAGTATATTACGGACAGTATTGGACCAGTGGCAGCAGAACTTAAGAAAGTCAGTATTATCGATAAAATAAAAAGAACATTTACTTTAATGCCGATTTTATTTTCATTTAAAATTTTATAAATGGAGAAAAAAATCGATGGCCAGTGACTGAATTGTTCACCTGCATGGTCTATGCCCGAGTCGAACTATTGATTCTCTTTTGCTTCTCTTGATACTCTCCTGATTCTCTTTTGCTTCTCTTGATACTCTCTTGATTCTCTTTTGCTTCTCTTGATACTCTCTTGATTCTCTTTTGCTTCTCTTGATACTCTTTTGATTAGGACAGGAATGTAAATATAATCATGAAATTGTAGGCAACAATGAGGAATCCATCAAAAAATCAATCTCCGGTACCATTTGGATTTTTATTTCGAAAAATAAAATTTTTCAAAATTAATGTTTTCAAAACAAAATTTGACATGTACCAGACATTGATACTTTGATACATTCCTCATTATTTTCCAAAACTCTGCTACTATATTTTCGTTTCTCTCTTAATCAACACGATAAATATAAATAATAATAAACCGTTGCTAATTCCTGACGTTATTAGGAATTATATATTTTTAAAAATGAAGAATCATAGAGGAGGTAAGGAGAATCTTCGTTGCTACTCTTTAAGATTCTGCAAGGTGCAGAAACGGAAATATCTCCAGGAGAAGAGCATCAACAGAGGATCAAAATTACATTGATTTAAACAGCTAATACGCCTCTTTTGATTCTCTCAAGTCCTCAAAAATGGAGCATCTTAGAGAATCAATAGTTCGACTCGGGTGGTCTTAATAAAGTCGAATGGAACATGTGAGAGTGAGTTTATTATTCTCTACCATTTTCCAAAGTTTTAGAATATTTTCACTAAAAAAAAAGTTATATAGACGGAAAAAAATGGACTACTTGGTCACATTGCCCACCTACGACATGGCCATAACAAAAAAAAAAAAAAACAAAGAGAGAGAGAGCCATAGGAAATAAAATTTAAAGAAAAGCAAACATAAGAGAAAAATTCCCATTGAAAGAAAATGGGAGTAGGCAAACGAGCATAAATTTAAAATTCCTTTTGCGCCATTTGACCCAGTTTTTCGCAAGCTGCATTGGACACAAGACACTTTCCTCGTTCCAACGGAAGTTCCATGTCGAGTAGTATCGTTGCAGGCCTGCAGATTTGCCAAATGGAGCGAGAGTTGGGAACACGCAGGCGCACACGGACGCGTGTTCGTCCGGTGGTGTGCATGCAGGCGCGTCGAAAGTTTGTGTGGGTAGCAAACCACTTCCTCCGGGGACATGCGGTCTTCGAATAATCGGATACTCGTGTGCGATACTCGAGGGATAGAACGTCGGGCAACGACGTGTAGCGGCAAATAACCTCGCCCCCCACCCTCGCCCATGCACTCCAGAAAGACCCTAACTCTAACCAAGGCAATCACCAGGTCGACTGCCCGCGAAACCAAATTCAAAAGGACAAAAATCTTTCTCATTGTTTTCTGTTCAGACAAAACAATTGTCTTTCTGGTTTGTCACACTGATCCCAAAATTAAACAAACTGCGGTTACACTTGACGAGATGTCTTTGAAGTCAATTTTTTATGAATCACGAGTGATAAAGACCAAATGTTTATTACCAAGAGTAAAATTTACATAACTGTGCACGATAAAAAGATCTATTTAGTTATAACTCATTATATACATTTCTGGGGGTAAGAGGGGGGGGGGGGGGGGTTAGAAGGTCAAGGTATAAATGTTGAAAGGATTTCCTCGATGAGGAGAGGTGTTGGGTTGCAAACGGGCCCATCGGAAGTGGAAAAAGCCTTTGTTCGCAGCACGTTGCAGTCGGTCAGTGGAGAATGCAGGATATCGAATATCGCAAAGCGCTCAGACCGACGACGAGGAGAGATTGCCTAACCTTGGTGCTTCACATCGTTGTTCTGCCAACCTTCACCTCCCTTACGAAAGCACAGTCTCGTCGCCTAACTTTTTCTCTCCTTTTATCACGCGACTATAGTAATGTCACAATCCGAGGCTTCGCAATTCATTTCTCGATACCAAGATTCATTGGACAATAAACTTCTTTCGAAAAGAATTAGAGATGTCTCGGGCGCCCTAGTCTTTTTGCAGCTTTCAGAATCCACACTCCATACAAGATCTTTTTTCTATGAGTTTATATGTTTTTCTGTTATCAGTTTTTTGTTTGAAAAATTTTCTTATCATGTGTTATTCTAGAGCTTCTACCTGAATTTAAAAGGAAATATCACTTTAGAGAGTACATTCTCCAGTGTTGATTCTATAAGGATTCACACTTTAAAAAAATTTTATTTAATTTTTTTTTTAACTAAAAATCTGCCATCCAAAGTAAAAGAACCGTTAACTGACATTTTTGACTGATTTACTCTCTAAATCTCAATCAGTGAAATTTTCACTGATTTATCAGTGGTAACAATATTTTTCACTTTCAAATCAGTCAATTTTCACTGAAATAATCAGTGAAATTTGACTGATTTACAGTAACCTCTTTTTAGCTATTTAAATCAGTCACATTTCACTGATAATTAGTCAATTTTGACTGATTCAAATTTAAAGAGTAACTGCGCTTGAAATTTTGAAAAAAAAAAACGCATTAGTTTTTTTATTAGAGCAATGCAAAGAACGAAAAGACCAACTGAATTAAAAATCGTATTCGAGAAAAAAACGTTAATTAACATAAATTTTGGAAACGCTTGTGAATACGTCACAATTAAAGATTTAGGAGAGCTCTTTCATAGGAATATTTCGGGACGCAAGCTGATCAACAAAAATAGAGGTTTGTTGATAAAAGAAGTTTTTGGCCTTTTTCTCAGTTTCAATCGAAATACATTTAACAGTTTTTTTTTATTTTGGACGGCAGAAATGTATAATTTAATATTCAAGCATTAAGATGCATTTGAACTAGAAAATGTTGTTTCTGGTTAAAAAAGAAGGATTTGAATATCAAAACAATCTTAATTAAAGCCTTAATAGCAAACGCATTGGCAATTAAGAGTGCATTTTATTGAAAGCTTTCAAATATAAATTCCGAGGTTTCTGATCCAGAAAAACGAGTTTGTTAACCATGAAAATTGTCAGAGCGATTGGGCCTGAAACAAACGGACGTTCTACTTGACCCTCGACTCTGCGGGTCTAACGTATATAATAACGGATGTCACACTCGACCAGAAATGTAATAAAAGTTTCTCGCATCTAATATCATATGATCACTTCAAGGTTGACCTTTCTTAGCTTCAATTTGCTAATCATAATTAAAAACTTATTTTTTTATAATTAACTTTGAATCTAAACTGACTGTTTACCAATTTCTCTCGAAAACTACATAAAGACTGAATCACACTAGTGTTACTCTCTTCTTAAAGACGACGCAAGTGCGCTGCTATTTTAAAAGAGGCACACAAGAGGGTTTACTATTTTAGTATTCCAAGGAAGCGAGAAAGACTACTAAGTATTCGGCTTAATTACTCTGGTCTGTTAATGTTTTTCTACCCAAAAATTACCCTTTCGAGGTTGAAGGGTAGACCAAGTCACTTATAATAGAATCAAATTTTTGAGAGTCATAATAAACTTAGTTTAAGGCCATGGATTAACCAGTACAGCTGACTAAATCAATAAAATCAGTTTCCCCAAGATTTTTCCCACAATAATGAATTTTTTTAGCAAAAACTTTAAGACATAATAAAGGACATATTAGTGGGTGGCTGTAATCTATAAATCTGAATCAGTCACATTTTCACTGATTGAATCAGTGATTTGCCTTTTCACTGATTCACCAGTGAAAAAATATGCTTCACTGTTAAATCAGTTACATTTATTTTTTTTAATTGTTTAGAACTAATTAAAGTCTCAGCCACCCGCTAATATATCCTTTATTATATCCTAAAGTTTCAGCTAAAAAAATTAATTACAGTAGAAAAATCTTAGGGAAACTGATTTTATTGATTTAGTCAGCTGCACTTGTTGATTCATGGCCTTAAAATGAATATTAAAAATTTTGCCACAGAATTATTGATCTTTTATCTTCTGATTATGAAAAACAGACTAGCTTCAATTTCAAGTAGATCTAAAAACAATGGGAGAAATTTTTATGCAAAAATAGTGTATTAGTCCGGAGCTGTGACTAAGTAAAAAGTAGATGCGAAAGAACGCAAATCAAGGAGGGAGTAAGTGCACATGGCAGACAGAATAAACAAAAAAAGGAAAAATCGCTCATTTAAAGTATCGCACTGCTGTAAACATCTGTTGGGCGCGAGTATGTTATGGCAGAGGTTCTCAACTTGTAGCCTGAACGAAAAATCTCATAGGCGGGTTTCTGAACGTGAGCAGCCGGTGGTTAGGCCTCTCTCTTCATCTCATTCTTTTAATCTTGCTCTCTGTCTTTCTCCCTTGCTCGGTGGCTTCTCGAGGGTCGAGCGTCGATTGAGTTTCGTGCATGAGAACGGAAAGAGGCCCACTCGGATCGGCAGCTGCTGTTCGGGGACCAACAAAGACTCCAAACCACCGTTGCCGATCGCTCAGTTTTCACCAGACCACTTGAAAATCTGAGTGAAGCTACAATCAATAAACTGTAATCGTTTTCGACGAAGCAAGAATGACACCGATTGCAATAAATTTCACCTATTCAGCTCAAATTTTTAAATACTATCTTTGCTCCAATTTAAATGTCAAATCTGTTAATTTCCACTGATTGAATCAATAAAAAAATATTTTTCACTGTTAAATCAGTTGATTTTCACTGAAGTAATCAGTGAAATTTGACTAATTTACAATAATCTATTTTTAGCTATTTGAATCAGTCAAATTTCACTGATTATCAGTAGATTTTGACACTTTGACTAAGTGTCGATTTTTAACTACAATTTATTGGATTTTTTTAGTTTTCTGCAACTTTTTTTTCTGGTAAAATTTTGTAAACGATCTTGGTCATAAAAAAAATGAACAAACGAAGTAAGTTCTTCGAATCAGGAAATTCTTAATTTTGCGGTATTGTGCAAAGAAAAGAGGACAATCAATACAAAACACTGAGAACCTTCAAAGTTTGCCCAAAAACGCAAGATTCAACCTGGATACCTTTCGTGCAACGACCTCATTTTCATTACAAAGGATTTTGTAGACTGCCTTTCAGTAAAATATTTTCGCAAAGAAACTTTATCCACACGTTCCAATATTTGAAGCTTTGAAATTACAAAGTACACCCAACTTCATTAGAAATTCATCAACTGATGTTTTTGGAAAACTACAAGATCTCTAAAAGTCCAACAACACTTTAAAATTTATTGCCTAGGTCGGGTTTACTAGTCTCAAGCCTTCTGGGACCGAGAACGTGAGAAAGTTTCCTCTCGATTGGAAATCTCAGATGTAAAACAAACAGTAGACGAATTCTATTTTCGACAACCAAGAATGTGTTCATTTCAAGAACATTGAGATTTATTGCAGATAATTTAATATTATTTCATACGCCGCTTCTTTTGACTTTCTTTTAACCTTGGCCTTAATTCTGACCGGCTTGAAGTCTATAAACATCGTTGCCTGTGAATATCATCCCATCTCTCTTGCCCCCATAAGTGCCACCAACGAGTCATAAAGATCTAACGGGTGGGAACCTGACAAATAGTATCACTACGACCAGGTTTTCAAGGTCTGAGACTCCAAAAACTTCCCTTCCTTAATACCGGTGAATCTTGGAAAAGGGAAATTTGTGACGGAGTTAGTTTGAAAAATCTAGTGTTGAGTCAGATGGGCCATCCATCAAATAAAAATTCTTTGAGCTCGGTTGGAGATCACTCTGCTGTAGAAAGCTTCAAGACCAAACAGGATAAGAGAGAAAGAGTAAGGCGAAAGAATGAGAGAAAAGTGTGAGGAGAGAAAGGAGACGGGAAAAACGTAAACAGCCAGCCACGCCACCCACTCGTCGTCTTATGCATCTATACATCTATAGAATACAAGTAACGACTACCGAGTTCTGTACACGATGCAATTGGTGACGTGTATATACGTAACAAGTTTACGGAGTCTCGAACTCAGCCAAGCGTCATTTTCTCTAGTCTAGTCAAACAAAAGCAGACAATAATTCCTTCAATTCATGTCTCAGAAGCCTTAACGTTTCAATCTCAAATTGAATTTAACATTTTTTTATTGATTAATTAATTTTAATTAATTTCTTCGGATTATTGGCAAAAATATTTCTGGACTTTCATCACTGATTTTACCAACTGGTATTCTAATAAATATTTTAAAAACAGGAATTATATCGACCCTCAATAATAATATTTGCAGATATATGTTGATGTTGGTAATTGGCTTTAGGGTCCAAGGTTGATAAAAACTCAGAGTTTTACATAATCAGACGTTTCGGCTCTGATCGGAGCCCTCATCAGTGATTTATTTAAATCTAAAAATACAGAAAAAGGTTTTGCTAACATAGGATATCTTGTATAAAAAATTTTTTGTAAAAATTTTACAAGTAATTACCATTATGTTTTTACATGTAGGTAAATAAATTTTGATATTACTTTAAGGTAAATATTTCATTCACATAACCTAAAAAACTGGATACCAGAAAGCATTTTTTGGAAGGTTGGAATTAAGTGTCTAAACATAAAAAATATTTTTAATTGACATTCGTGCATGGAATTGTAGATTGAAATTTTTGTGGTGTAGTTTTTAATACAATATATATACATACGTACATACATAACCACACACATATATATATCATATGAATATGAATAATATTTGCATGTTGGTTGATTGGCTTTAGGGTCCATAAATGAAAAAAACAGTAGTTTTAATCAAACTTTTCGACTCTGGTTGGAGTCCTTGTCAGTGATATTTATTTCTAAAATATGAAAACAGTAACTTGTAGGTATTGCATATATGAGGCCTATTTTCTGATACAACTTTGGTATTGTATGAAGAATAAAAAATGAGAAAATTAACAAAAATTATGCATAAACATTTTTTGATGCGAGTACGTTCATTGAACGATGAAAAATATATATTTTTTAAACTATATGATTGGTTTCTTCCCCATTAAATTAAAAAGTAGGGTATATTTAATAATAGGGTGTATATTTGAAAAGTTCTGAATGTAGACATAATAATTAATTTTTTTTTTGAAAGAAAAAAATTTGTCATCGTTCAATGAACGTTCAAAACTGTAAATACATTAAAATAAACAGATTGAGTTTTATAAGTAATTTTATAATGAAGGATCCAAACTTCTCAGTCTCATCTGTTGTGAAACGTTTGATTAAAACTACTGTTTTTTTCATTTATGGACCCTAAAGCCGCCAATCAACCAACATGCAAATACTAAATCAAAGAAAAGCAAATGCAAATGTCAAATTAAGTATAGAATTTTTAAAGAGCATTTCTTACGACTCAAAATCTGCCCATTTAATATAATACATTTTATCTAGAAAGTTATTTATTGACAAACTGAGTGTAAAGATTGTTCACAAAGTGCTTAAGATCGTTCACATTGAAGACTATAGTTACGGCTATAGTTTAAGACTACAGCAATCTCCCTATGTATATAATTTTCTATTTATAACACAACTTGCTGTAGACGACTTACATCATCAAATTGTTATGCCAATATTTAACCAAATAACTTAATACTCCGGAGACATGATTCCAGCAATTTAAATTTTAACTTTAATTATACTTAACTGACTTTGATAATATCAATTTTAATCATTTCTATAATTAAGTTCTGTCACAAAATAAATTTAAGCAATAGGAGGCTTATGATATTTTACAGACGAGATGTGGATATATTTGGTGAAAAATTTTATTTTTAAAACTCTATAAGGACTTGAAGATGACAAAAAAATTACATATCGCATATTCGACGAGTTAACGGCCTGGATAACCGCTCATGATATTTCCAAAGTAACGTCATCGTCAACCAGCGCGCCGAGTCTAGCAACAGAGGCGCTCATTACCTCTTCCGGTTCGGGAGAGAAAGCGAGAACGCAATAGAATAAGAGAGTGAAAGAACGAGAGAGAATATTCAACAAATAGCTACATCCTCATAATAGAAGAGCGTATTAGACTCATTGAAAGTCGTTATTGGTTAAACACGAATATTTTGTCGTTGAACTTACAATTCTCATATAAATACTACAGCCATTTCCAAAATTTAGAAAAATATTTTATATTTAAGTAAAGACTAAAAAATATGATGACTCAATATGTCACAATTTTGAAGAGAATCGCAGCAACGTTTTATGATTTTTCAGTCTCAGCTTTAAAAAAAAAAAAAAGAAGACTATATTTATAAACTTTTAAAACCACTCTATTCAAACAATTTTACAATATTAAAAAATGTTAATAATTTACTCTTGTATTCTACAAAAATTAAATTTCAAACATCTTTTAAAAAGAATAAAATATTTTAAGGTATTACTAACGAAAAAGTCGTTTTTTCAGAATTTTGCACCACATAGTATTTTATAAAAAAATTCGAGAAATATTATAAATCTCATATGTTCTTATGGGAAGATTATTCGTTACTTGATAGAATGAAAATTAATCCTCAAAAATTTACGAAAAAATTGCACATGACGCGAATATCAATAGCAATTCATTTCCGTTGAACTACATCCAATTTCACTATTTTGACTTGGCAACGTTGCAAAATACAGCTCGAAATGTTTAATTTGAATAATTCGATTTTATTACTATTGAAAACAAAAAGTGAAACATTTGGTTATATTTATGCTTGGACTGGGACGGCAGAAGGGAGAGGGAAAAAAATATATAGATATATATAGAGGTGATCCGCTGTTGCCAAATTTCTATTTATTCGCATGCAAGTTCACGGTGAGCCGATTTGATTCGCAGCTCACTTCAATTCTCTTTACCACGTTAGTAATACCTTAAAGTCACAAGAACAATAAAAAAATTTCATTCAATTGTTTCTAATACAGGGTGACCGTTTTCATAGACAAAAATAATTCCCGGTCATTAAAAAAATAGTTTCCAATGAATAACAGTTAATGCAATGGGTTTTTAGAGTTTTAAAATATGTTTTACTCAATATTCTGAAATGAAATTTCTCCTGGTATACCGAAATCACGAAACCATACGAAATGGACAATTGTTAAAGTAATTGCTAAGTAATTGTTAAAATAAGGCGAGAATTTCGAAAAACATTTACAACTTTACGTAACACATTTAAAACAAATTAAAATCGTTTCTTATAAAAAATTTAAAAAAATTCCCGGTCCAGCGGCCACCCTGTAATAGCATTTACTTTTGAAGTTCTCAATTTTCAATTTCAAATAAAATACAAATTTGGTTGATTTGAAGTTTCAGAAGAGTTTGAAAAGATGTTTAAACTTGAAAAATGTCCTAGAATTTATTAATTGACTGCGGAGTTTCAAGACTCGAATCGTCTAAAGAATTTTCGTCGCAGTTGCAAGAATACGCTTTGAATCGGGGTCGTGCGAAAAAATCAGAGGGGTTGAACTGCGAAACAACTCATGCAACTTGAATCGATAGCACGCATTGAAAATACTTAAGTGTGAGTATGTATTGTATATTCAACTCACACTCACGCGGTGCTAAGAGTCTCGTGTTATGCCAGTGATTCATGCTGAATATGTCAAACTGGTTTTCGAGCAAGTATGTACTACGAAAAAAGCCCGGTTTAGACACAATGCCTTTTAGAACGCACATTGGTTTGCAGCCACCCTTTCATCATCCTGACTCCATAATTCAAAATTTTCCAGAACTAGTTCCTTGGGAAACTGGGTTGCAGTTTTAAAAAGTCATCATCATTGATATTTCCGAGAATATTACAGATTCAGAAGAATTCGTGTAGACTAACCATAATACAATATTTTATTGAACTTCAGTTAGTCAGAAAATAAAAAAAATGTAAGTGATTTGAAAATATTTCAGAGAGTTTGAAACTATTCAAGTTGTTTGAAGCAGATTTTGATTTCAGAGATACAAAGTGGCCTCTTTAGTAAGAATTAAAAAGGAAAAAAACAGGAAAGGGCCCCACCCCCATCAGAAAAAATCATTCTCATCGGTCCGTGAAGCGGAAAAAGCGAAATCACATTCGTTGACTCTACAAGTCCTGAATTTAAATATGACGAGCCGACGACACTATTCAGGTTCTTCTCTAAATTTAATATTATTTGACAGTAAATATTAGTCAATCGATTTGTACTGCTCGTGGTAGTCAAGTAACTTTTCTCTCCTGTCATCTTCCTCCTTGGGCTTGGTACCCATTTTCTCAATCGATATTGGCTTTCTGAATTAACCTGACCTGTTTCTGCAAAACGGGTAATTATCGGGTTATTTGGAGCAAAAAGATTTGTAGCTCAATAATTATAACAATTCTTCATCGAGAAAAATACACAACAAAAACTTCTTTACCAGATGATAAAAGATTTCTTGGAAATTTATCATTCTTTCTAGAAAATCCGTGAATATTAAGTTTACTCTCTAAATCTGAATCAGTAAAAATCTACTGATTAAAATAGCCAAAAAGAGGTTACTGTAAATCAGTCAAATTTCACTGTTTACTTTAGTGGAAATTTACTGATTTAACAGTGAAAAATATTTTTTTCACTGCTCAATCAGTGAAATGGCAAATCACTGATTTACTGTGAAGTTTAAAGCCGAAAGGCGGTTCCGCGGGCGGTGTATTGGTTCGAGAGAGGGGGTTTTTTGGTTTTAACAGGTATGCCTAGCCCCGTCCTAAGAGAGTCCTGTACAACGTCTATAAAAGATTTCGCCATTTTTCCTCCTCACCAAAAAAAAAAAAATCACTGATTTAATCAGTGAAAATTTGACTGATTCAGATTTAGAGAGTTTTCCATACATTTACAGCCTCAAACTTTCATTGAACGATGAGAAATATTTATTTTCTCAAAATCAAATGATTATTTTTTACCTCAACAAATTTTCTACGTTTAATTAAATAAAGTAAGTATAAATTTTTAAATCCATTCATCGTTTTTAAAGATTTAGATAATTAGAGAAAAAATTGCGGAACAGCAGCAACGCTGGTACCGTGTGATGGAGTTAAGGTTATTCACCTCCGCGTAAAATTTATCAAATGATTAAGTATCTTTGTCTTTCATCGCATATATCATTTTTAGTGAGATTATTATCCAAGGTCGAACAACTAGTGGGCTTTGAGCTCTCTCAACGCCGGTGATATTATAGTTTAGAATTTTGAAAATTAGAAAGGAAGGATTAAATATGCGCGAAACGACCGGATGCCACAGAGAGGCGAAGAGAACGTGGCGGGATTGGTCAATGGCACGCGTAATCGAGACTCGCTGACACTTCACAGATATATGTGCAATGCACACAAGCAAACAAGCAAACAAATTCACCCACACTACTCTCATGGCGAGAAATAAAGCAGGAACTGCTCCAGAAGTCAGACATTGATTTTTTTCGAATCTAAACTCTTCAATTCACTCGATGACTTCATCCAGTAACGTAATTAAATGTTCAAGGAACCTTTCCCAAGTAGAATCAATTTTAAAGTTATCCAATTAAAAAATCTAGTAACTTCTTCACCTATAAATAATTTAATATTTAATTACTATTCTACTACTTTCATGAAAAAACTAAAAAATGAGAGTTACGAAGTTATTAGAATTTTTTTCAAGACCTAGGTCTAAAGACACGTCCCTGGAGGCATTAGAATTCTGATCAGGAACTGATTACCCAAGAATGAAAAACGAAGAATCCTTACTGGGTTCTTAATTCACTGTTTATTAGGAACAAATCTTAATCGGAAAGATATATGAGCTAAGTTTGTCATTTAATAATTTTTTGAATGGACAAAGAAATTCAAGAGTAAAAATTCAAATTTAATGACTAATCCTAAACATAAGGTGTTGACCACGTGCGACTGGTGCTTGCCTAACCGAACCTGAAAGCATGAGTAGTGCCTTTGTGTCCACAAAACTTTATACGTCGTGCAAATCCTAGTTTCATAATATTAATGAATAATTACTTTCATTGCTGTTTCTCGCATACATAACACGTATGTTAATCACCTTGATTTTACTTATCGCCCACCGATGTGCAGGTGCGTATACTATAGATTAAAAAACTACAAACACAACTTCCATGCCGCGTAGTCTTTTTTAAAAAAAAGATTACAGGCAGGAAGCATGATTATTAATGATTCTAAAATGTACTTTCAGTTCAGAACGTTCATTGAACGATGGGGAGTATTTTTTTTTTAAACTTAAACGATTATTTTCTGCCCCAGTAAATTAAAAAGTAGCGCATATTCTATGACAAATTGTACGTTTGAAGGGTCCTAAATATAAACAATAATTTTTTTTTAAATTTCCTATCGTTCAATGCACGTTCAGAACTGTAAATAGGTGATTTTAAAAGAAAAGAGGTTTTACTATTGAATTTGAAAAATTAATATACTGTATTATTTGTGGAAATAAAATTCTAAATTAATGAATGTAGACAAGGGATAAGAGACTATTCCCTGATTAAAACAAAACGAACTTGAGCTCAATAAATTATAACTTTTATTCTGTAACATTGTTTCAACTTTACAAAATATATTTATTAAATACAAATCGCTTTTATGACAGAATTAATCTTACATTAGCTTCGAGGAATAAAATCGTAACATTTATCTAAATCTAATTTAAATATATAACATTTTGCAAATCATTTTTTATGGAAACCAGACATTTCTTTTAAACAATGTGAAATTTAACGCATTATTTTTATTGAAAGCTAATTTTCGTTAACCATAATTATCATTATCTTGAAAAATAAATAACTTTGAAATACATATTTTTCTTACCAAACTAAAATAAATTTCAAAAAGCTAGTCTCTAGTAACTCATAAAAATGAATTTGATAAAAATATAGTTTCTCAATAAAAACAATTAAACTTTATAGAAATAAAATTTTCATTAACGAAAAAGCAACAACGCATAGGAATATTATCTACACCAGTTCCACGTGATTCGATTGAAGACGATAGAAGCGCGTAATTTAATTTCAATGGCGGAAAATGCCAGTAAACCGACATAGCGATTTGCAGACAAAAAATTTGATCAAATATCTGAACAAAGAAAACAAGAGGCTAGTCCGACCTCCAGTTTTGGTAAGGCTCGCCATAATAAGAACATTCACTCTTTCGATTTTACAAAGATGATACACTGGGCCAAAGTCGAATTCCGGCTCTTTAAAGAATTCGCCTAGCTTCAAGACTCACTCTCATCAAGGTTGCGAGAGTCATTGGCCTCATCGTTCGATCACAGAAAACAATACTTATTTATGAGTCTCGCACGTCTCTCGACAGATTTACTTCAGGATAAACAAGTTAAGATTTAGCACTCTTTGCTTCTGAAGAGCCGAGCCTCGAGTCTCAATAATTGGCAATATTGAACAGGACAGAAAAGTTTAGTTCATCGACCAACGGATGTGAAACATTCGCAAGAGTTGACTTTGTTAGTAAAGTCAGGGTGACCGTTTTCATCAACGAAAATAATTCCCGGTCATTAAAAAATTAAAAAAAAATTAACGAAATAAGGCAGGAATTTCGAAATGCATAATATAATATATAAGTAAATCACTTTATGTAACACATTTAAAACAAATTAAATTCGTCTTTTATTAAAAATTAAAAAAATTCCCGGTCATTTCCCGGTCCAGGGGCCACCCTGAAAGTACATCTGCTTATAAAAGTTCTGAAAATTCATTGAACAATGAAAGCTTTAAAAAAAAAAATTATTATGTTAATATCCAGGTCTTTTCAAATATACAATCTATCATAAATTACAAGCTACTTTTTAATTTACTGGGACGAAAACTAATCATTTAATTATAAGAAAAAAAATTTTTTATCGTTCAATGGCCAATTGACTATGGCGAAAGTTACTCGTCTTTAAAAAAAGGGAAGCTTCGATTTGCGTGGGAATTACATGCGAGCAAACTTAGAAACACACACCTAAGTACACAAAAACTCATTACTTTTCTCGCTATCTAATCACTTCTACTGTTATTATTGTGGCCAAGAGGCCGACAAGCGTCACCGATTCGTGGAGTCCTCGTCCTTATTCAGCACTTTGCTCGAGCTTATTTCTCAGTTTACATGGGGATCTATTTGATTCCGAGACGTCTATCATGATCGGATCAAGTATTGAGCAAATGAGATCTAAGATTTAAATAATAACTTTAGGACCTAAAGTTTTCGTCTTAGCAATTGCTAATAAAATAATGGATTTCGATCACCTTACCTCTAACCACAAAAAAGCAATCTGTGAAACTTAATCTCCCTAACCACAAGAATTGACGTATTCTGCAATTAATTGACGTCTATGCTGAGAGCAAATAAAACTTTCAATGCGAACCTAACGATCATAACATTTGAAACCCGTTTTCTAAATATGTAAACATGTAACATGAAATATTGAAAAAATTAAATGATTTCCGCAAATATTGAAAAGATAACCTAAAAAAAAACTAATAATGAATATAATTCGTTTGAATAATTCCATTAAAAATAAAAGTCAATATTTACAATGAATTTCGAAGAGATATGAAAATTAAACACCCAATTCGAAAAAAACCGTTAGAAGTCTTGTATCTTTCGTTTCTAGCTACAAATCGACCAACTGCCATGTTACTCTTTGTTTATATATACAAATTGAAATATGCTTGTAGAAGACGATGGAAAATTATTATTGAATGACAAATAACTGGGTTTACCAGTAGTTTCCTCTGGTATCACAAAACAAACCCAAAGTTCGTAGAAAGTCGTCCTTACCTTGTCTGCCGACAATCTCGGCCACGTGCTCGCTGCTGGGAACCGGCACGCACTCAGTCATGTTCTGGCTCTTTTTGGATCGTGCCTCCTCGAAGACATTAGTAGGTGTTGTTTGTAGAGGATCCGAATCAGTTGGAGATCCTGTGCCATTTCCGTTTCCTGTTACTGGGCATCCCGAACCCTCGAGGCCAAGCATCGACAGCTCGAAAGCTAGTTGAAGTGCCCGCTGCTCTTCCAAAGAGCCGGTGTTTCCACCATTCGCCCCACGGTCCATTTCCCTGAACAAACTAGTCGGCATTTTAGATGATTATTATTTCCGGCTTGTTTGAAAAATACTGATCTCGTTCTTGATGCGATTTATCCGGTTTCGCGCCACTTCACGTACGTTTCTCCCTCTTTGAATTGTACTCGTGCCTCTTCTATGCTCGAACTCGGTAGAAACCTGCCGTGATGTGCAAATATATGGTTAGCTTTTGACTTGCGCTGTATTTCGAGCGAGAATTACGCGTTGTTCGGCGATTATAAAAAAGCGATGCACTTGTATAAAAATAAATTATAAACTCACACCTTGACACCTTGTGAGAAAATCCACGTTGTTAGTCCTTTTTGGTGAAATGGTTGTCGTAGACAGTAGCGATCCTTGGAAATTGTATTTCACAATGAATCAGCGCTGTTTCGTTTCGCGATCTTGTTTTTTCGTGTTCGTTGCGCGTATCCGGTACGATACTCGCGCCCGATCGTTAAAGTTTGTAGCGTTCGTGCGCGCGTGTGCCTCGTGTCCTAGCAGCGTCGTTGGTCTGCTTAAACTTGTCCCCTCGTTTCCAATCGCATTCGATTAGTTCCGAGTGCGAAATAACGAGAGTATATTTATTATCTTATGTGTGATTGCGTTGGCTCCGTCATAAACTGACTGAAGCGTCCAATTGTGTCGCGCGACTCTAACGCACAGGTAAGGGTTTCTTAGAGGTAGACGCGTGCGACTACCCACACACTCGAGTACCACTGCGACTGACTGCGACAGTACGACCAACGGCAAAGCAACTGCGGCGGTTCGACCGGCGCTCCGCCATGTGCCGTACGCCGGCTTTACGGGCATCTCATTGGCTCACAAGGTCACGTGGCTTGCGCCACCCCTCCCCACTACTCTTCACTCCACGTCTGGCAACGAACGAACCTATTCGGCAAGCTTCGGACTTTCTCGCCGGTTACTCGCCCGCTTGTCCTCAGGCCTGCAGTTAGGGGAGGCAGGAAAAAAAAAATAAGTCTCGCACTTTTTGCGCGCGAACTTTCTCCACGATCTTCATGGTGAACCTCAACTAACTTCAGCCTAAAAGTCTGATTGCTGTTCTTTAGTGGACATTAACAGATTATCAGATGTAAGAATCTTAGAAAATTAGATGTAGGTTGGAACATTTGTAGCGTTCTTGTATAATGTAAGTATTTCTAATTTCATTTCTCATAATACTATAAATAAGCAAGTCGATTCTTCAATGAAGAGAAGATATTTATAAGAATTGCGATTTAGAAACTGGATACCGCATGAATATAAATTGCAGTATCTACACTATATATGGGACATTCTTTTACATATCGTACGGATTTAAAAAAAAATTGTTAACATTTTTAAAAGTCTTACATTTTTTCTGTGGCATCTTTTTATTAATTTAATCGACACGTACATAGGAATTTTCCACAAAAAAAAAATGTTCGAGAAATATTTAATATCTTCCGATCTAATTGAGTCTCCACTTTTATTAAATATGCGCTAGTTATATTGAGACATAGCGCATATGACACTATTTTTTCCAAATTTTTCTACTGAGGGGGCAAACATGCAAAAATTATTTAAATAATTAAATTGCTTATATCTGTAGTTAATTAACAAAATAAAAATTATAAAAATATTCATCTGAAAACCTAACGTAATAAGTTAAAACATGAAACAAACCCGAAATCGATTTGATTATTTCAACCAGAGATAATGAATTTTAAGTACAAGAGAATTTAGCATTTTATCCAATTTTATCAAAAATGTAAGTTGATATATTTCTCGAAAAATTTTTTTTGTATACACGTATTGGTTAATTTATTAAAAAGAAGCTGTAAAAAATTTGTTATGCAAATCTAAATTCTAAACTCAAAATGGGTGTACGATTTGTAAAAGAATGTCCCATACAGTGTAAAGTTACTGACATACAAATTCCTGAAAAATTATATACCTTAATGTAATTAAAATTTTTTCAATTCACAAATAACAAGATTGTGATAATATATCGGTACAGTAAGTGTGTGCATAAAACAATTGTATGTAAGATATTAAATTAGGAAAATAGTCTATTTCTAAATCTTCTCTAAAAATACAAATAAGTTATAGTTGAAAAGTATTTTTTTGTGAGTTTAGATTGTTTTAATCTTGCATTCTAAGTTATCGTTTTCTAAATTGGTTCATTAAAATACTCTTAATTCCAGGTAAAATTCTTTTGATAGTTTTCATTCCTCTCTTCCAAACGGTAATACAATATTACAATAGGTATTTTAAATATATTTAAAAATAATATTCAGCCATGTAGATGCGTCCCTTTATGAATTGGAAATATTTCTATAGGTTTCTTGGCAAGTAGCAACTTGGAGGTCGGCCACATGAACCTTGGTGATCAACCCCATGGCACACGTCGGTCTCTGAGAAACTTAAGAAAAAACTACTCACATTATCTACACGCACGTAAATAGGGTGGATGGGGATTAATAAGCAACCGTACACTGTTAGAAATATTATTCAATATGCATTTGTAAATAAAATTTAATATCTCTGTATATTATTTGTAAAACAGTACACTGGTGTGTTAGATTTATTACACTGAGGTATTAAATTTAATATACTGACATTAACAATTCACATAATTTGATTTTACGCAATTATAAATTTATTTTTGAAGTCAACTTAGTATGCAAATAATAAGGTAGATTATTTTCTTTCATGCAGATACAATACAGATTCATTTTAAAATTATTTAAGGTACCCAAGTATTTGAGAAATTACTTTATTTAACATATACACTCTAAAAAAAGTCTATTGGTAGTGAAATTACGTTCCTTTCAGAATGCAACCATTGATATTAAGTAGATTTGTTATATCTATCAACAGAATAGTTTCACTGTTAAAAAACTCATCCGTAAAATGCATAACGAAAATGGTTTTAACGATAAACGATTTCTTTTGACTCTGAAAAGAAATCGTTTAGCTATTAAAGGATAGCATTTGTAGGCTAGCAGGCGAATTGCGTCTGCGCATCAGTGATTGTGCATCGTCTAGTGCTTAAAAGTGCAATATGCTCGAGTAATTTTTGTGTTGTGCGACATATTCTTTTATTATCGCGAGTCATTAACGTGGATGCTACAGAGGAATGGATTTCTTTAAAATATTAGAAATCCCAGAATGCGACGTAAAAATTTTGGAATGTACGTATACCAAAATAAACAATTTTTATCCGCATAACCTCATTTTTCATTGCTTCTGACAATCGAAGCATTATAAATTTATTAATTTTAAATCCTTATTATGTTATTATAGTATTGAAAATGATATATTTAATAATTAAAATGGTAGATTGTATTGACCCTTGATTTAATTTATAAAACTTGGTATGTTTGCATTGGCTTTAGGGTCCATAAATGAAGAAGTCTATTTGATCAGACGTTTCGGTTCTGATCGGAGCTCTCATCAGTGATATTTATTAAAATCTAGAAAATACAAAAAAGATGCAGTCGCTAATTTCACATATTTTTTTGGAATAACTAAAGTACTTGACATATGATACAAAAAAGAGTACATGATATGTTAATTTAAATCTGCAAACACTAAAATGGTAGTTATAGATGTAAAATGATTAATAATTAATGACACTTATTCCATTCAATCTTGGATTTACAAACGACTTACATTACTTACATATTACTACTTACATACATACATTACTTATTTATTAGACCTCAGAAAATGTTTTATTTTTGACTCTCCATTTTTTTATTTTTACACTTTGTTCATATAAAAAGGTTGGAAACAAGTTGAAGGCATTATGTAAGGAAATAGGAACGACAGACTCCTCAAAATAGCAAACGCCATTTAATTGTTAGATAAAATTCGAGTGCTCTTCACACTGATGCTCATTCTAAACGTTTCTTCATCGAATATATATAATATACTCTACTGGGGAAACTCGGAAACACCAGAAACTCATAGAAGGGAAGAATTGCAGCGAAGCGCGTGCGTGATGGCCGGGCAAAGAGCCACAGTTCGACGTCCCTTGAATAAACTTCTGGTGGTTACATTGGGCTGAAAATTATTCTGTGCGCTTTGCAGATTAAAATATCCGAAATTGACATTATCATATCATTCTTTTTTAAATTTATTTAATTTAATAATATTTGTTAAATTCAGGGATCTGAACATTACTTGTATGTTTCATTACATGAAATTCATTAACTCATTTCATTACATATTTGAACTTTTATTATAAAAATTTGAAAAATAATAGAGAAGACAAGAACAGTCACAGATAGACTACTTTTGGTTTTAAATATGAAAAAAATGTCCCTGATAGATTTTGCTAAAATTGTACTTTTTTTTATTTTTCAAACCAAATGTTCTCTATCTACGTCCCTCATTATATTCTCTATGATTTCTCAAATTTTAAAAACAAAATTTCATCTATTTTGGCACAAAAATTTAGAAACTTCAAATCAGTAAAATTTGCTGATTTCCTAAGTATCATATGTTCTTAAGGGGGTCCACCTGTGTGAGGGCGGTATTTCGAACGCTTTTTCAGGAATGTTTGTTAGGAGAACTAATTCGAAAATGAGAATAAGTTTAACGTTATTTTGAAGGTTTGTGGTTTTATTATAATAGTAAATTTTTCCAATAGTGTAATCCAAAGGCTTGTATTCATTAAGGGCATTGAAAGTGACCCCTTCAAAATGGAATACCGAAATTGTGGTCAAGATTCCGCTCGAACCAGTTACCTAAAACACAAAAAGTAAAAAAAATATTATTTCTGTTTATGTTGTCGACGTACTGACGCAGCATTTTGACGAAATTTTAAAAATTGAAGAAATGGCAGTACTTTTCATAAAAATTAATCATTTTCATGCTTTTTTCGATATAATATATGCTGTAAAATTAAAAAAAAAATATTTCAAAAAATCGCTACGTGGGTACCTTCAATTATCTCTATAAATGAGTCAGTTAAAATTTCAAGTCAATCTGTTAAGTAGATTTTTTTCAATCCTGCCCACAAATTTCAAAAACATGGTTTCTAGAAAAACGCGTTTAAAGTTTTGAAACACAACAGAACTTTGTATTGTTTCCTGTAACATTTGGCGCCCTGCCACACTTTAATTAGGTTGAATTCATGAAAATTGCTTAAGGACATCATTAGTCATATCTTAAAGATGCAAAAAATGTCAAAAAAAAAAATCGATTTTTCGAAAATTTTACACAGGTGGACCCCCTTAAGTACACGGAGAAACCCAATTATACAATTTTTGATAAACTACGTTTCAATTTTGGGAAAAATATGTCATATTGAGAATTTTTCGTAGCGAAATACTAAAATTTGGATTAACCACATGTCTACACGGAGAAATCCAATTATACAATTTTTGCTAAACTACGTTTCAATTTCGGGAAAAACGTGTAATAGTAAGAATTTTTCGTAGCGAAATACTAAACTTTAGATTAACTGTACGATAATTTACTATAGATTGTATCAAACTTTACTATAACCTATACTAAACTTTCATATCATTTTTCGAATCTTTAGTATTTTGAATGCGAAAAATTTCCAGTCCGCTAGGAATTATTATCATTGCGCCTCAATTTTCCCTAGATTCCTAATATTGTTTAGAATTATCATTATAAAATAAAACATATATTGCTATAAAAAGTTTCTCCGTGTAGGGTGAACATGTAAACTGTACAATTTTAAATTCTTTAACTAATCTTATTGCTAGTACGAAACGTTGAAAAGTAATTTTACAATTCTCTTTAGTTTGCAATTCGATATCTGTTCGCCTCGGTTTTAGACTATAATAAATACACTAAAAAAAATGGTTAGTAAAACCAACTACTTCGGTTTGTAAAATATGTAAAATTGTTTTGCTAACTAATAAAATAGCTGAGGCATATTTTACAAACCGAAGTAGTTGGTTTTACTAACCATTTTTTTCAGTGTAATTTGACGATTTTCCGTATTAAGACAATGTTCGGAATAAAAATAGAGAATGTGGTAAAAATTGTTGCAACCTAACAATATGATAATTTACTATAGATTGTATCAAACTTTACTATAATCTATACTAAAGTTTCATATAATTTTTCGAATCCTGAATATTTTGACTGCGAAAAATTTCTAGACGGCTAGAAATAATTACTATTGCAACTCGATTTGCCCCCCTTGTAGAAAAAAATAATTGGACCCGATTGATCCGATTGACCCCATTTCAAAAACATAATTGAAACCGATTTATTAATCGGATTCAATCAGGCGAGACCATTTTGAATCCGATTAATAAATCGGTTTCAATGATGTTTTTAAAATGGGGTCAATCGGTCCCAATCGGGTCCAATTATTTTCTTCTACAAGAGCCTAGATTCCTAATATTTTTAGAATTATCGTTATTAAATAAAACATTTATTGCAGTTAAAAAGTTTCTCCGTACAAGAGTCTCATGTTGTGAACGCGATAGCATCAGCATAACTCGGACATATACCACTATAAAGTTAATTCAAATCTAAGATTAGATTCTCGCTTCTCTATCTATTTTTCCAGTTTTAATGTTATATTTGGGTATTTGCAGTAACAGTAAACTAGGACTATGTTTATAAAAGTATAAATAAATCATTCTGTTACCAAGAAATTCGTCATACCGTCATATCGTCATAAATCAATCAAATCTAAAGTTTGATATAATTCAATGAAACGGTCCTTTTAGAGTTCATTGAATCAGAAACACAAAGTTAAGTTTTCTATGTGTCATAAAAGAAGACCTTGGAAATAGACTTTTTTGTTTGCCATATACTAGAGTTCAATAACATTCTTGATACAGAGTTCGCTTAATTTTGTTCATCATCGTGTGACTACTATGTTAAAAATTTGACCTCGAGTTCATGAAATATATCGGAAAAGGAAAGGAGATGAGGATCGTATACTCTTTTATTTTTATACCGAATACAATTAAATATTGATTCTTGAGTCGATTTTAATACACATACATTGAAAATGACCCAAGGTCTTCACTCCACTCGATTGGGCTACATTCAAGGTTCACACGGGTCTGTTAAACCGGAAATTGGAAAGAGACATATGTTACTATAAGTAAGGGAACGATTTGACTAACTGGGGGTTATAATAAATAGTTCTAAGAAAATTATATGTCCTATTTCTGAATTTTAGACACTAAAATTGTCCTTTCTTTTAGATATATAGATATTTTTATTTTCATATGCATATATGTTTACGATCATAATGAAATCAAATAATAGAAAGAGGGTGTCTATTGAAATTTCCCCTTGAAAAGCATTTTTATAATTTTAAAAGATTAGCATTTGAAAAAAATTGTAAAATTTTACCAGTAAAAAGTTATCAATTTAAACACGTAACGAAATTAAGAAAATTTATAAACATTCCTGAGTGGAAATAGTGCTTGGGCCTAAGCAGGGCACTAACTACTTTGCTCTACTTTTAATAGGAGCCAAAAATCTAGTAAACTGAAAAGTCATTTTTGTAATATCTACCGACAAGTAAGTTATATCGACAGAAAATTCGTAAATTGTACTAAAATATCTGTAAAAAGAATCAACTCTACTGCCACTATTTTCAACATATGTATTCTGAATATCTAATAGATATTTTTTTCCATGAAAACTCTATTCGAACTACTTCGAGTAAATTTTCGAAATAGTTCGTAACTTATTAAAATTTACACACAATTGCACTCGTGCGATTTCTAACTCGTAAAACCCTAATTTAAAAAAGAATGACCGACTTATTACAGTTTTGGGTTTTTCATTCAGTAGAAACTTGTAAAATAATAAAAACAATTAACATTTTTTAAAAGAAAACTTTTCCAAGGAGCTTCGGATAACTCGTCATTCTGATCCTCCTGAAAGAATAATAAATCAGGATTAGTGCAGCAGGTATCGTCAATCGGCAGATGTCTTTGTGTTTTTTCTTCCAACAGAGAAGATCAGTCCTACTTTGTAGCAAATGGACCTTAGAATTTTGTATGGTGGTTTGAGTTCTTCCTTCCAAACAAATGAGGACCAAGGGTCTGGTTCCTTGATTTTGCTCTATGCGTTTTAAGTTAAGAGTTGCTTGCAGAGAGGCAGCCAGAGTCGTTGCTACTCCGAATAAGTCGACTCAGAGGCCAGCATTGCGGTTCTCTGTGCATGTTTGCTCCGATCGAAATCGAAATCGAATGAAATATTCTCTCCACCTCGTATCACACGTATATTGGCTTGCACACAGCAGTGCCATGCCATGGCAAGAGTTGCCAGTTTTGCAAAGCGACGACAATGATTGCGAAGGCAACCGGTTGCATGCGCTAAAAATACGAGACGGAACATCGAAGACTTAGTTAATGCTCGACAAGAAACAGTTTCATCCGTAAGTCTTGAGCTAGATACAGGGTACACAGTCTGCCCCTTTTTTTCTGTGTTTCCCCTTTTCTTGAGAAATTCCCCTTTTTTCATTAAAAATACTACATTTGAATTACGCGGAAAAATTCTCTTCGCATACAAGCGAGCACAAAGACTAATTACCATAATCTCAGTTTAGGTAATATAAATAAATATATTCGTCTACGGCAAGGACCAATAAATGTTAAATGTATTTTTGCTAGATGTATAAATCAGTTTTCAAAAGATATTTCTGTTTCCCAACATTGTGGGCCAAAAAAACTATAACGTACTTCGCTTAGATTCTCAAATATATATAAGTTCCTTCAAAAGTTCAAGATGTTTATATTTCTCCAAGTTATGAACCAAAAAATCTTTTTATAAATCTATATTTCACATAGACTTATAAAATTCGTAAACTGAATTAAGAGAAACGTGTTGAAGTAAAATCTCTATTCTAAGATGATTCTGTTCCTTTAGTCTACGATGTGAAAAAAACAATAATTAATGTTTCGTTTAGATTTAGAAAATTAACTGAATAGAACATTATAACTATATACAGATGAATAAAAATATAACATTTCCTAAAAAAAAATTTCTTCTTCGTTCGTAAAAATTAATGTTTAATCTTTCCCCTTTTTCGTGAAAAAATCACCCTATTTCCCCTTTTTTGAGCTCATTTTACGCTGTGCACCCTGTAGATATATATATATATATATATTTCATTACTATTATAATAAATGATTTTAGATATTAGAAAAGTAAAATCAAAGTTGAGAGCCTCAACCGACACAGAAGAACATCCAAGGATTATTCTCGTGACCTTGAGATATTCCTCGATTGCTGACCCTACTAGATGTCATCGTACTTTTGATTACCTGTTTAAACTAATTTATACAAATTAATTCCACAAAAATTAAAAATCCAACTTTCCCCCCTCATTGACGTTTCTAAAGTTTGCACTTGAATATTCCTGATCAGTATTTTCCGGCTATTCTTCTTAATTTTGTTTCTTGAAAAATAGTAGAAAGTAGAACAAAGAGGAGAACTGAAATAAGAAGAGAAGCAGTTAAATATAAAAGGAAAAGGAGAAAGAGGCATAAGTTTTCAAAAATGCGTGCAACTAAATGTAAAGAACTGCTTTTCAGCACGTCAATAGACTTCGGTCTCGGCAATTTTTTTTTTTTGCTTGTAAAGGTTTCACCTACCTCTCTTCCTGCACGATTGAACAATGAACCTGACGGAAACCGAGGCTGGCCTCAAGGTTTGAAGAACGGAAGCTTCTGGAGCTTTTCGTTTCTCCAACTATCCAGCTAAAATGAGAGTATGTGTGGAAATGGAAAGAGGCTGATCGAGGACGACCACGCAATCTTTTATCTCCACTCAATTAGGGAGAAAGTCACTCTGCACTGACATCGATCGACATCGATTACGTTACTGTTAGCAGTTGGGCGGCGTCAAACGATCCAGGTGTTACAAAATGATCGATGGTATACCAACGGCCTTTTCCCTCTATCTACTCAAATTCAATGAATTGATAACTTCATTCTTTTTCAGTTACGGATTTTTCACATTTCTTTTCACTAATGAATCGTTATTAATCTTATTTTGCAAGTTTGTAAAATATCAAGTTTTCCAATTTGGTAATCTTAAGGTATTACTAACTTGGTAAAGAGAATTGAAATGAGCTGCGAATCAAATTGGCTCACCGTGAACTTGCATGCGAATAAATAGAAATATGGCAACAGTGGATCACCTCTATATATATATATATCTATATATTTTTCCCTCTCGTTTTGCCATATGCCAATATGCCATCCCAGTCCAAGCATAAACATAACCAAATATTTGACTTTTTGTTTTCAATAGTAATTAAATCGAATTATTCAAATTGAACATTTCGCGCCATAACATTTCGAGCTGTATTTTACAGCGTTGCCAAGTCAAAATAGTGGAGTGATCGAAGTGTCAGATTCCATGATTCCAACTTTCTTATTTTTTTTGGGGAAAACTAAATAGTGAAATTGGATGCATTTTAACGGAAATGAATTGCTACTGATATTCCCATCATGTGCAATTTTTTCGTAAATTTTTGAGGACTAGTTTTCAATCTATCAAGTAACAAAAAATCTCCGCATAAGAACGTATAGGATTTATAATATTTCTCGAATTTTTTAATAAAAAACTAAGTGGTGAAAAATTCTGAAAAAATTTCACTGTGCATAGAATTTCATAAACTTTCACGTCAAAAATGTTCAGAAAATTCTGAGGAAAACGACTTTTTCGTTAGTAATACTTTAAAATTGTCAAACTTTTATAATCGGACACCTTTTTATGTTTACCTTTTATGCACGGAAAAAATGTTCAGCTGTCACAAGGATTTTTTAGGTTATATCAGCCATATTTATGGTTAGGATAGGTTAAAAAATAGCTGGAACAGTGATATGTTTCTTTTTACCAGCTACATATTTTTTGCATGTGTAAGTTTTATTGCGTCCAAAATTCAAAACCCCTGTAATGTGATTCGGGAAAAGAATTTTGTTGATAAGAATTATAAAATTCCAACATCTGCGAACAAATTTGTTTTTTCAATTACCTTAGGCTATAAAATCATAATTTGATTTCAAGTTGTTTGTCAAATTTAATAAATGCAAATCAGAACTCCAATAAAAAAATTTAATATAATTTATTTCATTTGCTAAAAGCTCCTAATGTAAGAAGTTGATTGTATTAATTCTCAATTACAAAAGTGGTTTATGAAAAGTTATAAAGTTCCTACCAAACTTACAGAACAAATGACTAACATTTACAACTATTAGTCTCACTAAAAAATATTCTAAAGGCGTTAGGGTTTAAAATAAAAAATGTCTATATATGCATAAGAATTACTCGTCTTTCCGCTCTCCTCCTATTTCCTTCTTCAGTTTACTTTTCGCAACAAGCTATATCTTTAAAAGTGAAAAAGTCAGACAACTGGATTCCTTCCAATTGGTCAAGCTCAAGCTAGTACAAATGACCCTAAACCATTGTGGACAAAACGGAAGGTATAATTGTGTTCATAAATTTCTAGAAATTCTGAAGACTTTTGAGTCTCAATTCTTGAAATAGTAAATTTTCGTAAAACAAACTTATCTATGAATTACATTTTGATTTTCGTAGAATGCGTCGAGGAATCGAATATATTTTTCTCTTAGAAGGATAATCTATTTCACGCGAATTATCTACGCATATGGCGGGATCAACCCCAGATTGGGCTGAAAGTGAGCCGAGTAGTTGGAGGGTCGTAGAAATCTTAAAAATTCCAGATGTTCGGATATTATTGGTGTGATCAGAATGATCCATCACCCCAAATGTCATTTGAGATCAATATCGTGTAGCTGCTGAGTATTTATTTATATTCAAGTATCGTAAACGGAAGACGAAAAATTCTGCATGCTTTTCCTTATTTCATTCTTTATCACGTGCACCATCTGAATTAATTTGTAATTTTTGTTTCACCAATTTTTGTGTTGTAGAATTTACAACCATTGGTCAATTTAAGTTTAAGAATCCAAGTATGTAAAGTCCAAACTTGAAAAGAAATAAAATAGTTTATTAGTTACACCAGTTTTGAGCTATTTGTATATCGATAATAAATGTTGCAATTTGTGATTTCTTAAGCGTCATAAAAGACGGCCCTGGCAGTAACCTTTACAGTCTTTGGAAGACAAATTCTGATCGACTGACAATCAGCGACAGGTACTGTAGGATCTTCTGTTTAGGTCACTCAAGTCTTTAAGAAGAGCGTTGCAGGTAATCAAGTTTACAACGCCCCATTCATCTTAAATTTTAAAATTATATGCTTGTAGCCAAGTATTCCAGAATTGTGATCCTGTAATGCCTATTTATGAATTCATAAAAGTAGAAATTCCTAATATATTAAAAGTATTTTTAAATTTTGGAAGTTAAAAATTGTCGATAAAAAAAATTTATAAATAATTTAGCCTAAAGAAATCTGAAAATCAATAGGAATTTTTGATTAGACAATCTCATTCAAAAATTATCATTAAAATCTTGTAAATTTAAAAATATTAGCCTAGATCCAAAGACTAAGCATTCCTAGTGAAATAAAAATATGAAACTTAATGTGATTGATTTTAGGACTAAGACCACAGACTTCCCACTTTCTAAAATAAACACTATGCCATTAATAACCAATTGGGCATTTTTCATTCAAAAAAATTTTCCGGCCGGTTCGATTGCAAATTTCTATTTTTTTAATTTTATCCGATTTTTTTTATATACAGTGAATTCTACATATTTTTCCAATTCGTGTTGTTGCATACTGGACTACTTCATCTTGAATTGCAATCTATGAGATAAGTTTTTGAGTTCTATGATTATCCTTATTTTAATTATCTCCTATATTTTAGTCTTTTACAGAAATTTTGAATTAATCCTTTAAACTATGGCACTGAAGAGAGCCTCCATATGTGGCCGAAACGTTTCCTTTTTAACTCAACTGTTGATTAAACTTTATGATTCGTTATTAAATGAATACGCAAAAAAATTTAAATTTTCTCCAAAAGCCACTGTCCCAGATTTACTCAACTTTTGATTAAATTTTCACAAATGAATTTTCTCCGTGTACTTAGGCACTGCCGCCAATTTTATCGACAGTCACGTGTTACGACACGTAAGTTATAACGATTTAAAGTGGGACATGTGCTTACGAAAGGGCGAGAACGAGGCCCAGGCTGGTTGACAATGAGGGAGACTTCCCTTTATGAGAAGGGAAACAGCTGTTGGTCGATGGAGAGAAAAAAAAGAGACGAGAAGCAAAGAAGAGTGAGAGGGAAAAAGAGGCTGCCACCTGGCGTACCTGGCTTACGTTTACCTGAAACCGGCCAAGTACCTATACCTACCTACCTGAGCATTCTTTTGTCAGCTCAACACGCACCTATTTACATGTGAGACGAATAAACTGCCGCAGCACAAAGCTACTTGTCGTGTGCGAGAAACTCTTTTAGGAATTATTTCATTATTCCTCTAAAATTCTGATTCGCTCTATCATTGTAGGAATGTCATAAATATCCCTCGTTTTATCCTCAGGGACGTTTCATATTCAATGCTAGCGGATGAGAATATCAGGTCGCGTGCAGAATCGATTTTACCCACGCTTTCCTCTCAAGAAATTATATTTTATATTATTACATCAACTACTGCAGCAGCTTCTACTGTGAAGTCAAAAAAAATAGTTTTAGTTCAATTTTCTGACTACATTTAACTCTTCCTGAAATCAATGCTCTTGAGGTAACTATTGAACTTCACCTCCAGTTCCAAATTGTAAAAATATTGTTTTCTGGTATGCATGGGAGTTAAGGTATATTTATATATTTTTTTAACATGGTTATAACATTCGCAACAAGAGGAGAAAGTAAAATAGGCTATTTTTCTTCGCAAGGTTCACGGTTACTTTCCACACCCTCGTTTCCGGTCGGCGTACAGGCCATGGCCATTACACCTAGCCTTTCGTCGACTTCACGAAGGCATCCCATGTTTTCGTATTCACGAACCATCGCAGTATGACCTTCAAATATTTCTTAGTAACTCTGCTTACAATATTCGTAATGGACAGCTGAAGAAGGTGTGTATATATACGCCAATTGAAAAGAATTACTATTGCTCCGTGACAGAGAAGCAATAGGATTTACTAAATAAAACATCTTTAGGTGGAAAATTCACCACAGGCGAAAGAATTTATCAACCAATATGTTACCATAAAAGACCTCCACATCATAAAAAAAAGTCGGAAATATATAATTTAAAGACATAAACGACGGAAGTAATCAAATTCAAATCAATATTTATAACCAACGCGTTTCAAGTCATTTTAGAGCTAATATTCTAAATTATAGTTCAAAAAATTAATTTGTGAGACTGAAATTTTGTATAAAAAAACTGTTTATTACAAATTTGATATCATATAAGTTACAAGTATTATACAACACATTTAAAACTAAGGTACGCGAAGTGAGCAATTAAACAGATAAAAATGTACCTAAAACTTACGTTAATGTACCACGTAAGGCTTCTTGCAATTTTCTTCTCGCGATTGCCACACGGTCCTCTTGTCGTTTGATATCGTCATCTGCTATCGCCACTGCCTTTAATAATAAAGATACAAAAGTTATTTTTCAAATTGAATTTCTTCTGATGATTGATTTTTCAGTTATGATAAAATATGCGTGATAAAAATTACGGGTCACTAGTATAAAACCAGAGTTTCTACCTGAACGAGGGGCTGTTCAGGGTTAAGAAAAACTCCTGGATTCTTATCTAACGCCGTTTTAGATCCTGTTTGTCCAGTGACGGGTTGTGAAGAAACATGTAATGCAGTTGCAACGCTTTGTAGTAAAGTTTCTTCTGTAATGTACGGCCCCACTGGCCTTAAAGACCTTGGTAGGTCCATGACATCGAACTCATAACCATCTGGATCGCATGCTCTCAATCCTTCGAGGCGTTTCTCCCAGAATAACTGAAAAAATATTATAAGATTACGTTTTTAGTCTGTCTTTCTTACAATTGAGATATATATTTTTTTAATAAATGAAAGCAAACTAAATGCTCTGTACATCTATCTTTTACTTTTAAAGTCGAATTTAAACTTATAGTATTTTTTTGAATTTTCTAATATTCTTATTTTAATGTAATTTTTTAAGGTTAAATTAAAGCGATAAGAGGCATAGAAAAATAGTTAATTATATACCTTTAGGATAATCATGCACTTGCAAAATTTTCAGATAAGAAAAGATATTTAAAAGCTTGAACTAAATTGGAAGTTCAACATGAAATACAAGGTAGTGCAAAATTATAGTTTGAATCAAATTATAATGGCAATGACGATGATGAGTGTGCTAAATGAAATTACCTGTTTAGGTTTATCTTGGGAGCCATATTTGCTGTCAGTTTTATCGGCTCCTTCCTAAAGGAATGATTGGATACTTGTATCATGTGCAACAACAAGAAAATACTGGATATGTCGATTACAATTGCATACCATTTTATCATGAATTGCGAAATAAAGAGACCAATTTATAATTGAAAAATGAGAAAACGAAAAGGGGGATTTGTAAATAAAAACAGTTTTTACAAACTATTTTACAAAATATACAAATTTTGATGAACATGTCAATATGTGCAGAACGTAATTTTTAATTTAAAATTTTGCAGCTTGATAAATAAAAATACATCTATATAAACATTCTGCCTTGTAGTGCAATAAGTAATAGGTAGCAAAAACAATCTACAGATTTGAAATTTATTGAGCAAGAGAGATAAAACGTCAAAATGAATTTCCCACTTCTGCCACGCAATCAATTAAAATTTCAGCTAACCTGTTTAGGTTTATCCTGGTTTCCGTGTTTAATATCTTTAACTTTTCCTTCTTGTGTTTTATAAATTGTCACTGGTTGTTTGAAAATGGATGCTGTTTGTCTTATTGGTGGAACAAGTGATGCATCATTTCTCACTCCACGACTAAAAATAATTTTGATTATTATTGTTCTTATTCTGTTAAATATCAACGTTACTACAGTTACTAAGAATTATTCATATTTTGACATAATTTTGTAATGCTTCGACTTCAAACTTAAAAACCAATTTTTGAATATAGAATGCATACAACTGAAAAATGTATAGCAAAAACATACTTCGACAAATTTCTATCTAATTATAAATTAAATATATAGTACAATACACATTAGTGATTAGGGTATAAAAATAAAAACTCAAGTTAAATAAGGCGAAAAAATAAAAAATCACCAAAATTGATTTCTGATTAATAAGTTATGTTTTGTATGAAAAACAGAGGTGTAACTTCACTCTCATAAGCAGTTAGATTTTAATTAGGCTAATAATTGATTCTAATTAAAAAAACTCACCTGTAGTAATAGACATCAACCTTTCCCGTGGATGTCAACTGATTTTGACTTTTTCTAGGCGGTTCTTCCCGCGTCGGCCAGTTTGTTGGCAAAGCCGACGGGTATTTCTTTTTCTCTACAGCCATATTCATTTTGACTAACTCTTATGCATTACAACATAAACAATTGTATAACACTAATAAATAAGGTGCGTGTTTGTCTGCTAAGCGTCTGAAGCCATATTGGAAAATGGCTGTCGCCTTGACAGAAAAGATACATGAAGATAGGAGAAAAGTCGGAATCAGAATTAGACTGTAGCGCCATCGGTAGATAAATTTTGGATGTTCAGCTCAGTCGGTCAAGATATTAAAAATGTATTTTTGCATCTATTTTAATTTTATTTTCTACTATGAGTATGTAATAAAAACTGATAAAAACTAATAAAAAATTAATTCAGCTTTGATAAAAATATAATTTGAAGATTAATAAATTTCTTAAAATGTACATACATATGTCTCAACGCTTTGAATTTTTTTTAATAATTTTAAGCTCTGTAGAAAACAAGACACTATAATGTTAAATAAAAATAATAGAATGTCTTTAAACCTAAAACAATGATCATAACTATTATTTATTGTTTAAAAAAAAATGTTTAAAACAGATATATATGTTTATTATAACGTTAAAAAATAAAAATATGAATTCAAAACTTAATATTCCATATTTAAAAAATTCTTGAAATTTTAAAATTATTTGAAACTTTAATACTGAAGTTAATTATACGTTATTTTAGAATCCAAATAAATAAAGATCAATAAATTTAATCATATATAAAGCATTAATATTCTAAATAATAAAGTAGTCAATATAAAAGGTAATCATAATGTGGTAAGGGGGTTAAATGAAAGGAGCATATTAAGTATGAATTATATATATATATATATACACACACATATATATATATACATATCTATACATAAATGTATGCATATATACATATGTATATTAATTTAATTGCCAAAAGAAACAATTTTCGTGTAGCTATAGGAACAACATGAACTGCGCTTAAAAATGAGTCTTCTCTGAGTAAAAATGTAACACTTTCGTTTGATCCAAAATAAGGATGTGTAAAAGGCGAGCTCGGAGATATAGTTCAATAATGCGGGCAATGTTTAAAACAATGATCCAGTTGTAAAGTTTGTTTTCTTGTTTACTGTAAAAGAATATCGATTTGTACAGTTGTTTCGTTAGTGATAACTAACTATTGAAGATTTCTTGAGGTATCGTTGTTTCTATTGGTCTATTATCAGAGTTGCAGTCGTCAAAAATTGTAATTTATTTTCTATTTATTTCTTACATATTCTCATTTATCCTTATTAATTCGTTTCCCTGACCTTTACAATCTCGATTATTTTTTTCTCAAATCAAAACGAATTTAGGACGACCACAACAGTGACATTATATGCGTGTGTCTCCTGTAACAAAATATAAATATCGTTTTTTGCATCTGTTCTCTCATAGCTGGCTCCGAATAATAACGCCTTATCTAATACCCTATGAAAGAGAGGCCTCCAGCTTACACCGAAAAGTACGAGCGGAATTCTATGAAGCGCGCCTTATGTAGCTCAATATGCTAAATCACTAGTCGATATAAATTCACGGCCGACGAGAGCGTCCTTGTTCATCAGGTAAGCACAAGATTATACCGACAGTCACAAAAATATCTCGATGAATATCTCGCAAGAGCTTGCCTCTGGAAGTGCATCGTTACGCTTTAAAATTGTTCACGAACACTACTACAAACATCAGTCAGCGAAATAGGTACATGCTTCAATTTCTCGACCAATTGCTCCTTTTCATGAACGCAGCACCTGCGTGTGGAAAATCGCGTAAATTCATAAAATGACTCGTTGCTCTTCCTCCGCTTTACATGTACATTTATCCTCCTACGAATACAAATAATTTAGTAGCGAACACTTCTGTCCACTCCTTTACACATCTCAGTAAACTTCTTCTGTAATAGTAGTTTTTTCATTATATGCACACGTGAAAATTCATATTTTTGTCTGTCACGCGGAGCCAAGTCGCATCGCAGTCATACTTAAAAGATAATAAAATTCTATTTTACAGGAAATTCATACATATTTCTTTCTTTCTCGCTTTCTTTCATTACTTTGCTCTCTACTTAAGTTTAGGTTCTATACAATCTTACACATCTACTCACATTTCTGTCCATGTATATATATATATATATATATATATACTTATATATATTTATATTATATATAGAAATTTTCAATATAACTTCAATCCTTAAAATCTGCTCTCTATCATTCTCTCTTCAAAAGTCAGTCCGTAATTCGGGTTGATCCTGTTTTGGGTAGCACGCGATGTGCTACATATCAAAACGAACGCAAGCTCGTACAATAAACGAAGAAGTCTTGAAAACTTGAGAGCGAGTTTTCGCAGCATTTCGAGTTAAATAACAGATATTCTGGAATATTCTTTGCATATCAAAGAATACAATCCTCGCAAACCAGACTTTTATGTCCGAGAATGCGATTTTGGGTATTTCGGCATATAATATTTCCATAAATATCTCAACAAGCTTAGACTTCAGGAAAATGTATATTAACAAATCGTTACGAATTATTAGTATATCACTTCGTAAACGGTGGCCTTCTTGTCACCAGATCCAGTTACTATGTATTTATCATCCGTTGAGATGTCACAGCTCAGAACTGACGACGACTCCTTTGACTGTAAAAAAAAAGTTTAATTTAGAATCAAGGTTTATAAAAAGACAATTTTTTAATCAATACATTGTTGAGAATTCGAATTATAAAATTCTTAAATGTTTTGAATTTAAAAACATTAAAATGAAAATCTATCAATGTGTTTTTAATAAAATTTGACCTATTTTTTCACTCTCATTGTAGAAAAAAAGTAAAACCAAATACTTGAATAGAATACGACACACACCTGGAATATTGAAGCCCCATAAGGTGTACGCCAAGCATTAAGTAGATTATCCTTGCCAGTAGACACGAACCACTTGCCACAAGAAGCAAAGCGTAGTGACAGAACGCAAGATTCATGCAAATGGAGTTGATATTTGTCGGGTTTCGTAGCATGAAGTACTTCGACATTGGAGTTCTCCATTCCCACCGCCAACCATTCTCCCGTAGGGCAATATCCCAACGAGAATATCTGGGATGTGAAGTCGTGCTGTTGCAACTGTCTTCCTTCCCGGAGATCCCAAGACCGCACAGTATTGTCCAAACCACCAGTCCACAATTTAGACCCATCAGCTGAAATGTCTATACAAGATGCTCCATCCGTGTGTCCTTGGAACTGCCTGACGAGAGTCTGATTTTGGAGATCCCAAACTGCAATATTTCCATCACTGCAGCAACTAAAGCACACTTTTGAATCTGGTGATATCGCTAAGGCATAGCAAGCTGGGGCAGACGAAGTTAATTCTGCCTTAATCCTTGGCGTCGGGCTCGCCAAATCCCAGATACTGAGATTACTTGCTTCACCACCAACAATAAGAGTCCTGCCATCTGGTAAGAGTTTTACTGATCTGATATAATTATCTCGCTGTAAACAGTCCAACTGTGAGACTGGCTTTGCACTACTGCTGCCTCCTTGACTGATATCCCAAACTTTGACACAACCTTTGCCCCCAGTGTAAACATACTTTGTTGGGTTTGAGATCGTTACTGCACAGACGACTTCCCCATGAGTCAAAGTGTTTATCTGACGAGCGTGACGAGGAATACCGGCTCCAATCAACGCATCAGGTGGGAAAGGCACAGGTTGCATCTGACCTTCGCTCGAGACATGGAAGCTATATGCACTGCAAAGAAAAATCAGAGTTATTTCAAGTTTGTTAATTAATTGGTTTATAAAAAAAGACTAACTCTAACTTCTTTTATTCAAATTCTAAAGAACATGCTTCAATTATTTTAAAGTGACATGTTTGATAACATGTCTGCTATTGTATTGACCCAAAATTCATAGAATTTTTGTTCATTTCTCGTTATTTTGGCATAGGGACAGTTTCTTCTTGTTTTCTTTATTTAAAAAGTGTCAATGTTAGATATAAAAATATGCAATAAAGAAAGGCAAACGTTTCGGCCACATATGGGGGCCCTCTTCAGTGCCATTAATTTCAAAAATTAATTCAAAATTTCTGTATTAGAATATAGGCGATAATTAAAATAAGGATTATCATAGAAGTCAAAAACTTATCTCATAGCTTGAAATTCAAGATGAAGTAGTCCAGTATGCAGCAATACGAATATAAAAAATATTTAGAGTTCACTGTGAATAAAAAACCGGATAAAATGAAAAAACATAAAAATTGTTTGCAAACGAACCGACTGGAAAATTATTTAAATTTTATTATTAAAGAAGGATGCCTAATTGGTTATTGATGACAAAACGCGAACAAGGTTTAACTTTTGAAAACTTTTCTTGAGGACTTTGTTCTGTGAGAGATTCCGGTAACAAAGTCCTCAAGAAATGTTTTCAAAATTGAAACCTTGTTCGCGTTTTGTCATTAATAATCAATTGGGCATCCTTCTTTGATAATAAAATTTAAAAAATTTTCCAGTCGGTTCGTTTGCAAACAATTTTTATGTTTGTTCATTTTATCCGATTTTTTATTCACAGTGAACTCTAAATATTTTTTCAATTCGTGTTGCTGCATACTGGACTACTTCATCTTGAATTGCAAGCTATGAGATAAGTTTTTGATTTATATGATAATCCTTATTTTAATTATCTCCTATATTCTAATCTTTTACAGAAATTTTGAATTAATCTTTGAATTTATGGCACTGAAGAGGGCACCCATATGTGACCGAAACGTTTGCCTCTCTTTCTTTTTTGCGTATTTTTATTCTTCAACTATCTTTAACCCATTCGAGACCGATTGCACACCGTGTGTGCAATAATAATAATAAGCTATTATCCGTTAATCTGATTAAAATAGTCGTCGAGATAAGACTTTTTTTGAATTAATAGTATCTGTAAAGTATAGAAAAACAAAATTTGGCATTGGTTTTGTCGCGTTTCATTACTGAGTTACATTACTTTATTACCTTCAGACATTTTTCCAAAAATTTATTTCTCGTTTTTATTATTTTCTTCATTATTCAACTTATTTTTTTGACTTTTTACTATTTCTTAAAAATTTCATTATTGAAAGTAAAATAACGATTTTATATTATCTAATTACTTTTTAAATAAATGTTCATCAAATTTAATGATGTATTGTTATTTTACCTTACATTGCACACATGGTATTCAATCCGTTCCTCGCAATAAAAATTTTCTGAGGAGCGAGCTGCACACACAGTGTGCAATCATCTTATTTATGCGAATTCACTTACGAATCGGGTGATTTCCATAGCAAACAATTTTTTTTTATTAAAAATGAACATAAAGAAAAAAAAACGTTTTGCTCCTGGGGACCGTGTTCGAAAAAAATCGTCGTCTCGAATGGGTTAAGGTAATTGATCCACGAAAATTAGACCTCAGGTAAAAATAGATAATTTTGCTTTCAAGCATAGCAATATTATTATTAAAGGGCTATTTTGGAAGAGAAAAGATTAATTCTCATGAAAAAAATTTGAAATACAGAAAAATAATTTTAGTAATAAATTTTTGTTTACCCCAACTTTTTTTCTTATCGCTTCTTATCAAATTTTAAAAAATTATGCGATTTTAATAAATTACAAACCACGTTTTCAAGAAAAAGATTCCGTACAACTTAACCATTTTCAATTTTCGAAAATGAATAAATTATTATCAAATTCAGCAATTTGTTTATGAAAATTTCGTTTTGGAAAATATTTTTTTAACGGTTTTAGCCATTAAAGAATTTATCTTTAAAAATCAGAAACGGTGAAGTTGTGGGATATCTTTTCTCTGAAAAAATGATTCATGATTTATTAGAATCGTATAATTTTTTAAAACTTGGTAAGAAGCGATAATAAAAAAAGTTGGGTCAAAAATAAAATTATTTTTCTGTGTTTCAAATTTTTTCTTGCAAAATAGCCCTTCAAAAATAATATTGTTATTCTTGAAAGAAAAGTTATCTATTTTTGCCTCAGGTCTAATTTTTGTGGATGAAAACTACCTTAAAACGCGTTTCTGTAATGAATTTTGATCTTTAAAAATCCTTCATAGAGTTCTTGACCGAAGGAAAGCACCAAAATAATGAATCTGATAAGAATACTTGAATGAAGCGTTTGTGTTATTTCAGTGATTACTTACGGCTTGCCACCAGGTACACCAAGTGGTCCAAGGGGTGCTCTCATTCCTCCATGAGGATCATAGAGCTGTTGCATCGGTGGTCTCGTTGGGAACCCATTCAGAGCTCCTGGTGGATATCCTAGCATATCTACGTGCGGTCCTGCGGGGGGATGATGTGGTGGTGGGTAATGTGACGGATAAGGACCTACAGGTGAAGCTGGTACCATTGGTTTACTCGAACTCGATGGTTTCATGCCACCCGAACCAGAACTACTTCCACCTGCAAACATATCTATCGTTAGAGACGATAGAACATTTCCATGAAATTGTCGCTCTTTCAATTCCCTTCTTCAAATCAACACTATTCCAATTAAGGTGGTTTTTAAAAAATCAAGAAAATAATCTTAATAATTAATCGGATTTTCTCACTTTTCAAGGTCTCTTTAAATTTTTCATTGAATTTTTAAATTTGTATATAACTTTTTCAATTTCAAACACCTTTAATAAACTTTAAAATAACTAATTACAGGAATTGAATCGTTTGGAAACTTGAGAATGCCAAATTAAAATTATATTGGGTTATCTAAAAAGTATTTTCCGAGTTTTGACAGAAGATGATGTTGATAGTGGTATATCGGTAAGGATGCGCCAAACCCCGTGTCTAATACGGATTGGTCGGGCTGAGTTTATTAGAGACTTCCGGTTAAGTGTTAAGCGGTTATGTTTTTGTTTAGTAATTTATAACGAATGTGAGTATATTCGTTTAATAAGTATCTAATTATGATACATGCATCATAACAGATACATTGTGATGCATATTATCAAGAATGCGTATGACATCACTTCCGATCCAATTGTCATGGCGGAGGGCTCAGTGGGGGAACATCGGCCCATCCTTCCCTAAAGGATCCTTATATATCGGGAACCACTAATCCGATTGAGCCAAGTGAAAGCGCGTTTGACAGATGGCATTTGAGGTTACATTTTTGTGAAGAGAGTGTTGTACCACGGTCGTATAGACAGGTCTGGCATCTCCCGTGGTGGGGGATGTTCCCTTATCGTGACGAGTAGTAGTTTCGAAAGTGACCGCTTCAGCGCTGCAATCGAGTAGTTGAAGGAATACCCGTGGTTTACAGACAGCTTTCACAGCTGATTACGTTCTGGGTATATCTATATACATACATGCTACGGCGCGGTCATTCGGGCCACTACTCGATACTAGCGCTATCCGTGGCAAAAATATGAAACATTCTGACTTCAATAAGGGAACACCCCCCACCACGGGAGATGCCAGACCTGTCTATACGACCGTGACCGTGACCCAGTTATTCGAGCTCCTATCTCGCGAAAGTACCCTAACGGATGCTAGCGCCTCGTGCGGGAAAATGTGAAACTATCAAATTATTGCAAGATGTCTACCCTTAAACAAGCACGTCACCGTTCCCGATTTCGAAAAACCTATGTTAGAAAGCTTTCCCACAAGAGGCGCTAGACTTCCTTAGGGTACATTCAGGCGATAGGAGCTCAAAAAACTGGGTGCAGAATTCTCCAGGATAGCCGATTGAGTCGGGTCTCCTTATACTACTTCGTGGTTGTTAGTCAGTGTTTGTGTTAAAAGTTATAAACGTTTGAAAATGAGTGAAATTTCTGAAGAAATACGTCATGTGATGCTTAATCACTATGGAAAAGGCTATAGCGCATCACAAACATGCAGAGAAATTTGTGCTATCCACGGTGAGGATGCTTGTAACTTATTGTACCGTGCGTAGTTGTTTTGAACGTTTCCGTGGTGGAAATTTGGATGTGAAAGATTTGCCTCGCTCCGGCCAGCCTCTCACTGAAAAAGCCGATGAAATTTTGCAACTGATCGCGATAGATCGGCATGCAAGCTGTCAAGATATCGCTGACGCGCTGGGTATCAACCATCAAACAGTTTGAAATCATTTGAAAAAGGCTGGATATACAAAAAAAAAACTCGATGTTTGGGTGCCACATGAATTGACTGCACGAAATTTAATTAACCATATCGAAATCTGCCATACGTTGTTAAAACGCAATAAAATGGAGCTATTTCTTAAGAGATTAATAACGGGCGATGAGAAATGGATAAAATACAAGAACGTCAAACGCAAACGATCGTGGTCGAAGCGTGGTGAAGTGGCACAAACAACTACAAAGCTCGGATTGACGGCCAGTAAGGTGATGCTGAGTGTATGGTGGGATTGGAAGGGAATTGTCTACTAAGAAATTCTGGAACCTGGTCAAACGGTCGATTCGGTACTTTACTGTCAACAATTGACCAGATTACAGGAAGCAATTCAAAAGAAACGCCCAGAATTGGTCAATAGAAAGGGCGTTGTGTTTCACCACGGCAACGCCAGGCCACACACATCTTTGATAACTCACCAAAAATTGACTGAACTTGGTTGGGAAGTTTTGATGCACCCACCGCATAGCCTGGAACTTGCACCGTCTGATTATCATTTGTTTCGGTCTTTGCAAAACTTCCTTAATGGAAAAAAATTGGCCAACAAAAGAGCAGCCGAAAACCATGTCGCCAAGTTTTTCGCCACTAAACCACAGAAGTTCTATACCGATAGAATTATGAAACTACCCGAAAAATGGCAAAATGTCAAGGATAATAATGGCACATATGCACTTATATAACATCGATTTTCAATAAAGAAAAATTTCATTCAAACATTAATAAGAAATTCGAAAATACTTTTTAGATAACACAATATTATTCGTGCTAACATTTGACGATTAAAAGAGTTTGGTTACAATGAATTTTAATATCTTGATTTTCTTCTTTTAGATCATCTGTTTATTTTTTCAGACACAAATGAAACTAAGATCTTTCAGAAGTGAGAAAATTAACGTTTTTTAAAAGGTAGCCGAGTAACCACCCTGTTAAATAAATAAATGAAAAAAAGATAAATAGAAACCTGCATCTTTTGGAATTTGAAATGAAAAGTGTTTGAATAAATAAAATCTAAATGTACCTGCAGATGTAGGTGTGACAGGTTTGGAGATCGGTGTTGTAGGTTTTTCTCTTTCTTCCATCTTCTTGGCAGAGGGTGTACTAGCATTACTGCTGGTACCACTTCTAGGAGATGGAGGTGGAACTTCCTTTTTAACCTGGTTGTTAAGGGGGACATTCGATGGACCATGCTTGTCAAGGCCATTTTCTCTTGGCGACGACGTTCCATTTGCAGCAGGACTATTAGGTCCTTCACTCGCGTCGTCCACCACTAGATCCTGGTCGCTCTTTTCACCATCACTTTGCTATAGAAAAAACGTTGATCGTTTTTCAAATAGGGCCCAAAAATTAATTTACGCATAAAACCATTAGTGATACTTACATGGCCTGTGTCCTTATCTTGCTCTTTTTTCATCTTTTTTAACGAAATATGGTCATGGTGCTGTGGATCAGGCGTACTTCTGGGTCTGCTATACTTTTCTCGTTCTCCTGGAGATATCGAGTTTCTCTGTAAGAAAAAATATTTCCACTTTAGAATGATTCATCCAGTTTTAGTATTATTCAACTTGATTTCAATTTTAAATTGACATTGAATATAATTTTAACATGAAAAGAATTTTCTCTCATTGATAATAATTAAGAGGAGAATCCATTTGGCTTGCATACTTTGATGACATTTATAAATAAATTAAATCTATGAATTCATCCTTACAAATTGTCGATTTAAAGCCGTTATAGTATCTAAGTTTTGAAATAGAATTATGAAGTGAAAGCATGACAGAGTAGAAATAGACAACTATTATAGACGACCTCATGTTCCCTGTTTAAGCGAAATCACTTGCCCGTCCGATTGTCATAAATGTGGTAGCATTCCCTAAACATTGATGTGAAACAGTGTGCACTTCTGCCATCTGTCACAATGATATATCTGAGTCGATTTGGCACGTTGCCGTTACGTGGGCGTTAACACGGACAGAGCTGGGCATTAAGTGATTTGTTATCAGCTTCGCTTCTAATCGGGCGTAATTGCCCGCATGCATTAAATGTAAATACACACAGTTACAAGTCCCTCAGACATAATTCACTTTAACAAAGAACAATAATATTACAAAACCACTACACATTAGATCATTCCTTCCACATAAAAAAAACATTTATTAAATCTTTATTAATTCAAATATTATTCATATATTTTAAAGAATTTGAAATCTTTCTGTGGAAAAAAAGACGTTTTCGACTGCGCTAGGATTCGAGCCCAGGTCTTTCGATTGCCGGTCGACTGCTCTTTTAAACTCAACTAATTAATTTGAAAATATTCATATACAGTAGAAATTTCATAGGATATTGTTGTTAATCATTGGCTTTTGGATCCAGAAATGATAACTCAGGGGGTTACATACTTTCAGACGTTTCGACTTTGATCAGAGTCCTTATTAGTGATCTTTATTTCCAAAATATCAAGACATTTAATAAAATATTGCATATATGAGCCCTATTTTAGAATAAACTTTGGTAATGTGAAAAATGTAAAAAACCGTGAGAAAATTTACATAAAATTGTACAGAAAACATCGATAAATTACCTAAAAACTTTCTTAGGAATAACAATAAAATTCTAGCACATAACTTTAAGATACATCAACTAAAAAACTAATACATATTTGTGTCTAAATGTTACTAAAGATATAGATACAAGTACATATGTAGTATAAAATTACAAAGGAGTATTTATGAAAATTAGCTCAGAATTGCTAATAGGAGTTCTACACTGTAAGAAAATTTCTACCGGAATTTCCCAGAACATGTGACTGGATTTTTATTCAGCTTCAGCCTCGCGAAATTAAGACATAATTTCAGAAAATTCAATTAATTTTTAGTAAACTTATGAAAAAAATTTTTGATTTGTAATAGTAGTAATAGGAATAATATTTAAAGAATTTGAAAATCCTTCTGTGGAAAAAATGACGCTTTCGACTGCGCTGGGATTCGAGCCCAGGTCTTTCAAATTTCAAACCCAACTAATTAATAGGAATAATTTTACGTTTTGGGTAACTGAAAACCAGTTACAGTTTCGCAATTTTGTGATAAATTTTCGAACATTTCCAACAGTGTTGTGTTCAAATATTTTTTTAAATAATAACAACTTCTGATAAAAATACGTAAAAAACATTTAGAGTAAAAAATTGAAATGTAGCGAATAAACCTGTAACATGAACGTAAATTATAAATAAATTGCTCATAAGAATGCCAGTGTTCAAATATTAGTTTTATGAAAAAAAGAAACACATGTGTTCTGACAAAGTGGATAGTTTTATGTATTAAAAATAGTAAAAAAGAAAAATCAAATACGATCTGAAAAGCAATCTATCAATATTCTAAAAAGTTCACCCTCCTCTTGAAGTGAAAAATGATGAAATTTGAATTTCGTGAAACATTGAAACATATTATTTTGGAGGGTATATTTCCCAAGCGTAATTTACTAATCCAGCAAAACTTGTTTTCCTCGTCTCCCGCATTGGAATGTCTTGTCTCATCACTGAACCAGAACAGATTTACCCTCGGGGAGAACATCGCACATTGGGGGCGTAACTTTTCGCTCCTGGGTTTTTCTCGCGATTAAATGAAATGGCTTTTCGCGTTTGCGAGACGCGTTATCCAATAACGAAAATGCTCGTGCATTTTTTCTTTTTCCTCAAGTTCCCCAGAGACCGATGATGACCGCTTGAAAAAGGAAACATTTCGAGGATTTTCAGATATGCAATTCCACACGTATAATTCTCAGAATTTCTCACGAGAAATATATTATTATATTTTTTATCAAAAAACAAATAATTTACAAAAAATTTGAAACAAAATTTTGAAATTTTATTAAATCAGTGAATGAAGAGTTTCCGGTTTCTAGTTTCGATATATTGGTTCTCCTTATTCGCTGGAAGTGTTCGGCATCTGTCGAGGAGTCGGTGGTTCCATTTTCCGTTACTCTTCCTATGTGCCCATAAAATGCCCCGCTTTAACTTCATCCCATGTCAGCTCTTGAGCTCGGAGCTAGAGTAAATCTCCTCTTCTCAATTACCTCCCTGCCATCTCAACGCCTCTCTTTTGCCCCATTACCTCAACTCTATCGTGTCATCGTTTCACCCCACCACCCCTCTTTTCAAACTTCCAGAATGCAGCAAGGGGTGGGGAAAAACCAAGACACACATCAACGATGTTCTCAAGTTTGATCGCGTAAACTCCTGAAATTACTCCAAATATGGAGACCGAAAATTGCTCCTGCTGATGCAACTGACAAAGATGAAAAGAGGAGATAAGACGACTTTTCAGATCACAGGACAGTATGGCTTACCTCTTATGGGTTTACTGCAGAAAATATGTTTACCTAGGAACGAGGAAATACAAAGAGATGAGAAGGTGAGAAAATCCGAGGGAAGACTTTTCAGCCACAATAGATACAGAAAAGAGCGATATAGGATAAACTAAAAATAAAATTTCTGGAGCGTAAAATATTTTTTTCCAATAGTGATCAATATTTCAAGGTGCCTGTCTTCCTGGGATTCCTTTATACTCTGGAATCGTTCTAGAACCTCAGTTCTTTTGGACAAACAACTTTTTTGAAGTTTGTCTCTGATTTACCGATAGCTCTAGATCGAATTGTAATCTATCATTTCAGATGTTTTTGTTTCTAAAAATTTCTGAATTATATATTTAATTAGGTGATTGGATTCGAAATTTCTGGCACTGCAATTTTGATAATGCAAATTGAATTCAAATTTAAAGAATTTAAAATCTTTTTTTCGCAAAAAAAGTCGCTTTCGACTGTACCGGGATTCGAGCCCGGATCTTTCGATTGCCGGCCGACTGCTCTGTTGGTTAGAACAGTCAATCGGCAGTCGAAAGACCCGGGCTCGAATCCCGGCACAGCCGAAAGCGTCTCTTTTTCTAAAAAAATATTTAAAATTCTTTAAATACAATACATATAATAATAATAATACACGATTGCTTATTGTTTGCTAAATTTTACTGATTATAGGTGTAAAGATGTCAAGCGTCTACGTTCCACAAATTTAGTAAATTTATGTCGGCTGTCTTTGATATATACATATTATAGGTGACGCCGAATATTATAATTTAATCTTATGTATTATAAATTTATCCTGATAAGGCCTGCCATACAGTTGGTGAAACGCAAACAAGGACATGTTTATAATCAATAAAATTCAGCAAACAATAAACAAACATTTATTAATAGAAAAATAATTATTTTAGAAATTAGATTACTATAAACTTATAATTCGTTTTGACGGGATGTTATCTGATATTCTTTGTATATTTACACGCTTTTAAAACAAAAACAGGGATTTTTTATTTTCAAAGTTTGAATACATGAGTAATCGTGGAGACTTTATTCGTAAAAGGAGTGGATGTTCTGTGAAGTTAAGAAGAGGCTATCCTTTTAGAAGTCAAGAGAGAAGAGACATAGAACCTGAGCCTCGTTATCCAGTAATGGTGAGCCACCATTTATCCACGAGACTACGACCAGTTTATACGCAAGGATTCTTAGAAAGGAAAGCGAGAACCTGAACGCTTCCAATCTGGTAGGAGATTAAAAAAGCAAAAGCTAGGGAGGTCTCTTGACTCAAAGAGAACCGAGACCTCTCGGCAAGCGGTAGAATCTTAAAACGTGCCGATGTCTCGTCCTCAATGAAAAAAGATTGAACCTCCACTGGCACAGAATGCCTTTGATTCGCGGGCTTGAATAAACAAGGAGAAAAGTTTTTATTTTAAAGGACTCCTATCTACTTCCTATTTTATAGTATCAAGTCAGAATTGTATCATTAAGAAGCAATAAGTACACTTCGAAAACAAATCATCTTTTTAATTGAAAACAATTTTGTTTGAATCAACTTTCAAAATAAAATTCTGGTTAAGGCCATGGATCAATCGGACCATGTCAATAAATTACACATTTATTCGTTCATGTAAGATATACTTTTTAATTTATAAAGTATTTTTCTGAAAATTTTGAAAAAAACTCGAAAGCTTATGGACAATTACATAGGTAACTGTAAATAGTTTTTGCAAAATTTTCACTCAAACGAAGTTGGCAGACGTTCTCTATCGTGTTCTCTAGTATTTTCCAAATTTACAGGAAAATATTTTGTAAAATAAAAAAGTTGTCTTACACGAACTTTTACAGGAATTTGGCTACGTTATTATTATTATTCGTTCATGTAAGATAACTTTTTTAATTTATAAAGTATCTTTTTGAATATTTGGGAAACCTACCAAAAGACAATAAAGCACGTTTGTTAACTTATTTTCAGTGGAAATTTTGAAAAAAAAACTCGAAAGCCGAGCGCTCGAAATCTCGGAAAACTATTGTCCGCGCACGAAAATCGTGATAAAATTTTTTTTTCGGTCATTCACAAAAACAAAAATACTGTTTTGTAGAATTTTTCATGAGGAGTTTTTATCTTAATACAATTTTTACGCAACCTTAATAGTTTTTTAGATAAAAATTCGTGGAATACTTTAGCGGAGCCAATGAATCAAATGAAACATGTTGAACAATTTTTCTTTAAACAGTATTTTAATGTAAATAAAAAACCATGTTTTTGTGGTTGTCCCTGTGTAAAGTCTCTAATAAATTTCCGATTTCGGAAAACTTCCAGGGAAACAGTTGTGGTTAGAGCAGTCGACCGGCAATCGAAAGACCTAGCTGGGCTCGAATCTCAGCGCACTCGAAAGTGTCTTTTTTCCCACAGAAAGATTTCAAATTCTTTAAAACTCAAACATTTTTTAAAAAATGACGAAAATCGTATATTCATGTTCAAAACTCCTCTAAGAATAAAATATTAAATATTTTCACTTAATTCTAATTCCGGATTTCAGATTAGCAGAACAGCTGGAATCGTGGCAGCCATCGGGCAACTTTTTTTGACACGAGTGTCGTTTCAGATGTCTGAAGTCAATTTGACTCTATATATTGATGTGAAAAAATTTGTGAGAACTCTTGAAAAGTTAAGAAATATATTATGAAAACACTAAACTATTGTTTTTATTCATCAGAAAAAATAGCCAAAAAAGTCTAAAAACAAAAAGTTGTCACATAAGACGACCCCCTTAAATCTATTTTTACGAAACTCTCAATATTTTCCATGAATTTCCCTTTGAAAGTTCAAATCTCCCATCAATAATATACAATCAAGACCTGAGCAATTATTCCTAATGCTACTATGACGCATAATCAACAAATCCCGCAAATCAATCCTCCCTAGTTGATCGCCTCACAATTTCCCCTATCTTGGCTAGATTCGTGAGTATTAATAAAGTAAGCGCAAATGCAAGTTATTACTGAGGTATTCCTGTCACGCGATCCGAGCGAATGATTCGAGTAATTGAATTGCGGTGGGCACTTGTTCTATGTAGTGCTTTCTACCTTGTCGAGCATCTCCTTTTCACGACGACTGCAAACTCAGTCTTTTATAAAAAGTGACGTCTGAAAAAGTAGAGTTCGCTGTCGTCTTGACTTTTGCGGATACAACTTCGTCGTCACATTCAACGAACCCCCCCCCCCCCCCCCCCCTCACACACATATAGACTAAAACACAGCTACATATCTATCTGTCTTCCGAAGCGAGTATAGCACGCAAACTGATACCCAAGTATACTTAGGTACCTACTGCTGGGAGGAACCCTCGAGCAAAGAGGGTTTGTGCCACGATCAATATGTGGTAGGTACAGAACTAGGTAGTAGGTACGCCTGAAATGTATAGACTCTGTAGTGTTAGGGCTGACTTGCTGCTTGGTGTAGAGGCAGACAACTTGGCAAGCAAGCAAAACGAACGAACGAACGAAGGAAGGAAGGAATAATGGTGCGGGAAGGGTTGGTATTGAGGTTGGTGGTCGAAGCCTTGCCATGTCGGCAGGCCATGAGGGTGGTAAGTGAGTGAGCGAGCGACTCCTTCAACCACGTCGCCTCCATCCTCTTCCTCAGAGTACAACCCAAGCTACCGATCACCCACCAACCCAACTACACTCTTTAGTCTATCTCACTCTCACTCACTCTCTCTTACTTTCACCCTCTTCAATTTTCTCTGTCTCAATTACCACCCCAAAAGCCTGTTTCCCTATTCCTCACTCTACAGAGCTACCCCACCAGGAAGGTACGAAGTGAGGCGCATCTCCCAAGAACCCCAGCTGGTACAAGATTGCAGTCAGTGATTCTCATTCTTCAGATTTATGTATGAATATATCTTTCAATAGATTGAGAGAAGATCAAATAAAGCTATAGACAGAATTAAGGTAGTTCGTTCAGGAAAATAGATAATTTTGCTTTCAAGAATAGCAGTATTATTATTGAAGGGCTAATTTGAAAAAGAAAAGATTATTTTTCATGAAAAAAATTTGAAACACAAAAGAATAATTTTATTAATAAATATTTAAAGAATTTGAAAATCTTTCTGAGGAAAAAAAGACGCTTTTGACTGCGCTGGGATACGAGCCCAGGTCTTTGCGATATAAGAGTTTGAAATTGTCTACGAAGACACCTGTCAACAACGTATCCTATCTGATACACGAGTAGTGAACCTCCGATAATGTAGGCAGTGACAAAAATTTCAAACTCACATAATTAATTTATTAATAAATTTTATTTTTGCCCAAACTTATTTTCTTATCGCTTCGAGACAAATTTTAAAAAATGATGCGATTCTAATAAATCACGGTTCATTTTTTTAGGAAGGAGATTCTTTATAACTTGACCATTTCCAATTTTTGAAATTTAATTAATTATTATCAAATACAGCAATTTGTTTTAAAAAATTTTGTTTTGATAAATTGTTTTTCTATCATTTCAGCCATTAAAAAATTCATTTTCAAGAATTTTTAAAAATTTCCACAGAAAGATTTTCAAATTCTTTAAATATTTATTAATAAAATTATTTTTTTGTGTTTCAAATTTTGTTCATGAAAAATAATCTTTTCTTTTTCAAATTAGCCCTTCAATAATAATATTGCTATTCTTGAAAGCAATATTATCTATTTTTGCCTGAGGTCTAATTTTCCTGAACGAACTACCTTAAGGGGCACAACTAGTTTGAAATTTTGAAAATTTCGATTTTTTTGTTGTTGCATTTTTCAACAGCACAGCAGGCGCTTTTCGAAGAAGAGGAAGATGAATTGTATGGGCTTGGAACAGAAGATTAGCTCTAGGTATGATATTTAAAAATTTATAATAATGAAATCAGTACTTTTATCTTTAAACGCGTTTTTCTCAAAACTACATTTTTCAAATTTGCTGCAGCTGTAACTCGATAAAAAATTATCCGATCGATTTGGGTCTTTTTTGAACTTATTATGTACTTGTTTTTCCATACAATGACCCTCCAGTTATATGATTGGATGAAAAATATAATTTTGCCAGGCCAAAAACCATCATATTTTTGAGCAAAACTAAACTTTTTTTTTCGAAAATCTGCCATTTTGTTGCATTTGAATTTTTTTTACAATTGAGGGTCATTGTATAGGAAATATATTCTAGTTTAATACAAATTTTGGTTTTCTTGATTTCAGGCACTATGAAGGCTACAATCACTGCAGCAGTGGGAGAACTTTTTTTTTTAAGACTCAGAAGATGGTGGACAACTTGCTGAAAATCGAATATTCTCATCTGAAAACATTACTTTGTATTGATTATTTATGCACAAATATATCTGAAAAATTTTAAAACATTCGATGCAATACTTTTTTTTTTAAAGTATTGCAAAAATCACCTTTTCAGGTGGTCAAACTAGTTGTGCCACTTAAGTGACTAATTCTTTGTTCATGTTTAGTTCATAAGAATGGTCAACAAAATGTGACCTATGTGTTCATGGAATGAGATATATCATTTCGAGAGTAGTTTTCTGTCCTGAATATTCAAATCTGCCCTCTGTTTTTTCCCAGCACGTCGAGTTTTTGAGATTTTTTAGTTGAATTTTTTTTTTGAAAAATCACAAATTGTATGATAAAAGGGTGCAAACATTTTTTCAAACGGAAAGCAATACATGATTTCGATGCGTTTTTAACGCAGAATCCATTGATTGTTTTGTTTTTTCGTTATCTTATAGAGTTTCTGAGATAATTAAAAAAAACTAGAAAAAAAAAACGAAAAAATTGGTTTTACAAAAAACTTTATACTTAATTTAATATCTTTTATTTTTAAAATTTTCTCAGGAACTGTATAAGATATCGAAAAAACAATCAATGGATTCGGCGTTAAAAACGATTCGAAATCATGTATTGCTTTCCGTTTTAAACAACGTTTGCACCCTTTTATCATACAATTTGTGATTTAAAAAAAAAAAATTCAACTAAAAAAATCTCAAAAACCCGACGTGCTGGAAAAAAACACGGAAAAATTTGTTTTACAAAAAACTTTATATTAAACTAAATATCATTTATTTTTTATTTTTTAAATTATTTCAGGAACTGTATAAAATATCGAAAAAACAATCAATGGATTTTGCGTTAAAACGCATCGAAATCATGTATTGCTTTCTGTCTGAAAAAATGTTTGCACCCTTTTATCATACAATTTGTGATTTTTCAAAAAAAAAATCTCAAAATCTCGACGTGTTGGGGGAAAAAAACACAGAAAAAATTGGTTTCATAAAAAACTTTATATTTAACTAGATATTCACTGTATAAGATTTCAAATTAATTAGTTGAGTTTGAAATTTTTGTCACTGCCTACATTATCAGAGGATCACTAGTCGCGTATCAAATAGGATACGTTGTCGACAGGTGTCCTCGTAGACAATTTTAAATTCTTATATCGCAAATAATGTAAATGAATTCAAGTTTTTAAAGAATTTGAAATCTTTCTGTGGACAAAAAGACGCTTTCGACTGCGCTGGGATTCGAACCCAGGTCTTTCGATATATCGAAAAAACTATCAGTGAATTTTGCGTTAAAACATGCATCGAAATCATGTATTGCTTTGCATTTAAAAAAATTCTTTACACCTTTTTCTCATAAAATTTCTGATTTTTCAAAAAAAACACTTCGACTCAAAAATCTCAAAAACCTGACGTTCTGAAAAAAAAACAGAGTTCAGATTTGGATTCAGCACAGAAAACCACTCTGGAAATGATATATCTTATTCCATAAACACAAAGGTCATATTTTGTTAACTAGTGTAATTCGAGTGAAAATCAAAAAGTCCCAGACTCTCTTTATCTCAACCCAGGGAAAAGCTTTCCTTTTTTGCATAGTTGGAAAAAATCGTCATTACAGTTTATCGTTGAATGGAAGTTCTATGAAAACGACTGTTTTATGAAGAGGGGTTGTTGAAATGCTGTGACTAAGTGAGAAGCACAAGGTTACCCTAAGGGTCGAGATATTCCAGATTTTATGAAGCAATTAATCTACCGCTGCCAGCTTGTTGAAAATATACTCGGGATTTTAATGATTCGAGATAAAAGCGAAATGAGCGACTTAGTCCTCAATACGTAATATCAGAGAGGGATTTGATTAAATTTTAATTAGCACACATAATAGACAATATTTTACTCGTGTCACTAAAAATCTAATAACAGATTCATTAAATTCACATTTATATCAAATTATGCATATATTAAGTTCATCTTGTGAAGTATTTTCTTCGAGATAATTTCACGTCAGAGAATACGGCCTTAAACTCCATTTTTTATTCAATTTTTTATAACTGCGGTATAACTATTTGAATCTTCAAAATTTTTGAAACATATATAAAACACACTGAGAATAGTATATTATGTGCCTAGGCGCATAATAAGGGTTATTACGCGACGAGCGATAATGCTCGCAGGTGTTCGAAGCCTAGACAAAGCCGAGACGAAGCCGAGGCGCGATCAGTCCTGCGAGCATTTTAAGCGAGTCTTATAATCATCCGAATTGTGTGCATTGGCACATATTCTATTTTATGTGACTTCGGCGCATATACGAGTTTTTATGCGTACACTCGAATCCAATCTGAAAAGGTCGAAATGCCGCGAGTATCGCCCACCTCACTTGACATTTCGCGAATACTTCCGGCCATTTTGATTTTCTCGATCTTGTGTAGTAGTAGCGTACCGTAATAGAGCATGCGCAGTTCAAATGTACAAGTCTTTTTCAGTACGGTGCCAACGCTGTACGAAGAAGAAGAAGAATAAGAAGAAGATTACGCTCCGCTGTATCGTAATAGGCGCATTCGCAGTTCAATTTTTACATTACATCCCCTGTATCGTAATACACAACATTACGCTACTCTCGAATGTAGCGTAAAACGAGTTTACGCGCCGGGGGCACATAATAGTATATTACGTGCCTAGGCGCACAATGAGGGTTATTGCGCGACAAGCGACAATGCTCGCAGGAGATCGAAGCCGAGACGAAGCCGAGGCGTGATCAGTCCTGCGAGCATTGTCGGGAGTTTCGTAATTTCCCGAATTGTGTGCATTGGCACGTATTCTATTTTATGTGACTTTGGTGCGTATACGAGTTTTTTTTTATATGTACACTCGAATCTAATCTATTATCATTTTCATCCATTACACTTGATAATTCGCGACTAGTCCCGGCCATTTTGATTTTATCCATCTTGTGTAGTAGTAATGGATTTTAATAGACGCATGCGCAGTTCAAATGTACGAGGCTTTGCCTGTAAGGTGCTAACGCTGTACGAAGAAGAATAAGAAGAAAATTGTGCTCCGCTGTATGGCTATAGGCGCATGTGCAGTTCAATTTTTACATTTCATTCCTCTGTAGCGCAATACACAACATTGCGCTACTCTCAACTGTAGCGTAAAAACGAGTTTACGCTCCGGAGGCACATAAAAGTATTATTGAATCTATAGAATTTCTGCCAAAAGCATGTATATTGATTCTTATAGCATTCTTTTTAAGCAATCATGTACATGCTTTTAGCAAAAATACTATGGGTTCAATAACATTTTGTTCTCAGTGTACAGTAGAGCTTTAAAATAATCATGAATAATATTTAGTGTTATTTATATGTCTATCTAAATCATTCCTATTTTACCATTATTTTGAACACTGTAATCACGTTTGAATTGACGCAGCCCGGAGTTTATATCGAGATGCATACGAGACGAAAATTTTTACTCGGTGTACATTACTCTGCACTCTGGTCACTCATCCATGCATAGAATATTTAATGACTGCAACACAGAATGGTCCAAAAAAAGCGTCGGTAAAATACGAGGTTCGCGTTTATTTGAATCTCGGGGTTCAGCGAAACGTTGTCACAGGGTGATTGAAATTGAACGCAACGGCATATTTAAATAACTCCGAAATATGTGTGCCTCTAAAACTTGAGCGTCATAAACTATTAGGACAAGTCTGACGAATTTTTAAAAAAATAAAAAATACGATGACATTGTAAGACATTATTAGTTGTGATATACTGGTGAAAAAAATACGATTATATTTAAAAAACAAGTCTAAGAATAAACGAGAAAATAGTTAGTCATAAATAAACAAGCAATAAAGAACTTATAAACCCGATGAAAATGATAAAAAATGTGCTTCTGAAAATCAGAAAATAATCAACGTTTCAAACTGTATGCAGTAAATAACGAACCAATATGAGAGAAATTTGTCACTGTTTCTAACCAAACTAAAATCTGAAAACACATTTTTCTTGAATGCGGTTGTGTTTATAAATATATATGTACAATATCTCTCTCCTCTTTTTGCTGTTCTGCTCTCTCTCCTTCTGCATCCGAATCGTCCTCTTTCCATCCGGTCTCTGCGGTAGAATTTGCATTTTTAAATTAACTCGTCTCTGTTTGCAGATATCTCGACGAGCAGCGCCGAGGGTTTTACCATTTTATGCAACAACGCGCCGCGAGCACGCCCGATGCTCGTGGGGTTATCGATATTATTATTGCTGTTATTATTATTATCGGCCTCGACGACCCCCAGTGGCGTTCACCGTATTATTATCATTATGATTATTACGTCCGTTACAAAACTGCCTTTGTGCGATTCGCAATTTAGCCTGAATTTCGCGATAGCTAACACAATTTCTGATTTTGCAAATTCAATATTCTGCAAAAGTTTGAGTGAAAATTGAATCCGATCAATAATCAATAAATCGGTTGAGAACAGTGCGAGAAAATCAAATTAAGGGGTTAGGCCAGTCTAGAGTCAGACAAAATAGGCATATTTTGTCATTTTTCTCAGCAAAACCATGAAGTAAATCGAGATTACAAAATAGGGTTTTAATTATACATGTAATAATTTTTTTAAAGTAATAGATGTCAAAATGGCGACTGTGCAGCATTTTTCCGATAATAGCTAGAAAAGTATGTGAAGAAGTGCGCCATTTGGGCAAAAATCAATATATCAAAAAAACTTCAGTGACTCATCATAACTTAAAAATTAGAGAAGCTGTTTGTTTTTTTCCTGTGTAGCTGCTTCTGTGTTTTTCTGTAGCTCTGAATGTCTTACTCCGGAATATAAAGTTCTTATGTATCAAACTTTCTTCGTTTTATCCAAAAATTTACCGTCTAATTACGATTTGGCTGTTGAATAATGAAAATTAAAAAAAAAAAAATTTTCCTAATTTCACATTTTTTTTTATTGTTTATATTGGAGTCTTGAAAAGTATTTTTTTTTTATTATCTAACGTTTTTTAAGGGGTTATATACGTTGTGGTGGGTCAAAAAATAAAATAAAATTTTATGACTTATTTTCAATGAACATACTTTCAAAAATTTATGTTCAAAATTTCAAGTAGATCCGTGCAGTAGATCCCGAGAAACTACCTCATTCATAGCGCGCTATTGTTAACAAATTAAGCATACTCAAAACTTCAAACGTGAATATCTCAGAATCTCAGTTTCAATCTCAGTTTTTCAAAAACTGCCTTTGCGGTGAACACGATTTCTCAAAATTTGGAGACCAAAAAAACCGATTTTTTTCTTGCGTGTTGATTTCCGTTACCCGAAAACTTTCGTTCAAACGCACTGTGCTATAATATAAAAAAGTAAATTCGTTGCCTTTTTTGTTGCAGCTGAGTTGTTGGCATTATATCGTGTTCACCGCCAGACTCTGCGAAAAAAAAGCGTTTAAGGGAAGGAGTTATAACTTCTGCAATTTTTTATATATTTTCATAATCGACCACTACATTTTTTCATTAGAATATGTAATATTCAAGCCTGATTTGTTCATTTAGAATAAACCTTTGGAGATTGCCTAAAAAAACCACAAAAATGTTCTAATTTTCTTGGACCACAATGTATATAACCCTTTAATTCTTTCTAGTGAAAAAAAAAATATTTCAAAATTCGTCTGACAATGTTTATCCTAGAAACGTGCAATTTTTTAAGTTTCTTCCTTTTGTATTTTTATGGAAATTTTTTTTTTGTACAGTTTTTATTTTGTGTTTTTAGTTATTTGGACCAATTTTATATTTTCACACGTGGAATTCATTTATATCGTTTGTTACCACAATTTTTATCCTAAACATGTGCAATTTTTTAAGTTTCTTTCTTTTGTATTTATATGGAAAAATTTTTTTGCACACTTTTTATTTTGTGTTTTCAGTTATTCAGACCAATTTTATAGTTTCATCTGTGCAATTCATTTATATCAATTGTTACCACAATTTTCATCCGTCACATGTGCAATTTTTTGAGTTTCTTCCTTTTGTATTTTTATAAAAATAAATTCTCACTAATGAGGACTCCAATCTGAATCGAAACGTGTTAAAATATAAAACTTTGAGTTAAATTTTCTCTGGACCCTAAAGTCAACTAAGAACACCAACAATATTTTATATTAATAATAATAAACAACTAAGGGTCGATATAAGTCCTGTTCATTATTATTTCACATAATTTAAAAAAATACTCTGATCATTCCAAATTTTTTAGACGACTAGTCAATCTGATATATTAAAAGTTTATCAAAAGCTCTACAATTCTCTTCTGATCTCAGAAAAAAGAGAAAAAGTCGTCTGCAAAAATAATATCCATTCCAATTTGATGTCTTTTCAGAATGAAGGGGGATCTTCCGGAGCCAAGAAAGAAGAGCCTGTTCTTTCCGGAACTGGCGTCGTAAATCAGCCATCCGATTGGCGTCAAACGAGCCTTTCCCCTTTCTCTTTGTCGTGCTCTTGGCATCGGCAGTGGCCATTAGCTCTCATTCCTTTTTGCGACGTGTAATGACCTTAAAGCGCCCAGGCGGCCAGGTTTACGTAGCCATTCGTTAAACCACAAGTCCACGTCGGTAACCGCGCGAGAATGCGCCTCCGAGGTATTGTTGTCAGCTTTTTTTGAAGGCTCTGGGAGAGGAGTAAGATAAAAGAGGTAGGCGAGTCTGTGAAGCACGTGAGATAAAGCAACGATCGAGATCTTGGCGGACTTTTCAATTACCGTGCCTCTATTTTTTTCTCTTTCATCTCTCGCTTCTCTTTTTATTTTATCTCCCCTTTCAGGACAATGGGAATACCCTCACTCCTCTATCCTCATCCCTCTGTCTTTTCTTCCGTCTGCCCTTTCATTCATTCGCGAATTCATTCGAATAACGTAAAAGGCACTCTTGGTTTGTACATGCACGTGACAGGTAATGTGGTATTCGTGCAAGACTATGTTTAACTATAATTTATTATCATATCCTTTTCACTCGCCAACTTACGTCCGTATACGAACTTTCCCTTCGGCATAGTCAAGTAATTACTTTAATAATGTATTTAGAGAAAAACGTTCTTCAGCTCAATAACTATTCCATATTCGGTTACATTACTTTGTTTTATGCCCATAATTAAGTTTTATTTTTAAGAAGCATTTTATTGAGGTTGTTTCACTTTGCATTGCTAAAAGAGATTTGCTTCCGTTTAAAAAAAATACTTTTACTTTATTTACAATTATAGTCAAGTTAATTTATTGATAAGATACTCTTTCGTAAGACATAATTTTATTCAAAGCTTTTACTGTTTTAAGTATTCATCAGAAGTTTTAAAAACTTTAATGCTAGTTTTATGCATTTATATTAATTGAAAATTGAATTTGATGTTGGATTTAATTACTTATTGAATTTCCAAACTGTAATTGAAAATGTCAGTTTATTTTGTGACTGGATAGGTTGGTTGTTAATCTGCCAATGAATCTCTAGCAATGTGATATTTAAAAAAATAAATAAACGTCTGCAATTGAAATCTTGGTACAGTTGTAGTTAATTAAATATTTGTCAGACCATCTATATAAAGTCTTAATTGATGTTAAAGACAACTTTTCATTTAAGTCCCGTAATTTCTACCCTCGGTCTAAAAAATTAACAGATCATCTGTGAATATGAACTACCAACATTGGTGAGTAAAGGGTACAGAAGTGAATTTAATAACGAATACTCGTTTCGCTTTTACGACTGTAAAAGGGGTCCGAAGAAAAGGTAATGGAAGGGAAAAGATTCGCGAAGAAAACTCGTGGCGGCGTGGCATGGCGAAGAAACGATTATTATGAAATACGGAGGCGTAATTACGGGGCGGTCGGACCGTCGAGCATTTACTGCCGGCTCATTAAATTACGAACTAATTACCGGCGGCAAATTATTAAAAAGTTCAGTCGGTCGTAAAGCGAACGCATCGTAAAAGTACGCGAGCTTGCCTTGTGCCAAGATCCCAGACTCCAATGTTCATGTACCTCTCCTCATACATATTCTTTAATTCTATTTAAAATCATCTTATTTTATTTGTTTCAGAATTTTCAAGTGAACGCAAATGATCTACTAAAAATTGCTTGTGCTCTACATATTTGAAACCTTTTCCAATAGAGAAAACTTCGAAAAAGGATTGAGTGTTTAAGGGGGGCGCCCTATCCAGCATTTTCAAAAAATCGATTTTTTTTTTCATTAATCGATTGGGTCATGTCTTGAAAGTATATTCTCAAAATATTATGACTCAACTCTGAATATTGTGACATTCACAGTTCAGGCAGGCTGTGGCCGCTGTGGGTGCGAACCACAAACTCGAAACTTTAAATCGATTTTTCTCAAAACCATGTTTTCCAAATTGCGCTACACGATTGTGAAAAAACTACTAAACCGATTTTCGATTTCTAAAAAGTTTTTTGTAAATTATTAAATAAACGAGTGCATGAATGTCTGAAATTATAAAAAAAAAGTTTTTTATACACTTTTTAGCCACATTTAGCAGCCAAAAATGACGAAAAAAAGCACTTTTTTTTCAAGACGTGATTTCAATATTTTGAAATCAAATTTTTTGGAGTTGCTGACATTCATGCACTCGGGGGAAGCCTGCTGAATAATAAAAAAATTGGGTTGCATGTTTCAGATGAAAACTTTGGGCTCCACGATGTACCGCGAAAAATCCGTCCGCCGCGACACGCCACACGCGATCATCAATAAATCCGCCATTTTTTAATTTTATTTCTTGAAAAAATGTTTTTTTTTTTTAGTTCAAACATGTCTTTAAATATATGCAAAAAATTATTCGTGTGTGTTTTTATTTTCCGAGTGAAAAAAAATCCCAAAAATGACCACTTTTTGACGTGCTGGATAGGGCGCCCCCCTTAAGGGAGGATTCTACTTTGTTAGGTAAAAAAAATCGATTTTTTTTTTGTTTTGCTTATCGTATAGATACATGTTTCAAGAATGTACTCCCGGAATCTCAAGTCAAAATCTGTTGAATTACAAAAGTTACAGGCCGTTAGATAACAGGCGCCGCGCTGCAGCTGCGAAACTGGTCGTACACGCAGAAAAAAGATCAGTAAAATTTACAGGAAGTTCGGTACTTATTTGGACAACATGATTTTTTAGTAAATTTTACAAGAAGTTGAGTTCAATTAACAGATTTTCTGTACAATTCACTTAGCGTACAGTACAATCAACTTAACTCGGATCTTTTCGTATTCAGTAGATTTTACTGGACGCTGAGTGAAACGTACAGAAAATCTGTTAATTGAACTCAACTTCTGGTAAAATTTACTGAAAAGTCACGTTGTCCAAATAAGTACCGAACTTTCTGTAAAATTTACTGATCTTTTCTCTGCGTGTAGCGATTAGATAGCGATTGTTCAAAAATAGTTTAAACAAATGAATTTTGCAAAATTGATGCGAAATTCGTAAACAACGAATGAGAAAACTATGGAAAGCATATGAATTTTGCAAATACACTAATTTTTCCATATCATTTTCTACGGAAATTGTTTAAACAACTGAATTTCACAGTTTTTTTGTCTGATATGTTGTCAACGACCAAAAAAACCGTGAAAATATTATATAAGTTGTTTCGGTAAGTTTCTTATTTATTGAAAATCACTGGAGGCTGGAAACAATAATTTTTGATGATTGATAATCGCTACTGAAAGTCGAACATCATGAAACAAAAAAAAAATTGATTGCCACATTTAGATAATTTATTTTCTGTATCTTTGTGCATCTCTTTAGTGCATCTTTTTTGTTATTATTAAATGATCGTGGTTAATGATATGCAGAAATCGGTACAATTTAAGAATATGTCAGGTTTTTGTGTTTCAGATCATCGGGTTTAGCTCAATTACTTCCGCTAGCGAGTCATCTCCTCAAGGACATACCGCCATTGTTCAACGCCCCCCCTCGCCCCTCTTTCATGTAGCCAGTCAAAAAAAAAATATTTACAGAATAATTGTTTTTTTAATACCATACTAAATTGTAGCTTTCTATCTTTAATAGTTTCCTAAAAAATCATCGATTTTTTTTACCCAAAAAAGTAAAATCCTCCCTTAAGAAAACTAAAGTACCTTTGAATAAGTTCGGTATTAAGGGGTTTTGAATAGGGAGAGAAGCCTCTGGGTTGGGAGTTGTCAACGGAAGGGGATGACAAACTCATTCCCTCGCGCGTCAAGAACCTTTCAATTAGTAATTAAAACGTAACGTAGCGCTTCGCGTTCTCTATATTCCGCCACCCTTTAGGACCCTTAACCACCTCCTCTTTCACCCCCCAACTCTCTCCTACCACATCCTTCCGATTCTCTCGACTCTGGCGCCGCCATCTTGTGAATTAATTAATGCGTTCCTAACGAGATGAGAGGTGTCGGTAAGGCAGGAGAAATCGGAGTGCCCTTCTATACCCGCAAAGCGTAACGGAGTGGTGTGGTGTGATATGAAGAGTTGGGTGTAAAGGGGTTGGGAGTTAGGGGGAGCGTGAGAGGTATAGGGTGAATTAGTCTGTTCTAACCCTCCTGGGGTTGTAGGAGCTTTAAGCGGCTTGACGGCTATTTAAAGGGGTGAGGCAAGGGGGTTGGAGGTAGTGTCAGGCTTTGCGATCTCTCGACCCTTTCACTGACTCGTCACCCGCTATATACCGCTTACATAATGCAGCCACTCTAATTAAAATAAATTACACTCTCTCGTCGAGCCGACTTTTTTTTCATCCTCGTTCCTGAATCTATTCCTCTCTCCCTCCAACCCACACCCCTATTCCCTACACCACTTTTTCATTGCGTACTTTTAACCGCCACCTTCCTCGACCACATCCCATCCTTTTCCATCTCCCAACCACCTTCTAGTTTGCACCCCCGAACCTCCATGCCGAGCCGTCGCCTGGGTTTTTTCTGCCCGTTTATTTGCACTTTATTCGAGATTTAATTTACCGAGCGACGACGATGGAGGCCTCGTCGTTGCATTGAACGCAGCTCTGCTCGACTCAGTGATGGGATTAAAAGAGATAAAAAGAGAGAGATGAGTGTGGGGCTGAACCGGGTGTTCGAAAATACATACGCAGTCAATGCCAAATGGACCACTTCAGGAAAATGGCTCGCACTGAACGAGCAGCGGTCTTTCTTTGAAAGGGAAATAATCGATAGTAATCGTGTATGTCGTTGCTCCCTGGTGCGAAGACCTAAAGAGTCAAAAGAAAAGAATAGAAATATTTTTCGAGGTAACTTTATCAGGCTTTGCAGAGGGTGGCTTTTATTACACAAATCTCATCGGTTCATTATAAAAGCGACCTGAATAGTATTCTGGCTCATGCTGTCAAAATTACTTACATGTCAGAAATCATTTTAAAAATATCTGATGAGTGATGATTTTTAATTTCGTGACAAAAATAAATAAAATACTATTACTGATGAAAATCGACAAAAAGTCAATCTAGACAGAGAAACTTTGTATAGCAATATATTTTTTATTTTATAATGATAATTTTAAAAAATATTTAATATTTTTGGTGTTCTTAGTTAGCTCAACAATATTTTATATTAATACTAAGGGTCGATGTGAGTTCTGTTCATTATTTTTCCGGCTACTTAACAAAATAACAGGTCATTTTTTGTTTGGTAATATTTTATTGTGATGAGATCGCAGTTTTTCTGACTTTTTTATTCTGTAATAATTCTTCTCAACTTCTACAATTTCACTATATATATAATCTTTCTGACGGTAGTTTAAATAAAAATTTCTGTACAGTTATTTTGTGAATTCAACTATTCAGACCGATTTTATAGTTTTCGCACGTACAATACATTTTTATCGTTTGTTACCAATTTTTTATCCATCACGTGCAATTTTTTGAGTATCTTATTGTTGTATTTCTATAGAAAAAAATTTTTGTACAGTTTTTCTTTTGTGAATTTTGTCATTTAGACCAATTTTATAGTTTCACATGTGTAATTCATTTATATCGTTTTTACTACAATGTTTATCCGTCACACGTGCAATTTTTTAAGTTTCTTTCCCTTTGTATTTTTATAGAAAAAATATTCTAGTACAGTTTTCATTTTGTAAATTTAGTTATTTAGGGGATGACTTTTTAATTTGGCTTTAAGGTCCAGAAATAATGTAAACTCAGGGTTTTATTTTTAACGTTTCGATTAATAAATAATCACTGATGAGGACTCCAATCTGAGTCGAAACGTTAAAAATGAAACCCTGAGTATACATTATTTCTGGACCCTAAAGCCAAATTAAAAAATCATCCACTATTAATATTATTGAGGGTCGATATAATCCAGTTATTTATAATTAGTTACTTAGACCAATTTTATAGTTTCACATGTGTAATTTATTTATATCGTTTTTACTACAATGTTTATCCGTCACACGTGTAATTTTTCAAGTTTCTTCCCTTTGTATTTGTATAGAAAAAATATTTTTGTACAGTTTTTATTTTGTAAATTTAGTTATTTAAACCAATTTTATAGTTTCACACGTGCAATTCTTTTATATCATTTTTTACCACAATGTTTATTCGTCACAAGGACAATTTTTTAAATTTCGTCCTTTTGTATTTTTATAGAAATAAATTTTTACTAATGAGGACTCCAATCTGACTCGAAACGTTTTAAAATATGAAACTTTGAGTTACATTTTTTCTGGACCCTAAAGCCAACTAATAAAATCATCAATATTTAATAATGATAATTCTAAAAAATATTAGGAATTAAGGGAAAATCGAAGTGCAATGGTAATTATTCCTAGCCGAATGGAAATTTTTCGCAGTTCAAAATACCAAAGATTCGAAAAATGATATGAAACTCAGGTATAGGTTATAGTAAAATTTGATATAATCTATAGTAAATTATAATATAATTCATCTGAAGTTCAGTATTTTGCTGCGGAAAATCCTCATTATTACAAGTTTTTCCCTAAATTGAAACGTAGTTAACCAAAAATTGTAAACGTGGGTTTTTCTTTGTAACTATTTGAGTTTCGCGCAAAAAATCCTAAAAATCATGACTAATTGTAACTTCACCAGCAAAGTTTCTAAGCTGCCTGAGCTTTTTGAATAGCTTAAAAGTCCAGAAAAGAAAGTGATGTAAATTATTCCTTCGATATTCTATTTTTCACTGAAAGAAGTTCGTCTGTTTCAACGAACCAAAAAGTAATCGCTTAAAGAGCTAGAAAGTAATAACCCTCTTGAAAGGTCTCTTTCCGCAAACGAACCGTGTGATGCCGGGTAAAAATTTCAAATCCGATTTCCTTCCATTTTATTTCCTCTTGCCATTTGCCCCCCCCCCCCCTCTCTCTTCCTCCTCATTCATCCCTCATCTCTTTCCCTCGAGTCTTGCTTCTTTTCGTTTTATGAATTCGTTATGAGTCAATGCCACCTCTTTAGGGTCGAATGTGAACATACAGATGCGACTCTACACCCTCCAACGTCGATTTAATAAGAAGGGAAATATTTCTCACCCGGGAGCATCTTCTTTTGTAAATCTCCCCTCAGCAACTGGAGGATTTAGCATCTCTTGATCCGCGACGAAATTCTGGGGCAAATCTTCGTCTTTGATGATCGTCTCTGGACTTGAACGAGATCGAATCACAGAGAGGGAATAATGCGAATTGGCGGAAACAACTAATAAATCCAGAAGGCAAAAGCACCGCATGGCTGGAATTTCATTTACTTCTGAGCGACGTTAATTAAAAAATGCAGACAGCTGGAAAAGCAAAGAGAAGTGTCAAAGATTACTGAAGCCATCGTTGGAAAATTTTTACTCTTTAATGTCTTTTTATGCTTACTTAATAATTGTTGAGATAGCAAAGCTTTCTTCTCGACTACTGGAAAAATGTACTTCAATATTTAGAACTGTTTGTGAAAAAAAAAAACTTGAGTTGTAAAATCTACAGTTTAGAGTCTATTAAACTCTTGAAATATTCAAAATGGTTCTAAGGCGAAAATACTCAAGCTCATTTAAGGGGCTATACCAGTGTGACACTTTCAAAAAATTGACTTTTTTTTTTGGCTTATTCGACAGTTTGCACTTTTATGAATATTTTGTGAAAATTTCAAAGTCGTATCTGTAATATTTTTTGAATGGCAGTCTTTCAAAGAGGAACCGCTCGCTAGCGTAAACTCGATAGGTAAATCTTTAAACGCGTTCTTCTCAAAATGAGATTTTTCCAATTTTCGGCCATTCTAACTCGAAGACTAATTATCCGATTGACTTGAAATTTTAACTGACTACTCTTGACTATATTTGCCATACAGTGAACTAGGATATTTTTAATCGAATGAAAATTGAAATTTTAGCAGATAAAAAACCGACCATTTTTTAATAAAAAAATATACTGTTTTCTTCATATTGACGCCATTTTGTTCGATTTTGGAATTTTTCAAAAATCGTAGTTCGCTGTATAGAAAATACCTTCTACTTTAATGCCTTTTTTTTCCATTTCAGTTACTCAATCGACCGGAATCGTGGCCGCAGTGGGGGAACTTTTTTTTTTCGCGTTTCCGAAGACAGCGCATAACTCGCTTAATTTTCAATATTTTTTAATGAAAATTAATTGTAATATTCATCAAATATAGCTAAATACATTGTTAATTTTCAGAAATATTTAGTTTAATAGTTTTCTTTAAAAAAATTCCCAAAAATCACTTAAATTTTAAGCTCTCACACTGGTATAGCCCCTTAAAACGGATTTATAAAACACAACAGCAATTGCCTCCAATAAAAAGAAAAAGAATAATATTCATATTAGCAAACTGCTATTAAAATCAAAAGCCTCAAGTGCGAATTGCCGAAGCTGATAAGACGGCACAAGATTGGCCCAATCTCGGCAGCCAATAGTCGGCTAATGTTATTAGGCCTACTTCGCCGTTTGCATCGGTCAAGTGCTGGGCCGACGATGGTCGATTGTCGCTCTTACTATGGCATCCAGTACCGGAAGTAAAAGAGTCGTAGTCTGGCCCATCGACGGCACATTACTGGGCCATGTGTCACTTTTACCACGTAAAACTATTCCGAAAATGAGAAAACTAGAGTTCAGCACAGCATCGGCCCGTTGCTGTGCCGAAAACAAGTGTTGGCGGCCACAGTTTAGGCCAAAATTGACCACCAAGTCCATACCGTAGTTATCTTTCCAGCACGGCTTCGGATATCAAAGTTTAAATACATTTAGTCAAGAAAAAAGCGAACAGTGAAGATCGAAGCTATTAGTAATTTACACAGAGAAACTTTTTATATCAATTTTTACTATAGTATTTTTCAATTTTGGGAAAAACGTATCACTTTAAGAATTGTTATTAAAAATACTAAACTTTATAATAATGATATGAAACTTTAGTATAAACTATAGCAAAATTTGCTATGAACTATGCTGAAGTTTCATATCATGATTATAAAGTTTAGTATTTTTACTAACAAAAATTCTTAAGGTAGTTGTCGTGCCAAAAATCAGTCTCTGGAAAAAGAAGTTTTTCTATGATTTCAAGACTGGAAATTATATCATCAGCCGTGTCATATGTAAGGAAAGACACTCTTTTTAATGAAAACATTTAAAAATTACGAAAAATAATTGTTTAATAATGTCTTTTGTAATAGGATTTTTCCTTACTATCGCTGCTTACCAATTTTTTGAAAATGATTGAAGTTTCTTAAATCATAACTTATTTTTTCGGGAAAAATATTCTCTACAACTTAACCGTTTCCAATTTTCAAAAATGAATAAATTATTATCAAATTCAGCAATTTGTTTATAAAAATTTTGTTTTGGAAAATTGATTTTTAATGATTTCAGCCATTAAAGAATTTATTTTCAAAAATTGGAAACGGTTAAGTTATAGAGAATATTTTCCCCGAAAAAATAAGCTATGATTTAAGAAAGTTGAATCATTTTCAAAAAATTGGTAAAGAGCGATAGTAAGGAAAAATCCTATTACAAAAGACATTATTAAACAATTATTTTTCGTAATTTTTAAATGTTTTCATTAAAAAGAGTGTCTTTCCTTACATATGACACGGCTGATGATATAATTTCCAGTCTTGAAATCATAGAAAAACTTCTTTTTCCAGAGACTGATTTTTGGCACGACAACTTCCTTAAGGTAGTACGATCACGAAAATTAGACCTCAGGCAAAAATAGATAATTTTGTTTTCAAGAATAGCAATATTATTATTGAAGGGCTAATTTGAAAGAAAAAAGATTATTTTTCATGAAAAAAATTTAAAACACAAAAAAATAATGTTCTTAATAAATTTGATTTTTGCCCAAACTTATTTTCCTATCGCTTCGAGCCAAATTTTTAAAAAAGATGCGATTCTAATAAATCATGGTCCATTCTTTTAAAAAAAAGATTCTCTACAACTTGACCGTTTCCGATTTTTGAAAATAAATTCTTTAATGGCTGAAATTATAAAAAAACAATTTTTCAAAACAAAATTTTTATAAACAAATTGCTGTATTTGATAATAATTAATTCAATTTCAAAAATAGGAAAGTTCAAGTTGTAGAGAATCTTTTTTCCAAAAAAATGAACCGTGATTTATTAGAATCGCATCATTTATAAAAATTTGGCTCGAAGCGATAAGAAAATAAGTTTGGGTAAAAATAAAATTTATTAATAACATTATTTTTTTGTGTTTCAAATTTTTTTCATAAAAAATAATCTTTTCTCTTTCAAATTAGCCCTTCAATAATAATATTGCTATTCTTGAAAGCAAAATTATCTATTTTTGCCTGAGGTCTAATTTTCGTGATCGTACTACCTGAAAGTGATAATTTTTTCCCTAAATTGAAAAATACTACAGTAAAAATTGATATAAAAAGTTTCTCCGTGTACGTTTCTCATTGCGGCATCGAAAACAAAGGAATTCTTTGAAGCAATAGATGCAATAATGTCTTCTAAGTAAAATAATCTTGAAAGTGTCGATTTAAGAGAAAAGAAATAGTCTCTAATAAGAGTGAGTTAATATGAAATAAAAATGGGCCAAGGCTATAGTATAATAATAAGAAGAAATTGAAGATTACGAGAGTGTAATTGATCCAGCACGAAGTTGTAGTTGCCTCTCGTGAGGACCTTAGGTGGATAATCCTGTAATTCGAGTAGAGCGTCTTCTCGTGTGTGTGTGTGAGTGACGATACAGATATTTATACGATGTACCTGATTGAGTAGGTACTTGGAGGATAGGCTTGGCCATTAAGGCAGCGGGAATGAGGGAAGGAGATACGTGCTGCAGACAGTAACGTTATATGGCTCCGTGTCCGTGCAAGCTCTCCCCATTAGCATTCATATTTCAATTTCATAGCCCTCAGGACCGTACTTCCAAGCCAAGTGGGCTCTTCGAGCAGGAAAACAACACCGACCAACGATTATTATGTAGCCAGGTACGGACATATGAAAACCTATTACCACCTATCTTCACCCATCTAATCGACGCTCAATTATCGATCCTCAATAATTATGCACATTAAACCCAATCTTATTGACCCCAAAACCATCTACTTGAAAATTGCTCGAATTACAACTTCAATATAATAACCTAATTGATATCCTTTCCTGAAGATGAGTTTTCTCTAAAACGTAATTAACGAGGAATTTATACAATTTTAGCCCATTAAAATAATGATTTATTAACCATATAAACTATGAGAAAAGACAGATTGTTAGATAAAGGTTTTCCTTTTATGCTAGAATCGATTTCTCAAGTACACAGGGTGACCATTTTCATCGACGAAAATAATTCCCGGTCATTAAAAATATAGTTTACAATGAATAACAGTTAATGCAATGGGTTTTCAAAGTTTTTAAATATTTTTTATTTAATATTCTGAAATGAAATTTCTCCTGGTATACCGAAATCATGAAATAAGGTGGGAATTTCGAAATGCATAATATAATATATAAGTAAATCACTTTATGTAACACATTTCAAACAAATTAAATTGGTTTTATTTGGAAGGTATAAGTAGCCTTTCCAGTGTTGTATAGATATTATTGAAAATCGTCGACGTTTCGACCAAATTTTTGGTCCTTATCAAGACTACAAAGGAATATTGTATTTAACATAATTATTTATCATAATAACGAATAAAAATTACAAACATAAGTTAAAAATGAAAGGAAAAGAGAGAAATACATATACCAAAGATAAATTACTAAAAATGGACATTTAACATGTCATTGTTTGAAGAAGAAAGATGATTGGAAATTTATCTTTGGTATGTATTTCTCTCTTTTCTTTTCATTTTTAACTTATGTTTGTAATTTTTATTCATTATTATGATAAATAATTATGTTAAATACAATATTCCTTTGTAGTCTTGATAAGGACCAAAAATTTGGTCGGAACGTCGACAATTTTCAATAAAATCTATACAACACCGGAAAGGCCACTTATACCTTCCAAATAGAAATACCGGTAATACCAAATATTTTTTAATAAAATCGTTTTTATTGAAGATTTACAAAAATTCCCGGTTTCTCCAGGTCACAGGAAATTACCGGTCATTTCCTGGTTTTCCCTGGTCCAACGGCCACCCTGGTACGGTAATACGGAAAAGAGTGAAAACAATTATGCATCAAAAGTGACTAGCTAGTAAATTACATTTTTGTAGTAGATGAAAGAGTTAAACTTATAAGACCTATAGAATTTTGTTCGTATAATTTTTTTAATTACCTATGGTTAGAATATTAGTATTCTGATTTTTAAAAATTTCATACCTTTTTAATGTTAAGAATTTTAGTTCATACTTTGGTAATATTTATAATAGTTAAAGCGTGAATACTGATAATTATGAATAAAGTTTTAAGATTACATAAAAGGTAGAGAAGCGTTTAATAAAATCGAAAAACTAGATAGAACCAAATTACCGTAAAAGTCAAAGCAATCGCGATAAAAACAAAGTTTTCAATCTCATTTCCTGTTTACCTTAACCGCGTATCGAAAAGGGCGTTGAATGTCCTGGGTTCGCGTAAAATTTTACCTCGTAAAAAAGATTAGATAGGTACCCCCCTCATTCTCGGTATGTACGTACCTGGGTTGGGTGAATGTTGAGGGGTTGGAGGCATAAAGGGAAGGATAGAGGTGAATATAAAAGCCCTCGCTTCGCGAAAGTTGAACGTGAGTGTAAAAAGCTCGTCGTCAAAAGCATCAGCGTACATAAAGCAACGTCGACTCAACCGCTTCGCGTTTATTAAAAGCTCCCTGAAAAACGTTAACGCGCTTATAGCCGCTCTCTACGGCTTCATGATACTCTCAGCGAATTGCTGGAACCGATATACGATCCTCACTATATGTACATCGTAATTTTCACAAAAAAAAAAATTTGTTCAAAGCGTCCGCTTTAACGAAAATTCATACGTTTAATACGAATTGGCAGTATTTTTTTTTGATTTCTAGAGTCTTGTATATGCATTTTCACTTTCTGAAAGAGTACCAAATTTTTTACAGGCAAAAAAATTTCGTCAATTATATATTAAAACTTTTCAGTGAATATATTGAGGAAAGAGTGGAAAAATACAGTTTGAACTCGTAATTTTACAAAATATTAAATTGTTAAATTTTTAACATTCTGAAATTTTCATTTATTGGGGATACTGGCATTTACAGAAAAAAGTTCTGCAGAATTTAGAGAATTATTCAGAATAAAATACAGAACGTTCGGGAAAAATTCTTAAAAGTTCCACATTAATTATATGTGGAATAATTTATAGTTTTATAAATTTTGTAGAATTTTGTTCTGTAAATGCCTGTATCCTTAACTTTTAAACAGTTTTATAAATTTCACTGAACTATTATTTTATGTGTAGACATATTTAAAATTTTCTCTAAAAATAACATGAAACACTTCAAACTTATGCATACAACAACCTCAAGATTAACTGTTTTGGGAATTTTTGAAAAAGATATTGCGGAAAAGTCAAAATTTCAAACATTGTTAAAATTATGAATAACCTTTGAAATAATTAATGTTTCTTGATGTTCTTCGACTCATTTTAAAGGTAAATTTGCGTAGGATGTAAAAAACGTGCCAAAAAAGTTATACTAATTTTCCCCTAGATTCTTAAAAAAGTCTAAACTTAGAACAAAAAAAAGGCGTTATAATTCGAAAAATTCTAATACTCAAAAAATGGATTTTAAAAATACATATAAGTGATAACCCACAAGAATTTATTAAATTTGATTGAAAAATGGAATATAATTATTTTTAGTATTTTTTCATAAATGATTTTGCAAGTTTGAATTTTTCGCCGGTTTTGCTCTAAGTTTGGACTTTTTTACGAATCTAGGGGAAAATTAGTATAACTTTTTTGGCACGTTTTTTACATCCTACGCAAATTTACCTTTAAAATAACTTTTTAAATACTTGGTGTTTTTCAATGTTCTCCGACACATTTTGTAGGTAAATTTATATGAAATGTAAAAAAAAATTTGTCAAAAAAGGTATGCTGATTTTTCCCTAGATTCTAAAACGGTCTGAAATTGAAATAAAAAATGCGTAAAAATTCATACTTGCAATTTTATTCATGAAAAATAGTACAAATAATTATATTTAATTTTTCAAGGCAATTTAATTCCTTCTTGTGGGTTATCACTTTTATGTATTTTTAAAATTATTTTTTTCAGTATTAGAATTTTTTTAATTTTTACACATTTTTTGTTTTAAGTTTAGACCGTTTCAGAATCCAGGAAAAATTAGTATAATTAGTATTAAAAATTAGTATAGTTTTATATTTCACATAAATTTACTTTCAAAATGAATCGAAAAACATCAAAAAAAAGATCAATTATTTCAAAAATTATTCATAATTTAAGAAACGTTTGAAATTTTCACAATATCTTCCTCAAAACTTGACAAAAACAGTTCATCTTGAGGTTGTTTTATCTATAATTTTGAAGTCTCATGTTATTTTTAGGGAAAAGTTTCAATATGCGTATTGTCAATAATAGGAAATTTTATTTGATAAAAAAAAAACAGAGTATAATAATTTGGTCACCGACTGTAAAATTAAAAACTGTAAAATCGGGATCTTTATAAAATTATTACTATTGTCAGAAAAAAAAAAAACATTTATTTAATTTATTCAGATCACAAGAGTGATTCGAGGTTAAAATTTGTGAAAATCAAGTATCGACTAAAGCGACCACTCGGGTGAATGAGTCCTTGAGTGGGAATATATAGTGTTTATTCTTAGGTGGAATAATCACCGAGTGAAGGATAAGGGGTCGAAGCATTGAATATTCCCTCGTCGAAAAGCGCACGTAGTACACAACGTATACGTGAGAGTTCTCGAGCAGCACTTATAAGCCGACATCATTATCTCGCGAATCCCGGATTTCACCTCAATATATCCTCCGCTAATCTCCACCTTATCCCCCCCTAATCTCGCGAAACCTCGCTCGTTTTCTCTCACTTTACCAGCATAGATGGTTCTTGTTATATATGGATATATAACAACCCTCACGTCTACGCGATACCATTCAGCGCCCGAGGGAGGGACATTCGTCACTCTGCCAAAAGGGAAAGGGGCATTAAGGGTGCGTCTGAAATTGAATATTAGCCCACAAGATTCTGAACAGGCCTTCGAGCAATTCCAGCCCTCGACAGGAGGTCGATCTATAAAATTTCTTCCACCTAACTCCCGAACTAAACGTCCAACTTTCAGAAAATACTGCGACAGTTCAGATTTCAGAAATCCTCAACCCTCATATTCTTTTCTTTTTTTTCTGAGATATGAAAACTTTTCTACTTTTGCGAAATGAATTCTCCTTAATTATGAAAAATTTCAAGTAATACTTCAATTAGGTGATAACATTTTTTTCCACTTACATGCCTCTCTTCTGCTGGATTCAGACCTGTAACAAAAAAGGAGAATTAAGTTAATTCAAATGAACATTTAATGCAACTTGGTAAAATTCATAACTGGAACATTTATGCAGTTGATTAATTGTGTGTGTATGTGTTTCTGAGAGAAAGAGAAGATAGTAATTTGACTCGTCAGTGGACAGAAGAAGGAGAAAAGTTTTCCTCAAATACTCTGGAAAGGAGTCAGCACTCTTGGGAATTTCTGAGGCAGAGAGGGTAGATTTGAAGTAGAAGTAGAGTGAGGAGACGGAAAGGGAAGAGTAAACCGAGGACACTATTATGGGGTGGAGGATCTTCAACAGAGGCTTTTGTCCTTTCAGAGCAGAGTTCATAGTTTGCCCTCGCTCGATTGCCCCAACCACCAACTCCTGGCCGGGTACACTTTCTCTCGTAAGAAATATCTTAACGATATCTTCGTCTGAATGGGATATAACATATAGTCCTCTTGTACAACCACACTTATTTCAACTTTCTTACACTGTGGAAAAAGCATTTTATTTTGAGTAATCAAAAAAACACAAAAAAATATTAATATATTTAATGGATTTGAAACTCAGATAATGAAAAGTTATACTTTTATTTTTATCTGGAAAAAATTCAAAATAGGTGCAAAACTTTATTGGAAATAAAGTAAAATAAACGATTATAAACACTTTAGAAAGAAAATCTCGGATAATTTCATTTCTAAATTAAAAAGTAAGTCATCAAATTCATAAGCATTAAATGTTTTTCGTTTTTGATTTCAATTAAATTTTCAAACATTTGAAAAAATGCTTTCTAATTTTAATAAAATAACATTTTTAAAAGATACAAAGCTCCTGTTTTATATAACACAACGTTTAGGAATTTCAATATTTAATGAATTAGGCATTTTAAGGTAGTACGATCACGAAAATTAGACCTCAGGCAAAAATAGATAATTTTGCTTTCAAGAATAGCAATATTATTATTGAAGGGCTAATGTGAAAGAGAAAAGATTATTTTTTATGAACAAAATTTGAAACACAAAAAAATAATGTTATCAATGAATTTTATTTTTGCCCAAACTTATTTTCTTATCGCTTCGAGCCAAATTTTTAAAAATTATGCGATTCTAATAAATCACGGTTCATTCTTTTAGAAAAAAGGTTCTCTACAACTTGACCGTTTCCTATTTTTGAAATTGAATTAATTATGATCAAATACAGCAATTTGTTTATAAAAATTTTGTTTTGAAAAATTATTTTTTTTATAATTTCAGCCATTAAAGAATTTGTTGGCATTGGGTCAGCCTCTTTTTATTTTCTTCTATTAAAATTGTCAATGCTACTTACGATAAAAAACGCAAAAAAAGAGACCAATGCCAAAAAAATGAGAAATTAACCAAAATTATTTTTTTGTGTTTCAAATTTTTTTCATGAAAAAAATAATCTTTTCTCTTTCAAATTAGCCCTTCAATAATAATATTGCTATTCATGAAAGAAAAGCCTGAGGTCTAATTTTCGTGATCGTACTACTTTAACATAAAAAGATCTGAACTTTTTCAAGTAGCATTTTGAGTTTGAAAAATCGTACATTGTAAAAAAATTTCGGTCATTTTTCCGAAAATAGTCGCACAACTTAAAATACAAATGGGTCGTAAATTTTTCCAAATATATAGTCGGAAATATTCCCGACATAGAACTGGAAATAGTTCATACTGTTTGATCGGAGAAATATCCATTTTATTAGGAAAAATTTATATATTTAATAATTTAAGTGGAAAAAGATCCCAAAAAAGTGAACAAATTTCCGTTTTTGTGGAAGAATTTATGCTTTTCATGGGAAAAATTTCCCACAACTTAGGAGATTTGTGAAATATTCTCACCTTTTTGATATATTTCCTAATAGTTCGGAAATAAGTCCGAAAATTCGGTCAATTTTCCTCAAATATATGAAATACTTCCACTTTCTGTAGAAAAATCTATGCTTCCTAAGGATTTAGGAAAAATTTCCTAATACACAGTAGGAAAATTTACCGATATTTTTTACAGTCTATACTTCTTTCAAGTGAATAAAAATGTATATTGAAAAATAAATAAAAACATTAGAACTTTACAAATAAATTACGGATTAGGTATCGACTCTCTAAATCTAAATCAGTGAAAATTTACTGATTATCAGTGAAATTTGACTGATTCAAATAGCCAAAAAGAGGTTACTGTAAATTAACTGATTTAACAGTGAAAAAGATTTTTCCACTGACAAACCAGTGAAAATTAACTGATTCAACAGTGAAAAAGATTTGTTTCACCGCTGAATCAGTGAAAAGGCAAATCACTGATTTAATCAGTGAAAATTTGACTGATTCAGATTTAGAGAGATGTTTTAACATGGAAAAGGTAACTAAGAACTAGTAAATGGCGAAGACATATATTGTTAGATATCATAATCCTAAGACGAATGTTTTATGTCCTCAGATATCAAACTGGAATAACCACACGGATATACGCGTCTCCATTTATATCTAGATATACCGATCGTATAACTGAAGTTATGGGTTTGAGTTTTGGAAGGTAGAATTTTTCATGAAAAGATCGTAGGAGGAATTTTCCCATATTTTTCGATTATTAGACTCCCAAGTCATATATATGATCAGGAGAAAAGCTGGCACGAGGCAAAATGGTGAATGGACGATATCAGTTCTTGAAGAGCTAAAGGCAGCTTTGAAGTAACACCCTACCTTCAACTCGCTAATGTTCGTCATCCCTCTTTACCCATATCAAAGTTATCCCGAGCATTTCGACCCCAAGCTCGTAAACGGACACGGAAGACCGCGCATAATTTTCTACTAAAACGCAAAGAGGTCGTTTCGTTCGAAGAAGAGTGGCGATGGAGGGTGGGTGGCACTACCTTTTATCCTTCGATATCAACTATCTATTCAGGGGATTGAAATAAAGCTCGGTTCACAACTCGCCGAGCATTGCGTCGATACCGCCTTAATCGAGCTCAGCCAAGTCCATTAATCAATTACTGCAAGATAGGGCTTCCAGAGAAAAAGAAAGCAATTGCGGATAACGAAATTAAAGGTACGCGCAGGGAAAGATAAAATGCCCTGATAAATTGCCAATGAAATTTTTATTTGCTCTTATATGTGCTAGAATTTCAATTAAACAAAGAAACCCATTTTAAGGCCATGGATCAAACAGATCACGTGACCAAATTCCTCTAAAAGTTCATGTAAGATAACTATTTTATTTTACAAAATGTCTTCCTGCAAATTTTAATTTTTCAAACAATTTTACAGTTATTATTGTTTTTTGTTACATTTCGAAAATTTCCAGATTAATTGATCCATGTCCTTAATGCTCTTTTAATATTATAGTTGAATTGATTGAAATTTTTGGTTGAATTTAAGGGGGTATTTTGGTCTGAATTTAAAAAAAATTGATTTCTTTCTGCATATTTTCAAAGTTTAGACCTTCAAAAATATAAAATTGATCAACCGGAGGTTGTTGTAACATATTTTTTTGAAATATTTCCATGTTTAGTGCACAGTATGAAAATACAAAATTTTGAGTGTTAGTTTTTATTTTTTGAGTGCAAAATGGATAAAAAAGGTGAAAGAGGAAGTATTTTGCGTTCAGATAGACAAGAAAGAAGAAAATTCGAAGGGAATCTACATACTGTTGAAGAAGATACAAGTTTTACTAGTGCATCAGCAGCAAAATCTTTAAACGCGTTTTTCTCGAAACTACTTTTTTCAACACGGTTCGCATATCTCAAGTTCTAATAAACCAATTTACTTGAGATTTGGCATGAACCTTCTCTATGTAACCCTCTATATCGCCCCTACCAGACTTATGTCAACATTTTGTTTTTTACCATTTAAAAGAAATTCAAAACTGAAAAAAATATCTTTTTTTTGTAAACAGTCGCCATTTGGCAAATTTATTTTTTCTCTCTGAGGTAGGGACTATAATGTCATCCTTACTGATTAAGAATCCTTTTTTTTGTTTCTGATGACTAGAAGGGTTGGAATCGTGTCAACCAGAACGCACCCTTTTTTTTTACCAGCCTCTAACTTTTTGAATTTTTTTTATGTTTTATTAAAATATCAATAAATATCTGATAAAAAAATGGATGGTAAAAATATTTTTTGTTTTTTTTTATCGAATTTCAAAAAACATCAAAAATTTGTGCCTCTATTCCAGAATACCCCCTTAATGCAACCGAAAATGTATTAAATATGTAGTAATATTAAACAAATTAAAAAAGGAATCCTCTTATCTGGAAATGGAGAGTATTTTAATTTTTTTTCGATTATAAGATTGAGGAAGAAGAGTTAAATCAGAATCTTGAATTGAATTGACCTCTTGTTAGAAATCCGTGGTCTGAAGGAGACGCTGACGTTTTGATTATCTAGCTTGTCGATTGCACCGTGAAATGAGAAATAACATAGAGACTGCCTCGAGTTATATGCGTAAAATAACGTAATTAGGAAACAGGAGTGGTAGACTTCTTAGCAAAGGGTGCTCTACAAGCATTGGCGCCCACTTCAAGAAATTCTAAAATGGAATTTCTTGAAGAAATATAAAAACTTACGATGTCTAAAACAAGTAGATGATGTTACAATAGATAGAATTTGATAATTAAATATTGAAAAACTTGTAAATCCTGATAACATATCCTCACATTCTTTAAATGTCATAAAATAATTGAACATGCACAGTTTTCTTCTGCATTACATATAAAATTCTGATCGCATCAATCATCGGATTTTTCACAGGAGAGAAGAAAATAAAAGTAGCATTGCATTTGTAATATTTCATTCGTTATTTCACATCTTCTTGTAGACATACATAATAATGATTTATGACGCGTTACGGTAAAATGTAGTAGAATGACGTTTCCTTTCCTCTTTGAGAGTGGAATGCAGGCGGCGCCTATGGCGAAGTGGAACAGAAGGTAGGAGGAAAGGAAGTGTAAGTGGGTGGATTTGAGAAGGGGGTGTGAGAAAGGAAAAGAGGATTGGGATAGGAGGGTGGAGGGTTGGGAGTACTCTCGTGTTGAGAGGAGATTCCGAGTGCTCTCATGAGAAAGAGAACCAGATATTTGCTAGAGCTAAAGGGAAAGAGAAATAACATACGTCAAGTTGCCGTGACTTTGTCAGCGTTTCACTGTGTACAAGTACGAACGTTCTTACTCGTATTGTATCAAGAAAACGAGGATGTTAGTAGAGAGAGCAGCAAAATCGAGGTCGTAGACAGTCAACCCGACAAACACCCTCACAAGAGATGTGTTTCAATTCTTGCACTTACAGTAGCGTATTGTGAGCTTCACAAATTCCCTCTTACTAAAAGTAAATAAATACAAAATAAATAAAGAAAAATGAAAATAGTTTGGAAAATAAAAAAAAAAGTAGATTTAGGGCCATGTATCACTTATCAATTCCTACTTTACCGACATTTTTCTCTTTAAACTTATATCCATGCAAAATGAAATATTGAATTAAGGCCATGTCTTACTTATCGGGTTCCTATCTTACCGACATTTATTTTTAGCTCTTTGCATTTCCATATCAATCAAGATATCGAGTTAAAACTTTGATTAAGTAAAAAGCATTGAGAAACGTTTATTTGCTTCTAAATATTTATAATTATAAAATTTTTGGACAAGATGAACGTTCTTTACTGCTTTTTACTTAATCACTCAAAGTTTTAACTTAACATCTCAATTAATGTGGAAAGGCGAAAAAAAAGTGTCGGTAAGGTAGGGATTCATAACTGCCTATGCCTTTTGTTTTATTTGACAAATTGTCGAGTCGCTATTTTACTTTATTTCACATAAAAATGAGTTTGCAAGTACAAAAATGTCTGTAATGTAGGAACTGATATAGAAAAAATATAATTGAGGAAAGGATATGTTCTCATGATATAAAGCAATCCTAATAAATTGTTTTTAGTATTTCAAGTTAAAAATTGAGGTTGAGTTATTTTCGCATTCAAAAATTCTCTTTTTCAGTCTTTTTCAAAATTATTTTACCTGCAATTTGAATTATTTAATTACACTATGTCAAAAAATGGCAACCTCTTGGTGTAAATAGTAGTAATGTAGAATGTAAATACTCGAGACGTACCATTTCCTCAACTAAAATTCTGAAAATTCAACATTATCAATTGACAAAGGGGATACAGGAAAAAAGTTTGGAAAATAGTGTACATAAGGGTACATCAAAAATAGTGTAGATTCATTTTAATATTTACATTTTATGTGATAAAAAAATTTCTATACATTTTTAAATTCTTCGAATTTTTATACATAATTGACCCTCAGTAAAGCTAATTTAATAATTTAAAATAAAAATATAAAAGTTGTACAAAGAGGGATCGTAAAAATAAAAAATAAAAGCTAAGCTTTCAGTAAGAATGCATTAAGACATTATTTATTACAAATTAAAAGTACCTCTATTTTATGAGAATCACAGTAGAGTAAAATAAAACTGCGGCACGATAAGTTTATCGAAATAGGAAAGTTGAAAGTGAGAAAGAGAAAGAAAGTGGTACGTGATGGATAATTGCGCGATAAGGGCGATAAGAGAACTGCATTCAGGGTCCATCCCCTCGTTCTTTCGGAGAGCAGCTCTGCAAGATAAGATAAGAAACGCTTGTATCACGAAAGCGGAAGTACCGATTACACGCGGTCAGATATCACGGTGCGAGCGGTTTACAATGAAGACGCAGAATAAACATTCCTTGAAGCGTTCCGGTATCTTGACGAATTCCCGAATCGCTGAAACGTGCAGATGGTGCAGAAAACGTACAAAACCCGAAGAACGCGCAACATTTCTTTCCTCTTGCTCCACTTGAATTGAATGTTCAGACAGCACAGCGTCAGCGAAGATTGGCTCGTGTGAAGTAATGACGTTATTCTGTCAACATGATACCGGCTGGAGATAAACTATGAGAAAATTTATGTGACTTGAAGACTCGGAAAAATAATAAAAAGAAAAAACAGAATGTCGAGAATAGATAATCATTTTTAAAAAGTACGTTTCACGTCGCAGTTTCATTAATATTGTAATCAGTAATCCGTCCTCTGAAAATCTCAATATATTTTTGAAGAATTTAACTCTTTGTTAGAAAATTTTTCTGTCCAAAGTTTAAGTCCTTTTTTATTTGTGTTTTTTAAAATTGGGTTTTAAACAATTCAAGTTATCTCACCTCCATTGGGTTTGATGTCGTCGTTTTGTCCTCGATGTAGTTCTGGCTTTGGCATTATTGATAAAGGATGGGCAGAATTTCCACCAGGATTAGCTCCTGCAGGAATTCCAAGGCCAAGAAGAGCAGCAGACGCAGATGTTGGTACGGGGAGCCCAGGTCCAGGTCCGATTCCAGGAAGACCCGCAAGTCCCGGATGTGGACCAATTGCTGCGGTTGGTGGCATTTGTTGAGCGAATATTCTCGGCACTTCCGGCCTCTGTTGCTAAACAAAAAGGAACATATTTTTAGATTTATCTTTAGAAAATATAAATCATCTATTCATTTCAACATTTTATAGTCTTTATATACTGCCATCGAAACTAAAAAAGCCATTAACTGACATTTTTAACAAAAATGAGTTTTTTATATTATTAGAATCTTGAAGAAATTCTGCATTTAACTGTGTTTGAAATTTTGAAGAAAAAGCCATTAGTTTTTTATTGAAGCAATGCAAAGAACGAAAAGACCAACTGGATTAAAAATTTTATTCGAGAAAAAAGCGTTAATTAACACAAATTTTGGAAACGCTTGTGAATATGTCACAGTTAATTATTGAGGAGAGCTTTAATGTCCATTGACGCTCTCTTTCGTGAGAAATACTTCGGGACGTGATCCACTTTACAAAAATGGAAAACCTTTTCTAGAGAAAAGAAGACACTCGAGTCGAAGATCCGTTTCCTATGACAAAAAAGGCTAAGTGAATTTTGTTTGATTTCGTTAATCTAGAGCTAGAGCGGAATGTCAGTAAACCTTTTTCGTACACTGAGAAAAAAATGTATCCAACAAAACTTTTTTTGTTGTCCTGACAAAATATTTTGTTGTCCCAACAAAACATTTTGTTTAAGTAACAAAATTTGATTGATACAGCAAAATGTTTTGTTGGCACAACAAAAGAATTTTGTTAGCTAAATACTAACAAAATATTTTTGTTGATTTGACAAAACTGTTTTCTCAGTGTAGAAAGTATTTACCAAGTATTTTCAATCTGCAAAAACTCTTAACTGTATTTTTTAAAAGTTAAAATTAAAATTTTGTATTTTTTTCTTCTACGTTTAATCCTTTCAGGGGCAGTGGGACGTATACGTCCCACTTGTTTTTCGCAGTTTTTCAAGCATTTCTGATACATTTCACCTTCTTTAGTGCACAAGTATTTGATTTTAGGCTCTTAAGGGTTCATGTAAAGTAATTATCATAGAAAACTGTGCAAAATTGATAATTAACAATTTGTTATAAGTAATTGAAATCGAAAAAAATCACTTCTTTTCGAATAAAATCGGCTGTTCTTAAAGTACTAGTCCTATAGCTGTGACAAATTTTTTTCAGTTAACACGTAGAACTGTAACATATATTTTTTGCAGAATTTTCGGCAGGCAAGTTTTTTTTGTTTCATTTTTTAAATTGAAATCAGCGATCCCGAAAATCCCAGTATACCAAGTTTCGTAGCAATTGCCAAAACACTTTCGACTTACACTAACATCACTGCCATTTTCAGTCTTCCATTTTGAATTTTGTAATACTGACACCAGATTCGTAATCAGCGACCCCGAAAACCCCCATATACCAAGTTTCGGCGCAATTGCGAAAAAACTGGGAATTTGCACTAATATAACCGCCATTTTGGATCCGACATTTCAAATTTTGCAATTCTGATACCAGATTTTGAATTTTCCAATTCTGACTTCAGAATCGTAATCAGCGACCCAAAAAAAACCCATACAGCAAGTTCTGTGTCAATTGTTCGAAAACTTCAAAATTAGAGTAAAATAGTCGCCATCTCGTATCCGCTATTTTGAAATTTGCAATTTTAACATCGAATCTACAATCTAAGATTCCAAAAACCCCCATACAACGTGTTTTGTACAAATTGTTCGAAAAATTCAATATTAGAGTCACATAGTCGCCATCTTGGATCCGCCATTTTTAATTTTGCAAATCTGATGCCAGAATCATGATCAGCGACCCCAAAAACCCCTAAGTTACCATTAACAGCAAGAATTAGTTTAACAGAAAAATGTGCCCCTGAAAGGGTTAAACTTTCCCTACATTCACCAATTGCCGATTAAAAATTGAGCGGAACCTAATAAGATGCGACGTTTTTTGATAAAAAAAGTTTTTGATCTTTTTCTCAGTTTCAATCGAAATGTAGTTAACGGTTCTTTTACTTTGGACGGCAGTATAGTACAATCTAATAAAACAAATTATGAACCATACAACAATTCACTTTCTGAAAAAATAAAAAAATTTCTCTCTGCAGTGATTTTTTTTACAGCGGGAATTTTTTTTGAATGAGGAAAAAGGGGTGACAAACGCGAAAGAGAAAAACAAAAGAATATGTATCAAAGTAATTTAATAATAGCCAGCCAGAGAGTGTGGTAGTTATCCAGACAGGTCTGGCGACTGTTACCGTATGCACGAGCGCAAAGGATTCGTTAGAAGAGTCTGTTTGTGGAACGTGCCTCGGCAAGCCACGGATAAATAAATAAATTCGCATGTTGCTCTGAAAACTAAATTTCCCGGTACGACTAACTCGAATACTGCTGACTGCTGCTGTGCGTGGATGGTCGAATAAATAATTTTGTTTGCTTGGAAAGGGAATGCACTCGGAATATATACGGCGCGGATATGCGTCAAACATGAAAAAAACGGTTACTGCCGATGCGAAATTGTGCCAAAGCGTAAAAAGCAATTTAGGCAAATTGATAAAAACGTGAAATTGCTCGAACGTGAAAGTCACTTATTTTCAGCTTCTCTTCGACACTTGACAAGGAATAAAATACGGCATAACTAAATAAGTACTTAATAATATTAAATTATTAACATTAAACAATTTCATTAAATGGTAATGAAAATTAACCTGTCTTAAATAAAATATTTTTCAACTTCGATAAAAGTAATACCTATCTTAATGTTAAGATTATCACTTAACATTTTTCATCATAGACTAAGAAACTCAAGTTTACAAGTTTTGCTAAACTACGTTTCAATTTAGGGAAAAACGTGTCATTGTGAAAATTTTTCGCAGTGAAATACTGAATTTTAGATGAACTATATTATAATTTACTACAGATTGTACCAAAATTTACTATAACCTATACTAAAGTTTAATATAATTCTTTGAATCTTTCATATTTTGAATGAGAAAAAGTCGCAGACCGCTAAGAATAATTACTATTGCACCTCCATTTTCCCTAAATTCCTAATATTTTTTAGAATTATCATTATTAAAAAAAACATATATCGCTTTACAAAGTTTCTGCGTGTATCACCTTAAACATTTTTTAATTATTGAGTTTTTAAATTAATGGATAGCTAACTACAATTTTTTTTCATACTGTCTACATCAAAAGTGTCTCTTTTTCCACAGAAACATTTTAAATTCATCAAATTAAGTTTTCAATTTCAAAATACGCTTAAAATATATTTAATTGTTTTAAAATCGCGAATGAAATTATTTTTAAATTATTTGAAAGCTCGCCACGGTCTGCATCAAATAAATAACTCCCAACACCATTCTTCTGTGACAAATAATATTAAATTGAATTACGAACAAGCGTCATGAGCAAAGAAATAATAAAATCGACCAATGTTAGATATAAAAAACGCAAACGTTTCGGTCACATATGGGGGGCCTTTTCAGTGCCATAAATTAAAAAATTAATTCAAAATTTCTGTATAAGATTGAAATATAGAAGATAATTAAAATAAGGAAAATCATAAAACTCAAAAACTTATCTCATAGCTTGCAATTCAAAATGAAGCAGTCCAGTATGCACAACGCGAACTGAAAAAATATGTAGAATTCACTGTATATAAACAAACGGATGAAATGAAAAGAAAACTTAGAAATTTGCAATTGAACCGGCCGGAAAATTTTTTTAATAAAGAAGATGCACAATTGATTATCAATGACAGAACTCGAAACAATTTTCAAGCAAGCAAGGCATTACAGAAATATACATTGACATTAAGTAACACATTTAGGAAGTATTACTAAATATATACATTTAAAAAGTATTATTAAATTTATAATTATCTCCTATATTTCAATCTTATACAGAAATTTTGAATTTATTTTGTAATTTATGGCACTGAAGAGGGCCCCCATATGTGACCGAAACGTTTGCCTTTCCTTTTTTGCGTTTTTTATATCTAACTAATTAGGTGAGTTTGAAATTTTTGTTACTGCCTACATTATCGGAGGTTCACTAGTCGCGTATCAGATAGGATACGTTGTCGACAGGTGTCCTCGTAGAAAATTTCAAACTCTTATATTGCAAATAATGCAATTGAATTCAAATATTTCAAGAATTTGAAAATCTTTCTGTGGAAAAAAAGACGCTTCAGAATGCGATGGGATTCGAGCCCAGGTCTTTCGATTGCCGGTCGCAGTCGACCAAAAAGCATATTTTTTTCCACAGAAAGATTTTCAAATTCTTTAAATATTTATATCTAACATTGATCATTTTTAATCCAATAAAATAAAAATTCTGTGAATTTTGGGTCAATATAATAGCAGCCATGTTATCAAACATCTCACTTTATAATTCTCGAGAAAATTGTCTGAAAAGAAAAGGCGTTATTCTAATTTTAAAGTAAATAAGAAGAGGAATTGAGTAGTCCTGAATTTGAGGGTGAATAAGTGCGATTAGTGTGCGTGTGTGTCTGTATATTTTCATTGGCGTAGATAGCACGCCCAGGAAACAGGCGTGTAAGTGTTGGATGTACAGTGAGTCGCTCGACGTGGGGTTATTACATCGTTAAGCCATTTAATTATCTCTGCAAACTGCTCCTCGGAATATTCACCTCCACCCCCTCGTCATGCCTTCTTCCTCAGGCTTGTTCACAATATATATCTAACAATCTTCTTCTCTCTCTCTATATATATATATACATATATATATCTTGTATTCCGACTTACATCCACGCAGACTGGCTTGGTCTACCTAACAAGTGTACACATACGATTTTGCCTCAACCGACACGCTTCCCGAACCGTTAAAATACAGTTGAGCCAGTTTATGATTTGTCTAGCAGCGGACTGCCTGCACAATTTCCCTTAGGTACACCCCTTACCCCCAAGATCGAATATACTATTATGCCAAAATGCTCGGTTTCAGTTGAGAAGAGCGCGTTTGCACCAAGTTTATTACCACCTCTATGCTTCCGCTCGGAAACTCGAGAGCCTTATGCTCTGTAATAATAATTGACTTCGCGATTCCGTAAGTCTTCATCCTTGTTGTCTAAAGTTGTTCCTGCAAGTAATTGGAGTACGTCACGCGCTAATGCGAGAACTTGGAATGAATCCTCCTGGAGAATGATGCTATCACGGTGGTAAGGCTTTAATTTCCTTTTCCTAAATCGAAAGATATGCTGATAATGATTTTAAACTCATATAACTAAGTCAACCCTTATTTTAGTTGAAAGAATCTCTTGACTAAGAAGAAACATTTTTAGGGAGATGTTTAAAGTGGGATTTGTATTCTCATATAAATGTTCATAAAAGAAAAAATGCATTTGATATTTGTATCAGAAGAACAAGAGCTATTAGCAAAAATGACAATTTAAGCGATTTATTTCAAAAATTTATACTGAAATATATTGAACTTTCGAAAGATTGAAAGGCTTTGTTATTTGAAATCAACTAAATTGGTATGAGTTCAAGTTTTAGACTTAAGGTAGTTGATCCACGAAAATTAGACTTCAGGCAAAAATAGCAATATTTGACGGGCTAATTTGAAAGAGAAAAGATTATTTTTCATGAAAAAAAATTGAAAATGCAGAAAAATAATGCAAAATGCATAATGCAATATGCATAATGCAAAAAAAATAAAATCACGGATCATTTTCTCAGGAAAATAGTTTAGAGAAATTACCATTGTCAATAATAATGAACAATGAAGAGAGAAAGACTTGAATATTTTGCAATCGAATACATCATATATTGGAATAGTACGTTGTCAAATTTCCCATTGGAAATATTAAATGTACTGCCGAGTGACGTCAGATACGCCGAACGTTTCTGATATTACGCGAGAATCGCTCCATGTGCTCGTTATGATTATTTGTCGGTACCCGATATAGTAATATATTTTTACATTCTCATCATGGATGAGAAGGTATTGGTTTTATGTGACAAGTTCGTTAACCAGCCACATCCAATCAAAATTGAGGGATGGAGCACTACTTTTGTGTTTTTGAAAATAATTTTTTGAAAAAATAAAAAATTTCAATACTGGTTTTAGATAGTGCTCATAAATCTCTAAAATTTATCCTGATAACATTTTTTGATTAAATCAAAATTAGAAATGTTACAGCATATTCAAATTCGAAAAAAGTCAATATCAAAATTCCATTTTCCAGTTAAATTATACGAGATACGAAAAAACGTTATGATACAATATTATTGAATAAATAAAGACCTACAAATTTGAATTGTAACATTTTTTCATAAGATGCATATTTTTCTTTTTAATTAAAAAAAAAACTATTGAAAATCCAAAATTCAATTTTTTAACAATAATATTGGAAATACCAAAAAAAACGTAAGAATACAAAGTTGTTCGTTTCAAAAAGATCTACAAGTTTTGTCTGGCGCAGTTTCTGAAAAAAACATATATTTTTCGTTTCAATTCCAAAAAATACGATAAAAATGAAAAAATTCCATTTTTTAGACAAAATATGTGAAATACGAAAAAAGCGTAAGAATACAAAGTTGTTCGTTTCAAAAAGATCTACAAATTTTGTCTGACACAGTTTCTGATAATACATATATTTTTCGTGTCAATTCCAAAAAATACGATTAAAATTCAAGAATTCCATTTTTTAGACAAAATATATAAGATACATAAAAAACATTTAGATGGAAAATTGTTTGCCTAAATGAGGTTTACAAATTTTCATTAAGACATTTCGGGACAGGATGTATATTTTATGTTTTGATTTTTAATATTAAAAAAATTCGATTTTTTTCACCAAAATATGTGAGATACGAAATAGGCGTTGTATAGGCCTTAAGTAAATTGAATTTCCTGTTTCACTTACATTCAAAAACAAATAGAGTGACTTTGAGAAAATGTGTAATTCACATCATCTGTAATATAATTATAAAATTAGTTTGAGCTTCAGTATCAAATTATAAGAAATAAACTTAAATGTATGCGGAGAGCACAAGACCCAGCGCAAAGCGCGAGGTCCAGGAAGAACGGAGCGCGAAGCGCGACGATCGAATCACGCGCCCTAGGCGCGCTCAAAGTTGCGAGCGAAGCGAGCTGCGCGCGATGAGAATGTGCCCGCGAAGCGGGCAGATTTTTTTACATTTGAATATAGCGCCTTTCTAACTTACGATTTTTTCTAGCAGAGGGACTGCCGAGCTTTTCCTTACAAATCGTAGAACTTTCCACAGTTCAGTATATAATGAAGTTGCTACATTGTAATTGACAACATTGACATATATCACTGCGATGCGTTTATGAATGTGTGCATTGTGCAGTTAGGTTAAGTTGCGTTGAATTAGTATTTAAGCGTGCATTGGTATGTTTATTATTTATATTGATATATATATACGTGTATGTGTATTTAAATATGTAACTATGTTTATAATTACTCTCTCTATGTAGCTCACAAAATCTAATAAGAACTATGGTAAAATTTACGAATGACTGATTTTTTTATATCATGGAGATGCAATTATTTCCTATCTTCGATAGGAAAAGTTATAAATATGGTTCCACTATCTCCAAAAGACTATGGTAATTCAGTTAGAAAGAAGATTTGACTTTACTATTGTCTTTGGTAAACTTAAGATTCTTTTTTAGGAATTAATGAAACATTTATTGGGTTTACTTCAATATAATTCGTTCGATGTGTCGATTACGATTTTACTATTTCAAGTAATAAAATTTGCTTTTGTTTTTAGGCATAAGTACAATTATATCACCATTTTCTCCAATATTATTAGTAACTCCATAGTTTAATATTCAAAATAGTAATTTCTAAAAAAGTGACGTTATATCCTCGTTTCCTATTGACTTTTAGTAAAAATAAATATAATAATACTAAATTTTGCAATGAAGAGTTTCTCCGTGTAAGAGTTTTGTTTTGAAAAATTGATTTTTAATGGTTTCAGCCATTAAAGAATTCATGTGCAAAAATTATTTTGGACATTATTTTTCTGCATTTAAAATTTTGTATCATGGTAATTTTTTATCTTTCAAATTAGCCCTTCAATAATGATATTGCTATTCTTGAAAGCATAATTGTTTATTTTTGCCTGAGGTCTAATTTTCGTGGATCAATTACCTTAATAGATTGAACTGCAGATTTATGATTTTTATACATTTTTTCAAGATCAGTATTCATTTTTCGACAAGGAAAAGTTCAATTCTAAATTTAATATCAATTTTTTCATTATATTCAGCATATGTAAATATTTGCTACTCTTTTTGTTAAATTAAATTATTAACCTTTAATTATTAAAAGCTTTGAATCTTGGAATATTTAAATTTCCATATTTATGAATAAAGTAAAATTTGAAATATGAAGCAAACTTTAAGAATATAAACTAATTTCAGAAACACATAAATGGGCAGCTCTACTATACAGAGTAAGTAAACTCAATGATTCGGCGAAATCGGAAATCCGTATAACTCAAACTTGGCGGAGAATTCTATTCTCCACTCTACATAATAATCGAGATCCGGAAGTGAGAAAAGAGCAGGCGGAGGGTCGATCGAGTAGCAGTCCGCAAAGTCACTTCCGGAAAGAGATCGTTGCTTGTAAGTCTCAACACCTGCGACTCCTTGCCAGGTCCCTTCTCAGCAGTTTTAGTTCAGTTGCCGTTTGCTGACTCAACCAAGATTTTGTAAAGTTCGTCGACTGAATACAAATAAAAATCTTTCAGAATTCAGATATTGATCGCTAGACAAAGCCATCCATTTTTAATAAATGATATCTATTATTTTCTTCAAGGGTTAAATCGATCTCTTAATCTTTATCGAATTTTAAATTCTTGAAAATAAAAAATTTATAAGTTCTTTGAAAAAATGAAATTCAATAAATAACATAAAATTTTGATTGCAAAGAATATATTCGAGACACTAGACTTTATAATCATTTGCCATAATAAGTTTGAAAAATTATTAAGAGTTTCTTTACCGACCTCGAACTGTATTTATTTTCTTGATAAGGGAATCGTTAGCTAGACGGCTTCGTACACAATAAATACTGGAGTCTCAAGAACTAATTAAAAGCAAGAAAATGAAATTGATACTCAGATTGTTAAAATTTAGTTGAAACCTGCAAAAATTCCGTTTCGCGTAATTAATTACGAAAACATCAACGAACAAACAAAAATAGTAAGAATTTTCAAGACATATCCTGATACATTTTTGAGAACTAATTCTGAGTTTAAAAGCATAAAGATATCTGAGATTCCATTTGACATGAACCTTGCCAATAAAGCTTACAATCAGGTACAAAGAGATGACAATAATAGATGTCTCTGCGGCAACAGGAAATTGCAGTTCCATTCCCTATAAAAATCGAGCGTATCGCCGTTTCATAACTTCCCCTCTCACGAGTAAAAGAATCCTCTTCTTTTCTAACAGCAATTCTGATTGAGACGAAAGTGACTCGGCTGGAAATCTCATGCTGGAATAAATTCCACTTACTCGTCGGATAGGAATAGACATGTCCTCGAGGCATCTAGGACTTACAGAGAGAAACTCTAAAAGGATAGAAAACTCTAGAGAGTCGATCGAAGAGGAGTTGAGAGGGCAGATAAGGAAGCGAAGAGGGAAAGTGATGGAATGAAAAGGAAAAAGTGAAAAAAGAAAACAATAAAGGAAGTGTCACTGCCAACTAGAAAACATAAAATCTAAAAACAATTGTAAAAAACAGACATATTTGTAAAACATCAATAAAATCGTTCTTTTGCTCGATTGTTTAATTCAAAATTTACATATAACAAATAAGAAATTTCTTGATTTTGATATCCAAAACGTCGACTATAATAAAACTGTTGTTCAAAATGTATATATTACTTTTTTATTTTTTTAGCTCTCAAACCATTTTAATATCAATAGAATTTTTATTTTCAGATACAAAAAATGTTCAACTGCATTTCCCAAAGGCTTTTTTTTCCTTATGTAGGATTTAGTTGGAACTTTTAGAAGCAATTTACTATAGAACAAATTGTTTTTGAAGTATTTCGCAAGTTTTTTCTCTCGAATTTTTTTAATCATTATATACATTATTTTCCATAAAAATTAATAAAACGGAGGAAAACTTCTATAGTATTTCAAGACAAGTTATATAAGTTTGTAAGTAATTTCAAAAGAAATGTGTTTAAACAACCTTTGAATGTTATTTTAAAATTTTTTTAAATATTGGTCTTTTTTTGTAATAATTGTAATAATTTTTATAGGTTCTAAATGAGAAAAAAATAATCTTTATTGAGTATTTTTTAGTTGCAGTTTCCTAAATATCAGTCAGTATTTGCCCGGTATGAATAAAAATTGAGAAAAAAAATCTGTTACACTTGTTGAGACCATATTTTAAAATAATATAACAGTATAAAATTCACCGCTTTTTTGTAAACAACAGATTTTTTTAATAATAAATATTTCAGAAATGTCTGTTGAATTCACAAAGATTTTATCCCCTGCAGAAGTTACCTAATTTGGTACTGATTTGTGATGAGGGCCTAATGAGGCTAATCACTTCAGGCCACAGTACACTGTTAAAAATCTTATGTTTTTTCCACAGAACGATTTTCAAATTCTTTAAATTTTAATAATAATCAATATTAAAATTCATTTCAAAGAATTTGAAATCTTTCTGGGAAAAAAAAGACGCTTTTGACTGTGCCGGGATTCGAGCCCGGAACTTTCGATTGCCAGTCGGCTGCTCTAACCAACTGAGCCACACAGGCGTCCCACATCTCCTTCACCACAGGAATTTTAACAAAGACTTTCAAAATACAGGGTTTTCCAATTAAGGGCCGTTCACATAATACGTCACGCGATTTTTAGCTATTTTTTATCCCCCCGGCCCCCATGTCACACATGGTCGCAAATCTTAGCCCACCCCCCTCGATGTCACGTCACACCTCTTAATTTTATAAAACATTTTTCGTTAACGCGTACAAAATCCAGTAAAAAAGAAGCTATTAATTTTTATTGTAGATAATCTTTTCAGAACTTTTTTTCAAATTTCGTGGGTACACATTTAATGTGTGACGTAACACAGAGGGCAGACCCCCCCCCCCCCCATAAATTGTGTGACGTATAATGTGAACGGCCCCTTAGAGGTTTCATTGTGAATAGCCGCCATTTTGGTAGTCGAACCATGATTAATGAATTTTTATGGCCAGAATTGGAAGATATGGATGTGGACGATGTTTATTTGCAACAAGACGGCGCTACGTGCGACACAAGTGGCGAAACCATCGGTTTTTTGCGTGAAAAGTTTCCAAGCCGAGTGATTTCTCGAAACGGCGATTACAATTGGCCGCCAAGATCATCCTGCAAACGTAGCCGTGGAGGCCATATGAATAATATTCTTTTTCATTATTAATGGCAAACCTTCCGCTATTGAATTAAATAAAAATCAAATGATTTTTCACAAAAAATACGCCTTTTTCTTATAAATCAAAATGAAACCTCTAATTGCAAAAACCCTATATATACACATGTGTATTAAAATTCAAATAAAATTTGTATTTTTTAAGATGAAAGTTTTAATTTAATATATATTTAAATTAAATATACATATATCTAAAAAAAACTTCCATTACATGTAATGGAAGTTTAATATAGAAATTTCTAACAGTGTGAGGCAAATTTTTCAGCCTCGATGAGAACCAGAAAGGGTTAGTTTTGAAATCAGTCACTTCGATGTTATTGTGGCGTCTAATTTCAATTTGAGGGTTTAGTGAGGTTTCATTTCTCATCGGGCGCTAGCAAGATCGCCTCATTTCACCTCATTAATGCCAGAAGTGCACGACACTAAAATTTCTGAACGGAATTCTCTCACTACACGGAGAAACTTTTTATATCAATTTTTACTATAGTATTTTTCAATTTAGGGAAAAACGTATCACTTTCAGAATTTTTGTTAGTAAAAATACTGAACCAAGGTGACCGTTTTCATCGACGAAAATAATTCCCGGTCATTAAAAAAATAGTTTCCAATGAATAACAGTTAATGCAATGGATTTTTAGAATTTTAAAATATTTTTTATTCAATATTCTGAAATTAAATTTCTCCTGGTATACCGAAATCACGAAATCATACGAAATGGACAATTTTTAAAGTAATTGTTAAGTAATTTTTAAAATAAGGCGGGAATTTTGAAATGCATAATATAATATATAAGTAAATCACTTTATGTAACACATTTAAAACAAATTGAAATCGTTTTTTATTAAAAATTTTTAAAAATTCCCGGTCAACAAAAAAATTCCCGGTTTCTCCAGATCACAGAAAATTTCCGGTCATTTCCCGGTTTCCCGGTCAAGCGGCCACTCTGTAAACTTAATAATAATGATATGAAACTCCAAAATAGTTCATAGCAAATTTTACTATAGTTTATACTAAAGTTTCACATCATTATTATAAAGTTTAGTATTTTTACTAACAAAAATTCTCAAAGTGACACGTTTTTGCCTAAATTCAAAAATACTACAGTAAAAATTGATATAAAAAGTTTATCCGTGTATTTAAACACATGGAGTGAGCAAATGCAACAGATTTTTTTCCCCTCTACATTCTATTATATTAAAAGTTTATTTTTCAATTTTGTTTAGTTTTTTTTTTATTTCTAGCTGACTGTGAACTTCTCACGATAACTTCAACCTCTCTGCCAAAGTATATATTCTATTGCATTTTTCGCCTCTAGCTCTTATTCCACGCTTTAAATCTCGCTTTTCCAAGCAGAGTTTACCGTTGTGAAACGAAGAGGGATGAGGGAAGGGTTGGTAAGAACTGGGAATGAAGAAGATGAGAATGGTTAAAGGACCGGGTTAAGAGGGTTGGAATCCTAGGGATGATCCTGCTAAGGATTTTCTGCACGTAGCGACAACTCCGCGGAACTGAGGAAGTTTCTCCCTTCTCAGTCTCCGTGAGCATTCACCCCCTGGAAGAAGCAGGAATCCTGATTAGTCGGTGCTCGTGCACCATAACACTATAACCTATCTGGGCAAGAACCCGAGGAAGATTCCGGTATAAGATTCGTAAAGGAGAGGGAGGGTGTGAGTTTGAGTCAGACTGAGAAAGGGAGGGAGGATAAGAAGATAGAGGAATGGAAGTTGAACGGAGGGAAAGGAAGACGGAGCCGGGCCAAGAGAAGCCAGCGGCTTAATAGTGAGGAAATTGAGTGCTCGAGCAATATTGAAGAGGATTCGGAATTCGCGAAGATCGAGGGAGGAACGTATCCATCCGTCCGCTTTTGGATTCTTGGGGCGTGCATCGACTTCCTCCACCTGGGTTTCCTATAGGCACAATCAGCGGTTCTCATCCGTCTGCGCGGTTAGGATAATACACGTGGGAAATTCACGTACTGTAAATACAGTTAAAGTGCTTCCCAGATTTTATAGTCACGCGAATCGAATCCCGAGGTAATCCTACCAAAATTAATTCAAGATTCGTATACTATGATGTTTACTCATTTCAATGTTTCGATATCGACTTGTTAAAATATTGAAATTTTTAGAAAAATAGGTAAGTTTAAATAAATTGTAGTCTGGTTCAAAGAGCGTTAATGACGTAACTGTAATTACTTACCCCAATAATGGCGTTGAGCTCTGATACTGTGACTTGTTTGGCTCTTTCGACAGCACTGGCTACTTGTTGTTGATGTTCTTGCGAGAGGAAAGGTAGAATCTGGGCAATAATTGCGTTTAATCTCTTTGCAATCTCGGTCTGGAAAAATAAAAAAGATGCAAATTTATTAAATAATTAATAAATTATTAAATTATATATTAATATTAATTAAGAAATAAAGTGAATTTTAAAAAAAGAATAGGAAAAGCAAATTGTACAATCGAGATTATTTTTATCTGTTAATTAATTTTTTATCCCGCAACTATGTATAATTGTAATCTATTCGAACTGATTTTTCACATTAACTTGCTAATCATCATGAGTTTTTGCTAGTGAATTACAATAAATCGCATCTGTTTTCCTCCCGGCCTTTGTACTGAATAAGAATTTCTTTTAACAAGTATTAACTCCTAATTAATTATCTATCCTCTATCTTCTAGGAAAAAAATTCTAATCACTCGAGTGATGTTATATAGTTTTGTACAATTTAATATGATGTTAATATGTTTGAAATAATACGTGAAATGGGTCGAGGATATCAACAAGTCTGCTATGTTGTTTACGGCCAACAAGATTTGAGAAAGTCGTTAGTTATCCAAAGCTACCTATTCGATCCCTCAACAAGCAAAGTTACCTGAATAGTAATCATCGTCAGTGTATTGGTGCGCACGCGTCAACTCAGTAATTAATTTGAAGCGAGGTGACACGAGACTTGTGATACCGAGTACTTGGGGCGTAATCCCCCATTTCAACGTGCAGTTTAATGCGCGTGGAGAGACCGATACTGGTCTTTTAACACACAAACTAATTGCATACATTTACCACTCATGAAGTTCTGTGTAATCAGTGACTTCCGCGATTTCTACACCAAACCAAGCAGTATTGAAAACTGATCGAAACAGCCAATTACAGAACTCTGTGTATTGAGGACCACAAGTTTCATTCCGAAGACTTAATACTTAAATACTAAAAAGAAATTCGCTTATTTTTCCGAATAAAGTTATTCTTTATTTTATACAAAGGATTCTTACTTTCAATTTACAAGTCCACAAAATCCAAAACTTTATAATATCGAATTTTTGAAAATGTCAAGTTTTCAAAATGCGGTTTACCTTCTACTTTAAAAGCTTAATAGAATTTAAGTTTTTAAAGGGAGGTTTATTTATTTCGTGAATTGGAAACTTAATTTTAAAGCTGTAAGACTTAAAAACTTTGGAATTAAAAAATTTTATATTTAAATTTAGAAACAAATACTAAATTAAAATACAAGTACTAGCAATAAAATATTTTCAAAAGATTTTTATTTTCCAAATATTTATTTTCTGGAACCTTGTACTTTATTTGAATACCTGCAGTTAAGTTTTTTAAAATTTGAAACCATATACAAAATAAAATATTTCAAAGTCTCGAGGTTTTTAAATCACATTTAGAGCTGATCAATCCACCTTCTGATAAGTTTCAGATAAATTTATCCCATAAGATTTAACATGCGACAAAATCTGGACTCTATCAGAAGGTTGGATGAATCGGCCCTTGTTAAATTTTAAAATTACCGAAATTAAATTAGACACAAAAAATTACTTGAAAATTATTTTTTCGGAATTCTTTCCCAATCACAAGTATATTGGGATAATTAAAAATTTCATCATTTCTAGGTAAGTAATCACCTTGTTAAACGTTCTAACATTTGTTTATTATTTTTTACATTGAAGATATATGTTGCTGTTGATAGTTGGCTTCAGGGTCCAAGGTTAATAAAAACTCAGAGTTTTACATAATCAGACGTTTCGGTTCTGATCGTAGCCCTCATCAGTGATCTATTTTGAATCTAAAAAATACATAAAAAAGGTTGCTAACATAGGATTTCTTTCATAAAAAATTTTCAAGTAATTAACATTTCTTTTTTACAAGTAGGTAAAGAAACTTTGAAATTACTTCAAGGTAAATATTTTTCCACATAACGTAAATCTCTGAATGCAGAAAAACATTTTTGAAAAAGTTGGAAGAAAATTAACAATTTTTGCTTAAATATGTAAGTGTTATTAAATATATATATATATTTTTATGTACACTGAGAAAACTGGAGTGTCAACCTAAACATTTGGAGGGTGAAGCAGACTATATTTGAGGTTAAACTATAGGACAGCCTTCTAGATAGTGTAACTTATTACCTGTGAATTGTCAAAATAAGATGGTCAACTTGAATACTTTAGAGGGAAAAGTTGATCATCGCAGAGAGAAAAATAGATTATCGAAGAGTGAAAAATATACTATAATCTACCTCTATGGCTAACCTCAAAACTATTACATTTAAGATTTCACAATTATTATGTTATTATAACAAGTGAAATAGGTACTCGCCAATTAGTTGTCAAAAATAACCCTCGTGACACTTTAACATGTAAAGGACGCGAAACCGGCAATGAGGTTAGAGTCCACGCTGGTGATATTGGAGGAAAAATAGGCGAACCCACGTGACTTTACAATTTTGGCGCGTATTTCGCCAATCGACACTCTTTATAGTGATTCTGACCCTCTGGTAACAGTTAAGCAGAATATCAAATGAGTGTCTCCCTGACCAAAAAGAAAAAATTTCGGAAAGAGTGTTGTACTATCTAGAAGTTCAGACTGACTATCTACATTTTGACACTCAAAGTTTGACACTCCAGTTTTCTCAGTGTATAAAACAAATTCAAAATGACATTGCTTCTGAATAAATACTTAAACGACTTGAAGAAGCTAAAAGTTTTGGATTAAATCTCTAAGTATAAAATTTTAATTGAAATTTGTGCATGAAATTCTAGATTGAAATTTCTTTGGTATGAAGTATAATTTGAAAGAATATAAACAGTATTTCTGTATAAATTAAATAGGGATGGATTCTGCCGTTGTTTAAACACTAAGGTTTGAAAATGGTATTTCTCCAGTATACAGTGAGATGAATAACTTGATTTTTTATATAGAACATTCCTATCATATGAGAAAGTATTGGTTTCAAGTGAAAAATCACTCAGAATTTTCACAATATCTTTATATTTTGAAAACTGAGAAAATTTAATCCACATTAAAAATATTATAAAATTTACTTAAATTTCCGTATCAAATTACAAAAAATAAACATGAATGTATGCGAAGAACATGAAAATATCTAAACTTAATTAATTCTTTAAAAATCTAGATTGAATATTTAATTTCGACGCAAGGTTGAATTCATTCTTTTTATCTTATTACATTTTAAATATCGTCCTCCTTTTTATTTCACTGGGGACTTAACCTATCCGATTCTTTTGGAACGACGCCGCAGTAATTTCCTTCGATGTTAATTTACTCTCACAGAGTACGGTACGGTCCTGTTAGCCACCAAAGAAGGAGATGAGTGCAGGTGCAGCATCGTATCGTATCGAGGGTGTTTACGACGCTCGAGAAGCGAAGCGCCCCTGGTAGAAGAGACTGACGGGAATTAAATTAGATCCTCGTGGGGATGCCAATGGCGCAAACGACTCGTCGTAGTTCAATTTTCAGTCTGCCAATGACGAATAGCTCAGGGGTTGAGATAAATAAACAACATTTAGTTTACATCTCTTAATTCACAACCTCTTTTCCACATTTTTCTATTCGAATGATTAAAGAATGATGTCTTAACACTTGTGAGAACAGTGCCAGATAAAAATATTTTGATGCCCGGAACTTGAATATTTTCTTTTTTGTTTGAAGAGCCATTACTATAATTTTTATTAGAAATTAGTTATTACCATAAGGCGGAACATGCTTTGATCATTTATAGTTATATTATTTGTAAATTTGTAAAACTCTGTTTTCATTATTACTCAATAAGTAGATTTTATTCAAGTAATAAATCAATGAACGTAACAATAAATGTAATTTATTTATTGAAATAAAAATACATTTATACACGAAATTTTTATAACTCTTCTTTTATCGAATTCTTATAATAACGTATGAAATAAATCATATAAATTTTAAGAGAAGACGGCTCATTTCGGTGATAAATAAATCTCTGTTACTTCACTTCATTTAATTAAAAAGAAAAATATTTTGGTTCTCAAATGAATTTGTTTCTTTGTAAACAATTATTCAGGATGATAAATTATTTTTAATGGTTTTAACAATTAAGTATTTATTCATAAAAATTTGATAGGAGAATTTAAAGGACATCTTTCCACTTAAAAAATTAGCCATTATAAACTTTTTTTATATCATTCTTTATAATCTGTACCGAACGGACAGTAATTTGTATGTTGAAACAGTGAAAAGATTCTCTAAATAAATCTGAAGTTTCCCTCAATCATGAGTAAAAATTTAATACCCATGTATTTTTAAATTATTAAAATAAATTTTATTTACGTTCATTGTATTTTATGACACAGGGTTCCTCATTTATTAAATAATTTACCTCAATTACTACTTTCTACACATTACAGTGTAGGACTTGAAAAATTACAAGCTGCTCTGTATTTTTTAATTTACAGTACATAATATACTAGCAAAATAATTTTCAAAATTACCGAGACTATACGAAATTATACCAAAAATCCACTGTGTTCCCATTTTACTAAACTTTTTTGTAATCGTTACCGAGAAAATTTTCTCTGTGCACTCAAGCAAATCTCGTTAATCCACAGTGACTCTGTTACATAAATTCAATCCGATTATTATGCTCAGACATTAATTCCCAAAGGATTTTTCAAGCACAGCGAAAGCGGAAGTGGCAAAAGTAATTCGTGGCAAAGTTCGAATGAAGTGATATGTGTGTTTACAAGTGTGTCTGTAGGTGTGGAACTCGAATGCAAATAAACGCGTACAGGTTGTGGCATCGCATAAGTCGTCGCTGTAAACGCGGCTCTCTCGACTACCGTGTTCCCTTTCACTGCCGTTTAAACGAGCGGTAGATGCTAATTGAAATATCGCGGCCACTGAAATTCTTGGCAAGTTTCCCTCTCAAGTCACGAGCCCGCGACGAACATGAAATGGAGAGAAACGAGGAGACAGAAGAGAAGCAAACAAAGAGGGCAAAGAGAAACTCAGGAAGTGAAAGAGACGTGGAAAGAAAATGGAGGTGGGAAAAAGAGCTAGATTAAAGTGTAAGAGAGAGGATCCAAGAGAGAGTGATAGAAAGAGGGAACAGGAGTTGTTGTTTTAATTACCCGTTGCCCTCGGAGTGGCAGTCATTAAGCCACTAATTATAACGTACGTGAAAATGAGTTGAACCATCCGCGTAAGAGGAAGCAGGAAGGAAGTAGATATCCGACCGTACCAAGCGAGATGAACAGAGAAGAGAGATGGAAGAAGCTGGGAAATTGTAGTAAAAGGTGGCTCGAGGGTGGAAAAGAGTAGAGAACCAAGAGATGGGGGAGCCGTTGGAAACGTAATTACGTTACCGAGAAGTTTTCCACGGGTAAGAGGTAACCAAGAAAATAATGAATGGGGTAGGTGCGGTACAGGCTCTCAGAGAACCGAGGGTGGCCTTTCAGGGCCGTACCGCCATTTCTCGCTGGTTCAAACTTTTCAAGAAAATAAACGCCAACTGTGAAACGCTTTCACCTCAAAGTACACGCATTACGACACTCCCATTATAAACTTTCAGGAACAAAAATATTTTATCTACTCCTTCCCACATTTCTATTTCTACAACATCTTAACACCTCACTAAAGTAACTTCATTTATTTCTCTTCTCACATTTCAAACTCATTGTTCTAATTGAGACACTCATTATTTGAATAACTAAAGAATATAACCCACGTAGAAAAGTCGGTTTCATGCCAGTATTTACAAACGGCACAGTACAGCGCCAGTTGTAAACAAGGAGGAATACCTGTACTGGACAGATGGTACTGGGCCGAGGGTCGAGCGGTACTGGCATAGTACAGCCGCAGCCCTGAGACCAAGTGTCGGCCAAGAACCGACTTCGGAGTAATTCCAGTATTGAACCAGTACAGATTTTAGCGCTGGCATGGTACCGATGTCCAGTACCGCGCCAATACCAATGGACAACTTTCAGCCAAGTTCCCTTTCGAAGCCGCGCCGATGGTAGGCCGTGCTTATACCAGCACTATGCCAGTACTGTAAATTTTTCTGCGGTACTGGCACAGAACTAAGTTGGTTGTAAATTTCTACCTGTGCCCAGGTGGAAAAGTCGGTTTCATGCCAGTATTGAAAAACGGCACAGTACAGCGCCAGTTGTAAACAAGGAGGAATACCTGTACTGGACAGATGGTACTGGGCCGAGGGTCGAGCGGTACTGGCATAGTACAGCCCCAGCCCTGAGACCAAGTGTCGGCCAAGAACCAACTTCGGAGTAATTCCAGTACTGAACCAGTACAGATTTTAGCGCTGGCATGGTACCGATGTCCAGTACTGCGCCAATACCAATGGACAACTTTCAGCCAAGTTCCCTTTCGAAGCCGCGTCGATGGTAGGCCGTGCTTATACCAGCACTATGCCAGTACTGTAAATTTTTCTGCGGTACTGTTACGTCCTAATAATTTATGGACTAAACAGATTTTTAAGGAATTCGCCCTCGAGCGGCTGAGAGAGAATTCCGTAGGTTCCTGCCCTATCGATGGTAGGGAGACCTCCCACGCTTCGCAACAAATAATCAGATACAGCTTAGACAAGGAAAGAGAAAAATTAATTAAATTAAACAAACAGAAAATTTCAATTCAAAACACACATTTTATTTTTCATAAAGCAAAAAAAGTATCTTACCTTATTAATTAACCTCATGGAATTCGGGTTCTCTCTGGTAACTTATTTCTATTCCCTATATAAATCCAATTCTGGTTCGCTACACTACCAAGTTCACTTACTTGGGCACAAAAATTTTGACATAAAAAAAAAATGTTCGGCCGTAACTCGTTTAATACTCGTGACAATCGCGCGCGTTAGAGGTCCGTACCCGGGTGGAAAATTGTTATGTTTCCAGCGACAGACTTAATCGAGGAGGGCGTTGATCACCAATTTTAACTCTTACATCGAAAGAGATTCGATGTTTCGAGCAAAGATTGTGACTCCGTCCAAGCTGAGCTATCGCCGGAGAAGTCTCAGATAGAACTGCTATTCATCAGAAGAAAAATTCCTTCCACCCAAACTCCAAAAGGAGTTAACCAAAAGGCCAACCCTCTGGAACACTTTCCACCAATTAGCATAAGGTGGGTGGACTAGTCAGAGTGGTGGAAAAATGGTTCTGAGTAGTGGAGAGAGGGTATTTATTACCTTTGTTTCGGTTTGTGAAAACCGACTTGGGCCCAGAGGGTCAGCAATCCCAATATTTGGCTGGCCAGCAATGGGGGGTATCCCTTAATCCTCTAGGTAATTGTTCCAAGGGAAACCTCTATATTGCACTTAATATTCGGCACTTTCTAAGTAAGTGCCGAATGATCTCAATTGCTGATAGTTTCGTCCCTTGTAAATTCCATTGGTGTTCGTATTTTATATGCTTGAGACGTGCTAAGAATGAGATTTTAAGTATTAACAATGTGTTTCTGAGCGTTGGTTTCGGACCTCTAAGGCGTTTTTAGTTATACGACAAGCAGTGAACAAAAAGAGATAGGTCGCCAGATTGGAATACAGCTGTGGGATTCCAATGAAGGAAGAACATATATAAATTGTATTTAGCCCTGGGGAAAACCAGGGTTTCGAACTTATTATTTAAGGCAAGAATGTAAAAATTCCCTTTAGGTTCCATGAAGTTATTGAAAGGAAGATTGGTTCAAATTTTCCTCGCTATAAAGGAGTCTGTTTAAAATTACGACATAATAGTATAAGCACCCTTGGTCCGGTGAAAAATAGAATTTGAATACATTTAGATTGATTATTCTAAGAAATGGAGTTAACATTAAAATGAATTAACACTAAGACATTAAGTAAATCCTGACTAATATAAGTCTAAAAAAAAAATATAATGGTTAGGTTAAGTTTAAATCTAAATATGGTCGCTTTCTTTCCTTCATTCTTTCATATTAATTAATAATATTCTATTGGGCCCAATCGCAAAAATTCTCACAGTTCACACGCATCTCCACTTAACTTAGCTTGATTAAAATTAAAGGAAAGGGAAAGCCTTCCCTTTCTCTCTCTTCTACTTCCTTTATTTTGTTTCTAATGGTATAAATGTAAATTGAGAATATTATTTAATAGGGTTGAATGCCACGTACGGACGTAACATCCCCCCTTAAGATGCAAGTTAGCTAAAGGCGACTTGCATGGCGGCTAGCATGGCAGGAGCTGACTTGCGAGGCGCAAATATACAAGTCTGGATGAAGCTGGTGATGTTCCTTTTACATTGGTTTGAGGTTGATTACGCTCGGCTCGCAGCGGCCAGTATGCCATAGCCTATCTTATAGTGTACAGTTTTATGGGCAGTAGCACACAATCCCATTTGGTTTTACAGTCAATTCAAAAATTTTGCAAAAGGTATTCGTAAGGTTCCAGTACAGGAAGCAGAAGTGAGGCTGTCGATCCTTTGGCTCGAATTCATAACCTACCACGTGGTGATTACTTATCTTCGACGATAGTACCGGTGATGCTTTAATGGAATTGTTTTCCTTTATTATTTCATTCGTATTCAGAATGGTGGACTAGGGCTAGGAGAAACCAAACATGCTTATAGGGTTCAGTTGGAGTGAGATAGATATATGATATTATAGACTACCTGAACCTAGATCAATCTGAAGAGAAAAAGAGAAAAAAAAAAAAAATGTTTGAAAGGGAGTGCGGAAGATAAAGGAAGGGGCGCCTCAATTTGTCAGAAATGTTACCAATTAACCGCGTGCATGCAGTCATTCTAAAAACAGAATTAATTCTACTGGCTATTCCCCACATGCAATAAATATCTGTTCGCCGTCTTGAGCTCGGGAGTGTTCTTCTCGAGGATGCCTGGTTACCTATCGCATGATCAAATCCGTGGTGTTAAGAGAACTAAATAAGACAGCAATTTACTATAACCTGTAGAGATAAAAAGATATTAGTTTGAGTTATAAATCAGAGTCTGAGTCGGAAGTATCCGCTAAGTGGGCCAACTTTATTTTATCCATGTGTTTGTTCAGCTGGTGACCCTCGTTGTTTACAATAACAACATTATTGCGATCGAGAATTTCCGTGATTGGAAAGGGTCCACAATAGCATGGGCCTAGTTTACCCTTTTTTGGTTCTTCTAAAACAAACACCATGTCGGCTACGTTAAAATTTTTGATATTGACCTTTTTATCGTACCGAGTTTTGGATCGCTCTTTTGACTTGATTAGATTATTCCTTGCCCGGGCCCTGATATCTGCAATATGAGTTACCACTTCTTGTAAATATGACCCGTATGTTTTCAGTTGACTGGTGGATGGGAAAGAGGTGGCCAATCGTACTGCTTCGCCAAATATAAGATCGTGGGGTGCAAATTGTGTACCCTCATGTACCGAGGAGTTGTAGGATAACATAGCAAAGGGAATCAGTCGATCCCAATCTTCATAGTCGCTGATGTAATGTTTCAAATAATCCGCGAGCACTTGATGACTTCGCTCGAGGCTACCATTACTTTGGGGGTGATAGCCGGAAGTCGTTACGTGTTTAATTCTGAAAATTGCGGCCAGGTCTTTTAGAAGCTTGTTAACGAATTCACCGCCTCTATCAGTGAGAATAGCGCGCGGGCAGCCGAAGAGGGCTATGAACCATCGAGCAAAAGCGTCAGCCATTGTCGAGGCACGCTTATTCTGAATTGGGACCGCGATGCAGTATTTGGTTAGATTGTCCTGCATAGTGAGGACATATTGATTGCCGTTCGGGGTGATGGGGAGTGGACCCAGAATGTCGAGGGACACCTTGTCGAACGCATCAGCAGGGGTGTCCGTAACAATCATAGGTTGACGTGTTTTGATTCGCACCAATTTCTGTCTCTGGCAACTGAGACACGCTCGGACAAGGTTTTGTATGTCATTCTTCATTTCCGGCCAAACAAAACGATTCCTAATTCGACGGAATGTCTTCGTCACCCCTTTGTGGCCGCCCACGAGACTGGCGTGATATTCGCGGATGATTGACTTCCTTTGTTCAGGGGGTGGCACTTGGATCTCGCCCGTGCAAATGGTGAGGGTGATACCGCTATCTGAGAAGACTAATCTGAGGATGCTGTCTAGGGTATCTGGTGGTAATTTTTCTAAACCATCCTCAACCCGCGATACTCTGAAGGATTTAGCTCCTGTCTTTTCCATTGCAACCCTGAGGCTGGACAAACCGCAGCATAGGTCCTCAGGGGTTATAGAATTATAGGAGTGTTCCTTTATGAACACGCTGAAGGTGAAATTGTTACCGATTCTCGAAACAACGACCTGACCCTTGTGGGGGTTCTTCTCCTTCAGGTCCTCAGAGTCAACAAGATCCAAGTCTATTAATGTACGTCCTATTGCGGTGTGTATTCCACAGTCCGCAGATACGAAGTGTACCAAATTATCCTTAACTAGAGTTAAAGGATCGCGTGAGATTCTGATCGTAAGTGGTGTCGTGAGGTTTTCCGGGGATGTCTTTCCGGGGATGGTCGTATGTGGTTTGTCTACGTTTCCCGGGGGAATCATTTCGTACAGACCTACGACAAAAGGTTTCTTAGCGGTTAGCTGAGGCGGGGGAGATTGAATTTCATGGGGAGGTACTGAAAAAAAAAGAGGTGACCTTCCTGGTGTGGAGGAACATAGTGGTTTCGTGAGAGTACTATCAAGGTTTCCACCAGCTCGTATTGCAGTTTCCTCAAGCTCGCAAAGCGTTACGTCACTAGAATCGGCATCTGAAGGGTCTGGTCTTGGCCGCGAAAACGTCACGGGAGTGGGGGGATCGCTTCGATTTCCGCCACAGTCGGAGGAAACTTGCGATGTCCCACTCGAAACTGCAGCGAAATCGAGGGGGGTGGTTCTAGATTTGCGTGCTTTATTTAAAGGGAGCACATATGGATTCGATTCCGGTGAGGACGGTAATTTATCCTGTCTCGAAACTTCGCCATCAGGGGGAAGATACTCACTTCCATCCGAAAACCGAATCATACGCTTTCGAGTTTTCTTTTTGCGAGCCCTTTTCCTTGTGGAAACATTGCAGAGATCTGTTTCGTCATCGGATGAATACGAGTAATACGGGCGTTCCTCTGCTTTCCGTCGCAGTTTGACTCTATCCCCGATTCCCAGGTTTTCTCCCGGGCCTTGCGTCTCAACATGGGGAGGCTGGACCGAAGGAGTCTTAGGTGGTCGCCCTCGCTTCCGAATTGGCAAAGTTACCGTGGCAGGGATGTGGTCTGTTGGGTTTCTCGAAAGTGCGTCAGCGTTCGAGTTGACCCTGCCTGGCCGATACTTGACCTCATACTGGAAATCCAGGAGTCGCAGTCGCCAACGAAGAAGTCGCGATGACGGGTCGCGTGAGTTGTGAAGCCAGACAAGGGCTTGATGGTCCGTAACTATGGTAAATTTTCTACCATAGAGGTAGTGTCGGAAGTGTTTTGTAAAGAAAACAACAGCAAGACACTCGCGTTCAGTGGCGGTATAGTTTGCCTCTGCTCGGCTCAGGGAGCGAGAAGCAAAGCAGACTGGAAGGTCCTCGCCAAGCTTTCCCTGACTTAAAACAGCACCTATTGCTGTGTTGGAAGCATCGGTCGTCAGAATAAACGGGCGGTCGAAATCGGGACACTGCAGAATAGGTTCGTGACAAAGGGAATCACGCAAGTCCTCAAAACTTGTTTGCTGCCTCGCTTCCCAGACGAAGGCACGACCCTTTCTCAGCAATTCTGTGAGTGGTTTCGCCCTGTTTGCTAAGTTAGGAATGAACCGTCTATAGTACCCGATCAGACCTAGAAATTCTTTGATGTTTTTCGGATTCCTAGGAACAGGAAAATTTTTCACTGCTTCGATTTTCGCAGGGTTAGGACGAACACCCTCAGCCGAAATCGTATGACCCAAATACGCAACCTCGGTAGCCAGGAAGGTGCATTTCTCAGGCTGTAACCGAAGTCCAGCATCAGAAAGTCGTCTGAAGAGCCTAAATATTTTTTGGTCGTGCTCGTCTAAGGTAGCAGCGTATACAACAATATCGTCTATGTCGACGAATAGTTCTACCCCCTGCAGTCCAACCAAAACGCGGTCCATCAACCGTTGAAAGGTTGCTGGAGCGCCCTTCAGTCCAAATGGCATCCGATTATATTCGTAATGACCATTATCGGTGGAGAAAGCGGTTTTATGTTTATCTTCCGAGTCCATTGGAATCTGGTGGAATCCAGAGGCCAAATCGAAAACCGAAACATATTTAGCTCCGCCGAGATGATCGAGAATTTCGTTGATGTTAGGCAAGGGGTAGGCATCGCCTACAGTCTTCTCATTCAGTCCGCGATAATCAATGACCAACCGCCATTTTTTATTCCCCTTCTCGTCGGCCTTTTTAGGTACGATCCAAAGTGGAGAATTATACGGCGAATTAGAGGGTCCGATTACCCCGGTCTCAATTAGTTTAGAAATTTGCTTCCTTACTTCCTCCTTATGTACAGGTGGATAACGATATTGCTTGTGAAATACCGGCACATCGTCCATAGTCGGAATTCGATGTTTCGTTAGAGTGGTTCCTGGAAATTTATCACCAGGAAGAAGAAATAGGTGAGGATAGGATTCGAGATAACTACGGACCCGCTGTTGTCTGTGCGGTCCGAGCTGGTCAAACCCGATCTTGGTTTTTATCTCGGTCAATCTATCCTCCAGTTTGCGATTTTCGTTTTCCGCGAAAATAATTTTATCTAGTCCATCGGACTCTTCATCAAACACGTCGTACGGCGTCAACTCTTGCGGCGGTATTTTCAACTTCACATCTTGTTCAGTCGAATTTATTGCCAGTACGAAACACTGGCCATTACGTACTGTCACCGCCGCACGGCCGACGAATACGCCTTTTACAGTATCGATCAGTGGCAGATAACCCTCCATGACATCGGGATTCGTGACGTCAAGTGCAATTACTTGGCGAGACCGAGCTGGAATTGTGAGGGGTTGAGGCTCTCGTGAAGATGAGAGTGGTTCGCCATTTGAAGACACGGTGGACACATTGATAAAAGGCTTGTCTATAGATGGTACGGAATAGATGAAAGGTATGGGCTTAATAGGATTTCGATCGAGCACGATAGAGTCGTGGTGAAACGATATTTCGGCTTTTTCCCTTTTTAGAAATTCCAATCCCAAAATCCCGTTCCCGGAGAGGGAAAAGAATCCTTGAAAACATAGAATTTTGATCGAGATCCGAAAATATCGATATATGAAGCGCCAATACTATCCAAATGATCCAAGGTAATTCCCGTTATTCGAAGCCGGTCATGCATGTGGATATCTACGTTAGGATCCAAGGAAAACAGATCTATGAGATTCACTTGCGATCCTGTATCCACAAGCAAACGAGCCTGCCCCGAGGAAAAATCTGAAGACTTTGTTATAATTTCTGGGTAGGGTGCGAGCTCGTTAGCTTCTTCTGTAGAGCAGAAGCTTTCATTATTGTATATGTGGGAGCAGTTGGAGGGTTTTTCTGATTCGCGCTCGCCTGTTGAGTCGCAAGGCGAGCGCCTGTTAAGTTTAAATCGCTGTTATGGCTTTCAATCGGTGTGGTAGTTTGTGCCTGGTTCATTGGAGGAGGCATTGACTGAGAAAGATGCATATTAGGAATCATGTGTTCACTCACACTAGGACCAGGTTGGTCATAGTATGGATAATATTGAGGATCAGGATTCGCGTGCCTTATTCTTCCATGATTTTGGTAGTAGTCGTGATAACCATTTGGGTGATGATATTCACCCTCTTGGAAACTCTGAAATCCACTATATGGGGGATAGAACTCGTGATGAGTCTGATGCTGAGGGTATATTTCTGGACCGGGATATATCATGTGGGTTGCCGTCTCGCGTTCAGCATATCGTGGCAGAGGCGGTTGATACGCTGATCGTACTAAAGGGGGGTTTCGCGGAGTCATGTATGGCCGATTATACTCAGCCTCCTGAGAATTGACCAGATGCGCTGGTAACGTGTCCCGAGATCGGTTGAATGGCTGACCACCTCGACGAATGTTCTGCGAGGTGCTCTGAAAAGCGGGGTGAGCTTCCGCGGTAGGTGGATATCCACGTGGAGGCAGATAAGAAGATTGTAAGGGTCTTGTAAACGACGGTGGGTGAAACTGAGAAAATCCGCGCGATGCGAATCGTTCCGTTGCTGATTGTTCTTCGGCCCTAGCTATTTCTATTGCCATATCAAGAGTTGTGGATCGCTTAACAATTACTCGAAGTTCGAGTTCTTGCTTCAGCCCTCTGAGGAAACCGTTCAACGCCGCTGAGTTGACGAGTGGCAAGTACGTTTCTAATTTTTCGGCCCCAAATTCGTTGGTTAGAGCCGTTCTGCACATAGCAACGAGTTGCTTAGCCCTATTTCCATACTCGGTGATAGATTCGCGAGTCGACATTTTCACTTGGCTCAGTTGAGTATGGTACTGGGCAAACGATAAACTCGCGGTTGTGAATGCCTCCTTTAAACGCGTTACAAGATCTTTAATTGTCGCGAATGTTCGTCCCTCGACAGCTTCACGGGCCGGGCCGCGTATTTTAGGCATTATTTTAGCCAGGTAATTACGCTCGTCGGAATTTTCCCCCAGCATAGCGAAACCCTGCTCTATATCATATATAAATGATCGAAGGTTTGATTCTTTACCGTCGAAAACTGGGATCTGGTCTAAAATAGATTGGGTGCGAAGGTAGTCAGTAATGGCAGTGATGGCCTTGGCTGTGGAATCGTCGTTAGACATTTTAATCACGGTAACCTATCCAAACGTCGGATTATCTCGTAAATTACAGTGCGCTTACGCTTGCGAAGAGGAATTTATTCCGAGGAAGCGAATTCAATTTGAAAAAAATAAAGAAAAGAAAAAAGAAAAAAAACAAATAAAAAAAATAATAATCTCGACTATGTTAAATTACCTTTTATTTTGAACCAAAACGTGTTATTGTGAGGGTTTTCCGCAGCGAAACACCGAACTCCAGATAAATCACACGATAATTTATGACATATATATATTGTATCCAATTTTACCGTGACCTAAACTGGAACTTCGTATGATTCCTTCAAACCTTTAGTATTCTGACTGCGAAAAATTTCAGGCCCATTTAGAATGACTATTATTGCACCTTGATCTTCCCTAGATTCGCGTTTGTAGAGATTCTCCTTTCTTTTTATAGGATTATTGTTATAAAATAAACATATATTGCTACAGATTTCCGGTGTAGTAAAATTTTTCACCTGTTATCTGAACGAACACATGGACCCATGGCGTATATAAATGGAACGTACATACACTGTTAGAATTCTCTGCATTAAACTTCCATTGCATATAACACAAACTTTAATTGAACCTCAATACACATGTGTATATGTCTTAATAATGTTTGTTAACTTTAGTATATTTTGCTTGAAAGTTATTGGATTTATTATTAGGGTACATAAATTTTATGATCTAAAAATCTCTTAGTTTGATTTGGCACTTGTGTATTAAAGTTTGTCAAAATTTACAAGGTTTTCAACAGTGTACTGCACAACAATCGACTGCAGATAGAAAATATTGGTGATACTAAATGTAAGGGTCGTTTTTAAAGCATATTTTGAGAGAATATCTAAGTTAAATCTGTCCGGGAATCTCTAATTGCGCTCCCGTAGTTGGGTAGTTTTTGAAGTGATTATTATTATCCCCTTTCTCCCTTTTTTTCCTTTTTTACCTGAAATATAAATAATGGACGAATAGCTGATGCGACAGATTTTGCGAATACTGTTAAAGATAATGCAAAACCTAAACGGTAGATTGACACAAAATTATTCGGTTTGAGATAATAACGTGGGCTCGATCGAAGTAATAGTAATAGCAAAGACTTCCCTTAATACTACACTGAGCGAAATCCTATTTGTTGTGCTGACTAAAAGATCTCAACTATTTGTTTTTAGTAAGCCGTACCGAAAAGTTGTAAAACATATCGATGCTCAAAAGTTTATGGAACTAAGTATGCTACTAGTTTTTGTAAAATTGATTAAATTCATTTAGTTTGAGGAAAATAGTTATTTATTATCATAATTAATATTTCGTGTAATTACAAATCTTTGACAATAGTAACTTCCAGAAATAATTATACAAGCGAATTCGATTTTTCCTGCTTATCAACTGTTTTGAATCGTTTTGAAATCCTCACATACATTGATTACTTAAAATTTTGCTTTTGTTCTTCATCAAAATGAGAAGAATTAAATCACGGTAATTTAAAGTATAATTCTAAACTGTTGTGCAGTTTGCGAAGAAAAATATGTCAACAATTATCATCCTTTGTTACATTTTGAAAAATCATAATTAAAAAGGTTTTCTCCTAAACGATTCTAACCCAAGAAAGTTTCCAACGACTTTAACCGAAATAAAATAGATACAATGACGAATTAAAAATTTTCAAAGTTGGAATTACTATTTTAATCATGTACGGATAAAAATTCGTCAGTTTGGAAATAGTTTTTAATACAGCTATTTGCCGTTATGTCGAAAAGGGGTATATATTTTGTAATAACTAAATTGGACAAATAGTAATAGCAATTAACGTAATTAGTAAGTTTACAAAACGTATTGGTAACTTCTATTATAAGATTAATACAATGTGGGAATGCATGAAAATAGTCCCGGTTACAAAATGGACCGACTACTCGAATTCTGCAAGTTTTAATAAAATTCTAATAATCAATACCCTCTCTCAGTGTATCAAAAATGTCTCTCAAAATATGTTTAACGAGAAATTGTAATTAATGAAAATATGTTCGCAACGTAACATAGAAGTCTACATTAGCCTAAGTCACTGAGCAATAAAGTGTACATAGAATCATTAAATATGTTTGAAATTTAGCACTGAAATCAGTTTTCCACAGCTAAATCTGACCTCATCGCGAAGCGGGTTACGGGCAGAAAATCCCACTTCTGACACCAAATTTTTTTTCTCTGTTACGTCCAAATAATTTATGGACTAAACAGATTTTTAAGGAATTCGCCCTCGAGCGGCTGAGAGAGAATTCCGTAGGTTCCTGCCCTATCGATGGTAGGGAGACCTCCCACGCTTCGCAACAAATAATCAGATACAGCTTAGACAAGGAAAGAGAAAAATTAATTAAATTAAACAAACAGAAAATTTCAATTCAAAACACACATTTTATTTTTCATAAAGCAAAAAAAGTATCTTACCTTATTAATTAACCTCATGGAATTCGGGTTCTCTCTGGTAACTTATTTCTATTCCCTATATAAATCCAATTCTGGTTCGCTACACTACCAAGTTCACTTACTTGGGATGTACTTACAGTTTTGAACGTTCAAATGAACGAAAAAAAAAAGTTATTCAAAAATAAAATTTTTTGTGATATTCATGTTCAGGGCGCACAGGATATACGATCTAGTGCAAAATATGCGAAGTTTTTGTATTTCCTGACCAAAAAACTACCCTTATACGAAAATCACCGAAAATCGGCTATTTGGTACACTTGACGCAATTAAAAAAAATTTTTTATCCTCTGGAAAAATAGGCAATCCGAATACGAAGAGAATGGTGTACTTAAAAAAAGTAGGAAAAAATTGGGTAACCTACCCCTATACATAAATCACCTAAAATCGGCTATTTGGTACACTTGACGCAATTAAAAAAAATTTTTTATCCTCTAGAAAAATAGGCAATCCGAATACGAAGAGAATGGTGTACTTAAAAAAAGTAGGAAAAAATTGGGTAACCTACCCCTATACATAAATCACCTAAAATCGGCTATTTGGTACACTTGACGCAATTAAAAAAAATTTTTTATCCTCTAGAAAAATAGGCAATCCGAATACGAAGAGAATGGTGTACTTAAAAAAAGTAGGAAAAAATTGGGTAACCTACCCCTATACATAAATCACCTAAAATCGGCTATTTGGTACACTTGACGCAATTAAAAAAAATTTTTTATCCTCTGGAAAAATAGGCAATCCGAATACGAAGAGAATGGTGTACTTAAAAAAAGTAGGAAAAAATTGGGTAACCTACCCCTATACATAAATCACCTAAAATCGGCTATTTGGTACACTTGACGCAATTAAAAAAAATTTTTTATCCTCTAGAAAAATAGGCAATCCGAATACGAAGAGAATGGTGTACTTAAAAAAAGTAGGAAAAAATTGGGTAACCTACCCCTATACATAAATCACCTAAAATCGGCTATTTGGTACACTTGACGCAATTTAAAAAAATTTTTTATCCTCTTGAAAAATAGGCAATCCGAATACGAAGAGAATGGTGTACTTAAAAAAAGTAGGAAAAAATTTGGTAACCTACCCCTATAAATAAATCACCTAAAATCGGCTATTTGGTACACTTGACGCAATTTAAAAAAATTTTTTATCCTCTGGAAAAATAGGCAATCCGCATACGAAGAGAATGGTGTACTTAAAAAAAGTAGGAAAAAATTGGGTAACCTACCCCTATACATAAATCACCTAAAATCGGCTATTTGGTACACTTGACGCAATTAAAAAAAATTTTTTATCCTCTGGAAAAATAGGCAATCCGAATACGAAGAGAATGGTGTACTTAAAAAAAGTAGGAAAAAATCGGGTAACCTACCCCTATACATAAATCACCGAAAATCGGCTATTTGGTACACTTGACGCAATTAAAAAAAAATTTTTATCCTCTGGAAAAATAGGCAATCCGAATACGAAGAGAATGGTGTACTTAAAAAAAGTAGGAAAAAATTGGGTAACCTACCCCTATACATAAATCACCTAAAATCGGCTATTTGGTACACTTGACGCAATTAAAAAAAATTTTTTATCCTCTAGAAAAATAGGCAATCCGAATACGAAGAGAATGGTGTACTTAAAAAAAGTAGGAAAAATCGGGTAACCTACCCCTATACATAAATCACCTAAAATCGGCTATTTGGTACACTTGACGCAATTAAAAAAAATTTTTTATCCTCTGGAAAAATAGGCAATCCGAATACGAAGAGAATGGTGTACTTAAAAAAAAATATGTAAAAATTGGGTAACCTACCCCTATACATAAATCACCTAAAATCGGCTATTTGGTACACTTGACGCAATTAAAAAAAATTTTTTATCCTCTAGAAAAATAGGCAATCCGAATACGAAGAGAATGGTGTACTTAAAAAAAGTAGGAAAAAATTGGGTAACCTACCCCTATACATAAATCACCTAAAATCGGCTATTTGGTACACTTGACGCAATTAAAAAAAATTTTTTATCCTCTGGAAAAATAGGCAATCCGAATACGAAGAGAATGGTGTACTTAAAAAAAGTAGGAAAAAATTGGGTAACCTACCCCTATACATAAATCACCTAAAATCGGCTATTTGGTACACTTGACGCAATTAAAAAAAATTTTTTATCCTCTGGAAAAATAGGCAATCCGAATACGAAGAGAATGGTGTACTTAAAAAAAGTAGGAAAAAATCGGGTAACCTACCCCTATACATAAATCACCGAAAATCGGCTATTTGGTACACTTGACGCAATTTAAAAAAATTTTTTATCCTCTGGAAAAATAGGCAATCCGAATACGAAGAGAATGGTGTACTTAAAAAAAGTAGGAAAAAATTGGGTAACCTACCCCTATACATAAATCACCTAAAATCGGCTATTTGGTACACTTGACGCAATTAAAAAAAATTTTTTATCCTCTAGAAAAATAGGCAATCCGAATACGAAGAGAATGGTGTACTTAAAAAAAGTAGGAAAAAATTGGGTAACCTACCCCTATACATAAATCACCTAAAATCGGCTATTTGGTACACTTGACGCAATTAAAAAAAATTTTTTATCCTCTGGAAAAATAGGCAATCCGAATACGAAGAGAATGGTGTACTTAAAAAAAGTAGGAAAAAAATTGGTAACCTACCCCTATACATAAATCACCTAAAATCGGCTATTTGGTACACTTGACGCAATTTAAAAAAATTTTTTATCCTCTGGAAAAATAGGCAATCCGCATACGAAGAGAATGGTGTACTTAAAAAAAGTAGGAAAAAATTGGGTAACCTACCCCTATACATAAATCACCTAAAATCGGCTATTTGGTACACTTGACGCAATTAAAAAAAATTTTTTATCCTCTGGAAAAATAGGCAATCCGAATACGAAGAGAATGGTGTACTTAAAAAAAGTAGGAAAAAATCGGGTAACCTACCCCTATACATAAATCACCGAAAATCGGCTATTTGGTACACTTGACGCAATTTAAAAAAATTTTTTATCCTCTGGAAAAATAGGCAATCCGAATACGAAGAGAATGGTGTACTTAAAAAAAGTAGGAAAAATCGGGTAACCTACCCCTATACATAAATCACCGAAAATCGGCTATTTGGTACACTTGACGCAATTAAAAAAACTTTTTATCCTCTGGAAAAATAGGCAATCCGAATACGAAGAGAATGGTGTACTTAAAAAAAGTAGGAAAAAATCGGGTAACCTACCCCTATACATAAATCACCGAAAATCGGCTATTTGGTACACTTGACGCAATTAAAAAAAATTTTTTATCCTCTGGAAAAATAGGCAATCCGAATACGAAGAGAATGGTGTACTTAAAAAAAGTAGGAAAAAATTGGGTAACCTACCCCTATACATAAATCACCTAAAATCGGCTATTTGGTACACTTGACGCAATTAAAAAAAATTTTTTATCCTCTGGAAAAATAGGCAATCCGAATACGAAGAGAATGGTGTACTTAAAAAAAGTAGGAAAAAATCGGGTAACCTACCCCTATACATAAATCACCGAAAATCGGCTATTTGGTACACTTGACGCAATTAAAAAAAAAATTTTATCCTCTGGAAAAATAGGCAATCCGAATACGAAGAGAATGGTGTACTTAAAAAAAGTAGGAAAAAATTGGGTAACCTACCCCTATACATAAATCACCTAAAATCGGCTATTTGGTACACTTGACGCAATTAAAAAAAATTTTTTATCCTCTGGAAAAATAGGCAATCCGAATACGAAGAGAATGGTGTACTTAAAAAAAGTAGGAAAAAATCGGGTAACCTACCCCTATACATAAATCACCGAAAATCGGCTTTTGTATATCATGCAGCACTTTAGTACTTCTCAATTTATGTAATCAAAATAAAAGCACCGTCTCTCGTCTGCTACAAAGCTCAGTTCCATCACGTACTTCCACACCACGTTATTTGTACTTCAGGGTTTAGTCAAAATTCAAAATCTTTTTAAATCGAGTTGAAATTAGGTTTGGTACAAAAGTTTCCATTTGGAATTGAATCGAGTTGAAATTAGTTTGGTACAAAATTTACTATTTGGAATTTCAATCATTGTACTAGTATTTGAAAAATATTCTACACTTTTTACGCCAAATCATTAAACATAATAGATGTTATTCCGTCTCTTTCATGTAAATCAAGTTGAAGATAGTTATGGCAGTTGAGCTGTTGCTTTAATGTTGCCTGAGGTTTTCTTTTTGCGCAAATAGTAAAATAATTGATACTCCGATAGGAAGCTTTTGTACATGATTTTCACTCGATGTTGAATAGTTTTTGATTTTCGACCCACCCTATTGTATATGTTGCAACTGAAAAACTTTGCATTGCCCGGAGATCACACGGTTGTTTCAAACAACCTTCGTGGATGTGAGAGTACGATTTGTCAAGTAGATTATGCTTTATTTTTTCAATCTGTAAACTACTAATTATAATATTTTGCAGTGAAAATATGTAAAGCATTTTCTAGTCGACCATTTAATCTCCAAATCATTTTTTTTGCCACGTTTTTTCCTTTTTACTAACACCTTTACTTTGATACTTCCATTCATGACTATACGTAGCTAACAAAACCTTTTCAATCGATCCAAAATAAAAACTTTAGAAATAAATTTTCAGTGTCTTGTTCTCTTGATTCCACTTGTATTGTGCCGATAACACAATTTACATGTGAAGTCATTTACGCTATTCTCCTCTTCCTTATCTGTATTATCGGTCCTCATCGCGATTTTCCGCTTTTTATTTAGTCGACGGAGATTAAAATTGTCGTCTTCTTCATCCGTGTCTTCGTTACTCTTGCGACTACATTTGCTATGTACCCATCGATTACAGAATGTACATACTTTCTTAGCACTCGTTTTCGCCGACTCTGTAAAGCAAAACATACATTTGTTGGATATGTTTTGCGACTTTAGTATTAATATTTCTGCCACTGTTTTTCGGTATTCTAGTGGATCGAACTTGAGGTCAAATGTTACCAAATTTGCAATACAATGAATGTAATACATTACGTACAAGGCACAGTTACTGGAATCATTTTCAGCCTGATATGGTCTATTTGTTATGTCCACTATTTGCCAACTAATGTTCTTGAGGTGTGACAAAGTATACGGTTCTCCGCATACTGCAATATAATCAAGAAAAGCTTGAAAAACTCGGTCAGTATCACCTGCATTTTTAAACGGATCCATAATTGCTACAGTCCCTTCAATAATGTTCACGAAGAGTAATGAACAATGACCTTCAAATACGTACGGAATAAGCAATTTGTCTTTGAGTGGTGTTTTGATTCGAAAAATTTCTGATGCTGTACCTTTTCGTTTTGAAGCAAAATTACCAATTGCTTTATTTGCGATGTCCGCTGGCATGTAAGATATGTTTTCATCCTTCCATTTGTCCATGTGAGTTACAGTGTAGCAATCTATTATCAATGAGTCAACCCACATATATGTGTTAACAACAGTATAAAATTCTTTCGCCGTCATTTGAAATTCTGAATGTAATAATGATACATCCGTTTTTGATCCATAAATTCCTATTTTTACATGGGCGGATTGTGAAGTCGAGTAATGAAGCACACTGTTAATCAACCCATTGGGTAAAATTCCGCAATGACCGACAGCACTGTTTTCTCGAAGAATAGTGGCCTGTATACTATGTTGATCTGTTGAATGAACGTTTTCGTTCAGGTTAGTAGTCAAACTGTTGACGTTATTTTTGTCATCATTTACCACCGCTGATGTCACTACATCTTCAATTGTATCATTTATACTATTTAATACTTCAGCTTCCAATTTCTCCTCCGCGCATTTATGTCGAGTGAATCCCTTAAATTGTATTTTGTTTGGTATGCGTTTATTTTTCGTTTTGAAAATTTTATTCTCTCGTTCAGTTATTTTATTGCACGTAATGTTTTTTTCTGTATCCTGGGACTTGTTATCGCTTTTATCAGCCTGTTTTTCATTTACATTAATAATCTTATCTGAAACGTTTATGATTTGTTGTGCAGTGTAAAGGCTATATTTCTGTTTTTTGACGCCTAAGTCCTGAATATCTTTTCTTTTCCTTCCCCATTTTTCCATTTCAAACGGATTAGATGCTGCTTCGGGGTACAGCGGTTTCTGCTGAATCCGTATGCTCGATTTAGCACTTATATTCAATTTGTGTTCTGATACCAAGCGTCTGCTGTACTTTACTATTTTTCGTGTTGCCTCTCCAATGGAATGATTTTTCTGTTCCCGTAGTATATTGTCTTGATACACTCTTGCATGTGCTTCAGAGTATGCATTGCTTACACGTGAAATATTGTCATCTATCAAGTGTAACAGTATACCCGTACAAAGAGGTGCATACGATAATATATTTTTCACAAAATAGCTGCCGAAGTCATATTTTTCTGTCACTGCGTAATATTTGTTAGTTACTTTTATTGTTGGGTCGTCATCAATAGAATCTTTTGCGAAAACCAATTTTGTCCAATAGTATTCATAAAATTTAGAGTTTTCGTAAACTGTGTTACTAGATTTATGTAAGTCATAAAATTCTTCTTCAATTTCGCGATACAATTCTTCTTTTTCAGAACTTTTAACAATATCCTCTATCTCTACTTTGTTTTTATTTTTTGCAGCCGATAAGTACATTAATGCGTACTGCGCCTTTTTATCATCCCTTTCAAATATTACACGCAAAATGTCATCGAAGACCACATCTAATTCCTGCATTGTTCTACACATTATTACAAGTGCTGCACATTCCATTAGGAAATTTTTTATACTTTTAAATGACAGCATATTCTTGTCAATAGTTTTTGCAATTCGTCGCAATAAATGTGCGTTGCATGTCAATATCAAAATAGTAGTTGACGGCATAGGTTTGTTTTCCATTAAGTAACTCCAGACTAGATCTAGGTAACTCCTTATACTCATTCCGGCGTTCCATTCGAACAGTATACTATTCATGAAAACCCAGCTCCAATCAGTCACGACTGCTTTGACAATTGGCCACCTGTTTGTTGTTTTCAAAGCAAGTGCTTTATACTTTTTCAAAACAATTGACACTGATGTTATATCATGCTCCGCTGTGATGAATTCAAATAATGGTATTATTGATTCGCGTCCTCTAAAAACCATTGCGTAATAGTATATTGCCTTACACTTCAGAAATTGTGGTTTTCGACACCTCGCCGACGTCGCATCTAGGTGAAGAACATTAGCCATCACTTCTACAAAAGCGCTTAATTGTTCCTCCGTATATGTTGTGATCCGCAAAGGGAGAGAGAATTCTCTCACAGCAGGATCTGCCAATTCATGCTGTTTCATCCAAAATTGAACAATGTCTTCGATATCCATCGAGTTCAAACGCAGTCTACTTTCACAACGCTGTTCGGACTTTATGTTGTGCAAAACTGTCAATCGTCTAGCATCTTGAACATTTCCATCTGTCGCAAGTTCTCTATTGACATTTTCATTTGCTTTTAAGTGAAACATTCTAGCCGATCGATATTTTAGCAATTTCTTCAATTCTTTGCGCTTTGGCCCTCTTACCTGTTTGAAGGGTTTCACCGCGCTACTTTCGTGACTGCTGATCATTTCCATGTTACTACAAACATGTATTTCCATATAATGCTCATCAACTTCAAATATGTCGAATCTGAACATTGCATTATGACTTGAAATGGCACAACGCGCATAAGCAACAAAATGGCTCTCTTCATTTCCTCGTATTCCACCATAAAAACGCACGGGACACGGGCATCTCAATTGGTCTCGTAGTAGTTGATCTATTTCGTTTCTTATGAAATTATCACTGATATAATAATCTTTACCATCATTATTTACCACTTCCTCTGTCAGAATACGAAATGCTCCAAGATTAATTTTATACATTAAATCTTTTTTCTTTTTTTCCGCGAAGTTCGGCTCATACTCTTCTTCTGAGCTAATCATGTCTTTTATATTTTCCGAAACTTCCACACGCAATTTATTTGTTTTATAATATTTTTCTGTACCTTTTACCGAATGATAATCGATGCATACAGCATCACACGATTTATTGTTATCCTCTTCGGTAAAGTCAAAAACATCTGTCATGCTCTTTGCTACTTTGCAAGAAGTACTTCTTCCATTTCGTTTATCCATAGATTTGTCTGCAGTGTTACACAATACATCGACATTATTTTCTCTACTGCTTTCGTCATTTTCCTCTACTGTGAAAGAAGGAAAGCGCTTGTTATTCGCAATTACATGGAAAGAAGTACTAGATTCTCTAATTACTTCATCTATACATTTCTCTGATGCTTTACATAACAAATCAACGCTATTTTCACCGTCGTTTTCGTCGTTCGATGTTTTTGTTTCTTTAACAGAATCATTCCATTTATTGTTTGTTCCTATACATTTTAATTTATTGTTGCTAATATCGAGTGTTTTTCTTAAATTTTTCTCATTTGATTCAACTTCTTTTTTGCGATTTCTGCTTATGTTTATACTATCCTCTTGACTTATTTCTTTACTCTGTTCATCTTTGTTAAGTTCGTTTGTACTTGCCGCACTCCTTTCTTTTTTTATCCTCTTATAATGTTTCCTTGTCTTACCAATTGACTTTTTCCCTTCTGTTTGCATTGTTTTTTTTGTTACTTCGTTAGAAGTGGTTTTAGATTTATAATTTATTTCGCAATTTTTGTTAGCTCGTATTAATAGCACTTCGTCATTCGTTTCGGTCAATAATTTTGTCCGTCTACACGGTAATATCGTTTCCTCCAAAATCTGGAAGTGACCTCCCGACAGTGGTCCACTGAATAAAATATAAAATGATTTTTTTTCGATTACATCTTCGTCAAAACATGCTAAAAGAATATCAGTGAAGTCATCACTTGTGAAATGTGTCCTTCTTTCCTTGGTTAGCATTGTTTCATCTTTCAACTGGCAGAGATGTACATTTACTTTAAATATTTTGACGAAAATACTGATCTCAAATTCGGTGCCATATGCAGAAGTAATTCCCATATAATTAATATATTGTTTAGCATTCTTGTAAAAATATTTGTCACCTTCAATGCTCCAGTTATTCCCAACATAATTGACAATTTTTGTTCGAATTTCAAAATGCCTTTCTTCATCACCATACAAACATTTAGAGAAGCATCTAAATAGACAGTTGCCATCACCTCGTACATCATTTCGGACATACAGCTTTTCTAATACTTTGACATTGTTTCCTAATATGTTATTACTGCTTACTTCATTTTGGCTTCGTGTAACTATTCCATTATCACTGTGATCTGCATCCTGAAGATCTCTGGGTTCACTATCCTCATACAGGCTGTCTGCAGAGTTAAGATTCTGCCAAGATATCCTCTCTTGCTTATTTCTAGACGCCTTCATCTTTTTATTGGTGGATACTATTATGTCATTTTCGCAAAATACTTCATCATTACTGCTGAAAACTGTTTTATGAATATCACTGGTAACTATTTTAAAACTGTCGCTCGGTGCTGTGTTTTCATTACGACTGAATACTACATTCTCATGTCTATTGCTTACAGCTTTCTCATTTTCTCTGGATACTGTTTTCACATTTTTTCTCGATATTACATATTCATTTTCACTGGATAATAAATTGTCTTCTTCACTGATTACTGTTTCTACACTTTCATTGGTTACTGTTATCTTGTTTTCTCTGGAAAATACATTCTCTTCTTCACTGTTTCCTGTTTCTTCATTATCATTGGTTACTGTTATCTCGTTTTCTCTGAGAAATATATTCTCTTCTTCACGGTCTGCTGTTTCTTCATCATCACTGGTTACCGTTTTTTCATTTCCTCTGGAAAATAAATTATCTTCTTCACTGGTTACTTTTTCTTCATTATCATTGGTTACTGTTATCTCGTTTTCTCTGAAAAATATATTCTCTTCTTCACGGTCTGCTGTTTCTTCATTATCATTGGTTACTGTTATCTCGTTTTCTCTGAACAATATATTCTCTTCTTCACTGTCTGCTGTTTCTTCATTATCACTGGTTACTGTTATCTCGTTTTCTCTGGAAAATACATTCTCTTCTTCACTGTCTGTTGTTTCTTCATTATCATTGGTTACTGTTATCTCGTTTTCTCTGAGAAATACATTCTCTTCTTCACTGTCTGCTGTTTCTTCATTATCATTGGTTACTGTTATCTCGTTTTCTCTGAGAAATTCCTTTTCTTCTTCACTGACTGCTCTTTCTTCATTATCACTGGTTACCGTTTTTTCATTTCCTCTGGAAAATACATTACCTTCTTCACTGGTTACTTTTTCTTCATTATCACTGGTTACCGTTTTTTCATTTCCTTTCGATAATATATGCTTATCTTCACTGTCTATTGTTTCTTCATTGTCATTTGTTACCGTTTTTTCATTTCCGCTGGACATGGACTTCTCATTTCCACGGATCACCACCTTCTCGTCGTCATTACATTTCCTGCTAATCTTTGATTTTCCTCCATTCAATTCTTTTTCTAACTTACCTTCATTATCATCATTTTTCCTGTAATAACCTGTAAGAAATTGTACTACTCTACCTCGCAACTTCAAATCGGACTTGCATTTTAGCTTTTCGCACAGCTGTCAATGATAAAAGAATATTAATTAGAATTTGTCTTTGAAAAAGTAAGCACTATGATGACAGTTCTGAACGTTCATTGAACGATGACAATTTTTTTCCATTCAAAACAAAATTTATGATTTTTATGTTTATGGTCCTAGAAATATTTAATCTGACATAAAATATACGCTACTTTTTAAATTAATGAAGCAAAAACTAATCATTTAGTTTTCAGAAAACATATTTTCCATCATTAAATGAACGTTCGGAACTGTAAGTACGTTATTTTGAAGGGGCATATGGGAATCAGTAACAACCTCATCTAAGCACTAAGGCCTGGAGCATAATGAATACGTAAGCTCTAAAAACTTGAACTTAAATATCATCTTATTTTTTGTTAACCCATAATAGAAAGAGACACGTTTGAGATGTAAACGATCTAGTTTTCATTTTGCGTTGAAAGACTCAAGCATGTCTCTTTCTCTCAATGCTTAACAAAAAAATGGACATACGATTAAGTGTAGAGTTTAGGCCTTCATTGGGCTTAAGGCCTCAGTTTCCATTTCTACATGTCATCAGCTACCTCTAAAAGCCCAGAGTGAAAATTTTTACCCGAGCAAAGCAAACCTTTACATATTGTTCCGCTCTATTGGATCCACCATTTTAAATCTTAAAATCTTGAGTGAAGATTCGTAGTCAGAGACCTCACTAACCCCTGAGTACCAATTTTCGTTAAAACAACGATTTGTTTTGAACAAAAGTTATTTTTCGCCTCTTTTTATTTCAAAGCGGCCATATTAAATTTCCACGTCAATTAATAAATTTCCAACAGCGCAGATAATCTCTGACCATTGGAGATTTTTCAGTAAAATTGAATTTTTCTATATATATGTAGCGTTTTGGTCGATGAAGAGATTACTGTATTAGAGATATCAATTCCTCAATTCGTGGAATTGAAAGTGAATTGTGCTGGGCCCATTTTAACTAATTTTTGATTGTAGTGGAAAATGAAAATAACTCATAATCCGCACGCTTGCACGATAAAGGGTTCACCTTTTAGCATCACTGGCTACAACTAGATTGACTCGTCAGACACGCGGAGAAACTTTTTAATGCAAAGCTTAATATTATAATATTTATATTTATAAAAGTTTGATGAAAAGCTAGCATGCCGTCGAAAAATAATAGCATTAGACATAGCGATATAGAGAATTTCTTCTCCTATATCTGTTATGAATATATTAATAACTAAAGTATTAATTTCTATTGAGAGTTAAGACGATTAGTATCTTCGATAGCAAATGAAAATTTCTCATAAAGTGATACTCACAAAGAAATGTAAAAAATTGTGACTGAAACAACTACTTCTTTAAAAAATGTAATTTATAAAATATGCTGATAAGATCATCACCGACTGACTATATAAATGTAAATAATTATAGTGTATCTTATATATCTCTATATCACAAACAAATAATATGATGCATCGTAAAATATTATTTTTTATTGCACAGACGAAATCTTTAATATGATATTTTCAAAATCAAATAGACTTTGTAACGAATAAACAATTTTTTTTCACAAATTTTTGTAGTATATCGTATATTATGACGGGGGAAAATTTCTAGTTTCCGAAAACACACATAGAGAGTCCAGTGTTTGTTGTGCTCAGATGGGATACTGACGCAATCACTGGCACAGATGCATCTCGTGTCCGTGTGAAGCGAGTAGGGAGAGGCGGCGGCGCGCAATGCCCCTGTTCCTTCTTTGTAGCTTTAACACGCGAGAACATCTCGTCCCATTTCTCCCCGCTTCCTCCTTGTAATGCTTGCGTTTTCAAATGTTTTCAGATTTCACGCTGTCGGTTATCGAGTCGAAATTGAGAATTGTGTTTCTCTCGACTCCAGTGTGCTCAGATCTGATGCCGACGCAGTCACAACTACAGAAGCAGCTCCTGTCAGTGAGATCGGAGTAGGGAAAGGCGGTGGCACGCGCTGCCTCTCTTTCTTCCTCGTCGCTCTTGCACGTGAGAACGGCTCGTCCCACTTCTCCTTTTTCTCCTCGCTTCCTCCTTGCAATGCTATTTTTAGATTTCACGCTTTCGGTATTTCGGATATCGAGTCGAAATTGAGAATTGTATTTCTCTGGACTCCGCGCAAAAGAGGCGCGAAGCAGACGACAATTTCGAACTTTCAGTAAAATTTGATGCCAATAAATGTTCAATATTTAAATCAATATATATTTTTCTATTTAAATTTCCATACTTCTAATCAATTTAGTACATTTAAAACATTTTCAATAAGAAAGATATATTCTATTAAGAAAAGATTAACATAAAATTCAAGTTTAAAATTTACATTCTCAGTTTTATGTTAGAAATATTTTTATTTTACATTTTTTTAGCCTAAGCATAGACTTTTCATTTAAAAAATGAAATGATCTACAAAAATTTTGTAATAGAAGTGGATAAATTAAAAAACCAAAATATATGTTCATTGCTATCTTCACATGAACATGTAAATATTTACCGATATCAAATTTTAGATGAAAATTTTTGTTCGAAGTGTTGAAATCTTGTTACCATTTGACAAGATCATATGGACGAGTTCAATCTTTTTAATGAAAAATTTGGTAATTTTTAATTTGTCTGTTCTTCTGAAATCGGGGGAAGATTTGTATAGTAAACAAAAAATTTTCCAATGGATTTAAAGGTCAATAAATGCTTAAAGTTTTAAATCAGGATTTTAATTACAAAATTTTGAAGCTTTGTAAATAAACTACTTGATTCAGAAAGTAATTCAGCTCTGTAGAGCATTTTTATATTTTGAATTCAAAATCTGTGCTCAGGCCACAAAAAAGTAAGATAAAATTCTTTCATCATAAAACTACGAATGCAAATTTAAAACTTATTATGTCATATATTTATCTCTAATTAATGAAAAGTACTTAACACATAATTCTCTGTTTCAATATTTTTTAAATGTACGAATATTTAAGAAATTCATAAGTATTTCACCTTCTTATGAAAATTTCCATATAACGCTTTTATTGACAAAGTTACAAATTTGTCAATAATTAATCTATTGTATTGTAAGTTTAAATATGACACGACTTAAAATTTTACAATAACATTATTTTTCAAGTACTTAAACTTTTCTTCAATTTTGAGAATTCTTCCCGAGGTTTATTCCAGGTGAGTGACTATTTTTTTTTTTTAATGAAAACATTTGTAATTCTAAAGTTGGCTCATCTTGTAACATTGTAAAAAGATTTTAAAACTTCAAAGCAAAGTTTTTAGTTTAATTCAAAGTTAATAAATATTCAATGTTTGAAATAGAAATATTAAGTGAAAGATTTTCAAGCTCTGGGAATCAACTGCTTTAATAACACAATTTTTCTTTTTTGTAAAGCATCTCAATTTTCAAATTAAATGTCTCCACAAAGGTTAAAAAAATTTAAGATGAAAATACTTTTATTAAAAAATTTTAAATACAGATTTCAAACTCAAAGTCTATTTGCCTAGAATAAACGTCTTGAAGATCTTGTAAAAATAATGGGAGATTTGAATTCTTCAAAAATAAACTTTCAGTGAAATGGTGAAATCAATAAATGTTCAAAACTTAAATCAAGATATCAGTTTACAAATTTTTAGGCGCGCAAATTGACTATTTCAATTTTAAAATTACTGCAAAAAATATTATATTTGAAAAAATTAGTCACATAAAATAACGGTTTAAAATCCACATTCATAGATTCGTGGTAAAAGCAGGTCAAAGTTTATTAATCTTACGTTTTAGTGGCGTATGCACAGACTTTCAATCAAAAAAATGAAATGCTTTATAGAAAGTTAAACATTTTTTAATTGATGTTTTCACATAATCCTTCAAACATTCATTAATTTAAAATTTTACTCAAAATTTAATCTTACTGCGTTTCTTCTTATAATCTTATAAATATTGAATTGAAGCAAATGTTTTTTAAAATATTCGAAAAATAAGTGCAATTATTTAAATTAAATATTTCGTAACACTTTAAATATTGCTGATTTTACAAAATTTTTGGGAGATTAGAAAACTGATCAAAGAATCTTTCAATGAAATTCAAAGTCAATAAGTGCTTAAAGTTTTATCTCATGTTTCTTAGGTCGAAAATGAAAATATTTTGCACCAGATTTGAATTTCAATTTTATCTTAATTTTATGTGGCCTAAGCACAGACTTTTATTTCAAAAAATTGAATGCTGTAAAAAAAAGAAAATTTTGTTAATTGAAGTACAGTTGACTTATAAAGCTACAAAACTTTACAAATTAATATCTTAACTTGAAACCTTTAACATTTATTGAATTTTCATTTTGCTAAAAAATTATTTTTCGTGTTTTTAAATCTTCCATTGCTTCTACAAGATTTTCCAGAAGTTTTCTTCAGCAAGTACCTTTTTCAATTTTCAATGAAATTTAAGGTGAATAAATGCTTAAAGTTTTATATGAAGATATTAATTACAACATTTTTAAGTTTTATAAATCAACCACTTGATTCAGAAAATACTTCAATTTTGTACAGCATTTAATTTTTTGAAATAAAAATCTGTGCTTAGGCCACATAAAATTAAGTTAAAATTTAAATTCAAATCTAGTGCAAAATATTTTCATTTTGGACCTGAGAAACTTGAGATAAATCTTTAAGCATTTATTGACTTATAATTGCATTGCAAGATTATTTAATCAGTGTTCAAATCTCCTCATCAATTAAAAAATGTTTAACCTCCTATTTTTTAAATAAAATATTTTTTCTCATAATTTTCAAATTGGATGAGTCAATTTACACAAGTAAAAATTTGTCGACTGATATCCTGATTTAAGCTTTGAACATTTATTAAGTTTAACATATTACTAAAAATTTATTTATGAAGTATTCAAGTCTCCCTTTATTTCTACAAGATCTTTGAGACGTTTATTTTAGGCAAATAAGTTTTGAGTTTGAAATCTGTATTTAAAATTTTTAAATAAAATTGTTTTCGCATCTTAAGTTTTTTTAACATTTGTGGAGACTTTTAATTTGAAAATTGAGATGCTTTACAGAGAAGAAAAATTGTATTATTAAAGCAGTTGATTCCCAGAACTTGAAAATCTTTTGGTTAATATTTTTATTTCAAACATTGAATATTTAGAATTACAAATGTTTTCATTAAAAAAAGAAATATAGTCACACACCTGAAATAAACCTCGGGAAGAATTCTCAAAATTGAAGAAAGGTTTAAGTACTTGAAAAAAAATGTTATTGTGAAATTTAAAGTCGTCTCATATTTAAACTTACAATACAATAAATCAATTATTGAAAAATTTGTAACTTTGTCAATAAAAGCGTTATTTGAAAACTTTCATAAAAAGGTTAAATACTTATGAATTTCTTAAATATTCGTACATTTAAAAAATATTGAAACAGAGAATTATTTTTTAAGTATTTTCCATTAAGATGAGATAAATATATGACATAATAAGTTTTAAATCTACATTCTTAGTTTTATGGTGAAAGAATTTTTATCTTACTTTTTTTGGCCTAAGCACAGATTTTGAATTCCAAATATAACAATGTTCTACAGAGCTGAATTACTTTTTGAATCAAGTAGTCATTTACAAAGCTAATTACAAAGCTTCAAAATTTTGTAATTAAAATCTTGATTTAAAACTTTAAGCATTTATTGACCTTGAATTCCATTGGAAATTTTTTTTTTTACTGTTCAAATCTTCCCCCGATTTCAAAAGAACAAACAAATTAAAAATTACCAAATATTTCATTGAAAAGATTGAACTCGTACATATGATCTTGTCAAATTGTAACAAGATTTCAACACTTCGAACAAAAATGTTCATGTAAAAATTGATATTGGTAAATATTTACTTGTTCATATGAAGATATCAATGAACACATATTTTAGCTTTTTAATTCGTCCACTTCTATTCGAAAAGTTTTCCTTTTTGTAGAGCATTTCTTTTTTCAAATGAAAAGTCTGTGCCTAGGCTACAAAAATGTTAGATGAAAATATTTCTAACATGAAACTGAGAATGTAAATTTTAAACTTAAATTTTATGTTTATTTTTTCTTAATAGAATATATATTTCTAACTGAAAATTTTTTAAATGTACAAAATTGATTAGAAGTATGGAAATTTAAATAGAAAAATATATATAGATTCAAATTTTGAACATTTATTGGCAAGAAATTTTACTGAAAGTTTATTTTTGAAATGTTCAAATGCTTATCAAATTTTGCACGATCTTTTAGATGTTTATTCCAGGCATATTTTTTCCAATATATTGGAAAAAAAGTGTTGTTTCTCAAGTAACATATTTCATAAATTTGAAATTGTCGTCTGCTTCGCGCCTCTTTTGCACAGAGTCGAGAGAAATACAATTCTCAATTTCGACTCGATAACTGAAAGCGTGAAATCTAAAAATAGCATTGCATGGAGGAAGCGAGGAGAATAAGGAGGAGAAGTGGGACGAGTCGTTCTCGCGTGCAAGAGCGACGAGGAAGACAGAAAGGCAGCGCGCGCCACCGCCTTTCCCTACTCGCTTCTCACGGACAGGAGGTGCTTCTGTAGTTGTGACTGCGTCGGTATCAGATCTGTGCACACTGGCTCAATAACCAACAGCTTGAAATCAGAGCGAACAAGTTGGGACATAATACATAATACGTGCTGCTAAAGGAAAAGGATGTCAGCTATTGTTTAGATTGTTAGAGGCCTTTTTACATAGATAATAGTGAGTCATCTTGGATGGTAGGCACCAATAGATGTTCATCTTGAGAATTTGAATTTGCTATGTACTTATAATTTTGAACGTTCATTGAACGATGATAAAAAATTTTTTTTTAAGAAAATTAATTATTATGTTTATATCTAGAGCCCTTTAAATATACAGTCGTTCATGAACAATACACTATTTTTTTATTTTCTGGATCAAAAACTAATCATTTAGTTTTCAAAAAAAATGTTTTCCATCGTTCAATGAACGTTCAGAACTGTAAGTATTTGAGGTGTCAAAAATAGAATGTAATAGATTTATTGTAAATACGTATCTTTCTTGATGTAATTAATACTTAACAATGTTTTAGTGGCGACAATAATGAAAGTTGTTATGAAGATGATGAATATAGTTTGAACTATGAAGGTCAAAACTCTGAATCGGACGTGTTCATGCAAAATTCTAAAAATAAGAATTTTGATAGTGAAAATCTAAATCAGGGAGAAGAAATTGAGAAAAATAAAAAAAGCAAAGGCCAAATAAAATCGAGTGAAGAATAAAATGAAAACAAAAATTTCTTAAGAAGGTCAAAGAGAGAAAAGAAAAGATCTGAATATTACAGTGCTAGTTTAGTAAACACAAGGTGTATCTATGTGAATGTTGTAGTAAGCGCAGATATTCCATCGAGTTATGATGACGTATTAAATAGCGATGAGTATGATTTGTGGAAGGGAGCGATGGACAGGGAAATAAATTGTCTAATAAAAAATCAAACTTGGGAGCTAGTCGAAAAACCAAAAAATGTGAGAATTTTAGATTTAAAATGGGTATTCACAAATAAATCTGACAATCAAAAAAAGGCGAGACTCGTGGTGAAAGGTTTTCAACAGTCTGAAAGATTGAATAGAATCAAAAATAAATTATACGGAACAATTTTTATGAAGAATGTGGGCGAAGTAAAAACGTACTTGGGAATAAATATTAATTATGATCGCAAGACTTTAAAATTATATTAAGTAACCCAGTAAGAATTTATGAAGATAACTCTGGGGCCATTGTTATTGCTAAGTTTGGTAATCTGACAAAAAATTCAAAGTACATTGAGGTACATTATCATTTTGTTAATGAGTGTTGAGAGAAAGGAATCATTACAATTGCTAAAGTCGAGTCAGAAAATAATATTGCGGATATTTTAACAAAGGCCCTGGGGAGAAATAAATTCGAAACATTTAGGCAAGCTTTAAAAATTGTTTGAATATCGGAAAAAACTTTATTTACTTTATACTTTATTTTATTTTTATTTATTTATTTTCTGCGAAAAGCTCATGCTGCTCTCTTCGCATCTCACGCACTCGCTCAATAAGCTGGATTTTCTTCTCCCATAAGTCCCTTTTTTCTTGGATGAGCGACCTTATCTCCTCTCTTAAACTTTCCTCCTTTTCCTTGGCAGCGAACCAGGTCTTTAGAGCTTCATTTTTCTCGTTTTTCCACCCTTCAATAGTTCTTGTAAGACTTCGGCGGGTTTCTGTAAAATTCTCTTTGCATTTACTGATTCCACAAAATAGGTTATTAGTTTAAGGACATGTGATACTTGAGAAGAAAAGTAGCAAGTTCACGTGAACAATTTGACCAACTTTCCACATGTTTGTGTCCAATGTACAAAACTACTTTCACTTTCGATAATAAAATAACAAAATTATATGAACTTAGGACACAAACACGTAGAAATGTGAAATCAATGAAATTTCCCAAGTATCACACGCCCTGAATAATCTAAATGAAAAAGAAAAAGGATGTAATCTTGCGTACCTGGGGCCTTTCTCCCACCCTTACGCTTGGATTTTAATACAGTCGTCCATTTCTCGGTTTTATCCATCGATGCATCCCTCAACGTTTCCTTTGAGGTCGAAGGAGCTGGCTCTTCATCACTAACTGTTAAGAAAGAAAGGGTAAATCAATTTTTATTTTAAATTATTTTTGATGCATGCTGGATTTAAATAAACAGCAGTAATAAATCAAATTAAAAGTTGTTCAACGACCAGAACAAAAACTACTAAATAAAACTAATTTCAAAATACTTTTATTTCAATTAACTTCTTTCTCCAAAGTAAAAAACTTTAAGTTGATGACAATACTTTTATGTCCTGAGTTCAACTTACAAACTTCATAGACACTTATTCTATCAAAATAATAAAAATAAACAACCTTACCTCAGCTAAAAATTTTAATTTATCTTTCAAAAAAATATTCGTAGTTTCTTACCGTCAATAATTTGGTTCTTCACCTCTTGTAAGACTTGATCTTTCATGTTGCCAAGCACTCTGGCAACAATTTCCTCAATTTTTTTTTCCATTTTATGATTTCTGTAAATAAAAAAATACATGATGTTGATGTTTTAAATAAGTTTTGTAAAAGAAGAAAGAGGAAAAGAACCTGGTACTGGTCGACTTTCAATAAACTTAATCTGCACGAAATATACATCGTATTGTGCTTTTACGATTGACGTCAAGATTCTAATATATTTTCATGTAATTACAAAAAATTTTCTATCAAAATTTATTGATATTTAACTTACCTACACTTTAGTAACACTTTACTTTTGCTAAATTATAAATCGAGTTTTCCAAATCTTTATGTTTTTCCGATGCTTAACCTTGTCACGTAGGCACTGTTGGCTAAACTATGCTCTGCAACCAATGACGTAGACGCTTGTGCGCCGAGGTGCGTTCTGGGACTTCTCCCCTGTTTCTCGGTGAGTGTATACTAGTGCGCGAACAAGAAGAACGAGGCATTAGGCGTATTGAATCAGTTTCGAATACTCGATACATCATTTAGCAAAAGTAAAGTGTTACTAAAGTGTAGGTAAGTTAAATATCAATAAATTTGGATAGAAAATTTTTTGTAATTACATGAAAATATATTAGAATCTTGACGTCAATCGTAAAAGCACAATACGATGTATATTTCGTGCAGATTAAGTTTATTGAAAGTCGACCAGTACCAGGTTCTTTTCCTCTTTCTTCTTTTACAAAACTTGTTTAAAACATCAACATCATGTATTTTTTTATTTACAGAAATCATAAAATGGAAAAAAAAATTGAGGAAATTGTTGCCAGAGTGCTTGGCAACATGAAAGATCAAGTCTTACAAGAGGTGAAGAACCAAATTATTGACGGTAAGAAACTACGAATTTTTTTTTTAAAGATAGATTAAAATTTTTAGCTGAGGTTAGGTTGTTTATTTTTATTATTTTGATAGAATACACTACCGGTCAAAATTGTGGGACCACCTACAAAAATTGTATTAAAAACATGCTCGTCTTTGAAGGCGGCTATCTCCGTGAACAATTAAGTAAGAAATATTTTTAAAAAAGCGTTTGAAAGATTATAAAATTTTGCATCGAATAAGCACTATTTGAAGTATTTTCATTAAATAGAAGTCGAGATAGCGTGTGAGAAAGGCAGACGTAATTTCCGATTTTGACGAATTTTCACTTTTAAACTTCAGGGAAGTGATAGGAAAAAATTTGAACTTTGCTAAAATAACGCCTAAAGCCTCAGCTATAAATTGAGCCCAAAAACATTTGGAACAATTTATTAGTTTTCGAGATATGACTTTATTTGTTGAGCGATGCTTGAAAGATTTTTGAAGCAGCGTTTCAGCCGGTCGCTCGACTCACGAGACACTGTCAGGGCACAATAGGCGGTAGGCGCCAAACGGGGCACCACGATTCGGAGAATATTTATTCTTTTTTTAATCTCTCGTCATTTAAATACATTTTAATTGTTTCCAAAGTTTCCAAAATTAATAATAATTTTGTACTGCATTACAAAATTTGAATTTAAACAAATTTAAAATAAAATATAATATTTGATGAAAAACAAATTTAATTTTTTGAAAATTATCCTCTGATTGTTACAAATTTTTCATTCTTAACACACAAATTATGCTTTTTTTTGTGTGTAAATTGATAAAAAAAAGTTAATTAATTAAAATGTTTTAACTATACTTCTTGATGATACCTACAATTTTTCGCAGAGGTCTATACAAATATTTTATTTCTAAATAAAGAGTCCTTAAATAAAGAAAGTAGATATTAACTATGTGAAAAAAATTCTAATTGCGAAAACAATTAAAATGTATTTAAGTGACAAGAGATTAAAAAAAAGAATAAATATTCTTCGAATAGTGGTGCCCCGTTTGGCGCCTACCGTCTATTGTGCCCTGACAGTGTCTCGTGTCGAGCGACCGGCTGAAACGCTGCTTCAAAAATCTTTCGAGCATCGCTCAACAAATAAAGTCATATCTCGGAAACTAATAAATTGTTTCAAATGTTTTTGGGCTCAATTTATAGCTGAGGCTTTAGGCGTTATTTTAGCGAAGTTCCAATTTTTTCCTATCACTTCCCTAAAGTATGCAGGGAGCTGAAGTTTAAAAGTGAAAATTTATCAAAATCGGAAATTACGTCGGCCTTTCCAACACGCTATCTCGGCTTCTATTTAATGATAATACTTCAAATAGTGCTTATTCGACGCAAAATTTTATAATCTTTCAAACGATTTTTTAAAAATATTTCTTACTTAATTGTTCACGGAGATAGCCGCCTTCAAAGACGAGCATGTTTTTAATACAATTTTTGTAGGTGGTCCCACAATTTTGACCGGTAGTGTAAGTGTCTATGAAGTTTGTAAGTTGAACTCAGGACATAAAAGTATTGTCATCAACTTAAAGTTTTTTACTTTGGAGAAAGAAGTTAATTGAGATAAAAGTATTTTGAAATTCTTTTTATTTAGTAGTTTTTGTTCTGGTCGTTGAACAACTTTTAATTTGATTTATTACTGCTGTTTATTTAAATCCAGCATGCTTCAAAAATCATTTAAAATAAAAATTGATTTTCCTTTCTTTCTTAACAGTTCGTGATGAAGAGCCAGCTCAGCCAGCACCTTCGACCTCAAGAAATACGTCTCTGGCAGTACCATCCTTCGGGAACAGAAGTATTTTGCCGAAAATAATGAACAAGAGCGGGAAAAGGACTTCAGGTGCAAAAAATTTTACTTCTGATAAACTTGGAAAATACATAGACAAACTTTGTATATGAATTTTGACAAAGTATTTTTCTATTTTAAGGACAAACGTATCACCCTGAAAATGTTTGCCAGTGAAAATTACAAAAATTTAGAAAAATGATATGAAACTTTAGTATGGATAATAGTAAAATTAAGTATAAACTGTGCTATTTCATATCATTTTTCCAAAGTTTATTAACTTCACCGAGAAAAATTCTCAAAGCGATTTGTTTGTGCAACAGAACTGTTTTGTTGGCTTAACAAAATGCTTTTGTTGAGGAAAAGAAATTTTTTTATCAGCATAACAAATTCTTTGTCGGCTCAACCAAATCCGTTGATTAGCCTGAAAAAATAGTCTTGTAGTCCTAACAAAATACTTTTGCGCTTTTGAAATAATATAATTTCGCAGCTTTGTTTCAAATTCCATTTGAATTCCAAGCACTTCATTTTCTAAAAGTTTTGTGAGGAAGGAACTGCTGGTCATGAGAGCCTCAAATACTTCTTTATCTATACCTTGTTCTAAAAAGCAAAAAGTTAAGTCTTAATATATTTAACAATTTAATTTGAGACATATATAAAAAGTATTTAAAAATAATAAAATGTATAACGATGAATATATCTAGGTCAACATTTTGATTTTACCTAATACTTACTTTTGAAGGTATCAATGAGGCAGCTTGAATCCCAGTTCTCTAGAAGTCGTCTTGTTTCCTTGTCTGTTATATTATTTGAATTAAACACATCACATACAATTGACTAATGAAAATATATTTCAATCGAGTATAGAGAACAACAGCGTCATCCGTCATATTAGACATGAACGTGCTAGCGTCTCAGGCTAACAATGAGTGAACACGCATGCGTGATCGCGTATGTAATCAGTCTAACTAAACAGTTTTGTTGGCTCAACAAAACTTTGTCTAGGCCAACAAAATAATAGTCAAAAAAATAATTTCATGTCAACAACACAATATCTTGTTGGCCCAACAAAATAATTTTGTGATAACCAAAATTTTGCAATGGCAACAAAAACTGCCTAACAAAACGTTTTGGTTATGATGCTTAAATTTTTTTTTCAGTACACTAACACCTTTCAAAGTGAAGCCTTCTATTTTTATCTAGATATCTAGAGACCATACAATTTTAACACGTTTCTTTAATTTCAGAAACACGTATGAAAATGATTTCACTCGAAGAAGAAATAGAGCAAAAACAAATAGAAATAAATACGATATTTGCAAGAATCATTGAAGTGAATTCAAATTTAGATCGGGCACGAGCGGAACTAGATTCAGTGATCGCTGATAAAAAAGAGTCCTGGGCAAGAAAGGAGGAGTGTAGCGCCGAATTATTGAAAATAACAAAAAAAAATTAATAGCCAAAAAATGTACCGTACATGTTTTAACTAATAAAATATACAATTTTTCATATTAAAAAAAAAATTTTAACTTGAATTTTATGTTTATCTTTTCCTAATAGAATATATCTTTCTTACTGAAAATTTTTTAAATGTACAAAATTCATTAGAAGTATGGAAATTTAAATAGAAAACTATATATTGATTTACATTTTAAACATTTATTGGCACACCAAATTTTACTATAAGTTTATTTTTGAAATGTTTAAATGCTTATAAAATTTTATAAGATATTTTAAATGTTTTTTTAGGCAGATTTTCCCCAAAATATCTGAAAAAAAGTGTTGTTTATTGAAAAATATATTTCATAAATTTGAAATTGTCGTCTGCTTCGCGCCTCTTTTGCACGGAGTCGAGCAAAATACAATTCTCAATTTCGACTCGATAACTGAAAGCGTGAAATCTAAAAATAGCTTTGCATGGAGGAAGCGAGGAGAATAAGGAGAAGTGGGACGAGTCGTTCTCGCGTGCAAGAGCGACGAGGAAGAAAGAAAGGCAGCGCGCGCCGCCGCCTTTCCCTACTCGCTTCTCACTGACAGGAGATGCTTCTGTAGTTGTGACTGCGTCGGTATCAGATCTGTGCACACTGGGCCCCTGAGGATCCATCCACACAGATCAATGGTGGTGGCCGTAAACGTCTGTTACTAAGTCTGTTTATTTGAATTAAAGAGAAATTTCTTTTCATATACCATATAAGAAAAGATCTCTTCAGGTGAATTTTTTTAATGAAAACTAATCTATTTGTTTGGATCGAAGAAAATTTGCTTAGATCAGCTAAAATTTCTGTAATGCAAAGAAATTTGTTCCTTCACCAATGAACGTTCAGAACTATAGGTATTAACTGTGTATCAAAGAAATGTTTCTATGATTGAAGGAAAATGTTTTCTTACTGAAAATTATTGTCTCCGTGTTTTACATAACTTGCAGACTTTACAAAACGCGTAAAAAAAATAAGTTCTAATTTATTTGATCGCATATTTATAGGCAATAAAACTTTTAAGGAAATCAATCAACCGGAACATATGACCGCTATGTTCATTTTTTTGTCTGCAAACTTCTGTGTATATAGAATGGGATATCGAGTCAAAATATTGTTAAATTGAAAGCAATGGATCAACCAGACCATATGATCGATATGTTCATTTCATTATATTATCTGTCAATTTTTCTTTATGCAAAGAAATGTATGAAGTCAAAAGTTAGGGAAATAAAAAAAAAGTGACTAAGGAAAGTCTATCAACTTACACATTTTTACATTCTCATCATATGAGAATTTATTGGTTTGATGTGAAAAATCCCTTTCAGAAATTTTCATCGCATATTTTTACCTTTTAAGACCCCCTGAGTAAAAAAAAGTAAGGACAAGTTCGTTAAGCAGCTACTACATCCGACTAAAATTGTGAAAATAAGAGCATTTTTTGGATTTTTGAAAAAATCGAAAACTTATAAATCTCTACTAATTATCCTAATAATATTTTTCGATTATACCAATATTAGGAAAATTACGGTATATTGAAACTTGAAAAAAGTCAGTATCTAAATTCCATTTTTCAGTTATTATATTTTACGAAATACGAAAAAAGTTATTATACAAAATTGTTTACTACCAAAAAGATCTACAAGTTTGAATGGCAACATTTTTTTATATGATTATATTTTTTTTTGAATTTAAAAAATGCTATGGAAAATTATTTGTGTAAATGAGGTCTGCAAATTCTCAGTAGGACATTTTTCGACAGATTTATGATTGGTAAAATTCCTGAGTGTACAGTCCCTCCTTAATGTCTGCTTGATCTCACAACTTTTTGACATAATATCTTATTTTGCTTGGATGGAAGTTTATAGACAATGAAATTATATCATATCGATCATATGGTCTGGTATCATCCACGGCTTCAAAAAAAGCGTATTCTTAATTTTTTAAATTCATAAATTGACGACTTGGAAAGCAGAACTGACGAAGCGCTTGGCCAGTAGGGAGGAGAGGGTATAACACGTAGTGAACGAGGAGACGAATTAATTTACAACGCAATGATTAACTCGTCATTTCTCAGTAAATAATGATCGAATGGAGTCGATTTTTGCGCTGAAATGTTCTCCAGGCTTGAGCGCTACTAACGAATATATTCATGTAGTTGAAATGATTATTTTATTTTATGATGAACGACAAATACACTTTTAGTTGAAGAAATGAAATTTTAATTCAAAAATTGATCAAAATAACTGACTTGAACTTATTCTTCATATGTTTTGATATATATCTAGTTTTGATCAATAACAATAATGATAATAATAAGTTATAATAATAATGACGAGTTGATTATAGCGTTGTAAATTAATTCGTCACCTCGTCCGCCTCGTTTACATGTTATCCTCTCTCCTGTCTACTGGCCAAGCGCTTCATCGGTTTCGCTTTCTGAGCCGTCAATTATACTTAAAAAATTGGTTTTTTTTTGTGATACAGCGGTAAAGTGGAAGGGATAAATTCCATCCACGATTTGAGAGATATGGATTGCAGTAACTTGAGTACGTAGTTTAATTGACATACCTCTGTCTGCAAGTCGTAGTATGTGACCTCTCTTTTTCTGTATTTTTCTGCGTTCAGGCACCAGACAATGGCCTTGTGTAATCTTGCATCTGATATCCTTCCCATGTGTTGTTGGATTGTCTTCTCATTAGATTTTTAGCAAAGAACTCTTCAAAAAACTCGATGAGATGGATAATTGAAAAAAGTAGCTGAATAATCAGATGAAAAAGGAACTGCAAAAATATTGCCTCGTGGCGAGCTATGTTGTTGAAAGCACGCAACTGTTTTGTTTCTGCCCCGCAGAATTCGTAAATCGAGTACGTTTTTGATTCCCACCACGGACCCGTGTGGATCCTTACTCAACCAAATGCGGCGTGTCGGTGTGTTTACACTTCTCTTAGAATTTAGGCTGTCGGGTTTTGAGCCCCAATCGTGAATTATGTTTTTCTCGACTCCGCGCAAAAGAGGCGCAAAAGAGACGAAAAATTGAAAGTGACAAAGTATCTGATTTCAAAAATTACCCTACCATTTTAGATATTTTGACAAGCATTCACTTAAAATAAATATCTATTCATTTTGTTATTTTAGGATGATTCAAACAGTTAAAGTTGTTAGAATTTCAAGTCAGTAAATGTTTAAAGTTGCAAAACAAAATATCGTTTTAAATACTTTTTAGCTTTATAAATCAATTACTTGATCAACAAATGTATGCGCAGAATATTTTCCATCAAAATATTTCTTTGAAATAAAATATTTTGAAAAAGTTTTGATTATACACAACATCTTTCACATGACAATTTCAATAAAAGAATCTAAATGAAGGGTTCGATAATCGTAGAGATTAAATAATTTACATCTGAAATCGCATTCGAAATTACAATTTAACATTTTGTCTCTTTTGAAGCTAATTCGGGAAAACTTTATGTACTTACAGTTTTAAGCGTTCATTGAACGACAGCAAAAATTACTTTCCGAAACAAACTTAACTCTTAGGTTTATATTTAGGATCCTTTAAGAATGAAAGCTGTCATGAAATATACGCTAATTTTTTATTTACCAGGGCAGACTACTTTTTTAGTTTGAAAAATATACATTTTCTATCGTGAAATGAACATTCTGAACTGTGAGTACATCAAAAATTTAATATTAAGTAAATTTCCTATTAGATGGTTGAGTTTGAAATTATTGTCAATGCTTAACTTCAAACTGTAAATATGTACTTACAGATTTGAACGTTCGTTAAACGATGACAAAATCTTTTCACTAAAAAAACAAATTTAATTATTACGCCTATATTCAGAGAGTCTTTCAGATATATAATCTGTTATTGAATATATCCTACTTTTTAACTTGACCGTTTGAGTCCCAAGCAGCGTGAAGGCGCTGTTCAGATTGTGTGTCGATCCTTTTAATGATATTCAATAAAATAAACCTTTTGTTTACACGTATGTATTGAAATGATCAGATAGAAAATGTCGCGTATTATGAAATAAATTCAAATTTATAGAGTTTCAAATCTTTGTGTGGGAAAAAATATGCTTTTGACTATGCTGAAATTCGAGCCCAGGTCTTTCGGTTGTAGGTCGACTGCTCAATCGAAAGACGAATCTCAGCGCAGTCCGAGAGCGTCTTTTTCCCATAGAAAAATTTCAAATTCTTTAAATTTGAATTCATTTGCATTATATGCAATATAAAAGTTTGAAATTGTCTATGAGGACACCTGTCGGCAACCCATCCTATCTGACACGCGACTAATGATCCTCCGATAAAGTAGATGATAATGAAAAAAATTTCGAACTCAACTAATTATAAAATACATTTTTAAAAAATGTTATTGGAAAAAAATAATATTTTTCAATTTTACTTCATGTCAGAGAAATCTCAAGGTGTACATTTCGTATGCAAATTTAGGTAGAATCTTTGTAGTTTTAAATACTCAAACCCTCTCCTTGACACTCATGTATCAAAATTATCATTTATAAAAAGGCTATATATTTCAGAAAGTTTTCTTGGTATTTTGTTCAAATCCTTCAGTTTTCAAGTTGTATCTTATGTTTTATAATATTTTGATATAAAACATTCTTCGCATAATTTTATTAATGAAGTACTTGCTTTACAAAGCAGGAAAATATTGAAATTTTGATTTGTAGCTTCAAGCATTTATTGACTTTCAATTTTACTGAAAAATTTATGTTTTAAGCGTTAAAATCATCCTAAAATTTAAAATAAAATTTGAAATATTTATTTTAGGTGAATGTTTTTGCAAGTATTTAAGAATGAAGTGTAATTATTTTAATAATGCATTTTGTCGTTTTGAATTTGTCATCTGCTTTTCGCCTTTTCTACACGAAATCGAGACGAACAATACCTTCTAATTTGTGATACTTAATGTCACGAATACCAAAAAGGGGGGAAAACTTTTCTTGAAAGAGAAGTTTATTAGATATTTTTTCAAAACATTCAGTAATTAAATTAAAATTAGGAAAGAAACAACCTTTTATTAATATCATCACTCTTAACATACTCAAATAAGATTCAGTAAAATAACACATATAGATATGATAACAATTTATTAATTGCGTCAAGTGTACCAAATAGCCGATTTTAGGTGATTTATGTATAGGGGTAGGTTACCCAATTTTTTCCTACTTTTTTTAAGTACATCATTCTCTTCGTATTCGGATTGCCTATTTTTCCAGAGGATAAAAAATTTTTTTTAATTGCGTCAAGTGTACCAAATAGCCGATTTTCGGTGATTTATGTATAGGGGTAGGTTACCCGATTTTTTCCTACTTTTTTTAAGTACACCATTCTCTTCGTATTCGGATTGCCTATTTTTCCAGAGGATAAAAAATTTTTTTTAATTGCGTCAAGTGTACCAAATAGCCGATTTTAGGTGATTTATGTATAGGGGTAGGTTACCCAATTTTTTCCTACTTTTTTTAAGTACACCATTCTCTTCGTATTCGGATTGCCTATTTTTCTAGAGGATAAAAAATTTTTTTTAATTGCGTCAAGTGTACCAAATAGCCGATTTTAGGTGATTTATGTATAGGGGTAGGTTACCCAATTTTTTCCTACTTTTTTTAAGTACACCATTCTCTTCGTATTCGGATTGCCTATTTTTCCAGAGGATAAAAAATTTTTTTTAATTGCGTCAAGTGTACCAAATAGCCGATTTTCGGTGATTTATGTATAGGGGTAGGTTACCCGATTTTTTCCTACTTTTTTTAAGTACACCATTCTCTTCGTATTCGGATTGCCTATTTTTCCAGAGGATAAAAAATTTTTTTTAATTGCGTCAAGTGTACCAAATAGCCGATTTTAGGTGATTTATGTATAGGGGTAGGTTACCCAATTTTTTCCTACTTTTTTTAAGTACACCATTCTCTTCGTATTCGGATTGCCTATTTTTCTAGAGGATAAAAATTTTTTTTAAATTGCGTCAAGTGTACCAAATAGCCGATTTTCGGTGATTTATGTATAGGGGTAGGTTACCCGATTTTTTCCTACTTTTTTTAAGTACACCATTCTCTTCGTATTCGGATTGCCTATTTTTCCAGAGGATAAAAAATTTTTTTTAATTGCGTCAAGTGTACCAAATAGCCGATTTTCGGTGATTTATGTATAGGGGTAGGTTACGCGATTTTTTCCTACTTTTTTTAAGTACACCATTCTCTTCGTATTCGGATTGCCTATTTTTCCAGAGGATAAAAAATTTTTTTTAATTGCGTCAAGTGTACCAAATAGCCGATTTTAGGTGATTTATGTATAGGGGTAGGTTACCCAATTTTTTCCTACTTTTTTAAGTACACCATTCTCTTCGTATTCGGATTGCCTATTTTTCTAGAGGATAAAAAATTTTTTTTAATTGCGTCAAGTGTACCAAATAGCCGATTTTAGGTGATTTATGTATAGGGGTAGGTTACCCAATTTTTTCCTACTTTTTTTAAGTACACCATTCTCTTCGTATTCGGATTGCCTATTTTTCTAGAGGATAAAAATTTTTGTTTAATTGCGTCAAGTGTACCAAATAGCCGATTTTAGGTGATTTATGTATAGGGGTAGGTTACCCAATTTTTTTCCTACTTTTTCTAAGTACACCATTCTCTTCGTATTCGGATTGCCTATTTTTCTAGAGGATAAAAAAATTTTTTTAATTGCGTCAAGTGTACCAAATAGCCGATTTTAGGTGATTTATGTATAGGGGTAGGTTACCAAATTTTTTCCTACTTTTTTTAAGTACACCATTCTCTTCGTATTCGGATTGCCTATTTTTCAAGAGGATAAAAAATTTTTTTTAATTGCGTCAAGTGTACCAAATAGCCGATTTTCGGTGATTTATGTATAGGGGTAGGTTACCCAATTTTTTCCTACTTTTTTTAAGTCCACCATTCTCTTCGTATGCGGATTGCCTATTTTTCTAGAGGATAAAAATTTTTTTTTAATTGCGTCAAGTGTACCAAATAGCCGATTTTAGGTGATTTATGTATAGGGGTAGGTTACCCAATTTTTTCCTACTTTTTTTAAGTACACCATTCTCTTCGTATTCGGATTGCCTATTTTTCTAGAGGATAAAAAATTTTTTTTAATTGCGTCAAGTGTACCAAATAGCCGATTTTAGGTGATTTATGTATAGGGGTAGGTTACCAAATTTTTTCCTACTTTTTTTAAGTACACCATTCTCTTCGTATTCGGATTGCCTATTTTTCCAGAGGATAAAAAATTTTTTTTAATTGCGTCAAGTGTACCAAATAGCCGATTTTCGGTGATTTATGTATAGGGGTAGGTTACCCAATTTTTTCCTACTTTTTTTAAGTACACCATTCTCTTCGTATTCGGATTGCCTATTTTTCCAGAGGATAAAAAATTTTTTTTAATTGCGTCAAGTGTACCAAATAGCCGATTTTAGGTGATTTATGTATAGGGGTAGGTTACCCAATTTTTTCCTACTTTTTTTAAGTACACCATTCTCTTCGTATTCGGATTGCCTATTTTTCTAGAGGATAAAAAATTTTTTTTAATTGCGTCAAGTGTACCAAATAGCCGATTTTCGGTGATTTATGTATAGGGGTAGGTTACCCGATTTTTTCCTACTTTTTTTAAGTACACCATTCTCTTCGTATTCGGATTGCCTATTTTTCCAGAGGATAAAAAATTTTTTTTAATTGCGTCAAGTGTACCAAATAGCCGATTTTCGGTGATTTATGTATAGGGGTAGGTTACCCGATTTTTTCCTACCTTTTTTAAGTACAGCATTCTCTTCGTATTCGGATTGCCTATTTTTCCAGAGGATAAAACATTTTTTTTAATTGCGTCAAGTGTACCAAATAGCCGATTTTAGGTGATTTATGTATAGGGGTAGGTTACCCAATTTTTTCCTACTTTTTTTAAGTACACCATTCTCTTCGTATTCGGATTGCCTATTTTTCTAGAGGATAAAAAATTTTTTTTAATTGCGTCAAGTGTACCAAATAGCTGATTTTCGGTGATTTATGTATAGGGGTAGGTTACCCGATTTTTTCCTACTTTTTTAAGTACACCATTCTCTTCGTATGCGGATTGCCTATTTTTCCAGAGGATAAAAAATTTTTTTTAATTGCGTCAAGTGTACCAAATAGCCGATTTTAGGTGATTTATGTATAGGGGTAGGTTACCCAATTTTTTCCTACTTTTTTTAAGTACACCATTCTCTTCGTATTCGGATTGCCTATTTTTCTAGAGGATAAAAAATTTTTTTTAATTGCGTCAAGTGTACCAAATAGCCGATTTTAGGTGATTTATGTATAGGGGTAGGTTACCCAATTTTTTCCTACTTTTTTTAAGTACACCATTCTCTTCGTATTCGGATTGCCTATTTTTCCAGAGGATAAAAAATTTTTTTTAATTGCGTCAAGTGTACCAAATAGCCGATTTTCGGTGATTTATGTATAGGGGTAGGTTACCCGATTTTTTCCTACTTTTTTTAAGTACACCATTCTCTTCGTATTCGGATTGCCTATTTTTCTAGAGGATAAAAAAATTTTTTTAATTGCGTCAAGTGTACCAAATAGCCGATTTTAGGTGATTTATGTATAGGGGTAGGTTACCAAATTTTTTCCTACTTTTTTTAAGTACACCATTCTCTTCGTATTCGGATTGCCTATTTTTCCAGAGGATAAAAAATTTTTTTTAATTGCGTCAAGTGTACCAAATAGCCGATTTTAGGTGATTTATGTATAGGGGTAGGTTACCCGATTTTTTCCTACTTTTTTTAAGTACACCATTCTCTTCGTATTCGGATTGCCTATTTTTCAAGAGGATAAAAAATTTTTTTTAATTGCGTCAAGTGTACCAAATAGCCGATTTTCGGTGATTTATGTATAGGGGTAGGTTACCCAATTTTTTCCTACTTTTTTTAAGTACACCATTCTCTTCGTATTCGGATTGCCTATTTTTCCAGAGGATAAAAAATTTTTTTTAATTGCGTCAAGTGTACCAAATAGCCGATTTTCGGTGATTTATGTATAGGGGTAGGTTACCCGATTTTTTCCTACTTTTTTTAAGTACACCATTCTCTTCGTATTCGGATTGCCTATTTTTCCAGAGGATAAAAAATTTTTTTTAATTGCGTCAAGTGTACCAAATAGCCGATTTTAGGTGATTTATGTATAGGGGTAGGTTACCCGATTTTTTCCTACTTTTTTTAAGTACACCATTCTCTTCGTATTCGGATTGCCTATTTTTCCAGAGGATAAAAATTTTTTTTTAATTGCGTCAAGTGTACCAAATAGCCGATTTTAGGTGATTTATGTATAGGGGTAGGTTACCAATTTTTTTCCTACTTTTTTTAAGTACACCATTCTCTTCGTATTCGGATTGCCTATTTTTCCAGAGGATAAAAAATTTTTTTTAATTGCGTCAAGTGTACCAAATAGCCGATTTTAGGTGATTTATGTATAGGGGTAGGTTACCCAATTTTTTCCTACTTTTTTTAAGTACACCATTCTCTTCGTATTCGGATTGCCTATTTTTCCAGAGGATAAAAAATTTTTTTTAATTGCGTCAAGTGTACCAAATAGCCGATTTTCGGTGATTTTCGTATAAGGGTAGTTTTTTGGTCAGGAAATACAAAAACTTCGCATATTTTGCACTAGATCGTATATCCTGTGCGCCCTGAACATGAATATCACAAAAAATTTTATTTTTGAATAACTTTTTTTTTTCGTTCATTTGAACGTTCAAAACTGTAAGTACATTTACTTGGGCACAAAAATTTTGACATAAAAAAAAATGTTCGGCCGTAACTCGTTTAATACTCGTGACAATCGCGCGCGTTAGAGGTCCGTACCCGGGTGGAAAATTGTTATGTTTCCAGCGACAGACTTAATCGAGGAGGGCGTTGATCACCAATTTTAACTCTTACATCGAAAGAGATTCGATGTTTCGAGCAAAGATTGTGACTCCGTCCAAGCTGAGCTATCGCCGGAGAAGTCTCAGATAGAACTGCTATTCATCAGAAGAAAAATTCCTTCCACCCAAACTCCAAAAGGAGTTAACCAAAAAGCCAACCCCTGGAACACTTTCCACCAATTAGCATAAGGTGGGTGGACTAGTCAGAGTGGTGGAAAAATGGTTCTGAGTAGTGGAGAGAGGGTATTTATTACCTTTGTTTCGGTTTGTGAAAACCGACTTGGGCCCAGAGGGTCAGCAATCCCAATATTTGGCTGGCCAGCAATGGGGGGTATCCCTTAATCCTCTAGGTAATTGTTCCAAGGGAAACCTCTATATTGCACTTAATATTCGGCACTTTCTAAGTAAGTGCCGAATGATCTCAATTGCTGATAGTTTCGTCCCTTGTAAATTCCATTGGTGTTCGTATTTTATATGCTTGAGACGTGCTAAGAATGAGATTTTAAGTATTAACAATGTGTTTCTGAGCGTTGGTTTCGGACCTCTAAGGCGTTTTTAGTTATACGACAAGCAGTGAACAAAAAGAGATAGGTCGCCAGATTGGAATACAGCTGTGGGATTCCAATGAAGGAAGAACATATATAAATTGTATTTAGCCCTGGGGAAAACCAGGGTTTCGAACTTATTATTTAAGGCAAGAATGTAAAAATTCCCTTTAGGTTCCATGAAGTTATTGAAAGGAAGATTGGTTCAAATTTTCCTCGCTATAAAGGAGTCTGTTTAAAATTACGACATAATAGTATAAGCACCCTTGGTCCGGTGAAAAATAGAATTTGAATACATTTAGATTGATTATTCTAAGAAATGGAGTTAACATTAAAATGAATTAACACTAAGACATTAAGTAAATCCTGACTAATATAAGTCTAAAAAAAAAATATAATGGTTAGGTTAAGTTTAAATCTAAATATGGTCGCTTTCTTTCCTTCATTCTTTCATATTAATTAATAATATTCTATTGGGCCCAATCGCAAAAATTCTCACAGTTCACACGCATCTCCACTTAACTTAGCTTGATTAAAATTAAAGGAAAGGGAAAGCCTTCCCTTTCTCTCTCTTCTACTTCCTTTATTTTGTTTCTAATGGTATAAATGTAAATTGAGAATATTATTTAATAGGGTTGAATGCCACGTACGGACGTAACAGTACTGGCACAGAACTAAGTTGGTTGTAAATTTCTACCTGTGCCCAGGTGGAAAAGTCGGTTTCATGCCAGTATTGAAAAACGGCACAGTACCGTTCCAGTTGTAAACAAGGAGGAATACCTGTACTGGACAATTGGTACCGGGCCGAGGGTCGAGCTGTACTGGCATAGTACATCCCCAGTCCTGAGAACAAGTGTCGGCTAACAACCGGCGTCGGAGTAATGCCAGTACTGAACTAGTACAGATTTCAGTGCTGGCATGGTACCGATGTCCAGTACCGCGCCAGTACCGATGGACAACTTTCAGCCAAGTTACTTTTCGAAGCCGCGCTGATGGTAGGCCTTTCTTATACCAGAACTATGCCAGTACTGCAAATTTTTCTACGGTACTGGCACCGAACCAAGCTGGTTTTTAAATGTCCACCTATGCCCAGATGGAAAAGTCGGTTTCATGCCAGTATTGACAAACGGCACAGTACCGCTGCAGTTGTAGACAAGGAGGAATACCTGTACTGGACAATTGGTACCGGGCCGAGCGGTACTGGCATAGTACAGCCCCAGTTCTGACCAAGTGTCGGATAACAACTTCCTTCGGAGTAATGCCAGTACTGAACCAGTACAGATTTCAGTGCTGGCATGGTACCGATGTCCAGTACCGCGCCAGTCTCGATAGAAAACTTTCAGCCAAGTTACTTTTCGAAGCCGCGCTGATGGTAGGCCGTGCTTATACCAGCACTATGCCAGTACCGCGCCAGTACTGCAAATCCCTCTGCGGCTTGTAGGGTTTATAAATTAAGGAAAATCGCTCAAGAGATTAGGATACATTTGGTGTATATAATGGAAAAAGGATGTGTGCAGGAAAGTCTGGTATGAGAATGCAAAACGACGATAAAATTCTTTGCCTGTAAAACGTTGACGTGAATCGAATGCTGTAGTCATCGTCGTCGTCGTCTTCTCCGACGACGTCGATGTAGTACGCCCACACCACAGTGACTCCCTTCGATACTCGGATAATCCGATACCCCAAGGTATACCTCGAATCCCGCTTCTCGTATACAATTCATTCCCCACCCTTTACCCCGCAAACAACCAATCGTTCGTCTCGAGTATGGAATATCAGTAGCGTAAAGTGTGGGTGATGCAAAATTGAGACGACCCCGCCTCTTCCGACTCGTACTCTCGTTTTTCACATCCAATGATCTGTGTCGTTGCGGTTTATACTGCCTTTTTTTAACGCCTCTCAATGCCGATATTTAATTTTATCTGCATCCAGAGACGAGAATTTAGTTTCGAGTAATGGAAAAACTCGAAAATGAACATCCCTCGATCTTATATTCTTCGCATACATTCAACGTTCTTTCTTGTGATTTAATATTAAAGCTCAAGTCAATTTTATAATATTATAGATGTGAATTACATTTTCTCAAAGTTACTAAATTTGTTTTTGATTTTAAATGAAAAAGGAAATTAAATTTACTTAAGGCTCTATCAGCCTTAAGGAACACATTCTTATCACGACACTCGCGCTTCGCGCTCGATTTTCTGTATACATTTCTGTAACTTTCTAATAATTTACGTGATTAAAAAAAAATTTATCTTCTTCCAAATATCTCAAAAAGAAAAAAAAATTGTAGACTGTTTTTAAGGGGGCATACTTAGTCGTCATGATTTTCAATATAAATATATTTAATATTTTAATAAATATATTCAATATAAAAATATATTTTTTGAAAATGAAACGAAAAATTTACGTTTTATCAGAAACTATGTCAGACAATTTTTTTGCATCTATATCTTCAGTAGCATTTAGACACAAATGTATACCAATTTTTTAGCTGATTTACCTTAGAGTTATGTGCTAGAATTTTATTGTTATTGCTAAGGAAGTTTTCAGGTAATTTATCGATGTTTTCTGTACAATTTTATGTAAATTTTCTCACGATATTTTACATTTTTTTACATTTTCCACATTACCAAAGTTTATTCCAAAATAGGGCTCATACGTGTAATATTTTATCCACTTTTTTAAAATTTTAGAAATAAAGATCAGTGATGAGGACTCCGATCAGAGTCGAAACGTTTGAAAATATATAACTTCCTGAGTTATCATTTCTGGACACTGAAGCCAATTATTAACAACAACATCGTATGAAATTATTATTTAAGGGTCTATACAAGTCCTATTTTATGAATTTTTAGATCTTATTGAAATGAACAATTTTGCAACTTTACGTTTTTTTCGTATTCCACATATTATTGTTAAAAAATTGAATTTTGGATTTTCAATAGTGATTTTTGAAATCGAAAAGAAAAATATGCATCTTATGAAAAAATTTTACGATTCAAACTTGTAAATGTTTATGCAGTAAACAATTTTGTATCATAACTTATTTTTCGTATTAATTAGTAGAGATTTATGAGCACTATCAGAAACCAGTATTGAAATTTTTGATTTTTCCAAAAACACAAGAAATGCTCCTATTTTAACAATTTTGATCGGATGTGGCTGGTTAACGAACTTGTCCTTACTTTTTTTATTTTAAAATTCCAAAAGTGATTTTTCACATGAAACTAATACCTTCTCATATGATGAGAATGTAATAACTTAGAGAGAAGTAAATTAATAGAACCCGGAGTAAAATCGCTGAATCGTAGTGACGAAAAATTGCTCGTATAAATATTAGAGCTTGCCATTGTCATTCGATTAATTTTCGAGGATCGCTAAACTCACAGCGGTAGGGGATGCTCGCGAATGATGATAGGATTTCATGTGTATTGAGCTTTCAATAGAAACTCGATCACATAACCATTGTGCATACGTGTCTCGCTTCCGACCTTTCTCCCGGGCAATATCTGTTGCGACGATAATATTGAAAACTACTGACTCGTTTGCTATGCCGTGTCAAAACTTAATTTAACTAGCTAGCTAGTTTAAAATCAATATGGCATAAACTGTTCTGGCATACGCCAATAAAAGATATGAATAATATTGAACAATGAAATCCGGCAGGAAGTGTGATAAAAAGCTCACATTTTGTTCAGCAATGAATAAAGTTCGTGATACATCGAAGTTCTTGTTATGGTTATTATTGGTATTTCCCATTAAAGTTCTATATGCGATAAAATATCCCCAATCCATATATCTGCCATCATCTCCACATCTAAATTAGTGCAGTTTTATTGATAAATCAGTTAATTCCATGACAGTCTTTATATTGAAAACTAGTTACCCTTATTTTTTTTTTAGTTTGAATTTACAGATATCTCTTAGTCATTTAAAGTTAAATATATATATTGAAAGTAATAGATATATTGGTTGAACTAAAAATAATTAAATTATTATTGAAACAAATAATGTAGTTAATAAATATGCAACTAATTATATAGTTCTTTTTGACTGGAAACAGTGAATAAAAATTAACTGAATTCACTAATTAATTAATATTTAAAGAGCTTTACCGATTTTTTGTATTTTGTTGACGTTGATAAATTTTCAGAGAAATTTTATAATATAACAGTTATAACAAAATAAGTAGCAAATATGTACATTAAAAAGATAATGGGAAAATTATCTATACGAAACATGTATTACGTATATTTTTACAAATACTGTGCTTCTAAGAAATTTGGTTTAAAAATATTGCAAAATGTCTTTGAACAGTTTCGTAACGCTATCACAAGACTTTTATCAGAATTTTATAATATTGAAGTTTGAAACTTTTAAAGCGTGAATAAATATTTCTTAATTTCAATTTCTACAGAATCTTTCGAAATCTAAAATATCTAACGTTTAAAAAACATCAAGAAATTTAACTTTCAAATCATATTTCACGCAATCAAATTTAGAGTGTACTAAATTAGGCATTTTTGGGGTCCTTTTATCAACCCACCTTCGCCTCTGCCCTCTACAATCTCAATAAGAATATAATCTCAAATGGAGATATTTATATCAGTTAAGGGGAGCCGCCACTTTTAATATTTTTATTTTTCGAGTTTAGACCTTCCATATAATTTTTTATGTTTAATACCTTTATAAATAAATAAATAAATAAAAATATCCCGAAATATGAAAAAAAAAGTTTTTAGTTATTTTTTTAGCTAGAGTGTTTTCCATACCCAAAAAGTAGCTATACGAACAAAATAAAAAACAATCATAACAATTGGTTAAAATACAAAAAAGTTATTCAAACTCAAAAAATGCCCAAAAAACCCAAAACCTTTCTAAATAAGGGTACTAAACATAAAATAAATTATATGGAAGGTCTAAACTTAAAAAATAAAAATATTTACTTTGCGTTAAACTCCAATTTCCGCAAGTTGTTATTTTCCGTGTTTGTTGCAACATATTTTTGAGTAAAATTTAAAGTATTAGACACAGACCTTTGAAATTTCTACCACTTATTCTTTGTTATAATATCAATATTTCTTGGTCTGAAAAGCACTCTAGCTATAAAAATAACTACAATCAATTTTTTCTTATATTTTGGAAAGGACACCTGTCGGCAACGTATCCTATCTGATACACGACTAGTGATTCTCCGATAATGTAGGCAGTGGCAGAAATTTCAAATTCAACTAATTAATTTTTATTTATTTTTTTATTTTATTTGTAACTTTTTTCAGTCATGTTACCTTATTTTCCATACCCAAAAAGTTGCTACACATTGTAAGGGGCAAAATAAAAAAAAATTCTTGACAATTGGTTAAAATACAAAAAAGTTATTCAAACTCAAAAAATGCCCAAAAAACTCAAAATTTTTAGTTTAAAAATACATAAAGGAGCTAACAATTTTTTAAGGAATCCAAAACCTTTCTAAATAAAGGTACCAAACATAAAAAAAATTATATGAAAGGTCTAAACTCAAAAAATAAAAATATTAAAGGTAGTGGATCCCTTTAAGAGGAGGATTAGGAGTCGAAGTGGTCATTGCAGTGGAAAATTGGGGGATAAACACGTTGCAATCAGTTCGGTTAATTGGTGCTGGGTTATAGAGTCGCCGGGTTATAGGTGGTATAGGACTTGGGAGTATTCTACGCTTGGAAAAGAAAGTATTGTATGTACTGTCGTAATTACTGGCAACGCCATCGGCAGTACAACTGCCAGCAAGTACAATTGTCAGAAAGATAGTGTGCACGAGTGAGGGAGCGAAAGTGAAGTGGTCTTGGAACATGTAAGAGCAGGGTGCTAGCAGAGGAGGATAAGTGGTCCTCGTCTCCACAGAAGTGGTGGAAAGCAAGGGGCAAGCGAGGACGTGGAGGATCTGACAGACGGCGAAAGATCGGGATGTTTGGATGTTTGAACTTCAGAGTGCTGCGTCAGCACTTGAGCCTCTCTTCAGTCTCCCTCTTCGAAATGGCCCTATATGCCGAAAATATAATACTCTCGCACTAGACAACGAAGTCACGGCTAAGTGGTGTGTATACCATATCACCTATTATTCGCAAGCAAAGAAAAAAAGAAACAAATATGACTGCGTCTCAAAAGCCTTTCAAGAACCGAGTAATCTCCGAGACGAGCTCTCAGTGTCGAAATTGATTAGTAAAGTCTGACTTGAGACAGAGATGGAATTCGAAACTATGTTGTTAGAGGGTAACTCGACCTAACTCGATTTAGGACACAGCAGTGGCGGTAGAAAGCTAACTTGCCTCAGATAATTATGAAACAGGTTACCATCCGAGTGGAAAAGAGGCTCATAGACCGATATTACTACCGGAAAACAGAGAAAGAAAAATTGCAACTGAAAGATAAGCTGACCTAGCTAGCCTCAAAATTTTAGGTAGTATTCATCAGATGAGCGTCGCTACTGATTCTCTTTATCCAATTGTGGGATACGAGTGAGAAAGGAAAATTATATTTATTAAATGAAACTACACAATAACAAAACAAGAGTATATATTTAATGCAATTTCGATACATGAAAGATCAAGGCAATGAGGTGATCGCTTTGACTGTCGGCTAGTAAACTGTCTTTCTACCTCTCTAAAATCTCTTTCGAAGGGCTGCTTAAAAACGATATTTAAGGGAAAGTTTTTATATAGTACTAACGGTATCCGATACTTCGTGACAAACATTAGCTTTCTAAAATATTTCTCACAACGAAGATACAAAATCTGCAAGTCAACCGCTTTCCTATCCTAATCCCTTAAATTGCTTTACAGTGTTCTACCTAAATCTATTGCTTTTGCCTGATTCTCACATTTCTATTGCTCGCTTCGACAGCCTTACAAATAATTCCGTTGAAAAGAATTTGTTATAAATATAAAAATAAAGTAAAATTGAAAACGTACTCGCTAGACAATTATACACGAGGTTATGAACATGTTACAAGTAATGCTTTTTCACATTCATTTGCTAAGCTTGTTTCATTAATGAAAATCCACAATTAAATCTGGTTAATATTACTAATAACAAGATGTTTAGTGTAACGGGTTTTCAGCCGTTAGTGGTGCACGTTGTAATGCAAATGAGAGTTCGGGTAAGTCACTCGTCTTCTTTAACAGCGCGTTACTTGCTGCAATTAACGATTTAATAGGGATCAGTTTCGCCCAAGGCGGAAGAACCTTCGGAGAGTTAATTACCCTCGAATCCCTAATTGCCCTCTCACCCTAATCACACCAACAACCCTCTCTCACGATTCCGGGAGGCGCCAGGAACTCGTAAAGCCCTAAGCTTGATGATCGATTAGCGCGTCACTAGATTACGGGAGGCGAATTAGGAACACTCAGGATATTAAATGCTCAAGGAAGCCACCCAACTACAGCGACGACAAGTCGCGTATTCTACCAGCGGAAACCAATAAAATGGCGCCATACATTTAGTTCGATACTGCTCGTAAAGGTCAATTCTATAATAAACTGCTTTAAAGCTCGTATTCACAGTTTAAAGTCTCCGTTAAAAGAATTTAAAAGATATAATACTTCACATGATCATCATTACTGCTTTGTATTCATATAACGTGCTGTCATAAAAACACTTCTTTCATCTCTTATGATTGAAAAGTCACCCCAAAGACTGCAGATGACGATGATAAATGATGATTGAAATATAATAATGTAGACAAAGTAATAGTCTTGCCATTATATCCTCTCTTAGATATACCATTATCTGTCATCGTTTTTGACCAAATAGAAATTCAGTAAGAGAAATGAGCTTTCTCTAAACCCAGAGATTCATTCATTGCCTCATTTGATCATCACACTTCTGATAAGTAAATGATATCCAAAAATAAGAAACAAATTCGGGAACGAATAGTATTGAAAAATTTGGATAAGGGTCCGAGCCTTTGAAGATTGTGTTGAATATTTATTGTGAAATAAATAGAAGACAAAGAGTATCTTTCACTGCGTATATTATTAATAAGAAAAATAAAACATTTGTAACTGTATCAAAAAAGCTTAATTTAAATGCGATGAGCCTCGCTGTAGTGTCGAGACTACAACTGACTCTTGTCTGCACTTCTTAGTTAGTCAAATTTTACTTCGGGACGCAGCCCGACCTATAGGAAGATATACGATTTCTCTGAAAGTAAACGGCGGCGGACACAAACAAAAGGTGCGGATTGTACGGTTTACAATTGCAGCTGTAGCTCATCTTTGCCGGACCTGGTCATAGGGTTATTCCCGGGTTAACATGAAAAAAAAAACAAAGAGCAACTTATGGTAATAATTCAAAATACTAAATTATAGGATTTATTCAAAAATCCAACAGATTGATAATTTTCATTTGAAGATTGCTTCTTAGAACCCTTTCTCACGCGATTCGGGTGTATAAAGCAGGAGCTAATGAGAAGTGAGGATCATTGGAATGTCGACACTCACACAAGCCAGGTCAGCTTGGCTGTGGTCCGACCACAAGCTAGTGGCTAGACTAACCTGCAGAGAAAGCAAGAGGGCAGAGTCTGGTCCAGTTCGCGTCCCTCTACCCTCTTATGCAAATACTAATACAGCGTTGTGTCAAGAGTATACCGTAGGTGTGTATCGACTTGTGTATATAGAGGGGTGTGTGGTCTGCAGCTGTTCGGGCCAGTGGCCACTCTTTGGTTGAGGCGATGCGAGGCCAGTAGTAACCACTAAGCCCACCTGATATATCCACCCTCTATAGTCTCCTCTCTTTCTATTCCACGCAACTATCCTTTGCCCCACTATGCTCCGGCCAGAAGCTCTTTCCTTTACACCACGCGTCCGTAGCCGGCTTCGAACCGCAAGCCACAACGGGCTACTGCCTTGATTAAACGCGCCATAGACCGCCATTAACGCTGATTGCGCTAAACATTAACAGACCTGCTACAGGATCCAACTCTCCCTTGGCACTTTCAAATCTTATACACACGAGCCACCTGCCTGTGCGGCTTCCCGATTACCAAGCCCGATATTCTCCCAAGTTTTCTTTTGTTCTGCTAACTTCCACAAAACGTACACGGTTTCCCATTTCAGAGAATCGATAGGGTCCACTGTGTAACTGACAGGAGCAGACAAATTAGAGATCCTTCGCTTCAAAAGTACACAAAGATAAACTTTTTCCTTGCTTTTGTCTGCAGGAAGGGAAAAATATTGTAACGGTTATAATCAGCATGATTTTCTTTTCATGTTGGAGAAGTCGTAAAAAACACCGAAATTGACAAAAAAATATTTAATAACATGTCGAAAATTTAATTTTCAACATTTTTTAATGATTCTAGTTCAAGGACTAGTTCTTATGTGACAGATTAAAATGCTGTTTGATTTTTTCAGAGATGAGTGGCTAAGTTGCCGTATAGTTCAGCAATGAGAGACGACTTCGGACTGAAAAAATTTTGAAGTGAGCTCCAAATATGAATTAATATGAGCTGAAATGTTCATTTAGTTCGCCAAAAGAAATTTCCAAAAAAAGTAAAAAAAATTGCCATGACACGGGATGACCCCTTAAGTTTATAAAGTATAAAATGAGAAATAAGTAAACAGAAAACGTATTCAGGTCAAATCTTTTGTCTGAACTAACAAATGTTTATGAATATGGTATCAATATTGAAACATTATTTAATTAACATAGGTGTTCAAATTCAAACGTAAAAAAATTGCTACTCATTTTTGTAAACACAATAACTTTTCTAACGCCTTCAAGTAGATTAAATAAATTTATCACGTCTATTCTGGCGATAAACGTCCCTAAATAAAAACAAATATTTTCCAAAATATTGACTAGAAGTATGCGCTTTGAATATTTACAGTTTAATCAACTTTAATTTATAGATGTAAACATTTTTCTACAATTTATAGAATCCATAGTTTGCTATATAGGAAATTTGTGGAACTTATCTTCTACTTTTATAAAACTGAAAAATATCATTAAATTAACGCATCTGCGATGTATAGATAAATAAACTTCTAGCCCTAAACCCTTTATCTCACAAATCGAAAGGGTAAGCACAACCTTTTCAAGAATGAAAATTACTCCAGGTAATAATGACCACTTTAATTAAGGCATTCCTGTTGTACAATACTGTGGCGGAAGCGAACCGCAACTGATGCCAAAAACAATAGTGCGATTTGAATATTATCAGGTGGATAATAGTTTGCAGAGTACAACCTCAAAATAGATATTGCTGTCCCATGGAACTCAATACTGATGATTACTGTTCGCTTCATTAATACTGCTGGCTCATTTTCCCACTGATTATCAGATAATAATGTACGATGAGGAGATTTAGATAAAACTTTTCGTATTGTGTTTCATAATGATATACTACTAGTGTCCTGACTCCCTCTCTAAGGGGTAAATGGCACAAAAGAGAAACACGCAAAACCCTTTTCCTGTAATGAGTGCTTTGTTGCTCACAAATTAGTCTTCTACAAAGGAATTGTGAGCTTTTCACGGACAAAGGGATAAAATACGTTATTCTCTTCATGAAATTTCTTGTTGAAATCACGAAGTACAAAGAAGTTTTAAAGGTCGAGTGTCGCTAGAGAAGCTCCAAAGTCTTTCACTCAGTCTGTTCTTTTGAGACCTTGTGAAGCTGACATTAAGTAACAGTTTCATACCCTAATCCTAATCATTTCAAAAGATTCTCCACTGAAAGAAGTCCTGCGGGAGTTTTTATTGGCGCAGTCAATATTCCTAAAGAGGGTTGTTTATCAAATTAGGCTCGTAGTCTTTATAACTAAATTTCTTAATCAAACGAGTTTATTGATCTATACTGAATACACAATAGGTTATCAATGATTCAGGAAATATAACTTTGATTCAATTGAAGGGTGTTATAAAAAATAAAATGGTACATTGTTTGAAAAAATTGGCTTTAAGGTCCAAAAAAGATTTTAGTACCATTTTATTAAAATTGAGGGTCAATACAACTTACACTCCCTAATTTACAATACAGCTTACAACAATTTACATACAACATCTCCCTAATTCCTGAAATTAAAATATCCAATAAAAGAAACGTTACCAAGTCTAGAATTCCAAATGTAATAGAGTTGAATCTTTCTCAAAACAACCCAACTTTAAATCATTGGCAGTTGCTTCTAAACCAATTTCTACATACCATTTCAGAAATTTTGGTAGTTAAGTAGTTAGGACAATATTTTTAAAATTATGGTAATTGGCTAATATAAGTTTTCGGTGTCTCTCATCGGAATTTACAAACTGTCATGAATTACATGTGAAAATGAAACAAAAGCACTTATCTAATAGAGTGTTTAAACTAATACAGAGTTTCCCGTTATGGATAAGCGTAGTAAAGGGAAGTTCTGCAGAGTGATTTGTGTGAGTAAGTGCCATTAATTGCTGGCTAAATGTGTGTCGCGAACCATTCCCCCAGGTATACCAACATGTGCATTCCTAGTTCCGGGCTTAGATAAAGCGTCGTTCCCTATGACCGAGTATCTTCATTATAACCGTCGACCTCGCAACAGAGAGGCTTTTGTTTGCCACCCCGGAAAATAGTGTTCGCTGTACCAGGAGAACAGCGTAAAATGGCCGATGTGCACAAAAGCTCTCGGCGAACTGTGGCACGGGTCCCATTTACGTAATGTACGCGCGACGTAATTAACGAAGGCGTTCAGACCGCACTGTATAACAAGACAGAAACGCAAGATCCCCTGGGCGCGAGACGAAGCTTTCCACAAAACACAAATTAGTGTCGCCCCTTCGAGATCTCATGGCACCCTCGTTAAAACGCTGACGCTCTCGACCTGCTCAGTCTCTCTTCCTGACGAAGTTTATACAACAAGAATGTCTACAAACACATTTACATCTATCTTTCACACATAAATATATTCGCTTCACGCTTCTTGTTTACTCGGATTTTTTGTATCGTTAGCCTCCCAAAGTTAATTTTATTACTTTTCCCTATCTAAACTTCTTCATCATTACATAATATTCTTAATTTATTAAAAACAGGAAGTTAGATTTTGTTACAGGTAGCCAAATCGCGTACAAAGTAGCGCTACTGACAATGTGTTATTTCTGCACGGAAAAAAAGGGCAGCTGTGATAGGGAGGTTAATCCTTGTTACAGTTAAACATTTAGCTAGAAACGAACAAGTGAATAAATTCTTTAATATCATGTGTAGTTTTTTCGCAAATCATCGTTGAAAATCGGCTCAAACTTTTGGCGCGAAGGTAGACAAACCCCTTAATTTTGAAGTTAAGATAGTTGCGTGCGTGTTTCTTGTAGCGTAATTTACGGAAATATCCATTGTTTAAACTATAAATAAACCTTTCCTGATATTGTCAAGCTACTGTAAACTAGCACTAGAGCCAATTCCAGTAGAATGTTCTATATACCTATGTTCAATTGAAGGTTACTCATCGAATCCAAATGTCCTGTCTATGATTATTTCGCCTGAACTATGGAATTTATGTGCTTATCGAGGCTCTGATATATCCTGAACTAGCTGAAACTGTAATCGTTCCCATGGAAAGATAATAATGTATCATCTTAGAGTCATTTCAGTAAACGATTGGTTAGTATAGTTCGTAGTGTAGTTAGTATAATCACAGGAGGAATGATATAAGCAATTCAAGTACACGATTCTATATCTTTGTTCTTGCGTTGAAGAATCGATGATTGTACAGAGAAGTTACAAATGGAAATTACCCTTAACGACCGACTGACCTTTTGTGGCAAGTTCATTTCAGACGGATGCAGACGAAATTTTTTTTGCAACACGCCTCCGAATGAAAACGTGTTTTGAAGGGGTCGTGATACGCAACGCGAGACGAGACGTCTTCTTAACGAATCCCTTGAGCCTGGAGGGTTGCCTGTTTCCCTTCTTGTTGATAGGTGGCATAACGGTAACACCCTGGCATCGATAAAAGTGCCAAGCGACGAGTAATAAAAGCACCATGAGAACAAGGTAGAAGCAAAGAAAGAGAATTGCGAAGCTGAGTAGGCGTTCGGTTGTGTGTGTTTGCAAAAGTGTAAGTGAAACATATTAGCGTGAGCGACACGACCAAGGGTTTATTTCCGAGGTAAAAGCAAGAGAAAACATAGTGAATGGGTGAAAAGAACGGGGCAGTAGGCAGTATAAAGACGCCTCATAAAAGTCGTAAAAGTGATAAAAGGGAGTCTAACCAGTGTCACTGATGTTACCGCAGGTAGTTTATAGAATTGTAATACTACACATAAAAGCACAGTATTATACATGTACTTTGTACCAAAGTAAAGTAAAGTAAAGGATATAATGATAAATATACTTTTGCTCAAGACCCTAAAACGCTGGACTTAACGATTCTGCAGCTTTCATCAAGAGCGTTTAGGACGAGGATTTCCAGAATTTAAGAATCCACTTCCGCAGTGTTTTATTAGTCTTAAACGTAAAAGGTGTAACGCGAGTAAAACAAGACTGAATGTCATTTGCACTGGCTCTTAAATTCCGTTTTTAATACTCTCTCGTACCTGTGCGTGTAATCCATTTGTCGCTGAAACTTCTCTAACCATAAAGCAAAAAGTTATGTTGTTCGTGCTTGGAAAAGAGTTGCAGAACATAAAACCATTCGTACGGATTTCAAAATAAAGTTCAGCTACCAATCTCATCAAAAGTAAATCCATCATAAACCTAGAGAGAACTTCTCGAGACTTAATATGTTTTATCGAAATTGTCCTCGTCCCCTCAACAATTCTCATTAAAGATGAAACCCTTCAATATCAGGTTCAGATAAGAGGATTACCAACCCTAAAACATGCTCCACTAAATTTAATGCTTATTGGTAATTACCTACCGAAACATGTCAAATGTCAAAAGAAATATCCTAATGCGATTACTTCACTTCTTCGATTTTCGAACGATTCACTGAATATTTGTCAATATTTTATCTTCTTCTCTTGCTATTTCAGTAGATACATATGCATTATTATTCATCCATAGGGAGAGGAGCCGCAAAAGGTATGACCGATAAGAGCTTGTAAAGAAATGTAAACGCGAAGAGATAAGAAAGTGGAAGTTGGTGAAATGGGAAAAGGGAAATAAAGGTAGAAAGAAGTTTCTGGAAAGAGGGGTGAGGAGACGAGAGATGGGGGTGGATGATGATGCATTCTACCGGGTTCTAGTAGGTATATTGAGAGGTCGGTGGTGGCACGGATAGCTCGATTTTTCCGATAGCGAATTTTGCTCTTCGTTTCCTCCGATTCCCCCATTCTCCACGTTTGCCTAGCGTTCTGTTCCGTTAGCTCTACTCTTTTTCTCTTTTCATTCTCTATCTATTCACCCTACCTCCGCTATCCTCTTGACGCACCAACGACCAAACCAGTGACGCGACAACGCTGCAGACAGAATAAAAATTGGCAAAAAAGAAGAGGTAAAATTGCATACGTCGAGCCAATGCCAGATATCCATGAAGTATATCCAGTAAAAGTTTTTGTTTTTACTTGCATATTAAAGACAAAAAAAATAAGCGTCCGTATACTTTGATCAATAAATAATTTGATTAGATTTTACAAGTGAATATCATGCTCAAATAGGGAGGTCGAAAATCATGGAAAGCATAACGAGCTTGCGGGTAGTTAATTACTGAGTTAGAGATTAATAACGACCAATGCGTAATGGATTCAATTAGTAGAGTACTGTAAACAACGGTTCATTATGAAGCAACTTGTAGTTGAATGTTTGGATGCTTACATTACTCCAGAAATTCCAAAACCTCTTTCGAAATTCTCTCGAAATTATATTGCCTCACAGCAGATTCAGTTACTTTTCATTTAAAACAAAAGGTTTTTATAATTAGAGGTTTCATTTTGACTGGCCCGCTATTTTGGCAACTGTCATAATAAGAGGTGTCATTTTTTGACAGATGCCAACTAAAAACTATGCCGTTAATAAAAATGGAGCGATATGCGTTTCAAAAACGCATTGAAATTGTTAAAATCCACTACAAAAATGCATGAAAATGAACCTGAATTTCACCGAAAAATCATTATTAGCGATAAAGCTCATTTTTACCTTGGAGGCTACGTTAATAAGCAGAATTGTCGCATTTGCGGCTCGGAAAACCCAAAAATGGTTCTTTAAAAGCCTCTCTATCTGCAAAGTGTAACTGTTTTGTGCGGTTTTTGGGCAGGACGGATCATTGGGCCTTACTTTTTTGAAAATTAATCTGAAGCGGCTGTTTCGGAGAAAGGATTGCGCCATCGAACCTTGATTAATGAATTTTTATGACCAGAATTGAAAGGTATGGATGTGGACGATGTTTATTTCCAACACGACGGTGCTACATGCCACTCAAGTAGCGAAACCATCGGTTTTTTGCGTGAAATGTTTCCAAGATGAGTGATTTCTCGAAACGGTGATTACAATTGGCCGCCGAGATCATGCGATTTAACAACTCTAGACTTTTTTTTGGGGTTACGTGAAAGATAAGGTTTATGTTGATGCTCATCAGTCAATTCAAGAACTCAAAGAGAAGATTCGTGCCATTATCGACGAAATAGAGCCCAAATGTGCGAAAATGTAGCCGTAGAGGCCATATCAATGATATTGCTTTTCATTATTAATAGAAAACCTTCCGCTATTGAATGAAATAAAAATCAAGTGATTTTTCACGAAAAACACTCGTTTCTCTTATAAATCAAAATGAAACCTGTAATTGGTAAACCCTGTATTTAAACACAATGATTTCATCGAGTTATAAACATAAAAGAATTTATTTTTACCGTTACTAAACTCAAAATAGTAAACTATAAGACAATCTTTAATTCAAATTGATTTCAAATAATTATGCCGATCAGGAAATTGGAACAATTCAATATGAATTATGTAAATTTAACAATCCATCAACCGACAAATGTATAAATATATCAGTTGTTGAATTTATTAATTGTTATGCATATGAAAGGTTAATTCTTATTTGATATACAGATTCAGCGCCTGCGACAAGTATCTAGATACCACGAACAACGATCCCGTACGTTTCTTCCCTCTATCCTTTTTTTTTGTCTCCTTCGTCTCGCCATTTCCTCCTTCATAGGACGTGACATGAATAATGTCCGTCTTTATTGAATATTTAGCAGACCGGATCCCCCTTTTTTTCGGTCAGATGCACCGTTCAAATCGTAAATCGCGTATTTCACATCAGCAAAAAGAAAGAGTAGGTCCACATGAAGAGAGGCACATAAATTAGCCAATAGAATACGATGCAATAGAAAAATTGTAATGCATACGCACGACTAATCCATAGCGACGGACTAAAAAAAAAAATTATTCATGCTTGCATTCAAGCGACGAATTACTCTTTCTCTTTCTAGTATTCTCTTGTGCTCTATTTTTTCCGTATCGTATATAAATCCCCGGGGGATTTACTCGGTCCCTCGTATTTCAGCGTAGAGACTGGAATAATTGAAAGGATGGGCCTCTAGACATATTGCATGGTATGTCCTGTACACATACAGAAAGGACATAAAATGGACGATGCAATGGTTTTGGAAAACGGAAGAAGAACACGAAAACGGGTGACGATTCGTTTGGTTGCTCGTTCGAAATATATTGTTATTAATGCTCGCTCTGTTTATTGACGCTGGTAACGAGCGTTTACGAAGGCGGGATATGGTGCCCCGGGTGCAGTACGTGCGGGTACATAGAGTGGAAAATGAAAGCCCACGCAAACATAAATACGCGTATCACGCTCGGTCAGACAATCGATTCTCATTTCCCGTTCGACACCTACGTCCGTGGACTGATTCGCAATTAGCCAATCGTTTGTGTGTAATATTCGCCACTGACGCGTGCGTTATTGAGTTTCGTATTTAGGATATTTAATTGCAACATATGCATTCAACGTCAAGCACTAATTTCGCCTCTATTCTCGCAACTCGTGGGCACAACTAGTAAATGTGAAACGGGATATAGCACTTTTAATTGGAGTGTTTTGATTGATCAAAGTGTTTGCTAAGTGAGCGTCTGCGTATCGACTGATTTGCGTAGGTATCGAGCACAGGATTTTCTACGGCGGAAGTAATTAACGCAAACGTCATGTAAAGCCGAAGAAGTGAGGAGAGTTTGGTAAAAAGAGAAACGTGATAGGGACATCGATGCAAAATACTGTTGAACGATAGCGGCTTAAGCAGGAATGTTGGTAGTGGTCAAGAGGGAATTCATATGCACGTGTAGGCTAATTATGTAACTGTAAATTGGTGGACAATACAGATGCAGGTATGTGTCGGAGTAGGGACCTGGAAAATTCACGCATGAAAAATATTACCAGCCACCGCGAATGATTTGATTTTGTTGTTTTGCACGAGATTTAGCCCTCAACCCTATCACAAAATCTACATGTACTTCTCATCCTCCCTTTCATGTTCCTCTTCCACTGCCAACCAATCCAGACTCGAGGTCGTTCTTTCTCGCTTGCTTGTATTCTCACCACTCGACGGCTTGCTCATTATTCATTTGCTGGTTTAACGAACCTACCTTCAAAAAAGCTCTCGAACCCAACGAGTACCAACGCTCAATAATGGTGATTCCGCGCCTCCGCTTCCGACAACTTTTCACGTTTATTTTACAGATCTGTTTAGGTACTATCCTCGCAAATTTTGAATTCACTGAAAAATACACACCGGGATTGGATTTACTCTGCGAACCAGCCCAATTGTGAAGATCATTGCAATGCCGAGTGTCATGGAGGAATGAATAATTAATTGCAATTTTCAAAGCCTGGAATATTTTTATTTTTAATTGAAAAGATTGCTTTTAAATTGAAATCTTAAATTATTATTTTGCTTTAGAGATAAAAAAATGGCATTGAAAAGAATTGTGTTCAGTGAAGAGGATAATATTTTTGAATGTAGCAAATCAAGCAAACACTCTTAATCATGTAACTGTAAGTATTTCAAAGAGAACTGTTGGAGTTCATTCTGTAATTCATTATCCCAACAAAAGAGAATGCTTTCTTTGCGAAATAAATTTAACGTCACAATTTTCACAGTAGTTACCATATTGTACCAGCATTTGACGCTCTTTCTCTAGCTTTCTTCTTCTCCTTCCAAGTGACACTCCGCTCTTTGTCCCTTGAATTATTCCATTAAGTCCTTTCGACCGCCTCTGCTCAGAGGAGTTAAAAAGGGAGCACCAAGGAAAAAGAAGAAGAGGAAAAAGAAGAAAATAAGAGAACCAAGGAGTGTCTACCCTCCGCTCCAGGAATACCGATTAGCGTCCACGTGGCCTGGTGGAAAATTCAAATCGTTCTCAAGCCTAACGATAAATATGTATGGACCAGAATGGAACCTGGCAATCTTTGGAACGCAGACACCGGCGAAAGAGGTTCATCAGACAAGAGCGGCGGACTATTCAAATTGCTTTTATAATTTTTACCCGTACCATGGGATTCGCTACCCTTGCAGATGTATTACTTTCTTCAAGCAATGAAAGCAGAAGAGTACTTGAGTTGAGCAAAGCTCTCCGATTCGCTCCATTCTGTTTACTCAATAAACAGACTCGCTCCGTTGACGCCATTATAAAGGGTATATTTAAACTTAAAACTCGAGGTGCACTTAAGCATGATCGACAATTCCTACATTTTGCAATTCTTTCACCTTTAGTAGAAAGGAAATCGAACACTTTTATTCCATGGAAATATAGGAAAATCACATTTTTTCAATCAAATCCCACTTGATTTATACCATCACAAAATTATTTCACTTTTACGAAAGAAAAAATAAGTTTATAAATCTTTTTAATAATTTTGAAGCATATATATTTTTTCTAGTAATCAAATCATTTTACTACGTCAACAAAAATTTCATTAAAATAATATCCAACCATTATTTTGTTGGCAGTGCATAATTTTTCTTTTTCCTCAGTACTTGGAAGACTAATCACCTTAACTCAATTTGAAGAAGTAAAAAAAGGAATGGACGTGTGCATCATAATTAATTATAAGTCAGCCGTCTACTTTTTTTTTTCTTATTGCACCAGTCGATATAGCTTTTTAGAAATAAATTCTGGACACAAATACATCAGCACGCAAGAAACGGTGCAAAAAAAGTGTTTTTATTGATGCGAATTGAGCAGGTTTAAATATCAGAGATTACCAATTCAAATTATTGATCGGCTAGAATAGTCGTAAATCAGGGGAGAAGTGAATGAAATTTCCTTCACACTTTAATTTTACCGGTTTGTGCGCATTACGTCGAAGAATGCTCGCCGGTCGTCTCGCTTCAACGGCAAAGGGAATGCACCCGTGGAGCGGCTTATGGCAGCCGTTTAATTAAATAGAATCCAAATCTGAATAGCGACCGACGACTCTGTATAATCTGTAAAAAGAAGTGCAACCGAAAGGGAGATAAAATTCTCACGTGCGCGATTGTACTTGTGTAAAGCGTATTACTAACAAGCTCAGCCCGAAAGTAACTTAAATTAAAATCCTGTGGCGCTATTTGCATGTTATTACCTTGTTTACATATTTATTCAATAGTTTGCCGCCCGAGGATGAAATCGCTCTCTAATTCATGCAAAACTTCCAATAGCTTGTCACTTTAATTCTGAATTAAAAGCGTTTTATAAATTCTATATTTTTTCTCTCCAGTTATAGATCAAATCATTATTTATAAAGTTATAACGTTTCTTTGTAGAATCACTCTTTGACTTTTTAATTGAAAAATAAATAATCTACTTACGTGTTTGTGCATCTCAACGTTGAGGCCGTACGCCATCTCGTAATACTGGAAAGAAAAAAAAAGTGTTAATTATAGTCAGACTGGATTTTTAAAAACTGCATTAGGAGATTTTTGAAAATTACGCGAAAATCGTTTTTTTCTTTTTCTCTCATTGAGGCCATGGGCCATGCAGGTTACGTGACCAGCTCAGTCACTGGCTAGGGGCCATCCATATACCACGTGGGCAGTTTGGGGAGGGGGGGGGGGCTAGAATTCTTTTGGACACGCATTCCCCTAGATCTGCGAAAAATATACTAAAATATCTATATTTCCATAAAATATATCCACGTGGACAAAGTGGGTATGGATGTGGTATATGGATGGCCCTATATCGATTTTTTTCTCCTTATGTAAACTTTTAAATTAAAATAAATCGGTCAAAATTTAGCAAATGATAAATAATAGCAAATGGAAGGAATAGAGGAAGGCATTTTTTTGTTGTATTAATAGCACCAACTGAGTGTCTTGAATTCTGTTGCACTGGTTCAACACTATCGCAAATATACTCTGCAAAATTGTTCAAATTACTTATCTTTATCAAAAATTTTTATATCATTATGAATATTCAAGACATAAGAGATTTGTCTCAGTAATTTTTGATTCATTTCCCAAAATTTCAAAATGATATTTCATTCTCCGTGGAAATGTAGTTACAAAACTGTAATTGCCAATAACACTTCAGTTTTATAATTTAAAATGGAAAAAATTGCAGAATTTACACTAAAACGAAGTTAACAGACGTTCCATATTATTTTCTAATATATTTACCAAATTTTGAACAAGATATTTTATTTAAAAAAAAGTTATCTTACATAGTTGAATTAACATATCATTTTCGTCACGTGACCTGTTTGGCCCATGGCCTTAATTCATTGGAATGGATTTTAAAAATGTGAGAACTACTTAAAAAGAAAAACATTTTAAACTACTGATTTATATAAAATAAGATACAGTACATTTAAAATTTAAGAAATTACTTAATTCTGTATTTAAATTTGAATTTCTATCCAATAAAAATTAGTAATATGTAATCAAATTTGTAGTACATATTCAGATAAGCCATTAAAGATCTTACGACAATCTGTGTTTGATTGCGAGTATCATGAATCATAGGAAGTATGTTACACACTTTTCCACTCGAAAGAAGATTGTGCTTTAGACGTGTAAAACATTGATCGCAAAATCGCTATGAATCACGAATGGACGAAAATAGTACGCATTAAACCAACTGCTTGTGCATCATCGACTGTCAAATCATAGAATGATAGACTAAATCAACTGCCTCGATTTTATCCATCCTCGTCATCGAATTTTATCATTAGTGATATCAATTTTTTGAAATAACCACCTCTCGAAATAAACGCCACTTCAATTAAAATTGAAGTAAAGAATATGATAAATATATTTTAACTTAACTGAATGACATATTGTCCTACTTAGTAGTAAAAATAACTGGTAGGAAAATCGTTAAAGTATCGCAAATATTAATTAGTTTTTGACATGGATGATAAAAGTTTCGAGCTCACCGAGACAACATTATCGGATAACGAATTAGATGGTGAAAATCTGAAGCAGGGAAAGCGACGGAAAATGAGAAAAAAAGACGGTCTTAAATAGACAATGAGGGTGAGGAAGAAAAGAGAAGAAAAGAGAAGAAAACAGGGTGGAAGTAGAAAACTGGGAAGACCGGTTTCTGTAACATCGTTTCTACATTGCGTGTACAAGCTCAACTCTATCGAACCGCTTAACTAATTCTTAACAGCACCAAGTTTCTCAACTTCCTTTTCTTATTTGCACTTTATTCTCAGTTTTACTGTTTTTATTCTTCAAACATCGAAATGTAAGAGTAGAAATTTATTAAATTGTATTTTTTGCATATGATATTTTTAGTGATTTTATTCTATTGCTATCAATGCAGAATGACAAGAAACGAAGCATTGTAAATTAAAAGCCCTATATAGGAAGAATTCGATTTTTAGTTAATTACTGTTAAAAACAATATCGCGGGCACTGAAAAAAAAAACAGAGAATCTGAACTTTGAGGGAGAAAAAAACCAGGAAAATCGTAAATGCAATATCGTTGCGAATGTATAAACTAAAAGTATGGGTGTGTGGGTGATCGTCGCTATTTTAACGTTCTGAATACAGTCATTGCCCATAAACGAACGAGCGTTGTGAACGGCCTTTATTGCTTCACGATCGTAAAGCGAGCACCTCGATATGTCCCTCGCACGGCATGACTCGCTTAGGGGTTTTAATGCTTGTGACGACCGCAAGAGCCACCCAGTATTTTCGCAACAATAAAAGGAATGTAGAGAACCAATCGTAGTTAAAGAAATTCCAATGAAAAATGGATTTACTAAATTATTGCAAAGCACTGAAACCCTAAATTTCACAATTTCTATGAAATAGAATTTAAATTACTTTTTTACTTTTGTACATTTTTGATGACAATCTAATAATTGCCACTAGATTAAACTATCGGAAATTAAAAATTAAGTAATATTGATAATTGAATAAAGAATCAAATAAATTTTGTTCTTATCTTTTTTCCACATTTAAAAAAAAAATTGCATAGTTTGGTGAAGAATAACAAATTAATTGAAGTTGATTAAACTGCAATTTCGAATAATTAATAAATATATATAAAAATAATAAAAGTTATTTTCAAAATTTGTGCATAGTGAAGAACGAAAAAAAATATGAAATTATTAAAAAACTAAATATAAACACGGTTGAAAATGTTTGCGATTTCAAAGTACTCTAATAGAATTTTATTACCAAAATATAACGTTAAATTACAGTCGTTGTATTGAAAAGTAAAATCACAGTACTTGCAAACTAATGTTTTAGAATTTCAATACAAGTGTTGTGAATTTGCTTTAAAGCGGCGCCAGCATTAGTTGCACGGAAAAAACCTAATAGTTGAACAAACGATATTTATCCCTGATTTCACCGTTAATATCCTCAAAAACTAACAAAGGATATTGAGAATATAGTGAAAGCGGTGATGTTTTAGTATTACTTGTTCTTACTATTATTATCGACCGAGCACATTTCGAAATATTCAAATCAGAGATATAATATATCTGAAATAAAGATGTGAAAATCTGTAATTGCACTGTGTGGGTTTTGTAAATGTAATGACATAGTAGAAATAAGGTTAAAGAAGATGAATACGGAAATATGGAAACATACATATAGGTTATGTATCATTAAAAATAATTCGTTATTGTAAATCTTTTAATGTTAATTAATTATTTTGTATAGATATTGTATAGGAAGAAGTAAACTACTGTGATCAGCAATTAGAAAAAAATTTAATTAAGAGAGAGATAATTATAGGAAATTAAATTCGTTATTGTGAGGTTTTCGTTGTAACTAGGGTGGTTAACGATTTTTTTTAGATCAGAAATACAATGATATTCATGTTGAAATTATTTTTATCGTATTCCATAAAAGAGTTGATATTATCTTAAAGGAATATAAAATTTCAAATAAAGTTAGGTGGCCTTTCTGTTTGGTATAATCTTGAAAATAAATAAATTATTATTTAAATTATTAAAATTCTGGATGAATGTCGTTATTATTCTCGGATAATATTATAAACTTCAAATTAATTTTTATGGTCACAAGAACGTAGAAAATAATATAATATATATCTTCAGTTCAAACATTTTAAAATGAAAAGGTTAGATTGTAGTGAGGGTACATGTCACTTTCATTTCGTCCAACATTTTCAATTTGCGATGTTGCATATTTCATTAGGCATTTCGAGTTTAAACAATACTTGATCCAACGATATCAATATCCTAAAGCTGGACATACACGTAGCTGGTTAAAATAGACGGTTGGCTGTATTGTGAATACATTGCACGATTTTAAGTAAATTCTATGTGCCATTCAATGATATGAATTTGAATAATTTAAGCAAATAATCATTTGTCTCAATTAGTAACATACAAAATAAAGCTAATTGCAGTATTACGATAGACTTAATGCAAAGGGAATTTGCAGTCATTTTAGTAAATATGATACGTAAATCAAATATTTTACTTCTTTGACTAATTCGTTTCTTATGTATTTTATTGAAATAGTTATTAATTTTTTTTTCGTGTGTGAAATTACAATACATTGTACGTCTTGTAAAATTACATTACCTTTTGGTAACAACATTCCATTAAAATATTGTGGATTAACTTTCGATAGTTTTTGGTGTTGACCAATTGGCTTTAGGGTCAAGAAATGATTTAACAGTTAGTTAGTTAACATTCTCAAACGTTTCGACTCAGATTGGAGTCCTCATCAGTGAATTTATTTCTATAAAAAATACAAAGGAAGAAACTTTAAAATTGCCCGTGTGACGGATAAACATTGTGGTACAAAACGATATAAAAAATTGCACGTATGAGACTATAGAATTGGTCTAAAATAGCTAATTTCACAGAAAATTGAAATAAGAAAAAACTTTTTTTACAGTTTTTATTTGTATTTTTGTTGGAAATTTGGTTATTTAGACCAATTTTATAGCTTCATACGTACAAATCATTTATATCGTTTTACCACAATGGTTATCCGTCACATGTGCTATTTTTTAAGTTTCTCCCCTTTGTATTATTACAAGGAAAAATTTGTTGTACACTTTTAATTTTCTGTAAAATTAGCTATTTTAGACCAATTCTATAGTCTCATACGTGCAATTTTTTATATCATTTTGTACCACAATGTTTATCCGTCACACGGGCAATTTTTAAGTTTCTTCCTTTGCATTTTTTATAGAAATAAATTCACTGATGAGGACTCCAATCTGAGTCGAAACATTTAAGAATGTTAACTAACTGTTAAACCATTTCTTGACCCTAAAGGTCAACACCAACAACTATCGAAAATTATCACTAAAGGGTCGATACAAGTCCTAATCATTATTATTGTGAATTAACAATAGAAAATTTTTACAGCATAGTTATATAGTTGAAAAACTTAACAGTTGCAAAAATGTATCGAAAATTTTTGATAATTTCCCCGTAAAATGGTCAGCGTGTGAATTTTTATAATTTACTAAATATTATTTTATCAGCGAGATGATAAAACAATGTATATCAGAGTATGTTAATTCGAAACATGTTTGACATACTGATGAATGCCATTTATTCTGAAGTAGAACACGCGGATAATTAACGCTGAACGTTCCGCGTGTCGACGATAGCCTGCGTGGTAAAGGGGCGCGATCAAACAGACCGCCCATTAATTAAGCGAAGATCAAATAAAGCCATTACGTAACTATTAAGTGATCTAACTAAATGTCGATCTACCGTCTCTCTTGTCAGAGAGATACCCAGAGGAAAAGAGACAAATGATAACCGTGGGTAAAGGAGTTAAGGGTGAGGAAAAGTTTCTTGTTTCTGGAGATAAGGAGGAGGAGTGAGGGAAATAAGATAGAGGAAGAAGCGTTCAAAGTGTAAAGCGGGGAAGGGATTTTAGCCCGAGATTCTCGACTCGTCTCATCTCGCCTGTGTAATTGGACTTTAATTAATGAACTCCTCTCTACCACTGAAAGCTGAATACTAATTACTTCAAGTTGGAGAACGTTATTCCAATATACTAACACGACGGTCTATTGACTTGAATTGAGATTAGACAGCTTGAGGGTTTCGTTGCTTTAGTGGATAGAGTCTAAATGCACAACAATTATTTAAGCATTTCAAAAAGGAATCCTTATTATTAACTAAATTATTAAAACGTATAACATATCTGAAAAATAGCGAATTAAAGGAGTTGTGCTTGTTCTCTTATATCAACGAAACTGTCTTCGCTGTTTGTCTTCCTATCTAACATTAAACAATTCAGAGCATCGCGATACGAATTTGGATCGATATCCTGCTCTTAATCAGAACCACGATACTAACGGATCGACCCTCGAGGAAGTTTCCTCTTTACAAGATAGTTATCGTTCGGGTCTCATCCAGGGGATATGACTTGTAGATAAGGCTAACTTTAAAGGTCTCGTCGTCTTTCGTGCATATGATGCTACTAATTAAGAGATTTAATCTGCTATCTCATGAAGCTTACATAACAAATTTTTTAAAAATCTCTAATTGATCACATCTAACTGACGATTTTTCTTTTTTTCAGCCACCTAATATGCAAGCGCATAAGTATGTCCTTTTTTACTTTTAGGCTTAAATTAAGTTTGTTTTTTTACAGTGATTGAATTAAAACACAAAGTAACATGTATTTCCCATAAGAAAAAAGCCAATTTGGTTCTCAATTTGAGGCTCTTTATAGTCAAGATCTCCTTGATTTAATCAAGAAAAATACTCCCTTTGCACCCAAGAGAAAACATAATAACTGCTGCTTCACTCCTTTTTGCACATGCACGCAAACACAAACTGTGCATAGCTATAAGCGCCGCATAACCATACGTTACGTGACGTGAGTCCAATCGTATTCAGAATGCATACCTTGCCCCATATATCAGAGTTCGATTCCTACAGTCAATTTACTATTGACTCGCGCATTCGTGCTCAGCACTGGGCATATTGAAAATTTGCATTCAATGCTATAGAATTCAATCACTTTCTGAGGATTTCAAGTAAATTATGGGCGAACGATGAAATTTCACATATTGTATCTTTGTCAAAAGGAATAATTATTTAATTATGAATGAAACAGAAATTTATCTGAAAAAAAAGCTTGAAATTGAGTATTAGGAGCCCAGTGGATGATAAAACCCGAGGGATAACAATGATTTAAGGTTAAAAAATTTAAATTCATAACAGATGAGATGATGAATTTGGATCCTATATTATAATATTACTTAAAAAATTCGATTTTTAATGCAAACAATTTTTTCCATGTTTTCATCGAAGTTTTTGAAGCCTTTCATCGAAATTTTTATCGAAGTTTTTATAGGCGTTTCAGATCGAGTTTTTTGCCCTTTTGAGTTATTTATTCACATTTTATGTACTCACATCCACATTCTAAGTTACATTTATACATTAACGTGTCTAGTTTTTTTTATCTCAGTTGTTTAAAAATGTATAATTTTATGTCAATTTTCTCATGTTTTTACTTTTCACGCAATCCCAAAGAAATTTCATGCTGATTTTATCGAAGTTTTTTAGAGGTTTCATTGAAATTTTATCGAAGTCTTTATGGAAGTGTTATTTGCTTATTTTAAGGTTTTTTAAGGTTTTTTCATATTTAACAAAGTTTTACCGAAGTTTTTCGTAATTTTTGAGTTATTTTTTCTCACATTTTATACCTGCATCTACAATTTAAGCTACATTTGTACATAAACGTGACTAGTTTTTTATCTTAGATGTTTTTTTAAAATGTATGTGTTACTTTTCAATACCAATTCTTAAGATTTCTCTCGTGTTTCATCAAAAAATGTTTATGTTTGATTTTATGTAGGCTTTCTCATATTTTTATACTGTAGACAATACCAAAGTTGTACTCAAATGCGCAATATTCACTAGTTGTTTTTTCATATTCTAGAAATAAAGATCACTGATGAGGACTCCAATCAGAGTCGAAACGTTTGATTAAAACTACTGTTTTTTTCATTTATGGCCCTAAAGCCAATTATCTAAAATTACAAATATTGTTATTGAGGGTCGATATAATTCCTGTTCTAAATTACTGTACATTGTTAGAAATTTCTATATTAAACTTCCATTACATGTAATGGAAGTTGTTTTCAGTTACCTATATTAAATTAAAAATACTTTCATCCTAAAAAATACAAACTTTAATTTGAATTTTAATACACATGTATATATATTAATGTTTGTTAATTTTAATATATTTTTATTGAAAAGTTATTAAATTTAATATGAATGTATATAAATTTTTCATAATATACAAATTTATTCATTTTAATTTAATAAGATTTTTAAAAGTGTAGAAATTTCTAACAGTGTATTTAAATCGTGAAATTAATAAAGTTTAATCTGAATATTAAGCTTCATAATGTATTGTTTTGTTTATGCAGCTTAATATTCAGATTAAATTTCAAATTGACATGTTTGGTAACATGTCTATTATTATATTGACCCAAATTCATATAATGTTTGTTCATTTCTTTGGCATAGGGTCAGTTTCTTCTTATTTTCTTTGATTAAAATTATTATTACATTTAAAAATGCGCAAAAAGAAAGAAAGGCAAACGTTTCGGCCACATATGGGGCCCTCTTCAGTGCCATAAATTCAAAGATTAATTCAAAATTTATGTAAAGAATTACAATATAGAAGATAATCAAAAAAGAATTATAATAAAAATTAAAAACTTATCACATAGCTTGCAATTCAAAATGAAGTAGTCCAGTATGCAGCATCACGAATTGAAAAATTACGTGAAGTTCACTATGAATAAAAAACCGGATAAATTAAAAAACATAACAAATTTTGCACACGAACCGACCGGAATTTTTTTCAAAAAATGTTTATTATTAGTGATAAGTTTTTAATTTTTATTATAATTCTTTTTTGATTATCTTCTATATTGTAATTCTTTACATAAATTTTGAATTAATCTTTGAATTTATGGCACTGAAGAGGGCCCCCATATGTGGCCGAAACGTTTGCCTTTCTTTCTTTTTGCGCATTTTTAAATGTAATAGTAATTTTAATCAAAGAAAATGGGAAGAGGCTGACCCTATGCCAAAGAAATGAACAAACATTATATGAATTTGGGTCAATATAATAATAGACATGTTACCAAACATGTCAATTTGAAATTTAAAAATGGCACATTCACTATAAAGTTAGAATATCTAACAGTTCTGACCATTTTCAGAACTAGTTGAATTTAATAATAAATTCAAATGTGATAATTAATATCACGAATATTCAAGTTGCATTTTTATTAATTTTTAAAGATAAATTTATTATCATTTTTCCAAAACATCTCAGAATAAATCTGAATGTGAAAATAAACAACTTTCAATTTTTTTTTTAAATATGGAGTAAAATTACATATATGGATATTATAATATTTTATCTTTATGTAACGTCTTGCTTGCAAATTCAGTGTAAAATGGATTGTCCGTGAAGCCTATATACAAAATCGTTTTCTTGAAAAATAAACGCCTTCGTCCACTCGTGAAAATCATCATAAACGTCTCGAATTTCTTAACTAAGTACAGGACAATAGTCTTCTTCAAGGAGGAAAAGAACCTCTCAGGATTGCTTATAGGAGAAAAATTTTCGGTCAGCAAAGCCACATGTCCCGAGTCGGTTTTTAAAACAGTTCAGATCATTCTGTGAGAGACGCCGGTTTTAAAGTCTTCACGAGAAGTTTTCATTAATGTAAAACTTGTTCGCGTTTTGCCATTGTGAACCAATTTGGCATGATTCATTAATAATAAACATTTTTTGAAAAAAATTCCGGTCGGTTCGTGTGCAAAATTTGTTATGTTTTTTAATTTATCCGGTTTTTTATTCATAGTGAACTTCACGTAATTTTTCAATTCGTGATGCTGCATACTGGACTACTTCATTTTGAATTGCAAGCTATGTGATAAGTTTTTAATTTTTATTATAATTCTTTTTTGATTATCTTCTATATTGTAATTCTTTACATAAATTTTGAATTAATCTTTGAATTTATGGCACTGAAGAGGGCCCCCATATGTGGCCGAAACGTTTGCCTTTCTTTCTTTTTGCGCATTTTTAAATGTAATAGTAATTTTAATCAAAGAAAATGGGAAGAGGCTGACCCTATGCCAAAGAAATGAACAAACATTCAGATTAAACTTTACTAATTTTACGATTTAAACATTTTCCGGTTTGAATATAATAATTTCATCACCCAATGCTGGAGATAAATTGCCAAGAAGTATAAATCCTAACTAAAATATTTGTATTAATATTAAATATCAGACTGTTAATTTCTTTCAGGTTATTTTGAATTTTTAATTGAAGTAATTTAATAATCATCAAAGAGGTACATTGAGCTTAGATAATAAATTAAAAAATATAAAAGTATCAAGAGACAAAATATGATGGAAGATTTAAGGTCACTGGCATTTGCAATGCGGATTCGTTGCTGATTTGACGATTAGAATTTCAAAACGATAGTTGAAGATAGACATGACGAAACTCGATAGCTTTGAAAGCTCGAATATACAGGCTCGACTAGCAATTATTGGAAAACTAAGTGAGTACTACTTTGATAAGGATAGAACCATACGATAGCACTTTTCGAAGATCTGCGCGCGCAGTCGTAAAACTTGACGAGCTCGACAATTACATGAAAGAGTCGTAAAACAGTAATACCCTGTGGGGTCGCTCGTATAACAGACAAGACACACGTCTGCACGAGGATGGCCGTATATGTGGTCTCCACTCGAAAACAAATCCCTTCAAGTACGTTGAATCGGTGGAACGAGAAGGCTAAAAAAGAAAGACGTAAAAGCTTTGATTGCATGCGAGAAAGAGAGGCTGAGACAGGAAATCGGATGTGGAAGAAAAGAGAGCAAGGAAAAGAAGTAAATGCTCCGAACAAGGTTGAACTGCGCGGAAACGTTCGTGAGACCGAAAGGAAACGCCTGTCCATTTGGTCTTCCACGCTCGTTTTATCTAGAATACGGCAGTCGAAGCTACCAAAGAAAAAGAAAAAGCTCTCTAGAGACCGCAATGAAAATCCTCGTCACGTTCTTTCCGCTCGATCATACCCTTCACCCCAATATCTGAATTCACCATTCTGAAATTTGCAATCTTTTCATTGTCCCGAAATTCAAAGACCACATCGCCTTCCAAATTTTCTTCCAGGATCTGAAGTGAAGAGTCTAAAAAGACTTGATAAAAATCTTAAAGATTCAATCAGAGGAAGCGGAGGATATCATTACAGCAATCAATGAAAACCTTCCTTTATCTTGACTAAATGATAATTTAAGCATCATTTAATTCTTCTGAGTTTTATTCAGATGGTGATTCAAATTTGATTGATTGTACTTGTTTGTATTCGTAACCTATGTTTGTATTTATATACTGAGAAAAATATGCTATTGAATCTATAGTATTTCTTCTAAAAACATGTATATCATTGATATTGTGATCATTGCTGTGATAGGAAAGCGAAACAAAATGAAGTTGGAGGAAAAGAATGATTCGATTGTCTCGCTTTAACGTTGGAGCAAAAGCGAGACAACCGAGTTACTCTTTTCCTCCAACTTCATTAAAGAAAACTTGTCTCTCTTTTGCTCCAACTTTGTTTTGTTTCGCTTTACCGCTGAAAAAGATTTGTCTTCCTTTTGCTCCAACCGTTTTTATGTTTCACTTTTCTATGACAAAAATATTTACTTTCCTTCTGCTCTGAGCGCCCCATATATCAGTTCTTATAACATATTTTTTCGAATCAATAATGTACACGCTTTTGGCAGAAATACTATAGATTCAAAAGCATTTTTTTCACAATGTAAAAAAAGATCTACACTGAGAGAAATCGGCTTTGGTTCCTCTGCACATAGCACATAAATTTTTTGTACAGTAGTTGCCTTGACCAAAAAAGTTGAGAGAAGCTACTACTTTTATAGTTATCATGACAGTAATTTGGACTTTTTTGTGTATTCGGTTGTTGTGACCAAAGTTGATGATTAGAATGAGCTTTATACGTACCCCAACGGTTAGTACACATACATTTTCTTTATATGTACTGGCAAGTTCCTTTGGTTCCTATAACCGCAGCGCTAACGGTATTTCAAGTACCAGAATCGTGGTCTCAGTAACGTTCCTTGCAGTTGGAGTAAACACTTTTCCAAAGTATGACAGCCACTACCATGATTGTCATGACAACTTTAACATGTGTATTCTCTGTGTATGCAGCTGCACTCTCACATGTCCGAGAAGTTGGAACCGCCATTTTATATTTTCAAAAAAATGAAAGTTGTGCTGAATTGTGCTAGATTTGTGCTGCATTGTGCCGCAAAAATTTTTTTGAAAAAATTAAAACTCGAGCCAAAATACCCAAAAAACTTTTTTTTGACTAGCACCGCCATTTTGTTTTTTTGATATAAAAAAAGTTGTGCTAGGTAGCCCTTAATATATCAAAGGACGTGCCGTAAACTAAATTTCGATATCACAAACAGTTTTTGAAAAACATAAAATTTTGAAAAAAATCTCAGCACCGCCATTTTGTTTTTTTTTAAAACGAAAACTTGTGCTAGGTTGCTCTAAGTATACACAGTATTGTGCTGCACATAAAAATAATGAAATTCAAATTTTAATCCAAAAAAAAAGGAATCCAAAAAAAAAACAAAAATTTTCGAAAATGTGAATTTAAAAAAAACAAAAGTTGTGCTGAGTTGTGCTAGGCGAGCACAACAAATCTCTTCCTCAACAAATTTCTCTCGGACGCATCTTTTTCAAAATAAATACATTTTTGTCAATTTCAAAATTTGTGTAGACACGTAATTTTCAAAAAAGCGAATTTCGAAAAAAGAAAAGTTGTGCTGAGTTGTGCTAGGCGAGCACAATAAATTTCTTCCTTAACAATTTTCTCTCAGACGCATCTTTTTCAAAATAAATACATTTTTGTCAATTTCAAAATTTGTGTAGACACGTAATTTTCAAAAATGCGAATTTCGAAAAAAGAAAAGTTGTGCTGAGTTGTGCTAGGCGGGCACAATAAATCTCTTCCTCAACAATTTTCTCTCCAACGCATCTTTTTCAAAATAAATACATTTTTGTCAATTTCAAAATTTGTTCAAACATATAATTTTCAAAAAAGCGAATTTCGAAAAAAGAAAAGTTGTGCTGAGTTGTGCTAGGCGAGCACAACAAATCTCTTCCTTAACAAATTTCTCTCGGACGCATCTTTTTCAAAATAAATACATTTTTGTCAATTTCAAAATTTGTGTAGACACGTAATTTTCAAAAAAGCGAATTTCGAAAAAAGAAAAGTTGTGCTGAGTTGTGCTAGGCGAGCACAACAAATCTCTTCCTCAACAAATTTCTCTCGGACGCATATTTTTCAAAATAAATACATTTTTGTCAATTTCAAAATTTGTGTAGACACGTAATTTTCAAAAAAGCGAATTTCGAAAAAAGAAAAGTTGTGCTGAGTTGTGCTAGGCGAGCACAATAAATCTCTATTTTAACAATTTTCTCTCAGACGCATCTTTTTCAAAATAAATACATTTTTGTCAATTTCAAAATTTGTTTAAACATATAATTTTCAAAAAAGCGAATTTCGAAAAAAGAAAAGTTGTGCTGAGTTGTGCTAGGCGAGCACAATAAATCTCTACCTTAACAATTTTCTCTCAGACGCATCTTTTTCAAAATAAATACATTTTTGTCAATTTCAAAATTTGTTTAAACATATAATTTTCAAAAAAGCGAATTTCGAAAAAAGAAAAGTTGTGCTGAGTTGTGCTAGGCGAGCACAATAAATCTCTACCTTAACAATTTTCTCTCAGACGCATATTTTTCAAAATAAATAAATTTTTGTCAATTTCAAAATTTGTTTAAACATATAATTTTCAAAAAAGCGAATTTCGAAAAAAGAAAAGTTGTGCTGAGTTGTGCTAGGCGATCACAACAAATCTCTTCCTCAACAAATTTCTCTCGGACGCATATTTTTCAAAATAAATACATTTTTGTCAATTTCAAAATTTGTTTAAACATATAATTTTCAAAAAAGCGAATTTCGAAAAAAGAAAAGTTGTGCTGAGTTGTGCTAGGCGAGCACAAAAAATCTCTACCTTAACAAATGTCTATCAGACGAATCTTTTTCAAAATAAATACATTTTTGTCAATTTCAAAATTTGTTTAAACATGTAATTTTCAAAAAAGCGAATTTCGAAAAAGAGAAGTTGTGCTGAGTTGTGCTAGGCGAGCACAATAAATCTCTACCTTAACAATTTTCTCTCAGACGCATATTTTTCAAAATAAATACATTTTTGTCAATTTCAAAATTTGTTTAAACATATAATTTTCAAAAAAGCGAATTTCGAAAAAAGAAAAGTTGTGCTGAGTTGTGCTAGGCGAGCACAACAAATCTCTTCCTCAACAAATTTCTCTCGGACGCATATTTTTCAAAATAAATACATTTTTGTCAATTTCAAAATTTGTTTAAACATGTAATTTTCAAAAAAGCGAATTTCGAAAAAAGAAAAGTTGTGCTGAGTTGTGCTAGGCGAGCACAATAAATCTCTTCCTTAACAATTTTCTCTCAGACGCATCTTTGCTTGTTACAATATATGCAATTTTGGTTCTTTAATATATCCGTTAATGGTGAAGCGACGTAGTAACAGACGTTTTGGTTATAACGACTCGTCATTTTCAGTCGTGCCCTGAGTGAAATTGAGACATTTTCGAGATATATTTGTTGTATCTGATTCAGTTTGCTCATATACATTTCTTTCAAGTCGTGGATAACTATTGTACTAGTTGGAAATGTGGTTTAAGCTATAGGTAAGTAAAAGTGTTTATATAATTTGTTCAATTTGATGATTGAACATGTTTATTCATAGTTTCTACTAAAAAACTGCGTTCATCCTACATTAAAAATGTGTACAAAAAATGCCCATCTTTAGTCGTGGAGATTTTATCGAGAAATAAAAATAGAGATTTTTGAAAATTCTCCGAAAAGCTTATTGAGTGCCTGGTGCATTTGTCATAAATAGAGACCAAGATAGTGTGTGAAAAGGACGGGCGAAAGTACTGACATTTGAAAATGTTTATTTCTTAACTTTAAATCATCGTACGTATAAAAATTGGAAAGTCTTACAATGTTTATCTTGCAGTCTCTGATTCATGACGAACCTAAGATGACAATTATATATACAGTATGGTTTTCAAATTATTATAAAAAAATGTAGACTTGCAGTAGACGAGCTTGATCTAACATGCTTTGTTTTTCACGGTCAAATCTCCATATTTCTTATGAATATAATTAAATATTTTGTATATTTTTGGGTTTATCTTTGAACATAGATACAGTCTTGCAGGATAGACGCATAATTGTGACTAGTAGTATTTAGCTAATTTTTTTGTATTTTACACTTCTTCCTAGTTTCATATAGTGTACAACCTCCCGAATAATTATTGTGGCATTACAGCCTGGGAGAGACTCACTATTCAAGTGAATTTCTGAGAATTATTGATTTCTTTGTTTTTACCGAGGTTTTTACAACATGCGCTCAATCGGTTATATTCGGGCGAGTTCGATCACGGTCGATGATTTTCACTCCTCCGCGACCCCTCCGTAAAGCCATGAAATCTGCAGTTGGCCGAATTGTTGGATTCTTTGGAATTTTGAGAATGATTCCGAGAATCTTTTCTACTATTCCGAAGGTTGTATCTCAACACTAGAACTACCAGACCAGTCGAAAATACTGGTGGTATATTTCATTGAAAATTTTTAAAAATGTTTATATATTAATATATTGTATGACTTTTAAAGCAGAATATGAATGAATAAATAGACAAATTAAATTAAATGTAATAGATAAAATAGATAATGAAAATGAAATAAAATGAAATTGTATAAAATGCTGGTAGTTCTAGTGTTAAATAGCCGTACGTTTATGTACAAATTTTAGAAAAATGTTATTGTAATTAAATAGTTCACAGTGCAATGATGCAGAACTGGATTTACAAATTTGTCTTCAATACCCTGCATAAAATTTAGCAATGGCCATTCGAAACTGAATTTTTATTTCAACTAACTATAAAATGATTTGTTGATTAATAATGAAAGAAAAATATAATTTTTCATTGTTTTAAATTTTGTGCTTGTATCGGCAAGACAAGTAGACCAGATGTTAATAATAATAATTGATGTTACAAATTATACAAACATCGTCTAATAGAGGTTAAAAAGCTTAAAGAATTTATACACGGAGAAAAAAATTGTTGTATTATAGCCAACCGGATTTTTGATATAGAACTGACAAAATTTTTTTGCTGTCCCAACAAATCTTCAGTTTTCTTAAAAAAATTTGTTGCGACAGCAAATAGAGTTTGTCAGTTCTGTATATTTTTCCGTGTATTCTTGACCTTAAAGAGTAAAAAAAACAGAAATTCAAAAAAACAAATACAAAATATATCATTAATAAATCTATATTATTACACAACCTGTTTCAATAGGTTCAGAAATTTTTTTTCTATACATAAAAAAACACGCGCATGAAACAATTGCTCTCGTAATTTCTTAATTGCAATTTTGAATATTTAAACCTCAATCATTTTAAAGTTGAAAGATTTAAAAATGTTTTTTGTTTGACAAATATAAATATTTTTTACAATTGATTTTTGAAAAATTATTTTTACTCAAATTTAAAGAACTGGAAATCTTTCCGTAGAAAAAACACACTCGACTGCGTTAGAATTCGAGCCCAGGTCTTTCGATTACCGGTCGACTGACTTTATTTTATATTTTTCTTGCGTTATTAATAAAAATAACATTTTATGGAAAGTGAAACTGATTTTTTTCAAGTTTTTGTTTAATAAATTATTCATTTTTTATACAGCATTATTAGCAATGGAGTCCAAAGATTTGAAGCTTACTAGAAATTCTGCGCCAGAAATGGGAAATTCAGTCGAGGGTGACTCTGAAAACGGAGAACTTTTAAGCAAACAGTCCTTCAAACAAAAGGCAACAGAAACGGTGATGAAGAATAAAATTAAAAAACTGAACCAAATACTTCGGTTGCCAAATTTTACACGCGTTGTTAACTCTAATGGAAAAATTGTCGCTCCGTCTTCAGAAATCTATAAAGAATTGTCTAACGCTATGGATGAGCAAAATAGAATGCGACCAAAGTATATATATACAATGCTTCTAGAAAATCGTTACAGTGTTTATTCAGAACTTCTGTCTTTTCTAAACATTCAAGAACCAATTCAAGAAGCATGTTTTGATGATACTACACTTAACTCATCTGGTGATTTTCATGAATTCCGATTAAATGTTACTGAAATTTGGCCGTCTTTAAAACCAGAAAGCGTGATATATAAATTCAAAAACCGTGACCGCATTCTAAGAACCTTGCGAAAAAATTCTTGGACGCACGTACTTTTTGAAGAAATTCAAAATTTCACAAATCTTCCTTGTGCTTTGAACTTTAAAAAATACAAAAATTTCAGAAAGTGGCAGTTTTATAACGGTTCATGCATTGTGTCCTGAATGTCCATGTGAATTTTTCGGTCGAATTCTTCAGGAACCCATAGAAGGAGAAACCATAATGATGGAGTGTTCTGTGCAAAATTTCGATCCATCTGTCAATCATAAGAAAAAGCGACCTCTGCAAGGCAAGTTGAGAACCGCAGTTGCTAATAAGCTTATAGAGAGAAACTTGCTGCCTTGTCAGCATAGGCGAAATGAGGCTCATCGTTTGATACAAACAGTGGGAGATGAAAGTCCACCTCAACTAAGCAGGAAAGAAATTTTTGGAAAAGCAAAGCAGGAAGCGATAAATCAGCAGTTGGGTACCACTGGCTCAAATGTTTACGAAAATTTATTAATACTTAAGTATAGCGATAAATATGGAGGTGCTATTCGCAATATAGGACTTGATCCTCCTTTTGTACACTACTGGACCAAAGAGCAACAACTAATTTATGAAAAATTTCCAGAGATATTAAAAATTGATGCAACAGGAAGTGTTGTAAAACCAATTGTTCTTCCAAATGGCGAAAAGTGTTCACATATATATTTATTCCAAGCAGTTGCGGAGGTTAATGGAAAAACCATACCGGTATTCCAAATGCTCTCAGCGGCACAAACCACTGTAGCCATACTAAATTGGCTACTTGAATTTCTACGGGTTGGAAGCATTGAAAAGCAAAATTATCCACTGCCATTGGAAGTGGTAACCGATTTTGACAAGGCTTTATTAGGCGCTGTTTCTAGAGCTTATGGTAGAGTAAATAGTCTGCAGCAATATTTAAATTTGTGTTTTAGAGCAATTCTTGGCGAAGAAGTGGACTTTCCAATCTGTATTTTACGTTTAGATGTTTGTCATTACACCCAGATGATTGCACGCTGGAAATGCTACCCGAAACATCAACCCGGTGTACGATCTTTATATATACGGGCAATGTGCATTCTAAGAAACCAAGAAGATTTTCACGATTTTGAAGAAATTGCAATTGCAATTTTAACGCTCTCCCTCTCCAAAAACGGTAATGAAGGGAGTCTTGCTTTTAATGCTAGAACATTTTTAGTAAGAAAAATAAGAGGAATTAGCAATGATTTAATTGACGAAGTACTAAATAATCAAGATAAATTTGATACTCTTGAAGAGCATGACCTGAGTTTTGAAGAAAGTGAACAAATTGAATTTACTACACTGGGAGAATGGGTGCAACGTGTTTATGACAAAGTCACAATAGAAATTGAAAATGAAGAAGTAAATGAAGATGATGATGTTAACGGATATCAACTTCCTGCTTTTGGACAGAAATTAAAAGTTCTCCTTTTTTACTTTCCTATTTTTACCGAAATAATTCGTAAACTACGCGGATACGGAACAGTAAATGCAACATCAACTGCCTCAGAGTCTTACTTCCACGATTTGAAAAATCGCGCCTTTAGAGCCCTCGGTCTTCCTTTAAGATTAGATAAATTCATAGCAGGGCACATTTTAGAAATAGAAAAATTTTTGAAGGAAGCTGCAGCAGGAAGTATAGTCATAACAAAATATGGCAATGTAGAAGCAGTCATAAAAAAATACAAAGATGTCAAGAAAACAACTAAAAAGGAAGATAAATGATGACGAAAACTTTAAAACAATGGCGGAAGTAAACAAAAAAGATATCTACAACGAAAAGAAGAAAAATCAACAAGGCATTACTAAAAAAACAAATGTTTCAGCTAGGGAAAATTATTCTGAAATTTCCAAAGCACGTACGAATGAAAACTCGACTCAGCACTGGGATGATGAAGTAATTGAACTGAATAATGAACACAACTGGCGAAATAAGAATAAAAAAATCATTGGAATGGAACAAGCAGCGATCAGTGACGAGTCAGAAGAAGAGGAAATATGCGCAGAAAGGATTAATGAATCTGAGTTAAGGGATGATCTGGACGATGATGTTGAACATTCCTTCCTACTCGATTCTAGACCGTACCCTAGTGTCAACGGAGATGATCTTGAGAAAGATATTCTAAAAGTTGTTAGCGATTTTAAGGATTTACAAGAATATAGAAACAAGAAAAAACCTAAACAAAAGGGGGCGTTGTATGGAGAACCTTGTCCTCAATTTGAACCAACACAAAAAAATCACGTGGTTGCCTATTTTGCCAAATGGAGGGCGATGTAAAAACGTAAGAGAAAGATCCACAATCACAGTTTTATCGAACACATGTGCTTTTGACAGTTTATTACAACTTGTAAGCATGGCAATTATAACGCATGAATTTTATCAACCAATAATTAATGATGTTACGAGCGACATTTTTACTTGCGCCAAAACTTTCATAAAAAACAAAATAGGTGCCGCAGTTTACAAAGAACGTGCTAGGATTCTCCGGGATTCCCCCATTACTGTAAAAGAAATAAAGCAATATAAAAGACAAAGTGACAAATTAATGTATAACATTGTTAAAGTCAACGCTGAGTGTAATATAAGTGATCTTGCACACAGTCTTTTTTCGAAAACGCCTAGTTATGAAATTAAATATACTTGCACAATATGCAAGAGTAGGCAAATTAACACATACATAGAGGCACACATAGACCTACCAATTCTAAAAGTTTCTGGCATAAAAAACTTAAGGGATGCATTAAAGTTACCACCCACAAAAGAAAAAGGGTGTTGCAATGAAAGGCTCAGCATAAATGTGTGTTACGGTTCACATCTTTTGATTAATACAGACATAGGAATCTCTAATGAAGTATGTCTCCATGATATTCCAAAACGTCTAAAAGTTGACTCAAGTATTGAATATCAAGTCGCAGGATTCGTAGAATACCAAGGTTCATATGATCCAACCAAATCTGGCCACTACGTGGGATATGTTTCGGTCGGAACATATTGGCTTCAATATGACGATCTCTCCTCATCAAAATCTCCACATCGGATGGACAATGCAGAAAAAGTCGATCCACACATCCTTTTATATGTCAAAATGTAAATAAAATTATGTACATAATGTATTGTTTTAGCGTTTTTTTTATTTATAATAAAAGTACATTTTTTAAAAATCACAAATATATTAGCACGCATTATATACTAGTATTCTGATATTTATTGAACCAAAATCATCACAACCGTCAGCACCTTGAATATTTTGCTTTGCTTAACCTATACAACTTGATAAACGATAAATTCACAATGAATACACCATAAATTGAAAACCTTCCTTGATATTTTTTTAATAAGACAAAAATAACTAAGTATTTTTATGATAACTTCAAACAATAACTTGCTACAATCATTTACGAAACTAATAAATAGGACAGTCTATTCGGGTGAAAGGAATTATTGCTACACATGCGTCTATTTAATCGCATATTTAGATTAACGTAAAGGTATTTATTTCTATACCCAGAAATAATTTTTTACGAAAGAGAATTTTTTTATTGATTTTCAATATTTAATGTTTTTAATATAAATGAAGCTAATTACTATTGAAAAAAAACTTATAAAAGTATTCACCCTACTCTCTACATAAGATTAAGAATTATTTACAATTTCAATCAGTGAATCAATTCTTGCTTTACAAGTAGTCAAAAGTGATTGACAACTTTTCTTTTTTCGAAATTCGCATTTTTGAAAATTATATGTTTGAACCAATTTTGAAAATGACAAATATGTATTTATTTTGAAAAAGATGCGTCTGAGAGAAAATTGTTAAGGAAGAGATTTATTGTGCTCGCCTAGCACAACTCAGCACAACTTTTCTTTTTTCGAAATTCGCTTTTTTGAAAATTACGTGTCTACACAAATTTTGAAATTGACAAAAATGTATTTATTTTTAAAAAGATGCGTCTGAGAGAAAATTGTTAAGGAAGAGATTTATTGTGCTCGCCTAGCACAACTCAGCACAACTTTTCTTTTTTCGAAATTCGCTTTTTTGAAAATTACGTGTCTACACAAATTTTGAAATTGACAAAAATGTATTTATTTTGAAAAAGATGCGTCTGAGAGAAAATTGTTAAGGAAGAGATTTATTGTGCTCGCCTAGCACAACTCAGCACAACTTTTCTTTTTTCGAAATTCGCTTTTTTGAAAATTACATGTTTAAACAAATTTTGAAATTGACCAAAATATATTTATTTTGAAAAAGTTGCGTCTGAGAGAAAATTTTTGAGGAAGAGATTTATTGTGCCCGCCTAGCACAACTCAGCACAACTTTTCTTTTTTCGAAATTCGCATTTTTGAAAATTACGTGTCTACACAAATTTTGAAATTGACAAAAATGTATTTATTTTGAAAAAGATGCGTCTGAGAGAAAATTGTTAAGGAAGAGATTTATTGTGCTCGCCTAACACAACTCAGCACAACTTTTCTTTTTTCGAAATTCGCATTTTTGAAAATTACGTGTCTACACAAATTTTGAAATTGACAAAAATGTATTTATTTTGAAAAAGATGCGTCTGAGAGAAAATTGTGGAGAAAGAGATTTGTTGTGCTCGCCTAGCACAACTCAGCACAACTTTTCTTTTTTCGAAATTCGCTTTTTTGAAAATTATATGTTTAAACAAATTTTGAAATTGACAAAAATGTATTTATTTTGAAAAAGATGCGTCCGAGAGAAATTTGTTAAGGAAGAGATTTGTTGTGCTCGCCTAGCACAACTCAGCACAACTTTTCTTTTTTCGAAATTCGCTTTTTTGAAAATTATATGTTTAAACAAATTTTGAAATTGACAAAAATGTATTTATTTTGAAAAAGATGCGTCTGAGAGAAAATTGTTAAGGTAGAGATTTATTGTGCTCGCCTAGCACAACTCAGCACAACTTCTCTTTTTTCGAAATTCGCATTTTTGAAAATTACGTGTCTACACAAATTTTGAAATTGACAAAAATGTATTTATTTTGAAAAAGATGCGTCTGAGAGAAAATTGTGGAGAAAGAGATTTGTTGTGCTCGCCTAGCACAACTCAGCACAACTTTTCTTTTTTCGAAATTCGCTTTTTTGAAAATTATATGTTTAAACAAATTTTGAAATTGACAAAAATGTATTTATTTTGAAAAAGATGCGTCTGAGAGAAAATTGTTAAGGTAGAGATTTATTGTGCTCGCCTAGCACAACTCAGCACAACTTCTCTTTTTTCGAAATTCGCATTTTTGAAAATTACGTGTCTACACAAATTTTGAAATTGACAAAAATGTATTTATTTTGAAAAAGATGCGTCTGAGAGAAAATTGTGGAGAAAGAGATTTGTTGTGCTCGCCTAGCACAACTCAGCACAACTTTTCTTTTTTCGAAATTCGCTTTTTTGAAAATTATATGTTTAAACAAATTTTGAAATTGACAAAAATGTATTTATTTTGAAAAATATGCGTCCGAGAGAAATTTGTTGAGGAAGAGATTTGTTGTGCTCGCCTAGCACAACTCAGCACAACTTTTCTTTTTTCGAAATTCGCTTTTTTGAAAATTATATGTTTAAACAAATTTTGAAATTGACAAAAATGTATTTATTTTGAAAAAGATGCGTCTGAGAGAAAATTGTTAAGGTAGAGATTTATTGTGCTCGCCTAGCACAACTCAGCACAACTTTTCTTTTTTTCGAAATTCGCATTTTTGAAAATTACGTGTCTACACAAATTTTGAAATTGACAAAAATGTATTTATTTTGAAAAAGATGCGTCTGAGAGAAAATTGTGGAGAAAGAGATTTGTTGTGCTCGCCTAGCACAACTCAGCACAACTTTTCTTTTTTCGAAATTCGCTTTTTTGAAAATTATATGTTTGAACAAATTTTGAAATTGACAAAAATGTATTTATTTTGAAAAAGATGCGTCTGAGAGAAAATTGTTAAGGAAGAGATTTATTGTGCTCGCCTAGCACAACTCAGCACAACTTTTCTTTTTTCGAAATTCGCATTTTTGAAAATTACGTGTCTACACAAATTTTGAAATTGACAAAAATGTATTTATTTTGAAAAAGATGCGTCTGAGAGAAAATTGTGGAGAAAGAGATTTGTTGTGCTCGCCTAGCACAACTCAGCACAACTTTTCTTTTTTCGAAATTCGCTTTTTTGAAAATTATATGTTTAAACAAATTTTGAAATTGACAAAAATGTATTTATTTTGAAAAAGATGCGTCTGAGAGAAAATTGTTAAGGAAGAGATTTATTGTGCTCGCCTAGCACAACTCAGCACAACTTTTCTTTTTTCGAAATTCGCTTTTTTGAAAATTACATGTTTAAACAAATTTTGAAATTGACAAAAATGTATTTATTTTGAAAAAGATGCGTCTGAGAGAAAATTGTTAAGGTAGAGATTTATTGTGCTCGCCTAGCACAACTCAGCACAACTTTTCTTTTTTCGAAATTCGCTTTTTTGAAAATTACGTGTCTACACAAATTTTGAAATTGACAAAAATGTATTTATTTTGAAAAAGATGCGTCTGAGAGAAAATTGTGGAGAAAGAGATTTGTTGTGCTCGCCTAGCACAACTCAGCACAACTTTTCTTTTTTCGAAATTCGCTTTTTTGAAAATTACATGTTTAAACAAATTTTGAAATTGACCAAAATATATTTATTTTGAAAAAGTTGCGTCTGAGAGAAAATTTTTGAGGAAGAGATTTATTGTGCCCGCCTAGCACAACTCAGCACAACTTCTCTTTTTTCGAAATTCGCATTTTTGAAAATTACGTGTCTACACAAATTTTGAAATTGACAAAAATGTATTTATTTTGAAAAAGATGCGTCTGAGAGAAAATTGTTAAGGAAGAGATTTATTGTGCTCGCCTAGCACAACTCAGCACAACTTTTCTTTTTTCGAAATTCGCATTTTTGAAAATTACGTGTCTACACAAATTTTGAAATTGACAAAAATGTATTTATTTTGAAAAAGATGCGTCTGAGAGAAAATTGTTAAGGAAGAGATTTATTGTGCTCGCCTAGCACAACTCAGCACAACTTTTCTTTTTTCGAAATTCGCTTTTTTGAAAATTACGTGTCTACACAAATTTTGAAATTGACAAAAATGTATTTATTTTGAAAAAGATGCGTCTGAGAGAAAATTGTTAAGGAAGAGATTTATTGTGCTCGCCTAGCACAACTCAGCACAACTTTTCTTTTTTCGAAATTCGCTTTTTTGAAAATTACGTGTCTACACAAATTTTGAAATTGACAAAAATGTATTTATTTTGAAAAAGATGCGTCCGAGAGAAATTTGTTAAGGAAGAGATTTGTTGTGCTCGCCTAGCACAATTCAGCACAACTTTTCTTTTTTCGAAATTCGCTTTTTTGAAAATTATATGTTTGAACAAATTTTGAAATTGACAAAAATGTATTTATTTTGAAAAAGATGCGTCGGAGAGAAAATTGTTGAGGAAGAGATTTATTGTGCCCGGCTAGCACAACTCAGCACAACTTTTCTTTTTTCGAAATTCGCATTTTTGAAAATTACGTGTCTACACAAATTTTGAAATTGACAAAAATGTATTTATTTTGAAAAAGATGCGTCTGAGAGAAAATTGTTAAGGAAGAGATTTGTTGTGCTTGTCTAGCACAACTCAGCACAACTTTTCTTTTTTCGAAATTCGCTTTTTTGAAAATTATATGTTTAAACAAATTTTGAAATTGACAAAAATGTATTTATTTTGAAAAAGATGCGTCGGAGAGAAAATTTTTGAGGAAGAGATTTATTGTGCCCGCCTAGCACAACTCAGCACAACTTTTCTTTTTTCGAAATTCGCATTTTTGAAAATTACGTGTCTACACAAATTTTGAAATTGACAAAAATGTATTTATTTTGAAAAAGATGCGTCTGAGAGAAAATTGTTAAGGAAGAGATTTATTGTGCTCGCCTAGCACAACTCAGCACAACTTTTCTTTTTTCGAAATTCGCTTTTTTGAAAATTATATGTTTGAACAAATTTTGAAATTGACAAAAATGTATTTATTTTGAAAAAGATGCGTCCGAGAGAAATTTGTTGAGGAAGAGATTTGTTGTGCTCGCCTAGCACAACTCAGCACAACTTTTGTTTTTTTTAAATTCACATTTTCGAAAATTTTTGTTTTTTTTTTGGATTCCTTTTTTTTGGATTAAAATTTGAATTTCATTATTTTTATGTGCAGCACAATACTGTGTATACTTAGAGCAACCTAGCACAAGTTTTCGTTTTAAAAAAAAACAAAATGGCGGTGCTGAGATTTTTTTCAAAATTTTATTTTTCTCAAAAACTGTTTGTGATATCGAAATTTAGTTTACGGCACGTCCTTTGATATATTAAGGGCTACCTAGCACAACTTTTTTATATCAAAAAAACAAAATGGCGGTGCTAGTCAAAAAATAGTTTTTTGGGTATTTTGGCTCGAGTTTTAATTTTTTCAAAAAAATTTTTGCGGCACAATGCAGCACAAATCTAGCACAATTCAGCACAACTTTCATTTTTTTGAAAATATAAAATGGCGGTTCCAACTTCTCGGACATCACTCTCACTGGATCAATTCACGTCTTTCATCGGAAATCTTGACTGGAGTTGCATTTGTAAAGAGTATTTGATCGATTTGAGAAACAGATAAGACGTCACGAGTAACATCCTCGAATATATATGCAAGTTCAATGCGGCGAAAGTAGTGTAGTAACGTTTTAAGCACGAGACGTGTCATGTAACATTATATGTACTACTGTGGGCAAAAACTAAGGTGAATTTTGTTATAAAATGAAAAATCTTTATTTATCCATCCAAATCAATTTCATCTCCTTCAAAGTAATCCCCTCCCGATATAATGCACTTATGCCAGCGTTTTTTCAAATCATCGAAACACTTGTTAAATTCGATTTTCGGAATTGTCTTCAAAGCCTTCTTCGATTCGGCTTCTATCTCTTCAATCGTGTCAAAACGATGTCCTCGGAGTGGTCTTTTGAGTTTTGGGAATAGTCAGAAGTCACACGAAGCCAAATCAGGCGAATATGGTGGTTGTGGAACGATATGCGTTGAGTTTTCGGCGAAATGGTCACGAAGAACGAGTGCAGTGTGAGACGGCGTATTATCGTGATGCAAAAACCACGAGTTGTCTGCCCAAAATATCTTTTGAAACGGTGTTAAGTGAATGTACTTACAGTTCTGAACGTTCTTTAAACGACGGAAAATATTTTTTTTTGAAAACTGAATGATTAGTTATTGTCCCGGCAAATTAAAAACATAGTGTATTGTTCATGAACGATTGTATATTTAAATGGCCTTGAATATAAACATAATAATTAATTTTCTTCTAGAAAAAAAGTTTGTTACCGTTCAATGAACGTTCAAAACTGTAAGTACATGTTGAGTGATCCTCTTGAAATGCCAATAGTGTCAGCAAGGTCTCTAATTGCCAATCGACGATTTTTGTCCACTAATTCTTTGATTTGACTAACGTGTTGCTCGTCAATTGATGTTGATGGTCGTCCGGGGCGTTCCAAGTCATCAACACGTTCTCTGCCTTCTTTGAAGTCTTTGTACCACTTATAAACATTTTTTTTGCGACATGGTCAAATCACCAAAGACCTTCTGCAACATTCTGAACGTTTCCGCAACTGAAATTTCATTTCACAAACAAAATTTAATGGCACTTTTTTGCTCAACAAATTCAGACATTGTAAAAATCGGAAAAATCACTTTTAGTCGTTTAGAAAACACAAGCGTAACTATGTAACAAATGATGACATTGATATGAAATATAGCACAGATGTCAGTAACAGTCGGACCAACATAAAAATAAAAGAGTTTGCCCGAATCGGTTAGCCTACAAAGTTTAAATTAAAAATTCACCTTAGTTTTTGCCTACAGTAGTATGCAACAGTAAATATCAGCTGATAAAGCAAGTGTTACGCGTTTTAAAAATGAAAAAGAGGAGCATTTCAAACCTTGTAAAGAAACCATTGTACCGGAAACTATTTTAATGGCAATGTATTAATAAATAATTCGAGAAAAAATCAAGTGACTTAATATTCAAAGGATGATGATCTTTAACCTTTATTTACTACTACCGTGACATTCGTGGGCATGCAGGTCGCATAACAAACCGGTTAAGGCGGGGGCGCAGCGTGACGCTGTCACGCGTGTAAATTCAAACGCACCATAACGCACTGACCTTCAACCCTTTTGAGAAACCACAGGAACTTTCCTGTCAAGTGCTAATGAAGATACATACGGAATCCGATATAATGGAGATCTATAAACGAAAGTCTACAAAAGCGCAGACCATCTGTGTTATTCGTGTTAGGTACACTGCTGTACAAAAGTCGCCGGGCACTTGTTTATAACCATTAACATAAAAATTTCTAATTTATAAAACACCTAACAATGAATTTCTTCCTTAGAATAACATGAAAGGTAACAAAATTCTGCTTTCAATGACCCCAAAACGAACTGTTTTGCACGGAGAAACTTTAAATAGCAATATACACTGAAAAATATCGGCTATAGTTGTGGTAACTATGTTTACACAGTTGTTTGGTTTTCAGTTATATGTACTGTATTTTGCAGTTGGTCTAACTATTTTATAGTTACTGCAACTGCGTTCGTAGTTGCAGACCTCCAACTGTATTTTACACTTCGTTTTAGCGCCAACTAATCCTCGCAGTTGACGCTACTATAAAATACATTTGCCCCAATTCAAAGTCACGCAGTTACGACAACTATATCGTTGATGTTGTTTTCAATTAACAATCGTGGAAACTAAAAATGGCGGATCATTTTGTACAAAACACTTCAGGTAATTTCGGACTTGCATCGTATGTCGGTGTTTTTTGAAGTACGTATTAACTTGTAATTCAAAACAAATATCCTATTGCGTTAAGATATACACTTTTTACGCATGGTCATGAACATTCGATGACACAATGAGTTGCTGGTTTTGAGGTTTTATTCCTTTTAAAATGTAATTTAATTGCATTTTCAATCTTGGTTAAATTTTAGTATTTCGTCCAGATATTCATTTTTTTTATTTTTAACTGCAATTTATAGTTGACAGAACGATATTATTTTCAAGATGCTTCAACTGCGATTTATAGTTGAGATAACAGTATTATTTAATTCCTTTAACTGTACTATACGGTAGTGATAACTGTAGTGTACAGTAGAGCCAACTATTAAAGGTCTAGTTGTCAAAATACTAAAGATGCGAAAAATGATATGAAACTTCTACATAAGATACAATAAAACAATGAACATTTTTGAACTTTTCTCAGCATACCATTTTTTTATGAAATATCCTTCATTATCATAATAAGGCCAGATCTTTCATGAAAGTTAGATTTATGTACGTAAACTACCAAGTAAGTGAAATCCAATGCTCATCTATTTAATACATTTTTTTTATGCCAAGCTAGTGCCATCAGAAATTTTACAAATACTCTAACTTTCATGAAATTATTCATTATTGAAATTCGTGATTTTTTTCTAGTTTCGAGAGACCAAGTCTTATTTCTATGTTCTAGAAGAGTAGATCGGATGACATAAGCGTTTTGGAAATTTGGACCCGTGAATAAACATTATTTCAGGCTTTTATATTTTTCTAAGGTCAGATGTATATAAAAAGATAACGCACCAAAAGCAAAAGAACAAATAAAAGAAATTGTCCTCAATAAAGTATTACGGAATACTGTAATAATATTGAAGAGACATTCGTGGTCTCTATCTTTGACTTACCATAACGTAGTGGCGCTGCAAATCCGTCTTCTCCTGAACTAATTTCTCCAGCTCCAACTTTAAACTAAACAGAATAAACAGTAAATATGAGAGACAATCATCATTAGAGAAATAGTATTGTCAATTTTATCAATTAATAATTCTAATTTATTAAATAAGTTGTTTAAGATTTCTAGCGTCACTTTCAAAACAAATTCTAGTACCTAAATTGTTCAAAATTTGCAGAGTAACATATGTTCCATAAGTTTTGAGACAAATTCGAACGTACGCTATTTAAACAAAAAGCAAATTATTTGGAAAAAAACTTTTTTTGACATATAGATTTATTCATAAACTATTGAAAAGCACATTCAAATAACAGTCAATGGTCCGTTGTCTTCAATTATTTGAAGCAAGTAAGGAACCTTCAAAATCATCCTCTGGCAGAGTAATGGGTCAATTTCTTTCAATTTTCGCTTTATTCTTCCGATCAATTGTTTCTCGCTTCGGTACATATGGAATGTTTTGTTCAGTGAGTGAATTCAATGTTTTTTCGCATAATAACTACTTGCCAGGTTCGATCAAAACATGATTTCGTCTTGAGCATGCTTTCTTTCGCTGAATTGCTTCAATTTCGGCAAGCATTGGTCGATATAAATCTCAGAATTAATCGCTTTTGCACCACGTGGTCGAATAACTAGTGCTGAAATACCTTTGGATGAAATCGCCAACCAAACCAACACCTTCGGCTCAAAGTTTGTTTTTCCGGAATATTTTACAATGCTTGGAGTTGTTTCAAAGTTGTCTGTGTAATAGCCATCATTTCCACTCAATTCTTGATGCGAAAAAGTGAAATAAAATTCATCACCCAAAACGATGAATTTTCCATTTACAAAGTGTTTGTCTCGAAGTGCACGGCAACATTTCGGTATTGTTTTGAACTGCCTAGCTGAATACTACGGTGCTCGCTTACGTTTACGATAGGAAATATTATTTTTCGTCAAAATGCGGTGGACTGTGCTGTGGGAAATACCAAATTTCCGCCCTAATCGCGTGGTGGATTAGCCAACCTTGTTTTTGGCACTTGACAGCAATCTTTTCGTTGTTCCTACCTCCAATTTTGGTGGACGATCAGATTTTTGTTTATTGTTTTTGTTTTTTACTATCTTGAAAATCTTTTAAAACACGAAAAATAGTTTTACGTGAGATTGGCTTGTCTTTAAATACTTGAAGAATCTGTCGCGAACTCATTCTGCCAGAAAGATTTGCGACAGACTTTCGTAAATCGAGTTTCTATGCCATAATGGAAACGAATTTTTATGATATTCGCATTCAGAGGTTACATTAATACCTCGTTGAGTCTTTTGATTGCATTGGTTGACATTTTCCCATTCGTTGATGCAACTTAATAAACGCCTGAATGTAGTCTTAAAACTTATGGAACATATATTAAACTGCTTGGATATTTTGCAATTGAATCTCGTTATTTATAAGATTTCCGGGAACATTATACACTCTCAAGTTATTGAACAATAAAGATAGATTTGATAATACAATAACAGTATTGTTAATCTGGGAACGATAGGAAGTCTTTCGTGATTTAATTATTAAAATCAGTGTTCTAACTGTTGATTGCTTGTCGCACGTAAATGGCATAATGTTATCAAGCTCTCCGTGGCAAGCGATATCTCACCGCGAACGACACCTAAAATCGAGAACACAGCGAAAGGGTACACGGTCGAGCCATTAAAACGCACAATTAGTGCAGCCGTGGTGGGCATTGATAATGACCGATAATGATTGCTGCTATTCACGAGTGTATCCGCGCGCATGCCCTTGTATACGGCAATGAATATTATCGCTCTCGCCTGCATACTTCATACATGTGTGTGTGTTTGGGCGATCGCGTGTGAACAGTCGGTACGCTTCGCGTGTTATGCCTGCCTGTCTGCGTGTATTTTAATTTAAAAACAAGTTTCTCTCTACTTTTGTTAATTGCCATAGACCATGACGACAGTAATTTACCATTTGTTCACGTCTCACGGAGAAATGTAAACTGACGAGTTTACAGTTTATAATTGTAAGTAATCAAAGGTGGGTTTGTTAGAAATAGGTTTCCTTTATTAAAATAGAGGATCAAAAAAGTTAAAAGTGTAATGTATTATAATAAGTAATTCTAGGGTATTTTTATGACTACACGTTAATAGGGACGAATGTCTTAAAGTATCATCCGGATATTTAACCCGGGTAATGTGTAATAGCGTTACACTTTGCATTTTATTGTGTGTATATGTATGTAAATAAGTTACGAGCTTCTGTGCGAGTCACGATCCATTAAAACTTGACTTAACCTCCGTCCATGCGTACACTTGTGTAGATATTAACCAGGCAACGAAGGTATCTACATACTTTATGCATGCACATATGTTTATTTATGTATTCACATTGTATATAATCCAAGGCTGGTAATATAAAATAGTCTCTCTATATTTGAGTCAGTCAAATTTTCACAAACTCAATAAGTAATCAAAAGTTAGACTTATTAAAGAGTATTATTGTAGTTTTTTACTGAAGTATCATTAGCAAAACAGTATTCTTAGTTTGTTAAAATTTTATAAAACCGATTGACTCATATATATTGATTTTATTTTATTAATCTAATAGCAGAGATTACTAACTATAGACAAAAAGAACAGAAGGTTAAATATTGATAGAACTAGTTCTAGTAAAGCTAAATTGTGTGGAAGGTGACGCCGCCACAATGGACAATTTTAGTTGCAGGTGACAAACAACACTTTGTCTATTCTGTGCTATAAGGAGTTCATTAAATACCAATTAGAAGTCAGAACCATGTTAGAACTTTCAAGCAACATCATCGACATTCTACAAATTGTACATTTTCTATGAATCTCTATCTGAATATGTAGGATATCACTATCTATCAGTAAAATTTGAATAAATCTAAATTAAGAAGACAATTTAAGTTTCTATAGTTGACGCTCGTGTTGTACATTTAACATGTTAAGGACCCTCTCATATATCAACGCGTCGAGTATTGCTCGTCCACATTTGTGGTCGCTCTTGAAACACGTATTCTGATTCCCGTACCTTTTCTTTAAATTCATGTTTAAACAGCCACAGGAATTCAACGAAAAATTCCTTAATTAATTGAAGATATATCTAAAGGTGATAATCGAATGATGCTTTATTGGAATACGATCATATGCTTGACTACGAGAGGTTTTTAAGAAGATTAAGGTTTATGTTGACACTGGCAAAGAACATGAAAAGTTTTTCTTACACCCTCCTACAAGATATAGATTATACGATGATAATCTTTTTCCAGTGATATTAACGAAAAATAAGAGATATGAAAACCTAATTATGATAAATAAGACTGATTTATCTTGAAAGTGACTAAGTGCGAAGCATAAAGCGTATATATGTATATTACGGGACATGATCAGAACCTGCCCTCAGGCAATATATGTGTAAATAACTTCCAATCAGACAAACAATTCTCTCTAACTATCAATTTAACTTATTTATCTCAAAACCGATCTCTACCTTTATTCTGAGAAGAAAATTTATTATTTCCATACTCCATGTTTAAGATTTCTTATTCACCTCACCTACTTTAAGTAAAAGTTAGACGTAGATACATATTTCAAATTTCCGTCACTTTTTACACAATTTAAAATGTAGTATATAGTATATGAGTTTTTGAACAGTTTCCTTGAATTAGTTTACAAGTTATAAATAATATGTGTAATTCCCGAGAGGTATAAGGTACATCGAAGTGCAATACTTCCGCAATACAATCTCGACGAGTCGCCCTGCACAACTATAAACGAGCAAGAATATGTAGTTAGTAGTTGTGGAATTTTACCCGTCACTTATTACCTAAAGCAATAACACTTTTACGAGTGTAGTTTCGTTTCAGAAATTGCACCTGCTTTTATGCAGGTAAAACACGGGTATTAGAAGTTGTTAAGCAATGATAGCAAAACGTTTCAAGTATCATTACCAGAGAACTAGAAATCGCAAGAAATAATCGATTACCACAACGAATGACCATATCAATGTGCGAGAATATAATAACTCTAGCACTCTAACCTAGCAGTAAGTTAAGTAAATTGTTTGCATGCATATGCATGGCATATGACTCACTTGTGGTACTGCGCTTGGAGGAAATTGAATTCCTCCTTTATCCGATCACAGGACTCAGCTACTGAAAATTTGAACGGCTGTCCAGGTTGTGGTGGACCCTGTAACACAAATCAAAATATTCATTAAAAAAGAGACATTCAAATTAGTAAAGACAATAATTTAAACTTGCGATATTATCTAATTTATAAGCGCTTTATGACACTCGCATTTTTATAAAAAACATATTAGAGATCTTTCTTCATGCATGAAGACACTTGAAATAATAAAAGACAGATGAGCTCCAAGTCGATAAATATTTATTCCCTTATTCTTTTACATTTTGTCGATGCATTCGTTTCCTGCAAGTGGCAATAAGCTATACGAGGTACGAAACGACCGCTCGCTTGCATGCAACATGTGCAAAGGCGAAAAACCATGAAACTGGAGTCATAAAACTCCCCCGTGAAGTAATAGGTTATTTCCTCTCTTCAAAACGCTTCGCGTGACGAGCAGGTCAAATAAACTGCAATTTCCAATTTACTTCTTCGATTACTACTTATCTCGTTATGCCTGAACGACTAAAAGATCATTACAAATAAAATCAAAGCACAATACTTTTTTTGGACGATGCAAATAATAATAAAAAACATTGTCGGTAAATTCATGAACAGAATTTTTTTTCGGTCATTAAATTGAAAAAAATACTGATAAATGTTAGTTAATATATTGAAACTAATTTTTACATTAAAAGATGAAAAACGATCTATAAATCAGGTGAATATAATAATATAAAATGATTTCCTATGAACAAATAACTACGCTGTTAAAAATCATATTAATTTTAATAGACTTTAATATACAAGTGGTGAATTAAAATTAATAGATTTGTATATTATGAAAAATTAATATACTTGCATATTAAATTTAAAAACTTTTCAATCAAAATATATTAAAATTAACAAATATCATCAAAATATATACACATGTGTTAAAATTCAAATAAAAGTGTGTATTTTTTAGAAATAAAGTATTTTAAATTTAATATATTGACTCCTTGCTTTACGATCAGTCTGGTCAGACTGATAATTAATCATTGTAATCTGAAAATCAATCAGTTTTGACTGATTGGAAAGCATGAGATCTGTCACTGATTAAAATTATTAAAAATTTCAACTGATTCGGATTTAGAGAGTACACTTGATACTTTTAACCCTTAATCAACATCTGGGGTGTTGGACACCTCAGCCAAATGTTTATCTGACTTTTTTATTCAAAATTTCTATTTTCAAAAATTTTTTTCGACACTTTAGAATCAACATTTTCTGATCGGACAATTTAGATCTTATTTTTGAAGGTTCAAAGTATAATACTTGGTACGTTTGCATTGGCTTTAGGGTCCATAAATGAAGAAGTCTATTTAATCAGACGTTTCGGCTCTGATCGGAGCCCTCATCAGTGATATTTATCAAAATCTAGAAAATACAAAAAAGATGGTGTCGCTAATTTCACATTATTTGGAATAACTAGAGTACTTGACATATGATACAAAAAGGAGTACTTGATGTATTAAATTAAATTTGTAATTGAAAATGGAAGGTTTGGATATTCGATTAACCCGTTTCCGCCGAAAACGCCACTCGCGGTACATCGGTCTTCGAAAGCTCATAATCAATGCTGTAAACTTCAAAAAAAATTCAGAAAGACATATTTTTAAAGTTTAAGACCTGCCCTTCTCCATAACAAACTCAAAATTGCTTCGAAATATCATTAATTATGAAAAAATGTTGTTTTTCAAAAACTGAATTTTCAAGAGCTTTCCTGTCAGCAATCAGCCTGGAACCTTTTCAATCAGTGGAATAAATGTCTGAACTTTAAGAATCCATGGTTCAAAGTTCGATTTTAGGCCTTGGTATTTTCAAAATGGCACCCTAACCGCAACATTTTTGCAAATACATTCATGATTTTTTTAATCGAAAACTATGAACTTTCGGAGAAAACACCAAGAGTGAAAAAGTTCTTAGACTTAGTCAAACAATGCACTTAAATTTTTCCAACTGCTGTCGAGAAAATTTTTAATTTTTTGTATATGCTTAATTTTTGCAAAATTCAAAAATTGTTCAAAACGCTTCCAAAAGATTATCTTGGATTCTTTGGCTAATTCCTTAGAATAGTTTGCAGCGATTCCTTGAGAAACCATAAAATTATATACTCAAGTTTGAACCCAAATAAATTCATTGGTGCGAAGCTGAATGGGAATAGCTTGATCTAGACCATTAAGGCTATTTTTGAACTATTTTGTCTGAAAACTATTTTTAAACTATTTATAAAAAATTATTTACATTTTTGTTTGTCTTATCCATAACGGTATCTAAAAACAAATTCTTTAGTGACAGGTTGAATGGAATAGAGCTTGATGTAGACCATTAATGCTATTTTGAACTATTTTGACTGAACAGTCATGGATAAGACATTCAAAAATAAAAAATAATTTTTTAGAAATAGTTTTAAAATATTTTGTTCAGTCAAAATAGTTTTAATTGTTAAAAGTATATTTCCTATTTTTTAAAATTCAATTAGTGTAATACTCTAGTTGTAATCAAGGTTCAAAGTACCTGGGATGGAGAACACCCCGCGTGTCTTTTATGATCAATCACAGACGTGTGCCGGTTAAGGGTTAACTATAATTTATGCTTGATTGATCAAGTACTTTCATTCATAAGTCATGTATTTTTGTACCTCAGAAGGCTTGCGGTTCGTGATCTTTAAATATATTCTTTATAGTTTTATTAAACATAGGTTTGTAAAAGAGTACGTTCATTTCTCGGTCAATGTTCTTGATTTCATGTATGTGTATCGTCAAACACACACGCAGTCTATTTTCGAGTCTTAAAATTGGCAAGCGTTCGCCACCAGTGTAAATAATCGTTGAATCTCGCGGCTTGGGAAGTTTATACTCTAGGCTTGTGTGATTTAGGACGTTGGCAATATTTAGTACGTTCGCCGCATAAATAACGGAAATCGTGCAACGAGACTCGAATTCCTATCTGCAATCGCCGGGGTAAAGCCCCGTACCATAGCTGCCAACTGTTCCTCGCCGAAACAAAGGAAGCACGTTCGATCGCTCTAGTCCCTAACTAAAAACGGGACGACTGCAAAAAATACTTCGCTTCCATGATTCAAGATAAACTTCAACAGAATTTGTGAAAATTTCCAGTCCTCTCTAAATCATCTTTAAATTAGATTTATAAATATTCTTAGAATTATGAGCAATCAAATAAAAGGTTCTAATAAATGAGAATTTTTTTTCTAAAAAAATAGTAATATTTTTATTTACAGTCGTATCAACATTAAAAATAAAAATTATATTGAGAAAAAAACTCCTTTATTTAATCGTTCATATAACTTTAAGTATATACATACTTGAATAATAACATCATCATATTTAATAGGATTGTCTAGAAATAGTTTCTACTGCTCTCATAAATCGTATATAACAAAATCCCAGTAGTGTATAAATCTTGATCTAATATATTTCACAACCTTCCTCAACATTTCCAGTATTTGCTTTTTGTTGGAAGCTACCAGCTGCGTGATTCAGTTACAAAATCAGGAGTATACGACAAATCTGTTATAAGAGAAGTCAGAAAGCGATTCTCAAGATGTGGTAGTCGAGTTTGTCTAGGTGCGAGGAGGAAGATATATCACAAGAGTGATGGCAATGCACTTTCAACAAGACCAATCATTATAGTAGTACGACACAAAGTCACGACATAGGTACTCGTTGTATCCACATATGTACATACGTTCATAATGATCCAGCTTTTACGAGACTCTGGAGACCGTGTTGTATTCGCTATGGCAAGTATGACCCGCAAGACGATCGATAATACGCTCGTAACGTTATTACTGGCAGGTAGGCAAGCAGGTAACATCGCTACCGGTCATAATACGACTTTTATGGCCCGCTTGAAGACCCCTGACAACGTTCCAGTTCGGTCGGCAAGTCCGCCTATCTTGGCACAGCTCTGGATAGCTTGGCAGCAGTTTTCCTTTCAGAGAACACTGTAATGTCTACCACCACTCTTTCATTCTCTCAACCTCTCAAGTGCCTGGCTCTTAATTTCCTGCCAGCCTGACTTATGATCATTCACTGGAAAAAGGAACGGAACCACAAACATCAACTAAACGAGTAATCATTTTGGCACAGCAATCAACTTTCCATAATTTTATTCTCGCACATAACATTGATTTTCAACAACAACACATCTCTTGCATTAACTGTTTTTATCAGAATTTCTGGCTATGCTTTCCAAATTAATAAAAAAGAAACTTATAAGTAGTTCAATTTGTCATTGAGAAAACGACGTTCTTAGAAATTTCTCTAAGGCCATGCGATAAGGTCTGTCATTACCAATTATATGCCACCGCTTTATTAAAAAAATAATAATTTTTAAAAATTTTCCGAAAAATACAGTAATACAGGAAAATGTAACGCATTACTGCCTTCTCCGGAAAATTTGTTAAAATTATTATTTTAATTATAAAGCGGTCGTATATAATTGGATCGACCAGATCACGTGACCAAATCACTGTAAAAGTTCGTGAAAAATAACTTTTTTATTTTACAAAATGTCTTCCTGGAAATTTGGAAAATACAACAGAAAATGATGATGAACAATTTGGTCCAGTTCCTACATGTTTGTGTCCAAAATACATAAAATGCTGTTATTTCCAAAATTTGAGAAATGGCAAAGAAGATAAAAACGGACGTAAATAAACTACTTTTGGTTTTGATGATGAAAACAAAAATTTCGATATATTTTTTTAGAATTGAACTTTTTTTCAATTTCGAAACCAAAATATCTTTACTAGCATTTCTCAAATTTTGAAAATAAAACTTTATGCACTTTGGACACAAACATCTAGAAACCTAAAATCAATAAAATTTTCTTATTTCCTAAGTATCACATGCCCTTAAATACTTTTCGTAAAAATTCTTTTTCCGGTATTCTGTTTTTAGTTCTTTGATATAGCAACGCTAATTCAATTGAGCCTAATGAGAAGTTGGAACTGAATTTAAAATCAATTGACTGCAGCCTCGACACGTCTTTACCATTAATTCGTTTGCCGCGTTTTCGCCTTCACATAATAACGCCTTGAGCGAAAACGAACATGTGTAAATGCGCGGGTTACCGCTTGACTGAGCGCATCACATGAGACCAAAGAAGAGAGAAAAAGAGAAGGCGAGACAAAAGATATTTCAACGGATAGGCAGATCGAGAACAACATCGAGTAGAGAGATGAGAGTAGAGGATTGGCAACACTGCTGATCGGCAAAATCGCTGATCCCATTTGTTCGTGCAAATCCGCTCATGGCAATCCAATTTATTTATTGGCTTTTACTGTGGCGTATCCACACTCACACGTACTATTGTTGTGCTCCACAAACATCTGTATATTACACAATAAAAAGAGGGTGTCAGACTGCGAACGAGGGGAGGAGAGATTAATTAAAAAAAGGAACGTTGAATTTTCCCGCAAACAATTTTCCGCCGAAAAGTGAAGCGGCGCAAGCGAATCATTGTCTGACGAATAATAATGAGCGATCTCCCCTTCCCCTTTATCCATCAATCAGTGTCCTTTACCATACTGCTGATTTAATTATCCGATAACTCGATACCAGTCTCTCGCGCCATACACCCTCTCTCTGGTTACCCTTCCCTTTTTTTATCACGTTCGCAATAATGCGGTCATTCCTGCATCCTGCCTACCCTGCGGATTGTGTAAATGCCACATATTCGAGGTAATATAAGCGAGCGAGGGGAATGCTAAATGGCTCATTTGTAATCACTAAGTTCCATTATTTGATCATGCTAATTTATTTTCATAATCAATTTTCACCTCCTATTTCTCCTTTAGCAACGACTCGTTGTAAAAGGGAAACATTCCGTGTGGAAAAATTTCATGCCAGTCTATTGTCTAATCTGGCGCAGGTTTGGCAACCTATGGCTTGTGGCTGACCAGCCGCTGTCTAGCAGCTGATCGTACAAAAACGTTACAGTACTGGCCAGCCCCGAACCAGGCCTTATAGTCAGCGCCAGAACTGGAAACCAGACAGTCTGGTCTGGCACTGGCCAGTGCCATGAAATTTTCCAACACGGGATGCTCACTCTAATTTAACACTTAAAAACACTGAGTAAAAAGTTTAGTGAAGTTTAAAGCCGAAAGGCGGTCCCGCGGGTGGTGTATTGGTTCGAGAGAGGGGGTTTTTTGGTTTTAACAGGTATGCCTAGACCCGTCCTAGGAGAGTCCTGTACAACGTCTATAAAAGATTTTGCCATTTTTCCTCCTCCCCAAAAAAAAAGTAAAAAAAAAAAAAGTAAAAAGTATTAAAAATGTCATGTAATCTAGTGAATGATAACCAGAATCCATGCTTTAATATTATATTTATATTTTATGGTCGTGAGTGGATGTACTTTACAACCCGATAAAAAAGATATAACAGTGAATCTCTACTTTTGAATTAGATAAAACGCTCGTTTCATATTTAATCTTCAATTTTATAGTAACAAAATCACTGTATTGTGATTCTAATAAATTTATATTTTAATAAATTTGAATGAAATATTGATGATTTTGCATAAATAAATCATTACCAAGAAGAAGAAGAAGAAAAAAAGAAAAGAGAGCATAAAAAAACGATATCTTTTGGTTATAGCCAAAGAATTTCGTCATTTATGTGTCTTATTGATCATTATGAGTATTCCCAGAATAGAGTGACTCCATGTCGGTGTTGCAAAGCACGCCCGATATTTGCATAAGCAATGCATTTTGATTCGCAGCCCTACATTATCCGGGAACGGGAATGACATAAATAATGCATGACACAATGATCTGCAATGGGGTTTCGCGAGGCGCGGCTCGAATTCACTCTCGAAATGTATGCGGCTTTCCCATCGAGTACCATACTGACTATTCCTGTTGTGGTGATAATCACTATTTCACACAGAATACGGAAACTATATTAATCCAATTAAACCGCGTCCACGGTTACATCTAAAATTGAAAATGAATGATAAAACTTAGTGTCACGTGTTCAAAGAGCCTTGCATTGTGAAATTCGTGTTTCCGTTTCAATTTGCATTTCAAAATTATATCAATGACAACTTATGTCAAAGGCAATACTCACGCTTAGGTTGTCTAACATGCACGCTTTGCATGCCAAATATAATGAGAAGTATTTTGTTTCTACTGCATATAGGTACTCGAAGGTATATAGTTATTTGAGCACGCAGAGCTGAAAACACCTGATACCCTTTGGCCCCCTCAGTTACTCGTAGATTTTGCGATAATACCAGCACGGCAGTTTAACTCGATGAGCAATTAAGGAGATAGCATCGTTTTCGTAAAATAACGTCACACCGTGGTGGGCAAAGTTCCACGGGACAATATATATATATATATATCAGGGTACATGTAGGTAAATTCTGTACACAGATCCTAATTCACTTCAGATGATCTTAAAAAGATAGGATATAAGTATTTTAATCTGCGTGTAAATTATTTTTATCAGACAAATTCTCTTTTCATAAATTATAAATTATTTAAATGAAATTAAAGAGTTTTGTTAATTCAAAAAAAATTTCTTAGATCCAAAGAAATAGGTTTGTTTACATTAAAGAACATTTTTTGAATCAACAAAACTATCTTAAATTGAAAGAAAATTTTTCTTTTACCGTATATCAAAGAAACTTTTTTCTGGAAAAAGTATAGAACTTTCCAAAAAAGTATTCAATAGAAAGTTCGTGAAAATTCTGAGTACGCAAAATGTATCATTTCAATGAATTATTTGAGAAAATAACCTTCAAAGATTGGATATTTCTAAGATTTAATATGAAATTTTGAATGAATATACTCTCTAAATCTGAATCAGTCAAATTTTCACTGATTCATCAGTGAAAAAAGAATTTTCACTGTTAAATCAGTTAATTTTCACTGATGAATCAGTGAAAAAAATATTTTTCACTATCAAATCAGTCAATTCTCACTAAAATAATCAGTGAAATTTGACTGATTTATAGTAACCTCTTTTTAGCTATTTGAATCAGTCAAATTTCACTGATAATCAGTAGATTTTGACTGATTCAAATTTAGAGAGTAGGCAGATAGAGCTCGCATGTGACTCGAGCATGAAAACTTCAGAGCCAGTCAATGAAATTTTTATGGACTATCAAGGGCAACAAGAAAAAAAAATTATTTTCGCAGGCCGTTTTTTTTTTTACTTACTTTTTTATTGAGTTGTATTAAAAATTATACTATTATACAGTATCACTACACATCGCTGAAAATAATATATTACCGGTGTTGAAATTCAATCCTACGCTGACAGGATTCGAACCTTCACTTTTATCTAACGTACACGTATAACACAGTCTAACCTTATAAATTAAACCACATGGCTACCGAAGCACTTTCGATATTTCCCTAAAAAAAATAGATAAATTTTTTCCATAGAAAATGCAGGGCCGTGTAAGCAATTGCTGCGCCTTGTTTCACCAACAATTTTATATGATAATGAAGTTTGAAGAATTATTATGTTTCTACATTTTTAAATGATGAGATTTTTAATAAATTAATTACTAAATTCTAAATTATTAAATATAAGAATTTCATGATTTCTAAAGTTATGGTCAAATTACAATGTAATAAAAATTGAACGTATCTAAAAAACTGACACTCACAACTACGCATTGTGCCAGTAAAAATTCCACAATACTTTTAAGCGAAGTCCAACAATTATTCTTTGACTTCTATAGCAGATATTCATCTCTTTCTCACCAAATTATTCTATCCAAATTCTTTTAAAACCTGAAGTACTATTCAGAAGAAGTATTTGCATTTCTATAATTTTTTTAAAAACGCCAGGTGGAAAAGTCGGAGGCGAGACAGTATTTACAACTGGCGCAGTACTGTGCCAGTTGTAATGCCAGTACTGCCTGTCAATACTGTGCCAAACATTGGTATAGTACTGGCGCCGATATTGGCGCGGTATTCTTTGGCAGGATTGGTGAAACTCTGAAGTGGGGGTATCATTGGCAGTTGGCACTCTACTGGTTTACTACGAGCGCAGTACTGATTACTGTTATCAGTACCGGCTGATAGTACTGGACCAGTACTGCTTTTAAGTACCAGCCCAGTACTGACTTCCAACTCCCAGTCGAGTTATTATCAGGGGTCTAGCCAGTACTGCACCAGTACCAAAAATCCGACGTCATTACTGACATGGTACCGTGCCAGTAGTAAATTTCCACCTGCGACTGTACAATAAAATTTGAAAGAATTTCGTTCTTTGACTATTCTTGAATTAATCTAGGACATTCTTTCTTTTTTTTGATAAAGTTCTAAGCTTCTTCATAAAATGTATATAGGATCTTCGGAAAAATTTGTCCTGTCCAAAAGTCGAGGACTGTCAAGTAAATTTCCCAATACTTATTGTTTCCTTGTATACTAAATTTAAAATACATATACATGTATATATATTTTAATAATGTTTGTTTATTTTAATATATTTTGATTAAAAATTTATTAAATTTAATATGAATGTATATTAATTTTTCATAATATACAAATCTATTAATTTTAAATTGCCACTTTTACATTAAAGTCTATTAAAATTAATACGATTTTCAACAGTTTAATATGACACTAGTAATCATTTCACGCATATACACGGAAATAAATAGTTAGGTAAAGTTTATAGAACTGTTTAAGATTTGGGGATACAGGCATTTACGGAACAGAGTTCTAGAAAATTTACAGAACTTTTCAGAATAAAATACGAAAAATTCAGAAAAAAGCATAGAACGTTCTGCATTTTATTCTGAAAAGTTCATCACATTTTCTAAAACTCGGTTCCGTAAATGCCTCTATTCCCAACTCTTAAACAGTTCTATAAACTTTACTAAACTATATTTTTCTGTGTGTAAATTTAATTTAATTTATCGTAAAGCAATTAATATTGATCCCTTTTTTGAATCATATAATTGTGCTCTAAAAAGAGACAAGAACGCTTAGATTGATAAATCTCACTTAGCTAATATATCTCCTAATTCCTGTAAAATGCACTTTAAAACGTGAATATACCTTAATTAGCTTATGTATACCTTGAAATATAAAAAATGAGGATGGATAAAATTTGAAAGAGGATTAAGAACGTGATGGGGAATTAAAGAGCAGAGAGACCCCGAGGCATGCTCTGAAGTTAAAATATACGAGGGACATTTATCGGTGCATCCGATGAGTGACTGAGGGAACAGAAGGCCAGACACGCGAATGAGGCGTAATTAGGAAGCACGGGTGCCCTGCCGGGGTAAATGGACTCGCGCCGCTGACTATAGTAATCGAGTCGCTTTATCGCTCTACCCTTCATTGGTAATTGAGCACGCCCCGAAAAGCCACTCCTGTCGATAATATCTTTTGCGAAAAGCGACGAGATCGTAAACTCTTGAGGAATTTAGAGAAAAATGATTTTGCTGAGCCAGCAAATAGTCTACAACTGACATCAGCTTTGCCCATATGAGCTGCGTATTATTGATTATAGAATAAAATGGACTTTTCTACAAATTAAATCCTTTATTCGACTGAATTATTTTACCTAAAAGAATATCATAACAATAGACATTCCACTTTTCTTTCAATAATCTTTTTCTGGTAGCTTTTAAAATCAATGAAGTGAAGTAATAATAACCTAGAGACTTTAAGTATAATAACAAGGTGTCTATTACAATAAGGAATTAAATCCACGGTCAAATCAATAGAATTCGCCTTTAACCCCAGTTGAGTTATAAGTGATTGCAATAAAATTTATAATGAATTCATGTCGTGTCAACAATTCCAAGATGATTTAACTAAAGTTGATATCAATTATAGAGTGAATTTAAATGAATTCAAACTTATTAGAACGTTATTTAAATTATAGAAAATTCAACAAAGGTATTAAACATTTCGACTGTGCCGATTTCAAATTATTTAAAATTTAAAAAGATGATACTTCAAGTTGATGAATTTATATTAATTCCAATGGAATTAAAATGATTTTTTATAGGGTTCAATGAAATAATTAATAAAAGAATTAAATTCAGCAAAGAACAGCTGCGAATTGATCGAACTTAATTGAGATCACTTGGAAAAAGATTTATTTTAAGTGATGTTATATTTATAGTACGGGTTACTATATCGTTATTATATCCAGTAATTTCTATGTACTTCCAGTTCTGAATGTTCATTAATGAATTTAAAGTTCTGAACATTCATTAAACAATGAAACAAATTTTTTTCCAAAAAAAAATAATTAATTATCTCTATATTTAGGGCCATTCTAATATACAATCTGCCAATAAATTATTTTTTTTAATAAAGTGATCGTATTTTGCCCCAGTGAATTAAAAAGTAGACTATAATTTGTAACGGATTTTATATTTGAACGTCCGTAAACATATATCTAATAAAAAATATCGTTTTGAAAAAAAAATTTTAATCGTCCAATGAACGTTCAGAACTGTCAGTACACGTATTTTTCTTCAAAACGAAATTATTGTTTTTTGTCCCATTAAATTAAATATTAGTGTATATTTCCTTACAGATGTGTACTTACAGTTCTGAACGATGGAAAATACTTTTTTTCAGAAAACTAAATGATTAATTTTTGCCCGAGTAAATTAAAAAGTAGCGTAAAATTCACGACAGATTGTATTTTTGAAGGGTTCTAAATATAAACATAATAGTTAATTTCAAATTATTTCAAATTTAAAGAATTTGAAAACTTTTTGTGGAAAAAGAGACGCTTCTGACTGTGCCGGGATTCGAATCCGGGTCTTCCGATTGCCCGTTGATTGTTCTAATCAACTAAGCTACACAGGCGTCCGAGGGCGGACGCGTCTCATTTTCCACAGAAATATTTCAAATTCTTTAAATAATAATTGATTTTGGTTTGGAAAAAGAATTTTGCTATCGTTTAATGAACGTTCAGAACTCTAAGTACATTTAATTTCTAAATAATATTGATGTATTGTGAATATAGAACTGATAACAATAGTTTTAGTTAATTGGACTATAAATATAATATTTCGTACAATATCTTATTTTTCGAGTAAGACTGATTAATAAACATTCGGCCAATGAGAAACCGGTAGCATAAAATAACGTTTAACGATCGAAGTTTCGTTTTTAAATATGCGTGTCAAGTTAAAATTTGAGTGACAGTTTAGTAACGCATCGGCAAACACAAAAAACGACAAAGTTGATTGTAGGGTTTGAAAAAAATGATGTATCGGTTCGAAAACGATAACCAGAAGCAGCTTGCCACTGGTAAAGTGGCAAACAAGACTACGTGGCTGGTTGACTATGTGCGGGCGCACATACACTCTTAAAAATCTTATTAATTTTAACATACTTTAATATACAGGTGGTGAATTAAAATAAATAGATTTGTATATTATTAAAAATTAATATACATTCATATTAAATTTAATAACTTTTAAATCAAAATATATTAAAATTAATAAACACTATATTAAAACATATACACGCACGTGTATTAAAATTCAAATAAAAGTTTGTATTTAATTTAAGATTAGAGTATTTTATATTAAATATACGTTATTGAAAAAAACTTCGATTACATGTAATGGAAGTTTAATACAGAAATTTCTAACAGTATATGTATGCTAATTCTCAGCGATCGAAAAACGAAGAAAGGGAACCAAGTGAAGTTGACTCGTGATATTTATCTGTTCTGGCGTGTGTAGACTAATGTATATGTGCACGTACATACATATGCATAGCTGCGACCACATTATTCCGCATGTGTATCGGCCATTCACCGCGCTGACTCGTGCACATGGGGGCTGTTTGACAACGATCAAAATGTCCCAGTGCTCGGGGGGCCAAGCGACCAAAAAAATAAGTCGACTTAACGAGATAATGTGCACGTAAGCACGAAAGCCCCCACCGAGGTAATTCCTCGTTACACCGTGCAATTTCGAAAATTAATTATTATGATATGCAAAGTTTTTAATTTAAAACGTTCGGTTGGTCAAGTGAACAGAATCTAACTAGAACAACCTCTTTTATCTAGAAAAATTTTTTATCAGTAAAACTTTTATGCTTTTCTCTTTTTCTCAATCTTTATAGTACCTTTATGTTAGGTAGAACCTTTACTTAATGATTTATGTAAAATTTAACTTTCATCAAAATTAAACTCTTTTTAAGAGAAAAAACGTACCATATTTATAGCTTTAGAAATTGACAAAAAGGTAAGAAATACTCTGTCAATTGGATAAAGAATTTAATTAAAACTTTTCACATTCTACACTCCCTAAAAACGTGCCAACGTTTTTTTTCCGAGAAATTACTTCTCGACTTCAGACAATTTTCTCTCTAAATTCCACGTCTTCAAGACCTTTTTTAATTTTAAAATTCGCTCTCGTCGTCGCATTACGTTGTGGGAACAAAACGGCAACGGCGGAAAAGTTTTACGAGCATTTCTCCCTCGATTTAGGAGACGTTTCTTTTAGAGTGCTAAACCGAGGACCGGAGTCGAGGGGATTAAACAAATCCTTCGAATCCTCCCCCGACATAATTCATGTTCTTAAACTTTCTGAAAGTTGCATTTTGATGAAACTCCAGCGCGTTTTAATGTAAACTAGTGTCACGAGATAATTAAGGGATTTAGCTTAGATTTAAGGAAGTTTTCTCTTTATAAACTAGTCTGAAACACAATTTTGTTTAAGATCAACAGGATCAAGAAATACTGCGAGAGTGAAATCTTCTGCACGATTTTACGCTTCTCAGTAAATGCAAATCTAACATCGGATAAGAAAATTATTTTAGTTTCAGAATTTTAATAGGAAAACACCTTTCATAATACATATAAAAGTAAATTTTATGAATTTCAATATAACCGCTGCATTCAAATCCGATGTCGAGATTTCCGTGAATTATCAGATTACCGTTATTGCGGTAAAGGTACTTTCAAGTCTCTGAATCCACCATGTTAGGAAAACAAAAAACAGCCGTGGGAAAAAGTTAATGCATTTCACAAAGCATTTTAAAGTGAATGATCAGAAAAACAATAGCTATTATTTCCTATATCGATATAAATCTACTACTGAGTAAAGGTCAATTTAAAAACCTATGTACGGACATAAATTTCAAAAGTGCTGACTCCAACTGAATGTTACCTTTGAAAAAATTAATCACTGCTTTCTTATTTGATAAAATAAATTCGAAAATACTATATTTGCCAATAAAGATTGTCAATTGGCGGTTGCTCTGCTGTTGTTATACTAGAGTTTACGCCAATGACGCGATACTTTAGCAACACAAAGGGGTTTCAAATGTCGGCCAACTGTCGCGGCCCGTTGCCTTCCAACCTCGAACTGTTTCCTTATGGCCCTTTCCTCTTTCTCTGAGGAGAAATATTAAACAGGGATGAATATAAGGAGGAAAAAACGAGGAGGAGAAATATAGGGAGAAGTTGTATCGACAAAAGCAGCTACAAAAGCTGGAAGATAATAGGAAGAACGGGAAGAAGTATCGCGGTAGTTGGGAGACCTAATCTGTTACAGTCATAAAACCCTGTTTTGCCCCTTTATCTGGCGCCTCACCCCTCGTCTCTCTCGACCCCGCTGCTCCCTTAATTTCCACTTGAATAGCCCTTAAGGACTGGGATGAAGGGTGGAAGCCGACGACACGAAATCGCAAGAGGGGTGAATATGTTACAATTATCGCTAAACCGAACTCCCTGGGAGGCGGAGGAAGCACAACGATCCAGTTGAAACTAGGGGTCGACACTTACGACAATGTCAGGGCGTTTCAGTCACCCCAACGGGTACAGTATCCCGAGGGATGGCGATACTATTTTTTAGAATGAGCCACAGAATGGCGGGTGAAATAAAATTTTTTTAGATATATACTTGAGCGTGACGTTGATAGTCATCTTGGTTCCTCAGCCCCTTCTACATTTTCCCCTTCCAATCGCTCAATATAACCCTCCTAAGCTATGGCAACTGGGAATCTCGTTATCGTCCTTATTACGCGGAGGGTGAATCCTTTTCACGAGGGTTGCTCCGATCGTAAAAATGCAAAGAGGTCCGCGCCCGTAACTTCGTACAAATTACCCAGAATTCCGGAGCGTCGTTTGGCAAGAGATTCGTCCAGAATATTTTCACTCTTTATGTGAATAATTCGAGAGCCTTGTTAACATCAAAATTTCCTTCGTTGCAGTTCTCAATTTTATTACCTATTCAGTGCAATTAAGGAATAGAGGAAAAAAATCATTTAAAAAGTAAAACAAACCAAAAATATGCGATTCGTTTATCATAAGATAAATCATCCGGTGGGTTGACGTGTCTGTCTGGAGTAAAGAAGTAAAAAATAGAGAACGTTTGATGAAAAAGAAGGGACAACAACGCTCGAAATTCTTGAGACTGTCTTGCTTTGAAATTTTAGGAACCGGATTCATCGTTATCGTCTATGATGGTAGAGAAACGAGAAGGAGAAAAATAACGAGACGGAAATAAAAATGTCCTGGAACGCCGAAGATGTCGGGACATTATCGACACTATCTCGACGTTGGAACGAGGCGTTTTTAAGAGCGTGCCTTCTCTTATCTGCGAACATGCTGCAGCTAATGTAGGTATCCGACCTCACAGGGTACCCTCGATTCTCCAGTCTTGTACTTTTTTAAATTACTTTTCCGTCCTTCCGACAACTTTCAGACCCCAGAGAGTTACGCTCAAGCCACTGACGAGTATTCAAAAGCGGGGAGGATGAGTGGAAGAGAAACACTTGAATATTCCGAAATTGAAACCTCTACACTCTTCAACAATTATTTGAATCAAATATCTTTTATAAAGGAATACTTTACTCAAAACACACTCAAAACTATATTATGAAACGAGTAAAACATCTACTTAGAGTTCAGAACGTTTATTAAAAGATGACAATTTTTTTTCTTTCAAAATAAAATTAATGATTTCAATTTACTGAAACAAGAACTAATCATTTAAATTTCAAAAAATATTATATTTCGTATTAAGTTCCGCACGTGATACAAACGATTTATTTTGTTATTTTCCCGCATACTTACAATTTTATCGTATTAGTGCGGGAAAATTAACTTTCCACACGCTAAATTTCGGTGTATGAGGGACAAAAAATATTTCCCATCGTTCAATCAACGTCCAGAACTGTAAGTACATATGTACAACTTTATTTAGATTAAAGTAGAAGTGAACTAAATTTAAGTTCTAAAGAGTATTTTAATTTTCTAATTTAAAGAATTTGAATTTAATTTGCATTTATTTGTGATATAAAAGTTTGAAATTGTCTACGAGGACACCTGTCGGCAACGTATCCTATCTGATACGCGACTAGTGATTCTCCGATAATGTATAGACAGTGGTAGAAATGTCAAACTCAACTAATTAATTTGAAATAATTTGATAATATTATTTATGAGAATACAATTGATTTTGAAATTATCTAAAGCTACTGTGACTTCCAAGCAAAACTTTGAAACTCAATTATGATTAGGCGTTTATGACGTGGTATGCTGATAGCGTCTATTACATACTTACGAGCGAAGAACAAGATTTATCGTACGGTTGGAATGCAGCGATAAATGTGCACACCTATAAAAAATAATAACTTGCCTGGGAATGTATATATTCCCGACCTATCGCGCAAGTCACATAAAACCTGTGCGCGTCGCCTTCTTTATGAACAGAGTCAATTATGATTATAATAAGCAACAACAGGTTACTTCGAGAACAGAAGATAACAGAGTGTAAAGTACCTGAGTACACTATTTATAGTATGTATATACACTCAGCTTTAGCTACGCTTTGCGTGGGAGGTAGGATCAAAATAGAAATGCAGCTGAACTATTACACGCTGAGTTTGTAACATTTTCAAAATAGATATATCATTCGACATTTTTATTTCCAGTTGAGTTCCTTAGTAATTGAAATCTTTCCACTAAATTTTAAACCAAGAATATAGCAAGATTAATGTTTTTATTCCGAAATGAATTATTTTCACTGAAGCTTATCGGCATTAACAAAAAGTTTAATCACTTTTGCAGTTTCTGGGCTGAACTCATGAAACTTAAATTAAATAAATTAATTGCATTTCAAAAATAGTACTTGTACTAGAACTCAACTTACCCCAGACAAAATCTGCCGAACTCATCCCATATAATGAATAATATATTTGCAATTTTGGCTAATTGACTTTAGCGTCCATAAATGAAAGAAACAGTAGTTTTAATTAAACATTTCGACTCTGATTGGAGTCCTCATCAGTGATCTTTATTTTTGAAATATGAAAAAAAGTAACTAGTAAATATTGCACATATGAGTCCTATTTTTGAGTACAACTTTGGTATTGTGAAAAAAATAAAAACATGATAAAATTTACATAAAATTAAACAAAATTTTTTTTTTTTAGAACACTTGAAAATTCTCAAGGATTAATATTGAATACTAGCAGATAAACTATTAAAACACTTGAGCTAAAAAAATAGACCACGTTTATGTATAAGTGTAACTGAAAATGTAGATGCGAGTACATAAATATCAGAAAGGAGGCAGGAGGAATATTAAACATAAAACATATTACAATTGTAGTGTTAGATAATGCGAGGAAAAAAACATGACAGAACTTACTTAAGACCATATGATAGACTCTGATGTCACCAATTATATACGACCGCTTTATAATTAAAATAATAATTTAAACAAATTTTCCAGAGAAGACAGTAATGCTTTACATTTTCCTACATTACTCACTTCGGAAAATTTTTTTAAATTATTATTTTACCAATAAAGCTGTCGTATATAATTGGTAATGACAGTTAGAAATTTCTACCGTAATTTCCCGAAACATGTGACTAAAATTTTAATCAGTTACAATCTCGTAAAATTAAAATAAAATTTTAGAAAATTCAGTTACTTTTTAGCAAATTAAGCAAAAAATTTCTTAATTTTCAGTTACAAAGTGTTGAATATTCTGATACTTGTCTCTGGAAATTCTGAAACTTGTAACAGGAATAATTTAACGTTTTGGGTAACTGAAGTTTATTGCAGTTACAATTAACTGAAAATTTTGATACAATTTCGCAATTTATGATAAATTTTATAAAAATTCTGTTACAGTTTGGTAGTTTTAAAATAAATTTTATGGAAATTCAGTTGAGTTTCATAAAATTAAGAAAAATTTCAGAAAATCCAGCGCATTTTTCGTAATTTTAAGATACCCTTCCTTAAAAACATCATAAATATTGTCAAATTTTACATTACCTTTGCGACAAAAAAATGTTGTCAATTTCCAGGTAAATGAAGTTCGCAACGTTGCTGTAGCAACGAAAAAGTAATTTTTGAGCATTACACTGAGAAAACTGGAGTGTCAAACTTTGAGTGTCAAAATTTAGATAGTCAGTCTGAACTTCTAGATAGTACAACTCTCTTTCCGAAATTTTTTCTTTTTGGTCAGGGAGACACTCATTTGATATTCTGCTTAACTGTTACCAGAGTGTCAGAATCACTATAAAGAGTGTCGATTGGCAAAATACGCGCCAAAATTGTGAAGTCACGTGGGTTCGCCTATTTTTCCTCCAATATCACCAGCGTGGACTCTAACCTCATTGCCGGTTTCGCGTCCTTTACGTGTTAAAGTGTTACGAGGGTTATTTTTGCCAACTAATTGGCGAGTACCTATTTCACTTGCTATAATAACATAATAATTGTGAAAGCTTAAAGGTAATAGTTTTGAGGTTAGCCATATAGAGGTAGATTATAGTCTATTTTTCCCTCTTCGATAATCTATTTTTCTCTCTGCGATGATCAACTTTTCCCTCTAAAGTATTCAAGTTGACCATCTTATTTTCACAATCCACAGGTAATAAGTTACACTATCTAGAAGGCTGTCCTATAGTTTAACCTCAAATATAGTCTGCTTCACCCTCCAAATGTTTAGGTTGACACTCCAGTTTTCTCAGTGTAGGGGTTAAAGACGACAAACATCCCCGCTAGGTTTCGGGATGAATTTTTTTCCTAATTAATTGGCACTAAATGCTACAATATCCAGTCTTAAAATTTTAGGTATCGAGCATAGTTTGATTTTCCAAATTTTTCATTCATATTTTTCGGCATTTGGGGTTGAAACGACAAACATCCCCGCTAGGTTTGGGGATGAAAATTTTTTCCTAATTAATTGGCACTAAATGCTACAATATCCAGTCCTAAAATTTCAGGTATCGAGCTTAGTTCGGTTTTTTGTTTTTTTTTACGTTTCTCGGTATCCTTGGCATGAAATGCATGCGGAAGGGTTGTTTTCGTGCTATATTGCCATTTAGACTTGATTAAAATAGATTTGAACGACTAGAACCGTTTTTTCCCCAAAACTTTGAATTTTACTTTTTCGTTGCTATAGCAAAGTTACGAACTTCATTTACCTCAATTTCCGAACACTTCTAACAGTGTACCAGTTACTTTTTTTCATATTTTAAAAATAAAAATCACTGATGAGGACTCCAATCAAAGTTGAGACGTTTGATTAAAACTACTGTTTCTTCATTTATGGTCCCTAAAGCCAATCAGTCAATATTGCAAATATTGTTATTGAGGGTCGATATAATTTCTGTTTTTTAAATAATAATATATACTAATCCAAGAGATAATCGAATTCAAAACAATTATATACATAGTATAGTATATAATAACCTCCGAATTGTGTTTCTATCTGTATTGTGCCTAGTGATATATAGAATAGAAATGATGGATAATTAATATTTTTTTGTCTATATTAGAATTGACCTCTGCACTTGTCTGATGGTCTAAAACGTGGAAGGTCGGTAAGAAAAGTGTAGTGTGAAGCAGTTTAAACAAACACGACGGTACGGTTAATGGCTTTTGTGGGGGTTGGAAACAGAATGTACAGCCCTACTGTTAGATTATAAGGGGGAACGAGAAGAGACAGTGGAGCCGCAGATGGAATCACGCCGGTGGTATACGGTAGCCCCTATGTATATCATTAACCTCATCCTCGTTTTTCGTTTCCACCTTTCTCCACCCCTGATATCCCCTAGGCGGTCTCAACGGTCCGATCAAACAGGATTGTTTCATCTCTCTTGCTTGTACATTCCTCGCTCGTCTCAACAGTATCTCTCTTCATCATTCATTCCACTCTTCTCTCCCTCTCGTATGTTATCTTTCTCTGACACTCACTCCTACCAAGTTTATCCATCTCCCTCTCATGCTCGCCCCATCGCGCACAAACGAGTAATTAACTATCTCAGTGTGGGACACGTGTTCCCACCACTCTATCTCCCTTTCTCACAGCTTGTTCGCAATTCCATCTCCCTTACTCTCCCTCTGTCTTGATCTCCCTCTGAGCTGCTGTTTGCACACACGCTCTTATGTTAATTTAGCTTAACGCCCCGACCCTAACTGCGCGCAAGAGCCAAGCGGAGGTCGCTTTCAAAAATTACAAGGGCGCCCATTTCCTACCAAAAGCAAGCAGAGTGAATGCAGTGAAAAATAATGGGGACTATGTACAAAGGACGACAGACGTCAAACGATCGATTCCAGGAGAGTTGAAAACATCACCGAACTCTCCACCCTATTCGATGCAATTGCACAGTCTAACGCTTTTTTGTGATTAGCCAATATACTTTACAGATATTTTGTACTCGATATTACTTTTTTTTTCTTTAAATCAATTATGATTTATTCAGGACTGAAATAATAGCATTACACTGAGAAAAAAAGTTACACAGCAAAAATTATTTTCTTGTCCTAACGAAACATTTTGTTGAAATAATTAAACATTTGATTGATTTGGTAAAAAATTTTGTTGGTACAACAAAGGAATTTTGTTGCATAAATACCAACAAAATGTTTTCGTTGATTTGACAAAACTGTTTTCTCGGTGTAGAAGATGTGCTAAAATGAATAAAAATATATTATTTATGGAGATAAGATTACTGTTTGAGCATAGAAAAAATAACAGGAAAAACAACATTGTTATGTTCTCTCTACAAAAAATCTTATTTTAGTTTGTAATTGTAAAATTCAAGCAAACGAAAGACCTGGGCTCGAATCCCTGGGCAGTCGAAAGCGTCTTTTTTTCCACAGAAAGATTTTCAAATTCGTGAAATATTTTTAACCAACATTATATGTATGTATAAATTGGCTTTAGGGTCCAAAAATAATGAAAACACAGTTTTACATCCTTTCAAACGTTTCGACTCGAATTGGAGTCCTCTTCAGTGATCAGAGCCATACTCTAAGGTGTATAAGGAATTCTTATACAGAACTAAAAATTAACTAAACTTATTTGAAATAAGATATACTGAAGAAAAACAAAATTGCACATAAGTATCCTTTGGAGAGTCGTATAAAGGTGTACATGAATTTTAGTATATAAAGAAACCACACAGAAACGGCTTAAGGTTGAACTAACACTAAATTGAATTTATATAAAGATCTTATCGTTTATCAAGGAGAAATATATATATATATAAAGAATTATTGTAATTAAAATGGAAAACAGTAAAATGTAGTATGTGAAAATGAAAATTCATGACGGTTTATAATAGGGCATCTACATTTTTCTGTCTCATCAAACAGGATTAGAAAATTTTGAAGACTAGCCTTTCTATGACGTAGCTGTGATGACACATGAAAAAATGATCGAATATTTACCAAAGGGTTTATACAAGTCTTATCTACAATTTTTAATCAACATTGTAGTGTTGGAAGATGTATTTTAAAAATACACATCAACTCGATCATGAGACTATTGAATTGACGGAGTTGAAAATACTGAAAATAATGAATGTCATGATCGTAGATCGACGCCATTCTAAGCTAATCATCTTATAGCAGGAACGAACAATGAATGGGAAATTGGCACGTAAACTGCCACAAAATTATTCACTGCTAATGGGGAGATGAATGCCAAAGATAAATTCACCGCCGGATACTACCGGGCCATTAGATACCGTAGATACCAAGTGTGTTAAAATAACGGAGTTTACGACCTCACAAAATTGTAATCATCTGTATTCTCATTATTTAGAGAATGCATTAGATTATTCATAGAAACGAAATATTCGGTCCTCTCTTTATTGTTACGTCCTCCGTTATAATTAGATTTCTCATGCTAAACTCTTTGAATCGATTTCATGACTTTATTTTCACTTGGCTTGTCCATAGTACCTCGGGATAATGGCACACAGGATAGTTATCTTCTCACGCTCTCAATCCAATGCTCATGAATGAGCTGGCAGCATTGCCAGATATGATCTCTTGTTTATTTTCGCCTGCACAGTCTCGTTTTACGTTTGGCTGATAATCTATTCCTTGTAATTACGTGTAATCGCTCCTTAGCAAAAGGGGTATTGTTTCGAGCGTGCCAAGCTAGCGCGAGATAACGATAAGATTGAAAGGAAGTCGTGACCACAACCGGTTTTCAAACACTTTGGTCTCGCAAAGTGTCTATATTTTGTCACAGGGTGCGAAATATTGCATTCCTTGCTACTTTATTTTTCTTAAAAAAACATCCCTTTCAAAGAGTAACTTCAGAATTATCACCACTTTCCAATATTACTCTCTTCAACATCCAACTTTTCTAAAACTTTTATTCCGACTTTCACGACCATCTTGTTGATTTAACAGTTTATAATTTTAAATCTTACTCCGTCATGCTCCAGGAAAAGCAGTTAAATTTAATGAATATCAATAAAATTTCACAAACGTTTTAAAATCCCGTTGCGTTCCATATCGAGAGATTATATAAATCAGAAGAAAGTAATAATAATTCAGATCTCTTTAAATTCAGTACTAATACAATTTCTTATCCCCTTGCGAAACAGAAGTACGTAACCGAGCATGGCAAATTCTTTGGTAAATATAGTTCTAACTAATAAAGTCATCTAAATTGGAATAGAAAATCATGGCGTAAAGACGAATAGATGTGTGCACTGTGTGTATATATACAGTCACAGTTAAGTCCAGAAACATAGCAGTAGTGATGGTTAGTGAGAACGAGAGCGGGTTTCGTGGCAAATATTTGAACATTTTTCGACGGTATCCATGACGACGTCGTCAAGCCTTAGTACGGAGTTCGGCAGACGAACGAACGAACGAATGTGGAAAACGAGCGGACAAACGCAAATGAGAACGAGGGGCAACGAACATCCGACAAATATTTGCACGGCACGGGTTTGTAAAAACCTGTGCGCAGACGACGGTAGGGGCTGCTTTCAAATCCAAAAGATGAATATAGAACGCGAGGATCCATTGGAAATGTGGTATCTATGCAGAGAAGTTTCGCATGAAAGCCACCCAGACCTCGAGTTTACAACTCGCAATAACGATTTTTATACTACTCCAAGTACATCTTTTCTTGTTAAAATGTTTATCTATCCACGACATTAAAGTGTGATATTTCATTCCTTTGTGTGCAAAGTACCTTAGCATATAATAACGCCTCATAAACAAATATCACGACATTTAATTAAATGATAATGTTGATCGTGAGTGTTATATCCGGTGTATTGGCAAAGGCTTTTGAAAGCGACTGATAATTAAGCTAGACGTAACTCATATACATACATTGAGTCACGTCGAGGTGGAAAAGAAGGAAACGTCGACAAGATTGCCGTCAACAAACGGCAGTCTCGACACGAAACACGCCACATTATAAACACTCCTTTGCCGATGTAATCGTTCCTCGCCCACACGCGCGTAAATCAACGAGCTCAACGACGACAGAGAATGAGAGAAACAGTGAAAGCATTAAGTGGGTATGCCCACTCACATCCACATTTACGTCCACTCGATCAAATAGAGCGCGAGATATCTGCACCCTCGTTTTAAGTTTTTTTCAATCTTCAATTACTCTTTTATTTATATTTCGCGATCTCTATATGGAAATTGTAATGCAGGGTAATGCCAAGAACCTGCCGCATCCGATTCTGATTTCTCGGATTATTAATTACATACACCAGACAACGCAGATGTTTTCATTTACTTGTCAACTCAACACGCCTAAGTGTAGGTAGATAAGTAAATATAAAGCTGTAGAGCGGATAACTTTAATGTGTTTACTTTAGACCTCTAGACTCTAGAGTGAAAGATCAACAGAGCGAAAAATAGTTCTTACCTGATTAAAATTATTAACCCCCCCTGCGCGAGAGTTTTTCCTGACTTACCAAAATGCATTAGTTGAAAAATTATTACATGGATTTTCTCTTTTTTCTTCAATTTTTATAACAATATGTGCAAAATTAGATACCGCAACTCAGTCCATCTTAAGGGGACAGTCCCCTCAAGAGACCGAAAAAAAAGCGTTTTTTCCTGATTCTTTTTCTCACAGAAAGAAACATCGGAGACATAAGAACTTTAGGATATGTTTTAGTCATATTTTAAACTTTATTAACAAAAAAAATTGCATCCGAAAAATTTCAAATGGCCGAGTAATCCACGTTTTGCGGCAGCGTCTGGACACGGTCGGAGTCAAACTGCGGGAACTATAGCAGCCGTTATTTTCAACTAAAATCAAATTTTTCTCAAGCTTTAATTAGCGATGTTGCAGGCCTCTCTAAGTGATATCGTTCAAAAGATAGAAAAGAAAATATTGCGACGAGTATACTCGTCATTCCGAATACGGTAACATCTCCGCTCCGACGAGTATACTCGGGATATGACGCAAGAGGGTTAAAGAACAGCTTTTTTATTCAATTTTATAGTTTTTATAAAAAATGTTTTATTGAAATTAGACTTTTATGATAGTACAACATGAAGAAAGTAGAAGAGTTGTAAATTTACTTTAAAATAGTGAGCATAAATTATTGCATAAGCTACTGTTGATTATAGTTATAAATGTACGTTAATAATGCTTAACCACACTTTGTTAGTTATAAGAATACAAATATGACTACATGTAATCACAATTTATGATTACAACTAAACATGTAGATACAAGTCGGTCACTAGTTGCGCCACACCTTTTTCCATCTCAGATGAATAAATCTATTTATGCTATAAGAAATTGCAAAACTGAAAGCCTGTTTTCTTCACTTTTCCTATTAGTGTTACAAATTACTCTTCAACTCTGGGGAACTTATGAATTTAAACAAACATCAAAAAATACTAAGCAAAACACACACAAAAAAGTCCAGTTAAAACGACCAGAATTCCGGTTGGGCCATATTTAACATTATTTTCTGGTTATTTCAAACAGATTTTCTAGTAATTCCTAAAAAATTTGACAAAAATAACCTTAATTTCCAGTTATTTTAACCAGAAATAATGTTAAATATGGCAAAACCATAATTCCAGTTGTTGTAACTGGAATTTTTTTTGAGTAAAGGAGTATACTGTTCAATTAAATTTGTAAAAAAAGGAATGTTTTTGAGCGATGAAGTAATTCGATACCGGCGAATGAAAAGTTCCGAGCTTACTTCCAAGTGCAGAAGAAAATGCTTTTTTCAGAAATTTTTAGGGACATGGATCAACCAGATCACATGAACAAATTCCTGTAAAAGTTAATGTAAGATAACTTTTTTATTTATGTACTTACAATTTTGAACGTTCATTGAACGATGAAAGATATTTTTTTTTGTAAACTAAATAGTTAGTTTCTTCACCATCAAATTGAAAAATAGGGTATTTTAATAAGATATTGTATATTTGAAAAACGTTGAATACAAACATAATATTAAAGAATTAATTAAAATGGTAGTTTGTATTGACCCTTGAATTAATTTATAAAACTTGGTACGTTGCATTGGCTTTAGGGTCCATAAATGAAGAAGTCTATTTAATCAGACGTTTCGGCTCTGACCGGAGCCCTCATCAGTGATATTTATTAAAATCTAAAATACAAAAAAGATGCTGTCGCTAATTTCACATATTTTAACGGAATAACTAGAGTACTTTGCGTATGATATAAAAAGGAGTACTTGATATGTTAATTTAAGTCTGTAATTGAAAATGGAAAGCTTGGATATACGACTATTCTTTGGACTATTTTTCCCTGAAACTATTTTGAACCTATTTATAAAAAAACTTTGTTCTTAAAAAATATTCACATTCCTTTTAAGAAAGGACTTATCCATACCGGTGTCTATAATAAATTCTTCGGTTACAGATTGAAAGGAAGAGATTGATGTAGAGCATTAATGATATTTTGAACTATTTTGACTGAACAACTATTTTTACACTATTTATAAAATAATTAATCATATTTGTGAATGTCTAATCCATTACTGCATCCACTATAGGTTCTTTGGCGCGAAGCTGAATTGGTTGACGTTATTGGGGCTTTTTTTGAACTAATTTACCTAAAACTATTTTAAACGTATGTTGGAAAATGTATTAATATTTAATATTTTGGTATGACCTATCTATAACAGTATCTACAGTAAATTATTTGGTGGGAAGCTGGATGGGAATAGTTGATCATTAAGGCTTTTTTTGTACTATTTTGTCTGAATATTATTTTTAAACTATTTATAACTATTTTTAAAAAATATTCACATTTTTTATAATATTTTGAAAATGTCTTATCTATATTGGTAATCTACAACCAAATTCTCTGGTAATCAGTTGAACAGAAGGAGCCTGATTCAAACATTAAAGTTGTTTTTGAACTATTTTCCCTGAGTTAGCTATTTTTAACCTATTTCCAAAAAATTAATTTGTATTTTGCATGTTTTATATATGGATGTCAGAAATTCTTTGAAAAACCTTAAGTTAGAAAAGTAGATATCCAAACTTTCCAGTCTTAACTGATCTTGATTAAAATTTGATTTTTTGAATTTTTTGAACTAACCTTCTATGTATGAAGGTAGGAATCCTTTCCTCTTTGATAGAAAACCACGGCTGATTGTAGGATTTTTAATCCCTGTTTTTTGTTTTCTGAGTTTTATAACATTAAAGAATTCGAAAATCTTTCTGTGGAAAAAAAGGCGCTTTCGACTGCGCTGGGATTCGAGACCAGGTCTTTCAATAATTAATATTTTTTTGAAAGAAAAAAATTTGTCATCGTTCAATGAACGTTCAAAATTTTAAATACATTTTTATTTTCACAAAATGTCTTCCTGGAACTTTGGAAAATATAACAGAAATCGATGAAGAACATCTCTCAACTTCGTTTGAGTGGAAATTTTACAGTTAACTGTAATTTTCAATAAGTTTTGAACTTTTTTTTTCAAAATTTTTACTTAAAAGAAGTTAACAGACGTGCTTTATTGTCTTTTGCTACGTTTCCCAAATTTTCAGAAAAATACTCTGTAAATGAAAAATCTTATCTCACATGAACGAATCAATGTATAATCTAGTCACGTAATCCGATTGATTCATGACCTTAAACTTCTGAATTTGTTTAACAAATAGAAGGGTTTAAAACTATCAAACAGAGTCATCTGTCGGGAACGCATTCTATCCGACATCAAGAAGATGTTCCTCTGATAAAGTAGATACGAACAAAAATTTGAAAATACTCTACTCAGAATTTGAAGTTTAATTTCGAGTTTGTGGCAATATAAATACGAATTCTGTTTTAAATATCGTTCAGAGACCATCAGTAAAAAATGTAAACACGTTGAAAGCATCAACCTCAAAATACACGTATTAAAAGGAAGAAAAAGAGACGAAGGAATCGCTTAGGCCACGAAACACGACAAACTGCCAACCCTAATGCCAATTAATACCATTCCAAGTGTAGAGCTCGAGGGGCTTCTTCGCCCCATGGATACATTTTCTCGAGAAGTTAACGAAGCGCTTCAGCGTAATTATCGCCGTATAAACGCGAAGGAGTTTCTGCGAGCGAAGCACGAAACGCGTTTAATTTCAAGTGTAGGTACGTGAGTTAATTACATTTTCAACTTAAAGTTGCAGTTTATCCTCAAACTTGTACTTAGTTAAAATTCGTGACACTTTTGACTCCTCATATTTTATTACTCAGATTTGTTAAGTGAAATAACATTTTTTTCTTTTTTTTCCTTAAACTTATATTTTTATTGATTCTGATTCGAGATTGTTTTTCAACAGTGAAGTTTATGAATTTACTGTTAGAATACTGTGCAGAGTGGAACGAATATAGCGCGCCGAACGCACTCCAGTGTCTACTACATTCGCAAGTCTTTGCTTCCTTTACGAGTCTCGGACGAGGGAGAATCAGCACGATCTAAAAGCGCGACTAACGAGCCGTGAAAATTGAGGACAGCACACTCGATCCTCGAGTTTTACGAAAGAATCGACCGACCGTTTCCCTCGACTATAACATCACCTATCGCTTGTTGCAGCTATCGGCTTCAATTTCGCAACTTCCACGCCAAACAAAATTTTATCCTTCCGTAAATGGTACATCATAAAATTTTGAAAACGCAAACAGACCATAAACTAAATAAATGTTTACACTGAGCAGAAAATATTATATATATTCAGTGCCATATTTTGTCCTTCTTCATTAATTTATGTAATACTGACTCAAGTAATCTTTCTATAACTTATTATGCTCGTCTGAAAGAAACAACGGCAGCCTACTATTTTCAGTTTGTTTTTCAAGATTCGTGTCTGAACCTACCAACAATTTTTTTTAGAGACTTCGCCCCACTGAAACATAATCCAACAACAGCTTGGCTGCAACGGTCCAAGAACAAACCCTCAAGAAAATAATTGCCGCTTTCGGGCAAATACAAGGCAAGGCGCTGCTAATGGGAAAAAAAGAGGGAAAAAAAGGTGGGAAAGGGACGCCGGAACGTGAGGTAATTCGAGGGTTATTTAAACGACAATTTGAGGAGCCGGAACTTGTTCTCGTCTATTCCCAAGCGGAATTATGTGCAGCTGTAAATACAATTGTCCAATACAATGAGGTATGTGTCAAACACTTAGAGCCATGCAACCTCTTGACTGGAGTAAAATATACGTGCAAGAGAACTAGATTATTAAAAAATAAAAAAAAACGGTGTGCTTTTGCGACCTAAAGGAAAACGAAGCGGACACCCAAACCACTAAAAAAGAAAGGGAGGAACCTTTTCGTTTCTTAGAGTCCTAGTGAACCAATTTACGGCGCCCTTAGTTCAGGTTCAAGTAATACCCGTACCGAAACGAGGGTTCGTCCTCGACTATTGTATTGTACCGAGGGTATATTATTTTGGCGGGAAAACAGATTTAGAAAGAACCGCTGGTCCTTCGTCTGGTTAGTCCTTCCTCTAAACACCATGTGACTGAGCACCTGCTGTTCAACCAGAGTTTCTCTCTTTTTTTCCCCTTCGTTTTAATGCTTTTATGTCTAACCCCATTAGATTCGTTTTTCGATCAAAGCAGCACAGGCCTCTTAATAACAAGCCAAGAAATATCTCGGAAAGATGTCGATAAACATCGAGACGTCGTCGAGAATATACGCCAGACTTTTTATGACCTGATCGTATAACTACACAGTTAACGATGGATCCAAGGGAGGCCACTTTTTTAAAATCGTTTTTACCTTTTTTACTACACCAAAGAACGGTGAGCACCTGTCACTATGAACGATGAATTTTATTCATTAACTTTACTACCTAATTGCTTTACTCTTCGATTTTTACGCCAATCGCTTACCTAAAACGATGTATTCTCTTACAATTTTCCTTTTCCTACTCAGATTTAATTAAATTCACTGATTTCAATAAAATAAATTACAAGAAAAAGTTCATTCTCAATTTACGTTTTTTTTTAAAAAAAAATTGTAGTCGATACTCGCACAATCATTTAACGACGATCCATTATTTTCCAACCCGGATCCCGTATGCTCGGATAAAGCGAACAAATTTTTTCAGATGCGTGTATTTGATTTACACATTAAAGAGCGTATCTACCCGGTGGTCTAAATAGTCCGATTAAAAGTATCAATATTTGTTGAAGAGGGGTGGAGAGTCTTGTGCGAAGTAGAGTGCACAAGGATAATAGGCACCTAATGGAGGCATACGTACTTAATACACAAACTCCTACTCACCCCTTGGTGTTGTCGGCACCCTCCTGCTCGTCCACCCCAGCTAAATCCCTGAAACACCAACCCCACTGGTTCGTCGCACCCCTTTCATGACTCCACGTGCTACAATATCGCCATGCCACATCCGGTGTAACGCGTATTTAGGGTCTGCTGGGATACAAACCCGAGGGCTGGGTTATTACCATAATCATTATTTGTACTCCGATCAGCCGCACTGAAGAAGCTTTAATTGCTTTTAATCAGGAAAGGGGTACGATCAAGATTTTCTGAAATTACTCACTAATTGGCATTTAATATTAATTTATAAGGGATTTAAGTTAATTAAAGCTCATTTTAGGGCTCTTATAAATACGAAACATTTTGATTCAAAAGAATAAATATTAAAAAAAGAAATGCTTTCATTTATGGAAAAATTAGAGTACTCGGAAAAACTCTCAATTGTAAAATCTAGTATTATTATATTTATTTTTACTAAAACTCAATAGAAAGCGAGGATATAGTAACAAAACTAGTTTTATTTACCATAGAGATAGGAGGAAATACTTTTTCTGAACTAATTGTAAATGTAGAGTACCGGTCAGAATTGTCCGGCCACCTGTTTTTCGATAATTGCTTAAATTATCCTAATTTGAATTATATAAGTGAACAAATTTGTTCTCTTGATTAAATTTAAAGCTATCAAAATTCTTTATAAAATGAGCCCAGCAGGAATTCGTTTTGTTAAATTTTGAAAAAGTTATTGCAGAAATAGTCAAGATTTCAATGCTTTCGTAAATTTTAAATAACTTCCAAAGTAATTAACATTTTTTTAATATTCTTGGACTAATTTTAAAAGCTAAATTTCTACAAAATCGATCAAAATTCTTGGAATTAATGTGTAATTTTTTTCTTACATACTGCACGAGGTTAAAGTTTAAATAAAAAAGTTGGAAAAATTCCAATATTGCTTTTGCTTAGAAAAATATTTTTATAAGATATATAAAACATAGAATCATGAATTTTGTATCGAATCCCCTTAAAATATATATTCATATGATCTTTATTATGATTTACCTACAGATGAAATGTTTTCGAAATTTCCCTATTTTTTTGTTACAATTTTAACTCCTTGCATTATGCAAAAAAAAATTTATAGATTTATATTGATAATTTAATGCGATTCTATAGAATCTTAGCTCTAAAATGAGCCCAAGAACATTAAAAAATGTTGATTACTTCGAAAGTTATTTAAAATTTAAGAAAGCATTGAAATCTTAACTATTTCTGCAATAACTTCTTCAAAATTTAACAAAACGAATTCCTGCTGGGCTCATTTTATAAAGAATTTTGATAGCTTTCAATTTAATCAAGAGAACAAATTTGTTCACTTATATAATTCAAATTAGGATAATTTAAGCAATTATCGAAAAACATGTGGCCCACCGGTACTGTAGTGTAACTTTATAAATTACCATTGAGAGCTGCAGAGATTAATATCTTTGATGGCAAATTTAAACTAGAAATAATTGATACATATATAAATAAAAAGTAAAAATATCAATGCAAGAATTGGTCTTTTGAATAATATAAATTACAATATAGTTTAGTGAAATTATCATTGTCAATAGTAACGAACAATGAAGAGAGAAAAACTTGAATATTTTGCAGTCTTTGCCAAAATTCCCATTAGAAATAGTAAATGTACTCCCGAGTGACCTCAGATACGCCGAACGTTTCCGATATTACCCGAGAATCGCTCCATGTGTTCGTTATGATGATTTGTCGGTACCCGATATTGATATATTTTTTTACATTTGAATGTGGCGCCTTTCTAACTTACGATTTTTGCTAGCAGAGGGACTACCTCCCTTCTTCTCACAAATCGTAAAAGTTTGCATAGTTCAATATAAAGAGTCCGCCAATTTAGACGCAGTAAAGTAAACGAAAATAAAAACAAGTTTAAGTATGAATTTATGTGTGAAAATTATATCGCTCAAATTCCTTTTGTTTTCAGGCATAAATACAATTATTTCACCATTTTCTCCAATATTATTAGTAAATCCTTCAAAATAGTAATTTATAAAAACCTGACTTTATATCCTCGTTTCCTACTGCTTTTAGTAAAAATAAATATAATAATACTAGATTTTAAAATTCAGTTCCTCCATGTAAAAATACTAGACGCAATTTACGAAATCCGCTGATGGCAATTTATCAACATAACGTTAATTATTAAATCGTCCAAGAATTTTAGGACTTTAATATTTGATTTATTTTGCGCTAGAGAAGTATGTTAATATCAAAGAGCCAACTAGAAACGGTTCAAGAAAGTTCTTTAGACATTAGATGCGTCTCATAATTCTCTGAAAGCAAACTCATTTACTTAGACACGCCAACTCACAATTCCAACACTTTCAACGACTCTTTGAAGAGCTTCCAAAAATAAATAAGATAAATAGTTTTCAAGAAAAGAGATAAATATTTTAGAACCGAGTTTACTCAAACTTTTCCGAGCTTTAATTAAGAATAGTCAACAGATAACACAAAGCCGGCCTTCCCTTTTCAGATTTTCTAGATCGCAGGCATTAGCAAATTGTTGAATAGCGGATGTAATATCAGACATCAGAGTGAAATGCGTTTCAGTGGTCATACGTGACGATTGGGTGAAATACAGTCCCTATCATGGGGATCAGAGGGAACGGTCACGTGCGTGTGCGCTCGCAAGCATGGACACGTGTCTTGATACTTTCTAGTGTATACGTACCAACCCCACGATCAGCATTACCAACCTACTCTGGGGGTTCTCGACCCAAATCCAACCACGTCCACTCTAAAACCAGATTGAGTTACGCGCATCAAATATTTCATGGTGCGCACTATAACACAACGACCACGTGACAGATGTTAACTCGAGAACTGCTAAATTGTTTTCCCATAAAAATTGACATCAACCATAAAATAACAATTCTCACAATATCAAATCAATTTATAATATTTGACCCTTTTTATAACAGAATCCCTTTGTACTTGCAGTTTTGAACGTTCATTGAACGATGAAAAATATATTTTTTTAAACTTTAATCAATTATACTATATAGTATATAATTAATTTTTGTTTGAAAACAAAATTTGTCATCTTTCAATGCGCGTTCAAAACTAAAAGTACATAGAATAAATCATATCACACTTTTTTCAAACGAATTAATGTTTCCTGAAAGAACGTTTAATATCAGAAAGCAGAAGCTAAATTAATATAATTTGCCTTTAGAGTATTTTGGAGTTATTCGAGTACAAGGAATTTTTCAGGTAACTTGACCGTATCTAAATCTTCCCTCCCACTTGTGGGAAGAAGACTTACTCAACTCCTGTGACAATGGAATGCGGTTTATGGGGCGGACTGGATCTACAGGACTTACCGCACTAATTGAGCAGACTCATTATAAAATTAAATTCCAAATAGGAATTCAGAGTATCCTAGCAATATTGCCTTAGCCCAACCGTTTAAAATTTTTATACGTTTATTGCGGAATTTAGTCGTCAATCTCAGTTTGTTATATTCCCAAGTTACGGATGTTATTTATGTAGATAGTTATGTAGCATAGTCACGGAATATAACGATAGCAGATGTTCGATACGGTAAATCTACCTGAAAATCCCTTGGCCGACAGTAAAAACAACAGGCAGTATCTGTAAAAATGGTAGAGAAGCTAGTTGAGATTGCTTTTAAGATAAAAATCAACGTTTAGACATTAGATAATCATCTCTGGCTTATAGATTGACAATTTATGAAGAAAGCTACAAATTGAATCTCTTCAAATGACTTTTGTTTAAGATGAATTTTGATGAATTGAACTTGAAAAGTAACGTTTTTCTGAAAACAACGCGCACGCGATGTAATAGCTGCCGTCGGAAACTTTTGACGCATTTTTACTAAAGGAAAACAACGGGATAAACGCCGGTTCTAACCTAATTTCAAGATAGGAGCAATTTTTTCTTACCCGGCAGCTCATTACCATCAATACTCGTCAGATGATTAAATATTGATAAATGGAAAAGAAGTACTTACTGGATGCCTAGCAGCTGCAGCCGCTGCTACGGCGGCGGCATTTATTCCGGCGCTTGGATACATTTTTGAGGCGTTGAGAATCCCCAGAAATGACAACGGCTCCTTATCACTGTTAGGTTCCTTCGACCCTTGTTTTCCTCGCAGATGATGTTTCAGTGGACGGTACGATTCGCAAAAAAAGCCGTCATCGCGCTGCACTACGGGTCACCAAACCACCACACAACTAGCAACTAAGAACACATGCACACACACACACACACACACACACAAGGGCTAAGAGAGATCTTCGTGACGACGTTGGCAACTACGTTTCACTTGGCACGATACTTTCGAAATTCTCGCCCCGCAACCTCGACGCTCCATCCACCCGAACTCCATCCGACATTAGCTTTTCATTGATGGAAAATTGCACCCTGTTCTTCAATAACTCGTGATTTCGTCGCTCCTCTTCAGCAAAAATAGAAAAACGAGCGAACGCCAACGAACCGTGCGGTGGCCGTCGGTAAGGTAGAAAATGAGCTTAGCGCCAAGGAACTCGGAAAAAGACCGACGGAGCGTGGAAGCTCAAAGTGCGAGTGAGAGAAGGAGAGACGCTCCTCTTCCTTCTCGGATAGCGATGCTAAAAGAGCAGCGCTTCTCTCTCCACTGATTTCCGCCAAAGATCCCCTCGGTGAAATGATTTGCGCGCCGTCTTTCGTCAAACAATTAATTACTAAAATTATCAACTATAAACAATTCACATCGACTTTTAAAGCACTACACTATTCCATGCGCATAATTTATATTCAAAACATCCCGAAAACACTTTTCACACTATTTTTTAATCCTTTTCCTGATGGAGATTAGTGATAAGTATCCAAGAAATAAGGGTCAAATATTCTTTGTATGTATTAACAGTTTTAAAGATTCCGAAAGAGAAATGATCGTTTGAAAAAGAGAATATATGACAGAGAATTGGATATAGTGATCCTCTCGCCTAGGCAGACTTGAACCGACTGACTCGACCGCATGGTGGGGATTCATCCCTTCCCTTCGAGTTGCAAACAGCTCTTGACTCTCTTCCCCTTCATACCGCTCTGCACTGCTCTTGCGAACAAGACCCCTCCAACGCTTCCATCGTATTAACTAGCGCGATAGCTCCTTTACAATTAGTCGCTCGGTTATGTAAAAGCCCGAAAACGCGAGCACGAAATCACAGTTCTCCCGACGACCTCGTTAATAACCAACTTTGTTACTGACGGCCACGTTGCCTTCTTTATGTACATATAGATATGCATACACATAATATGTCGTTTGCAAAATAATAAAACTCAGCTACTGTATACTAACTTTCTTGCATAAGAATTCTTTACTTAAAGGTTTTTAAAATTGTCTTTAGCAAAAATATAGAATAGCAACGTAAATTGCTATTCAATAAAATCGTTGAAATGTATGGTTGTGTTTGAGCTTTAAATGTTTATTACAAATTGTATATGTATTCTACATGAATTATGGACAGCATTTGTGTTCATTACATTTAGAGAATGATGGCGAGAAATTACCAGGTAGAAGGAAAATGCCGTTTAAGGACATATGATACTTAGGAAATTAGTAAATTTAATTGATCACGTGACCAAATTCCTGTAAAAGTTTGTGCAAGATAACTTTTTTATTTTACAAAATGTCTTCCTGGAAATTTGGAAAAAGAACAGAAAACAATGAAGAATGTCTCAACTTCGTTTGAGCAGAAATTTTGCAAAAATTTTTATAGTTACCTGTAATTGTCAATAAATTTTCGAATTTTTTTCAAAATTTTTACTTAAAAGTTAAAAGACGTGCTTTATTGTCTTTTGTTGAGTTTCCCAAATTTTCAGAAAAATACTTTGTAAATGAAAAAAATTATTTTACATGAACGAAAAAATGTATAATTTAGTCAGGTGGACCGATTGATTCGTGGCCTTAAAATTTAAAAGCTCCATCAAACATTATCAATATCACCTTTTTTTCTGTTGCTAAATAGGTATAGAAACAATATCCAAATATTAACAATGAATAAATATTTATTCTGATTACATTTACGTTTCACAAGAAACAAATTTAAAGGGAACATATTCATCTTAGTTTATTGACAAATAAAAAACAGAAAGCTTGTAAATTATATAGACATTCCTGCATGCATTACATAACAAAAATGCATCTCAAAATGGAATTTTGTTAAGGACATCTTTTGTTTATTTTTTTAGTATTTTTTGTATACAACACACGTGTGGTATTTACACGGATAAAATTAGTTGCTTAAATTTTAAATTACTTTTGAAGACTCTTGGATATTCAATTTTATAAGACGCAGTCGCAGAAAATTTCAGTGACTTTTTATTAAATATAACAGAAAAAAAAATGTTTAACACTTTCATAAAAGTCACTAAAATTTTCTGCGACTGCGTCTTATAAAACTCTGTCTCCAAGAGTCTTTGACAGTTACCTAAATTTTAAGCGAGTTATTTTTTTCATGTAGTTAGCCTTAAAATCCATAAATATAAAAAAAGTTGATGTCAATCAGACAGTTCGGCTCTGATCAGAGCCTTTATCGGTGATTTATTTCATATGCAAAAAATTCAAGAGAAAAGGGGGAATTCTAAATTACAGAATTATATTTTTAGAAAATAAAAATAAAAATGGTCTAATAAATACTCCAAAAGGGGGTGGCGCTATTTTCATATTTTTGAAAATAACTATAGCACATAAACATATAACTTTAGATATCAAGTACTCGTTTTTTTGTATTATATGTTCAAGTGCTATAGTTATTTCTAAAATGTGAAATTAGCGCCATCCCCTTTTGTTGTATTTCTTAGATATTAATAAATATCACTGATGAAGGCTCCGATCTGAGCCGAAACGCCTAAATAAATCGACTTAATTTTTGGACCCTAAAGCCAATTTTTTCCAACAACGTACCATTTTATTTAAATTGATAGTCAATACAATTTATACTACTTTTAATTATTTACATATAATTTAGGCCGATCAGTAAGTATTAAAAGTATTAAGTATTCTAAACCGTTAAATTTACCCTCAAAGAATTAAACGTTAAAAAATACACTTTAAATTTGTTGATTTGGATGATCAATTTATGCTCTTTTCTGTGTAAAAATATTTTTTCACTCTTAATGAACTCATTTTTTAATCCGAAAAGGGAAAAATCAACTTCCAAGATTAGACCTTATATATATCTATGTTATTCATTGGAAAATCTTTGCTAAAATTTTCAAGAGTATATAGAAATGCAATTACAGCGTTTTAATATAAGGCAAGAATTATGTGACTTGCATGAAAAACAAAACTTCAAAGATTGTTTGGTGTATAAACTAGGATTAAATATTTCAAAGTACTTTTCTCAGAGTTAATGCAAAGTTTACGATGGATCTGATGTTTTCAAAAATATACTCATTTAATGTAATTATAGTTTTGAAAATTTAGCCTAATAGCAATTATAATTGTTTCGAGTCAAGGGCGTTCTTTACGAACATATTCCTTATATTAAGACTGTATTTCAAGCATCTAAATTTTTCCTATTTTTATCTAAATGAACTGAAAAACAAAATTTCGAAGAAATTTATTTAATGAGATTTAATTAATTCCGCTTGCAGTTTATCTCGTTGTTTTTTCGCGTTGAAATTAATTTTGGAACGCCCAACGGCTGAATAATGTCAGTAATCAAATTCAGGATTTAGTGGACAAATAAATGTAGGGTACTAAAAGCAATTCCTCTGCATCAGCATTGATTAGGGTTTTTACTGAATTGAACCAAGGTAATCTCAATTTTCAAAATTACAAGTGCTTAATGATTTTCAAAATAATATTTCTTCTAATGCATAATGGAAATATATATTTAAACAACAGAGAGATAGTCTCAATTTTATGATCAACTTTCAGTCATTTGGGACATAAATCAAGTCACTGTTTTATTTAAGACAATTGATAACTTGTATTTAGTTATGATTTATTAGGCTGAATATGAAATAAAACACATGCATCCCAGGACTTTTTGTGCTTTTTCAAAAACTGGATTCATATGTTGGTTTTCAATCGAAATTCTGTAAAATGGGAATTATAATACTAGTAATGAAGTACAGAAAATATTTTTTTCAACTTCGTTCATGATAAAATGGCGGCTGCGCAGCATTTCTCCGTCGGTGCCTTTTTTTTAAGGGGCCCACAGCCAGAAATCTAACTCCCGCCATTTCCGACCTGCAACAAAAAACCAAAGTTTTTACGATTCTATAGAACTACAGCAAGAGACGTACGTAGGATTTTTCGATATATTGATTTTTCGTGACGTGGTGCACCTTTGAAAAAAAAAGTTTAAAATTTCATGGAAAAAATCGTCACAAAATTGTTTGTAAAAAAAAAAAAAATTTTAATATACTTTTAAAATTTTAGATCGATCGGTGAAGATTTGTTCGAGTTATGTTCCCGGCCAGTTAAAAAAAAGTAGTTTCGAGAAAAACGCGTTTAAAGTTTCAAGTACTGTAAAGAATTGAGACTTAGACATTTTTTCCGCCTTCCCTCTTTTGGTACACTCGAGATTCCCTATAACGAGAAACTCGAGCATCGGAGACCTCTCTGCAACGAGCGCGAGAGGGATCCCCTTCATATCCTACTTGTTGCTACGCGCTATTATGTTCATTATATAATGCGCGCAGTCAGTCTGTCAGTGAGGCTATGTGAACAATTTATTTACATAGTTAAAAGTGTATAAAAAAGATTTCTGTGAGTATTGAACATGGAATTAACTTATTTGACGGTATGTACTCAAAATACTAAAAATATAATAATATAATAATAAAAATATCTATGCTTATCAGGTGTATTTTTGAATATTTTCAGAAAAAAAGAAAAGTCTTGACAATGAATAAAAAAATGGAAATTTTGATAAATTTGGAAAACGGGATGAAAAATTGGGAAATTTGCCAAAAATACAACGTTTCAAATTCGAGCGCGCTTCATTCCGTAGTAGTGGGGGAAGAGGGGTCGATCGTCTGCTCGTTATAGGGAGGGGTGACGCGCTCGTAAAAGGGAGGTCTTCTTACAGGGAATCTCGTTATGGGGAATCTCGAGTGTATATCATTTTTAAGACCCTAAAACACCTTTTAAGCGAAAAAATTTTTTTTTCGATTTTTTGAAAACTTTACAGTACTTTAACCCCTTAATATATAAGTGTATGAAGCAAATATGCACTGCAGCTACTAAGAAAAGCTTTTGTGAAAACTCAAAGTGCTTTGAATTCCTCAAATTTTGGCAAATATTTGAAACTGAAATAATAATCTAGAATTCGTCGACTAAATTATTATTTATAAGTAAAATGCAACGTATGGATGGTACTCCGCCCAAAATGGACTCTAAATATTATAATTTCAACGTAAGTGTAACTGTTTGTAGGTTAAGTCTGACAATGATTCTCTTATTAGAGCTTTTCCAGTTAAGAGACAGTTCAATTTATTCTTTACAAGAAAAAGAAGTTGAATTTTTAAAAAATGAGATTTTCTTAATACAATAATCTGAATAGAAAAGCGTCTAAAAATTAAAATATATGTTAATCGTTTTTTAAGTGTTCAGAGCTAAAAACGTAAGTACACGCGTTGGTGATTTTCAAGTGTCAGTACAAGTATCGAAAGAGAATTTTGCAAAATGTTGGTCAGTTGTAGTTATTTAAGCGAGGCAAGCGTAACGACGTGCGGGGCATACGCGAGTATTAGCCCCGGTTGGTCGACTGGTCGGTTTGCAAACAAATTGAAAGTTTTTCGCAAAATGGCCGACACCAGGCTGACAAGGATGTCCGCACAAACTTCCCTTCTCTCTCCAGGGCTCTAGACTCACTCTCTTACTACCCCTGAGAATGCTCTCACTCTCTCGGCTGCTCCTCTTATCTCCTTTTCTCTTTCGCCACTCGTGATTTCCCTCACTTCCCACACCACCACAAATATGGCGCCTCCAACTCCTTTCCCAACCCCTATGTTCCTTTTAGCTCTCTGGCAGAGGAAAGGGGACAAAACTGAGTGAGAAACTCTGATACCGAGGATGGAGAAGCGCGAGAAAGAGCGAGAATCACGGATAGAATGTTTGCACGTATTTGCGCTTGTATTACGAGCGTGTATGTGAAACAGAACGAGTGGGTAGACATTCCACCCTGTGTGGTAAGGGTCGCCTCTATGTGAATATCGTGCTGCTGCTTCTGCTGCACACAGTCCCAAGCAGTTTCCTACTTGATTGCCGCTATCGTCCTAGTGCGCTTGTAAAGGAGAAGTCCACGTGGACTCTTTCGTTCCCTCGTCCAATAGCAACACGACTTCGCTTGCCTTATCCAATACAACTCGAGCGCTCCCTTCCCGTCACTATCCCGAGACTCATCTACTGCCAAGACTCAAATGAAAGCCTTCGCTCAGCCAATCCCACCTCATGTTTTTCGAGATACCCAAGATTACTCCGCGTGGATCACATTCTGTATATACTGGCCTATAGAACGAAGGTGCCATGCGAAGCCGCAGCGAAACATGAAAAATAGGGGGCTACATGGGGAAAAACACGATGCCAGGGGTGATGGCGGAGGCGGAGAAGGTGCAAGAGAAGGAGGAGGAAGACAAGAGTAAACGAGAGGGACAGGATGAGACAGAGTTAGTCGAGGCCGAGCTGCGGGATGGATTTTGATCCTAGGAACCGAGACACCGATGGAGTGGAGTGGAGCGGGTCGGAGGGGGGGGGGGGGGGGGACGAAAAAGTAACATAACGAAACGTCGATCCCATTACCCGAAGTCCTCCCTCCGGCCCTTACCGTTCCCTCTTCCTTGTTCACTATACACACAATGATACTGGTTGACCCTTAATCCGAGGAGGATTAGAAAACCCCATTGTCACGCTTCGCGGAAGCGTCGATGCCCATTTACGCAACTGCACCAAAACCTTCACATTTTCGAGATTTTTCGTCAGGCGTCAAACAACTTTTCTCAACCTTTGACAAAACGCTAAGTTGAGCAAATAATCAGACCTCTGTTTATCCCTAGCTTTTTGCGCCCATTCGAGTTGTATCAAGCTATTCTCTTCTTCTTTTCTCTCCTCTTGTTTTTACCGTTTCTTTATTCATTCGCATTATCCAACCTCTTTTTACTCGTTTCTGATCCTTCTCTGCACCTTTCACCTACTTAACAACCTCTATCTCGTGAATTCTTGTTCTTATCTACCTTTAGTATTTTCTCAGTTTTTGCTTTAATAATTTGTTGACTTTTTTTTTAATCAATTTTTATCCGTTCTTCAAACCAACTCTTTAATGTTGATTCATTGTAGCATGTGAGACTGTTTTATTTTCTTTGCTCTTTATTCTTCTAGATGTCTACACGCTACAGATCTGGATTATTAGAAAACTAACAATTGAAATAGTGTGGAATTGTTACCAGTAATTTTTTTTTCAAATCAGTAGTTTTCTAATAATTTAAAATCAAATCTAATACCTATAGAAAACTATTTAGACTGTGAAAAAAGGTTCGTTGTCCCATCCAATTCGTTCGACTAGGGCGCAATCCATTGTATTGGTTGGCATAACCTCGTATTGGTCGGTGTAACTGTACTGAATAGAAAACGTAGGAACCTTAAAATTTGTTTCATCCAGCAAGGTGGTTGCTTTGACTACGATTTGGTTAAATCAAATTTTGTTTCCAATTCCTAATAATTCATTCAGTAAATTTGGATGCCAATTTTTCACCAAATTTAATAGTAAAACTCGGAAACACCGAGAAAAAAGGCTTATTGGCATATTCAATTCGCTGAACTCTGGGGCTAAATTCAATTTATTGGTTGGCACACTAATTTATGGTAATCAGAACCATGACTTACGGTATGTCATATAAGGTAAAGGAACCAAACATGTACCGGGGTTTCAGATTTGAATCAGTATTTTTTTTTTTTATTAATATCCAAATTATTTTAAATGGTAAATGCTTAGTGAAATATATGATGGACCATCGGCATTAAAAATATAAAAAATAATTTCGCTATTTATAGAAGAAAAAACACTGATCTTCATTTAGAATCCCGTTTCAGATTTGGTTCCTTTACGTCATTAGCAGATAAATACACCTTACAATTAAGCCTCTGGATAATAATAAGGGCATGGAAAATTATTTAGACAATTTTGTACAGTTTTCAACTAATTGAATGGGACAGCCAACCTTTTTTCTGAGTTCGGTTGAATTAATTAAATAAATTGCTTATCATACAGTGAACCCTCTGCCTATTTAAATGACAGTTATCGGCAAAAATCGTCAAATCTGCTACTTAGATTTTCGCTCAAAAAGCGCCCTTAATTTGTTCAAAAAATGAACAATTGTCAATCAACCTTAAAAATCGTAGGCACTCCACTATATAGTTATATAATCTTTTATTTGAAACAAGATTCGTGGCAATCGGTTGAAAATTGTTGAAATGGCGTCTCTTACCGATTAGAAAAAGTCAGTTTCAAGAAAAACGCGTTTAAAGTATTAATAACGTAAAAAGTACTGTAATTTTGAAATACCTCTAGTCTACTATGCCCCGCCCCCACGAAAAACATATTGGGCATTATTCTTAGGACCCTAAGGGACCTTTTCAAGCAATAAGAAAAAAATTATTTTTTGAAAATGCAAAGGTGATGAAACCCCTTAAGGGGGTCTTCTACCTTGTGGCTTCATTTTTGACACTGTTTTTTTAATATTAGTTAAAGGAAAACTAAAAACGCAATCGAGATGCGGTTTGTTGCATTCAAATTGTTTATTTAAATACATTTAACACTAATTTTACTGAAAATTTGCCGTCCTCGATTTGACCGTGACTTGACCTTGAAGTGTCCCTTGCAAAAAATGCATACACAAATGGTTGACTCGATTCAGCTCATAAAAATCGTCTGAAACAAAAAAATCAAAATGATTTAGTTTTTTATCACCTTTGCTATCGTTTGACAGATGGGATTTTCAAAATTTGAAAATTTCGCAGAACAGTCAACTTTAAAAAGAAATTTTTTTTTTTTTTTCATGTTTTCGAGGTTAAAAACATCTGTAAAAATTGTTTAAATAAAAAAAATCTAAAAAGCATCTGTCAGACGATAGGCACATGTTTTTCACAATTTTTGATATACACGGAAAAAAATGAAATGTCTGCTACTGCTAACTGCAGTTAGCTATCGACTAGTTAATTGTGATTGATAAAAAGTTTGCTGAGGGAGTTAACAGTTTGCTGGGACAGTTAAAAAATGTTAGCTGCAATCGAAGTTGAAAATTTGCATTGGACTCCTTAGCGTATTAAGAGTTGTAGCTAATCATTTGGTTGTTGCTACTAAAACAGTTTACTCTCCTAGAAAATCTCAAAATTCGTACTCGTAGCTTTTAAAATTTTGCGCTGATATGTAAGAAGTTAGCAGCGGTTGCTAACGGCTGTTTAGACATCCCGCGTTTTCTGTGCTGCTCATGCGCACAAAGCGCGACTAGTCAGATATTATGCTGTAAATGGTAAGTTGTACACCTGTCGCGTTGTTTTAAATTTAATTTATAAATAATTCGACGATTCGCGTTAATTTATAATGCAAATGACTGATTTGTAACTGATCCCTGAAGATTGTATTGTAGGTTTTGTAATAGGTTCTTTATTGTGCTATTAATTATCTTCTTACTGAGGTTATCTTAATTCTAAGTGTTGTATACTTGTACAATTGAGAGGCTGGACTGGCAAGTAAGTCGCTACTGTTCCCGATAATGTTTCTACTTGTAGCTATAAGTTTGGTTATCAAAGCAGCTCACGTTTTATTCTTATTCTTGAAAAATTATGCTGTGATTAAGGTTAGTACTGAATCAGTTTTTTTTCGTTTTTAATTTTGCAGGTTACGATATGTCGCAAGAAATTAGTTGTTTTGATATAACTTGCCAGCAGACTTTTGTGAGTATAGGAGGGTTACGAGATCATTTTTCTCTTAAGCACCCAGGTGTAGCTGTATTTAAATGTAGGTTTGGAAGTTCAAAATCAATGATTTTGAGTGCTACCTCTATTTGCAGCAATTGCTAATAAAATTAACTAGTACTTCAAACGCTGTTAGAACAGGAAGATAACACGACCGATAGGCTACTGCTCACAATCGTTGTTACCAGTGCTAACGTAAATTAGCTGGCATCGCTAAAGTACTGTAGCAAATAGACGTTAGTATTAGCAGCTAAGACATTCGCTGTCCGTATATCAAGTAACTTTCTTAGCCGTGGTAGCGAATATTTAGCTAATGCAGCTAATTATTTTTTTCCGTGTATAACTTCAATTAATCAATCAATTACTTTTCGAGATATCATGTCAACCAGTTGCAAAAACGCAACTTTTGGGAAATCGCATTTAAAGATATTCATGCATGAATCGCGGAGTGGAGCGGAGCTATATTTGACGACTCTGGAAACCCCAAAATAATAAGATTTCGGTTATACCCTTTTAAGATTATATTTCTAGCACCTTCTAGGCCACAAAAATGCAAAAAAAAATCGATTTTTTTGAACCAACAAGGTAGAAGACCCCCTTAATTCGTTGAACTCTGGGGCGACATTGAAATTCTTGGTTAGCACAACACGAGTTGATGGTATTACTATTCGGGATAGTTACACCGGCCAACTGAGCATTAACACCATCCGATTCATGGCTGCCAAATTTGTGTTGTGCCAAGTCATAATTCGGATAACACTCCAAAGTTCAACGGATTGGATGGGAGAAGCAATCTTTTTTTCTCAGTAAAAGAATGCAATTGATGTTGGAATAGTTAGTGCCAAAGTGAACAGTATATCCGAAAATAATTCGTACATGAAATGAGCTTTCTTTTCACTCAAAATTAGTACGTTTTCTCTCTTTTTCTCTACTCGTTTCCCTCTTCTTGATTAAAATTTATATTCTTTCCTCTTTTTTCTATCTATTCATTGTCCATTTTCTAGGTTTTCGTTTACACGCTCTGTCTTTTCTCTATTTTCTATTGTTTCTCACTTAATCCAGCTGGTCTTTGTCTTTCTCTGCATCCATTGCCGTCAGAGTTTCGCTGCTGCTGTCTACTCTTTGTCTTATTTGTTGGTAGGACGAGAAGGCAGGGAGGCAGGCAGGCAGGCAAAGACCAGGCAGAGCTAGAGTGTTGGCGAAGCTGTCGGTTGCGCTTGGTCGGCTGCGGTTATGCGGAGTCGCCTGCCGCCGCAGCCGGTTTGCGTGTTCGCTCTTGTTCCTTGGTGGATACGTGTCCTCGTCGGTGAAGCTCAGTGCTTACCGAACAAGGGAGAAAAGGGCAGTAAGAGGGAGATAGAATGCGAGGAGTAAAGTTATGCGCGAAGAAGAGGACGAGGTACGAGAGAGTGCGAATCGCGGGTAAAGCAAGACAACCACTGGCGGGAAGAACCAGTCGCTGCGGTCCAAGCGGTTAACCGCACCGATGCTCTCAACTCGGGGCGACTTCGGTACCAAATCCCATATGCTTCAGTACTTCCGCCGCAAAGAGACTACGTATCCGTGTAGCATCCATTCCACGAGAACTCTATTTTCCTCAATGGATTGTTTATTTTATTGAAAACAAATCTTGATTCTTAAAAATTAAAAATCAACGGCTTAGGAAAGAAGTCACAAGTGTAGCTATACTCAACGTGCTGCGAAGAGAAATGACGATGGGATAAGCGTCGAGTAAGAAACAATAGAAATACGAACAATAGACAAATATTTTGAGATTATCACAAGCTTAACTGTAATCTTGGAGTTTTTGGGAATATAAATATGCTTGAATTTGATGAAATATAATTTATCGGGGTTTTAATAATGTTCGCATTTTTTCAGAAAAGCTTCTTCGCTAAAGTATAAAAAATATAAAAGTTTAATGAAATATAGTGAAGAGTGTGAGTAATTTTTGTTTAGATTATGAAGAATGTTATTTCAAAATATGAATGCTTGATAATCTGTGTTCCTTTAGTCACTCTTAAAGACGGAATTTTTTCTAAATTTATGGCATGAAGTTGATTTTTGTAACCGAGTAACCTTTGAGCGGGCATAAAAGTTTATTGCATTCAAAATAGCCATAAACATTCAGAAATGACGCAGACTTTTGTTGCTAAAATACGAAGCGTTTTACAGCTTTAGCATAAAAGTATATGGATACTACGGTCAAGTTACGCTTTATTACACGAAATTTGAAAAGCCGTCTTTTTTTCCAGGAGTAAAAGAAAGTATTGACATTACGCAATGTCTTTTAATAAACTGCAATTATATTATGGTAAATGAAATTCGACTATAAATAATGAGCAACGATTCAAAAACTCAAGCCATTCAAGATTTACGGGTTCCCAGAAAAACTGATCCTAAACACTTCAGGCTCAGGAGATGTTCCATAAGTTTTTACACTTTTTATTCAAGGAACCACTCCCCTGTCTCAATTTGTGCCTGGCACTATCTCCTTGAGATTGAATTACTAAACGAACCTCGAAGGGATGTTGCAGAGTCGCACCCACACGTATGCGAACAAGAAGAGAATGATTTCATAAGAAAGGTATTCTCTAAAGAAGAAAAAGAGTTTTTTTTATCAGCATTATTTAAAAATAGCTAAATTTAAACAACAAATATATCAAATGTATATTTACAAAATACGAATAAAATGTATACTTTTTAAAGAGAGAAAAAATAAGTCTGGATATAATAAAACCTCAAAATCTACATTCCATAAAAAATTGCCAACATCGAGAAAACCGCCGGAACAATTTTAACGTCGGATTTCAGATTTGGTATGTACTTCTCTGAACCGCAAAAAACAATGTGTTTTACCCTGGAAGGTTTAGTGGTGCAGAACACGCGGACTTTTGCGGTGTACCGTAGATGCGGAAATTTAAACAGCCACAGCACGTCTCTTCCAAAGTAGAGAGCTCTTACTGTAATTTGCAAATAAATTTAGAATGTCAAACATAGCGAAACTGACATACGACTACTGATTCACAACTTATGCATTTATCCAAATCACAAATAACACCTTCGACTTACTTGTAAACGTCTCAAATCGACGTAAGATAAATTTTCAAGATCCAGCACCGCGCGTCGCGGTGAGGATCAAGTGAATTAAACGTGTCGAGCATATTTAATGTAAATGTATGAGGTAGACTGTCTAGTGTATAGATATATAGTTGTATCGTTGGAGAACCACCTCGAAATTGCCCCCTTCGTTCAACCAACTGGTGTCGCTTTGACTCCGTTAATACCGGTAGTGGGCCGACCCCTTGCTCGCTCAGAGAATTAACACGACCAAGTATTTATGGATCCCAGCCAGGTAACTTGAGGAGGAGCCCCTACCCGGACGCTTTTTCACGGAGGGATTAATTAATGAGCCTGGACCGAGTATTACAGGCTTTAAGAGCTCGATACACGAATACATATTCAGTTTACATTCATGAATCGCTCCACGGACAAGTGCGTACACATGTATTCACCCCGTCAACCAAAGCTCGCAAAGTCGTTACTCCAAATAAGTTACACAGGAACTGGACACTTGTTTCAAATTTTACCTTTCATCTACTGTGAACAAAATGATCATATGAGAAAAAAGGTGTGTTATTTGTTTTAAGGAGGTCATCTACCTTCGCGCAAAAATTTCGAGAATATTTTCAACGATGGTTTGCGAAAAAACTACACGATATTGAGGAACGGTTTTTTGTATTGTATTAGCACACCTAGTGACGTGTTTGCTGAAAAATTAGAGAACAAGAAATTCCCGATGTTCCAAATATCCTAGACGGGTTCTTGCCAAAATTTTTGAAAAACACGACTTTTGGGGAAAAGTGTTTAAACATACGACCACCTGCTGCAGAGGCGCGTGAAAAGACCGCGAGTGGCCGTGAATGGCATTCCACAACTCGTGAACTAACGTGTATCCAGTCAAATCTTTCACAGGGCACAATTCTAGTAACGTATATAGATACGAAATATGGAATACAGGCTATTTTGGATGAAAATGAGTATTATGAAGCAACAGAAGGCATACTGTATGGTGCAGGCATCGCTGATTAAGCACAGGTAATTTATTTTCACGATTTTTCATTAAAAAAAAGTTTAAACGTGTTTTTTTCAAAACAACGTTTTTCGCTGCCTTGTTGATAAAATCTCCGAAACTAATAAACCGATACTTATGAAATTTTTACCACATATTCTCTACAACTATAGCTATAGCCCATATCAAGGAATTTTCTAAATTTTGATTTTAACCACTTTTTTCCAAAAAACGGTGAAAAAACGCGTTTTTTTTCTCTTTTCGAAAAATGTCTGCCATTTTGTTAATTTTGAAAAAATAAAAAATCGTATGATATTCGCTATAGCCATCAACATACTGAATCTAAAACCGTTTGATTCTTTTGTTTCAGACAATCCATCTCCGAGATTTCATCAACAGCGCACACCTATCTACTTTTTGAGGACCTATGATTCACAATCATTTTCATCTATAAAAAGTGTGTAAAATAAAATTAAAAAAATTTATTTATGTATTGTAAGAGTGTATTTACTTAGCCTCACAATTTTCATATCAATATCTATAATATAAACCTCTAAAAAAAAATTCATGAAAATAGCCCTTAATGCACTTTGAAAATTAACAATCACTTGTTCAAATAAAAAAAGTATTTTAATTGATTGCTTCGAGTAAAAAACTCAACAAAATTAATAAGAGAGATTTAAATTTTTAATAAATAAGAGTGAGAAAGTTTGTTTTGAATACGCGATCTTAGATATTTTATCCACAGTTTTAACATTATTTTAGAATAAAATTTCTCACGATATCAAATTAACCCTAGCTTCCTGTTGTTAGGCGTGACAACAATCATCGAAATAGGAAATTTCTGGAAAAGGGTTTTCGTCGAGAATCGGATCCATGGCGTAGAAACAGTCCATCAAGAAGAACCCTAAGGCATAGAGGCCGTCATGGTGCAAGTCGAGACCGACGCGCTAATAGAATTACTCGCCCCTAGAAGTTTTTAACGGTCGATTTGGCCCGCAGGGTTCTGCTTGTGCAGAATACATAGTTGTCCAGTTAGTTACCCTTACCAGCCTGCCCTGCCATTCGACGTTTCGTCACGCCGGGGGGTCAAAACTGCCCGCAGATGTCGGCCATAAACCTTAATCCCTACGACCCTTCCTACAATCCTACATGACTGCTAGTGTGTCACCCTCCTGGTTGCTGCCGTTTCAGCATTGTATATCTCCCACTGAATACACGCCCTTAAATAAATCCATCCACGACCCACCAGTGAAACCACCCCTGCAGTCTAGATTAGGTTTCTGCCGGGTATAATATTCCTATCTGAACCCGTGTGTGCACACGCACACATGCACACAAACAACGGGTTCTTCATCCATATCCACTTTACGCGTGAAAACGAGCGTCGTGAACGTGTCTAGTTCGATAGCGAAACTATTTTGTCTGCTGAACAAGCGCACTAAACCAGACTGCTCTCATCCATAGAATCCGCTCAATGGCGTAGAATTCATTTCCAAAGGTTGAAAATTGGATTTCAAAATAAAGTGGCATGCTCGAGAAAATGTACATTTATCATGTAATCATTGCTTCAGCTCTTTTATCTTTTTCTTCAATTCTATGCTTTCCAATACTATAAAGGTCGAAACAAAAATTAGTTTCTTCAATTTTGAAAGCAGAGCAATCCAATAGGAGGAATAAATGATTTGGTAGAAACAAGAGAATTTAATTTGTAGTAATGGAAGAAATTCAACTCTTTTGCTGGAAACTTGTTCAAAGGCTCACTCGGAAGTTATCGAGTACCGGGATTTTTCTAAATCGACTCGCAGATCAACGCTTACGAGAAATTGCCGACTTCTCGAGAAACTTTTCAGAATGTTCGAAAAAGGAACCGGAGAGTTTCGACGGTAATCCTCTTCCTGAGCTAGTGTATCTTCTCTTAATACGCCACTGGATCTCCCTCGAGTTAAGCTCCTATTGCCCTTTTGTCGGAAGATTATTACTGTTTCCCAAAAAAAGAATGTCTATACGACGCTATAGAATCATATGGTATCGAATTAATGATTTATTGAATTCGACAAAATGGTTCAAAATAAATCCTTGACGTATACTCTTCTTATTCTGTCTGAAATAGTGTCTGATAATATTTTTCTACTTCGCAAAAGCTATTGTGCACCTTAAAATATATGAGAGAAGAAATTTGATTACTTTGCAGAATCAATATTTATATTTTGAAAAATTTTTAAATGACGTATAATTAATTCTGAATCGCAGGTTGATAAGTTCGATATCGTAGAATTCCGTTATAACAGCCAGTGATACACTCTTCTAATGATCGACATAATTGACTGAAATGATTAAGAAAAATTTAGCAATATTTATATTGTTGTAATCTTGACTGCATCTTCCCCTTAAACGGTTATTTAAAATTACTAGTTTTGCATTGAGCCACTTGATATTTATTGTCATTGCTTCGGTATGCTGTATCCTTAATCTGCAATTATTCGAGCGGAAACTGTAAATCTGAAGGCGTCGGAATTTAAGATCAAGATAGGCTGGTGGACACTCGATAGATCGATATCGTTGAATCGCGATTCTTAGCGATGTTCGTCTTCCCGTCTAATTAGACGATCGCGATTACGAGCTCGTACGATGTGCGCTTATAAAGTCAATCAATCGATCGAGATATCTGTAGGTAGATAAGTGTCTGTGTGCATGTGTATCTCCAACTGAAGAAAGGTGCAGCAATGACGACTGACTTCTTTGCTCGGGGCTCTATCTGTATTTGATATCTGCAACCACCAGGACGAGAAGCGAATCAGCGAATCGCAACGACTGAAATTCAATTCCCTGTGCGGTTCCGCTAGGCTAATTAGATACACGGTGCTTAGGTTGCGTGTGACTCTGAGTCAGTTACAATTTCCAGGTCAACAGAGATTTGTTAACGTGCAACTGCATATTTTAAAGTTGCCTTTCTATCATTGAAATTATCCCTTTCATATATATTTCCATTCAGCTAAATTTCTCTAGTCTTGTTTAAAATGACAAAATGAGAAATCAAAATAACCACAAATATTGAGATCGATCTAATAAACTGTTTGCTAAGTCTTTGATCGATTTGTAACTACTACAAAACAAAGCTTCCCATCAGCAAGTCTCATGCAAATTGATATTAGATGGTATGGTAATAGAAATAAATGCTTTATAGTTATCACGATCAAGCAAATCCAATTTCACGATCGTTCTAGCGTAAGCTCTCACAATCTATCTTTGACTTGCAATCACTTGACAAGATAACTGTTTTCTACATCCTACAATCATATAATGCTGTTTCCTACACTGAGAAAACAGTTTTGTCAAATCAACAAAAATATTTGGTTAATATTTAGCTAACAAAAATCTTTTGTTGTGCCAACAAAACATTTTGCTATATCAAACAAATTTTGTTGGTTAAACAAAATGTTTTGTTGGGACAACAAAATATTTTGTCAGGATAACAAAAAAAGTTTTGTTGGATAAATTTTTTTCTCAGTGTAAGTTTTCAATCGAGTCGCGATGAACCGACAGCCGTATTGTTGCAAGTTATACATTCGTGATTTACTTTCACTCTCAAACAATGCATTCTTTAACTCTACATGCTTTATACTCGTATCTAGAAAGCGTTAGTCCTCTTAGACTTCAAACAACCGTAATTGTAATACAATCCTTATTCTTTTATGCGGAACTATGAAACACATTAAGTCTTTGTATAATTCAAATTGACGTTAAGGAGAACTTGAATAATACACAGAAAAAGTGAAGATTTTTTCTGTTGTAGTTCAGAAAAGTGGCTCTTTTAGCACTTGACAAAATACAGGTGTTAATCGTAAATGAACACTGAAAAATGAAATTAGGCATCACAAAAAAAACGTTTTGTTAAGCAGTTTTTGTTGCCATTGCAAAATTTTAGTTGTTATCACAAAATTATTTTGTTGGGCCAAAAAAACATTGTGTTGTGACATAAAATTATTTTGTTGGCCTAAACAAAGTTTTGTTGAGCCAATAAAACTGTTTAGTTAGACTAAATAGATACGCGATCACGTATGCGTGTTCCCTTATTGTTAGCCGGAGACGCGAGCACGTTCACGTCTAATATGACGGATGACGCTGTTGTTCTTTATGCTCTATTGAAATATATTTTCGTTAGTCGATTGTATGTGGTATGTTTGATTCAAATAATATGGCAGACAAGGAAACAAGACGACTTCTAGAGAACTGGGGTTCAAGGTGCCTCATTGACACCTTCAAAAGTAAGTATTAAGTATAGTCAAAATGTTAACCTACACTGAGAAAACTGGAGTGTCAAACTTTGAGTGTCAAAATGTAGATAGTCAGTCTGAACTTCTAGATAGTACAACACTCTTTCCGAAATTTTTTCTTTTTGGTCAGGGAGACACTCATTTGATATTCTGCTTAACTGTTACCAGAGTGTCAGAATCACTATAAAGAGTGTCGATTGGTGAAATACGCGCCAAAATTGTAATGTCACGTGGGTTCGCCTATTTTTCCTTGAATATCACCAGCGTGGACTCTAACCTCATTGCCGGTTTCGCGTCCTTTACGTGTTAAAGTGTCACGAGGGTTATTTTTTCCAACTAATTGTTGAGTACCTATTTCACTTGCTATAATAACATAATAATTGTGAAAGCTTAAATGTAATAGTTTTGAGGTTAGCCATAGAAGTAGATTATAGTCTATTTTTCCCTCTTCGATAATCTATTTTTTCTCTCTGCGATGATCAACTTTTCCCTCTAAAGTATTCAAGTTGACCATCTTATTTTCACAATTCACAGGTAATAAGTTACACTATCTAGAAGGCTGTCCTATAGTTTAACCTAAAATATAGTCTACTTCACCCTCCAAATGTTTAGGTTGACACTCCAGTTTTCTCAGTGTAGATATATATTCATCGTTATACATTTTATTATTTTTGAATACTTTTTATATGTCTCAAATTAAATTGTTAAATATATTAAGTATTTTGTTAGGACAACAAAACTATTTTGCCAGGCTAAACAGTTTTGTTAGACCAACAGAACATTTTTGTTACATCGACAGATGTGACAAAAAAATTTTGCTGGCTCAACAAAACAGTTTTGTTGCACAAATAACAACAAAATTTTGGTCGGTCAAGCAAAACCGTTTTCTCAGTGAAGTATGTATCACTAAGAATCGTTATTTTTTGCATTTCAGTCTATATCTTTATATCGTTTTAAATCACATCAAACTTTTTCAACTACTAGTTCATTTATTAAAGTACATTGTTAAAAATGTTTAGAAATTTACAAAATTTTTATGTTGCAAAGGTAACGTAAAATTTGACGATATTTATGATGTTTTTGAGTAAAGGTATCTTGAAATTGCGTAAAATGTACTGGATTTTCTGAAATTTTTCTTAATATTATGAAACTCAACTGAATTCTCATTAAATGTATCTTAAAACTACCAAACTGTAAACATTTTTTTTTAACTTTATCATAAAATTACGAAACTGTAACAAAATTTTCAGTAAAATGTAACTGCATAAAACTTTAGTTACAGTGTTAAAAATCTTATTAATTTTAATAGACTTTAAAATACAAGTGGTGAATTAAAATTAATAGATTCGTATATTATGAAAAATTAATATACATTCATATTGAGGGGTCTACCCACATTACCAACACTGTTAGAAATTTCTGTATTAAAGTTCCGTTAAATGTAATGGAAGTTTTTTCAGTAACGTATATTAAATTTAAAATACTTTTATCTCAAAAAATACAAAGTTTTATTTGAATTTTGATACACATGTGTATATATTCCAATAATGTTCGTTAATTTTAATATATTTTGATTGAAAATTTATTAAATTTAAGGGGCCTACCCACATTAGACGATGAAAAAAGGCTATTTTCATGAATTTTTTTTGAGAGGTCTATATTATAGATATTGATATGAAAATTGCACTTTTTATAGATGAAAATGATGGTGAATCATAGGTCCTCAAAAAGTAGATAGGTGTGCGCTGTTGATGAAATCCCGAAGATGGATTGTCTGAAACAAAAAAATCAAACGGTTTTAGATTTAGTATGTTAATGACTATAACGCATATCAAACGATTTTTTATTTTTTCAAAAATAATTAAATGGCGGACATTTTTCGGAAAGAGAAAAAAAAACGTGTTTTTTCACAGTTTTTAAAATTAATAAGATTTTCAACAGTTTACATATTCATTGTAATGTATTTATAAATACTATGACAAATAACTTGGAACAATGGACTGTATAATTTCAAATAAATAATCAAAATACATATTGGTACACACTCCATTTATGCAGATTATCAATTTCTGAGGTTCTGTATGCTGGTATATCAGAAGCGGATGAAGAGCTGATAAATATAATTTCAGGCCTCATCTATCATGGGAAACATGAAACATTGGCCGTACTCGATAACTATATATCCTCTCAGAATACGTAACGTGTGCAACTGTGTACTGAGTACGAGGTACTCGCTTTGCCAAGAATTAGCGTGCATTACAGCGATTAAGCAGCCTCTGCTATATTCATTGTCTGAATCGATAAACGAGCATGATCACCCTTAGTGCCCTCGATGTATTAGATTTTGATGTTGTAACGAGAGTAACAGCCCGATAGAACACTCTCGACACTCGGATTGAGTAATTATTCAGCGCGTATGTTCGAACCCATTAATCGCTTTTCCCCATTCACCAGGCACATCTTCTCTGCCAATTTAGAAGACTATACAGATTTTCGAGTCTCAGAGTTAGCACATGCTTTTTGAGAAGTGTTTCTTGTACACATGTAAGCTATTTGATCCTTACAGATAACTCACTTCATCTTTCTTCTTGCCTAACATGGCAGCCAATATCTCTCTCTCTTTCTATATATATATATATATATTTCTCTATACAGAAACTTTGGAGCCTACGTAAATATTCGTCTTTGAAGGGATGTGTCTATAGACATCCACGAGCAGGTAATGCCTATATGTCATGGTGAATGTTTACATGTTTGAATTTAAGCGAATAAAGGAGAGAAGGATCAAAGAAGAAATGGTCCCATATGGGCGTAAGACCATCAAACTGGTTAGAGGGTTTGGTTCCGGCGATCGCTTAATCGACAAAGATCCTCCTTTCATTGTCATTCAAATAGATGGATTCGCTTTGCTTGTCGCGTTCTCGAAAGGAAGGTCGAAGCACAGCTTGAGGCCACTACACTTTATTGAGTGAATGGGATTCTCGAATTACGTGTAATACATCTCCTGAGATTCTAATTAAGATTCTGAATTAAACTTATTTGTTTTAAGCGCTTGAAAACTTTCTCCAAAACAATTGGTTGACGCAAAAATAATATGATTCATTTTATTCTCTCGAACTTGAATGCCTTTGAGACTGGAAAACAAATTTAAGATTTGGAAGCCTTCAAGTTTTAGAGATATTAATTTTGTGTGAATAACACAGGTCTGCAAATAATGGGTTTGTATTTGTTGTTGGAAAACGAAAGATCATTTCCGGGGTAATTTTTGAAGTAGAATCCGAATCCGAAATCCGAATCAGCCGATCACATCAGGATTTTGAGATATTTGAGGTTATGTGCTCGAAAAATGGGGTTTTTCGCTACTTTTGAGGTTATGTACAGGGCACAAGAAATTTTTTTGGTTTCTTTCTCAAATGTCTTCATTTAGCACTACTCTTTTCCTTCAAAATAAGCTATTGAACAGTCACGAGCGATTTTTTTTCACAAAGATACGGCCATATGAAGTTTTGACATTTATCCGAACAACCTTATGAGCATTCAGTTCGCCATTTTAAAACGGCCGGCCATCTTGTAAATGAAAATGTCAATCTTGCGACCCCATTTTCGTAATCAGCAATTCCGAAACCCCCGAGTAAGAGTTTTTAGAAAGCGAAATCGTTTAATTTCGTAAATTTCGATCCGCCATTTTGAATCCGCCACCTTAAAAATGGAAATGTCAATTTTCTGACTGTAAATTCTTAATCACAGACCATCAAGACCCGCAAGCACAAATTTCCAAGATAAATTTTCGAATGCAGAATGGTATGCACCAAAGAGTCAATGTGAATGCTCATAAAGTTGTTCGGATAAATGTCAAAACTTGTTATGGCCGTATCTTTGTGAAAAAAAATCGCTCGTGACTGTTTAGTAGCTTATTTTGAATGAAAAGAGTAGTGCTAAATGATGACATTTGAGAAAAAACCAAAAAAATTTCTTGCGCTATGTACATAACCTCAAAAGTAGCGAAAAACCCCATTTTTTCGAGCACATAACCTGAAATATCTGAAGATCCTGACGTGATAGGCTCATTCTGATTCCGGATTCGGATTCTACGTCAAAAATTACTCCGGAAGCGACCCATAGCTTTTCAACAACAAAACCTTACAGATCTGTGTAACTGAATCAACAAATATTTGCTTAGTCCTATTATTTGTTCGTCTTTAAGGCCATGGGCTACTCAGGTCGCGTGACCAATTCAGTCACTGACTATATAAAATTATTAATCAAAATAAATCGGTCAAGATTTAGGAAATGATAAATAATAGCATATGAGAGGAATAGGGGAAGGCATAGTGTATTAAAATACAAATAAAGAGTTTAATACCAACTAAGTGTCTTGAGTTCTGCTGCAGTGGTCTAACATTGTCGGTAATATATTCAACAAATTTGCTAAAACTACTTATTTTCATCACAATTTTTTAATATTTTTACACGGATAACTAAAGAGGTAACATACTTTCAAACTTTTCGACTCTGATTGCAGACCTAATCAGTGATCTTTATTTCTAAAATATGAAAAAAAGTAACTAGGAATCTAAAGAAAATCGAGGTGCAATGGTAATTATTCCTAGCGGACCAGAAATTTTTCGCAATAAAAATACTAAAGATTCGAAAAATGATATGAAACTTCAGTATAGGTTATAGTACAGTTCGATACAATCTATAGTAAATTATAATATACTTCATCTAAAATTCAGTATTCCGCTGCGAAAAATTCTCACAATGACACGTTTTTTCCTAAATTGAAACGTCGTTTAGCAAAAATTGTAAACTTGAGTTTCTCAGGGTATGAATATTCAAGGCATAACAGACCTGTCTCTGTAAATTTTGATTTATTTCCCAAAATTTTAAGACGATATTTCAATCTCCGTGTTAATGTAGTTACATTTACACTTAAGTTATATATTTAAAAATTTTTTTAAATGCAGAATTTTTACTAAAACAAATTTAACAGACGTACTTTATTATCTTCTGATACATTTACCAAATTTTAAGTATATAGTTGTCTTACATGGTTAGATTAACATATAATTTTTATCACGTGACCTGCTTGGCCCGTGGCCTTAAAGTTTTATATAATCTCTCATTTAAAAAATGTCTTCTCGCAGGTAATGACACAAAAATTCCAGGTATTCTTTTCAATTCCTCGATAATTTCAAGTTTTTCAAAAAAAAAACACAAAAATTCACTTGTAATTCCAGATATTCTTAAAGTGAAGAGACATAAATAATGATTATTGACAAAATCAATAAGAATTCGGTTTGAAATATTGAATAAATGGGAGGTATCAATAGAGCCGTTGATACGATTTGAAATAATAGGTGGTAAATTCGATTGGAAACAGGGTCAAACGAATGAATGTTCTCCCTCTTGTGAGAAGGTCAAACCGCTTATTCGCCAAAATGTGGTATCGAATTTCGATTCCATAGAGATGGCGGTAGCTATAGAAAAGTCGGTAGCTGGAGCGATCGAGTCGCTACATTCACAACGCAAAGCAAACTCCAGCTTGGACGGTTCGAGTTTCTCGAGGACCTCTCGTTATTTACTGTCATCCGACTCTGCTACTCCTCCTTATTCGACCTCCCGGATACTCGAGAGGAAGGACAAATAAAATGAGAGAAATAGAGATAAAAAGTGGAAGGAGGACACAGGCAATAGTTATAGTGGTAAAGTGGTAGTGCATACACGCTCAAGCGCATTTTGCACAAAGCTTTTTAATCCTATAGCATCAGGGCACTGTAATCATGTATAGTAGCTACTATATTTGTTTTAATCGTAATAAATTGCCATTATATTTGAAACAAATTTTCTTTTAATATTATCACATTAACTATAATTGAAAGTGACGCTTATCTGAAGATTAACGTTCAAGCATCGCAAAGACTTTGTTATACAAAAAAGTTTTATTTTAAAAAGCATATTTCAAAAATTATTCCTTACTGAATTTCGACAAGAAAGAAAGCCATTATAATGTTTGATAAAATTGTATAAAAGAGATGTTACTGGTAATTTTAAAATAAGTAGACAGATAAGTGGCCTTTCCGGTGTTGTAGACATGTTTTAATTAGTATGTCGACGATTCCACCACGAGAATTTGGTCCTTTTCAAGACTTATGAGTTTTGTTTTTTACGAAAACATAGAAAACGAGGTTAATTCAAATTAATCCAGAAACATTTCAAAAATGAAAGTTTATACGCGAAGTATTGTTTTGAGGATTTAAGAAAACATTACATTTGAGGATTTTAAAGAAACTTTATTCTATTTGATCTTTTAAACTACAAACAATGTTTTTTTTAAAATCAATGGCATTTTGAACAATACTTCATAAATATATATATGTACCGCTGCGCAAAACTGGAATATCGTAACTGGAGTCTGCTATTGGGCTGAATGTCGCATGAACGTTCAAGCGACTCTGAACCCTAAGAAAACTACACAGAAAAAAATAATTAGCTGCATTAGCTAAATATTCGCTACCACAGCTAAGAAAGTTACTTGATATACGGACAGCGAATCTCTTAGCTGCTAATACTAACGTCTATTTGCTACAGTACTTTAGCGATGCCAGCTAATTTACGTTAGCACTGGTAACAACGATTGTGAGCAGTAGCCTATCGGTCGTGTTATCTTCCTGTTCTAACAGCGTTTGAAGTACTAGTTAATTTTATTAGCAATTGTTGCAAATAGAGGTAGCACTCAAAATCATTGATTTTTAACTGCCAAACCTACATTTAAATACAGTTACACCTGGGTACTTAAGAAAAAAATGATCTCATAACCCTTCTATACTCACAAAAGTCTGCTGGCAAGTTATATAAAAACAACTAATTTCTTGCGACATATCGTAACCTGCAAAATTAAAAACGAAAAAAACTGATTCAGTTCTAACCTTAATCACAGCATAATTTTTCAAGAATAAGAATAAAACGTGAGCTGCTTTGATAACCAAACTTATAGCTACAAGTAGAAACATTACTGGGAACAGTAGCGACTTACTTACCAGTCCAATATAATGTTTTCAAAAATTGTACAAGTATACAACACTTAGAATTAAGATAACCTCAGTAAGAAGATAATAAATAGCACAATAAAGAACCTATTACAAAACCTACAATACAATCTTCAGAGATCAGTTACAAATCAGACATTTGCATTATAAATTAACGTGAATCGTCGAATTATTTATAAATTAAATTTAAAACAACGCGACAGGTGTACAACTTACCATTTACAGCAGAATATCTGACTAGTCGCGCTTTGTGCGCATGAGCAGCACAGAAAACGCGGGATGTCTAAGCAGCCGTTAGCAACCGCTGCTAACTTCTTACATATCAGCGCAAAATTTTAAAAGCTACGAGTACGAATTTTGAGATTTTCTAGGAGAGTAAACTGTTTTAGCAGCAACAACCAAATGATTAGCTACAACTCTTAATACGCTAAGGAGTCCAATGCAAATTTTCAACTTCGATTGCAGGTAACATTTTTTAACTGTCCCAGCAAACTTTTTATCAATCACAATTAACTAGTCGACAGCTAACTGCAGTTAGCAGTAGTAGACATTTCATTTTTTTCCGTGTATATAGTTTTGGTATGCCAGTTTTGTACGGCAGGTTAGATGAGAATGAATAATTAAAATAACTGTAAGAAAATTTTCAAACACTAACTGAATTTTTATTTACATGAGTGGGAGAGAGTTTCATGACGCAGCATTGAAATTCAAGTAAAATGTTCTAGCAGTATTAACAGCCATTAAAGTGTAAAGCTTAAAACTGGAAGAGTTTAATCAGGACTCAATAAATAAGAAGCTGCAAAAGGCGATCGAAAGATTCATGAAATACCTTCGATTCCGTGAAAGTTCATTTACGACAGACACGTAAAAATGCGAAAAAATGAAAGAAAAGGGTAAAAAAGAGGTATTCGCACCATGCTTGGAAGAGAAAACAAGAGTGATGTATGTGCCGGTTCTTTTTAATAAGACAGCAACTGTAACGTAATCTCGCCAGTGTGTAGCGCGAAAAAAGAAAGAAAAATAGCCGTCGAAAGAGGGACGTAGCCTCGCGCCTGTATCCTCCATGAAATAATTGAGATTCTTCGACGTCCCCTGACTACGGAATACGGATGCAAGCTGAAAGGGGTATTATTTATTCTTGTCACGTCGTGCAGTTTCGAAGAGCATTGCGCTACATACGATCGATGCTTGTGTTTCACCCAACGCGCGATTTCCGCTTCTTTCGTTATTCTGCCTCTTCTCGTTTTCCAGGTTCCAGTTCTGTAGATATAATGTACGATACATACTTGTATTACCCGACTACGACCGGTTATAGTTTATCCCTTCTTGCTTTTAGGAATTGCTTGCGCGGCATTGCTTTACGCGTTACAATTTTAAGATAATAATAATTAAGGACATGTCATACTTGAGGAAACAAGTAAGTTCATGTAAAAAACATTGTTCAGTTTCTAAATGTTTACGTCCAAAAAACATCAAAATTTGTTTCCAAACATTGGAGAATGATAGAGAAGATAAAAACGGACGTAGATAGACTACTTTTGGTTTTGACAATGAAAAACATTTTTCCGATAAATTTTGCTGAAATTGAACTTCTTTTAATTTTTTAAACCAAAAAGAGTCCATCCATGTCCATTTTTATCTTCACTATAATTTCCCAAATTTTGAAAACGAAATGTTGTTTATTTTGGACACAAACATGTAGAAACCTAAAATCAATCAAATTTTCTATGTAAAGTTTGTCATTTAAGCCCGCAAAACACGCATCAAAAACGAGAAAAACATGTTTGTGTTGTATAATAGTATATTATGTACCTAGGCGCATAATGAGGGTTATTACGCGACGAGCGACAATGCTCGCAGGAGCTGTACGAAGAAGAAGAAGAAGAATAAGAAGATTACGCTCCGCTGTATGGTTATAGGCGCATGCGCAGTTCAATTTTCACATTAAATTTGTCTGTATCATAATACACAACATTACGCTACTCTCAACTGTATCGTAAAAACTATTTTACGCGCCGGAGGCACATAAAATAGTATACAAGAACGTTTCAGAGGCGTGCCACTATAATAACCCTGAAATTCCTTTCCTTGGGTGAAACAAAAATGGCACTGATTCTAAATAATAACATATGTTGTCAACAAATGATTTCACTACACCTGGATTAAAATACATTTTTTCGCATATTACTAATTTATTTGACACCAAGATATATGTTCACTAGAAAATTGGATTACTTCGAATTAGTGAAGTTTTATTGAAACGGATCAAATTGAATTTGATTAGTCATGTCTGACTAACAATCAGTACAAATTATAACATAATCAGTTCTTGTATAACTTTTTACTTTTTTTTCAATCACTCTTGACTTTTTTAAGTTTTTAGAATAGAAAAGCAATTGAATGGTTCGATAACGTAACACTTCTAGCAACTAGTACAGCATTGGTTGAAAAATAATAACCACGTTTTTGATATTGGATCACAATCTAAAAAATACACAGGCTGACCATCTGCCTGTTATTTGACAAACTCATCTAAAAATCCCAGATTTGTAGAATTAATGGACACGATATTTCTGTTTTGTAACTGCAGATTCTCTCTATTATAAAAACAGATTTGAACGGATGGGACAATGTATCAAATTACCAGTTTACATCAAGCACATATCCGGCGTTTATTTGAGAGTGTGAGTGCATAAGAATTGTGACAATTAGAGTGACAAGTGCGCCATTACATACATGTACTTTGTTGAGTTCACCGCTATCGGTATCGTGACCGAGGTTACTATTATTATAATTGCAGCTGTTGTTCACCGGCGTATGGGAGGTCTTCCATAACTATCGAAGGTGGGCGGTGACTTAATAATACTTGACTACGTTAGCCTAATGGGAGCTGTCGAGCATGTAAGCCTACTAATTTACCTCAACACTCTGTCTCTTATTCTCACTTACTGTCGCTCCCTCTCTTTCTTGCTTGTTTTTTCTCCCTCTTGTTATTTGCTCCTTCTGTATCGTCACTCGACACACAACGTCAAACAGCTACCGGTCACCGGGTGTTGGGTTCATAAAAGCCGCATTAACCAAATAAATAAATTTGACCCACGACTATGCTAGCGGTTTGACGGGGTTTATCAATCTTAGGGGAGCTAACGAGGGCAGACAGGATGGAGGGATCAGGGAATACGTTATTCAAATGTTCTATGATTAGGAATGCAGAATTTATTAAATTGAGAGATATCTTAAATATATTTATATTTTCATTGATATTGATTAACCCTAAGGAATAATTAACTATATATTTGTTTAGGATAATTATCATTGTCTCAATAAATCATTGGATAAAATAAAGAAGCATTATGATATTTAGGGTTTTTAATATTTTAAAATCTTGATGAATTTTTAATTATCAACGATTTGAGCTTTCAAATTTTCAATATAAAAAGCTGACGATTTTTATTGAAAATTTCTTGGTCGCATACAAATTTTTTTGCATCTATATCTTCAGTAATTTCAAATCTTTAAAGAATCGAAATCGTTCTCTGGATAAAAAGACGCATTCGACTGTAACTCAACCATCAATTTGAAATCTCATAATACATTTTTTGAATATCATCCTGATGAAAATGGGATTCCACAGAAAGAAAAATTTGAAATATGTAATTAAAAAATAAATCCCAATGATCAAATCATTGTTAAATTAGAATCAATTTTTGCCCCCAATCAATTCTAGTTATTTTAGAAGTAGCTGCATCACTTATTCAAGCTTATATTTTCAGACTTTTAAGATCATTATATTTCATTGAAACAAATTAAATTAATTTAAATAAATAAAAAAATATTTTTATCTTTTTGTAAAAAATATTTGTTTTGAGGAAAAAAGTCTAAATAATAGAAATCCACAATTTAGAAACATATTTCTTCTTACGAGTCGATTGAAAATTATATCAGGTGTACAAATAAGTTTCCGCTGTTTTTTATCAAAAATTGGACATTTATTGTGAAAGAATGGAACCTTATGTTTTATTCGAAGTGTTGTCCTTCGTATTGTTCTTATTGCGTTTGGCACGAATCTTGATCCAATAATACTTCCAATTCCGCGTCTTCGTACACTTTCGGCCTTCCGCTACGTTCTCTTTGTCTTCGATGTCAAATTCACCGTTCTTAAATTTTTGAAACCACTCACAACTTCTCTCACTTAAGGCAACGACACCATATGTTTCTACCATGGAGACTAGATATAAGGAGACCAATCTCCATATATCCATTCCCGAAATGAAGTTCTGCCAAGTATATAGTTACAAAACTTCCCGATGAGGGCATGTGTGTTCCCTGGGTGCAAAATGGCGACGTCTAATACACGATGCTTATAAACCGTGGATGCCGCCATTTTGCACTCAGGGAAGACACGTGCCCTCATCGGGAAGTTTCCTAACTAAGTACTTGGCAGAACTTCATTTCATGTTTTGTGAAGAACGGCCATAAGAGATTGGTCTCCTTACATAGTCTCCATGGTTTCTACAAGCAATCGATGCGCCTCAGCTGCAGATTTCTTCAAATTAAAGAAGTAAATCAAAGAAACCCGCAAATGAGGCTTATTCGGCTCAAAACTCGACATTTTCGCACACAAAAGAATATATTTTGCTGATAAAAATTCACTAATATTTCAAGTTTATGTTGTTGACAGATGTCCAACCTTACGACAGTCTCGTTTTACATCTTCAATTTCAACCAAAACTTACTGGTGGCGCCAACTTTTGTCAAACGGCGGAAACTTATTTATACACGTGATACTGTCACGAAAAATATGAAATTGACAATCTTCCAAAAGATGAAATTTGCGAATTCTAAATATACAAGGACGGAAACAAAAATATCATTATTTTTAAATCAGTAGGAATAGTACAAATCTTAACAATCTAGAGGGCTAAAATCTTCACGAATCAAATAAAGCTTCGAAAAAAAATAATGTAAAGGAAAATTGGTTTTTAGTAGATGGATTACAGATTTAAGAGTAAGTTTTGAGACTAGAGAAATAGGAGAGAATGAGGGAAGAAAAAGAATGCTGAGACTCTAATGTTGAAACGGACAAGCTGGCGCGGCGTCGTGTCCGTAAGTGCTTGTCGCAGTTTATTGGCCAGCAAAGTCATGTACGTCAAGGCTACTTGATCGCGTTGGAAACGATGCTCCTTTGCTTGAGTAGCGAGAGAGATGAAGACGAGGATTTCTCCCATTCTCCACACTTTGCGCATACCTGTATTCTCCATCCGTACAATACGTGTTACTTGCTTGCTTTCGTGATCATTCTGCTGGTTACTACACTCATTAAATCGATTCAGATGCAGTTGTACATGACTGGCAAGCACCAGTCAGGTCACAAGACTTTTAAAACTCACTCTCTCCGTCATTTCCTTCTCGTATAATTTTCAAATCCACGAGAGAGTTTGTAAAGGTAAAAAGAACAAGAGAGTCTGTAGAGGTTATGAGTAATTATCGCGTGAAGACTACGTGATCGTTAGTTGGGAATTCTTTTAATTAAAAAGTTTTTGAAAAAAAGAATGGAAAATTAGATAAATTAAATTTCTAAATACACTGTTTTAGAATTTACATAAAAGCACTCAGGTATTTGTTTCTCCCGACACACCAATAAGACACTTGATCTCGCGTTGGAGATCGTAGTATTAGTTTCTTTTAAGAAGCCGATAATTACAGGAAGAGAAAGAAGGCAATTAACGAGATTACCTGTTCGATAAGCAACGATTAGGATTAACGCTGGATTGCAAGTCTCTGCTTCACTGATCTTTTCAGCTTGAACTTGGATCACGCGCCTGATTTTTTCTCGTATTCCGACGAGACGATGGCAATCGTTTATTTGTCATGACGTCAGTAACCTGGTTGCGTGAAACACAAGTCCATTATGCAAATTGAACTGGCTACTTGAAGCGGAAAATCACTTTTTTCATTACTTGTTTTTAATATTTACACTGACAAGTTTACTGTACGTTTATCAAATTTAAGATGCAGTTAATAAACATTGTATTACAATTTTCAAGGATGATTGCATTTTTAAAAGTTGAATTGATTTGAAACACCAAACAAGTTTTGCACATTAAATTTATAAATAAAAACAAAATCAAGCGAGGAATTTAAAAATATCTAAAAAAAGTTAGAGGTCAAGTCTCTCCTTTAATTCTAATTTACAATCAAGAAACATTATAATAAATCAGAATTTGTGAAAATTCAAGAAGCTATGAGTTTAATCGTTTCTTTTTCACGGAAGATTGAATAAATAACCTAAAGACACGCCTACTTTTTTGTCAATAATATCGATACGAAGAAGATTATTCGCCAAGTAGAATATTTATGAGGAGGATGCAGAAGATTTTGTCTGAAAGGTTTTATGCGAGGATTTTCTGGTGATAACTGCTGTTAGAAGCTTACGAGCCGCAAGTAATCGACCCATGGCAATTTTACCCTATGGCGGCGAAATGACAGATCCTTCTCTACCCGTAAACTTCCGCCACTTGCTTAAATTGCAACAGGCGCGAGAATAACGGAGCGTGACGGTATTTCGAAATGGAATTCCTTGAGGTTAAGATGCGTCCTCGACTGCTCGCAACAAAAAATTACAGAGTTATGTATACATCACCAAGCCTGAAATTAATGAATTTTTCTAATAGAATCAACACCGGTACAAATTCATACCAGATTTAGGCATTGTTTCTTAGAAATAGACATTTCACATTTTTATTAATATATTTTTTTTGCTTAAGGGGCACAACTAGTTTGACCACCTGAAAAACAAGTATTTTTTGTGAATTAAAAAAAAAAGTATTGCATCAAATGTTTTAAAATTTTGCAGATATATTTGTGCATAAATAATGAATACACATCAGTAATGTTTTCAAATGAAAATATTCGATTTTCAGCAAGTTATCCAACATCTCCTAAGTCTTCAACAAATAAAAGTTCCGCCACTGCTGCAGTGATTGTCGCCTTCACAGTGCCTGAAATAAAAAAAACCAAAAATTTAATTAGACTGGAATATATTTCCTATACGATGACCCTTGATTGTAAAAAAAAATTAAAATGCAACAAAATGACGGAGTTTTGAAAAAAAATTAAAATTTTGCTTAAAAATCTGATGGTTTTTGGCCTAGCAAAATTATATTTTTCATCCAATCATAAAACTGGAGGGTCATTGTGTGGAAAAACAAATACACAATAAGCTAAAAAAAGACGCAAGTCGATCGGATGACTTATTATCGAGTTGCAGCTGCAGCAAATTTGAAAAATGTAGTTTTGAGAAAAACTCGTTTAAAGATAAAAGTACTAATTTCATTGTTATAAACTATCACGTATCATACCTAAAGCTAATCTGCTAATCCAGGCCCATACAATTCACCTTCCCCTTCTTCGAAAAGCGCCTGCTGGCTATTAAAAAATGTAAAAAAAAAATCGAAATTTTCAAAGTTTCAAACTAGTTGTGCCCCTTAAATTAAGATTTACGTTATTAATGTTGAAGTATTAAAATGTATTTCTGTGTGAAAACTCAACATCCTAAGTAAGAGAAAGGACACTCAATAAAGTAACAAAGTAATTTGGGGAAAACCGAACGGCTGAACGGTTCGTTAGGGTTTTCTCCTTTTATTAGGGTTTGAGTCATGAGGGCTGGAGTGTACCGGAGGTCTTCCTGAGACCTGGAAGAGGTTGGTAATTGTAGTTAATTCTTGCCGATCAGTCTTTAAGTAACCAACTCTGAGATCGTCTTTTAATGTTAATCATTTATCTCTATTAAAATAAAGTTTCTTTCATTTATGCAACACGAGTATTTTTATTCACTGCGATATAACCTCAACAGGTTATGGGCCCAGGACAATAACGCGATAAAGTGTCAGTGCAAGTGAAGAATTAAAACGTGAATTGTGCAACAGAAAAATAAAATGGAATCCACAAATATGAAAATGGAAAAATTGCGTGACAAGGACAATTGGCTCCAATGGCGTTTTATCATACGCACATTGCTGGAGGAGGACGATGATATAATAAACGTTTGTGAAGGTTCATTGATTCGTCCAGTAGAAGGTTCACAAAATTATGACAGTGAATTGAAGAAATTTTTGAAAGCAGACAAGGCTGCAAGGAAGTTGATTGTCACGACCGTGGAAAGAAAACCGTTGGATTTACTTTTAAGTTGTACAACTGCAAGAGAAATGTGGAAGAAATTGAATACTGTGTACGACATGAAATCGGACGAAAATCTGTCGATTGTGCAGAAACAGTTCTTCGACTTCAAATGGCAGATAGATGAAAGTGTTGCGCATAATTTGTCAAAAATCGAACATTTGTCAACAAAAATGAAGAGTCTCGGTAGTGAAGTTCCGGAATCTATGTTGGTGACACGCATTTTGTCTACGTTACCTAAGAACTTTAATCATTTTCATAGTGCGTGGTATTCGGTGTAAGACAGTAATAAAAATTTGGAAAATCTCACGGCAAGACTGATGGCAGAAGAAATTAGGATTCAAGGACAAGAAAATATTGAAGAAACGACTGCAGCCTTTGTTACGAAAGCAAAGTCGGGTAATAATTTCCTGAGGCAGGAGCAGCAATACAATTCGGCTCAATATAAAGATGTGAGAAGAAATCAAGTTCCTAGTTGTTACAATTGTGGAAAACAAGGTCACAAGAGAAAAGATTGTTCTGGGTGTTATACGTGTGGCTCAAAAGGACACTTGAGTAGAAATTGTTTTAAAAAGGATGGAAGATCACATGTTCAAAACCACGGTACAAGCTCATGGCAGCAGAAAACAAATAGTCAAGGCAACGGTACGAGATCATGGCAGCAGAAACCGACGGAGAAACTGGCTTTAGTGGGAAGTAGCAACTTCAAAAACAACGATTTCTGGGTGATCGATTCAGGAGCATCTGATCACATGACAAATCGACGAGAATGGTTTAGTGACTATCAAGAGTTCAAGACACCGACAAGCATCAAAATAGGTAATGGCGATAATATATTTGCGTATGGTAAAGGGAATATTGAAATTATGACTGTTGTAAACGGCGAAGGGATAGAAGGAACTATGTACGACGTGCTGTTTGTACCAGATCTGAATCAAAATTTGTTTTCGGTTAAAGTTGTTGCCAAAAAGGGAATTAATTTTTCAATTGCAGAAAATGGTAAGAAATGTCTATTTACACGCGATAATATTGTCATAGCGACGGGATCTGATAGCGGAAATTTGTATAAAATAGATATGAACGTTTTAGAACCGAAAAATTGCAATTTAATTAACAAAGTAGATTCAAAAGTTATTTCCAATGAATTATATACGCTCCAATTATGGCATGAGAGGTTTTGTCATCAAAATAAGAGACATGTGAAAGAGTTTTTTGAGAAGCTTGGATATAAATGTTTTAGATAATAATGATTTTTGTGAAGGCTGTGCTTACGGAAAACAGCATAGACTCACGTTTCATAAAAGGATTGAACGCGCTACAAGAGTTCGCGAGATTATACACGCTGATGTGTGCGGTCCTATGGAAGATGAATCTCTTGCTAGGAAACGGTACTTCGTGATTTTTAAGGACGATTTTTCGGGATTTAGACAAATTTACTTTATTCATCAAAAATCGGATGTAATTAAAAAACTAAAAACTTTTTGCGCTGAAATTGAAAATCAGTTTGAAGAAAATATTAAAGAATTTCATAGCGATGGCGGTAAGGAATTTAAGAATAAGTATGTTGAGAGTTTTTTGAGCAGTAAAGGCATACGACATACTGTAAATGTCCCTTATACACCTGAACAGAATGGTGTTGCCGAGCGTGAAAATCGTATCATAGTGGAGGCGGCGCGATCAATGCTATATTCAAAATCTGATTTACCATTATTTTTGTGGGCCGAAGCTATGAATACAGCTGTGCATGTAATAAACAGAACCGGTCCGACTAAGCAAGCAGGTAAAACTCCTTACGAATTGTGGTATGGAAAATCGACGAGTATAGAAAACTTTAAAGTATTTGGTACCGAATGTTTTGTACATATACCTAAAGAAAAGAGGAAAAAGTTGGATAAAAAGGCGTTGAAAGGATTATTAGTAGGATACATTGAAAATTGCAAAGGGTATCGCGTATATGTGCCGGGTTTAAGAGATGTGATTTTAAGTCGCGATGTATTGTTTAAACAAGAAAAATTATCTCCAAATTTAGCTAACGTTAATTTTCTGAAAGAAAGTAGTGAAAATAACGATGAAACGGTATTTACTGAAAGCAATCAAAATTCGTTTGATAGCATGGAAAGCGAAAAAGAAATAGATAAACAATTACATGAACCTTTGCAATCTTCAAGTGGAAATAATCAAAATATAAAACAGTTGCGTGATAGGCGTACGATTAGACCTACTGATTTTTACGGTTGTCCAATTACGTTTCTGGCAGAAGCACTGCCACAAAACTATAATGAAGCACTGAACTCAGATGATAAAGAATCCTGGATAGAAGCGATGCAGGATGAAATTAATTCCTTGCATGAGAATAAAACGTGGGTACTAGTTGAGAAGCCAAAAAATCAGAAGGTCATTAATAACCGTTGGGTTTATACGCGAAAAATCAACCCCGATAACTCGGAACGATTTAAAGCACGTTTAGTAATAAAAGGATGTTCGCAGAAAGAGGGAATAGACTATAAAGAAACCTTTAGTCCAGTAGTGCGCTTTGATACGGTAAGATTTATGTTAAGTATTGCGGCTCGAAATAGGCTAAGTCTCGGGCAATTTGACATAAAAACGGCGTTCCTGTACGGTAGTTTAAAAGAAGATGTATATATGAAACAACCAGAGGGATTTGATGACGGAACTACGCGAGTTTGTAAACTGTTCAAAAGTCTGTATGGATTAAAGCAAGCTCCAAGGTGCTGGACTGAACATTTCACTAACTTCATCCAGTGTTTTGGTTTTTGTCGAAGTACAGCTGATCCTTGTTTTTATGTGTACAAAAGGGCCGATGAAAGAATGTTTTTATCCATTTATGTAGACGACGGACTTGTAGCAGCTTCGCATGAGCATTTGATCGATAAATTGTTAAATGAATTAAGCAAACAGTTTAAAATAACGAGTACTAGAAATGTAACGAGTTTTCTCGGAGTAGAGATTTATCAATTAAGAGATGGATCTATTTTTATAAGCCAGAATAAATACATTCAAAGTATTCTAGAAAGGTTTAATTTGAGCGAGGCAAACTGCGTTTCTACACCGATTGAGATTAGTTGGTATGCAAATGATTTTGAGAAGGAGCCTTCTAAGGCACCATACCGAGAAGCTGTAGGTAATCTTATGTTTCTACAGGTAGTAAGTAGACCTGACATTAGTTTCGCGGTTAACATTGCATCGAGAGCATTAGAAAAACCAAGCAATGCACATTGGATGTTGGTAAAGCGAATTTTTAGGTATTTAAAGGGTACTGTTGATGTAGGGTTACTTTATTGTAGAGACAATAGCTTTGAGGCCTATAGTGATGCTGACTATGCTGGAGACAGAGAAACTCGAAAATCGACATCTGGTATTCTATGTAAACATGCGAGTGCGGCCATTACGTGGCAAAGTAAGCGACAACAGTGTGTAGCCTTATCAACGACGGAAGCTGAATTTGTTAGCGCAGCTTCAGCTGCGAAAGAAATTATTTGGTTAAAAAAGGTTGTTCACCGAGTGCGAAATAGACATCGGAAACTACACTCTGTTTATAGATAATATGAGCGCAATAAAATTGATAAAAAATCCTGAGTTCCATCAAAGGAGTAAACACATCGATGTTAAATATCATTTCATACGCAATTTATATGAGAAAGGGGAAATTGATGTAAAGTATGTTAGAAGTGAAGAACAGACCGCCGATGTATTTACCAAAGCGTTAACAAAACCTAGATTTATGTACATGAAAGCGAAATTAGGTCTTCGAAGTAAAAGGGAAATTTCTGATTTAATTGTATAAGACTGTAAGGATGTATCGTTTTAGGGAGGGTGTTGAAGTATTAAAATGTATTTCTGTGTGAAAACTCAACATTCTAAGTAAGAGAAAGGATACTCAATAAAGTAACAAAGTAATTTGGGGAAAACCGAACAGCTGAACGGTTCGTTAGAGTTTTCTCTTTTATTAGGGTTTGAGTCATAAGGGCTGGTGTGTACAGGAGGTCTTCCTGAGACCTGGAAGAGGTTGGTAATAGTAGTTAGTTCTTGCCGATCAGTCTTTAAGTAACCAACTCTGAGATCGTCTTTTAATGTTAATCATTTATCTCTATTAAAATAAAGTTTCTTTCATTTATGCAACACGAGTATTTTTATTCACTGCGATATAACCTTAACAATTAATAACATAAATCTAGATTTTTAAGACTTTCCATCCTCTGGAAATATTTTTATTTGTCGATTGAAAGTACGTATATTTAGAAGCTAGTGACGTCATCACGAAACATTCTCTCATTGGCGTGACGTCATTCCGTGAGTAGATTCAAAATCTAAAACAGTTGTTACATGCATTTCGTGTCATTGCTGTTTGTTTATCAAACTATTGTCGATGTCTAACGGATCATGGGTGATCGTGGATTTAAAAATGCGGATTCACGCAATTCGCCGCACGTTAATAGTGAAATGGTGCATGAATTCTTAAGCAATGGTAGCCATTTTAATGTAAAAGAATTACGTGCTGTCAAAACTCACAAGTGGGTATATTTCAACTCATAATACCTTTTGAATTAAAAATTTGTTAATTTAATGATTTTCTCGTAGGGTACGTCGAGACAGTTACGGAGATTCTGCAATAGGTTATGTTTCCTTGAAAAGAACAAGAGATTCACGCACAATAAAATGCAATGTTTGTCCTGAGCATAAAATTCGTAATGCCAATTAGAACGTCCAAATTATTATAAATGAAGATGAAGTTGTCGACATAAGTTGCAAAGCAGGAAAAGGTTTTTAAATACTTTAAAATTTTTTATAATGTCAAAGTACGCAAGATGTAAATGAGGTTATAAATGTTTTTCACAATTTTCTCGCACTAATATTTACAATTATTATGCATAAACTCACATTTAAATGATTTTGACACAGTAAAAATTCGATTTTGTTGGTGTGTCGTTACGCCGAGCTAGACTGAACTATAATTTTCGACGTTTAGGATTTTCCGGAACACTCAAACACTTTGGTTGGAGCATTTTTGGAATAGTTCTCACATTTCGGTACGAAGCACCAATAAATATATTTATTTTCCGCACTCATTATTTATTTTCCAATATAATTAATCTATATTTTTAGTGACATTGTCGTATATTAATGTGACAACAGAAACGGAATGACGTCACGCCTATACGTCACGTGCCAAAGGCGTTATGGCGCCAATGCTGGAATGTTTGAATATACTTATTTCTTTTTATCAATAAAACATGTTAAATGAAGTTCAAAAATCGAGAAGGAAATCTATGGTCTAAGATATGGATGGAAATTGAATTCAAAAAAAGGTTAAACGTCTATTGTCTAATGATTAGCTTTTTAATGCGAATGTATGACACTTTTTTATATCTTATATTATTCCTATCTAATTTTTGTGTATTCATCTTTGAGATTCACATGTAGCTCAGAATCTAAAGGAACCATCAAGTTATTACTCCGTCGGTTTATTTAGCTGATGACGAGGGTCTCTCCGCAGATTAGAGCTGAATCAATATTGGGCAGCGAGGCAAGGCACTTTTATCGGCACTGAAAAGAAATCCCCGGTCCTTTCTTTCTCGCTTCTTCTACTTCTTTCCTTTCAAGAAGAGGTTTCACGAGTAGGTGGAAAAGAGATGACAAAGAATCCATGGGCTGTGTGAAAGAGAGAAGGAATCAGGAGGGAGGAGAAAGAGGGTTGAGAAGCAGGATGAGAAGTATTCCGTTCGAGCAACTTACTGGACTTGTACGTTCTCTTCACGAACGAGGATTTACAGATTACGCGGAGTGAGACCCGATTTTTGCAAGAAAGAGACTCCAAGAAGAGGGAAGTTTATTCGAGAAAGGAAAAGAGAGAGACTAAAGGATGGAATAAGAAATGATGAAGAAAAGGACCGGACGATTGAGTCCGCGTGGACTGAGCTGGATTCAAGGCTCGACCAATTGGCGTTCCGAGCAGTGTTGAGTCTACCAATCGCCATTCTGAGAGGGTATTACACGTTTATTATCGCACGCCAAAGAAATGACTGTTTATAAATAATTAGAGAGTTTTTAATTAACCCTTGAGATGTTTGGGCCGCGGGTGCTTATGCTGCGCCGTTTTAATCACCTCAGTGGCTCTGCCCGTCGACCGCCGTTCTATTATTTGTAAAACTAAACTATTGATCGGTACCGATCGTTAAGTCGGCTGTTCCAATTTCGCCCGACACTTGGAGGTGTATGGAAAGCTAAAGCACTTGGGTGTGTACGTGCCCACGCATCGCGTTTCGAGAACGTCCTAGTATAAGTGCTCTGTGGGACATTAATGGTGGTAAAAGTCGACGTAACGATATTAGCTCCTACCCACAATTTAACGACTGCAAACTCACTCGGTTACACCGGTTTTCCTGCAGATTCGGTTCTGATATACATTTAATATTTAATCTGACGTACCTAACTACATTCCTTATTTCCCTGATACAATCTTAAATATCTCTTATTCTTTTTATCCTCTGTTCTCAATCTAAATCGTTTAACTTCAAAGCACTTGTATTCTTCATTCAATTTACAATGTTTATTCACAATTAATTAGGTGAGTTTGAAATTTTTGTCAATGCCTACATTATCGGAGGTTCACTAGTCGCGTATCAGATAAGATACATTGTCGACAATACGCGACTAGTGAACCTCCGATAATGTAGGCAGTGACAAAAATTTCAAACTTACCTAATTAATTTGAAATCAATTTACAGCCGCAAGGCAGAGCCACTTGGCGATATAAGGAGATCTTCCTGTGGAGAATTAGATGTCGGACGCCTGTGTAGCTCAGTGGATAGAGCAGTCGACCGCCAATCGAAGGACCTGGGCTCGAATCCAAGCGCAGTCAAAAGCGTTTTTTTTCACAGAAAGATTTTCAAATTCTTTAAATATTTATTCACAATTTTAAAGAATTTGAAATCTTTCTTTGGAAAAAAAGACGCTTTTGACTGCGCTGGAATTCAAGTCCAGGTCTTTCGATTGCCGGGGCAGAAATTTCGAACTCAACTAATTAACTTATTCACAATATTCATTTTAAGTCATTTTTTCCATTTCATTTAATCGAAGATAATTCCGATACGTTTTAGTGATAGAAAATGTTGGCATTATTATTTGTCACATTAGATAGAAAAGATAGCTTTTGAATGATAAAAAGTATTTTGTTGCATTTGCAAATAAAACTCTAGTTTAATTGTTAATGCATAAACCAGTAATATTAGTTGAAATTGAGTATCATGAATGTTATAAATTCTGATGTCTGACGTAGTTAAAATGACTTTGAAGATCAATTTTATTAGTTAAAAAAATGTTATAGTGGAGGTAAAAAATACTTTTAATTACAAAATTTAACATGCATGTGCATTTAAATTGAATGCATCACCAATTGTACTTTTATTAAGATAAGTGAAAAAGTCATATAAATTCTAGTAGATTTTTTCTAAAATTGTATGCTTATAAAATGAGTGAAGAAATGATTGATTACAATATTCAATGTTATTGATAAAGAAATTCTCAGTAATCAGCAATCTAGTAATATAATTCGAAGTGCTGGATAATGTAAATACTGTTTATTGCAACAGTAGCTCGACGATTAGAAAAGCTAATCGACCATTAGTATACCAGTTCTTATCCAGAATCAAGTTCTTTGATTAAGCGTTAAAGCATATTCTGGTCGTAGGTTGTAACGCTTGCGGGGGCGTTTATTTGATTCTTTACACGACTCGGCGACTTGTAAGGCAACTTAATGTAAGACAAGGAGAAATCAAAGCCAAGCAAGACCCTCGCACACTTTATCGTGGCTTCTTGATCCTCCAATCGAACTCGTGTATCGCGATAAGCATTGTATCTCGTCAATAGTCTTGAGAGTTTGCCCTGCGGTCAAGCTAATTTCTGTCTCTTGAGTCTGTTGAATCCGATAGAGATTACTTTTATCCCTCAAAAGGAATCAATCGTATTTCAGTCTGAAGATGTCTTTAAAAATATATTTTTTTTAAAATCGAGGGAAAAAGTTACCTTATGCCTTAAATTGTATTAAAATGAATATCTTTCAAGATGTTTATTTATTTCTTTATTATTTTATTTATGTCAACATACCAAGGGGCCATCCATGTACCACGTGGACAGTTGGGCGGGGGCATGGCAAAATTCCTCACTTTTCCACGGCAGGTGGGAAGGGACAAGCTAGAATCCACGTGGACACACGTTCCCCTAAATCTGCGAAAATTATAGTCAGTGCCGATCAATCTCTAATGGAAGAGGTGTTCGCGAAGCTTAGTTCATGTGCACAGTTGTACGTGGCGTTAGTTGTCGCAAGCGGGCGGAGTGCAGCAAGGGGAACTGGCTTCCTTTGAGTTCCGCCATTCTTATTTACAAGTCATTACAAGTATTTAACAATTCATTGTGCGTGGTTGTGCGTTATCATGGATAAAAAATACGTAATTCAGTATGCTGTTCGTGGGTGTATACCACCAAAAAGCCTCAGAAGGAAAGTGTGCCCATTAATCGGTTTCCGAAGAGAGGAGATGCTGGACAACGAAGGGTAGAAGCCTGCGCAAACTCTTACATTTCAAGGGTAGAATACCTACAAGTACTGCAAAGGCAATATTTTGTTTGTCATCGACATTTCGATGAAGATTATTATTAACAAAAGAGAAATGGTGCCATTCTTTTAAATTGCGGTTTTAATTTTCAGTTTTAAAATTAAAAGTAGTCTATCTACGTCCGTTTTTATCTTCTCTACCATTAGCAAAATTTCAGAAACAAAATTTTATGTGCCTCCGGCGGGGAAACTCGTTTTTCCGTTACAGCTGAGAGTAACGGAATGTTGTGTATTCCGTTACAGAGGAATATAATGTAAAAATTGAACTGCGCATGCGCCTATTATGATACAGCGGAGCGTAATCTTCTTCTTCTTCTTCTTCTTCGTACAGCGTTGGCACCGTACTGACAAAGCCTTGTACATTTGAACTGCGCATGCGTCTATTAAATTCCATTACTACTGCACAAGATCGATAAAATCAAACTGGCTGGGATTAGTCGCGAAATATCAAGTGTAATGAGTAGCGCCGCAAACAACTACAATACTAGATTAGATTCGAGTGTACGCATAAAAACTCGTATCCGCACCGAAGTCATATAAAATAGAATACGTGCCAATGCACACAATTCGGGAAATTACGAGACTCGCGACAATGCTCGCAGGACTGATCACGCCTCGGCTTCGTCTCGGCTTCGATCTCCTGCGAGCATTGTCGCTCGTCACGCAATAACCCTCATTGTGCGCCTAGGCACGTAATATACTATTATGTACTTTAGACACAAACATGTAGAAACCTTAAATAATAAAATTTGCTAATTTTTCAAGTATCACATGCTCTTGAAGTTCGCAGTTCGTTGCATAGAAAAATTTTCTGTATACATTCTGGAAATAAAAATATAAATTACAGATATTTTTGATTTTTACCTATTACGAAAAAACCAAGATTCAATGCAAAATTGTGAAAATGCAATTCAAGAGTGAGAAGTTAATATTAACTAATCACTCTTGAATTACATTTTCAAAATTTGCATTAAATCTTCAATTTCCAAAAGTATCGTTGTCATTGCGATATGTTATTAAATTTGAAGGATGTCAATTAAGGAGAAAACTGAAGCTAGTACAGTAAAACCTCATTTATCGGGACGCCCTTGAAATGTAAACACCTCGTTTATCGGGATTTGGAGGGGCTCCCCTCTACCACCTACAGTCTCATGGTGGGTTGCCATGATTCTTGTTGTATGTTGACATTTAGTAATGGTTATGTACATAAGTTGTAATGTATTTGCAAATTGTGCAAATTTATTTGGGTTTTCATGATGGAAAATGAAGATAGAAATACAAACGAAGGTAGGTAAAAAAATTGATATAATAAAACTCCTGCAAATCAAACATCTGGAAACTGTCACTATGTCACTATGTACAAGGAGTGGTGGCTGGAGGAGAAACAAAATGTCCCGATAAATGAGGTTGCGAAATCCCGATAAGTGAAGATCCCGATAAATGATCCCGATAAATGAGGTTTTACTGTATACTTTATATAGATCTGGTTTTATTCCTTTTTGTTATTGATTCTGAACGAGTTTTTAGACTCGAAAAGATCATTTATTATTTCTGTGAAATTGACGTCAGGTTGATCTACTCGTGTAGAGCGCGTATCGCGATACGATTTCACGCATAATCTAATTTACACTGTATGAGCTCTGAAGCCTATAAACTAATTCCTCGTAAATAGCTAGGAGGCTCTTGAATGTTAACGGTCGAGTGATCCGATCAGTAATTATAACCTGTGAGGACTAAGAACTCGTTTGTTTTATTTCTATCACTATGTCAGCAATTTTCTTTCATGATCACTTATCTCAGAGTCACGGGATAATTATGCAACGACACCGCTGTTGTTGTGACTAAACGAGATACTAAACGGGCGTGCACGCGGTTTTAATCTTATTGTACAATGTGCAACATATTTACACGGAAAAAAGTAGTTCAATGAAGTTTGTAGAACTGTTCAAGAGTTGAGGATACAGGCATTTGCGAAACAGATGAGTTCTGAAAAATTTACAGAACTCTGTTTCGTAAGTGCCTGTATCCCCAACTCTTGAAGAGTTCTATAAACTTTATAGAACTACATGTTTTTTCCGTGTATAAGTGTAACTCTAACTTCTATTCAAGAACAGGATACTAGCTTCACATCTGTTTTCTTTTTTACATCCCTTTTGCTATGTGACTTTAGTATGGTGCCATAACAACTCTTCTGTAAAGAGATGCATTTCTCGAATAACATTATGTACGCGGAAAAACATATTCACCTAGAATTATCGAACTATTTGGAAAGACATGACAAAATTCTAAAGCGACATTCATTTTTGTAATAATTCACATTCATTATAATTTTTAATTTAGAATATGTTAAACTATCTATAAGAATTTCCATCTAGATGGTCAAATAAATTAAATTATTAGACAATTTTACATGTACTTACAGATTTGAACGTTCATTGAACGATGAAAGATATTTTTTTTTGGAAACTAAATCATTGGTTTCTTCCCCATTAAATTGAAAAGTAGGGTATATTTTATAATGGATTGTATATTTGAAAGGCGTTGAATATAAACATAATAATAAATTTTTTTTTGATGAAAAAATGTCATCGTTCAATGAACGTTCAAAATTGTAAGTACATAATGAAGGTAACCAATTTTACTATCTACTCTCTAAATCTGAATCAATCAAATTTTGACTGATTGAATCAGTGATTTGCCTTTTCACTGATTCATCAGTGAAAAAATATTTTTCACTGTCAAATCAGTCAATTTTCACTGAAGTAATCATTGAAATTTGACTGATTTACAGTAACCTCTTTTAGCTATTTGAATCAGTCAAATTTCACTGATAATCAGTAGATTTTGACTTATTCAAATTTTGAGAGTAGATAGGAATTTTCGTCGGTAGTTTAGAGTATTCTATAACAGAAATCCAAATAAATGTGATTTATTAGAAAGAAGAAAGTCGCTTTAGAATTTTATCATGGATATCCAAATAGTTTGGTAATTTTAGTCAAATATTTCTCTTTGCGTGTAATTACCGAATTTATGAAATATTGTTATTAAATCTAATCAAACTTTTTTATTTGAACTATTAGTAATAAATTGGTCTACAGTAAAATAGTATTTTTTGATCCCTCAATTTGTAATATTATACAAAATAAATTAGTGAATTTGCACTAAATGTTACTTAACTAATAATTATAATAAAAGAAAAGCCGAAGAAAAGTTCATCGCAGGGAATATTTTCTTGTTATTTGATCCAACTGAAATTCGAATAATTCAGGATTTAAAGAGTAGATTATCTTACTGGTTCTGGGTGCATTACACCCTGATTTATTTAATACTGCTTAGTCTGCCAAGTGAAACGAACTTTACTCCTTTGTTCAGCCGATAAAACTATATGCAATGTAATAACGAAATAACACGTCCATCAAGGAGAACTTTGGAGTGTAAAAGTTATACGCCTCAGTGCAGACGAAAGTGAATTCCTCTCTTTCTATTGATCTGTTCTGCGAAACCGTAAAAGACTACATGCTCATAACCGGAAGACTCATAGAGCATCTCAAATTCGCGTTAGTGTCCAAGTACTGCGCGTACGAAATCCGTTTCCGGTCGAACGGTTCCGCGAAATGATTTATTATGCCATCGAGCGAGGAGGCCGAGCGGAGCGTGACCTGAGGCCATGAATTGGCATTAAAGATCGGTTTCGAGCAACAGAAGAAAGCTATTGTTTTCTTTATGACTAGGATAGGTACATACTTCTCGAGTAGTTCGATAGACCGTGGAAAGAGGAGTAATTACGGGTGTGGCTCCAAGTAATTCATACAATCAAAATCACCTCGTATGAAGAAGCTCACTCACTAACGAAGAAAATCAACCTGTTAATTCATCGAAAAATAATTATCATTTACTGGAAAACTCTTGCCTTAGTAGAAACAAAATAAACCATCGAAAGGAAACTGTGATATCTATCCTTTTTATATAAATTTACTTTCAGAGTGTTGAAAAAATAAAAGAATTACTTATTCAATTCAAATAAACATGCTACAGCAAACAATTTATTTGTTTAAGAGCATGTGATTCGATAGAGATTACTTTTATCCTCAAAAAGGAATCAATCTTATTTCAGTCTGAAGATGTCTTTAAAAATATAATATAGGTTATAGTAAAGTTTGATAGAATCTATACAGTCCGCGCTCTCTATAGGGCCGCCTCGGGCGGTTAGGGGAAGTGTTTTCTTAGAAAAAGCCTTCCCCCTCCACTCGCCATAGCATCTATGTAAATATAATATCTAAGTGCCAAAATTTTGGCATTATTAAACAATAAAGGATTTCGTTCAATAAATAAATAATTTTGGCTCTGAGTGACCATTTCCTTTTTAATTAACAAAGATAACGGAGAATTTACTTTTAAAAATTTATCAATAGTTAATATGATTATAATTTCATTCTAATTTACATTTATTTTGCCATAATCAATTTTATGTATATTTGATATATTCTTCACTTAGTGTATTGGTTGCGCGGCCCTATTGAGAACGATGGAAATTAAATTCAGCAGTGCACATGGTGGGGGAAGCGTCGACTACAGATTAGGAGTAGATGCCCTATAGAGAGCGCGGACTGTAGTAACTTATAAAATAATTCATCTAAAGTTCAGTATTTCGCTGCGAAAGATTCTCAACATGACACGTTTTACTCTAAATTAAAACGTAGTTTATTAAAAATTCTAAACTTGATTTTCTCCGTGTATATATTGCTAAGAAATAAATAAGTTTTGAATATATTACACGCTTGTCGATTAATTTCTAAATCATTCTCCCGATGTTTGGTGTGATAGCTCCGCTGATAGAGATTCGCGACGCATGACAAGCGGTCTGAGGTCTGACATTATTTGAATTTATGTAAGGGTGAACGAGCCCACGATTCTGACAAAGTTTTTTACAGATGATTCGCAGGACTTTATGTCTACACGCATGACGTCCCACATACATCTACTGCCTACTTACTCGTGGGTAGCTGATTAAATGCGGGGTTACATGCTTGAAAAGGGATGGGCGCAGACTTCTCAATGAGTTCGTAAATCACGAAGGGATTCTCCCTTCTCTCATTCACTGGCACCCTCGACTTGATGCAAACCCCACGGAAACCACCACACTGTTTGCGAAGCAACCCGCGAGGGTTAAAGCCAGGGAAACCCGCTTCAAGGGTCTCGCAACCGTAAGAGTAAACGAGAGAGATAAAAGATAACAGATTTTTTAGCCACGTTTCTTCTCTTTTTTCTTTCCGAGAAAATAGCACAAACAGTAAAAACGAAAGGAACAATTTTTTTGTGTACTCTATATCCTGCGTGAGCGGAAGAAATTCGCAGAGATGGGTTACTTTCTTCAATGAAAAGACCCTATTTATTCTGACTCCTGATTAAGGAATAAAGGGAGTTCTGATTGCAAAACGCTCTGCCTCAAAGTAGAGAAAAGAAGCTGGAATTTTTGAAAATCAAGAAGAATTTGATACAAATAACAAGCGTAAAAAATACTGAATAGAAGTTGAGCTTGTGATAAGAATACAGAATTTCCAGACACTTCAAATTCAATCATAAAATTATCTTTTTTACTCTTATAGTATAAGAGGAGGGAATTTTAATTTTTTATTAAATGCTTGAAATTAAGGGGTTATTCTACTTTGACACTTTCGAAAAATCGATTTTTTTGCACTTTTCGAAAGTATATGTATCCAAAAGTATTGTGTAAAAATTTCATACGGTGCAGGCATCGTAGATTAACGCTTGGTAAAATTTTTTCATGATTTTTCACAAAAAAACTTTAAACACGTTTTTCTTGAAACAAAGTTTTCTCATACGGTGTAGGTGATTTCTCTGAAACCACTGAACCGATCCTTATGAAATTTTAACCACATATTCTACAGATAAATAACTTTCGTACATTCTATAGACGTGTTAAAATTTTGATTTTTACCATTTTTGTTGTTGTTGCTATAAACAGTGAAAAAAACCTCTTTTTTTTAAATGTCCGCCATTTTGTTTTTTATTGATAAATATTGATAATCATAGAAAGTACGATAGCCACTGTCATACTGAATCTAAAGCCATTTGATTTTTTTGTTTTAGATGAACCGTTATCAAGATATTACCTACACCATCGACCTACACTGCAAAAAGAAGTCTCTTAATCTGAGATACTTGTGTACTCATTTCTAGGATGTTTCGATAGCCACTTCTAAGTTTCCTAAAACATCTTATTTGAAGACACGTGAAATATCTTAAGTTGAACCATCGGTAACACAGGTTACTCATTTGACACTGTTAGAAATTTCTACCGCAATTTCCCAGAACATGTGACTGAAGTTTTATTCAGCTACCATTTCCCAAAAATTAAGACCGAATTTCAGTATATTCTGTTACTTTTTAGTAAATTTATGATAAGAAAATTTTTTTATTATATAAAATTCAGTTACAAAGTGTTGAATATTCTGTACCAGGGGTGTTAGTTGAAGTTTGCCGGTTTTTTCAATAAAGGAAACACTTAATTCTCAAGGGAATCTCAAAAATTTTTTATTCAAAATATTGACCATTGTATTCTACACATTTTGCCCATCTTTCAGGCAAATCATGGATACCATACCAAAAAAACTTTTTCTCTTTCAAGGCAAACCATTCGACAAACCATTTTTCGACTTCTTCAAAATTGGCGAAGCGCTGCTCTGCGAGTGAGTGTCCCATCGATGCGAAAAGGTGATAGTCGGACGGGGCGAGGTCTAGAGAGTACGGCCGGTGCGATAATATTTCCCAATTCAATGCTTTTAATGTGTTCTTCACCACTTTAGCGGTATGAGACAGTGCGTCGTCATGTTCGATTTTCCATTTGTCTATCGTTCAGTTGGTGTGGTACCCATTTTCCATACTTTTGGATTTTTCCCATGGCTTTTAAACGTTGGCAAATTGCTCCTCGGGTCACATTTAGTGTTTGTGCCAATTGTTGTTGCGATTAGGTTGGGTCTTCATCCAATAATGCCTGCGATTCCTCGTCTTCGAACTTTTTCGCTGCACCAGGATGTTCATTGTCTGTTAAATCGAAATCTGCACTTTTAAATTGACGAAACCATGTCTCACATGTTCTAATCACTGGAGCATGTTCACCATGAGTTTCTACCAGCAATCGATGAGCTTCAACTGCTTTTTTCTTTTGATGAAATAAGAAAAGCAACGAATGCCGCAAATGCGATTTACTTGGAACGAAACTCGACATATTCACTGAGGTAAACAACTATGATGCTATTATTTTGGCAGAATGTAATTGTGTATTTTTGAAGGTTATTGTCCATAGAAAAATATGACATAGATGCCAAATCATAGAAATGTATACATATCTCTAGCGACATCTATGAGTAAAACCGGCAAATTTCAACTAACACCCCTGGTATATGTCCTTCAGGAAATACTGAAACTTGTAATAGGAATAATTTTACGTTTTTGTAACCGAAGTTTAATGCAGTTACATACAACTCGAAATTCCGCCATATACAACCGAAACTCCTTTACAGTTACGTAATTTTGTGATAAATTTATAACAGTTACGTTACAGTTTGGTAGTTTTAAGATATATTTTATGAAAATTCAGTTGTGCTCCATAATATTAGGAAATTTTTTTTGGAGATTCAGTAAATTTTTCCCAACCTTTAAAATATAATAATACATAAAGGTATTTTTTTGTAAATTTCCAAGCATTTCTAACAGTACGCTAAAGCCAATTATGAACAACAACATCGTATGAAATTATTATTTGAGGATCGATACAAGTCCTATTTTATTTTATATGAATATTTTTCATAGGATGCTCTGCAAAAAATTCCCGAAAATAGTATTTTTTTTTGACGTCCAAAGTAGAATAGCCCTTCAAGATATTTTGCAATTTAAATTCTGAAACAAATGAGCAAGTTGAAGGGTGCTAACTTCATTTCTTCCGTTAATTGGAATGGTTTAGCATAGTTATAATAGTAAGAATTCATACTCTCCAAGGTAAATTGTAAAAAAGATTTTTTGTGATTTCCTAATACAGTAATGTAAGTTTATCAACAAAACGTAATGTAGTTTTACAACACATGATGTATTGTAATATCACAATTGATGTTAGAGCTGCTTTACAGCAAATTGACAACACTTGTATTGTAATTCCGAAAAATTACTCTACAAGTACTGTAATTTCACTTCACAATACCTCGACTCTAATGTTACATTACATTTTGGTAATTAAATTCCATTAAAATATTGTGAAATCACAAATAATGTGATTTTGAACAGTGTGACGTATAAAAGGGCTATCGAAAGCTATGAATAACTTTTATAGCGTTTGATTTCTAAAAACTCAATTTCCGATCGTTAAAGTTACCTTTTCTTGTTATTATCAGAAATATGGCACACTCGCCCTGTACTTACACAGCTCAGTTTAAGCTTGTTCAAAGAAGTAATGGCGCGTAAAGAGGCGGGTCGTGATTTATCACTACTGTAATTGCATGCTCGAGCTCTACCGTAATAACGCTATTCCGCCTTAAATAGATCAACTGGCACGTCTATTATTAGAGCCCATTAGACCACAGACTAAAAGTATTCTTATTAATAAATAATGTGCAGTCGAATAATTTTATTAGCTTTTTATTCAGCGTTATAACATGTCAATTTTCTGCTCGTGAAAAAAGATCTGAAATACTAACAATCTTTCCTGAGTGAGACTACTGTGTTGAAATGACAAAGCGAATTTGGAAAGAGTTGCAAAAGTTTAATGATAGTGTTAAAAGGGTTTTTTTTCTTTTTGGATACGTTACGTTTTATGGCCTCTTTTATAAAAACGTTTATTCATCATGCTGGCAAAAATTTATAAGGCAACACTTTAGTACAATTAAGTACAATTCAAAATAAAATAACTATGCGGATAGAAAACATTAATTATGCAGTAAACGTTGTAATAAGAGGGTTCTAATTTTATTCTTGAATTTTCTAATTTACTTAGCCTTGAATACATTATGAATTACGTGGAACAAAAGTTATGAACACAATTTTCTAAAAGTACTTTTCTTGAAAAAGTTCAAGTTTTTACAATTATTTTTAAATCACTGTGGAATTCTGCCCCACTTCCTTCTTTTCCAGGAATAACAATGCAGATAGAAAGATCATGGGGAATTCAGGATCAATATCGACTCATGACCTGTTCTCGTAAAGAATAGAGCAAACGGCTTGTAGTTGTGAGAAGAAATGGAAGAAAGAATCGAAACTCGCACCGCGACCGCAATGCTCTTTATTTTAGAATCGATCTGTACAAAACCGGATATTTTCTTACAAAATTACGAGTTTACATCGTGTACCTTGTATCGTCGTCTGAGCTTTTGTCCGATTATAATTTTCTCGCTCTGTGCACCTTTGAGAGATGAGGACAAGACAAAGTATATCGAGCAAAAAAGGCGAATGCTCGACGCGTGGCATTTTCAATCACAATTTTCTAGCCGAAAACCATTTTATTTCCTATCGATTAAACTCTCTATCGAACAACTACACCAATCTAGAAATGCAGTTGGCTATATTATATCCCCAGATTTTTCCCCTCTTTCTACCTTCCTTACAACTGAGTCTAAAATATTTTGTAGTCTGAGTTTCCAAATGTGAAATACGAACTGAATATTCTTTGGAGTGGAATAGTATATTACGTGCCTAGGCGCACAATGAGGGTTATTGCGCGACGAGCGACAATGCTCGCAGGAGATCGAAGCCGAGGCGCGATCAGTCCTGCGAGCATTTTAAGCGAGTCTCGTAATTTCCCGAATTGTGTGCATTGGCACGTATTCTATTTTATGTGACTTCGGTGCGTATACGTGTTTTTATGCGTACACTCGAATCTAATGTAGTATTGTAGTTGTTTGCGGCGCTACACAGAGAGAAATTCCAGGTTTTAGTAACCTGATTGGTGTAGCTAAAATTGTATTCAACTAAAAGTTTCAGGTTGAGAAGAAATTTGAATTTCAAGTTGTGATCACCAAAATTTCCGGTTGCAATAACCAAAATTATTAGTTGTAAGATTTTGCAAAAAGAAATTTTAAGGTTATGTTTAACTTCACGTGATTATTTACCTATTTTTTTACTTCGAAATTTTTGTTCCGATTAAGATAATTCAAAACGAATGATAGTTAATAACGAATATTACTTACTATTGGCGGCAATGTTATTGCTGGTGATAATTGATGAAAAATAAAACCACGCAGCGATCACTATGACCGGCTCAATGAAACATTCAATACTTTACGCGCCTGCGCAGCAAAATTTCAACGGTGCCAATGTAAAGGGTTTCCCAATAAGGGTGATATGTTTTGAAATTGAAAAAAACAACTGAATATTCATTCGGAATTGATCGAAATCTTTTTTATTATATTGGATATTCTATGCCATTTATGATTTAAACAATATATCGGCCAAATGTCCCCCGAGACTTGAGTCAAAAATGCGCCTCATCAAAAAAGATGATTTTTTGATGAAAATTGGGATGATTTTCAATTGATTCCAGAGCCCAATCCGCGAACTCCCGACGCAAACGATGGTGATTAGGCTTCAGTTCTTGGGCCAGAATCATCTTATAGGGATGCAGGCCAAGATCCAATCGCAAAATACGCCAGGTAGTCATCCTGGACAGGCCCAATTCCTGAGATCGGCGTGGCACGGACAATTCACGGTACGGCGGCTATATTCTGTGTAGAACGTGCGGTACGCATACGATTTTTAGGCTTAGTATCCAATAGAGTAAATTCACTCTCCAACTTATCGATTATTCGACGAATTGAGAGCGCGGATGGAGCAGAATGACGACCATATTTTGCACGATATGCTCTTTGAACACCGACAAAACTTCTCGAATTTTGATAAAATAATTGGACAATTTCCAAACGTTGTGGAAGCGTGAAACTACTCATGATTAAATGGCAAACCTTACTGATGACAACTGACAGCAGACGTCAAAAATTTCAGTTTAAATGAGCCCGATAGGGACATTCAAAATCATATCACCCCTATTGGGAAACCCTTTAGAAGACACGACTAAGATTCCTGGTTACCGTAACCAGTAAATTTTTTAAAATTGCCGCCGCGGTGTACGTGATTTTCCGGTGACTAGAACCTGAATTTCCGTTTGCCTAAAATCTTTCATTGTAGTTACAGTACATAAATTTTCTAGTTGAAGACACTTTTAGCCAGAAAATGTAGTTTTCACAACTGGAAATAAAATATTACAGTTGATCAGGTTGCTATAACTAGTTTCGTTCATTACGGCAACCAAATTCCCTGGTATACTAACTGTTGAAGGTAGTTATCACAACAACATTACAAGTCACTACATTTTTCCGGTTCCCACAACCAGAGCTTATTTCTCTCTGTGTAGTTATTACACTTGATATTTCGCGACTAGTCCCGGCCATTTTGATTTGATCGATCTTATGTAGTAGTAGCGTGTTGTAACAGAGCATGCGCAGTTCAAACGCACAAGGCTTTGTCAGTAGGATGCTAACGCTGTACGAAGAAGAAGAAGAATAAGAAGAAGATTGTGCTCCGCTGTATGGCTATAGGCACATGCGCACTTCAATTTTTACATTTCATTCCTCTGTAGCGCAATAAACAACATTGCGCTACTCTCAACTGTAGCGAAAAAACGAGTTTACGCACCGGAGGCACATGAAAGTTTTTCCAAGTAAAATATCAGGGAATGCAATGAAGATACGAAATGAACAATTCTCAAAAAATGACTACTGATGGTTTTGGAATATTTGATACGACCAACCATGGGTTAATAAGCAGTTGATTCTTTGTAGCAGTTCTCTCGTTATATAATCAGATACGTTTTAATGATCAGTTGAGAGAAGTCGTAAGATAAAATTTTTAGCAATGCCAAGTTTCTTTCGCATGTTTCAAATCACATAATTCCGGCTACTGAGTCAAGAATTACAGAGGATGCAAAATGAAGATTGACAGTCATTTCTGGGAAACAATTTCAACTCTGGAATGCTTTAATGTTTTTATGTAACTTTTAAGTATAGACTGCAATGCAGTACGATTATTAAAACTGAAAATCGAATTTACAAAGTATAAATGAATATTAAATTAAAAAAAAAGAAAGATTAAATAATTTACTATTAAAATGTGCAACTTCTTAAATATTTTAGTAATTTTTTCTTCGTCTCAATATTTAAAATATATTCGTTCTTCGCTTTAGCACATTAGTTAGGCAAATTCGGACTTAGACACGTGTATTGATTATGCGAATTCTCTTTTTCACGCGAATAAAAGGCTAGGATAAAAAAGGTATAAAATCAAGAATGAAAATCAATCTGTCTTAGGGAAGAGAGAGCGGAGATGCGTCGAAACGCGAGGTCCGAAGGTTAATGGGATTCTCCTATCGTAAATTCGGGTATTAGTGTGAAAGCAGCCTAGTCTCGACGAGCTTGGGGAACAAACAGGATACAGGTACTCCGAGTTCTTCACTGCACCCCAACTCTACTTCTCTTGAAGCAATTTATTATCCACCGCCGAGTTGGTCTGCTTAGCCGCTGTTTTTCCCCTCGTAAAGGGAAGAAAAGAAAGAAAAAGAGTAGTGGTAGAAAGCATAAGAAGAGAAAGAAGGGCATCGTTGCTCCGAAGGTCTGCAAGCAATTGGCAAAGACAGCCGTCTCGGTGGAGCTATTCGCGTATAGTCCACCGCAAAACTTTACACAATCACTTGGTTAATCCAATATACACTTCTTTTTTATTTTTACAAAAATTCAGTTTCACTTACTCAAGTTTATTTCACTTGTGTAAGAATTTAGAATTTAAGATGTTCACTTAATTGTGGACAATAACAATTTATTAAATCGAAAAAGAATAGATGTTTAATATGAAGGGCCACCAGTAATAACTCGCTGAGCGCTCGAAATCGCGGAAAACAATTGTCCGCGCACGAAAATCGTGATAAAATTTTGTTTCGGTCATTCACAAAAAAAGTACCGTTTTGTAGAATTTGTCATGACGCATTCTTTATCTTAATACAATTTGTATGCAACCTTAATAGTTTTTTAGATAAAAATTAAAAACACTTAACTTTTCGTCATAAAAAATGATCGAAAATCAGTGTTTTTCAAAACATAAATTGCTATTACTCGGTTAATTTTTGACGAAATCATTTGTTTCTTATCATAAGACGTAGAATACTTTAGCGGAGCAAATGAATTAAATGAAACATGTTGAAACATTTTTCTTTAAACAATATTTTAATGTAAATAAAAAACCATGTTTTTGTTGTTGTCCTGGTAGAGTCTCTAATAAATTTTCGATTTCAGAAAAATTCCAGCGACAAAGTTGTTTCTTACCGTTAGAGGAAGTTTTCGCGAATACAACCTTACCGAAAAAAAGTTCGTCCATAAAGCAGAAGAAATAATGCGCTTCTATGTTTCTTGGGTTGCTAAATCCAGATCCAACCTCAGGATTGCTCCATCACCTCAGGTTTTTTAAATTTCCTAACTGTGTCAAAAAGGGTTTTGAAGGGTAAAAGTGATACTTTCCGATGCAGTAACTACTTTAGAAAAAAAATTAATTCGCGATATAATTTAACCCCGAATATAGCAAAAAACCGTGTTTTTTGCACTTTTAGGTTAGGATTTCTCGAAAACCTGACGTGATGGAGCTATTCTGACATCGGATTCGGATTCAGCACACCAAAAATCTTTGGAAAAGTATAGTCTGGTTCCTAGAAGACCAATTCGGATGTTTACACCTCAGCTCTTAGAAATTAGCCCTGCTTTGATTCTGCCGTCGTATTCGCTATCAGCAAACCGAAACTACCCTGTCAGCAAAATGAAATATATTTTCACCCTTGTTCAACTCTTAATTTTGAAAATTTTGTTTTAACACTTTTGTTTGATTCATGACGATACTGACAATCACTCTAATTTCAGGTCCATTGGTTAAACAAATGGTCGACAATAAAATATGAACTCGGCAAATATTGGTCGAATATTTGTAGCTATCTTTCCGGCAAGATCATAATCATCCGAAGAATCCGACAAGTTAAACTCAATATTGGGATACTGACTGTAAACATTGGCCCAGTATTCGTTTTACTCATTTTCAAGGTTGGGTTGAACGGAAGTAGGATAAGTTGACTTGAAATAAATAAAAGGTAGGAATCGAGTGCCTCTAAAAGAAAATAACCGTTGAAAGTGTAAATGCAGGTTTTTTAACGAAGCCTAAAATGGCCATGTGTTAGTTCATCAAAGCTTCGAATTCATCGAACACCTGCTTTACAATCATCTCGCGATACAAAGAACTTCAGCTTGTAAAAATTATTCAGCACCGGGAACGAGGCAGCTATTCTATGCATATAAAGGCAGGCAGAAGTGGGTACGTGTGCGAGAATAAATATGTCGTTAACATACCTCGTGTGCTCGGCCTTTATATGTCTTCTTAGTTGCCTAAACGAGACGAAGCAGGTGTCTCGATATACGTACACGTTCTTACGAGAACTCAATCTGGAATTACATATGTGACTATGCACAACGGTTAAAACCTTTTAATGTTTATGCTAATATTTAATTATTCCTTGCAAATTGGACACAAATATCAATTTAATGTAATATATTTATAGTCCAAATCATTTTTGCATTACTTGAAAATCACGATTGATTCAGATTTGATACATTTAATAAAACTCGAAAAATTGTAATGTCGAAATATGTTTATTTAATAATAGTGTTTGTTGCAACAGTATCTTTATTTACATTTACTGGTGAGTTGATTGAGTAAGAGATTAATCAAATGTTTACTCCTCAATCCCAACATGTTTATTTAACTTTTATACGAAAAAAATCCAATTTCAAGAATTTTGTTATCTTTACCAAGCATGTCATTAAATTATGCTTATTATATACAATAATAAATACTCCTTCTTCGCCGAGGTACCATATCAATTCCGTTAAATAATTATCAAGACAAGATTACGACCTCTCGGAAAGTAAGGAGAATAATCATTAGTTAGTTACTGCACCACAGAAGATACAAATTTATCTTGCCCTGCAAAAACGAGATTACATTTTTCAGATCAAGTTTCTTAGAAATATATATCCATCGAATTTCAAATGCAGCAGATACATAATTTCTTTTCCATGAAAAAATCATCTTCCTTACAAAATATGAACCACTTGTTCTTGCCATACCACCAACTCTTTAGACAAGTTAGTAAATCACTAAAGCAAATATTGATTCTAGTATTCATTTATCTCTCTGAACAAATTATACTTGACTCGAAGATAAATCTTCCTTATGATTACCCGCAGTTTGGCGTATTTTTTGCAGGAGAATGTCATCAACATCTTCACTTACATGCAAACAATTACATCATCCATTCACAAATGATCACACTATGGTAAACTGGCATCTATCTCGTGTCATCACCCATACGTATATATATCATATTCCCTGCAAGGATTGCATACAATACATATACATCAGGCCCTTTAATATGCTCGTAGCGTACTATATTGTCAATTAAATTATACAATCCTCTGTTTCCTTACATGATTCTGGTTACAAGTTCTTATTCTATCGAGTTTGCTCATCTTGTGGCCTCTAATGCATGTTTTTATACCCGTATGCATATATTTATAGCTACATGTATTTGTATTTACTCAATATTGTACATGTGGATAATGTTGTATGTGTATTTATAGAAATATACGTTTTAGTATACCTGAATACATGTAAGTACAGATTATATAGACCTAGAAGGGAGTAATAGGCTATGCTCAGCTCTCTCGCAGGTGTTTTCACGTAATGAGAAAAAGCTCAGAGCGAGGTCGGTTAATTAAAATCGTGCCTCGATAATCTTCTAAATCCTGCCATTCCGTGCATGACATACTCTATGGCTATTGCATGTACAAATCAAGCCATAAGAGAAAATGTGAGACACGTAGTCAGCAGAACTGTATTTTAATATTCTAGAGAAATTAAAAATAATACCTCTAGAATTGAAATTCGTGAGCATCCTTTTCTTCAGAGAAAAACCAAAGTGATGTTATATTTACCCGGATTCTGTATACAATCTACATTTTATTCTAGAACTTTTTTAGTATAAGACCAATCTCTAGTGTAGAATCTATATTCTACACCAGACTCCAAGTAAATATAACACCAGACTCTGGGTGAATGTAACACCTGAGGTTTTCTATGTTCTGACAAGTTTGTAGCTCAGCCTGCATGGAGAACAAAAAATTGTTGTATTAACCAACCAGATTATTGATATAGAACTGACAAAACTTTTTTGCTTTCCCAACAAATTTTTAGTTTTCCCAACAACCCTATTTGTTGAATCAACAAAAGAGTTTGTTATTACTTTTTGCTTGAGAAAACTTTTTGTAAGGAGAACTAAAATTTTGTTAAGACGGCAAAAAAAAGTTTGTCACTTCTATATTTTTTCTCCGAGTGAGAGCCAGGACTGATTTCTATAATGCAAACTCAATCAATTAAATTTATAATTATAAAAATAATCAAAGAAACTTCTTACCATCTTACTCTGCATTTTTTTCCAAAAACATAAAGGGTTTTCCAATAGGGACATAACAATTTCGTATCTTTATATGAACGCACCCTTAAACTTTTTTAATGAACTGTCAATGTCAAAACGTTAGTTAAAGTCAACATTTTCATCATGGTAAAATTCACGAACCAGCAACGTTTGGAAATTATTAAAAATTACTATCGAAATTCTGAGTCGGTGGTCGCAACTTTAAGAGCGCTTATTCCAGTTTTCGGTCGTAATAATCGTCTCACCCGACAGGCTGTGCGTGCTATAGTGGATAAATTTGAGACCAAATTTACACTATTGGACGTTCCGGTCCCAAAAAGCCGTCGTATTGCTCGAAGCGAAGAAATAATCGCAGCCGTAAGTGCATCGATCCAAAATGAGCCAAATCAGTCGATTCCACGTTGTTCTCAAGAATTGGGCATCGCTCAAACGACACTGTGGAGTATTATGCGAAAAGATCTTGGCCTACCAGGGGTGTTAGTTGAAGTTTGCCGGTTTTTTCAATAAAGAAAACACTTAATTCTCAAGGGAATCTCAAAAATTTTTTATTCAAAGTATTGACCATTGGATTCTACACATTTTGCCCATCTTTCAGGCAAATCATGGATACCATTCCAAAAAAACTTTCTCTCTTTCAAGGCAAACCATTCGACGAGCCATTTTTCGACTTCTTCAAAATTGGCAAAGCGCTGCTCTGCGAGTGAGTGTCCCATCGATGCGAAAAGGTGATAGCCGGACGGGACGAGGTCTGGAGAGTACGGCGGGTGCGACAATATTTCCCAATTCAATGCTTTTAATGTGTTCTTCACCATTTTAGCGGTATGAGACGGTGCGTTGTCGTGTTATAGGATAACTTTGCCATGTCTTCGGGCCCATTCCGGCCGTTTTTCGATCAACGCATGATTCAAATTGATAATTTGTTGTCGGTAGCGATCCGTATTCACCGTCTCACCAGGTTTTAATAACTCGAAGTACACCACACCACACTGGTCCCACCTAACACTTAACACCTAACACCTTGTCTTACGGCCAAAGCGATTTGGCCTTGGAGTCGATGGGCCGACCTCATCAGGTGAAAGCCATGATTTTTTCCGCTTCGGGTTCTCGAAATAAATCCATTTTTTGTCCCCTGTGACAATTCGATGCAGAAAAGATTTCCTTTCGAACCGTTGAAGCAGCATTTCACAAATGGTTTTTCGATTTTCCATTTGTCTATCGTTCAGTTGGTGTGGTACCCATTTTCCATACTTTTGGATTTTTCCCATGGCTTTTAAACGTTGGCAAATTGCTCCTCGGGTCACATTTAGTGTTTGTGCCAATTGTTGTTGCGATTGGGTTGGGTCTTCATCCAATAATGCCTGCGATTCCTCGTCTTCGAACTTTTTCGCTGCACCAGGATGTTCATTGTCTGTTAAATCGAAATCTCCACTTTTAAATTGACGAAACCATGTCTCACATATTCTAATCACTGGAGCATGTTCACCATAAGTTTCTACCAGCAATCGATGAGCTTCAACTGCTTTTTTCTTTTGATGAAATAAGAAAAGCAACGAATGCCGCAAATGCGATTTACTTGGAACGAAACTCGATATATTCACTGAGGTAAACAACTATGATGCTATTATTTTGGCAGAATGTAATTGTGTATTTTTGAAGGTTATTGTCCATAGAAAAATATGACATAGATGCCAAATCATAGAAATGTATACATATCTCTAGCGACATCTATGAGTAAAACCGGCAAATTTCAACTAACACCCCTGGTACATGCTTTCAAGATTAAATTGACTCAAGAACTAAAGCCACTTGACCATTTGAAACGCCGAAACTTCTCCAATTGGGCTCTGGCAAAGCTTGAAGAAAATGACGAATTTCATCGAAAAATCATCTTCAGCGATGAAGCTCATTTCTGGCTCAATGGCTTTGTTAATAAGCAAAATATGCGTTATTGGTCAGCAACAAACCCAAATGTGCTTCTTGAGACACTGTTGCATCCGCAAGAAGTGACTTTTTGGTGCGGTTTTCATGCCGGAGGTATGATTGGGCCGTACTTTTTCGTGGATGAAAACGACCGTCATGTTACCGTCAATGGAGAGCGCTATCGTGCTATGTTGGAAGATTATTTGTGGCCAGAATTGGATGAACTTGGCATCAACGATATGTGGTTTCAACAAGACGGTGCCACTAGCCACACAGCACGTGTCACAATCGATTTATTGAAAGGCAAATTCGGTGAACATGTTATCTCGAGAAATGGTCCGGTCGAATGGCCTCCTCGTTCATGCGATCTAACGCCATTATATTTTTTTTTTATGGGGCCATATCAAGTCACTGATCTATATATGGTCTATGCTCGGGACGTACCATTCACGACTAAGTACTCTATGTAAAGAGTGAACACTTTCAGGTATAGCAAGAAAATTAGCCAAAGAAAAAAGGGTCCTTCTCAAGTCTGAGAACTATGCTGGAGGGGAGGACTCTTGGAAGGAAACATTTGGAAAACATATAAACCTAGTGAGAAATCGTTGTGTCGCTCATGCAGACATATACTACTGTGAGCAAAAACTAAGCTGAATTTTGTTATAAAATAAAAAATCTTTATTTATTGATCCGAATCAATTTCATCCCCTTCAAAGTAATCCCCTCCCGATATAATGCACTTATACCAACGTTTTTTCCAATCGTCGAAACACTTGTTAAATTCGATTTCCGGAATTGCCTTCAAAGCCTTCTTCGATTCGGCTTGTATCTCTTCAATCGTGTCAAAACGGTGTCCTCGGAGTGGTCTTTTGAGTTTGGAGAATAGCCAGAAGTCACACGGAGCCAAATCAGGCGAAAATGGTGGTTTTGGAACGATATGCGATGAATTTTGGGCGAAATGGTCACGAAGAACGAGTGCAGTGTGAGACAGCGCATTATCATGATGCAAAAACCACGAGTTGTCTCCCCAAAATATCTTTTGAAACGATGTTGAGTGATCCTCTTAAGATGCCAATAGTGTCAGCAAGGTCTCTAAATGTCAATCGACGATTTTTGTGCACTAATTCTTTGATTTGATTGACGTGTTGCTCGTCAGTTGATGTTGATGGTCATCCGGGGCTTTCCAAGTCATCAACACGTTCTCTGCCTTCTTTGAAGTCTTTGTACCATTTATAAACATTTTTCTGCGACATGGTCAAATCACCGAAGGCCTTCTGCAACATTCTGAACGTTTCCGCAACTGAAATTTCATCCGCAAACAAAATTTAATAGCACTTCTTTGCTCAAAAAATTACAGTGGTAATCTGTATGCACTTAATCTTGTTCTCTGAAACTAAATTGACAGTTCAAAAGTAAATCTTAGAAAATTAAAGTTTGAGTTGAGCGGAAGCTTTTGTGTTAAGAAGAATAATAATTCTAAAACTTTGTGCAGAAGTCTAAGATTATTCTAAGATTTAGGACTTGTATCGACACTTAGTAATAATTTTCGATAATTGTTGGTGTTGACCAATTGGCTTTAGGTAAAAACATTCTATTTTAAATCTCACTTCAATCGCAATATTTTTTAACACACAACTTGTAATGATCTCATTTTTAAATAATTATCTTTTATCAGTATTATTTCTAATAATTGTTTAAATATTTTTCAATATTTGTTATTGTGTAATTCAGTCATCTCGAATTAGTATAAAAATATTACGGTTTAGAATATCACAATTACCCCCCTTGTTTATATATTTATAGAAATAAAATCTCACTGAAGAGGGCTCCAATCAGAGTCAAAACGTCTGAGAATGTTGATTTACTGTTAAATCATTTCTAAACCCTAAAGTTAATTGGTCAACACTATCAACTATCAAAAATTCTAAGATTTCCAAGTCAAAACAAATTTCAGAAAAAATTCACCAATTTCCAAGAAACTATTAACAACACAGTAATTTTTAAATGAGACCAAGAAAAAATAAGGATAAATGATTTGTTGTGATTTAAATATCTTTCCTATCTTGTATTATATATGCACATTTGGCCGAGCTTATAAAGATTGAAAAGACGATGCTTTATTTTACAAAGTTTTTTGTATCATTAGCGTTATTATGAGGAACTTTAAGTGGTGGGAAGAGGGAAAATTGCTACTTCTCGTAAGTATTCCTCATATTAATGAATTCTTGTTACAGAAGTCAGGGTCTTATCAGCATCCGTAATTCTCACAGTCATTAAAGCAGTAGTGTGGTAATTTCCCTTGGATGGTACCTTTTTATTATCGCCTTATACCGCGTTCCTTGTGGGTTTTATATTCACAGAGCATTCGTTAATACGATAGGTTAACATTACAAAGCTTACAACACAACGTCCGTGTGAAAGAATAGTCCCTTGTCGAGTAATTATTCTTCTGTGGACGAAGCACAGATGCGGATTAATCCGATAAACGGTATAATTCCAAAGGCAGGCGATTCTTTTCGTTTTAATTACAAACCAACTTCAGCTCCTGAGTTCAAACAAGTGTCAATTTCTTTTTTCTATTGGACTTTTCGAACTTAATTACATGCCTTTTTGAGAATAAAATAACTGTAAAGAGGGTGTTTACAAACGAGTGAGTGATGGTTTGCCAAGTTTTCTCTGCTACATATTTTTATAGTGTAAAGTGTGTTTACTTATATATTGTAAATATACTTCGATAATTTATTATTATTATTATTATTATTATTATATGTTTCCAAGTTTTACACATGTTTAGTCTTTCTATTTTTATTTTTATTCATTAAAGCAATATAGATATCAGTTTTCAAATTTATTAGTTTCACTTGTTCGACTTTAAAATTAAATATACAAATTAGTAATAAATTTAAAAAGAATTATGATTAACAAGTTCGGGATTTGAAAAGGAATAAAATTTCAGAGTCTAATTGAACGAGGATTTAAATTGGAATTTTCCAAATAAGAATAAGCAAATCTTTAAAATAACTGTGCTTTAGCCGGCAGAGAGTTAACCACTAATTCAATTTGAGGTTATCGCATAGCATCGACTGTCTTTCGTTTTGAAGTAGAATGAGACAGAAATTTAGGAAAGTTTCTTGAGAGGAACTGCCTATCCAGTTAAATAAATTAAACTTACCTTGTACGTCGCTTCCAAATCTTAGTTAAAGATTTTCAACGGTTCCTTCTTAGCGAGAAACCATAAGCGAAACACACTGACAACCCACAATGACCGACGGTAGCGACACTCCGCAGCAGAGTGACACAACATTTAACTTCACAATACGCCTATTGTAATTCCGAATTACAATACATTAAAATTATTGTAACTTCACTCTACAATACTCCGATTGTAATTTTACATTACAATTTGTACTGTGATGTATTGTAATAGTATATTATGTGCCTAGGTGCATAATGAGGGTTATTACGCGGCGAGCGACAATGCTCGCAGGAGATTGAAGCCAAGGCGTAGTTGAGGCGCGATCAGTCCTGCGAACATTTTAAGCAAGTCTCGTAATTACCCGAATTGTGTGCATTGGCACATATTCTATTTTATGTGACTTCGGCGCATATACGAGTTTTTATGCGTACACTCGAATCCAATATGAAAAGGTCGAAATTGCCGTGATTATCGCCCATCTCACTTGACATTTCGCGAATCCTTCGGCCATTTTGATTTTCTCGATCTTGTGTAGTAGTAGCGTGTTGTAATAGAGCATGCGCAGTTCAAATGTACAAGGCTTTGTCAGTACGGTGCCAACGCTGTATGAAGAAGAATAAGAAGAAGATTACGCTCCGCTGTATCGTAATAGGCGCATATGCAGTTCAATTTTTACATTATGTTCCTCTGTATCGTAATACGCAATATTACGTTACTTTCAACTGTAGCATAAAAACGCGTTTATGCTCCGGAGGCTCATAAAATCACAAACATTTTTAACAGTGCATATTTCAAAGTTACTCTAAAAAGCGAAGGTCTTTTATTAGAAGATGGTCTATTATACAGTGCCCTTACCCTAATAATGACTTACAAAAAATATGAGTTAGTAGGACGATCAAGATAAGCAGTCAAATGTATTTCTAAGTAAAATAGAAGGAACACTATCATCAGGAATCCTGGATCGGATTTGTGAAAACAACCCTGAAGAGTGTTTGGCACATGCTGATGTTTTTATGCACTTTCATGCACACGTATTACACGAGTGGAGAGCAGCTTGACATCACCAAAGGTCGCGTTCACATGAAAATCGTGAGTTTGCTTGCTTCTGCATTCCATTCCGTGGTCCCCGCGGTACCAGAGTTCGAAATAACATGCAAATCTAACAGACGACGACGTACGACCTGGGTTGCACGCATATATCAAGGATTCGCGCGTAACATACACAAACTTTCTTGCTGTACCCACACGTCACATGTAAATGTGGTGGCCTTCTCCGCATATGAATATTTCAATTCCAATGAGAAATTCAGATAGCGTCGAAACCGGTGCACCCAATCACGTGTGGTTCAGCTTCCCTTAACATATACACCACATCGATCTGTTGACGGTCTACCGCAAAATCGATCGTATTCTGCAATTTTCTGGCCCCAGATCCCTTCCAATTTTCATCTTTTTATTGCACGTTATATATAAATTTTATAAATTACCATTACAGATCAAGGTTCCAGGGTTTTTTAATCATTTTCAAATATTAAAAATCTTTCTGTAGAAAAAAAGGCTTTCGACTGTGCCGGGATTCGAGCCCGGGTCTTTCGATTGCCGGTCGACTGGTCTAACCAACTGAGCTACACAGGCGTCGAACATCCCTTTCTCCATAGGAAAACCTCGTTATATTGCGTTTTGGCATTTTAATAATTTTACAATTTTTATGGTAGAGTTGAAATGTCAGTGTCTACTTTATCAGGACAAGTCTCGGTTTCAGATAGAATATTTTCCCGATAGTTATCCTTGTAGACAATATTAACTCTTAAATCATGGAAAGCAATTAATAATTTTTAAATAAATTTTCAACTCTACTATCCAAATTGTAAAATTTTTTAATAATATTCTGTATGGTCTTCAGACCTTTTACAGCATTCTTGATGCCCTGGAACCAATTCAGTTTTCAGCTTTCTCCATCCTGAATGGAAAGCGGGTTAATAAACACTCTGCTGTCGAGCAATCAACTTAATTCTCACTGTTGTTTTGCAAAAAGAGAAGCTTGCAGTTAAAATACGAGCAGTGACTCTTGCTGCCAGATGTGCGCGCCATGAATTTAAAGTGAATTGTTGCCGGTAGCCGTTAAATTAATTGCCCCTTCAACGATTGCCTTTATAAGGTGATTATACATGATTTCGCCAATTTTCGAATGTCTCTTTCGCATATCAATGAACTGGATGAACGACCAAATAATATACTCGTTTACCCTAGTTGTTAATTTCCTTATTCGAACTCAGAAAATAAACATTTCATTAAAATCTTGACCATTTTGAGATGAACCTTTATTGAGGAAGGTCGGCACATTGACATAACCTCAAACTGAATAACGCTTTTTAAAAGCTAGAAAAAATAGTAGGAAAATTAATTTCAATGCATTTTTGGAGATGCAGCAATACATTTATTTAGAAAAATAACTTTAAAAAAAATTATTTCTTATTTCAGATTTTTTAACAACTGCCCTAAAACTAATCTTGACTTTTATTCAATTTTAATAAACAATAGCTCATTTTATTAATTGGGACAATTTATTTTTTGTTCGTTAAAATTTGTTCTAAATCATTTTTTCTGTAAAAATAAAAGTTCATCGAGTAGAATTGTAGAGAATGTTTTAATGAGTAAAATGAGCTCTTTTTTAGACAGATTGAATAAAAATAAAAATTAGTTATAGCGAGGTTAAAATAATATAAAATGTCAAATAACTGTTGATAAACGAATAGTTTTGCAGTAAAATAGTTTTTCTATGTAATGTATTATTGCTTCTTCCAAAGTGCATTATAGTCAATTGTATCTTATTTTTCTCATTTCTCTTAACTGCGTGTAAGTGGTTGAAAAAATCGAATTTTTTTTGCCTAAATTGCAACCAAATATAGAATAGAATATGTGACAGATAACAAATTGACGGTAAGTCAAAATTTTATTGATGGTAATCGTATTTGAACCTTTAAATGCGTTTTTCTCAAAACTGTATTTTTCAAACTGGTGACCACGATACTTCGAAATCTATCTAACAAATTCCTTCGAAATTTTAATGGCTTATTCAGTACTCATGTAGACACAAGCAGAACTAGGATAATTTTGATTCATTGAGCCGTTTTTTTTCATGTTGGATAAGTCGTAAAAAAATACCAAAATTCACAAAAATATATTCTATTACATGTCGTAAATTTAATTTTCATCATTTTTAAATGATTCTAGTTCAAAGACTAGTTTTTATTTCATAGATTGAAATGCTATTTGTTTTTTTTTGTTTTAGATAATCAGAACGCTTGCAATCTTGGTCACCGCAAAAATTTTTTTTTAGAGATGAGTGGTTAGTTGCCGTATAACTCAGCAATGAGAGACGTGACTGAAAAAATTTTAAAGTGTACTTTGAATATGAATAAATATGTACTGAAAAGTTCGCAGTTGTATGTTCATTTAGTTCGCCAAAAGAAATTTCCAAAAAAGGGCACAAATTCAACATTTTTTTTCTACAGAATGGCATAAGGTATCACAATTATTTTTTTGGCATATTTTTCATTTATTCCTCAAGATAAACATTATATTTACATGAAAAGTTCGAAAAAAAATGTTCACTGTATAGTCGTCCTCGAATGTGACCTTGTCGGAAAGTTGGAGCCAAAATGTGACCATGATTTTAGCATCCCAGGTCGACTGAAACAAAAAAGGGCAAAACAGTTTTAATTAGTAGCGTGTTGGCTATCGTTCGCGATATACGTTATCCAAAATTTTGAAATTAAGCGAAATGGCACCTATTTGTAAAACAAATGAATTTTTGGCCTATTTTTCAATGAATATACAGTCCAAATATCAGCTTGATTCACCAAATACTTTTCTTTTAATCGTGGTCACGGTTTAGAAAAAAACAGTTTTGAGAAAAACGCGTTTGAAGTTAAATTTTAAGGTAGTTTTCATCCACGAAAATTAGACCTCAGGCAAAAATAGATAATTTTGCTCTCAAGAATTGCAATATTATTATTGAAGGGCTGTTTTGAAAGAGAAAAGATTATTTTCCAAGAAGAAAATTTAAAATACAGAAACATAATTTTATTAATAAATTTTATTTTTTCCCCAAGTTATTTTCTTATCGCTTCTTACCAAATTTTAAAAAATTATGCGATTTTAATAAATCATGAATCATTTTTTCAATGAAAACATTTCCCACAACTTCACCGTTTCTGATTTTTAAAAATAAATTCTTTAATGGCTGAAACCATTAAAAAAACATTTTCCAAAACGAAATTTCTATAAGCAAATTGCTGAATTTGATAATAATTCATTCATTTTCGAAAATCAGAAACAGTGAAGTTGTGAGAAATCTCTTCATTAAAAAAATGATTCATGATTTATTAAAATCGCATAATTTTTTAAAATTTGGTAAGAAGCGATAAGAAAAAAACTTGAGGCAAAAATGAAATTTATTAATAAAATTATTTGTCAGTATTTCAAATTTTTTTCATGGAAATTAATCTTTTCTCTTCCAAAATAGCCCTTCAAAAATAATATTGCTATTCTTGAAAGAAAAATTATCTATTTTTGCCTGAGGTCTGATTTTCGTGGATCAACTACCTTAAAGCCTTGACATCTTAAAAACTTTGTAATTCTGGAAGCGGCATTTTTTCATAAAATCCTTTTAGGAATCCGTTTTCGATAGTTCATAGATTCGAAAAATGCTAAAAAAAAATTTTTATTTTTTAGAACGCACAAGATGGAAGTCCCCCTTAAGTAATGCTTATTTTGTTGATAAAATGAAAGCGAAGAAAAACATTGTTTATTGCTGATAAATGTAAAAATGATCTAACATGAAGATAAATATATCTGAGAAGCAAGAGTTAGGAGTAAATTTAACGTTAGCCTAGTATTCTGAACAGAACTAATTATTAAAGACTGCTGTAGTGTGACTCGCACATAATATGCTCTTTATTCTAAATAAACGGGACGTAAAATACAAGAGGGGAATTTAAATTGGGTCCATAGGTTAGTAGTAAGATCAAAGCCGATTCTATGAGAAATATGTCTTTGTTTAATTTGAAAGGGGTTGATGCGTCACCTGTTTACCAGTTGAGTAAGGCATTATTGCAGTGAGGCGATAGTTAGGCTGGCACTTGAAAATGCATCGCATGCACTCGATAACCCACGTACGATCGAGTGCAGGGTGAGATTTGCACCCTCCGTGCTGTACTTATTGCCGTTACGAGGCCTCGCAGCTTCCATTGTCACGTGAAGGGTGCCCTCGTGCTCTCTTCGCAGCAGAAAAGCACTTCGCATTATATGTATAGGTAGGCCCCTACGAGGGTCCTCGAGGATTCGTTTGCTCGGAAAAAATTCATTTGCTGCCGCTGCCAGCTCGTCATCGCTGGCTTTCAGCCCCGAATGGACTCGAGATTGCGAAAAAGATGCTCGACGACTATACTCAAGTGAAATGAGATGTGCCAGATATGGCTATTACACTAGAAACCAACCAAGTGAAATTCTCCATTCCCTCTTTTCTACAATCATTTATACTTTCAAATTTCAACATTAATTTCAAATATTCAAATATTGTTGGTGTTCTTAGTTGGCTTTAGGGTCCAGAAGAAATGTAACTCAAAGTTTCATGCTTTCAAACGTTTCGACTCAGATTCGAGTCCTTATTAGGGAGAATTTATTTCTATAAAAAATACAATGGAAGAAATTTAAAAAATTTGCACGTGTGACCGATAAACATTGCCGTAAAAATGATATAAAACAATTGCAAGTGTGAAACTATAAAATTGATCTAAATAACTGAATTTGCAAAAACAATTTCCTGTAAAAATACTAAGAGGAGAAACTTAAAAAATTGCACATGTGACGGACAAACATTGTGGTAAAAACGATACAAATGAATTGTACATGTGAAACTATAAAATTGGTCTAAATAACTAAATTTACACAAAATAAAAACCGTACAAAAATTGTTTCTATAAAAATACAAAGGGAAGAAACTTAAAAAATGTGCACGTGTGACCGATGAAAATTGTGGTAAAAAATGATATAAAAGAATTGCAAGTGTGAAACTATAAACATGGTTTAAATAATTAAATTTGCAAAAAGAAATGAAAACTGTACAAAAGTTTTTTTGTAAAAATACTAAGGGGAGAAACTTGAAAAATTGCAAATGTGACGGATAAACATTGTAGTAAAACGATATAAATGAATTGTATATATGAAACTCTAAAATTGGTCTAAACAACTAAATTTACACAAAATAAAAACTTTTCTCTCTAAATCTTAATCAGTCAAAATCTACTGATTATCAGTGAAATTTGACTGATTCAAATAGCTCAAAAGAGGTTACTGCGAATCAGTCAAATTTCACTGATTACTTCAGTGAAAATTAACTGATTTAACAGTGGAAAATATTGTTTTCACTAATTAAACAGTGAAAATTAACTGATTTAACAGTGGAAAATATTGTTTTCACTGATGATTTAGTAAAAAGGTAAATCACTGATTCAATTAGTGAAAATTTGACTGATTCAGATTTAGAGAGTACAACAAATTTTTCTATAAAAATACAAAGGGAAGAACTTAACAAATTTGCAGCGTGTGACCGCTGAACATTATGTACCAGGAAAATTTTTGTACAGTTTTCGTTTTGTTCGCAAATTTAGTTATTTAGACCAATTTCATAGTTTCACACTTGCAATTCTTTTATATCATTTTTACCACGAACATCTAAATTTTGCGAAAAACCTCTGATACGAAGTATTTTATTGACTTTACCAAATTTTTTGGTTGCATCTAGTCTGTTGTCCAAAGTAAAAGAACTGTTAACTGACATTTTTGACGAAAATGAGTTTCTTGAAGAAATTCTGCATTTAACTGCGCTTGAAATTTTGAAAAAAACGCTTTAGTTTTTTTATTAGAGCAATGCAAAGAACGAAAAAACCAACTGAATTAAAAATTGTATTCGATAAAAAAAAACTTTAATTAACACAAATTTTGGAAACGCTTGTGAATATGTCACAGTTAAAGATTTAGGAAAGCTCTTTCGTCGGAAATATTTCGGGATATGAGCTACTTAACAAAAATGGACATTTTTTGATAAAACAAGATTTTGGCCTTTTTCTCAGTTTCAATCGAAATTCAGTTGACGGTTCTTTTATTTTGGACGGTAGTAATAAATTCTTGAAATTAGGTCTTATATTCTTCGCATACCTGTAAATTTATTTCTTGTAATTTGATACTGAAGCTCAAGTCAGTTTTATAATATTGTAGATGTGAATTACATTTTCTCAAAGTTACTAAATTTGTTTTACATTTCAAATGAATGAGAAAATTAAATGTACTTAAGACTCTTGAGGAACATATTTTCATCATGACACTCGCGCTAGATTTTCTATATATATTTCTGTAACTTTCAATAAATTACATAATTAAAATAATTTACTTTCTTCCAAATATCTCAATAAAGAAAAAGCAATCATAGATTTACATAAAATATACATTATGTCGAAAAATGTCCTAATGAGAATTTGTAAACCTCATTCAGGCAAATAATTTTCTATCTTAAAGGCATGTGATATCTGAGAAATTAGCAAATTTGATTGATTTTAGGTTTCTACATGTTTGTATCCAAATTACATAAAATTTAGGTTTGAAAATTTGTGAAATAGTGGTGAAGATAAAAACGTACGTAGATAGACTAATTTTGGTTTCACAACAGAAAAGAAATGCAATTTTAACAAAATATATCAGAAATTTTCTTTTTATCATTAAAACCCAAAGTATAGTCTATCTACGTCCGTTTTTATTTTCTGTAACATGTCCCAAATTTTAAAAATAAAATTTTATATATTTTGGACACAAGCATGTAGAAACTGAACTAAATTGTTCATATGAACTTTCTATTTTTCTTAAGTATCAAATGCCTTTAATTTTTTTTCGTATCTCACATATTTTGTATAAAACATGAAATTTTAAAATTTTAATCGCGTTTTTTGAAATTGAAAAGAAATATATATATATATGTTCTGTCAGAAACTGTGTCGGACAAAATTTGTATACTTTATTGATACAGACAATTTTGCATTGTTACTTTTCTTTTGTATTTGACATATTATGGTTAAAAAATTGAATTTTCGATTTTCAATATTTTAAATTGAAAAGAAAAATATACATATTATAAAAAAATATTGTAATTCAAATTTGTAGATTTTTATGTAGTAAACAATTTTGTATCATAATTTTTTTCGTACCCTGTATAATTTAACTGGAAAATGAAATTTAGATATTGACTTTTTTCAAGTTTTAATATACTGTAACTTTCTTAATTTTAGTTGAATTGAAAAATGTTAATAGGATAATTAGTTGAGATTTATGAGCACTATCAGAAACCACTATTGGAATTTGGGATTATTCGAAAAACACAAAAAATGCTATTATTTTCTCAAGTTTGATCGGATATCGCTGGTTAACGATCAGACAGACACTTTCGTAAAAACGGTTTTTTCTGACTCAGGGGGTCTCAAAACGTAAAAATTTGACAAAAATTTCGAAATTCATTCTTCACATACAACTGATACCTTCTCATTTATTTATTTATTTTAATCATGTTACCATAGTTTTATTCAAATGCGATAAAAAGTTTCAAAAAGTACATCTCTTATTGTGTTTTTGTATAAAATTTCGAGTGAAAATTCGGAAAATTAGGGAAGGTACACTCCTTGCAGCTGAACTCCTTTAGTTTGCAATGGCTTTCTGTGATCATGAAATAACGGTAACGGCTCAGCTGAAAAAAAAAAAAAAACTACGTTAGTATATAGTGTGACCTTGTTCGTGAACAAAGGATTTTACAAAAAAAATTTTTTACAGTTACAGTGATATTTTTTCCAAAAAAGTCGATTTTTTAAGGTCGAAAAATTGAGTTTTCCGCCAAAATATAACCCCTAAACTAAATCTTTTTCTGAGTCTACGATGTGATAACTTGCCCTAGTATGGAATGAAAAGACAATGTATGACGATCGAATGATTGACAATCATAAACATAAATTCGATATCTTTTCTAACATTGATGATTTTTCCACCTAAATAATAAATGTCTCGATTCTTGATTTTAATATGAAGAAAATTGGACAATCCGATGAATATCTATGGAGTTATAATTGAAGATTAAAATTCTCGTTTTAAAAGTTTAATCGAAGCATAGCAGTTGATTGAGTACTAGATTTAATAAAAAGTAATAATGTAAAAGCTTACTTTTAGAGTAGAGTGTACATACTGTAGATGGTGGCATGAGGCAATGAAGTGGCAACACGGCGTTTCAGGGGTCGTGAACGGGGCTGAGATTGATACCCACAGTCACGTCGAGGCTTGCGAAGAAGAGGTGTCGAGAAACTGGATTGAGGAAATGGGAAGGGAAGAAAGGCTCGAGGGTGGCTTTACTTCCCGGGATGGAAGCGCTTTGCGTGGTTACATCCGTTTCTCACCATGTCAAGCTACGCGAAACTCGATTTTCCCTTTGAAAACAGACGAAGAAGAGAAGAGTTTCCCGTTAATGGATTAGTTTCATCGCTTTTGCGAAACACCGTACTGAAACCGATACACCAAAAAAATTAATTTCAAGCTCATGAACATTATCCATTACTACTATTTCCTAACAGCACATTTCATCAGTTCTTTTAATCAAATAAAAAATAATAGTAACTCAAAAACTAAGCATTTCACAACTCATTTTTGCGTACTAGCTCTCAAACACGTAAGGTAGATTACCGATAATGATAATTTCAGTGGAAAGTTAGAGGATATAATTTCAAGTGATGCAGGTATAATGATTTTGTGGAGCGATAATACGTCTTGTGAAATGTTGCCATGTCAGAGAGCATTGCAGCGATAAACATAGTGTTTGAGGCGCCTGTACTTGGAGAACACGGGATCTTAGATCGCTAATTAGTTTATCTAGGTATAATCTTGTACAGTTAATCCGCGTTGGTGAGGAACGCGCTTGCCAGCCATTCGTCCCCCTTTATAACTAAATCTTAATTAAGCAACCCTCAAGCATGGGACGTAGAGAATAATTCGGCCTCCTTAGGATTACCTTTCCTATACTCTGCAAGCTTAATTTCTTTACGTGTGTGTGAACACGTACTAACCAATACCACGTGGAATTCCGAACTGTTTTCGTATGCGGGTCTTATATAGCTGATATAAACTAGATGCTCGACCTCAAGTAACGCACAACTCTGATTTTCGCGAATTCATCATATGGTAATGAACTACCCGTATAGGAAAATTTCATGGCGCTGGCCAGCGCCAGACCAGACTGTCTGGTTTCCAGTTCTGGCGCTAACTGTAAGGCCTGGTCTGGGGCTGGCCAGAACTGTAACGTTTTTGTACGATCAGCTGTTGGTCAGCGGCTGGCCAGCCACAAGCCAGTGACTGGTCAGCCACTAGTTCGCGGCTGGTTACCCACTAATTGGTGGTCAGTTAATAAAGTTTTGGTTGAAAAACCAATTTAATTGAACATATATCGATTTCGATTAAAAATCCTAACTTCTCAAAGTAATTCAATCCTTTCTTATATTCTTGTTTATTAGATACACGGGGTTTGTACTTACCTTTTAATTAAGAAATAGATCACCGCTCAGAAACTCTTGACAGTTTATTCGATTTGTCAACACGTTTGAGCAATGAAGACTAGCAAAATGACGCTCAAAGTCACAACTCAATCTTTGCAATTCTTGGAATTAAAAAGTAAGTAGTTGCAATATTTGCAAAATGGAGATACTTGTTTCCGGTCGGGTAATAAATGTTTCCAATAAATTTATACTAACCTATGAATTTTTCGAAACTTGAAAAAAAAATTTTCGTTCGCCACATACAAACTTCTTTGTCATGGAATGCTGCCCAGCGCCAGATCTGGGCTCGAATCCCAACGCAGTCTAAGCGTCTTTTTCCACAGTAAGATTTTAAATTCTTTAAAATTTTAACCATAATGTGTGAAATACGAAAAAAACATATAAATGCAAAATTGTTTACTTCAATAAGGTCTACAAATTTTCTTTGACACAGTTTGTGATAAAATGTATATTTTTTGTTTGAGTTTAAAAAAATACGATTAAATTTAAAAAATTTCATTTCTTAAACAAAATATGTGAGATACGAAATCCGTGTAGAAAAATTTCATTGCGTTGGCCAGCGCCAGACCAGACTGTCTGGTTTCCAGTTCTGGCGCTGACTTTAAGGTCTGGTCTGGGGCTGGCCAGAACTGTTATTTTTAGAAATTTATAAAAAAAAAATTTCTTTCGCCACATACAAACATTTTTGTCATGGAATGCTGACCAGCGCCAGATCTGAGCCAGACCAGAACTTCCAGACTAGTCGGCCTGGACATTGCCAGACCTGGGCCAGATTAGACATTAGACTTTCACTAAACTTTTCCACGCGGGTAGTGTTGTAGTTACCATCGTTATCCATACTAAATTGCTTTTACTTATAATGCAATTATTAGGCTCTTCTTTTATAGAGCCAAATGTAGACTTCAGATTTCCGATAACGTTTTACAAAGATTTACATACTTGTAAACCTGTAAGTGGTTTTATTAAATTATACTTTCGAACCGGTTCTGCAATGTTAATATTTTCTAGTTTCATGGAAATAATAATAATTAACGTTTATTCCAATGGAAATTCAGCTAAAAATGTTGTTTTGACTACGAGAGTGAATGATTAATCTACTTAATGCTTGAGATTGTGAAGAAGCCTATTCTGGGGACGTTTACATAAATCGGACATTCATGCTTAATGGTTTCGAAGTTTCTGCGATAACGGTCTTGAAACAGAGTATCGTCTATATATATACATATAAGCTTAAATATATATATATATATATGGCATAGATAGTGTCGTAAAAACGCACTTTCTTCTGCAAGATCGTTAAATGGTCCGAGACGACTCGTTTCTGGGGCCATCTTGTTCTGGGCTTACGCAATTGCTGCGTAAATGAAGCGGCGAAGCAACGATGATATCGTTTCTGGAATTTAAAGTCCGCCTCTCTCACCCAGTTATCAAATTAACGAGGAGAATTATATGGCTCCGTAAAACTTCAACGGACTTGTGGTTTATTGCCAAGACCGCTCTCAAAACAATTCCATGACCTAAAGCTCGTGCAAGGCCATGGAAAAACAATTGCAGCAATAACCAGACCTGCAGACAGTCAAGAGAGTCAGTAGAAATTGCAACTGTGGTTTCCTCGAGGATTATCGATCCTTGAAACATAAAACCAGAAGAAGAAGTAACAAAAAGGAATGAATCATTATTCTTACTCTAAGAGTTCGAGGTTCAAGATACTACGAAGCTCAACATTTTCTCCATTTGATATTTGATATTTAAGTTGAAAACTTTTGTATTATTCTTTTTTGATTTTCTCAATTTTTATTACATTTTTCATTGGATACATAAAATGAAAAATGATTTTGTAGATTAATGATAAAAAAATTTGACCGCTTCGCGAGCATATTCTCATCGCGCGCTTCGCTTGCAAGTTTGAGCGCGCCTGGGACGCGCGATTCGATCGTCGAACTTCGCGCTCGATCTTATATTCTTCGCATATACATGTATATAACTTTATTTCTTGTCAAATTAATTAGGAGATTTTGGAAATTTTTGTCACTGTCGACCGGCTATCGAAAGACCTGGGCTCGAATCCCAGCGCAGTCGAAAGCGCCTTTTTTTCAACAGAAGGACTTTCAAATTCTTTAAATATTTATTTCTTGTAATTTGATATTGAAGTTCAAGTCAATTTTATAATATTGTAAATGTGAATTACATTTTCACAAAGTTACTAAATTATTTTTTGATTTGAAACGTGAAAAGGAATTAAATTTACTTAAGGTTCTATCAGCTTTAAGAAGCACATTCTCATCATGAAACTCGCGCTCGATTTTCTGTATATATTTCTGTGACGTTCTAATTGTTGACCTCATTTAGGCAAATAATTTTTCATCTTGAGGTTTCTTCCCGCGTGGAAAAATTTTATGGCAGTCTATTGTTTGATCTGGCCCAGGTTTGGCAATGTCCAGACCGGCTGGTCTGGAATTTCTGGTCAGGCTCAGATCTGGCGCTGGTCAGCATTTCATGACAAAAATGTTTGTATGTGGCGAAAGAAATTTTTTTTTATAAATTTCTAAAAATAACAGTTCTGGCCAGCTCGAGACCAGACCTTAAAGTCAGCGCCAGAACTGGAAACCAGACAGTCTGGTCTGGCGCTGGCCAACGCAATGAAATTTTTCCACACGGATTTCGTATCTCACATATTTTGTTTAAGAAATGAAATTTTTTAATTTTAATCGTATTTTTTGAAATTCAAACAAAAAATATACATTTTATCACAAACTGTGTCAAACAAAATTTGTAGACCTTATTGAAGTAAACAATTTTGCATTTATATGTTTTTTTCTTATTTCACATATTATGGTTAAAATTTTAAAGAATTTAAAATCTTTCTGTGGAAAAAAGACGCTTAGACTGCGTTGGGATTCGAGCCCAGGTCTTTTGATTGCCGGTCGACTGCTCTAAGCATTTTTTTAAATTAAAAATAAAAATATACATCTTATCAACAAAAGTTACGATTCAAACTTGTAGTTTTTTTTATAGTGAACAATTTTGTATCATAACGTTTTTTCGTATCTCGTATAATTCAACTGGCATATAAATATTAACTTTTTTCAAGCTTTAACATACTGTAACTTTCCTAATTTTGGTTTAATCGAAAAGTGTTATTAGGATAGTTTTTTCTGACTCAGGGGGTCTCAAAACGTGAAGATATGGTGAAAGTTCCGAAAGTGATTTTTCACATAAAACAAATACCTTCTCATATGATGAGAATGAAAAAAGAATAATGAAAAATAAAATAAATAAGATCTTTTTCTTGTAACAATTATGACTCAGAGAGAAAATTAATAAGTCTATCCCAGCATCCCAACATCCCTTCCGTACAAAGTACGATCCCCTCGGACATGACCAATCGTCGGGCAATTTGTCGAACAGCTCCCGACGCCATTTCCACGCTTTTCGAGGTCCATCGAGTTCCGCAATGTACGGATATGTATCAGTGGTTGGTCGCGAAAGACGGGGTCACGTAATAGCATTTATGGAGTGTGTTGAGTGTTGAGTATGCTTGAGTGCACACTCATTCATAGACAGCCAAACACACATACCCCGAAATATGCTCTCATTGGCGCAACATCGCCTCGCTATTAAACAGTTTATTTTTCATAGAAAATATTTCAACACTTTTTGCTCTAGAATTCATATTTGAATTCAGTGAGAATTTTTTAATTTCATTTAAGGGTATGTGATATTTGAGAAAAGTAGAAAGTTCATGTAAACAATTTGATCTAGTTTCTACATGTTTGTGTCAAAAATACGTAAAATTTTCTTTTCAAAATTTGGGAAATGGCAGAGAAGATAGAAACGGACGTAGAGAAATTATAATTGGTTCTGACAATGAAAAAAAAATTTCCGATATATTTTGCTAAAATTGAACTTTTTTAAATTTTCGAAATCAGAAATAGTCTATCTACTTCTGTTTTTGTTTTTTCTACCCTTTCCCAAACTTTGAAATGAAAATTTTATGTACTTTAGACACAAACATGTAAAAATATAAAATCGATAAAATATGCTAATTTCCTAAGTATCACATGCCTTTAATTCAACACATTAAGATTTTCTGGCTTTATTAAAATTCTACGTTGGCCATCATTGGCAAAAGATGTCAACTTTTGCGTTACATTGAAGTAACAATCCCCTAGCTGAAATGTAAGAAGTTCAATTATTAATAATATGTTACGAATAATAGAGAGTATAAATCAAAAAGTTGAATAGTTGAAAAACGAAAAATTTGATGAATAAAAGTGGTGCCTACGCCGCTGAGTCAGTGGCATGACTGGCATGGTATATGATGCCGGCACATAATAGTTATCAGTGAGGGTGATTTTTTTCCCGACTTACTGGGGTGGAAACGATTTCAAGTTTTATAAAATAGAAAATAAAATCATCGAGTATCGACCTGTATATGGACTCCTCATAGGAAAATGATAGCCATAGTAACGAACATCCTCCTGTCTCTATTACCTACTAACTACTTCATCCTCCATCGCTGTATTTGCCCCTGGATATAATCTCAAACACGTGACCTCTCTTTGTATCCCTCATCAAAACACACACACTCCATATATAGTTACTCATTTTTCTTTCCTCGAAATCATACATCTCTATTTGCACTTATCAGTCTCTAAATTGGATGCTGAGATTTCACATCAAACAAGCTCTACGGAAAACGGATAAACTGCCAATTATCTCACCCTTGAATTTAAGCTTGGTACGCTATATAAAGTATTTTCATTCCCATCCAAGTGAACACAAAGTAACAATTTAGATGATATGTTAATTTTTTTAATTATATGAAAGTTATTATGCAAATGGCATTCTGAAAAAAGGTATAAGGTATTCGTTATTCATAGACCGAAAAAATTTAAACAAAACTTGATCTTATATCATGAAGTAGATATAGACGGAAAAAAAGTGCAGCTGTGAGAGGGAAGTTAATCCTCTCCCTAAATCCAAAACTGTGAAAAACCACTGTTTCGAATTTTATAAGTCTTCCACATAGAATCTGTGAAATTTAACTGATATCACTGGGGAGACTCACTGGTTGACTAGCGAATTCCACTGTTGCCTAGTATATTTCACTGATTAACTAGTGAGTTTCCCGAGTGGAATCAGGTAAATTCCACTGATTTCTATATGGAAGACATATAACATTCGAAACAATGGCTTTTCACTGTAAATCAGTGAGTTTTTACTGATTCAGATTTAAAGAGCTTGTTACAGTTAAACATTTAGCTGGAAATGAAAAAGTGAATGTAAGAAGATTTTTGAATCAGCTAAAGTAAATATCTTTCACCAATTTAACAGTTTTGGCGATATCATTTTATCATACTGTCTTTATCTAAAAATAAATTGGAAATAGTTTGTTCAAAAATATATCTTATATTCTGTTCCACAAGAAAAGGTACGCGTTTACTTGGAAAGTTTTGAAGAAAACCTCATTTTTCTTTTTTGGCACAACAGTGCGCATAAATCACTAGGGCGCACTCACCTAATAAACCGTCCAATCGTTGTTGTTCTGGATAATGGCCTGGCACCTTCTGGGCATGCTCTCGACTAGTTTTTCGGCATATTTCGTAGTTAGAAAGCTCCATACCTCCTTAATTCGTCGATAGAGCTGCTTCAGGGTGAAGAAACTCCTTCCTTCAAGTTTCCTCTTCACGACAATCCACACATTTTCTATTGGATTCGCATCAGGAGATTGTGAAGGCCAGTCCAAGGTCATGATGCCATTTTCCGCTTTTCAGAACATGCAGAACATGGTGACTGCGATGTTTGGGGTCCTTGTCCTCTTCAAGGATCCAATCCTTATTGTTGGCTCCAAACATCTTCTCTGCAGATCTCAGAAGGCCATGTTCGTAGATTTGAAGCATTTTTTGAGCGTTGAGGTTCTCAGTAAAAAGCTCTAAACAGCCAAAATCGCGCTAAGAGAAACATCCCCCAAACATGAATCTTTATGGGGTGTTTAACAGTTCGCTGGAGGAAACGCTCTCCAGTGGCTGACCAGGCACGTTTTATGGGAACCCATGCCCAAAAGGACGTTTCGTCCGAAAAAAGTACATTGGACCAATCGCGATCTACATTTTCCGTAGCTCATGCCAAGCGTTTTTTCATGTGAACCTCTGAGAGCAGGGGTTTGTGCCTCGTGGGACGGTACTGCACTTTCGCCCCAGCTAATCTCCGTCTTATGGTGTTTATACTAACGTGTAGTCTTTTCTCCGCTAGTTTAGCTTTTGCTTCACGCAGCCGGAGAGTTGGGTTGCGCTTGAACAGTGCAAAGATCATCTTATCCTCCTTACTGGACGTTGTTCGCGTCTCTCCTTTCCCTGGCAGGTCATCGACGGCTGTCGTGTTCCTATACCGCTCTACCCATATTTTCACAAAGTGCTTAGACTTTTTAAGCACTTTGGCAGCAGCTGAGTATGAAAGATGTGGTCCGCGTGCATGGCTGCACAAAAAAACCGCTTCGTAACGTTTAGCGTAGATAGCACTCATAGCTTAATGTTGTGTAATATCTGACACTTCGAACAACACTGAAACGAATCGGTGGTTGCGTCGTAGCCCTTCGAACGTACAGTCAGGACATAAAAGAAAGGAATAAAAATCTTTGAAACTTTCTGAGAGAACGCGTACCTTTTCTTGTTCAAGTAATGAGAAATAGTAAATAAGCTATAAGTCTGGCTACTAAATTTGAATTTAGTTAGAACATAGATATTCACTTCCATGATACCAGACAAACAAGTGACTAAGATAATAATTTTTATGGGGCCATCCATATACCACGTGGACAGCTTAGGGGGGAGGGGGGTTATGGCGAAATTTCACTCTTGTCCACGAGGGGGTCAGGCTAGAAACCACGTGGACATAGGTTCCCTTAACTCTGTGAAAAATATTCTGAAATGAGACAAGGCATACTCGAGGTACACGCGAGTTTTTTATATTTTATATATTTGAAAATGGCCTGGGGCTTGTTGCCCCCGTGTGGGTGAAAGTCAAAATGCACAAACTAGAGTTTGCTGTAGGGGTTAAGAAAAACATTGCACAATTTGGAGGATACAATATTTAAAGTATACCCATTGAAGCCACAGGGGTGTTCATAAAAAATCCACGGGAGGGGGGGGGGGGGTCAGAAAGTGATGAAAAATTGCCCACGTGGTATATGGATGGCCCCTATTCTCATTTCATCTGAATCCTTCGTTAATTTTAAGGTATAAAAACAATACTCAATTTAGCGAAAAGTTATTCTTTTTAGTTACAAATTTGGTGACAAATCCTGTTTTAGTCTAACAGTTCATAGAATCTAACTAAAAGTTTTATATAATCTAGTTATATAGATTTTCCAAGTTCATTAAAATCTTGATTCGCTCGGTCGCCTATTCAAATTTTTTTCCGTGTAGATTAGTTTTAATATAGATCCGTATGTTTATCTTGAAAAGGTGTTTTCGCCCTCCTTCCGGTATGTGTGTAATGTGGTGGCCAGGAAAGAGTCTCTTTCTCGTGTCTTGTGCAATGAAATAATTAATAAGTTGTGTGCGCGACGGCGTAAACCCTCGGGGGTTGGCGCGCTAAATTCCACGGGAGTTGTTATACTTTGAGTGGAAGGGTGGTGAGGAGTTGAGCCATAGTCGTGAACAAGTAGAAAGCGTCGGGATGAGCCTGATGAGGCTGTTGATACAATCACTAGGGACGGAGTGGGAGGCATTGCAGAGGCGAATGAGGAAGCAGGAGTGAGGAGGACACGAGAGCTTGAGGGGTGGAAGTGGTGGCGGCCTATTACCAGGAACCAACCCTTGCCAACATCCGCCAAGCCGACATTACCCGCACCCGTGCCCCGTGCTAACTGTGTGTATGTTGAACACGCGATCCCGTGTTACCTCATTCCACCGTTGTAGCGCTTACCACCTCAGGCCACCCCTCACCGAATCACGAGCTCGAGTCCGAGCCCATCCTGTTTCCACCCCCTTCCCGCTAGCAGGCGAACCCGAACATGCTGTCACAGAGGCGTCGAGCACCTGTTTCCTCCAAATTGACACGTTGCCTTTCCCATCCCATCCCCCCCCCCCTTTACCCACTCACATTACGAGTTCATCACCCCACCACCCCTCCGCTGGACCTTGTTCTCGGTCAAGTTTCATCACACAAATATATTGTCGTCGTACACCCTTTGGAATGAGGATGATTCAAACATATTATAGTAACACGATTGAGCAAAACGAGATTCCTTCATGATTTATAAGCTTCTTTTGCTTTTACATGGAGATCAATTTTCGATAATCATGTTAACTGGACATTTATGGATATGCTTCTTAAGGGCATATGTGATACTTGAGAAAAGTAGCAAGTTCATATGAACAATTTCAAAATCAAAAGTAGACTATCTACGTCTGTTTTTATCTTCTGTAACATTTCCGAAATTTTGGAAACAAAATTTTATGGTCTTTGGACACAAACATGTAGAAACTTAAAATCAATAAAACTTGCTGGTTTCCTAAGTATCACATGTCCTTAAGGGGGTCTTCTACCTTATTGGTTAAAAAAAATCGATTTTTTTTTTTGCATTTTTGTGGCCTAGAAGATGCTAGAAATATAATCTTAAAAGGGTATAACCGAAATATTATTATTTCGGGGTTTCCAGAGCCGTCAAATATAGCTCCGCTCCACTCCGCGATTCATGCATGAATATCTTTAAATGCGATTTCCCAAAAGTTGCGTTTTTGCAACTGGTTGACATGATATCTCGAAAAGTAATTGATTGATTAATTGAAGTTATATATCAAAATTTGTGAAAAACATGTGCCTGTCGTCTGATTTTTTTATTTAAACAATTTTTACAGATGTTTTTAACCTCGAAAACATGAAAAAAAAAATTTTTTTTTTTTTAAAGTTGACTGTTCTGCGAAATTTTCAAATTTTGAAAATCCCATCTGTCAAACGATAGCCAAGGTGATAAAAAAACTAAATCATTTTGATTTTTTTATTTCAGACGATTTTTATGAGCTGAATCGTGTCAACCATTTGTGTATGCATTTTTTGCAAGGGACACTTCAAGGTCAAGTCACGGTCAAATCGAAGACGGCAAATTTTTAGTAAAATTAGTGTTAAATGTATTTAAATAAACAAGTTGAATGCAACAAACCGCATCTCGATTGCGTTTTTAGTTTTCCTTTAACTAATATTAAAAAAACAGTGTCAAAAATGAAGCCACAAGATAGAAGACCCCCTTAAATCATTTAATTTATGGCTATATTTAACTGCGCTAAACAAATATTTAATGTATCGAAAATCGATCTTTTAGATACATTAAGAGACCATATGAAACTGGAAAAAATTTCTTAGGGAATTTTCCCTGAAATTTCGGGACGCTTATGTCCCGAATTCACTCAAGCATTTGTTATAAAAGATTCCCGAAGCTCCGTAAATTTTAGGAAATTTTCCCTACATTTTTAGTAAAGTGCCAGACGTTTTCAGGAAATTCCCTAGAATGTTAGTGAAAATCATTATCCCGAAGAAAAATGTGGAATAATCCCTAAGAAATTGTAGAGAAATTTCCCAAAATTTTTTACAGTACAGTTATTTTGTACCACAAACGAACTTTTCACTTGATTTAACTAAACTGCAGTCTTATCCTAAATCAAATTGTATTTTTTATCACTTAAAAAAATGTAGTATGTGACAACTCATCTAAGAAGTACTATTTTAATCATTTACGTTTGTCGGAATCCCACCTGAAGAAAAGTGAAGAATTTGTGCTGAAAAATGGACAGCAGAATTTTCGAAATAATTATCTTGAATGAAAAATTTGTGCAAACTGTCTATAAAAAATGGGAAATACGGAGTTTGTGTATAGTAAAGTTAGAAGACAATAAATCTGCAAAAAAAGAGGCAGAAAAATTTGCAAGCAAGGCTTTACAGAAATACAAATTATTATCATATTTATATATCGATACCCACGTTCTAATATGTCGTATCCCACATTTGGAAAATTTTTCAGGAAACGATAAAAACGTCTTGCTAGCACAAATAAATAAATGTAAACAAATTTTTGTTTTATACGTTCATAAAAATGCATAAATAATAATAATTAAAGCAAAAAAAATTATTTGAATAAATTTTATGATATTTATGTGGGTTACGCAAGAAGAAAAAATTAAAATGTATTTTAGAAATAAAATTGATTTAATCGTTCTATAATTAAATATTGTTTCATCCCATACATAACATTTTTCTCTCTTATTTTGTATTATTTAATTCATAATTATTATAATATAACATTATTGATACATTTTATTTTGACTATCTTTAATATTGCTTAAAACATTTTTTTTTCATTTTAAGTACTCTTAATTTTTTTTTTTTTTACTTCAGGTACATTTTCTTGCTGAGATTGCTGAAAATTTCTTGTCCTCTTTCGTCAGGTATTATCACAATTTTTTTTATAATTAATATCATTATCTTCAAGTTTTTAAAATCTATTATTAGTACGCAGTACTTTGCTTTTAACACCAAGATTAACTTGATTAGCTTTTCGTTTCTTACTCTTAGTCTTTTCAGTTACCTTAACTATATTTTTACTCTCGGCTTCCAAATTTTTTATTGATGGAGATTGGTCAGAAGCAGAGTCAGTATCATCAATATATTTTATATTATCATAGAAGCAGTGTGTATCTCTCAGCAAGACTTTTTTTAATGCCTGTAATTGTTGCCATTTATTTTTAGTTCTTTTTAAGCGATCTACAAACAAAGGTTTCAGCGGATGCTCTAGATTTAATTGGAGTTGTAAAAATATTATTTGTAATTACCTTCTTACTGATTTTATTAAATAATTTCTCAAAATAAACTTGAGACTAATCACAAAATAAAAATTGACTGTCACATCGCTGGCGCTGACTTAACCAATGGATGTGGGATACGACATATTAGAATTAGTGAAAATCGGCATGTGGGATACGACATATTAGATTATTTATTTAAAAATATTAAATAAACAATTTGACTCACAAGATTTTAATATAAGCTGTAAAACATTATTATTAATCCATTTTTCAAAAAAAGTCAATTTCTCAAATTTTGTGGGATACGACATATTAGAACGTGGGTATCGATATGTTAATTTACTCAATATTATTTGAGTACAAATTAATTAGTTGAGTTCGAAATTTTGGCCACTGCCTACATTATCGGAGAAGCAGTCGAAAGCGTTTTTTTCCACAGAAAGATTTCAAATTCTTTAAATTATTTGATTATTAATTGTAGTTTTATTCTTAGATGTTTAAACTTCATTAGTTCTAAAAATATTCAGAACTGTGCAAAAATCCACGTTTATACAGAAGGTATTGCAGGTGCCATTTTTTACTATCTAATGTGACATATTTGAGGACGTGTCTGCTATTATATTGAAGAAAGAGAGCAGAAGTCTATTTTAACTGGAGAAGCTATTTTTTTTTCTTGTGAGATGAGTCACAGAAAATAGTGATTTCACAGTTTTCTGATTCCGAAAGCTTATTTTTATCGAATTTTTATTCATTATGTTATTTTGGCATTGGGTCAGATTCTTTTTATTTTCACATTTAAATTATCAATGGCAGATATATAAAAAAAAACCTAAAAAGTAAGGCAAACGTTTAATTCGGCCACATATGGGGGCCCTCTTCAGTGTCATAAGTTAAAAGATTAATTGAAAATTCCATTTAAGGATTAAAATATAGGAGATTACTCAAATAGAATGAAAATTGGCACGATGAGTCAGCAACGATTAAAATATAGTAATTCAGTCTTGTTCTATACATAGATAAATTAATATGCATTTAAACTGTTGTGATTATTCTGAGCTAAAACAGGAATTAAGTCCTAGGAAGGAAATAACTGTATGAGCGTGGTTTTTTGCATACTTTCTGTTAGCATATGTAGATTGAACTTCACATCTCCCGCTGGTAGGGAGAAAAATGTCTGAAGGTCGTGTGAATATCAAAGGGTTCAAGTATATATGCAATGGCTTTATTTCTTTTTGTTTGAACTTCAAGTACTTTCCGATATTGTAAAACTATTTATTAACTGCAATTAACTATACTAATGACTTATAATTTTCTTTAATCACTATTTATGTTATTCTCGTAGTTGATGGCTGTCCATAGGACCTAAAAACTGAAAATGCTATAGGTAAGGTAAAGAAATATTGCGATTAGAACTGTAACAATTGCAGTAAGATAAAATTCTCTTCGTGAGTGAAGGGTGTTAAAATTATTATACATATTTTAATCTCCAAGTCAATTTTTTAATTGGTCAAATATATATATATATATATTCTTTCTAGAAAATTTGATATTTATGTACAGGTATATAAACATAAATTTTTCCACAAAAATAAAACTTTAGGATTGAAACACTTTGAATATTTTAAAATTTGCCTTTGATGTGAAAAATTATATTCCATTTCCTTAATACATTCATTTAATCCATTCTAATCGAGATTGTTAGAGACGGTGTTTCAGTACTAAAATTAAAATTTCGTCATTATGTACATAAGATTAAAAATTCCGTGAAAGATCGTCTAAAGTTATACCAGATATTCAGTAAGAAATCTTATTCCATACGTTAACTCAAATAGATTATTACAAAAATCAAAATGTAAATTTAGACAGTTGTTTTTGAAAAGCAGGATTTAGAACTTCATTCGACTACATTAATTCTATAAATAATCTTATTGATCCTTAAACTTTTGGAATGCTCTGTACCCGATTCTATTACTTCTGCTCGACGAGATACATATGCGCGTGCTTATGCAAAGCGGAAATGAAACGTCATCGAAGAAGAGTCGGATGGGAAGAAGATGCGCTCCTGCTGTCGCGGCACTCCAGAAATAAAGATTGTTAGGAAGAAACTTGGAGAAGTGAACGAATAAATGCCTGGATTCAAGGAATGATAGAATCTGTGATAGTATATAGCAAGGGTGGAATAAAAGATTCTTTCGATCGATAGAGTTTTGTGAAGAGCAGTGGAAAAGGAGGATTCAATAAATGAGTAAATTAAAGCGGACATTCTGAAAACTTGATTACCTATGTAGGCTCTATTAATTAATTTTTCTCGATTTTCCCTCTTCCTCTATCGTAGCCTTTCTTTTGCCAACCGCGTAATTCCGAGTGCATTATTCGCGGCACGTCTAGTGCTAGAAGCTTCCCCTATTTTTCTCGAGTACTCCTACACCCCCATTCCCATCCCCATCCTCACCTCGTGAGACCTTTGTTCCTCATTTACTTTTTATCTCGACAGTGGTGGCGATATAACCCCGCCCAATCGCCATCTCTTGTTCCCTTGAATCATCCCCAACCCACGAGCCTTACAGGTACTTATCCGTGCTACCATGAAACTCCATTCGTGTTGGTTTCACGGATGAGACGGTCTATGTCATCTTTTTTCTCTCTTTCTCATCCCCTCGGTATCAATGCTTTCGTCTCAGCGTTACCACTCAGTTCTTTATTTCGCTAAAATCCCGAGGGATTTCGGGGATCGCGCTTTCCTTTGGGAATATTATGAGATTGCAAGAAATTCCTCCCCTATTTATCTGACTTTTCCTACCTTTTTCTAGATTCCTTTGCAAAATAAGAGGCAGAAAGCCCCTCGTGTTTTACAGATTTTGCTCTCACAGGCTTTCAAAAAAGTATTGTACCAGAACACTGCTTGATTCGCTACTTCCGTTATATTCATCCAGGAATTGCTTAGAGACAAGTCTTCTCTTTTTCTTTCATCACAAGAGGTTGTTTTGCATAGACAACATTGAACAGTTGGAATTCTAGTACTGTAATCTCAAGTGTTTTGTCTCTCCGTGGTGGAAGGAATGACGTTTTATCACAGGGGTGAATAACTCGCGTGTGTAACTGGATAGCGTAAAAGTTTCCGAGTCTCGAGTTTCTGGAATATTGAATTTCAAAACTACTTTGCATTCAAATTCTGGCATCGCATGTTTCAGAGGCAAATACAAAAAATGTGGTAGAAGAGGAAGCTACTATTCCGTTCCAGTCAAATTCTGTACGTATAAAATGTTGGGTTCATGTTTGGAAAAAGTGCTTCACAAAAGGTACATAGAAATTGATTTAGTATAAAATCCAAATAGCTACATGGAGAAAATTTCATACTAAATATTACAATGCTCGCATCATAACAGTGGAACACACAGAAATAATCAGAAAAATTAAATTGGACACCCAAGTAGGGTTATCCGACACTGACGATCGGAACGACATCGTTCCAGTTTCGGTTTTCCAGTACTGGATTCCGACACTGGACCGACATCGTTTATACAACCGGAACGACGTCGTTCCTATGTAGGGTTCTCAGTACCGGAATGATGTCGGCAACCCGGTACTGGATTGCAGACTTAAAACCATTGTTGAATCGACACTGGATTCCAATTTTTATTGAATATGTTTAAATAAAGATGGTCAAAACCCAAATTTCTTAAGTATCAATGGATTTCTTATAATCGCTGTTGCAAATTTTATTTTATAGAATTCATCATAATTATTTTCAATCGAAAATAATGATTTTAATTATGCAATTTTATTGAATTTGGTAATTGGATAAGTTATTCCTAGAAATAGTTCCATTAAAAATTCATATAATTTTTTTAGACTTTTTTAATTTGTACTAAAATTCTAGTTAATTTTAATTAAATAATTAATTAAAATAACTAATTAATTAATTTTAATTGATTAAAATAAATTTTTAGTTAATTTCAATCGATTTTAAATCACTTAAATTTGCATTTTTATGTCAATAAATATAAATTTTAATAAAATTTGATAATTTGTTAGAAAATAGTAAATTTTCGTACTTTAAACTTGAAACCTCATATTTCCAGAGTAAATCATAATTTATTAGTCTTTCAATATACCTGAATATCCTTTGTAAGCGATATTTAGAAACATCTGATAGCCAGCCGCTTATTTTTCGTTGCTTGTCCAGATATGAAATGTCTTACTCAAGTAGTGTCTTTTTCTTTTTTGAACCTAGAGGTTATTTATATATCGGCGCGGTGAAAAAATGAATGACATAAATAGTAAAATAGAACAAAATCGGAAAAGAATTAAAGGACTCAAGAATTAAATAGTTGTTTTGAAAGTGAAATTTACAGTTCCAATAATATAAGTGAGAATAACTCGAATTTTCATACTGCTAATGATATTAAAGAAACGCAGACGCAATATGAGTAAGGAGGTATGAAGCGAAATTGAAAATGGAAAAATTAGTTCGTTTTTATATTTATTAGTATTGATTATAAGCTTCGAAATTCGATTTAAATAAATATTATGAAAACTAAATTATTGTTCATATTTATTGTATTTAAAATTCCGATACCAAATAAGTGTCGTCCATTTATAATGGAACGATATTGGAGTCCAGTATCGGAACGATATTGAAATCCAGTATCGGAACGATGTTGGAATCCAGTACCGAATCGGTCTTACATTTCGATATTCATGCGACACCGATCCAGTGTCGAACACCGATGTCATTCCGACACTGGAATGTCGGCTCCCGACATCGGAACGGCATTGTTCCAATACTGGAAAACTGGAACCCCACTTGGGCATGTGTAAAATCACCATTTACGATGTCCGCTTTTGTAACGTTTCATTGAAAGTTTTCCTTTCTTGTCATTCATATTTTATTATTTACAATTTTTGCTACCGAGCATGCTGTAGAACACTGTAAAGTGTCAAGTTTTTATATAGAAACCATGGTAAAATTTATAAGTCACTTTCAAAAAGAAATATTTAATAGTAAAGAATATTGTATATTGAAAGACTCCATAGTAAATTTAAGTATGTACGCATCGTACTTAGCCACTGTACAAAATGTACATTGCAGCTATGTACAAAATACTCTTCACTAAACTGAATTTTAGAGTGTGACCATAGTAAAATTTAAAATGCGCACTGCGTCATCCCACATGCTCGATGCTTTGCATGCATTTATCTCGTGTCTCTTGTTTCAAATGTTTTGAATTCTGAAATGTAGCAGCAGGTCACGCAGTGGGAAATTTTTTATTTTTACGTGTGATTTTCGAGTGTTTTTGGATGAAAAGCTAAGTTTAAATTTTTGATTTTTTCAAAATAAAATATAAAATTTCCGATCCTTAATTTATCATGCACAAATTTGTCCCCAAATTTATTTCTAAACACGAGGTCATTGAATATTGAGGTTAGAAAATTTTTCCATCAAATCATTAATATTCTACCTGTTTTAAAAAGTATGATTCTACTAATTTGATAGATTTTTCGATTGTTCTCTACAAAATAGTGGTTAGCAATATCTACTTTGAAAGTTCACAATAGACCATAGTAAAATATGACAATAAAGGAACGTTGAATTTAATTATAAACCGTAGAAACTTTTTGTAGGGACAAGGCTATATTTTACTATCTTTTATAGCATTTATTTTAACGTTTCATATGATTCTCATCATGCCGTAAATTACTATGTACCCTACTGAAATTTGGTGTAATGTCATTATGGTCTACTGTTCAACTGGAACATAGTAAAAAATCATATTTTCCGACGGTAGGAATTAAATTCAAAAATTAAATTAAAAATTTTTTAAATTAAATTAAATTCAAATTTCAAATGACCCCTAGGACTCAAACGGTTAATATAAAAATCTCTCCGTGTACTAAAAGAAATTTAATTTACACTGTATGATTCCATAATATCATGTGAGATTATATATGTATGAGAAATCGATTCTTATAATTGTAAAATTTATTTGATCAGGTTGTGAGAGAAAAAGTGATAATGTTTGAATACCCCGGGGATTTCCGCGTTTCCCATGTTGCCTAACAAGATTTTCTCCAATTCATTCGATATTGGTAACATTTATGTATGGGGAGTAGTGTGAGGTGTAAACCATCTGCTGTTCTCTCTCCCGATGGCATTGTTCGTGATTGGAATAAAAAAGTAAACATGTGTAGAATGGGCTTAAACACATAGTAACTGTTAAAGTAACTACCTAGTTTTATTACGATGTTGCATTTTATCATGCAAATAAACTTTACTGCCGACAAATATCTTTATAATTTCTAACGTGACATGTTTGGAAACATGTCTGCTCTTATATTGACCCAAAATTATATAATTTTTGAATTTCTTAACTAGGTATAGGACAATAGTCTTCTTCAGGGAAGAAAATAACCTGTTAGGATAGTATTTTTAAAAACAATTGTCAGTCAGCAAAGCCACGTCTCCGGTCGATTTTTAAACACTTTTCATCTGGACGGCGAAGTAAATAACTCGATTGGTGAGAGACTCAAGTAATAAAGTCCTCACAAAAGTTTTTAAAATTAAAAATTTGTTCAGGATTCATGTTTTATGTTGCTAATTAAAATTTTGGATATCCTTTCAAACTCTTTTCGGGCCGGTTTTTTTAATCCTTACAGAAATGTTGAATTAATCTTTTAATTATAACACTGGAGAAGACCCCAATATGTGGCCGAAACTTTTGCCTTTCACTTTACGTCCTCTTTACGTTTTTTATTACTACCATTGATAATTTTAAATAAAGAAAATAAGAAGAAACTGACCTAGTGCCAAAACAAAAAGAAATCAATAAAAATTTTACAATTTCTGTTTCCAGAACTGTGATAATTATTTTTTCCAAGATTTCGTAAATCTATTAACCGTGATTTTCTATTTGATGCAATCTGCACAGAAGCCTTGTAAGGAAATTTTTTCCTCTGCAAAGGTTTCGACCTTGTGCTAGAGAGAAAATGTAATAGACCATAACGAAAATGCAACAATTTCCTTTGTAAACTCGGCAATCGATTGCCGTGAAATTGGTTCAGATCGTCGTGATTCCTAAAATCAGTTAACTCATTGAAAAGCATGTCGAAATGCATGAAAGTGTGGCATGGGGAGACGCTTCGCGTTCTCTAGGGGTTACAAGAGTCAATTTTGACATTCCCAGCAGACAGGCTGACTCTCGTACATGGATCCTTTCCGGCCTGGTTCCCCTATAATATTAGATGATAATCACTAATTCCATGAAAGCTGACCCTCTGTGAGGACTCTGTTGGGATGGGAACACGGAAACACGCGTGTATTCAACCACAGAGTCTGCGTCATCACTAAAGGTAATACACGGTTCGATACCAGAACGATGGTGGTGGTTGTGAATGCGGTTTTAGAGCCGTATAACTGCTGTACATGCGTCTCGCTCGGGGCCTGCTGAACTTTCAGCAATTACTGTAATTAGTCCAATTAACAGACTCGCTTGAGCGTCTTTCTGACTCTGGCCCCGGGATTCACAAATACACAGAAACAGAAGCATAAGCAACAGAGTCATGGCGCCCGATCTTTGAGATGTGAGTATATACATACGATAATACCGGTTTTTGGTGCATTTACGTTAATGTATATGTATATACGACTTTATACTCCGAGTAGAAGTGGGTACTCGTAACTCGCAACTCGTAACTCATAAGCCCGCATGGGGGAAAGGGCGCCAGGCCGCTGAAAAGGAGCTGGAGGATCCTTGACGACGTACTAAGTTCGAGTTTCCTCTACATTTTACACTCTGTTTACCCACCACTGTGTGCACGACACCACCTATTCGATCTCGGTTCTCGATTTGCAACTTTTAACATAAGTTACATTCCTCAATATTAATCCAGTTGCAAATTTCAAATTTAGACTCGAATAATAAATCCCTCGATTTATACTTTTGAGCTTTTATTATTTTTGGGAACTCAATGATTCATATTTTTAAACGTTTCGACTCAAAATGGAGACCTCGAAGTGAACGTTTGTTTATAAAAAATACAAAAACACGGGATAGATTGAATATTGCAAGTGTGAACGTTTTTGATAATTATTTTTGATGGCCGATACCAATTTTTATTTATTAATAATAGTAGTTTGCTTTAAATATTCTTGATAGTACTCTTGCTTTATTATACCTTAATCGTATGCAAATAATGGGGTGTGAGTTAAATAATGTTTTATGCAAATATTTTTTTAAAGAAAGAAGACGAGGAGAAGGCGGTAAGGGAGTATCGTCTGGGAGCGACATTATCATTAACACCTCTGTCGATAGTGCAATGTACTTCACACAAATAAGCGCAGCTGTAATTGCGTCATGGCTGTATCGCTGGAATATCTTTCGAGAGTTTTCAAGTCCTCGATGATGTGGATGAAAAATAAAAAAAGTTTTTTACTGAAGTGCTAAGAAACCGAATGGACTGAGCCATCTCTAATGATGTCGCTCAAGTTTAAATTAAAGGCGTACCATTTATCATTCACATATTTAATAACATGTCGCGAGTGAAGAAAAGACAATAAAGCTACATGAAGCAAGAAATAGATACATATTATATAGTAAAAAATGGCACTTGCAATACTTTTCATTACCAAACGTACTCAAATAATATTCATAAAATAGTACTTTTATCGACCCTCAAATAATAATTTCATACGATGTTATTGTTAATAATTGGCTTTAGGGTCCAGAAATGATAACTCAGGAAGTTAGATACTTTCCAACATTCCGACTCTAATCGGAGTCCTGATCAGTGATCTTTATTTCTAAAATTTTAAAACATTGGATAAAATATGGCACATATGAGCTCTATTTTGGTATAAACTTTTGTAATGTGAAAAATGTAAAATATCGTTGAAAAATTTACATAAAATTGTACAGAAAACGTCGATAAATTACCCAAAAAAATTTTCTATAGGAATAACGATAAAATTGTAGCACATAACTCTACGATACATCAACTAAAAAAATACTATTATATATTTGTGTCTAAATGTTACTGAATATATAGATGCAAGTACATATGGGTTATTCCATATTAGATTGACAGTCGATGTCACAGATTTGAACAAGATAATTTTTTTTCGGTTCTTTATCAACAATAAATAGACACGTATTTTTTTGTTTGGCCAAAAAAATTTTTTTTACAAGTATACGATTTTTCGAATTTTCTGAGAAATGATATTTTCGATATACCAAGCGCACTTTCAAGCCTGTTTATCTTGAAAACAATTGTTCGCATAAAAAATTGTCCAAATTATGAAAATTAGGGTTTTGACTCGTCTTTACAGAGATTGTTGCGAAAAAATTGTTTAAACATTTTTTAACATACAAAAGTAAAGAAATAAACGCAAAATCGTTTTTTTCCAAATTTGGCCCCTTTTGAAATTTTTTTTTTCGTGGATTTAGATTCTTTGAAGTCTGTTATACAATATGAGAATCGAATCAAAATGGCTGGATCATTGATTCGGAAGTTATGGAATTTTGAAGAGCCTCGAGCGGCCTCGCGCGCAATCCGGGCGCTTCCAAACGCGGCGAGCATTTTACCGGGCGTAAGTTATTAGCGCTAAAAGTAAAGGTAAACGCTCGCTGCGCGTGGGAGCGCCCGGATTGCGCGCGAGGCCGCTCGAGGCTCTTCAAAATTCCATAACTTCCGAATCAATGATTCAGCCATTTTGATTCGATTCTCATATTGTATAACAGGCTTCAAAGAATCTAAATCCACGAAAAAAAAAATTTGGAAAGGGGCCAAATTTGGAAAAAAACGATTTTGCGTTTATTTCTTTACTTTTGTATGTTAAAAAATGTTTAAACAATTTTTTCGCAACAATCTCTGTAAAGAAGAGTCAAAACCCTAATTTTCGTAATTTGGACAATTTTTTGTGCGAACAATTGTTTTCAAGATAAACAGGCTTGAAAGTGCGCTTGCTAATATCGAAAATATCATTTCTCAGAAAATTCGAAAAATCGTATACTTGTAAAAAAATTTTTTTTGGCCAAACAAAAAAATACGTGTCTATTTATTGTTGATAAAGAACCGAAAAAAAATTATCTTGTTCAAATCTGTGACATCGACTGTCAATCTAATATGGAGTGACCCATATATAGTATAAAATTACAAAGAATTATTTATGAAAATTAGCTTAAAATTGCTAATACGAATTCTACACTGTTAGAAATTTCTACCGCCATTTCGCAAAACATATGACTGTAGTTTTATTCAGTTACAGCCTCACAAAATTAAGACAGAATTTTAGAAAATTCTGTTACTTTTGAGTAAATTTATGAAAAAAAAAATTTTAATTTCAGTTAGTGAAAAACCCTTTCACCGATAAATCAGCTGATTTTCAATGAAATAATCAGTGAATACATAAATATATAAAAATAGTAATACCTGAAAATATTTGTTTTGTAAATTTCCGAACATTTCTAACAGTGTGTAGTGTTCAAATATTTTTATAAATAATAACAATTTATGATGAAAACGCGTAAAAAACTTTTAGAGTGAAAAATTGAAGTGTGGCGAAAAACCTTGCAATATAAATGTAAATTATAAATAAATTTCTCATAAGAATGCCAGTATTCAAATATTAGTTTTATGAAAAAAATCCATATGTTCTGACAAGGGGATATCTAAATTTTTCAATCTCAACAACATTTGGGATTTGACAAATAAATTGAAATAACCTTATGTAAGTTATCTATGCAATTAAAGTTTGGTTATGATTTGAAACCGAAAGTGTGGGATGAAAGTGGAGGGTATGCTTTTGCTATTGTATTTAGAGTTGAGATTTTAAGGAAAAGGAAAAAAAAGAGTGTAAAACAGGGCCCCCATATGTGGCCGAAATGTTTGCCTTCCTTTTTACAGTTTTTTTTATAACTGTCACTGATAATTCTTAAATGTGAAAATAAAAAGAATCTTAACCCTATGCCAAAATAACAAAATGAATAAAAATAGTAGATAATGTTTATTAATATATATATATATATAAATTTATTGTTAGATATATATATATAAAGGGTTTCCCAATAAGGGTGATATGTTTTGAAATTGAAAAAAAAACACTGAATATTCATTCGGAATTGATCGAAATCTTTTTTATTATATTGGATATTCTATGCCATTTATGATTTAAAGAATATATCGGCCAAATGTCCCCCGAGACTTGAGCCAAAAATGCGCCTCATCAGAAAAGATGATTTTTTGATGAAAATTGGGATGATTTTCAATTGATTCCAGAGCCCAATCCGCGAACTCCCGACGCAAACGATGGTCATTAGGCTTGAGTTCTTGGGCCAGAATCATCTTATAGGGATGCAGGCCAAGATCCAATCGCAAAATACGCCAGGTAGTCATCCTGGACAGGCCCAATTCCTGAGATCGGCGTGGCACGGACAATTCACGGTACGGCGGCTATATTCTGTGTAGAACGTGCGGTACGCATACGATTTTTAGGCTTAGTATCCAATAGAGTAAATTCACTCTCCAACTTATCGATTATTCGACGAATTGAGAGCGCGGATGGAGCAGAATGACGACCATATTTTGCACGATATGCTCTTTGAACACCGACAAAACTTCTCGAATTTTGATAAAATAATTGGACAATTTCCAAACGTTGTGGAAGCGTGAAACTACTCATGATTAAATGGCAAACCTTACTGATCACAACTGACAGCAGACGTCAAAAATTTCAGTTCAAATCAGCCCGATAGGGACATTCAAAATCATATCACCCCTATTGGGAAACCCTTTATATCTAACAATAAATTGGAAATAGTTTGTGCAAAAATATATCAAATGCTGTTTTGGTTTAACAGTTTATACAATCTAACTATAAGTTTCACATAATCCAGTTATATAGATTCTTTGATTCATTAAATTGTTGATTCGCTCGGTTGCCTATTCAAATTTTTTCCCGTGTAATATTGGTTATCAAGGTATAGGGATAAATTCCGATAGATAGCATATCGATATTTCGTATTAACCTCACTATCATCAAGGATGATTGTTAATAGAATATATTTGCAAACGGTAACTGTAGGCTTGTTTACGGACATTTTCAACGCACGTTAATAATTTCCCTTGGGGTGACGTTTTCGAACATTTCTTGCGGTGATGAAATTCGCGCGAGGTCGTTAACCGACATTGAATGAATAGCTTCTCGTTTTTCTCACATCGACTGGAACCTCGTTTTCTTACATTATACGCTTCAGAAATAAATGCCTCTTATATGAAAGTTAACTGTATTTTTAAAAAAGTTTAATAAGAATGTATCGCCATTTCCAATTAAAATTCATTTGCTTATTAACTTTTCATTTAGCTGCATTAATTCAATTTTAACAAGACGTTATGAAAACTCAATAAAATGTTTCATCTGAAAAAGTTCTCATAATTTAATTTCGGAATAAATTTAAAACTTTGATGGGTATAAGTATCTCGCGACAAATTATCATGCATGCATACTTTGTTTAAAGGTGTCAAACTACCGAGAGTTGATCATTGATTATATATATTTCATGTATTGAAGCTGCGAAATTATAACTCTGAAGGTCCAGTGTTTCAATATAGATGCAAATTCATTTATCGTTTCAATGATAATGAATAATAAACAAGCATTTGTGTTCATTGTTAGAAATTTCTGCCGGAATTTCCGAAACATGTAGCCAAAGTTTTATTCAGTTTTACAATTTTGTAAAATTATGATAAATTTGAAAAAAATTAATTTTACATTTAACGCTTTGGGTAATTAAAACTTTAAGAAGTTACATATGACAGAAAATTCTATTAGAATTTCGTAATTTTAAGAAGAATTTTATATGAAATATAATTTTCAGGTAATTAAAACAGACTAAATGTTAGCTTGCTCACAAATGAATAAATTGTTCGAATATAATTTCATATTAATGTAAATTTTGCTGCTGCATAATAGAAAGCTGTTGAAGACTGAATTTTAATGCCAAGGATGGATTTGAAAGCCAGAGTGCATTTTTGCGAAAGAAACGTTCTCGCGAATCAAATCGAATTTGTTCTGTTTCGTTTGTTAGGCTAAGTAAAGAAGCAGGCGAGGTCTCATAAAAGTTCTTTCAAACAGCGAATTCATGACCGTGTATTGTTTCATCTAATGTTTAGAGCTTACTTTGAAGAGAAATTAAGAAAACGTTTTTTTTAACTTATCCCCGTGTGGAAATTTTGTCCTGGCGCGAGCCAGGCCCCAACCAGGAAAAACCGGGCCCCAACTTGGGTATCGAGGCAGGACCAAACCGCAAATGAAACGCCTAACCCGACCAAAGCCTACCTCATGGCCCAGTTTGGTCCCAACTTGGCACCGTTCATTTTGTGAGTCTCAGTCAAATTGAATCAGTGCCTCAGCCACATAAATTTTTTTTTTAATGTTTTCATCTAATCCTTCTAGAATAATTTTCGAGATTTAAAATGTAGTCCAAGTCATATATTTTAATATTATTAACAAATATTTTGAATTGAATTTGATTTTGACACGGAGAAAAATGGATATTGACCCATAATATCTGGATATTGAGGCACAATGTCAGTAGCATTCAACTATGTGACAAACATTTAGATATTCTACTTCAATGCCTGCAGATATTGAAAAAGGGATATTAACCACCAGTATCTCAGATATTGAACTTGATTATCTCAGATATTAAGAATGAATATTCGAGATACTAAACTTCTGAATATCCTCGTTAGTAAACTTGAATGCCTGAGGTACTAGAGTTGACTATCTCAGATATTTAACATCAATATCAGGTATACTGGAAATGTAAGTTATAGATGTTACATCAGCTCAATATCTAAGATACTCAAAAAATTATTTTAAAGGTTATAAAATAACTACATATTCAGTTTTTAGAAAAAAGTCAAATTATATTTTATTATGCTCTTTTCTGTAAAAGTAATGTAGATGTTTGAACCAAATTTTCATTATCTGGCATGTCTAAAATTAATTTAATGTTCTTGTTAGAAACTTAAACTTAACACTAAGGTTAGATTTCATTTTCGGCTATAAACCACATATAGAGAAAATATATAGCTTATATGTTTTACTTACTGCATCTCAAGTTAATGACCCGATCACTTTTATTCCATTAGAAACACTTATTAGAATTTAAGTAAACTTTAATAAACTTTTAAAATTTATCTTTCCGGAACGCTGCAAGCATGTCAATCTTAGATTCACTTAGATTTCGATGAGAGCGAAAAAGTGATCACATAACCTTTATATATATGCGCGCGCACTTCATGCTTCAATATCTAAACTATTGAATTTGAATATCAAATGTTACTTCTCGGCAAAATCTTATATATTGAAAAAAAAATTTTAATATTGCGTGTCAATATCTAGATATTATGGATGAATATTTCCTATTTGAATATCTACTTTTCAATATCCATTTTTCTCCGTGTACACTGTGAAACCAAGTATGAACTTTTTAAGAACCTTTCAATGGAGTTCACGACAGCCCATTCATTTATTAAAAATAAAAGTGTCAAACACGCAGTTGAAATAAATGAAAAAATTTAAAACTTTATTCCAACCTCTAAAATGACAGATTCAAAGTCTAATCTACAAATTTGATTTAGTTACTATCGTTTTCATTGCTTACTCTTCTTGCTTTAATTATCGCGCGATGCCTCCGGACTCATCCAGTGCTCTTTATTTTGGGCATTTTAATTAGCACGCACAGAAATTAAACACATACACTATCGAACATAATCATTAATATCTTTGGCATAATTTAAAGAACCCGGGTTTAAGATTGGAGGCGATCTAAAAACACAAGCACAGCCAAAGTAGGTGGCGCTGTAACCGCAACAACTATTAAACAAGTATCCAGGTTGGCTTCATGCCACATCCAAGACATTCGCCATGTTGTAGCCAAATAATAATTTTCCAAGTTGGGGCCAAACTTGTAATAGGGCAAAAATTTGGCAATTTCCACACGGGTCACGATACATTTGTTTCTTTGTGTATGGGTCATTCCATATTAGATTGACAGTCGATGTCGCAGATTTGAATAAGATAATTTTTTTTCGGTTCTTTATCAACAATAAATAGACACGCAGTTTTTTGTTTGGCCAAAAAAATTTTTTTTGCAAGTATACGATTTTTCGAATTTTCTAAAAAAATGATATTTTCGATATAGCAAGCGCATTTTCAAGCCTGTTTATCTTGAAAACAATTGTTCGCACGAAAAATTTTGCAAATTACGAAAATAAGAAATAAACGCAAAATCGTCTTTTTCCAAATTTGGCCCTTTTCGAAATTTTTTTTTCGTAGATTTAGATTCTTTGAAGTCTATTATAAAATATGACGATCGAATCAAAACGGCTGGATATATCATTTCTTAGAAAATTCGATAAATCGTATACTTGTAAAAAATGTTTTCATAGGCCGAACAAAAAAATACGTGAATTATTGAATTAAATGAGAGAATAAAAATACCCAAACAAAAGATAGATATTGAAAAGAAAGAAAAAGAAAAAATTATCTCAATTCCTTACTATGGCACTATTTCTGAAAATATAAAGAGAGTTTTAAACAAATATCAAATAAACACCATTTACAGAATAAATTCTAAATTAAACAGGTCTATCAAGAAAAAAACTTTCAAAAAAGATCTTTCGCAGAAATGGTTTTCATAAAAAAAGAAAAAAACAATAGTCTAAACAAAGTCTCAGATTTGGAACATTTTAACCAATCTTATAATGCTGTTTTGGAATTCCTTTTATAAAAGTTGAAAAAAATCCAATTATTTTTTTCCACATACTTATGTGTTGGTTTCCATTTCTTACTTAATTTATAAATGAATGTAAGAATTTAATTTTACTTTTTTTAAAAACAGATGAAGGAAAAAAATCCCACCTTATCTTATGTTGTTTCCTAAATTTTATTTAGTTTTAAACAAATTTGACTTCTTATTGACTCCGTAATTTTAAACTTCGACGATACGCTCCTGTTCATATTATAGTAATAAGTAAATGACAATTTTAAAATTCAGTTAAGTCGTGAGCAGAGCCATGTGCTCTTGCTTTCAAACAAAATTTCATACTTGTTTAACCTTACAATGTTTGTAAATTATCATGTATTATATTTTTACTTTTACAATTTTTAAGGTACATACTTTTTTTATATAATAATACTTTTATAATATTTTATCTGTTACAATCGCTGTAAATCAATTTATTATTACAGATTTAAAAACTTAATACTAATGTTGGTAAAGTAATAAAAGCTTTTATTCCCTGATGAGGAGATACATTGTGTTCTCGAAACGTTGGAACTGTTTTTTTTTTTTTAAATAAAATGACTTGGTCCGAAAGTGTCGTTTTTCTTTCAAACACATTTGATGTGTACTACACGTGTCTATTTATTGTTGATAAAGAACGAAAAAAAATTATCTTGTTCAAATCTGCGACATCGACTGTCAATCTAATATGGAATGACCCATATATGTAAAGTGGAGGAAATTATGACAGAGAATACAAGAAAGTGAATGACATCAGCTTGAACCTCCTTTAGAAAAAGAAGATTAGTGCAAATGTTACATAAAAATTTAAGTGCAAATAATTTAGTAAAAGAATGAATTTGCTTGAAAGGGATTGGATTTATGTATAGATTAGTGTGTAAGCTTGTTATTACGTGTAGACGGAATTGTAATGGGGAACTGATGGTGGCTGTATAACACGAGATTCAAATGCCGCAAGCCAATCTTTCATAAATTCCCTATCCCTGGAGCATCCCGATGAAATGTGATATTATCCACGTGCCTAATATTCAAAAAGCGTTGTTTCCGCTTTATCCCCTAGGGTTAAGAGGGCTTCTTCCATCCTCAGTCTCTATTCTCTTCATTTCGAATTCCCCGAATACGCTTGGCTCTGAGACTATGGCATAAGAAATCTGCGAGGCTCACTCGTATATTTTAATCAGGACCCCGTTCATCCCTCTTTCTCTCTCGATCCTACTCTAACAGTCTAAACCTCTTCTTCACCCTCCCTCGTCCTCTTTGTACTACCTATTCTTTTTCTTTCGTCGTTTTCCGCTCCGCCTTTACCAGAGGAGACTTATAAGAAGAGAATAAAAAGGCCCTCGGGTGGATGAAAAGAGCTGAATAACTTCGGGATAAAAGCCGAATAAATCTTTTTATTATCCCCGTCTCGTCCCACGTCTGCCCCACCTAGTCGTACCTACATAAGTACGCAAGGCTTTTTCTCGTATAAGAATCCTTGGTACTCCCTTCGCCGCTCCACTCAATACTCCTACATCATTTCCATTCTTTCCTCCTCTCATCGCGGTCTTCTCAACCCTCATTTACTACTATTCGATTCGTCTCATCTTCCAAGTGGTTCACTTCTTCATAACAGTAGTCAATAGTTCGAAAATAGTTGAGAAGACAGAAAGTCAATAGCCATGGTTTTTTGTGCAAAAATTCAAGTATATTATCTCTTCTTCAATTAGAGTGGATATCAGAGAGTATTTCTAAGACAATAAGTTACAAATTTGTCATTCTTATCGATTTTTTAATTGAAACGTTTCCATTGACAAGTGTCTCTTATCTGCAAGACGATAGACATTTATAGCATTGACAGAGAGTTGATTCAAGCGATTGAGATATTATAGTTCGAGTTTGAATAACGTGTTCGAATGTCAGGTATATTGAATAGCTGGTATAATATCCTGAAAAAATTATCTCGATGTTTTTATTTGTAGAATGAGTATACATTTATGAAAATAACTATCTGAAAACATAAATACATATCACCAGTAAACAAAATATTTATGTGTAAGACATAGTGTTCAATTTTTTGATAAAATTGAGATTCTTAATTCAATAGTCAATTGGGAATTTGCATATTTTTTTTAAAGTGATCAAAAAATGAAATTTGGGGGTCACATTTGCATACAAAATGTTTTCTGAATTTTTTAGTTAGTAATAATTTATTAATGAGGATAAGAAAAATTTTAATTTTAAATTATCTGAAAACGTTCCGGATAGAGTCGAATGTTTCCGATGATACAGTGACATCACGTCGTTATGTACAATCGCTCTGAGTCGCATCTTTGTATTGACGCCGATTGAAAATTCTGTAAAATGTCAAAAAAACGGCATATAAATGGTGTTTTGTCGATGGGTCTTATAATTCAACAAACCAAGACACCCGAAATTTTTTTTCCAGTTCCGGTAAATCCGATTGTGTGAAATAAATGTTTTGAAAGTACACAACGCCGAAATAAGCCGGAAACTAGTAACATGTTTTTCTGCCAAGATCATTTTGATGTATTACACTGATAGAAATAGTTCGGGAGTTTTAGCCATTCGGTTGTAGGTTGGGAATTTATAATTGTATTTATAAAATAATATGTCTCTGAAGAACGCAGGATGTTGAATACAGAAATCAAAATATTGTAAGTGAAACTGGTCGAATCAGAAATATAATATGGGAAGGCGAACAATAAATTTTTCCATAGCAACCAATAATATGGTTGATTCGTTCATATTTATTCAGTTATAATCGGATGGTTAAAATACAAATCTCATATTGCTGTATCTATGCCAGCAATAAGGTAAGGTTAAATTAATCATAAATATCGTTGTAACAGCCATTCCTTTCTATCAGTGTATAAGTATTCTTATTTCTTTATCATAATATTGTTACCTGTGAATAAACTATAATTGAAAAAACATATATATTTCTTTATATTTATATTTATAGCGCTCAAAACAAATTCTAACCTCAATTTGTCGAATGTTAAACATTAAACTTGCTGTTATTACTTTTCTCAGATTTTTCATTAAAAAATGTTCAATTTCTGGCTTTGAAACAAATTTTACAATAATAAATTAATATTTATATCATACATTTTACCAATAATATACTCATCTTCTTTAATAACGTAATAATAATTTAACTATGTACTAAATACATTAACTTATACATGAATGATTTTTTATTATCATCGATTAGTAGTTTTTTCTTTTATTTGAATTGACAGAGTAGAATAATGATTATAATTTGTAAATTTAACTTACAAAGTGCCTTCGACACCACGAAACCACTATCCAGCTTAGAAGGAATTTTTTAATAAACAAACCAGTTTTCTAATTAATTAGAACTTCACTCGCACTTGTTTTGCATGTTGCCAATACAAAAACACAACGATATGATGTAACAGTTTCAAGAACCAATCAAAGACGCTTTATCCCCAAAGCAATCCGTTTCAAACGCTCATTATCTTTGAATCGATCGCAAATCAACAATTAATGAATAAAAAAAAACGCCATTGTAATTATTTTCTATGTAACATAAACTTTTGATTTCCTATATAAAATGGTATAATTTTGTTGCTTTCGAATTCCCAAATATTAGCAATCAATTAAACAATCTCTAAATGTAGTATATTTTTTAATCCCTTTGATTGAAATGTAAATATAACAAACATGTTGAGCACATTGGCTAAAAAGTAGTGATCGCGTGCAAAATACATTTGGAGCGTTTCATTTAGCAAATTGGCTCTAAATGAGGATGGCCATCTCGTAGATTCTCCATGAAGAAACCCTCTGCTCACCCTCTCGCTTTGATTCAACCATAATCTCTTTGTCTATGTGTCTCATTGTTCCTGTTTCACTTTCTCTCTTCCGCTCTATAGTTTCTGCTCTCTCATACATTTCTATAACCCCTCTGGCGTCAACCCTCGAAGAATTAAGTTCCAAGGGGAGCACAGAGTTTATAGGGTTATAGGTTACAGTGGCCGATTTCAACCCCTGCTCCAGAGATTGGAATCTACACCTACTGTAGCATACTCGCATTTACGAGTTCGTAGAGCGACCTCTGGTATTTGTGTAATGAGCTTTAGGCTTCATCGTTGTGTGCCAATGTGTACAATTTTGTGTAAACACATTTACATACGTGTATAGATAGTATACGCAGACATATTCTTGAAACACTCATACTTGCTCGTAAAATGTAGAGAAACACAAATACAGATGCTTTCAAAAATTTGTATTCACAGTCTCGTATAAATTCAGTATACAGCACGCGATCGTCAAACTATGTAGAAGGCATAAAGGCAAACAAGGGTTGTTGAGACAGCTTCCAAGCCAACGGGCTTTTAGAATCTCGACTAAACATTTTGCACCCTTTGTCAGTGTCTCTCAACTCGAATAGAAGCCGTCTTGTTAGCATGAAGCTGAATCTTCATTTATGATAATCCACATAGTAATGCCCTACCCCTAAGAAGATATTTCTATTTTAATTTACGATACAAACGTTTCTGTGAATTTCGTTACATATTATAAGGGGCTTATAAGAATTCCTTCCTCGCTACAACGAGGTAACAAACTGATTGAATTATACAGTAAATATTTTTGAAATTATAATTAGAGAATGAAACATTTCATTGAAATAATCTCGTGCAGAAATCTTAACATGGACATAGTTGTATTCTCACACGGAGGAAAATGGATATTGAAAAGTAGATATTCAAATAGGAGATATTCATCCATAATATCTAGATATTGACACGCAATATTAAAATATTTTTTTTCAATATATAAGATTTTCCAAAGAAGTAACATTTGATATTCAGATTTAATAGTTTAGATATTGAAGCATGAAGTGCGCGCGCATATATATCATCGAAATCTAAGTGAATCAAAGATTGACATGCTTGCAGCGTGCCGGAAAGATAAATTTTGAAGGTTTATTAAAGTTTTCTTAGATTCTAATAAGTGTTTCTAATGGAATAAAAGTGATCGGGACTTTAACTTGAGATGCAGTAAGTAAAACATAAACTCCGCCATTGCCGGTCCCAAGCCCGGATGAGAAAGGAGGAGGGGGCACACAGACAGCAACATGACACAACACATTACAGCGACACTAAACACAACACACCTAACAACCAAGAGAGCGTTCTGAGGGCGGGCAGGGTCTCGCCGAGGTGAACGCATGAGTCCAAGCACGGAGCAGACGCGTCCTGCAGCCCACCAATGGTAGTAGCCGCAAGGACTCTGCCAGCAGTAGGGCTGTTGCCGTCAGGATGGCTGCCAAGGGAGCCCTATAGACGGGCTTTTCCCTAGTGATGGGCCTGCCGGGCGCACGTACCACGACGGTTGTTCTGCGACTTTCAGGCGCGTGAGGACGCGGTGTGGAGCGAAAGCATCAGGAGACCTTGAACAGGTCTCTTGATGCCGAATGAACGTACACGGAGTGAATGCGGGGGGCCCCTTAATCGGGGTATCGCCCCAAATGCGTATGCGGCGATGACGCTGAACTTCCCGCGTGCGCTCTTGCGGTCACACTACAATCACATGCACGACACCGACACCCACACACATCAGAATGAATGGGACGCTGAGTGAATGAGGCTGCGGCCGGCGCCTGCTGGATATTCCCGATAGACTAGCCAAGGGAGGAGTAGTAGCCTCTCGACCAGGGTAGGACGCGATGTCAGTACCTCACCTCTGTGGAAGTAATATGGGTAACCGTAAGTCCCTCCGGTGTTCGACCGCGAAGGGCAAAGATCCCGTGAAACCACATGTTAATCTGGGAAAACCGCTCACGATCCTACTGTCTGGAGCCAATGTCGGGGTTGAAATCATGGACGTCCGGGCGCAGGAATGAAGGATTACCTGGTCAGTATTTCCTTATATCCGACGCTGCGTAGGATAAATCGCACACCGTCTAGCCTGAAGTCCGGGTCAGGTGTCGGGGCGGACCCGGCACCGCTCGGTCGATAGGGGTGACGTTAAACCTTTAGCATCATTATGGCGCGGGCCTATCCCGTAACCTTTTTTGGTAGCTTCATTTAATGTGCCGATAGGATCGACCTCCCGATAAGCCGCTTCTCGGTTTCGGCGCATATAACTAGGGATTTATACAGGCGGGGATAGTAGCCCTACTGCGGTAGGGCTCCCATGATGGGCGAACCGTCTTAAGACACGAGGAAAACAAACATGAACTCTGAAAGAAATAAAGGACATGGAGACGTGAAGGCGCCAGATGCGCACTCACACACTTCTCCAGGAGCTGAGGGATGGCAAGACGTCCTTCAGCTCCTGAAGGAGCAAAATGAAAAAATGGAAAGGTTAGCCAGGGCCCTCAGCGTTATACAACAGGGTATGCTGAGGAATAACCCTGGCTTCGTTAAAGACTCGGTGAACGAGGCAACTGAGGTGTTGAGCGGCATGCTCAACACCCACAAGTGCCTCCTGGAGAGCGGGGTGAAATTCCAGAAGAAAATGGAATCTCACTCCGCTATAAAGAAATTGGGGATCTTCCAGAGACCACGTTCGGCGTCTCTGGGAGATACCCCAAAAAATCAGGCGAAGGGCGAAAAAAGATCTGCGCCCTCTCCCCCTCTGGAAAAAACTCCCAAGAGGGGGAAGGGTGGCTCTTCGCCCTCTTATGCCGAGGTGGCCACGAGCCAGCCCCCAAATAAAGAAGGGGACTGGCATGTGGTCTCAAAAAAAAGAAAAAAAAAAAAGAAAAAAAAAAGGAGAAAAGGGCGGAGGACCCTGCCCAAAAAGCGCAGGGGACCACCGCCACTCCTAAGTCGAAGCGCTCCACGCCCGCCAGGTCGGGCGACGCCATCAAGGTGTCGGCGAAGGACGGCCAGTCCTACGCCGACATCTTGAGGGAAATGAAGGCGAAGGTCGACCCCCGGAAGGCAGGACTTGAGGTCCTGTCTATCCGGAGGACCAGGAAGGAAGAAGTCCTTTTGGTCCTCAAAAAGGGGGAGACGTTTCGGCCTTCCGAAAGGAGCTCGACCTGGCGGTCGGGGAAAGGGCGCAAATTTCAGCCCTGGTCTCGACGAGGTCCCTCGAAATTAGGGACCTCGACGAGACCGTTGAAAAAGAAGAGGTTGTGTCTGCCCTGTGCTTGGCATTGGGCAGACCGGCTTTTGAGGGGTCCTGCAGGCTCTTCACCCGCTTTGGTGGGGTGAAGACTGCAGTCATCAGGCTAGCTGAGGCAGACGCCGCGCGTCTGCTTCAGCTAGGCAAGTTGAGGATCGGGTGGGAAGAGTGCCGCATTCGCGAGCACCTGGAAGTCGCCCGCTGCTTCAGGTGCCTTGGATACGGCCACGGGTCCCGGGGCTGCAGCAACCCCGACAGGAAAAACGCCTGTTGGAGATGCGGCGCCACGGGACACTTGGCCAGGACCTGTAAGGCGCCACCAAGGTGCCTGTCATGCGCAGACAGGGGCGACAAAGATGTCGCCCATGTGTCGGGGAGCGGCTCCTGCCCGGTCTTCCGGGAAGAGCTTCGGAGGTTGAGAGGCAGGAATTGAAGTTCCTGCAGCTCAACCTCGGAAGGGGGAAGGATGCCCAGGACCTCCTGATGCAGACTGCCAGGGAGAGGGGGCTGATGTGCTGCTCATTAGTGAGCAGTACAAGTGGTCCGATAACTCTGCTTGGTATCAGGATGCATCAAGGAGGGCCGGCATCCTTGTTTGTAACCCTGATTTGGGCGTCGGGGACTTCCTGGAGACCGACGCGGGGTTCGTCTGGGTGGAGGTGGCGGATGTGCGTGTGTACAGCTGCTACTTCTCCCCCGGCGATCCCTTCGATGTCTTTGAGACCCAGATACTCCTACTTGAGGAAAGCATCCGTGAGGCCATTGGGCGATCCATCATAGTGGGTGACTTCAACAGTAAGTCGCCCGAGTGGGGTGAAGCCCGCCTAGATAGGAGGGGAATCTTGGTTCGCGAGATGGTCGCTAGGAACGAACTGATCGTCTTGAATCAGGGCGGGGAATTTACGTTCAGACGAGGAGCGGGGGGGTCAATAATTGATCTCACAATTGCCGCACCTCGCCTCGCTTCAAGGATAAGCGACTGGTCGGTCCTCGAGTTAATAACCTTGAGTGACCACCGTTGCATCGAATTCACACTAGAACAACGGTGTCAGGCGGTAGATAAGGGTAGGGGCGGCGAAGGAAGGAGCCCCTCCTGGAACACGAAACGACTCAGCAGGGAAAGACTTCGCGAACACCTCGAAGAAACCAGGCTCATCGATGAGCTTGGTTGGGTCTGCCCTGCTGGGTCGTTTGAAGCTGCTGTGCGATCGGTGAGGCAGAAGGTGGTCGCGGCTTGCGACTACTCGATGCCTCGCCGTGTGCGCAGGCAAGCCAAGGGTTCGATGTACTGGTGGAACGACCAGTTGGCAGCCCTACGTCGAGAATGCCTCGCAGCGCGGCGAAAATTCACCCGTTCAAAGGGGGATGCTACGCTGCACGAGGCATGGAAAGGGGCAAAATCAGCTTTGAGGCGAGGCATAAAGAAAAGCCGACTTCAATGCTGGAAAGACTTGATCGGTGAGGTCGAGAAGAACCCATGGGGTCTCGCCTTCAAAATAGTCACCAAGAGATTGGTGGCTAGAAGAAAGACCCCGGGCCTGGATAATCCCGATCGAGTCCAGTACATTGTGCGTAGCTTGTTTCCACACGTGGAGCCGTTCCAAAGACAGGACCGAAGTTCCTGCGTGGTCCGGCGCGAAGAACTCTTCACTCTCGAAGAACTAAAGAGAGCGGGTGGAAGGCTTAAGGCAAATACAGCGCCGGGTATCGACGGGGTGCCGAACGAGATCCTCAAAGAGGTGATCGGGGCGTACCCAGAGATCCTCCTAGAAGCCTTTAACTCCTGTCTTCGGGAGGGCAGGTTCTTCGCAAATTGGAAGAAGCAGAGGTTGGTCCTGCTGAGGAAGGGCAACAAACCTCTAGGGGTTGCCTCGTCGTATAGACCAATATGCTTATTGGATACGATGGGGAAGCTTCTGGAGGAGTTGATTCTACAACGGCTTCAGGCTCTCTTGGTCGGGGAGAGCGGGCTCTCGGAAAACCAGTTCGGATTCAGGAAAGGCAGGTCCACTGTGGACGCCATCCAAGCTGTGGTTAACATCGCCACAAATGCAAGAAAAGGAACTGGTAAGCGTAAGGGATTCTGTGCGTTGATTAGCATTGACATACGCAATGCGTTCAATACCGCGAGATGGAACATCTGCATCGAGGCGATGGTGCGGAAAAAGGTTCCAGACTACCTGTTGCGAATGATAGATGACTATCTGAGCGACAGGTGGGTGATATATGAGGGCGACAAATGGTCTCTCAAGGAGGAGATGACATGTGGCGCCCCTCAAGGGTCGCGGGTGGGTCCACTCGTTTGGAACGTCATGTACGACGATTTCCTGCGCATGGACCTGCCTGCTGGAACGAGCATCGTCGGCTTCGCGGATGACGCACTTGTCGTGTGCGCCGCTGACGACGTTGGAATCCTAGAGCTGAGGATCAATGAAAGTCTGTGGCGAGCGAAGCGCTGGTTGGATGGCAGAGGTCTTAAAATGGCCCCTGAGAAAACCGAGGCTTTGCTCGTTACGGACAGGAGATCCTTCCAATACCCGAGGATCGTTCTCGGAGAGCATGAAGTCGAGTGGAAAACAAGCATTAAGTACCTGGGGGTGCAGCTGGATCGTAGGCTTAGCTTTGGCGAACACCTAAAGATCGCAGCCGCCAAAGCCATCCAATGTGGAGCGATCTTGGCCCGGCTTATGCCAAACATTGGTGGACCCAGGGAAGCGAAAAAGAAGATTGGTGGCGAGCGTGGTCCATTCGAAGCTGCTTTATGCTGCTCCGGTCTGGGCCAATGCCTTGCAAAACCATGCTATCCAGAAGAAGCTGTTCTCGGCGCAGAGACTTGTCGCGCTGAGAATAGTTTCGGCATATAGATCTATCTCGACGAGCGCTGTGCTGGTCCTGGCGAGCGTCCCGCCAATAGATTTATTGGCGGAGGAAAGGCAGGAAACCTTTCAGCTTCGCAAGGAGCTTACCTGCGCCGACCTGCAGGAAATCGCTCGCGCGAAGGAGGCCATCCGCAAGGATGGAAGGCGCAGACTCGTCGAGAAATGGCAGATGAGATGGCATGGTGAGCAGACAGGGAGATGGACCTACCGCCTGATCCCGGAGCTCGCCACCTGGCTGAACAGAAAGCACGGGGAAGTCGGCTTTTACTTGGCACAAGCGCTCTCGGGCCATGGCTGTTTTAACGCGTACCTGAGGCGCTTTAAGAAGAGAGACGAGGAGACGTGTTGCTACTGCGATTCCCCGGTGGATAACGCAGAGCACGCACTCTTCGTCTGCGCAAAATGGGGTGTGGCTAGGGGGGTCCTCGCTCAGGCGGTGGGTTCCGAACTTACTTCTGACACGATGGTCCCCCTCATGCTCCAGTCTGAACGGTTCTGGACGCTCATCGAGTCATTCGTCACACTTGTGATGAAGACGAGAGAACTTGATGGTCGTCAAGAGCGAAACAACGGGGAGGGCCAGTAGAAATCGCATCGGGGCCGGCACCCGCGGTCCTGCGTCTCGGGCAGACTTGACTTTCCGCGTCGTTCGGGGGAGAAATCTGTTTGTTTCTCCCCTGGGTGGCGCGGCTAGTCGGTTATCCTAATGGGCGTGTGGCCGCGGGTGGAAGTTCCGAGCGAACGGATGACGGAAGAGTCGTACGCGACTTTAATGGAACCAACCACCCGTGAAGTTTAAAGCCGAAAGGCGGTTCCGCGGGTGGTGTATTGGTTCGAGAGAGGGGGTTTTTTGGTTTTAACAGGTATGCCTAGACCCGTCCTAGGAGAGTCCTGTACAACGTCTATAAAAGATTTTGCCATTTTCCTCCTCACCAAAAAAAAAAAAAAAAAAAAAAAAAGTAAGTAAAACATATAAGCTACATATTTTCTCTATATGTAGTTTATAGCCGAGAATGAAATCTAACCTTAGTGTTAAGGTTAAGTTTCTAACAAGAACATTTAATTATTTTAGACATGCCAAATAATGAAAATGGGAGCAATGCATATAAATCTACTATATACTTATGTACATAATAAAATATTATTTGATTGTTTTCTAAAAACTGAATATTTAGTTACTTTATAACCTTTAAAATAATTTTTTGAGTTTAGTATCTTGAATATTCATTTTTAATATCTGAGATAATCAAGCTCAATATCTGAGATACTGGTGGTTAATATCTTTTTTTCAATATCTGCAGGCATTGAAGTAGAATATCTAAATGTTTGTCACATAGTTGAATGCTACTGACATTGTGCTTCAATATCTAGATATTATGGGTCAATATCCATTTTTCTCCGTGCAATACACGGAGAGACTTTTTGTAGTAATCTGTGTAAAAAATCACAGTACATTTTACTATTTTAAGGTAGCAAAGTAGGGAAAATAGGGAACTTTTGTAATGATTAGCACTTTGAGTAGTAATTTCCAGAATTACTTAATTGATAATAATAAAATCTAAAAATATTGCATTTATTTAAAAAAAGATTTTAAATATTTGCAAAATTCTGCAGTAAAATTACAAGTGGTTCATCGCAGTCACTTACCAAGTAAGATAGGATAAAATTCAAAACTTATTATATTAATATCTAGAGAAGGTTGCAGTGTTTACAAAGGACTATAGTAATTTGACGGTCCGAGTGCCAGCCAAATTACTATAGTTCTTTGTAAAAACTCCTATAATCGGAGCAGCAAATAAAAAAAAGAAACACGCAATGGGGATTTATCGACAACCATAATTATTCACTTTTAAATGTGATACCTAACGTATACAATAACACTTTTATTAAATTAAAACGCCGCGTCGCACGCTTAATACATATACTAGGTTGTTCAAAAAGTTTTGAAAGCCACATCTATAGAGCAGTAGAAGAACCAAAATTTCTACGCCATTTTAAGATTTCATCTTTCATTGAACATACCCAAAGTGTCATTCCACTCTGTCAATTCATTGTTTGTTTACAAGCCATTTGAAGTTGACGTGTCTGTGTATTTTTGTACAATGGAAAAAACCGAATATCGTGCAGTGATAAAATTCTTTGTTTTGGAAGGTTTATCAGCAACGGAAATTCATACAAAAATGGTGAAAGTGTTAAAGAAGGCTGCTCCTTCATTTCCAACTGTGCATCGATGGGTTTTAGAGTTTAGACGTGGTCGAAAAAGCGTTGAAGACGATCCACGCTCAGGACGTCCAAAAAGTGCATCAACACCAGCATTCATAGCAAAAGTACAGGATATGGTTTTGGAAGATCGTCGATTGACCGAGAGAGATTTAGCAGAGGCCCTAGACATCTCATTAGGCAGTGTGAGTCATATTTTACGTGAAGTTTTGGGTTTCAGAAAGCTCTGTGCACAATGGGTGCCGCATTCGCTCACAATGGAACAAAAACACGTTCGAATGCGACTTTCTGAGCAACATTTGGAGCGTTTTCGAAAGGATAAAAAGGATTTTTTGCGTCGATTCATCACTATGAATGAGACTTGGGTCTTCCATCATGATCCTGAATCAAAACAAAAGGCTAAGGAGTGGTGTGAACCAGGCACTTCGGCACCAAAGCGAGTTCGTGTCCAGAAATCGGCGAAGAAGGTGTTAGCATCAGTTTTTTGGGATGCAAAAGGGATTTTGTTGGTGGATTATCTCCAAACTGGCAAAACAATAAATTCTGAATATTATTGTAACCTTTTGGATCAATTGGATGCAAAAATTCGTAAAAAAAGACCCGGTTTGCAGAAGAAAAAAATCCTTTTTCATCAAGACAATGCACCCGCTCGCACAGCTCAAAAAACCATCACTAAAATAACCGAATTAAAGTACGAATTGTTGCAGCATCCACCTTATTTGCCTGATTTAGCTCCCTCTGACTTCTGGTTGTTCCCACACCTCAAAAAATTCCTTCGTGGGAAGCATTTTTCATCAAACGAAGAGGTTATAGCCGTCGTAGAGGAGTATTTTGCAGGCCTTGCAGAAAGTCACTTCCATGATGGGATAAACAAGTTGGAAGACCGTTGGGCCAAATGTATTGATCTTATGGGAGATTATACTGAGCAATAAAAGTGATTTCACCAAAAAAAAAACGTATTTTCATTTCCGCTTTCAAAACTTTTTGAACAACCTAGTATACGTAGTTTAACCGTTTCTATACCTGCAAGTTATACATGGTTCGTTTAGAGCTTAGTTTTCTTATATACTAATGGAAGAATGTTGAACCGCCTGCAAGAACGTTTTCACTACTAGAGGTCTCAGTAGCCACCTATTGAGAAGAGAACGTACTAAACTCAAATTCGAAATAAGAATCACAAGAATAAAAACTACAAAACCTCAATAGAACGTCGCATATCCGTTCGATCTGCAAAATTTTGAAGATTCAAAAACGACAATCAAAATTTTAGAATTAAAAACTCAAATTTCAACCGAATTAATATCAGTTTGACAATTTGGTAGTAAATGCCGAAATACCTTGAAAGGTAAAAATTATTTTTCGTCTACTTCTTAAAATCTGTAAAAGTATTAATTTATTTTACTCACCTGTGAGTAAAAGAATCATCATCACAATAAAAATGAATTGTAAGTGTCAACGAATAATTAATTATCGATCAACAGAAATTTCTATCTTATTTTATGAAAGATACAAAATTTGTCGCCGTTAATTTATTATTGACAAAGAAGCAGGTCACTGAAAATCATTATTTCGATTAATCTTTGACATCTTCAGAAAGTTGACTGATTTTTTCATTTTTGTAATAGTATAAGTTATATTATATATATATATTCTCCAGGAAGCCGTAACTCGTCGTTTATCATTATGCTGCATAAATTCAAAAAGAGTCAGAATTTTTCCGAATAAAAAACGACTTTAGCGTGAAAATTATTGTTTTGAAAACTTCAACTTTTAAATTAGAACAAATTTTTCTACCATATAAATTTCATACCACTACTCATACAATATATTTCTCTTTTTATAACCAAGCAAAATTGTATTTCACAAGTTCAACATAAAAATTCTCATTATTTTTGTTTCACTTATTTACCATTTAAAAACACAAATTTATAAATAAATTATATTATATTTATTTATAAAAAGCTCATATTCCCATTATAAAAATTTAATATTACTGCAAACACAAGCGCAAAAATTATTACAGTTAATAGAAGTATTCACAAAGAAATTTTTTGATTTGTACTATCTTATATTTAAAAGATTTCTATAAAAATACCTTATATTGAAAACATTTTTATAAAACACTCACATTCTTACAGCCGATAGTAATTTATCTTATCATTTTATCCATTTTTAAGGTTTTAAATGCTTATTACCTCTATTATTTTTGTATAATTAAATAATTTCTCTACTAATTTATCCTACTTAATAATTTTCCTACAGAAAATATTAAAAGTTACTCCTTTGAAAAAGAACAAGTCGAAATAAAAGTAGTACATCTTAATATTTCTACAATAAATAGTCACGTAGTTATACCACATTTTTCCTACTCTGGTACCAACTTTAGTAATTTTTTCTACAAAAAGTTTTGCATATCAGTTTTTATGAGTAATGTCCTTTTTAATATAATTATAGGTGGAGTATATGGCAAAAAACATTCGTTTTTATAGACTATACTATATTATTCAATAGATTGAATCCGAAAAACCGTGTTCTGCGAATAATTTAAAATAGTACTACTATAATCTCCTTTGATTAGACGATTTTTAACTTTTGTTTAATTTTATTAAAAATAGGAAAACTGGCCTGTCTCTCGTCAGCACCTTATTATAAATGGGTCTGAAAAGGGTACTCTCTGCACGGTACAAGGAAAATGATACATTTTCTCTAAAACCATATATGTTTAAAGTGACATGCTTGATGACATGTCTAGTATTATATTGACCCAAATTCATAGAATTTTTGTTAATTTCTTGTTATTTTGGCATAGGGTCAGTTTCATCTTATTTTATTTGAAAAAAATGTCACTATTAGATGTAAAAATGCGCAAAAAGTTTTTGAATTCTATGATAATTTTTAATTTGATTATTTCCTATATTCTAATGTTCTACAGAAATTTTGAATTAATCTTTGAATTTATGGCAGTGAAGAGGGCCCCCATATGTGGCCGAAACGTTTGCCTTTCTGTCTTTTTGCGCATTTTTACATCTAATAGTGACATTTTTAATCAAATAAAATAAGATGAAACTGACCCTATGCCAAAATAACCAGAAATTAACAAAAATTCTATGAATTTGGGTCAATATAATACTAGACATGTCATCAAGCATGTCACTTTAAAATTTAAAAATGGCAAATTCACTATAAAGCTAGAATATATCTCAGTTCTGACCATTTTCAGAACGGGTTAAATTTAATAATACTTTCAGATGTGATACATAATATCACGAATATGTAAATTGAATTTTTTTTTTATTAATTTTTAACGATAAATTTATTACGATTTTTCAAAACATCTCAGAATAAATCTAAATGCGAAAATAAACAACTTTCAATTTTTTTATTCGGTACATACTCAAATAATATTGAATAAAATTTTATATAATATAGATATTATAATAAGCTTGCCAATTCAGTGTTAAATGGATTGTCTGTGAAGCTGATATATAAAATCGTTTTCTTGAAAAATACACGCCTGCGTCCACACGTGAAAATCACCATAAACGTCTCGAAATTCTTTACTAGGTATAGGACAATAGTCTTCTTCAAGGAGGAAAAGAACCTCTCAAGATGTTTTTTCCATTGATAACCAATTTGGCATCCTTCTTTAATAATAAAATGTTCTAAAAAATTCCGGTCGGTTCGTGTGCAATTTTTTTAATGTTTTTTCATGTATCCGGTTTTTTATTCACAGTGAACTCTAAATATTTTTTCAATTCATGATGCTGCATACTGGACTACTTCATTTTGAATTGCAAGCTATGAGATAAGTTTTTCAATTCTATAATAATCCTTATTTTAATTATCTCCTATATTCTAATGTTTTAAAGAAATTTTGAATTAATCTTTGAATTTATGGCACTGAAGAGGGCCCCCATATGTGGCCGAAACGTTTGCCTTTCATTCTTTTTGCGCATTTTTACATCTAATAGTGACATTTTTAATCAAATAAAATAAGATGAAACTGACCCTATGCCATATATGTTTAATTTCACAATTTATATGAATTTAATATAAAGGAAATAAAGTGGATAATTCAAATGTAAAAAGTTAGCAGCATCAGATAAATATTAAGATTTGGAATAATGGAAAGCTATTAATATATTTAAAATAAAGTTGAAATCAACGGATGTAAATATGTTAATTATTTGCGATACTTTTGCGATATTTTTACATTTTCAACGCCTGAAAAAATATCAAAATATGCTTATTTTGTTAGCTTTCAATTATAATAAGAGTATCAGTTTTATTATTCGTCATGTTAAGTGACAGTAGCGCTGCGGCGTAGACATTTTATAAACTAAATCGAGTCCCGATAAAAGTCATTCAGTTTGTTTAAAAAGTTTAATTAAATTTATACTGTTAAAACTCATAATCAATTTTTTATATTTATCTGTATTTTTAGTGATAATTACTTTAGTTTCATATGGTGAACCAAATAAGTCACTTGATTTCACACATAGAAAAATTAAAGTCGTTTCTTCATCAGATTCATTTATTATACCACAATTTATTAAATGATTGGAATTCACAATATTTTCTCCTTCAATAAATTTTCTATTACCCTCTCCCGCATAATTTAATACATCATTTACATTGAGTAAAAAGCTCATTCTGATATTTGCATTTATTATTTAAGTATATAGGTACATCACATGTTAAACATAAATATCAGCTATTGACAGTTTGAAAAGTTTACATCGAGTCCAGATTTAGTTCATAAAATATACGCGCCGCGGCGCTACTATCACTTAACATGACGAATTAAATTATGTCAAATATCACATATTAAAGATTCTCACATTATTTGAAAAGAAATCTGCGTTTTAATTTTTTGAAGCACATAATTTTGTGGAAGCTTATATTTCAAGAATCAAAATAACAAATTCCGTTCATCTTTTTCCATATTTATTAAATACATCTATATTTAAACAAGCAACTGATGATTCTAAAAAACATAAAATAAAATAAAAACTTCAAGGAAAGATATTTTTAATGTCTTCTTTTTATAATCAAATAAAGTTGTTCAACAATCAGATGAAAAATTCATGACTAATTATTTGCATACTTTATATGTTTCTTGATGAGATATAATTCGTTCTTATTGAATAACGATTAAGAGTTTTCTCAATAGTTAAAGCTCCCGTTAGTGAGTGAAATCGAGTCAAAATAGCGTGGGTGGTTACGCGTGTGTAATTGTTGTGTGGTTTATCGAGCGTTACGCGCTGACGGTTTAACACGCACGAACATTAAACTGACGAAATGGGGCCGTTCGCAAGCTTGACGATTTCCTCCGCGCACATATTGCTAACCACCCGTACCACTCGGTTTACACGCACGACGCTCTAACCACATAAAAAATACTCTGAAACGATCAAAGGTCAAAGACCCACAAGTCAGCGGAAATTCAATTCAAATTTAAATTATAAATGTGATTCATTGTAATATTACCAACAACTTGAAAGCGTCCAGCGTAAAAATGTCAAAAATTTCTATTAAAATTATCTGTGTCAATTTGAGTATTAACATTTATTCATTTAACTGATGTCGTTAAGTTGAGCTCGTATTTCAAAAATTCATATCCGTTGAATATTTGCACATCATCCTCATGTTAAATTAAACACATAGTTAACGACGTACATTATGCATATTTCTGCAAATGGCTTTCATTTATGGATCTATAACAATCATACAAATCTTTTATGCATTTCCGTACAAGTAAAACATATTTCTCAATCAATTTTCATCTCAAGAAACTAAATGTAATAATCAAATGGTATTCTATTTTCATTTTTTTTATCTAATTAATAGTTTTTAATGGGCTCTGTTTATTTATGAATTATAATATAAAAATATTCTTAAAAAGTCTTACAAATATATAAAATGCTTATTTTAGTTATATAACAGTAATTCCCGTGACTATTCAATAATACACTCAACGACTTTCCATCTAGCAATGAGAACAAAAAAGATTTTACACGGAAAAAAAATGCAGCTGTAACAGAAAAGTTCGTGCAAAAATATATCTTAGTTCAAATAATGAAAAATAGTGGATAAGCGACAAATCTGGCTTCTAAATTGAATTTAGTTGGAACAACGATATTCACTTTCATCATACCAGACGAACAAGTGACTACACGGTTAGAAATTTGATGGTTGTAAGTACCACTTTTGGCGGTAAACAAGAACCATTAGGAATTTCTGCCAGTTAGTCCCAAAAACTTTTTTTTTACAAAACATACCTTTAAAGATGTGTATGCATATCTTTCGCGTTTACATTATAAGACATCGTAGATGGTACTTTTTCTCCTCCTTAAAAACTTTATAGCAAAGCAGTCTTCTAATAAAAGTTCCAAAATTTTGAACCGCAATTGCGAGAGTAGTCTAGTGCCTTAGTTGTAGGACATACCCGTGTGGAAATTTTGTCATGGCGCTAGCCAGGCCCCAACTTGAGTATCTAGACAGGACCAAACCGCAAATGAAACGCCTAACCCGACCAAAGACTACCTCATGGCCCAGTTTGGTCCCAACTTGGCACCGTTCATTTTGTGAGTCTTAGCCATATTGAATCAGTACCTCAGTCATATTAAAAATTTTTTTAATGTCTTCATCTAATCTTTCTAGAATAATTTTCGAGATTTAAAATGTAGTCCAAGTCATATATTTTAATATTATTAACAAATATTTTGAATTGAATTTGATTTTGAGATTACACTGAAACCAAGTATGAACTTTTTAAAAAACTTTCAATGGAGTTCACGACAGCTCTTTTATTTATTAAAAATAAAAGTGTCAAACACGCAGTTAAAATAAATCAAAAAATTTAACACTTTATTCCAACCTCTAAAATGACATATTCAAAGTCTAATCTACAAATTTGATTTACTTAGGGGAGAAGCGGCGAAATTGGCACACCTAATAGAAAGTGCGAGTTTAAAAAGAAAGTATATGACTAAAAATTATGAAAAAATATTTATTTAATAGCTGGATATCTTTTCTATACTTTCCAATGGATAAAGATTGCATTGAAAATTATTAAAGCAGGTTTTTATTCAGATTTCCGAAGGACTGCACCTGCGCCAATTTACCCGCCATGTCGGGTAAATTGACGCACTAATATTATAATCTTCTCTTGCCACGTATTAGTTATATTTTCATAGATTTAGAATTAAATTTCAGTAGCAAAGGTTGATGAAAAGAGGTAGTTATAATTTGAAACTAAATTTGAGATAGTATATCAAGATATGTGAAGTTTTTTATACCTTTATTCACATAAACCAGCCAAAGTTAAAATATATTTTATATTTGTACAATAAAATACTGGCAATTGTGGATATTTAAGTGAATATTCAAATTGAAATCATTTTTATAGAGAATTATTTGAATTTATAATCAGAAGTATATACAATTATTAACTTTAGAAGACTTATAAATAATAGAAACAATCAATCAAAAATACAAATTTTTTACTTACATTGCTTTCACATCTTAAAATCGAGAAAACTTTCAAAACACTGTCAGACTGCAAATTAATTATTAAAAATCGCTTTTAAAATGCCTTAATACCTCAAACTTAAAAAAAAAATTTAACCACTGATTGTTCAAATGAATATAACCTTACAAAGTCGTTACATCAGTTTTGCGAACCACATTACCTCCCATGTCACAAAAAATCTTAAGAAAAAGATTAGCAGAAAAGTCCAACAACATTCAAATGTATATATCTATATTAATAATTGTGTACTTACTATCTTCTTTATATTTTCAATCATAAACATCCGAGCACTTGACTTCAGTCACCGGTTTCCAGAAACACAACACGTGTGCCAACTTCGCCTCTGATTTGAATCTCGTATGCGCCAATTTTGCCGCAAGTGTATCGTTCATTAATTAAATACTTTTTACGTAAAATGCTTATTTTTTCATACAAATATTCTATCCTAATCGTAAGATTAAATATCAAAGATTATAAAATCGTTGCATTAATCTAATTCACCTTGAATTACTATTATTTAACGATTTAACTCAATGGCTTCGAACATAACCATTATGCCAAAAAACGATTAATCGTAATAAAACTGTATTAAGCAATTAGATTTTAATAATGTTTTCTATCAAATACATATCATACAAGAATGCACACGATAGAACTATTTTTATTTTTTGCTATGTTATCATTTTCTGAAAAATAGGGTGCGCCAATTTAGACAACGCGCCAATTTCGCTGCTTCTCCCCTACTATCGTTTTCATTGCTTACTCTTCTTGTTTTAATTATCGCGCGATTCCTCCGGACTCGTCCAGTGCTCTTTATTTTGGCATAATTTTAAAAACCCGGGTTCAAGACTGGAGGCGATCTAAAAACACAAGCACAGCCAAAGTAGGTGGCGCTGTAACCGCAACAACTATTGAACAAGGATCAAGGTTGGCTTCATACCATATCCGAGACATTCGCCATGTTGTAGTCAAATAATAATTTTCTAAGTTGGGGCCAAACTTGTAATAGGGCAAAAATTTGGCAATTTCCACACGGGTAGGTGCGAATTGACGAAGCTGATAATACGGCACAATATTGGCCCAATCTCGACAGCCTACAGTCGGCTATTGTTATTGGGCCAGTGTCGCCGTTTGTATCGGTCAAGTGCTGGGCCGACTGTTTAAATTGACGGACCTTCAACCGAATCTTGGCCCAGTATTGGCACTATACCAAGCCGATTGTCACTTTTACTGTGACATCCAGTTCCGAAAGTAGAAGAGCCAGAGTTTGGCCTATGGACGGCACATTACTGGGCCATGTATCACTTTCACCACGGCAAACCATTCTGGAAGTGAGAGAAACAGAGTTCGGCACAGCATCGGCCCGTTGCTGTGCCTAAAACAAGTGTTGGTGGCCAGAGTTTAGGCCAGAATTGGCCGCCAAGTGCATACCGAACTTATAATTCCAGCAACGACACGATATTGGCAACCGATCTTCGAAAAATTTTTGGCGATGCTGGGCAAGTTTTGGGCCGTTTCTAACTTCGCACTTGAGCATTTAGGTAGGTTTTAGTCGGCTAAAATGTTTGCCATTTGACAATTAAATGAAGGGAATCGACAAGGAGCAATGAAAATCACACTGAGAAAAAAGATTTGATTGAATCAAAGAAAATAATTTGTTTGAACGACTTTCTTTCATTTAAAGAAATGATTTGTTTAAATGAAACAAAATATCTTTCGACCAAATAAATATTTGTTCGAATCAAATAAATTTCTGCCTTAAATCAAACAAATTATATCTTTGACCATATATCAATGCATTAATTTCTTTGTTTTGAAGAGAAATAAATTTGATTCAAACAAATATTTATTTGGTTCAAAGATATTTTGTTTGAATCAAGCAAATTTTATTTTATTTAAACAAATAATTTCTTTAAATCAAAGAAAGTCGTTCAAACAAATTATTTTCTTTGATTCAATCAAATCTTTTTTCTCAGTGTAAGTAGCACTACGAAATGATGCAATGAAAAAAATTTTTCTTCAATTTAGAATTATTACCATCGGAGATGGTAAGATACACTTTTATTGATTTGACTTTCTAAGTCCTACTGTAGTCGAAATATGAGAATGCTCGAAAGTGACTTTTCTTATTTAGAAATTTCGTGAAAAGTCCTATTTTAGTCTAACAGTTTTTACAATCTAACTAAAAGTTTCACATAATCTAGTTATATTGCTTCTTTAAGTTCATTAAGGGGGCCCTCTACTCTCGAGGCCTGAAATTGAGCGGTTTTTGGGGAATAATTTGCGAAGGATCTACTGAATAGATTTTGAAATTTTTTTTATTTCGAATATACATGTTTTGACTTTTCAATTTTACTTTTGAAGGCGAAAAAAATAACTCTCGCGACCTTGAAACGTCATTGATGACATTGATTTTATAACTGCATGGGTCCCGCTTAAGCAAAGTTGTAGCCAATTGGGTAATCTGTAATCAGAAAATTGATATTCTTTATAATCATAGTTACGATGGCTATGTTTTCCTCAGACAGATTTTTTTTATTTTGCAATTTGTAAAAGTTATTCAACAATTTGTAAAAATTTCCAATTTTTACGTCATTTTTTGACCTATTAGAGGCTATAAAAATAGAACAAAATAAAATTTTAAAATCGTACTCGGGAAAACATAGCGGTATGTTTTCTGAATAATTGAAAAAAAAAACCATTGAAATCGGACCAATACTTTTATGAGAAGTCTTAATCGGCAGTTAAAAAAACAATATTTTCGGGAAAACGCGTTTAATGATAAATTACGGTGTACTGTAAAACCCCGTTTATCGCAACACCTTCCAATTGAATGCCTTCCGTTTATCGCAAATACGGAGGGGCTCCCACTCCTCCACCACCAGCCTGACCAACTGGTTGTCGGCGCATGCGCCTCAACGAGTAGTTTCGCGCGCGTTCGCTGTTTATCACAAATTTAAAAGTGAGGGGTATTCCCACCTATCCTTAAGAATCACGTGACCTCTCTTTCTACTAATAGGAGGCGGAAAAAATAGTAGAGTTTATTGTGATAAACGGGAGAGACAAGTTGCAATAAACGTGAGTTCCAATAGACGGGTGTTGCAATAAGCGGGGTTTTACTGTATAACTTGATTGTAGTAACTTACGAGTTAATCCGCTATACTGGCGCCTTAGAGCTCTCCTTCCTCATCACGATGATGTCCACGAAATCCTTTCTGTGGCATATTCTCAGATACATATAGATTGAAATTTAAAAAAAAATCGATTTTTTGAAACCGCGGGAGTAGAGGACCCCCTTAAATTCTTGATTCGCTCGATCGCCTAGTCAAGTTTTTTTCCGTTCAAGATTCAAGTGTCCGGCGATAAATCGTCGAAATATGAATTCTGCGCGAATACGAAATGAGGAAAAAGGCGAGAAGGGAGCATATGATGCAAAGTCGCGTTCGTTAGCTTTTGATGATTTCACAAAGCAGCATGGCACTGAGCTTGGTGAGATCTTTGTGTCGCTTGCATGACCTTTTCCTCCGCAACCTGTTTCTCTCATTTACTCCTTTTTCCCCTTTCCTTTCTCCTGTCTCACTCCTTTCTCTTCAACGCGCCTTTACATGGGCTTCCGAGAGCCCCCGGTGTTTTTTAAAAGAGCTGTAATATTTCAGTCGCATATTTTTCCACGATCTCTAGCGGGGAAAGGAGAAAAGAGAACCAAGTCTTGCATACATAGCATCTATATTCATCCAACCCGCATTTCACTCTTTCTTTTTCTCTCCTCCATTTCTCTCTTTCTCTATGCCTTTCTCTCGACAGTCTTTCCTTCTCTAGGGAAACATATCGGAAACTCGTGGTGGAAGCAAAGCGAGTTTTGAATCAGTGATTCGTAATGCCGTTGCACCCCAGCCATATCTAGGCAATACTCGCCTACGACCCCGAGTGCCTGGCTCGGAAGAGAAACTTTTGTGTTTTACGCGACCATGCATTGCAAAAACCGTGTTGGCTTTCGACGTGTATGTAGATACATCCCGGTGCACAGTGGCGTAACTTTTAAACTTGGAAAAACTGCAAGTTCGCTTCCATAATTACGAAAGTGCTTTCATCAAAAAAATTAAAAACTATTTAACGAGACAGGCAAAAGAAAGAAGATACATAGGGAGAAACTCTTTATTGTAAAATTTAGTATTATTATATTTATGCTTACTAAAATCAATAGGAAACGAAGATATAACGTCAGTTTTTTTATAAATTACTATTTTGAATATTAAACTATGGAGTTACTAATAATATTGGAGAAAATGGTGAAATAATTGTACTTATGCCCAAAACCAAAAGCAAGTTTGATTTCCTGAAATAGTAAAATCGTGATCGACACATCGAGCGAATTATATTGAAATAAACCCAATAAATGTTTCATTAATTCCTAAAACAGAATGTTAAGTTTACAAAAGAGAATAGTAAAGTTACATCTTCTTTCTAACCGAATTACCATAGTCTTTTGGAGATAGTGGAACCATATTTATAACTTTTCCTACCGAAAATAGGGAATAATTGTATCTCCATAATAAAAACATTCAGTCATTCCTAAATTTTACCATAGTTCTTATTAGATTTTGTGAGCTACATAGAGAGAAGAGAGTATTTTATAAACACAGTTACATACTTACATACATATACACGTATAAACGTATCAATATAAATAGTATACATGCCAATACACGCTTAAATACTAATTTAAGCAACTTATCCTAACCGCACACATTCATAAACGCATCGCAATGATAGGACACTTGCAATGTAGCAATTTCATTATATACTGAACTGTGAAAACTTTTACGATTTGTGAGAAGAAGTTCGGTAGTCCCTCTGCTAACAAAAATCGTAAGTTAAAAAGCCGCCACATTCAAATGTAAAAAAATTCTCGAGTAATATCGAAAACGTTCGGCGTATCTGACGTCACTCGGTAGTACATTTACTATATGTAATGGAAATTTTGTCAACGTACTATTCCAATATATGAAGTATTTTATTGCAAAATATTCAAGTCTTTCTCCCTTCATTGTTCATTACTATTGACAATGGTAATTTCTCTAAACTATTTTTCAATTTATATTATTCAAAAGACCAATTCTTGAATTGACAGTTTTAATTTTTATTTATATAGGTATCACTTTTTTCTAGTTTGAATTTGCTATCAAAGATAATAATCTTTGCAACTCTCAATGGTAATTTATAAAGATACACTATATTTACAATTGGTTCAGAAAAAGTATTTCCTCCTATCGCTATGATAAATAAAACTAGTTTTGTTACTATATCCTCGCTTCCTATTGACTTTAAAAAAATAAATATAATAATACTAGATTTTACAATGAAGAGTTTCTTCGTGCACTGTTAAAAATTTCTGTTCTAACTTTAACATCAATTTATTTTAGAAATAAATTTCCGAATCGTAATGTAGCGTTACAATCGAAGGGTAAATCACTTCGAAATTATGATTTTTCGAGATTAAAAATCATGCGAATAGTGTTATAATAAACCTAGCGTTCATTTTTACGTTACGCATAGCGTTATATATAGTGTCACTTTAGTGACGCAAATCTTGGAAAATCAAATTACAATGTAATTTAACGCTGAGCGTTGTCTTCCTGATTTCGAAGTGGTTTACCCCTCGGTTACAATGAATGTATTGTAAATTGAATTATAACAGATCAATTATATTATAATTTGCTATAGATTTTATCAAACTTTACTATAACCTATACTAAAGTTTTATATGATTTAACGAATCTTTATATAGTATTTTGACTGCGAAAAATTTTCAGTCGGCTAGGAATAATTACAATTGCACCTCGATTTTCCCTACATTCCCAATATTTTTTAGAATTATAAGATTATAAAATATCATCATCATTCAATCATTATAAAATGAAATGTATATTGCTATGCAAAGTTTTTCCATGTATGTTTCACCTGTTCAGATATTTATTAAGAATGACAAAACTGCTATAATCAATTTTGGTCACACATTAATCAAAAATTAAACACAACGTATTGGTGAACAACAACCGAAAAAACGTATTCTAAAAGGCGAAATTCCATTCACGAGAAACTATTTTTGGTTTAAGTTAGTGAATCTTTGACTTATAAATAACTCGTAAATTAATACATGTATTGTAAAATTATATTAAATGTATTGCAATTTCGCTATACACTGTTAAAAATCCAATTAATTTTAATAAACTTTAATATACAAGTGGTAAATACGAAAATTTCAAACCCAACTTATTAATTTAAAATTAATAGATTTGTATATTATGAAAAATAAATATACATTTATATTAAATTTAATAAGTTTTCAATCAAAATAGATATTAAAATTAACCCTTTCAGCGGCGGTGGGACGATTATGTACCACCTTTTTTGTCTTAGTTTATTTTATGTTTCCGATTGATTTTGGCACTTTGTCTATGCAAATATATACTTATTAGACTCTTAGAAGTCTGAGTTATTATAATCTGGTGAAAAATTGCATTATTTTATTTATATATTTGTTTGTTATAAAAAAGTAACACTAAAAAAAACGTTTTTTTTTCAGAAAAAATCGGGTTTTCCGTAACCTGCAAACGTGAGCCACTGCTAATTTTTTGACGTATTCTACACACTTAGTTTTATGATATATATTTTTTTCGGATTTTTTTCGTACGCTAGTTTTTTCATAAAAAATTTTCAAATATTTCGAATAATGAATTTTTTTCATATTTCGTAATTTACTTATTTATTTAACATTGTTTACGTGCAAATTATTTATAATTTCATAAATATATTTATTCAACTTTATAACTCTAAGATCTTATGTCATCATTGAGGTCCTAGTAACTTTCTTTACACTGAATGGTCAATGTGCATGTTACACGTACTATTACTCTGGCCCCACAACAGGGGATAAAAGTTATACAATTCTTTTCTTCACCATTTAGTTTTCAGTATTTTCCATAGACAAATTTCTTAATCATTTTTTACCGTGACTGCTAGGTGAATCTTAGTAAAAAGTGTTATTGCGGCGAAATAAAGTGATACACTCGCAACCGACAGACCTAACATAAGTCATTGAAACAGTACCATTATCATTGCGTACTTTCATTATTAATTTTTTTAAGATCCAATTTCTGAATCACATTCCTTTCTTCCGGGATCGCCAGATCGCAGGCAATTGAAAAAAACCCTTATAACCAAAATTTATCATCAATTTTCCCTTTTTTGAAAATTTTTACCGCTATATTGGATCCACCATTTTTAATTTTGAAAATCTGACTTCAGATTCGTAATCAGCGACCCCAAAAACCCTTATAACCAAAATTTCGCATCAATTTACCCTTTTTTGAAAATTTTGACCGCCATATTGGATCCGCCATTTTGAATTTTGAAAATCTGACTTCAGATTCGTAATCAGCAACCCTGAAAACCCATATAGTCACTATCTTATCTGGAGTAGATGCACCAGAAAAATGTGCCCCTGAAAGGGTTAACAAACATTATTAAAATATATACATATGTGTAATTAAATTCAAATAAATTTATATGTATTTTTTGAAATTAAAGTATTTTAAAAATACGTGTTGTAAAAATGTGGTAAAACCCCAAAAATTTTTAATAGTGTAGTTCAAATCCTGTTTAAACACTTAACGTAAAATACGGTTTATTTTAACAAGTTTTTAACAACCTAACCATTTAGTCAGTTTTCCCGCTATTCCACTGTCTGTCTGGAACACCCCAACTATTCATAAATCTCCCTAGCTCGTTTTTATCCACTCTTGTTCATTCCGATCCACTACAGTTCGCCCTCATCCACCCCTATCTACACTTTCACAAAATCTAATCATCTCCCACGTTCACAATAAAGATGAAGAGCTATAAGGGTCGTTCTGTTCCGATATTAGAGATGTCAAAAGAGAAGGGAGACTCTCTGTCTATTTTTCCATTGACTCTTATCATTTCAAGCATACTCGACCTTCAATTTTGATGGGAGGATTTATGTTCCAGACGAGCAGTAAGTGGCAATAATTTTTTAACTTTATTTATTATCGATTGAATATTACTATATTATTAGTTTTTCATGGTTAAATTAATCAAAAATCCAGTTGATTTCATCGGTTTACTAGTTGGTTTTACTTTTTATTTAATTAATTTTACTAGGATTTAAGGTCATGTATTAACCAGTATAGCTGCCTAAATTAATAAAATCAGTTTCCCCCAAGACTTCTCCACAGTAATTAATTTTTGTAGCTAAAACTTTAAAGCATAATAAATGACATATTAGCGAATGGCTATACACTTTAATTAGTTATAAATAATAAAAAATAATAATTCCTGTTTTACCGACACTAACATTTTTCAAATTGTTTAGAACTAACTAAAGTCTACAGCAAACCGCTAATATGTTCTTTATTATGTCCTAAAGTATTAGCTAAAAGAATTCTTTATTGTGAAAAAATCTTGGGGGCAAACTGATTTTATTGATTTAGTCAGCTGTACTGATTTATCCATGGCCTTAACTAGTAATCCCATTTGTTTTTTCATTGTGTCTTTCATACTATATATAGCAGTCTCTACAGCTTTTCTATATTCATGGTGATTCGTTCATGGACTAAGTACTTTATTTAAATTCACAAAAACTGAAATAAGTTTCTATTAATTTTCATGATTACAATTTTTTTTAATTCATATTTTGATCAGACACAAAGTCATCTTAAAAGAGTTTGTTTTTAATAATCACAATGAGTGAAAAATTCCGTAATATTAACTGAAGTATTTCAGTTGATTTTACGATAAAATTCAAATTTTTAGCATATCACTTGCTTAAATTCAGAATATCTTTAGTACACCCAGTCCCGGTTTATACTCTTTTATGAGAACCGGTAGTCTAAGCGTAGACTAGCGTAGTGGTTAAGATGTGAGCGTGTCATATGAGCGTCCGAGGATCAAACCCCAGCGGGGACGATTAGATTTTTTAAGGATAAAATTATGTAATAATCCGCCTGTGAAAATGGTCAACAATGTATAATAGGTAAAAAAGAAAAAAATATAAGTGTACCAGATTTTTTTTTTGTATTGCGATAGGAAATAAATATGCCAAAATCTAGCAGACTACTTGCCAATATTCAGTAGAGCGCTTTCTCGACATCAGCAAGCCATCTTCTAAGATTGAGAACAAAATTCTAAATTTGGATATTTTTTGGTAAATCTCAGAGCACGACATTCTGAAATCCACTCTCTAAATTTGAATCAGTCAAAATCTACTGATTATCAGTGAAATTTGACTGATTCAAAAAGCTAAAATGAGGTTCCTGTAAATCAGTCAAATTTCACTGATTATTTCAGTGAAAATTGACTGACTTGACAGTGAAAAAAGTATTTTTCACTGATGAATTAGTGAAAAAATACCGGGTTTTTCATTTTTTAGTAAGCGAGAAAGTTTTTGACTATTCAAATGTCCTCAAACCCCGATTCTTTGTCGAATCAGTTTATAATTAAATAAACATTAGAATAATAGAATTTTTACCTTTTTTAAGACTTCGTATGTATCGGCAAAGTTCAAAGAACTTCTGTGTCGAAGCCCGATGTAAAATATTCTTTTAGGCCGGTTTGTGATGGATTTAGTTTGGGAAAACATTGATTTACAAAAATCAAAAAACTTCGATTTTTATTTCGAGAAATAATTGCTTCATGGAAACACTTTTTACGAGAAAAATTTGCGCCTTTATGAGTTTCATCACATCGTATTTTTTTCCGAAAAAATTCGTTTTTTTCGCCGTCAAAAATGTCCATAAGGCATAGTTTACTTTCGAGCCCGAACCCCCGGCGAGTTATTCGATCCGAACACTCAATTAAAACTTTGATTATGAATAATAAATCCAGTTATCACTTCAAATGCGACTGTACTTTGAACAACAATGAAGCTCGGTTATACTTAAACTCAGAACTTTATGTGGGCGTGAAATGCAACTAAAAAAATCCGATAATATAACTAAACAGTCGATTTCTGTTGAATTAACTGAAGAAATTCTTCAGAATAATCGAAAACTGCAATTGCTTTTAAGATAGTTTTCATCCACGAAAATTAGACCTCAGGCAAAAATAGATAATTGTGCATTCAAGAATAGCAATATTATTATTGAAGGGCTATTTTCAAAGAGAAAAGATTACTTTACATGAAAAAAATTTGAAATACAGAAAAATAACTTTATCAATAAATTTTATTTTTGACCCAACTTTTTTTCTTATCGCTTCTTACCAAATTTAAAAAAATTATGCGATTTTGATAAATTACAAATCATATTTTCAAGAAAATGATTTTCCACAACTTCACCGTTTCTAATTTTTAAAAATAAATTATTTAATGGCTGAAGCCATTAAAAAACATTTTTCAAAACGAAATTTTTATAAAGAAATTGCTGAATTTGATAATAATTTATTTATTTTCGAAAATTGGAAATGGTTAAGTTGTAGGGAATCTTTTTCTTGAAAAAGTGATTTGTAATTTATCAAAATCGCATAATTTTTTAAAATTTGGTAAGAAGCGATAAGAAAAAAGGTTGGGGCAAAAATAAAATTTATTGATAAAGTTATTTTTCTGTATTTCAAATTTTTTTCATGGAAATTAATCTTTTCTCTTTCAAAATAACCCTTCAATAATAATATTACTATTCTTGAAAGCAAAATTATCTATTTTTCCCTGAGGTCTAATTTTCGTGGATCAACTACCGAACAACTAACCGAAAATTTCCAGTTAATATTACTTTGACGTAAATTTCTCTCAGTTTATTAAGAGTCAACAAAACATTTGAAATCGTTATCAAACATCTCACAACATAAAAAATATTTGTAAATTAAAATTTGTGGCTTACTCCCTTCTTAATAAAGACATGATTACGCGTAATTTATCATACTAAATCATTTGTATGCTAATATAAATGGTTCAAACATAAAACTTAGCTAACAAAACCAACATTATTTCGAACAATAGGCGAAAAAATTTGGAAATTTAATTAATTGATATAATGTTTGTTCATTTCTTTGGCATAGGGTCAGTTTCTTCTTATTTTCTTTGATTAAAATTATTATTACATTTAAAAATGCGCAAAAAAGAAAGAAAGGCAAACGTTTCGGCCACATATGGGGGCCCTCTTCAGTGCCATAAATTCAAAGATTAATTCAAAATTTATGCAAAGAATTACAATATAGAAGATAATCAAAAAAGAATTATAATAAAAATTAAAAACTTATCACATAGCTTGCAATTCAAAATGAAGTAGTCCAGTATGCAGCATCACGAATTGAAATATTACGTGAAGTTCACTATGAATAAAAAACCGGGTCAGCAAAGCCACATGTCCCGAGTCGGTTTTTAAAACAGTTCAGATCATTCTGTGAGAGACGCCGGTTTTAAAGTCTTCACGAGAAGTTTTCATTAATGTAAAACTTGTTCGCGTTTTGCCATTGTGAACCAATTTGGCATCATTCATTAATAATAAACATTTTTTGAAAAAAATTCCGGTCGGTTCGTGTGCAAAATTTGTTATGTTTTTTAATTTATCCGGTTTTTTATTCATAGTGAACTTCACGTAATATTTCAATTCGTGATGCTGCATACTGGACTACTTCATTTTGAATTGCAAGCTATGTGATAAGTTTTTAATTTTTATTATAATTCTTTTTTGATTATCTTCTATATTGTAATTCTTTACATAAATTTTGAATTAATCTTTGAATTTATGGCACTGAAGAGGGCCCCCATATGTGGCCGAAACGTTTGCCTTTCTTTCTTTTTGCGCATTTTTAAATGTAATAATAATTTTAATCAAAGAAAATAAGAAGAAACTGACCCTATGCCAAAGAAATGAACAAACATTATATGAATTTGGGTCAATATAATAATAGACATGTTACCAAACATGTCAATTTGTTAATTAATTGAGTTGGGAGTTTTCGAGTACTCGAAAAATGTTGAGCTTTCAGAAAAACTAAAATTCAGTAAAGATTCTTATTTTTCGTACACTCTTAATTTCAAATGCAAAAGTCATCTTGAATGAAAAGATATTTTTTTCGTCATATACCGTATAACTGTAAGAAGAGGAAGGTACGCTACTGGAATATGGCATGTATGAACCTCCAACACCGTAGATGTAAATATAGGTAACAAGGGAGGAGCAAGAAGGAGAGAGAGTGAGAGAGAAGAAGAGAGTACATAGATGTCGGTTCCACACTTCACCCTGCGTCCCTAGGCCCCGTCATCATCCATCTGTTCACCATCGTGTTCCGCAAAACCACTGCACTATTCAGTAGCGCGGCACTCCGTGTCGCCCCTTTGATCTTCGAGCCTTGAGGCATGCTCGGTACATATACTCATGTACCGGCTCACACAAAATCTCGACATACACACACTTCAACAATCCACAGTGTCGGATATGACACGGTCGCGACACTTCGCGTTTCAGCGCACTCACTGCAGTATTCTCTTACCTTCGTATATATATGTATAGTGTACACTATGTATGTAATTATTTCCCCTATGTATGCATTTTCTTTAGATATGTCTATGTGTAAGTGAACTCAACTCTTGCTATCATATGTAGATGCGGGCTTTCAGATTAATAACGCGGCGCGCAAGGTGACGAGCTGCTTTTCGAGTTGAAAGAGGCGAAGAAGTGGAACAAAAAAAAGGAGAATGAGATGAGAAGGTCGCGAATACGGTATGTAGTATCATTTCGAGAGCACCCGATTATACATGATGATGACGTTCGCCTCGAGCATGCACCGAGATGAAGACAAAATCATTCCGCGAGGCCGCTAGCTTGATTATCATTTCCAAGGAAAAAATTCTTAATTACACTCAACTCAGTGTGAAACTATACTCTCGGACTTGGTTGGGTATAATTATGTGCAATTTGAAATTTAATTTTAAGAGTAAAATGCACTGAAAGGTTAATACGAAATATTATTACTTGATAAATAACTCAAACAGGATTGTGACCTCAAATCAGCTTTTTCATGGACATTCATATGTGTATGTATGTTATAAACTTATCATAAATCCATGAAATGTATGGAGTCAATCCCCATGAAAGCTGCAATTTTCACGACCCATATGCTCCATAAACAATACCCTAAGTCACTAGAGCTAAGGGGATTGCCGATGAAAATGGATCGGTTCGATACCCCAAGGGTCACGAAGGTGAAGAAAGAAAAAATAGATATAGGGTGACGAGTATCGTACGACGGATGCATTAAAGATTTAAGGAAAAGCAATTGAGCTAAGTCTGCACTATACCAGTATAAGTACTTAAATGGTTACCTTCATTAAATCGTGATGAACCCTAGCTTTCAGAACTATGAACTACAGGTCTCGTATTAGTCTGTGTTCGCACATTTGTAAATACAATTAGATTGATGCCTTGCTAGTGACTGTACACTCTACAGTCTATACAGTTTCCACGTAACGTTTCACGGCCATTCAACCCATGACCTGTACTAGGGTAGTTACGTTCACCCACAGGAAAATGCCCTGACGGTATATTCCTAGTACAAAGCTTCAATGTTCGAATAATTTACGCATAAAGACAACGCAATCGTTTTCTCAGCTGGTCGATTAGAAATATCTTTTATAACGGAATAGTCACAATGCGCTCGGTAGTATGTAATGCCAGTTCATTGTAATTTTAGATATCAATATGCACCTATCAGATACTCAAATACTTTTTACTTATACTATTAGAAATATCTATGCTAATTTCCCGAAACACGTGACTGTAGTTTTATATAGATACAATTTCATAAAATTAAGATAGGATTTCATAAAATCCAGTTACTTTTTAGTAAAATCAAGAAACGATTTCTTAATTTTCAATTACAATGTGTTGAAAAGTCTGATATTTGTATCTGGAAATTCTGAAACTTGTAACAGGAATAATTTTACGTTTTGTGTGACTGAAGTTTTATTTAGTTACAATTTCGTAAAATTATGATAGAATTTCAGAAAATCCAACTACTTTATAGTAAATTTAAGAAAAAATTACTTAATTTTCAGTAACAAAGTGTTGAATATTCTGATATTTGTTTCTGGACATTATGAAACTTGCAATAAGAATAATTTTACGTTATGTGTAATTACAATTGCGTAAAATTAAGATAGGATTTCAGAAAATCCAGTTACTTTATATTAAATTTAAGAAACAATTTTTTAATTTTCAGTTACAAAGTGTTGAAAACTCCGATATTTGTACCTGGAAATTCTTAAACTTATAACATCAGGAATAATTTCACATTTTGTGTGACTGAAGTTTCATTCAGTTACAATTTCGTAAAATTATGATAGAATTTCAGAAAATTCAGTTAATTTATAGTAAATTTAAGAAAAAATTACTTAATTATCAGTAACAAAGTGTTGAATATTCTGATATTTGTTTCTGGACATTATGAAACTTGCAATAAGAATAATTTTACGTTTTGGGTAACTGAAGTTTCATTTAGTTACAATTTCGTAAAATTATGAAGAATTTCAGAAAATGCAGTTACTTTTTACTAAATTCAAGAAACGATTTCCTTATTTTCAATTACAATGTGTTGAATATTCTGATATTTGTATCTGCAAATTCTGAAACTTGTAACAAGAATAATTTTACGTTCCGGGTAACTGAAGTTTCATTCAGTTACAATTTCGTAAAATTAAGATAAAATTTCAGAAAATCAAGTTACTTTTTAGTAAATTTAGGAGACAATTTCTTATAATTTTCAGTAATAAAGTGTTGAATATTCTGATATTTGTATCTGGGAATTCTGAAACTTGTAACAGGAATAATTTTACGTTTTGTGTGACTGAAGTTTCATTCGCTACAATTTCGTAAAATTATGTAGAATTTCAGTAAATCCAGTTACTTTATAGTAAATTTTAGGAAAAATTTCTTAATTTTCAGTAACAAAGTGTTGAATATTCTGATATTTGTTTCTGGACATTATGAAATTTGCAATAAGAATAATTTTACGTTTTGGGTAACTGAAGTTTCATTCAGTTACAATTGCGTAAAATTAAGATAGGATTTCAGAAAATTTAGTTACTTTATATTAAATTTAAGAAACAATTTGTTAATTTTCAGTTCCAAAGTGTTGAAAATTCCGATATTTGTACCTGGAATTTATAAAACTTGCAGTAAGAATACTTCTACGTTTTGGGTAACTGAAGTTTCATTTAGTTACAATTTCGTAAAATTATGAAGAATTTCAGAAAATGCAGTTACTTTTTACTAAATTCAAGAAACGATTTCCTTATTTTGAATTACAATGTGTTGAATATTCTGATATTTGTACACTGAGAAATCAGTTTCTTTGAATCATAGAAACATTTCTTTGATATACGGTAAAAGAAAAAATTTCTTTAAATTAAAGAAAGTTTTGTTAATTAAAAAAAAATTTCTTTGATCCAAAGAAATAGATTTGTTTACATTAACGTATATCGAAGAAATGTTTCTTTGATTCACAAATACTGTTTTCTGGATGTATCTGGAAATTTGGAAACTTGTATCAAGAATAATTTTACGCTTTTTGTGAATTTTTATACAGTTGTTTGTAACTGAAAATTTTGTGACAGTTTCTTAATTTTATGATAAATTTTATGAAAATTCTCTTGCAATTTTATAATTTTAGGATAAACTTTATAAAAATTCTATTACAGTTTGCTAGTTTTAAAATACGTACATTATATGAAAAATCAGTCGAATTCCATAATATTAAGAAAATTTTTAGAGAATTCATTACATTTTCCGCAATTTAAGATACCTTTACTCAAAAACATCATAAATATTGTCAAATTTTACGTTCTCTTGGCAACATAAAAATATTGTAATTTCCCAAACATTTCTATTAAGAGTGTAAAGCTCAAATATTTAAAAGCTTTTCATATATACATATAATAGGGATAATTTGATGTAAAATATTTAAAGTTTAGACGCGAGTTTGATGAATGTTAAAATTTAGTAATGGCCAATTATAGGTCCAGGCTTTTAATTCAAGACTCCGCTACCAGGCTTGGACCAATAAGTTCATTGCTATCTTGAAGAAATAAAAATTTATAAAATTTGTATAAACTATTTACATTAAATATATGCATAAAATTAATATTTGTTAAATATAAAATTTGTTAATGATGGATAGCCTTTCATTCAATATAACTAAAATTTATTTACATTAAATTAAATTTCTATTTGATCAATACACAAATAACTTTTTATTCAATATAAAATAGATTTCTTTTTGATGTTCAGAATATATCACTGCAATTTAATTAAGTAATATGTGACAGAATTTGATGATTAAGTTCGAGAAGCTTTTGTCAAATATTTAATCTGGCTCGCTCGGTTAAAATTATAACGCCGATAAAACTTGTCAGGAATAATCTGCCTTGTCCTTATTCTCAGAGATAAAAGAAGGCGAGAAAGGTGATTATGGTAATAGGGAGGGGTAGGAAGTTGAAAATACGTGGGGTGAGTAAATAAGGAAATAAATAAGCGACCTTGCACATTACCTACGGTGGTCTGTAATGGCGTAGGGTGTACCGTGGTAGTTATACGACGAGAGGTGGGGCGCTCTTTAAACAGTCCGTCGCCCATTTTGCACCCTTGCGTCTGCCAGTGTCGCCGTCTTGGTGTGAAAGCCACTGTCGTAAAACCGCACACTTAATTTGCCTTGCAAAATTTAAGCTTTCTCTTTCTCTCTTGGGATGCAGGTTGTACTGTAAGGTACAAGGTAGAAAACTAGAGGCCACCCCCCTTCCACAGAGATGGTTGTGTCGCGAGAGGGTTGAATCGAGAGGGCGGTGGTGGTGAGATAAAGAGGAAATGCAGGGGTGGAGAAGAAGTGGGGGTGTACGAGCAGTGGCGAGAGAAGAAAAGTGTGCTTAAAATATTAAAGCCGGAAGCGCTTGCAAGGAGGGTTCTTTGTTCCTTGGTGCTAGAGAGGGTTTGCTTCGCCGCTAGAAAGGGGCTAAAAGGGTAAGGGTGAGCGCAAACAACCTACCGTGCAAAATAATATATGAAATATGCACCGCGGTTGTTCTGCAGAATTTTCTCCTATAAAAGTTTTCCCTTCTCCTCATCCTCCTCCTCCTCACAACCACCCTCTTGCTCTTTCTTCTCCCAGGAACAAGTCATACCCAGTGAACGTTGGCGCTAATGAAAAACCTTGAATTTTCCATGAAGGAATTACGTCCTCGCTATTCGTACACGTATACTAGCTAACTCAACCCCCGTACTTTACACAGTATATACACTTTCTACCGTACTTTGCTTCCTTTTTTTAGCCATGTCGCGAACTCTATCGCATTATTCCCCCTCGTCTGAGGGCAAAACTAAAAAGCTCAGCTTGAGCTTAAAAATGAGCGAAGTTGTCTCACAGTTGGAGTGGGAAGACAAGTTTCTCTAAAAACTTCGCTATTTTTAATTAATCCAATCTTTTAACGAATGCTATTTGGTTCATTATTTTATTATTGTATATGGGTCATTCCATATTAGATTGACAGTCGATGTCGCAGATTTGAACGAGATAATTTTTTTTCGCTTCTTTATCAACAATAAATAGACACGTATTTCTTTTTTTGGCCAAAAAAAATTTGTTTACAAATATACGATTTTTCAAATTTTCTAAGCAATGATATTTTCGACATAGCAAGCGCACTTTCAAGCCTGTTTATCTTGAAATTAATTGTTCGCACAAAAATTTTTCCAAATTACGAAAATTAGGGTTTTGACTCTTCTTTACAGAGATTGTTGCGAAAAAATTTTTTTAAACATTTTGTAACATACAAAAGTAAAGAAATAAACGCTAAATCGTTTTTTCCCAAATTTGTCCCCTTTCCAAATTTATTTTTTCGTGTATTTAGATTCTTTGAAGTCTGTTATACAATATGAGAATCGAATAAAAATGGCTGGATCATTGATGCGGAAGTTATGGAATTTTGAAGAGCCTCGCGCGGCCTTGCGCGCAATCCGGGCACTTCCACGCGCGGCGAGCGTTTACCTTTACTTTTAGCGCTAATAACTTACGCCCGGTAAAATGCTCGCCGCGTTTGGAAGCGCCCAGATTGCGCGCGAGGCCGTGCGAGGCTCTTCAAAATTCCATAACTTCCGCATCAATGATCCAGCCATTTTTATTCGATTCTCATATTGTATAACAGACTTCAAAGAATCTAAATCCACGAAAAAAAAAAATTTCGAAAGGGGCCAAATTTGGAAAAAACGATTTTGCGTTTATTTCTTTACTTTTGTATGTTATAAAAAATGTTTAAACAATTTTTTCGCAACAATCTCTGTAAAGACGAGTCAAAACCCTAATTTTCGTAATTTGCACAATTTTTTGTGCGAACAATTGTTTTCAAGATAAACAGGCTTGAAAGTGGGCTTACTATATCGAAAATATCATTTCTCAAAAAATTCGAAAAATCGTATACTTGTAAAAAAATTTTTTTTGATCAAACAAAAAAATACGTGTCTATTTATTGTTGATAAAGAGCCGAAAAAAAATTATCTTGTTCAAATCTGTGACATCGACTGTCAATCTAATATGGAATGACCCATATACTTGTATATATGGGACTTTATTTTACCTTGCTATAGATAATGATTAAGGTAGTTCATCCAGGAAAATTAGACCTCAGGCAAAAATAGATAATTTTGCTTTCAAGAATAGTCTAATTTGAAAGAGAAAAGATTATTTTTCATGAAAAAAATTTGAAACACAAAAAATAATTTTATTAATAAATTTTATTTTTGCTCAAAGTTATTTTCTTATCGCTTCTTAGCAAATTTTAAAAAATTATTCGATTCTAATAAATCACGAATCATTTTTTCAGTAAAAAGTTTTCCACAACTTCACCGTTTCTGATTTTTAAAAATAAATTCTTTAATGGCTAAAACCATTAAAAAAATATTTTCTAAAACGAAATTTTTATGAACAAATTGCTGAATTTGATAATAATTGATTCATTTCCAAAAATTGGAAATGGTTAAGTTGTAAAGAAAAAAATTACTTTTCTGTGTTTCAGATTCTTTTCATGGAAATTAATCTTTCTCTTACAAAATAGCCTTTCAATAATAATATTGCTATTCTTGAAAGCAAAATTATCTATTTTTTCTGAGGTCTAATTTTCCTGGATTAACTACCTTAATCAAATTTCTTGTTTTTCTATGACTGAAAACTGATAATCTGTACAGTTTTTTAAACGGTATAATGGCTGGGATTTTTCATATTTTAATTTTTAAGGTAATGTTTATTTAATAATTAAAAGTAGTCTAAATTGTATTGACCCTCTATTTTAATAAAATGGTACGTTGTTGGAAAAAATTGGCTTTAGGGTCCAAAAATAATTAAGTCAATTTAATGAGATGTTTCGGCTGAGATTGGAGCCCTCATCAGTGATATTTATTATAAAATCTAGAAAATACAAAAAAGGGGTGGCGCTAATTTCACATTTTTAGAAATAATTATAGTAATTAAAGATATAATACAAAAACGAGTACATGATATTTTAAATTAAATTTATAAGTGAAAATGGAAGGTTTGGATATTCGACCAGAACAAAAGATGTACTTAAATTAATTTCTTTGGTGTGAAGCTGTATTGAACAACTTTGATCTGCCCTATTAAAACACTTTAAATAGATAGTTATATTCTAATTATCTAGTTATATATAATATAACTATAATAATAACTATATAATAACTATATAATAACCATAATATATAGTTATATTCTTAAATTTAAACCCGAATCTGCTAATAAATTCCTTGATGCGTAGCTGAATTGAAAGAGCTTGATTGAGGCCATTAGGCCTTTTTTGAACTATTTTACCAAAAAACTATTTTCAAACTATTTTAAAATATGTGTATATAGAGAAATAAATAAATTTTCAAGCAAATGCATGCATTTTAAACCAAAAATAGATATATTTCCAACTACAGTGAATAAATTTTCAACGACCCTGGATGATAACTAGTTAATAAATTTCAAGAAATTTCTAACACTGCAGATTTAAACAATTTTTTCTGTGAAAAAAGGAACGCTTCCACTCCGCTGGGTATCGAGCCCAGGACCTTTCGATTGCCGGTCGAATGCTCTATCATCTGAGCTACGGAGGTCTCAATACTTTTCTCACAGAATCTATTTACGCCAATTTGGCCACAGATATATCATGAACTATATACAAATTTTTCTAAATGATTTCAGTCGATTATGTCGATAATTAGAAGAGTGTATCATTCACCATGATAACCGAACTCTACCCTATCGACCCTATCAACCTGTGATTTAGAATTAACGTCATTTAAGACCAGATGGAATTTTCAATATATATTTAAAAAATTTTTCCTGTGAAAAAAGGAACGCTTCCACTTTGCTGGGTATCGAGCTCAGGACCTTTCGATTGCCGGTCGAACGCTCTATCATCTGAGCTACGGAGGTTCCACAAAACTTTTCTCACAGAATCTATTTACGCCAATTTGGCCACGGATACATCATGAACTATATACATATTTTTCTAAATCATTTCAGTCGATTATGTCGATAATTAGAAGAGTGTATCATTCACCATGATAACCGAACTCTACCCTATCGACCCTATCAACCTGTGATTTAGAATTAACGTCATTTAAGACCAGATGGAATTTTCAATATATATTTAAAAAAATTTTCCTGTGAAAAAAGGAACGCTTCCACTCCGCTGGGTATCGAGCCCAGGACCTTTCGATTGCCGGTCGAATGCTCTATCATCTGAGCTACGGAGGTCTCAATATTTTTCTCACAGAATCTATTTACGCCAATTTGGCCACAGATATATCATGAACTATATACAAATTTTTCTAAATGATTTCAGTCGATTATGTCGATAATTAGAAGAGTGTATCATTCACCATGATAACCGAACTCTACCATATCGACCCTATCAACCTAGATTTAGAATTAACGTCATTTAAGACCAGATGGAATTTTCAATATATATTTAAACAATTTTTTCTGTGAAAAAAGGAACGCTTCCACTCCGCTGGGTATTTTTCACAGAAAAAATTGTTTAAATATATATTGAAAATTCCATCTGTTCTTAAATGACGTTAATTCTAAATCTAGGTTGATAGGGTCGATATGGTAGAGTTCGGTTATCATGGTGAATGATACACTCTTCTAATTATCGACATAATCGACTAAAATCATTTAGAAAAATTTGTATATACTGCAGATTTAAATATAAAAAAGACCCAAACTGATATGAAGACCTCAATTTATTATTAATTTTTAAGACTGAAGTGAGAAACAAACTGATGTAAGCTGGCTTAGATTGATAGGCATTATATAAAATTATAAGTGCATTTTCCTTTAAGAAATTGTTGTTGTTAGTATTGACCCAATACCTACATAGAAAACTCGAATTGCGTCTTTGACTCGAAAAAGAAAATTACAAGAGAGAAGTGAACGAAGGAAGGAAGGAAACGGGGTGGAAACGAAAGGGGTTTGCTTCTGTAAACATTGCGTGTAGTAAAGCCATCGAAGCATTTGAGTCTGGTGTACTCAGTTGCAAGCATGTGTACATGAGGGCATGTTGCAGTGAGTGCAGCTGTATACGTGCAACGCTCGCATACGCAGACAAGTACCCGCGAACATAAGCTCAGGAAACACGAAATATTTGAGTTTCTCGGCAAACACGTAAATGTAAACGCGGCGTTTATATTGCCGTTTACTTTTGTCCCTCTCGCCGGGCCCTCCCGGCCTCCGTGCTAAAGGCGAAGTTAAAGGAGTGTGGATCAGGGCCGTGGCAGGGAGGAAGGGAGCAGAATCGACTAACCGTCGAGCAAATATTGACCGAGCGGGATATTGCTCCCAATGCTTGTTTGTTTATTTCAATACTCCGTGACCGATGGGCTCGACAGGGTGGCTCGTTTACAGAGAGCACGGGGGATGTACATACACATCAAATGTGGTATGTGCTGACACACGTTCATTCCCATACACACATCAATATAGATTACCAAGCGTGTCTATTTATAAGCAACGCTTAGACGGTATACATATATTCTTAATTCTTACATCCGTTGTAAACCCTATATATATATATATATATCTAGGCATAAGTAAATCTGTCATCAGAATTAATTTCGGCCTTGGAATGCCTTTACGAATCGGTTAAACAAGCCAGTTCAATATTACTAGAGACATCCAAAAATAGGTAAAATATTAAGGCCATGGATCAATCGGACCACGTTACTAAATTATACATTTGTTCGTTTATGTAAGATAACTTTTTTCATTTACAAAGTATCTTTCGGAAAATTTGTGAATCGCAATAAAAGACAATAAGGCATGTCTGTTAAGGGAGTATGGTGGATGACTATTAAAAATGAGAATTACTTGTAATTTTGACAGAACGCGTATTATAGGCACCGTGCGTGACTGCAACGCCATAGCATGAGTGAATTAAAGGAGGCTGTTCGAGAACTTTTACAATGTATTATAATGGGACTTAGTTATAAAAATGTTTATTATCAATAAAAAAAACAAACAAAAAAACAATTTGATTCACTTTAAAATTCGATTGTTTTTCCTTGTGAAGTATTTGTGTGAAATCAGCAGTAAAAAGTAAGTATTTTCCATAATAAAAATGATATAGAAACCAGTAAATATAAGGTTAAGGTAGTTGTACCAAAAATCAGTCTCTGTAAAAAGAAGTTTTTCTATGATTTCAAGACTGGAAATTATATCATCAGCCGTGTCATATGTAAGGAAAGACAATCTTTTTAATGAAAAAATTTAAAAATTATGAAAAATAATTTTTTAATAATGTTTTTTGTAATAGGATTTTTCCTTACTATCGCTTCTTACCAATTTTTTAAAAATGATTGAAGTTTCTTAAATCATTGCATATTTTTTCGGAGAAAATATTCTCTACAACTTGACCGTTTCCAATTTTTGAAAATAAATTCTTGAATGGCTGAAATAATTAAAAATCAATTTTCCAAAACAAAATTTTTATAAACAAATTGCTGTATTTGATAATAATTGATTTATTTTCAAAAATTGGAAACGGTTAAGTTGTAGAGAATATTTCCCCCGAAAAAATAAGCTATGATTTAAGAAACTTCAATCATTTTCAAAAAATTGGTAAGAAGCGATAGTAAAGAAATATCCTATTATAAAAAACATTATTAAAATATTATTTTTCATAATTTTTAAATTTTTTCATTAAAAAGAGTGTCTTTTCTTACATATGACACGGCTGATGATATAATTCTCAGTCTTGAAATCATAGAAAAACTTCTTTTTCCAGACTGTTTTTTGGCATGACGACTACCTTAAGTTAATGACAGATCAAAACAGACTAGAAAATTCTGCAGTGGCAAAAATTTCAGACTCAACTAATTAATTTGAAATCATTTACAGCCGCAAGGCTGAGCCACTAGGCGATATAAGGAGATCTTCCTGTGGAGAAAGAGATGTCGGACGCCTGTGTAGCTCAGTGGTTAGAGCAGTCGACCGGCAATCGAAAGACCTGGGCTCGAATCCCAGCGCAGTCGAAAGCGTCATTTTTTCCACAGAAAGATTTTCAAATTCTTTAAATATTGAATTTATTTGCATTATTTGCGATATAAGAGTTTGAAATTGTCTACGAGGACACCTGTCGACAACGTATCCTATCTGATACGCGACTAGTGATCCTCCGATAATGTAGGCAGTGGCAAAAATTTCAGACTCAACTAATTAATTTGAAATAATAAAGAATTAAATTGTAATTTCATGATGACACTTTTAGGTACTTTTTGAGTAAATAAATATTAATTAATTAATTAAGGTTATGGTACTACTTACTTTTGCCTTCTTACTGCAGCTACCCACTTATTCCTTTGATTTATTTTCCATTTAGACGTTGGAAATTTATAAAATTTACACCCACTTTTCCTGCTTGTATTTTTACAATTCACAACGCAACAACTTCGGTGGCTCATTTCAGCTATATTTTTTTAATTAAAACAAAATTTAGATCTGCATGTGTATTTTGATTGCTCGGAAATATAAACAAGCCTCCTTTAACGCCTAAATTATCCACTGCGTGCGCTGGCGTCGATTTAACTCTCCCCACCATGACTTCGCACGGTGCCTATAGCTTACTTGAACTATGGTTCAAGTTTCGTGGCCCTTCAGAACCTCAAACCAGAGAAATTAATTATTGAAAATAATATGTGATCTTATAGGAAAATGCAGTTTTTGTAGATTATAAAGATATTTAAAAATAAGAAAATTATGAAAAAAGTCTGAGATACGTAGAAAAAAATAAGAAACCCGTAGGTGCTTTCAAAATTATCAATCAGAACCTGTCTCAAAAGATATTGAATAATTTATATCGAAAATTTATTTGTAAGATATGGCAACGTCGCATTGACTCCACGTGCAACGTTTACGCACGGATTTTTAAATGGCGCAATGCGCTCTTGAACTGCGCAACTGTCTTTATTTTTAAAAGTTTACGATTAAAAGTTGCAAGAATCAATATATGACGTTCTAATTGAAGTTTAATGAACGAAACATTTATTAATAAATTTTCTTTCTTATATTTTTTCCTACCTCTACTTGCCTGTATCGTTGCTCATAAACCTTTTTAGTAACTCTTTTATTCTTCAAAAACCACATTTTACTGGTTTTACTCATATTTATTTGAGTTATGTATCATTAGTCTATCTTTTAGATTAGACAAAAGGCGAAATAAACACGTCGCGGCGAACGGCGGTTGAGCGGAGTGTATGCGCGACGTTGCCAAATTTACGATTGCTACCACGCGAGTCAATAGCAAGTCAAAGTGCTCTCTCGACTGACCAGCTCCGTACCCACCATTCTCCCTTAACTTCTTTTTAGTAAAATTTTTTAAAACAATTCTAAAACTTATCAGCAGTTATAGTTAATTGTACAATTTTTTGCAAAATTTCCACTCAAACGAAGTTGATAGACGTTCTTTATCGCTTTCTGCTGTATTTTCCACATTTCCAGGAAGTCATTGTTGAAATGTGTAAGCTCAATAATATAATGAATTATCAAATATCACTCGACATAGAAATTTAGTTAGACTGTGAGAACGAAGAACTGCAAGTTACAATATTGTAATATATTGAGGGCACTTTATATTTTTAGTCCATAGAAAATCATAATTTACGACAGGGCAGGCGCCGAACTCAAAAGCCTGTAAAGTCCAAAACGCATTCTGGAGAGATGAATAAAAACTCTGTGTTCTCTAGGTCCATAAACTGCCTTTTAAGTTAGTCATTCTTTCTCGTAGAGTTTTTTATTTAGTTTAATGTTTAAGTAGAAGTCCTCTAGGACAGACGTACCTTCCTCATGTGATTGAGAATAAAAAGTCTTAGAGAAAACTTATCAGCTTCATCTTATTTGTAATATAAACTCCCACACCTAATTCTAATAGTAATTTTATAAAATAAAAAAGGAATTTGGCCATGTGATCTGGTTGATCCATGGTCTTAAGGCCATGGATCAATCAGACCACTTGACTAAATTATACATTTATTCCTTCATGTAAGATAACTTTTTTAATTCACAAAGTATCTTTCCGAAAATTTAGGAATCGTAACAAAAGACAATAAAGCACGTCTGTTAACTTCTTTTTAGTAAAAATTTTGAAAATAAAAACAAAAAACTTCCAAAACTTATCAACAATTACAGTTGACTGTAAAATTTTTTTGCAAAATTTGCACTCAAACGAAGTTGATAGACATTCTTTATCGTTTCCTGTTGTATTTTCCAAATTTCCAGAAAGTCATTTTGTAAAATAAAAAAGGAATTTGGCCATCATTCAATTCATGATTCATAAACATATATATTTTTAAAAAGAAATATTAAATAATTGATAGACACAATTATACACATAGGTGCATTGAAACCCTTCTCAATATTCAATTTCTATTGGTTCTGTTACATCTATAAAGCTTCTTTAAGGATAATATTATCGGATTGAGGGTCGATGAAAGACAATCATTAAAACGTACAGTTTGTTGCCTTTAAGTAAGATCTTAATTTTTGAAAAGCTCGCTCATTAATTCTCTCTTTAGAAGTCAAAATTACCGTCATTATTATTCAATTACGGTTATTGTGGCAGTGGCTTCATGTCGCACTTAGCCATAAACGGTAATAACGCGTTTGTGGGTGCGATAATATTTTCTCAGCGTCGTAAACTGCGTTTAATTAAACTGGTATAAAATAGCGAGGGTGGGGGGGACTTGAATACAGAAGAGTGGACTGTAACCATCTATTTGATCGGTACTTTTTTCAGATACAATTCTAATCCACGCAACGTCATAATTTTTCGAAGTTGAATTTGTCCCAACTCTCTTAACCTGAATCAGTGAAATAGTCACTGATTGTATCAGTGAAAATATATCAACTGATGAATCAGTGCCCTGCTTAGATTTCACTGAGGAATCAGTGAACGCGCCACGTAAGTGAGTTCAATCTATTTCATGGATTCGTCAGTCGAATTTCACTGATTCTCAGTGAAAGACTTATAGCTACTGCCTTCGGTGAATAGTCACTGCGAATCAGTGGCCGTTCACTGATTCAGGTTTAGAGACTGTTGAACATTTACTTATTGATGAAAGTAAATAAGCACAGAGTTTGCTTCCAAAGAATATATGTATTTATTTCATAACAAAAAAAATTCCAGTTCTGGAGATACAAGGCTCTGCTCCTGAACTGCACTCGAGATAATATAGTTGTCGACTAACTCGTACTGCAAGTACGATTCATCATAGTAAAAATAGGTAGATCACTCCCTACGGTCAGTTTTAGAAAGCTGGAAAAGGTTTCCCTTTTTTTTCTAAAATGCAGCGGAAAAGAGAGAGTTAAGCTTATTACTAAGTGCAGGGCAATCTCAACATCTGACAATCATAAACTGCACAGCAGGAACAGAGGTACACAGTTTAAACGTGCTTCGACGGTCAAAATATACATTGAGATTATTTCAAATATTCAACAGAGACAATATTGGCACTTTTCTTCAAGTAGTTAAGGTGGTTTATGGCAGTTTTAGACAAACGCCATGAAGCAGAAAAATGTTATTCTCATCAATTATACATTATACATACTAACTTACTGAACGGCCTTTCTGCTAAGCGGTGCAAATACAGAAGAATCGATGATACCATAATGCATATTGTGATATTAAGGTTCTTTCAGTATATAATAAGGATATTACTGTTGTAAAGGTTGTCAGTTTCAGGTTTTTCAATATTATTATAGAGCTTTTGTAAAATATGATCATAATTTATTAGGAAAGCTTTCTATTATATTATTCGAGTTACTTTGGTGGCAATGTAATTATTTTTAAAATATACCTAGAAAAAAATGTAATTGATCGAAATAAACCATTTGGTTAAGTCAAACAAAATTTGGTTGAATCAAAAAATAATGTGGTCAACCGTATAATAAGCAAATTCTTTGGTTGAACCAACTAAACCTTGATGTGGTTAAACAAATATTATTCCGAGTAAACTATTTAAAAGATTTCTATAAAAATCAGAGGATATCAATTCCTACTTTGTTATAGTATATTATGTGCCTAGGCGCATAATGAGGGTTATTGCGCGACGAGCGACAATACTCGCAGGAGATCGAAGCCGAGGCGCGATCAGTCCTGCAAGCATTTTAAGCGAGTCTCGTAATTGCCAGAATTGTGTGCATTGGCACTTATTCTATTTTATGTGACTTCGGAGCATATACGAGTTTTTATGCGTACACTCGAATCCAATCTGAAAAGGTCGAAATTGCCGTGATTATCGCCCATCTCACTTGACATTTCGCGAATACCTCCGGCCATTTTGATTTTCTCGATCTTGTGTAGTAGCAGCGTATTGTAATAGACGCATGCGCAGTTCAAATGTTCAAGGCTTTGTCAGTACGGTGCCAACGCTGTACGAAGAAGAAGAAGAATAAGAAGATTACGCTCCGCTGTATCGCAATAGGCGCATGCGCAGTTCAATTTTTACATTACATTCCCGTGTATCGTAAAGCACAACATTACGCTACTCTCAACTGTAGCGTGAAAACGAGTTAACGCGCTGGTGGCACATAAAATAATAATCTTACAAATAAAGGTTTTCCAGAGTAAGATATTCTCTTAAATTTGTTACACTTATATAAAAACCGAAGGATTTGATTTCTCTGACATCCAGGTAGATGAAACAATCCCAGCGCAGTCGAAAGTATCGATCCTCATTAATAAATTTCATACGATATTGTTTTTAATAATTGGCTTTAGGGTCCAGAAATAATAACTCAGGAGGTTACATACTTTCAAACGTTTCGACTTGATCGAAGTCCTCATCAGTGATCTTTTTTTCTAAAATATCAAAAAAATTAATAAAATATTGCACATATGAGCCCTATTTTGGAGTAAACTTTGGTAATGTGGAAATTGTGAAAAACCGTGATAAAATTTACATAAAATTGTACAGAAAACATCGATAAAATACCTGAAACTTCCTTAAAAATAACAATAAAATTCTAGCACATAACTTTGAGATACCTAACCTAAAAAACTAGTATATATTTGTGTCTAAATGTTACTGAAGATAAAGATGCAAGTACATATATAGTATAAAATTGTTGGAATTCTTGCTAACAGAGAAGAACACTTCCGATTATTAAAAACAGTTGATTTATTGAACAGAATTGAAAATACTTAAAGTTGTGTGTTGAGATACTGAGGAACCTAAGTAGAAGGCACTTATTCTGCTAAAGGTCCTCAGAAGACTGACTAAAAATTATACCTGAACTGAGGTGCGCAAATGTACAATAAAAATTAACTTGGGCTTGTACAGGCACCTAAGTACTGACCAAAGATTAGTTACAAGATATATTAAAATCCAACAAATATAATAAAGGATTACACAGGTCTACATGGTTTTGTTATGGAGTAGCTGAGGTACATTTCCGAAATAATTTTTGGCGTAGAAACCGAAACCGGGCTCAGAATTGCTCCATCACGTCAGGTTTTCGAGTAATCCTAACCTAAAAGTGCGAAAACATGGTCTTTCGCTATATTTGAGCATCGATATCTTCACGAATTTTTATTATTTTTTAAATATGAGAAAACTATCAAAAAGAGCCACTTTTCAGCTTTCCATTTCACTATTTACATGTAATATTTTAATTTTTCTAACCGGAGATATCGCCGATTGAAACAAAAAAAATTAAAAAATAATAAAAATTCGTGAAGTTATCGATGCTCAAATATAGCGAAAAACCGTGTTTGTCGCACTTTTAGGTTAGGATTACTTGAAAACCTGACGTGATGGAGCAATTCTGAGCCCGGATTCAGTTTCTACGCCAAAAATTACTTCAGAAATGACTATCGGTATTTCTATAACAATCACAACCTCATATTTTTTAGACCTGTCTTATTCATGAAAAATAAATAAGAATTACTAATACGAATTCTACACTGTTAGAAATTTCTATCGTATGAATTTTTTAACATCTATCACTCAGTTTCAAAAAATTAATATTTTATTGATTTTGTGTATAAATGCGGATCGAATACATAGAAAAAACGAAGTGTTATTTCTACTCCAATTTTTATGTATTCGAATTTACCGTAAACAGAAATTACAGATCGTAATCTGTGAATTTACTAAAAATTATCCATGACGGAATATCTGTATACATTGTAGTAAAAGTTCTAAAGCTTCAATAGAAAAATGTAATCGGAACAACTTTATACTATATGTCAATCAAATGTACTCAAAATATGTGTGACAATTTGTTTCTCAGTGTATACGTAGATGTAATCTCGATTAGGTGTTGGAAGTCAACCAAGTCGGGGACCGAGCACTTGAATGAACACGTTACAGGGTAGTAACAACTACTCGTTCAATGAGCGTCAGATACATATGTAGTTATATAAGTGTGTGCATATCCGTGGACAAAATGAAGTTCATGCGTTAAGCTATAGTGGTACACACATCCGCCTCACGTGGCGAACGAGTCCCTGTCCGCAAACGCACGTGTTCCTCAGCACGCTGTTGGCAACGGTAGTCACGCATACACCTTGTAACGTCGACCCAACAGAAACAATTAAGCTTAATTAATAACCGCTAATCTCCACAACGGGTGCCTCAGCTTTGTAGTAGAGGATGAGTATAATGTATATACTCGAGGTAGAACTGCTAGCGTGGGCGTCGACATAATACGAGAGTTTGCCTGCTAACTCGTTAATTAACCGGTGATTCAGTATGGCGAGACAACTTTCCCGGAACACCAGAAGAACTCTTGCCTGCGGCTACCTACTGAGGATCGACTGCTCACTGCTCTTCTTACCTATCGATTCCAACCTCTTCCAAGCGATCCACCTCGCAGGTTCTTACTGCGCTAACGAGCTCCTTTTGTCCTTTCAATCCCGTCTTCAGTTCCAGCATCCATTTCCTTCCAACTCTCTCATTTTACGGATTTACCTATTTGTTATTTACCTTAGACTCGAGCTTCCTAACTCGACAAGTTTCATGACTTTACAGGAAGCAGACGTCGGCGCTGGAGGCTGATGAGAACGAGCTCATAAAACTAATAGTAAACGAAGAAATTCTCATGGTCCGTATATCATTTCGAAACTCCTTATACACTGAAAAAATTTGTCGCTTAAAAAGTCATCGACTTTGTGTAATACTCGTGGATAGGTTAGAAAGTCGATTAAATATTATGAACCTCCTTATTGAAGAATATGATAGATAATCGCTGAAAATGTATAACGTAAATTCGAAAGTTTAAGTGACAGTCGCGGAAAATTTAAAACTATTTTAAAATTATTTTTCACTTTTACATTACCTATATAATCCTAACATGATCTTACTATTACATTTAACACTGTACATTACAGAAACGCAATTTTTTATAAACACTTTGCAGCACCGAGAATCGAACGCTCGTACGCACGCACGCATCCTAACCCAATGCTAATCGCACGCCTTAACCCGCATAGCCGATACATGTCGTGGAGACTTGTGTAAAATATTTGGATCACATTCAGAATTTGAAGGCAAAACTAAAATAATAGATAAATTTCAAATTTTACATAGTACACTTTATTCTGAAAAATGTGCGATTAACAAAATTTTAAAAATGCCTTACATTTTCAAAAAGTTTCAACTTAAACAATTCTTTTTATATTTCAATACTCGTTAAAACTTTGTTAATGTAAAAAAATGGCTATAATAGTACTGTCGCAAGGCAGAGCCACTTGGCGATATAAGGAGATCAGTGGTTAGTAGTTATACAATGCCGGTTCTAGATGCAAATTCCTGTAACCGACATTTACCGACATCGAGAAGCTTCGATTGGTTCTGTTCCAAGCTAAGTCTGGAAGTTTCAAGAAGGAGTTCGAAGCATATGACGTCACACTATACCCTTGATGAATTGTTTATTAATGAATGGGGGTGGGGGTGGGGTGGGGGTCATCTCTTTCGGGAAACATTTATTTCAAAGACTTTAGGAGTTGGTTTAACCTCTGTACGTATGGAATGTAAAGGACAAATGTTAAAAAATATTTCCTAGAAAAATAAAGGCATGTGACGGACAAATATTGAAAAATATTTCTCAGAAAAATAAAGGCATATGGTTAATTTAAACGCTCTCAGGATGTTTAATGTAATAAATTTGATAAAATTTTTTCTGATTAATTTAGACGTGGGGTATGTGTGAAATGATTTCGTTTTTAGAGCTTGGATTGTTTATGCTAATAAAATTGATATGACATCTCCCAGTTAGACTGCAGTAATCTGATATCTTACGTTTATGACATTAAATCACATTCGGGATATGTGAACAATAATACCCCTCTTTGTTTAAAACGAAGATAGAAACATATACCATTATAAAAAGATGCATCTCACTGTTAATAAGAATTATTTTGTTATTGAAGTCTGAATCTTTCACTTGTATTTTGTATAAAGAAAAGTCATGGATTCTGAATATTACAAGAGACTTATTAGGATTATGGACGAAGCCTATCAATTATTAAAATATAATTCAAAGTTTCGAATTGTATGAAAAATGGTTGAAATTCGGTAAACGAAATATTCGTTTAATAAATAAATTTTTTAAAGTGAACAAAAATAAGTTGTCAGTGCATGAGAAGATGAGGATAACATCTACACTTGGAATACTGAAAGCATTAAACACTAAAATAAACCAACTACGGAAGAAAGGAAGAGGTACAGCATTATCGAGTCAAGAGGAAAGGAGAAAGAATAAGGTGGGAAGATTTAGAGACTGCTTTTCAGAATAGAATTAAAACGGGTTCTATTGTTAATTTAACACATATAGATTTAAAACATTTTTTGGAGGATGCTAAGTTATTAACAATTAAAAAAATAAACAGTGTTTTAAGGCAATATCCAAATTTGAAAATTAATGTAATTTTATATGGTAAATTTAAAACTTTAGTAGAAGGGAAAATGGATGAAGCTATAAAGTATTTCAACACAAAGAACGATATTATTTCTCAATCAACAGATTTAGATGCGTGGTATGATGAAAAAGTAAAAGATCAGCTTTTAGTAAATGCTGAAGAATTTCAGGAAGAAAATTCTGGTTGGTCTTTAATTGAAATTATGAATTTATTAGTAAATATAAATAAATATGCCCCTTTTCAAATTGGATTATCAACGTACAACAATTTACCAAAGTATATTCAAACACAAAAGGCAGTGGTTAATATAAAAAATAACGATCCTTATTGTTTTTTGTGGTCAGTCACGGCAGCATTGAATCCCGTAGAAAATAATGCATGCTTAATGAGTTCTTATCCTCATTTTAGTGAAGTGTTAAAATACGATAACATAAAGTTTCCAATCAGTTTTTCTGACATCAAAAAGTTTGAAAATGAATAGTTTAAGTATAAACATTTATGGTGAAGATAATGAAAAATCTAAAAAAACAACAGAAATCGTTCCTTTTTATATAAGTCAGGAAAAATCAAATTTACCTGTAATTCATCTTTTAATGATTGAAAATACTTTAGTTGATGTTAATGAAGAAGATTATATTGGTGATGATGAAATTGATATTTCTAAACCAATTTATCATTTTTCATGGATAAAAAATTTATCTAGATTAATAAGTTCACAAGTCACAAGAAATGAGCATCGAATATTAATATGTGACAGATGCCTATGTCATTTTAGTTCAGAAAAGTCTTTTCGAAGTCATATATTGACATGTCAAAATATAAATAAATGTAGAATGATTTTACCAGATCATGAAAATAATATTTTGAAATTTAAAAACTATCAATATAAAGAAAAGGTGCCTTTCGTTGTATATGCTGATATTGAATGTCTTCTGGAGCCAGTGGTTGACTCACACATGAATACATCTATTTATCAAAAGCACGTTCCTACAAGTGTCGCTTATAATGTACTATGTAGTTTCGATAATTCAATTTCTAAAATTAAACTTTATCGTGACAAAGACTGCATTGAGTGGTTCATAAATGAACTAAAATGTTTGGCTGAAAAAGTAGATGAGTATTTAAAAATTATAGTACCAATGGAGCCTCTAACTAATCAACAAAAACAAGAATTTAAATTTGCAAAAATTTGTCACATTTGTGAAAATCCTTTCAAAATTGATGATATCAAACACCGTGATCATTGCCACTTTACAGGCAAATATCGCGGTGTTGCTCATCAGGGTTGCAATATAAATTACAAGAATTCACACGTGATTCCAGTAGTTTTTCATAATTTATCAGGTTATGATTCCCATTTTTTTATCAAAGCTTTAGCGACAAGTTTTGAGGGAAATGTCAGTTTATTACCAATAAATAAGGAAAAATACATTTCTTTCACAAAAAATGTTGAAAAAACTAATGTAAAGCTACGATTTATTGACTCTTTTCGATTTATGCCGAGTAGTCTTGAAAAATTAGCATTATTTCTCAATAATGATGAAAAAATAATAACAAAAAGACACTGTGTGAATGATAATGAATTTAATTTACTGACTAGAAAAGGTGTATTTCCATACAGTTATATTGACAATTGGGAGAAATTAGAAGAACATCAATTACCCCCAAAAGAGGCTTTTTCTGTAAATTAAATAATTCAAGTATTTCTAATGAAGATTATCAGCATGCTCGTAGAGTTTGGGAAACTTTCAACTTGAAAACTTTAGGTGAATATTCAGATCTTTACCTCAAAACTGATGTCCTACTTTTATCTGATATTTTTGAAAATTTTAGACACCATTGTTTAAAAACATATAATTTAGATCCATTGCATTATTACACGGCACCTGGACTTGCTTTTGATGCAATGTTAAAATTTACTAAAATAGAACTCGAATTGTTGACCGATCCTGAAATGTTATTGTTCATCGAAAGTGCTATTAGAGGTGGTGTCTCTCAATGCTCTAATAGATATGCAAAAGCAAATAATCGATATATGGAGTCCAATTTTTGATCCAAATTTACCTGAATCATATATTATTTACTTTGATATTAATAATCAGTACGGTGCAGCTATGAGTGAGTTTTTACCTTACAGAAATTTTGAATGGGTAGAAGATTTTTCAATGATTGATTTTTTAAACATTCCTGATAATTCATCTGTAGGTTTTATACTTGAAGTGGATTTTGAATATCCCGAACAGCTTCATGATTCACATAAAGATTTACCTCTATGTCCAGAGCATTTCATAGCCCCCAATTCAAAATGCAAAATTTCAAAACTGATGACAACTCTATTACCCAAGAATAATTACATTGTTCACTATAGAAATTTTAAATTGTATTTAAGTTTGGGTGTAAAATTAACAAAAATTCATAGAGTTTTGAAATTTGATCAAAAACCTTGGTTAAAAAGCTACATTGATCTGAATACAGAATTAAGAAAAAAATCAGACAATGATTTTGAGAAAAATTTTTATAAATTAATGAATAATTCTGTATTTGGAAAAACGATGGAAAATGTTAGGAAGCATAAAGATGTAAAATTAGTTACAAAGTGGAAGGGGAGGTATGGCGCAAAAGCTCTAATAGCAAAACCAAATTTTCACAGCTGCACCATATTTGATGAAAATATGGTTTTAATAGAGCTTAATCGATTAAAAGTAAATTTTAACAAACCAATTTATACAGGTTTTACTATTCTCGATATATCAAAAATAATGATTTATGATTTTCATTATAATTATATGAAACATAATTTCGGAAACAATGCAAAATTACTTTATACAGATACAGACAGTCTAATATATGACGTCACAGTTCCAGATTTTTATAATTACATTCGAAGAGATATTCATAAATTTGATACGTCTGATTATCCTCCAAACAATGTTTATGATATTCCTCTTGCGAATAAAAAAGTTTTAGGTTTAATGAAAGATGAGAACAATGGGAAAATTATGTTAGAATTTATTGGATTGCGATCAAAACTATATGCATTTAAAGTACAGGGGGATCAAGAAGAAAAACGAAAGGCTAAAGGCGTTAAAGGGTCAACTTTGAAAGAAATAACATTTGAAGATTATAAGCAGTCTCTATTTTCCTATAAAAACCTTGTCAAGACTCAATTCCTGATTCGAAGTAAAAAGCACGAAGTGCATACGATTAAACAAAATAAAATAGCCTTGAGTTGGTATGATGATAAAAGAATGCTTCATCCTGGGAAAACAGACACTTTTCCATGGGGCTACATTATGAAATAATTTAAAGAAAGTCCAAAAGCATCTTTTTCGATGTCTCTCTATAACATATACTCTTAAATATTCTTCTGAAGCTGAACTTATCACAAGAGGATCACATTACTGTAAACAAGCTCTGGAATATATAAGGAGGTGACAACTGTAAGAAAACATTACTAAATTCATCATCATCAGAAGCTCTAACTCTTTACAAAGTGAAGATTTAAAAAAAGGAAGGAAGTGAAAAACAAAAAAAACAGTAAGATATTCTAAAAACTTTTACAATATTTTATGAAAAAAGTGTATGTGTGGAAGTGTTTTGCAAAAGTTGGGATATTTTTTATATTCATGGATATATCTGTAAGTGATTTTCTTATTCTATATCGAAACATGAAAAAATCTTTAGTTTTTTAATATCACAATTATATCAAAAAATTTTATTCAAAGAAAATATGCTTAAAATTCTAAACCCTCCAAAAAATGTAACTGCAATTTAAAATAAAATTGATCGAGAATGTTGTTAACTTAAAAAATTAAATACATGAAAAATTACTTGATGATTTTATTTTTTAAGTTATTTTGAACTTAAAATTTTTCATAAAAAACTATAATTAGATGAAAAATCTTCCAAAGAATTGTGATACATATATTAGAACTTTACACTGTTAAAAATTTATGTATTAAACTTCCATTTTATATAATGGAAGTTTTTTTTAGTATCTTATATTAAATTTAAAATACTTTCATCTTAAAAAAATTAAAAACTTTTTTTGTAATTTGATACAGATGGGTATATATTTTTATAATTTTTATTAAATCAAATTTACAGTATTAATTTCAAATACATGTAAAATTACTTAATGATTTTATTTGATATTTATGATTTATTGAAAAATGTTATTAATTTAAATAGTCTTTAATATATAAGTAGTAAAATTAAAATAAAATTAAAATAAATAGATTTTTTATCTAATTATAGTTTTTTATGAAAAATTTTAATTTCGAAATAACTTGAAAAATAAAATCATCAAATAATTTTTCATGCATTTAATTTATTTAAACTAACAACATTCTCGGTCAATTTTATTCAAAATTGCGATTAAATTTTTTTGACTGTTCAGAATTTGAGTGTTCAGAATTTGAGCATACTTTCTTTGAATAAAATTGTTTGATATAATTGTGATATTAAAAAATTCATGATATTTTGATGCTTCAGATAAGAAAAGAAAAATTATTAAAGTACATTCAGAACATATAATCTGTTCCAAATTTGCAACATTTATTTTTTCATTCAAATTTAAGTATAAAATAATAATAATAATAATAATAATAATTTTCAAAATATTTGTTTCAGATCATGGATTATGTCCACATCTTAACGACAGTGAAGATTCCCGAGGAGTGGATGAGGTCTACTCCATACAGCATCTTAAAGGAGGTTTGCAGTGATGCAGTGTCGAGATTCATTGCAGACCCACAGGCGCTAATTCTGATGGAGTTTGGCGGAGTGTTTACCATGCTCCAAAAAGATGAAGAAGACAGTGGTCTTATTTTTAAAAAATTATAAAAACCAAAAACGTAAAAAAAGTTAAAAAATATTTCACAATATATTATCAATATTTGTAAAAAATAAAAAAATGTGATTTTTTAACAAATTTATATAAAAATAAAAATATATGATGAAAATTTTGCAATATAAAAATTAAATTGTGTCGTTTCATTCCACTACCTTTCCCCACTTTTATTTACGATGGTTCGTTTTATTGAAAAAATAATTTTTATTCATAAAAAAAGTCTGTTTCATCAGAATTTTTCAGTTTTTAGTTGACGAATTGTATTTAAATATAAATTTTTGTAATAAAATGAATTGAAGTATAGTAATTTTTCACCAACCGTATTTTAAATTTGAAAATATGCTTTTTAATTCAAATATTTCTTAAATTTAACTTTAAAATACTAACAATTGGTCATTTTTAATAGTAGGTAGCGAGATTCTTTTTGTATGAATGTATTCTTTATATTCTTAGGGTGCCGTCCCATGACGGTGTTTATACTCGTCGTAAAGCAGAAAAATAATTAGAATGAGAGACACATATATTACAGTCTCTTTCACTTATGATTTTCTAACATCGACATGGAACTCCGGCCTCATTGATCAGTAATGGAATGCTAGAACACATAATGATGATAATAATCATGTGATATCTTCAGAATTTGTATATAGAAAAGTTCAGTCACACTGCTGACCTACCACAATTTTATACTACGATGGGTTGAAGAATAATGAACAGTTTTTCTTGTATTAAATACATTTTTTTATTGAATTATAATTTTTAAAAAGTACACATTTGTTATCAATATATAGCAGCACAAAATTTTGGATTATAATTTTAAATTAATTGACAAATATTATTATTATTCTTACTTTCTATTTTATAATTTTTATGTAACCACAATTTTAAAAGTATTACATTTCGCAACGCACAGTCAAAATTTTGTATATTTTTATTATGATGGAAACATTTAATTGAACCTTTTGATTCATTAATCAAGTATTGAAGCGGAGGACATTTTAATTCATACAAGTCAATAATTTTTATTGATTTTTTAACAAAGCATTTCAAAAAATTCTTTTTTTCTAGTCCTTTTACATAGATTTTCGTTGCATTTTTAAAAATCTTTGTAAGTATTATTTTCAACAACGTATAAGGTACATTACCAGAAGTCCATGTTATACCATGCAAATTGTTTTCCAACCAACGATTTATATTTCTGTACTTTGAAGATATAGAGGTCCACTCACAAGGTGGTTGGAAAAGAAAATTAAAAGGTCTTGCTGATTCATTATTATCATTAACTGGGAGAATTGCTAATTCTTTAATTATAAATTCATTAATAGGCAACCTGAATCCTTGAATGTCAACTATGTACTCCATCTTAACCGATACTAACTTATTTAAGAGATATCAAGACAATTTATATAAGTTTTTTAATCCCACCACTTATTGGTTTATATTCAATTACCCTATCATGCAAAATTAAACAATATGCAGCAGTTTGAGCAGGGAAATTTTCTTTAGCTTCAAATTCTAAGCGAATATCAACTGGACCAGACTTCAAAGATTCATTTTGCTTTGAACAATCAATAACTATTAAAGGAGCAAATTCTAAAAAATCACTCTTTGATAAATATGCTTGAGGTTCTCTTCCATAATAATTTGCTTGAAAATTAGTATACATTTCGTAGAGTAGAGCGTATTGTTTTTTATCAAAATCAAGATTAAGATTACCATACGGATAACTTTGATTGTTCAAAAATAGCTTTACATTAGTTACTTTGCAATGATCAAAATGGCTAGCATTTCTCCTAGAAACATTCTTTCTATTTGTTTGAAACCCTAAAATAACAAATCTGGGTTTCTCTAATTGTGTTGACGTTTTAACAGTCCAAACATGATTCGATGTAATTGGTAGCATTGGATATTCATATAATTCCCAAGTACGAAAACAAATTGGAATAAGTGGATCCTTTTCAATATATTTTAATAATTTGAATTTTCGCGCATCTGACAATTTAACACTGGGAAGTAACCATTCAATTTTATCGATTATAATTTTGAACTGCTCATCAGCTGTTTGTATAACGGCATTCACATCATTTCTTGATCGTGTTAGTATTAATTCATGTCTAGCATTCACTACAATTTTTTGATAATCTTCAGCAAAACCAAATATTGTATTGAGCGGTATCGAGATATCAAAATTTCCAGCATCATCAGTTAATGATGTATTTGCATTACTTGATGGAAACCAGCCTGCATTTTCTAGGAATTTGCTCTGAGCTTCATAAACTGATAAATAATTTTTGATCAAACTCGTGAGACCAACATTTTTATTTTTGTCAATCTCTACAGCGTTCAGTTCATAGCGTGCTTCGTCAAAAATATGACAGATAGCATTAATGATGAATCTGGTATTATTAACTGGAGTTCCATCCTCTTTTACTAATTTTCCTTGAATATGGAGAGAACTTTTACTTGGTAGAAGGCAATGGTCTTGATTTTGAACAGAAATTCGTATTTCATCACTGTTATTGGTGGTTGATGACGCGTAAGGTAGATGCGCATGCACCTCATAATGTGCAATAGATTCGTCGTAGACAATTGGTCTTGAGATATTTAGTATTTCCTCTTCCATTGCAAATGATGAAGCAGTTGCAGAAGAAGAATTTTATTTTTTTTATTTTTTTCTTCCTTGAGCTATCACCTTGAGACCTAGATTTTTCAGAAGCTGAATGTTGTGAGGTCTTAGCACCTTGAATGCAGGTTTGTGACTGACTTTTTTGAGGCATTCTACTCTACTATTATAACCGTAACCGATTTTTCTATTAAATATAATTCCCATTATTATTTAAGAGATTTAATGTGCAGTCTGATTGTTATAGTTTCACCTTGAAAATTCACCAAATTTCCATCTTGATCGACTATTCGTAATTGAATTTGATCTATTGTCTTGACAGCAACTGGTAAGTAAATGACGTGTGATGGCACTTCAACTATTTTATATCCTGGTGGTACTACCGGAAAAATTCATGAATAGTGTGCACCTTCTGATCATTGATGTATGCACCTGTAGTAATATTGCACTCGATTCTCAGACAATTTACTTTTATTATGGACACTGGTAAATTTGATTTATGTACTTTATTAGCTTCAAGTATCTGAGGTTCAAATCCCAATAAATACGCTATTGAATCTTCTTTTATAAAATTTATTTCGCGATTACAAAGAATCTCACTACGTAAAGTATTGTTATTAGGCTTAATATGGATCTCTATTCCTTTTTTAACTAAGACATTTTGTAAATATTTCTGAATATCTGATATTTCATAACTACCTGTAGGTATAACAATTTCTTCTTTTCCCACATAAAATTTGTTTTGACTTTTGTCTATGTTTGGAATCGAATTGAAAGTTAGAAATTCAACGAGACCAAGAACGTAATTTTTACTAAGTGAAAGTTCAATTGGTGGAAAATATTGCGTTTCTAATACAGATGAATTTCCTGATAATGTCAAGGTAAATGAATCATCCATGATGATGGTTAATTTTTGACTGAAGTAAAATTAATTAATTTACTCATTTATATAGATAGTACAAACTTTTCAATTTCAACTGATTACATAAAAATTTGAGACACAAATGACCACACACGAATGTATTGTAATTCTGATACCTGTCATGATTATATTTTATATTATCAACACCAAGATATTTAACAAGATCTGAAGGTGGTCGAAGGTTACCAAAACTATCAAAATATTCAACATCATTACCAATTTTCTTATATGCAACCCAATGTGTACCTGGACCATCTTTATCATCTAAATTAATAATAGCTGATTCGAATATATAAGGTCCTATCATTGGTAATTTATTTCGCATAAAAACACCTCGAAAGTGTTGTATTTTCATAGACTTTGCATATTTAAGCAAATCGAAATCAGTTAGAGCTCGATGTGGTAATTTTATTTCGACTTTTTTTTTAGCTTTTCTGAATTTTTTACTTGAGAGTCAATGTGAAGACCTAAGCCCTCCTTATATGGCTTAAGGTATAAGCCTTTTCCTAATGCTATAGATTCTATCATCTGATTGTGGCGTTTACTTTCTTCAAGTTGTTTTTTAGCTGCATTTGCATCATTGACAGCCTTAGCTACACCAGCAGCCCCACCTGCTAACGCCCCAACGGCACTGAGACCTGCAAAAACAGGTACCAAAAAAGGTAGAAAGCCTCCAACTTTACTCGGTACAGGAAGAATTCGAGGCTTTTTTACATTGCGTTTTCCACCAGCCTTTTTCACAGCTGCACGTGCACCCTGAAGTGCTAATTTGATAACACTGTGAGCATTTTTGCTAGGGATCATAGATTTTTTAGCTGCTGTAACAACTTTCTTCAATGACGAACCCAATCTTTTTTCTTCTTCGTGACCCCCATCCCCAGTTTTGATTTTACTTTCATGGCATTCGTTATTGCCCAAGCGGCTGCCTTTTCACCTATTTTAGCGTCTTTTGCTAACACACGATCCCACGCTTTTTCAGCTAAAACTCTATCAGCTGTATTTCTTGCTGAAATATTATCTCTGTTTTGAGAATATAAAATGTCGTGTTCCTTGCAAGCTGTATCAAGGGGATTAATACCAGGATCACCACGTGTTAATCGCTTTGTTAATTTAGTCCCAGGGCCACAATATTGATAACCAGGGATGTGCAATTCTACAGGAAGGTTATTAATAACTTTATTTAATAGTCCTTTACCACGTCTATTTCGTTTGAAAGCTTTTGTACAACTGGCTATATCTTTCTTTGTAACCATAATTATATCTGTTCAAAAAACTTTTCAGACTGAAATGAAAACCTTTAAAAGCATGCTATTTATAGTACTCAAGTCAGTTGTTATCAAGATGGAGTTTAAAACACAATCTATGAAATTACCGGTTGCAAATTTTGACAAATTCACACTAGATTGGAAAAGAGAAGAAAAGCGTCATGGGAATTTATTACCAAACAGTGTACGCGCAATTTTCTGCGGTCCATCCAATTGTGGGAAAACGAATGCGTTACTTACATTACTAACACACCCAAACGGATTAAGATTTGAAAATATCTACATTTATTCAAAATCTTTGAACCAACCTAAATACAGATTTTTAGAAAAAGTTTTACAATCGGTGAATGATATAAAATACTTTCCTTTCAATGAACATGGAGAAGTTGTTCAACCGAATGAAGCACAACCTAACTCAATAATCGTGTTTGATGATGTGGCATGTGATAAACAAGATAACATTCGAGCATTTTTTTCCATGGGTAGACATAGACTCATTGACTGTTTTTACTTGTGTCAAACGTACGCACGAATTCCAAAAACATTTAATTCGTGATAACGTTAATTTCTTAGTACTTTTCAAGCAGGATGAAATGAATCTTAAACATATCTATGATGATCACGTAAACACGGATATGTCGTTTTCAAAATTTAAAGAATTATGTTCAGCTTGTTGGGATAATAAATATGGTTTTCTTGTTATTGACAAAGATAATGAAATTAATCAAGGAAGATATCGTAAATGCTTTGATTGTTTTATAAATTTGAGAAATTAATAAAAAGTGTATCCTAATACTTTATAGAACTAGTTGCACTTTAGACTTCGATGAAACAAGATGTCTTTGAAGAACGAAAACTTTCATAAAAATGAAACGGATATTTTGCAGCAAATTGCTATAGCTAGTGATGCAATTCGACGTAAACATAAATTAATAAAATTGGGCAAGGAAGCAATTGAACAGACACTTAATAATACTTTTAAACCTATTGTTACCCCCCTTGAGAAAATTGTTGATGGTTTCAAAATAAGGGAAACAGTTAATTCTGTTGAAAAAGTGCAAAGTGAAGATATAGAAAATATTTATGATAATGATGATAATGATGATGATCATGATGGTGATGTAACTTTTATGTCAGCTACTGATGAAAGAGTAGATGAAAGAGAAGATTCCAATAATTCAGAATTTTTAAATGTCAATGACACTGAAAATAATAAAAAAACATCTTCTACTTCATGGGATGATAATATTAAACATTATCTTATATTGTTAGGTGAAAGAAGTAAAGAACTTGATAATATAAGTGGTGTACGGAAATTAACCAAGGATAGATTAATGATTGGAGATTCGCCAATAAATTTCAGTCAGGACTATATTCACGTGGGTGATTCAAATTTCCAAATAAGTAAAGGTTTACTTGAACTTTTATTTAAAAAAATTCCTGAAGAATCTCTAATAAGTTCTGATGATCTTGAAAATTATAGAAAAATTATTCTCGCAACGAATGCTCATAAAAAACATTATAAAGCAGCTAACGAGGTTCGTGATAGTAAGTCCTTTAAATATAAACATTTTATTGAAAAAATAATCCTCACATCCCCTGCTAGAAATAATGATAGACGAAGTAAAAGACAAGATATATCAGGTCGAGGTATGATACCTCAGTACATGGTTGCTAAAGAGGGTAATCAGTTGGATTACATTTACTGGGATGATCCGAATGAGTTGGTAGATCGATTACGTTTACTTTTAGCATCCCAAGCAGCTGGTAACTCAAGTCATACAAATGAAATTATATCAATCGTTGAAGAACTACGAGAAGCTGGGATTATTTATTAGTGAATTTTTTATTAATTGTATCATTTTTATGATGAGTATCGATATATTCGGACGTCTTTTTAGACAAACTGGAAACTCCAATCGTGGTCCTCCGGGAATTGGATTCAAGGTTACCAATTCAGGAAATTACGATCTAGATGGAAAGAGGCTATGCAACGTGGCTGGAGCTGAAGAATCGAATGATGCAGTGAATTTGCAATTGGTTCTAGATTTAATAAAAAAAGAAACTGATACCATCCATAATGTTATTGCTTCATTGCGAACTGAAATTTTTAACAAAAATCTGATAATTGATGTCCTCGAATCAACTGTCAATGAAAAATTGAAAAATATACAAATTGATCATAAATCGACTCAACTATTAGTGCTTCGCAATTCAGAGCTCATTTCACAATTGGATGTCAGACTGCATAGACTTAAAAATGAACACAGAGAAACTGCAGTTGGTTGAAGAACTGCATAAACCGGCTAGAAGAAATTACCAACGACAACATGTGGATATCCGTGGTATCGATGAAACTTGGCAAGCAGATCTCGTTGAAATGCTACCTTACGAGAAGAAAAATAAAGGTTATAAATACATCTTAACTATTTTTGATATATTTTCCAAATTTGCTTGGGCTATTCCTGTGAAAAGTAGGACTGCAGATGACGTCACAACAGCAATGAAATAAGTGCTAATCCAAGGACGCGTACCGAAAAATTTACATGTAGATAGAGGAAAAGAATTTTATAATAGAAGTTTCAGTAATCTTATGAAAAATTATAATATTAATTTATACTCTACGTTTAGTAATTTGAAAGCATCAATATGTGAGAGATTTAACCGTACTTTAAAAAATAAAATGTGGATACAATTTAGTTTGCAGGGAAATTATAAATGGTTTGATATTTTAACAGATCTTATTTCCTCTTACAATAATACAAGACATCGAACAATAAAAATAAAACCAAAAGATGTTACTAAAGAAAATGAAAAAAATTTTATTTAATATTTATAAAAAGTTTCAAATAAAAACTATGAGAAGAAAACCAAAGTTTAAAATTGGTGATGAAGTAAGAATAAGTAAATTCAAACATACATTTGAAAAAGGTTATACACCTAATTGGACAACAGAAATATTTACAATTAGTCAAGTAAGAGATTCTGAACCAACGACGTACTTTCTCAAAGATTATCAAAATAAACCCATATCTGGTAGCTTTTATGAACAGGAATTAAGCAAAGTTAAGAATCCCAACATTTATTTGGTAGAAAAAGTGCTTAAGAAACGTGGAAATAAGTTATATGTAAAATGGTTAGGTTTTGATAATTCACATAATAGTTGGATAGAAAAATGAAATATAGTATGTAAACAATTTTTGTATCTATTTCTTAAGAATAAATGTTCTATAAATAAGTAGACAAATTAAAAAGCATTAATTTTTTTATTTTCCTGCTTCTCCCTCTCACGCGCATACAAAATTATATTTAATTAATAAAACTTGAACCAATATTTTGAATACTAGGCAAACTCTTTACAACTTCCTCACATAATTGTTTTGAGTGAAAAGTAATTATTTCAAAAAATAAAGCTTTCGTATGTGGGAAATTGACACACTTTTTTAACAATTTTTTCAAAACTTGAGAATAATTTTTTTTCAAAGAAGTTTCCAAGTTTTTCACACATTTATAGTCAGTATTACACCACAATCTTTCACCAATAATTTTAACAATCACATTTTTAACATTTTGTAGATTTGATGATGATAATTCTTCAAGATGTTGTTCGATGCAAGGACTCAATTCACTCAAGATCAGAAACGTTGATTCATTCATTGTAAAGGGATGTGGTGATAATGAGTTGCTAGGAACACGTTCCAGTGACACCAAACGCTGGTTGTTCAAAACGACGAATCGGAGAAGAAGTGTTTGACAGTTGATTATCTGGGTGTTCATTTCATTGTGGAAAAAAAGTTTCATTTCTTCAAAAAAACTATTTAACAGCTTCCATTCTTCAGGGTGTAGAGAAATATTTGATTGTGGATGACTACTGATCAATTTTAATCTTGCACTTAAACTTCCATTTTTACATAATTCTGCACCAATGACTGCTTGCTTTGTGAATGATGAATTCAAGTTGTACGTAGTAGAAAGTAATAGTTGCTTTTTTCGGAACGTAAGACATTTTTTATCTCAATTGTTTTCGGACACTGATGAATGCAATTCAAATTCGTTGTATTGGCCGCCTAGAAATTTTAAACGTACCTCTCCAACAGCAATTTCTCGAATTAATTCTTGATAATAATCTTCATCTGCTTGAAATAGTGTCAGTATTCGTTGGGGGAAAAAGATCACAAAGGTATTTTCAATATCTGCAGCAATTTTTGATCCGTATTTTGTAGGCACTCTTCGCAAACCCGTAATTTTGTAGAATTCGCCAACCTTTAGTTCCTTCAGGCTCTTGATAGGCAGGATGGTAGCAGCTCTATTCAATTTTTTTAAATCCATTATCAGATAAAGATATACTTTTGAAATTTTTGGATATTTCTTTAATATCTGATCTAACTTCAATTAAATGCTTTATCTCTTTGATATTTTTTAAGAGATTATTTATTCGAACTTGTATTTCACGTTTGCGATTTTTACATTTGTCCATTCAAGTAATGTCTCAAAATGACTGTGGAGACACCATGTATCGCTCCTTTTTTATATCCATTATCCCCCCTTTTTTCCCTTTGTCTTATAACAGTTAATTTTCTTCACTTCTCCTTAAAAAATCTCTAGAAGCATTTAGAAGCATCTAGACTTTTCGAGAAGATTCTGGAGGGGATTTACATACCCCTTTCACAGGAAACAAGAGACGACATATCCTCGACTCCAGAAGCGGTCTCTTAAACTATATGCCTATATTTTTCTGAGAAATATTTTTTAACATTTGTCCTTCACATGCCTTTGTTTTCTGGTGGGAGATGTCATATCAATTTTATTAGCATAAACAATCCAAGCCCTAAGAACGAAATCATTTCACACATACCCCACGTCTAAATTAATCAGAAATAATTTTATCAAATTTATTACATTAAACATCCTGAGAGCGTTTAAATTAACCATATGCCTTTATTTTTCTGAGAAATATTATTATAATGGTAAATTTTTCACATATCCCGAATGTGATTTAATGTCATAAACGTAAGATATCAGATTACTGCAGTCTAACTGGGAGATGTCATATCAATTTTATTAGCATAAACAATCCAAGCTCTAAAAACGAAATCATTTCACACATACCCCACGTCTAAATTAATCAGAAAAAGTTTTATCAAATTTATTACATTAAACATCCTGAGAGCGTTTAAATTAACCATATGCCTTTATTTTTCTGAGAAATATTTTTCAATATTTGTCCGTCACATGCCTTTATTTTTCTAGGAAATATTTTTTAACATTTGTCCTTTACATTCCATACGTACAGAGGTTAAACCAACTCCTAAAGTCTTTGAAATAAATGTTTCCCGAAAGAGATGACCCCCACCCCACCCCCACCCCCATTCATTAATAAACAATTCATCAAGGGTATAGTGTGACGTCATATGCTTCGAACTCCTTCTTGAAACTTCCAGACTTAGCTTGGAACAGAACCAATCGAAGCTTCTCGATGTCGGTAAATGTCGGTTACAGGAATTTGCATCTAGAACCGGCATTGTATAACTACTGTGGTTAGAGCAGTCGACCGGCAATCGATAGATCTGGGCTCGAATCCCAGCGCAGTCGAAACCGTCTTTTTTTCCACAGAAAGATTTTCAAATTCTTTAAATATTAATAGTAATAGTATAGTAATAGTATAGTAATAGTAATATAGTAATATAGTAATAATAATATTCAATCCAGATTCACACGAAACCAAACGACACGTAATCTCAAAGTCTAACCAAAATTATTACAAAAACAAAAAGCCGAGCTGCATTGTCTGCTGCGCGATGCTACGAATTACGTTTCTGCGCATCGCTTTTTGCAACTGTCGAGAAAATTTTAGAAGACGGCATATAAAATCTGATGAACTTTGGAATACAATTTACAAAACTATTTGTTTGAATTACTTTCATTTCAAATTATTCGATGGTCTTTTAAAATCCATGACAAAGGAATCCAAAGATTATGAAACTTTTCATTACTTCTTAGAAAAGATCAGTTAGTGTTTAAAATACTTTTATAATAATAAATACGCGACTTTTTTTCTTCGACCTTGTTTTTTAAAAGTTATTCGACTTTTTTCTACTATTTCCTAAAAGTCATTGAAACCTTACAAGACTTTCTCCGATTTTACTTTCTGTCCACGGCTCTTCGAATAGTCTGTTAAATTTTAAGCTACAAATTTTTTCCGTATATACATGGAGAAAAATTCATCTTTAAAGTATAAGACGTCAAAGCCTAAAAGACTGATATCAACACTTAATACCTACAAATTGTTTTAAAATGTGACAGATTGAGATAAAAAATACATTTCAACATCTACGTGGAAAAATGCGACAAAAGATACACAACTGTTCAGTTATATACGGAGTTAAACTGATAAAGCCGATTCAATCTAAAGATATAAAGGGGTCAATGACATTACATTCACAATAAATAAATAAAATTGTGGTAGCGCTAATGTTCACATTTCTTAAATTTTCCCTAATATTTAGTAGCCAAACATTTTTTTCATCAAATTAAATAAACCGCAATGTGATAAATGATAAATAAAAATGTGGAATAACTCAAACTGTAAGGACATTTTTCCCGTTGAGCATCTGTAACTAAATTCGATTTCGTTAAAATAGTTTTGGTGTTAGAATTTTGATACTTTATGAGAAATTTTAACATCATTTAGAATATGTCCAACTTTTATCATAGACAATATTTCTAAACTGAACGGGAAAAAATTTCAAAGCAAGCAAGATTTAAAAAATGTAAGCCATAATTACTTCCTTTTACAAAAGCACATTAAGTATTCTGAGAAAGCCACAGTGAAAGGTACAATATTGATATGCAGTTTAAAATTGAAAAACAGTTTGCAACTTAGACCATCAAGATATACGCGATTCTTTACACCTACGTGTTGTATTCTATGTAAATTATGAAAGAAATACAAGGACGAACACCCACTTAAAAGTATGACTACTTATTTCCTTTCCTCTAAAAAACATCAACTTCATTGTGTTCCATTCAACCAAACAAGAATTCAATTAGATTAACACTGACATAATGCATATTTAACCACCCTACGCATGAGTTTTACCTGACTTGAACTTACCAAAATGCATTAGTTTTTCAAGAATGAGTGGCAAAGTAAACGTGGCCATTTCTAAAGGTTTTTGGGGGTCGTAGATTATGAAACTGAAGTCAGAATCTCAAAATTCAATACGGTGATTTAGTTTCACCAAAAAATCCTGTACTTGATTGCTATATTGGATCTGCCATTTTGAATTTTAAAATTCTGAATTTAGATTCGTTATCAGAGACCCCGAAAACCCCCGCCTAAGAGTTTCAAGGCCGATTTAAGTACTTTTAGGGCACTCTTTTAAGAATGAAAAATTAAAAAATTATTACATGAATTTTCTCTTTTTGGACCTTTCAGAAATAAATGCTTCATCGGAAAAATGCCGCATAGTCGCCATTTTTACATCTATCGCTTTAAAAAAATTATTTTCTACAGTCAATTACTAAATACAGGATGGGCCATCTAACATTTGGAATTTGAATCGGCTATAAAAAAAACGTATAAATATTTTTTCAAAACTATGGTTTTATTAGAAAGATTGGACCTTTCCATTTAAGAATGATACACAACATCATTCAAATGACTTCCACGGCTGGCCTTACAGTACTCCATTCGATCAACCCAATTTTTCAGTACATTTTCGATTATTTGTGCAAAAGGTCAATAAGGTCAATAAATAAAATTGTCGCATTTGGGGCTCAGAAAATCCAAATAACATCATTGAGAAGCGGATGCACCCACAACGAGTGACTGTTTGGTGCGGATTTTGGTACTGTGGCATTATTGGACCATTTTTCTTCTTTAATGAGCAAGGAGCCGCCGTTACGGTCAATGGCGAGCGTGACCGTGCCATGTTCAACGAATTTTTCTTTCGAAAAATTGAAGAGGATGACATGGACGACATTTGGTTTCAATAGAACGGGGCCACTTGCCATACAGCCAACGTAACAATCGATCTTTTGCGCACCGTTTTCGAAAATCGAATAATCAGCCGAAATTCTGATGTCAATTGGCTGCCTCGGAGCTGTGATTTGGCCCCGTTGGACTATTTTTTGTGGGGAGCCGTTGTTTTAATGTGTTCTTCACCACTTTAGCGGTATGAGACGGTGCGTTGTCATGTTGTAGGATAACTTTGCAATGTCTTCGGGCACATTCCGGCCGTTTTTCGATCAACGCATCATTCAAATTGATAATTTGTTGTCGGTAGCGATCCGTATTCACGATCTCACCAGGTTTTAATAACTCGAAGCACACCACACCACACTGGTCCCACCAAACACAGAGCATTGTCTTACGGCCAAAGCGATTTGGCCTTGGAGTCGATGGGCCGAAATAAATCCATTTTTCGTCCCCCGTGACAATTCGATGCAGAAAAGATTTCCTTTCGAACCGTTGAAGCAGCATTTCACAAATGGTTTTTCGATTTTCCATTTGTCTATTGTTCAGTTGGTGTGGTACCCATTTTCCATACTTTTGGATTTTTCCCATGGCTTTTAAACGTTGGAAAATTGCTCCTCGGGTCACATTTAGTGTTTGTGCCAATTGTTGTTGCGATTGGGTTGGGTCTTCATCCAATAACGCCTGCAATTCCTCGTCTTCGAACTTTTTCGCTGCACCAGGATGTTCATTGTCTGTTAAATCGAAATCTCCACTTTTAAATTGACGAAACCATGTCTCACGTGTTCTAATCACTGGGGCATGTTCACCATAAGTTTCTACCAGCAATCGATGAGCTTCAACTGCTTTTTTCTTTTGATGAAATAAGAAAAGCAACGAATGCCGCAAATGCGATTTACTTGGAACGAAACTCGACATATTCACTGAGGTAAACAACTATGATGCTATTATTTTGTCAGAATGTAATTGTGTATTTTTGAAGGTTATTGTCCATAGAAAAATATGACATAGATGCCAAATCATAGAAATGTATACATATCTCTAGCGACATCTATGAGTAAAACCGGCAAATTTCAACTAACACCCCTGGTAGTCCCAAGCTTTAATTAGCGAGGTCGCAGGCCTCTCTAAGTGATTTCGTTCAAAAGTTAGAAAAAAAAATGTTGCGACGAGTATACTCCTCATTCCGACTACGGTAACATCTCCGCTCCGACGAGTATACTCGGGATATGACGCAGGAGGATTAATCATAATTATTTTATTTATCAAATTAATTAAATGAGAGTAACTCTTTTGCATAAAAGTGTGAAACTCTGTTCTGATTTAATGTTGTTTTTAGCTGAAATCGATTGCATAAAAGGTATAAAAACTATATAAAATAACGTCCCAGACATAAAGCATATCGTGTATTAAATTGAAGCAACGTTAAATTGAAAGTTAAAACGAGTATAAACTCTAAAATAAACTTAATCAATATTTTTAATTCTCACGTATATGTATAGAAGGAACTTTCGTAATATGTGCTTTTGAATCCAAACAGATTATTCTAACAGTAAATGAATAAATCTATCAAAAGCCATTATCAAACAAATAATTAAATTAAGCAATTAACAAAGTCTCAAGAGAAAATGAAATCATCATAGATAACTGTTTAGCTTTCGCTGCTATCACAATGTATACACATTATCTGATGAGTGTGATATTGAATGTAGTATATGGTTCGCCAAAATTATGCTCTGATATCAATTATTCGTCAGCAGATGGATATGAGGTATCGCGATTGAGCGTCACTGCTGAACACCTGATTACGTGAGTTAGCCGGTCGCGGCTCAATTCTAGCTATGATGTTGAGTCTAGCTTCAACCCACACCCTGAACTCACTCACTGCAACTACAACTCTACGTGTGGGTGTATGACGTGCAAAGCTAATAGTTGGCTTCATACCAGCATCTCGCAAGCGTGTAGTTCCAAGCCACCAGGCTCCGACGAGGTTAAAGGCACTAAACATAATTAAACGGATAGTTTCCGCATTAGCCACGATTGGATAATCATTCATCGATTATCTCGGCTCCGAGAGTGACAATATATGACACTCGCCTTTATCTATACCCACTACACACCTACCCATAGCCACACACATCAAAATCTTCACATACACCATGTTACACTTGTTAATTTTATAACCGCTTCAAACGTAAATGAAATACTGCTTTCATCAGGAACCTTAATTATGCGGAAAAAGAAATAGTAAAAACTTTTAACTTCCAAAGATTTTATATTAATAGCTGACTCTTTGTTTTAACCATTGGTAAAAGTTAACTTTCTGCACGGAAAAATATAGTTCATTAAAGTTTCCCGTGTGGAAAAATTTCATGGCGCTGGCCAGCGCCAGACCAGACTGTCTGGTATCCATTTCTGGCGCTAACTATAAGGACTGGTCTGGAGCTGGCCAGAACTGTAACGTTTTTGTATGATCAGCCGCTAGTCAGCGGCTGGCCAGCCACAAGCCAGCGGCTAGTCAGCCACTAATTCGCGGCTGGTTAGCCACTAATTGGTAGTTAGTTAATAAAGTTTTGGTTGAAAATCCATTTTAATTGAAGGTAAAAAATTTCGTTTGCCACATACAAACTTCTTTTGCCATGGAATGCTGACCAGCGCCAGATCTGAGACAGTCCAGAACTTCCAGACTAGCCGGTCTGGACATTGCCAGACCTGGGCCAGATCAGACAATAGACTACCATGAAATGTTTTCACACGGGGAACTTTATTGTAATGGAATAATGACCAGCGCCAGATCTGAGCCAGACCAGAACTTCCAGACTAGCCGGTCTGGACATTGCCAGACCTGGGCCAGGTCAGAGAATAGACTGCCATGAAATTTTCCCACACGGGTTATGGAACTGTTCAAGAGTTGGGAATAGAGGCATTTACGGAACCGAGTTCTAGAAAATTTAAAGAACTTTTCATAATAAAATGCACAACTTTTGATGATTTTTCCTGAATTTTATGCATTTTATTCTGAAAAGTTCTGTAAATTTTCTAGAACTCGATTTCGTAAATGCCTCTATTCCCAACTCTTGAACAGTTCCATAAACTTTAATGAACTATTCTTTTCCGTGTGTCACAAATTTCCTGATGTCTCAATTAATTTCATCTAATTCGTATAGTTGAAAAATATACTATACTCTGCTAATTATTACACTGTTAGAAATTTTCTCAGTGTCGTATATTAAATTAAAAATAAAATGGTACGTTGTTGGAAAAAATTGGCTTTAGAGTCAAAAAATGATTAAGTCGATTTAATCAGACGTTTCCCAAACCTTTCATTTTCACTTATAAATTTAATTTTACATTTCAAGTACTCGTTTTTGTATTTTATGCTTAAGTGCTATAGTTATTTATAAATATCTGAAATTAGCGCCTCGCTTTTTGTATTTTTTCGATTTTAATAAATCCCTGAACCCTGAAACCAATTTTTACCAACAACGTATCATTTTATTTAAACTGAGGGTTAATACAACCTACACTACTTTTAATTCTTTAAATTTAAAGTAGAAACTTTTATTTGAATTTTGATACAAATGTGTACATATTTTAATAATATTTGTTAATTTTAATATATTTTGATAGTAAAGTTATTAAACTGTGACGGGCATTTTTTCAGGGTAATTTTCAGGAATTTATTTCTAACTAAATATTTATGGAACACCAGTATTTTTTTTATTATCTTCTATACACATTGAAGAACGTGTCAGAATTTTATTGTCCAAAAAATATAAAACTCGTCGAGTTAAGCCGCTTCGCGCATCCCTATGATTTTTACGCATGGTCGGATGGTGTACATGATTTCCCGAAAACCAGTCAACTGAAACAAATATAAAAAATATGCTCATTATCTATATTTTATTAGCTTTCAGTTGACGGAGCATTTTATTTTTTTTCATTTTTGGCAAGGAGAAAAAAATTCCTGTATTTTTTACTGCAATTTTTGAGCCCAAATTACATGTTATTATTATTAATAATTATTGAACGAAACATAATATTGACAAAATCGTCTGTCAACTGAAAGACACTAGTTCTTAGAATAAGTGTACCGAATTTCAAGTCGATTCATTAATTAGATCTCGACACCGTTCTGAAAACCATATTTTGTAGAAAAACGCGTTTAAAATTTTGGTACTAGTTATTCAGTGGAAAAATTTATTTAAGCTTCTTACCCTTAATCTGCCGACTTCGGGCGGGTATGAGACCTTTTATCCCCTATTCTAGAGAGTTCAAAGGATTTTTCAAGCCAATAAAAAAAATGATTTTTTCAAAATTTCACAGTGGTTTTACCCCTTAATAAGAATGCATATCAATTTTTCATAATATACAGATCTATTAATTTTAATTTACCACTTGTATATTAATATCTATTAAAATTAATAAGATTTTTAACAATGTACTCTCTAATTGATCTTGTTGCTCATTCCTTTTTGTTCACTGAAAAAAATGGTTAGTAAAACCAACTACTTCGGTTTGTAAAATATGTTTCAGCTATTTTATTAGTTAGCACAACAATTTTTTTTGTTGGTATTACTACCCAAGTTCTTGCGATAACAATTGAGATACTAACACCAACAAAAAAAATTATTGTGCTAACTAATAAAATAGCTGAGGCATATTTTACAAACCGAAGTAGTTGGTTTTACTAACCATTTTTTTTTCAGTGTTAAATTCATAACTTCCAATTTCAATAATCTTTCTAGTTTTTCTTAAAAAATTTTCATATTCTGTTATTAAACCATCTTTTATTTATTTTTCTTTATGAAGATAGAAAATAATCTTAAACATTTATGAAATAAAAAGTGAAAAGGGTATTGAATAGGGAGCGTTATAAGATTAGATAAAGTTTGTAGACACTCGAAATTCTGAGACTAATAGTATTTGGGATATGGAAATCTCGTGAGGAAACTTGAGAACATGGAAACTCTCTGTTGAATCCATAAAGCAGAGAAATTTTCCTTTGATTTGACTGTGCTTTGATCTCAGGATTTCTATGTATATATCAAACCCTCTACATATAGCAAACATTTCAGCAAATGGTTTACCAACGTTTCGGTGTTGATGGCCAAGAGCCAAGAGAAGTGTTTTGACGCCACAGTCATCTTCCCAGATACAAACCATGTATTTGTAACACTACAGCCACGAATGTCATGTGCTTAATAATATCTAAATATCTTTCAATGAGCTCTTCTTATTCATCAGAATTCGTCATATTTCTTTATTTTAAAGAGGCATTAAAATAAACATCTGAAAAAACCCGAAATGGAAGGTAAAAGGGAAAACAGAATAAATAAATAAATATAATTTGAAAATGTATTTTTGTTGTTACCAGTATAAAATTGTTGATTGAGTAGATGATGGCCTTTCTGGCCACACATAGATTAATCTTTTACAATGAGTAAGTTTATAAAACTTCATTTTTAAAATTGATTTACATTTCAAATATAATTTTAATATCTTTTCTAATTAAGTGTTGCTTTGCTGAATATTTCTGTTTTATTTATAGAATCCTAAACAACTTGGATATAAACTTGACCTCTTGGAGGTTAAGTTTACAATTTTGCACACAACGATGAATTTTAAAACAATAATCACAACATACTTATAATTGGATTTTTTCTTTAATCTTTTGACAATTTTTAATAATTTTAAACATGTTTCCGCAATACTGAAATTATGATAATAAGATGAAGAACTAACTTTATACTTCATTAATCTTTAATTCCTACGAAGCATTATATAATCATGTGACGTCTTTTTTACAAAAAAAATTTTTTTATAAATTCGAAATCCTCGCAACGAACTGTTTAAGGTTCTTATGTAAGGTATATCTTATGATATTTTCTTCTAAAATCTTGGGCTATTTTTGTTACACGTTTCATCTTCAAATGACCTATATGTATTATTATTTATTTTAGTCTTGATAAGGAATGAAGCTTTATTCGAAACGTTGACTTGCTGAGGAAATCAATAAATCTTCTTTTTCAAAGGAATTTTTGAAACTGAACTTTTGATTTCCTTCTTTTAACATCTTAGTAAATACCAGAAAGGCCATCATCTACTTAATCAACAATAAATAAATATAAGCTACTCTCTAAATCTGAATTAGTCAAAATCTACTGATTATCAGTGGAATTTGACTGATTCAAATAGCTAAATAGAGGTTACTGTAAACCAGTCAAATTTCACTGATCCAATCAGTGAAAATTAACTGATTTGGCAATGAAAAATATTTTTACACAGACGAATCAGTGGAAATTAACTGATTAACCAGTGAAAAATATTTTTTCAATTTTTCAGTGAAAATTTGACTGATTTAGATTTAGGGAGTAAAGTGAATACTGGATGAAGTGGGTAAAATATAGTATAACTTAAAGATAAAGTGAAAGCAGAGTAAAGTGGTTATAAGTTTAAAAATAAGTAAGGAAAAAGGAAAGGATGAATAGTTTAAATGAAAAAAATAGCCCAGTTTTGCAACTCTATAATTATATTCCTTTCGACTGTTAAAATATTAAAAAAATGACTTCTGAAAAAACACATAATAAACGGGGCCGAGATAGGATCTATTTATCTTCCCATTACGCATTTTCGCAGCGATAGCTTAAAAAGCCTTAAAAGCAGATTCACGTGTTCAGCCTCGCGTGTCGAAGAGCTCGTGCGTGCAAAACAATCTTGCGGGCCAGTTACTTGAACACCCTTGAGGAAGATATACGTACGCGTTATGCAAAAGACCCCATGTCATGAATTATGTAAGGGGTTGTACTTCGAATCATGGATCTCTAATTAATTCTCGCCTGAAGTTTGCCGCCGAATGGGGTGGGTGTTGGAGAAGCATGAGGAGAAACCATAAGCCGTAAGCGATTTGCTCCAAGTGCTTTGAGTGCGAATCTGGACGCAGTGCCAAATGTAAGCACACAAATGTACAGCACAAGACAAAAAATATTCAAAGTTAGAATAAAAAAAAGTTTACAAAACAGGACAAGCAGATACGAATATGACGCACGTTAAACACAGTTATATCGGAATTACACATTTATCAGACTTAAATTATAGCTTGGCTGTTTAATGTCTCTGATTCTGCTTTTAATGCAAATAACTTATCTCTTTTTGTACAAGTTTCTTAAAGTATCCTAGCTAGACATCGATAAAATCGGCTCGTTATAAATTCATATACTTTTCTTGCAGACTGATGACCACTTACTTTCATTAAATTAATAGCGAGTGGGTACGAATTCATTTATCAAGTTGATAATTTGCTTACAGTGATTTTATTTTATTATTAATAGAGTAACGATTCAATTTTTATAATAAAGTTAAATATGTGGAAACTGTGGAAAATTTTTTGGGGAATATTTCCTAAGAGTTGGGAATTTTCCAAAACTATTGTGGAAATTTCCTCCACATATTTTTGGGGAATATTCCCTACTTTTTCTGGAATTTATACATTTGTTTGGGGAAAAGTATGTTTACCCTAAAATGTGGAATTTCCCCCAATAATTGGTGGGGACAATTCCCCAAATTTTTCACAGTGTATATGTTAATGTTGATAGTTGGCTTTAAGGTCCAAGGTTAATAAAAACTCAAAGGTTTATACATAATCAAACGATCGGTTCAGATTGGAACTCTCATCAGTGATTAATTTTCAATCTAAAAATACAGAAAAAGAGGGGTTTTTTACAAGATAATAAAGAACTTTGAAATCACTTCAAAGTAAATATTTCTTTCACATAACGCAAATCTCTGAATAAGAGAAAAACACTTTTGAAAAAGAAGTTGGAAGAAAATTAACAACTTTTGCTTAAATGTGTAGGTGTTAGTAAATATTTCTTTGGTATAAAACAAATTCAAAATTACATTCCTCAGAATAAATACTTAAAGAACTTGAAGGAGCTAACAGTTCTGGATTAAATGTTTAAGTATACTCTCTAAATCGGAATCAGTCAAGTTTTCACTGACTGAATCAGTAATTTGCCTTGTCACTGATTCATCAGTGCAAAAATAATTTTCACTGTCAAATCAGTTAATTTTCACTGATTAAATCAATGAAAAAATCTTTTTCACTGTTAAAGCAGTTGATGTCCACTGAAGTAATCAGTGAAATTAGACTGATTTACAGTAACCTCTTTTTAGCTACATGAATCAGTCAAATTTCAGTGATAATCAGTAGATTTTGACTGATTCAGATTTAGAGAGTAAAAAATTTTTTAATATGATGTTGTTGTTCATAATTGGCTTTCGGGTCCAGAAATGATAACTCAGGAAGTTATATACTTTCAAACGTTTCAACTCTGATTGAAATTTTTGCATGAAATTGTAGTCTGCAATCTTTTTGGTATAAAGAATAATTTGAAAAAATATAAACAGTATTTCGGTATAAATTAAAAAAACTAACTTTGAGAATTTTATTTCTCTTGTATACAGAAAGATGAATAACTTGATTTTTTATACATTTTTTCGCATAGTCTTTTCTTAATATGCAGCTAAATATCAAAATACATCAGTAATTATTTCTATGTTGTATACTCTCTAAATCTGAATCAGTCAAAATCTACTGATTATCAGTGAAATTTGACTGATTCAAATAGCTAAAAAGAGTTTACTGTAAATGAGTCAAATTTAACTGATTACTTCAGTGAAAATCAACTGATTCAACAGTGAAAATGCAAATTATTGGTTCAATCAGTGAAAATTTGACTGTTTCAGATTTAGAGAGTAGCAAATTGAAGGCAACATTGTCACAGGATAAAATAATTTGAAAAATAAATGTACTTTTTTATTTTTTATAAAACCTTAAAAATATTTTCTTTGGCATAAATTAAGCAGAGAGAACTTTAGGCAAAAAAACATGTAACATTATGTACGTGAGGATAGATTCTACCTTGTAATTTCTTCTGACTAAAATATTTTAAAAAAGATTGAAAAATTGACAATTTTTTACAATAAGATAAAAACTTTGAGATTTTATTAACCTTGGACCCTAGTCTCTAAATTTGAATCAATCAAAATCTACTGATTATCAGTGAAATTTGACTGATTCAAATAGCTAAAAAGAGGTTAATGTAAATCAGTCAAATTTCACTGATTATTTTAGTGAAAATTGACTGATATGACAGTGAAAAATATTTGTTCACTGATTCATCAGTGAAAATTAACTGATTTAACAGTGAAAAATATTTGAATGAATATCAGTGAAAAGGCAAATCACTGATTCAATCAGTGAAAGTTTGACTGATTCAGATTAAGAGAGTAAAGCCAACTATCAACATCAAAACATATCTTCAATTATTAATTAAGGGTAAATTCAAGTCCAGAATATGAATAAATATGTAACATATCACATACACTGAAACAATTTTTCTGGAAATTCAGCTAGGAACTAAAAGGAAGCTTAATTCGAAAAGCTATACAATTTATGAATTCTCAGCATCCTTTTTCAGAGATGTATAAGAAAAGCTTGACGTTTTTTTACCACAAAGTCGAAGAAAATATTCGAAAAGCCTTATAAGAAAAGAAATGAAAGCTATGGGAAGGGGGGAGGAAGTGGTAAAGTCGATTGGAAACAAGAAGAGGATTGTTTTTTTTCCTCTTCTTCCCCGACCCCTTTAGCGAGTTGAACTGGTAACGATCGTTTCTTCAGGCGGATTTCGCTGGGTGGAGAAGCTTTTCAGTTTCATGGCATATCGAGAGGAAATGGTGAGAAGTATAAAAGTGTAAATGCGAATGTGAGGAAACGAGAGAAGAGAGAGAGAAAGAGAGAAAAGCAAAGAAAAAATGTATAGCTACTGTACTCAATATACAATAAAAAAAAGTGAAAAGAATCCCAGGGGGAGGTATGTACTTAAAACTTTTAAATCTGACACAGCTCGCTGTCTACCAACTTGAGGGTACCAGCTCGAAATTATACTTTTAATTTCGGTTCGTGCCGCATACTTTTCACGAAATCTTACCCACTGCCTGGGGGGATAAATCGAATTGCTAAGCGCAGATGAACGAAGGGAAGGACCGAACGACATCCAGTGTTGATCCCGTGAACAGAGGAGCCCCTAGCGTACTAACGAATTCTTTTTGAATTTCATTATATCATTGCACGCCCCAATTACTCACATCGATCTCAGAAATGATTTATCTAATAGCCATTCTTATAACCGTCGCTTGAATTACAAAAGTGTCTCCTCCGAGTGCCGCCGTTCTCGAATCAATTATCATCTATCTTGATTCTGCTACATATAGGCGAAAGAGCTCGCGAAAGAGTTCACTCCCCCCTTTATCGTATTGTATTTTTTGATGAAACGGAAATAGGTCCGAAAATTAATGTCTTCATCTCACTCAGATTGATACATAATGTAACAAAAGTACTTTTGATTTGATTGCGAGTTAGAGCTGCAGCCATTTTGAAAAATGCAGTCTCGAGAAAAACGCGTTTAAAGTTTTAACTACTGATTTTTATGTTATAAAATTAAATCTATCATACTTACAGCTATTCTGCTATTCTAAGCCCATACAGTTCACCCTCCTCTTGCTTAAAAAGTATCGAAAAATGTTAAAAGAAAAAAAAAAGATTTTTTGAAAGTGAGAAACTACCCAGATAACAATCGTGTGGGGCACGTCGCCCGCACGCCATGCGGGTCATGTGTGCGAACGAGAATGCAGCAATCTCGCGCGCCTAAAGGCGTGAGGGGCATATCAGTGCGACGCATGTGTGTCGCAGTACGTGATCACTCATGTAAGCTATATTTCATAGATTGGAAACAAATGGAATTCATAAGGATTGAAACTGTTTAATACTCATTTCAATTCTGACTGATTTTCTTCATAAAAATTAATTTTGGAATATGTAAAAATTTAAGACAACAAATGGACTCTATAATTAAGTTATAATTAATGATAATCGTGTTGAAAGTTCCATGAAATAAGGCAGTTAATAAGGCATTAAAATATGATTTAAGTACGAAAAATATCACATGCATAATTTCCTTTTTGCATGTAAAATATAAATAAATTAATTTCGAATGTTTTATTTCATTCAAAAGATGTTGATCATTGATGTAATATTATAGTTTAATTGATGTTCATTCAATCTGTCTCTAACGATTGTTATAGCGCTTCCAAATTATTTGCGAAATAAAAAAAATTGTTTGAATTATTTATTTTCCATCACTTTCCCTGATAAAATTGATAATATTAAAATAAATATATATATTTTCTGGAATCGCACATTCTGGAAGCAGACTTGCGAACCACCACGTGCGAGTCATATGTGTGGCAACGTCACACGCACCTCTGGAACCTCCTGAGTTCACCCGTGCGGATTAATCCGCACGCGTGCGTGCGTCATGCCCCGCATTACGCAGACACGTTGTTTTCTGGGTAGTCTAGCCCCTTAAGTAATAATATTCAGCAGATTAATAGTTTTGTTTCCACAATTTGTTTGATTGACTTTTTAATTTTTCCGATCGAATGAAGATTTGGATGAAATCCATTTTTTTAAGTATCTCAAGATTTGTAAAATTAGGTTAAAATTTGTGTACAATAGAGAATTATAAAATAGTTATTAAATCGAAGAAGTGAAAAAGAAAGTGGAAAAATGGAATTAAAATCGTCCAAAAATCTTTTATATTGTGGGAGAAATTACAATGAAAATTGTAAAATTCAACTTATTCAGATATTTTGTAAGCTAAACACTTTGATTCGATTAAATCTGAATCAGTGGAATTTTCACTGATTGAATTAATAATTTGCCTTGTCACTGATTCATCAGTGCAAAAATAATTTTCACTGTCAAATCAGTTAATATTCACTGATTAAATCAATGAAATAATCTTTTTCACTGTCAAATTAGTCAATTTTCACTGAAATAATCAGTGAAATTTGACTGATTTACAGTAACCTCTTTTTAGCTATTTGAATCAGTCAAATTTTTACTGATAATCAGTATATTTTGACTGATTAAAATTTAGAGAGTAGTTTGGCTTAAAGAGGATTAATTGTCTTGAATCTAGAACTGAATACCTGTTGGCCGATTTTGTGGAAATGCAGATAAATTCAACAGCTCACTAATGAATGTATACATCCCGATGAAACCGTAAGTTATACCCTGGTCTAAATCCACTTCTCGACTTAATTTACTATCGAGCAACTCGAGTGCTTACCGCAATTCTAGAAATATAATTGCCAGCTTTCGCACTGATTTACCAGTTAATCATTCGAATGTGGAAAATATCTCGCTCACCCGACAAAGTAAATAAATGGAACAGATCCATTATCAAATTTATTTTCGGAAAATAATATATTTGCTTTCAAAAATTACTGGCCGCTTTTTTTCTATCCGTATGATAGGAAAATGTATATTCAGAGTCACGAATAGTGAGTGAGATTTTGGGAGTGATATCAGGCGTGTGAAAGCACGGGATAATCATTAATAATATCCTGGCCACGCATTTCCATTTTATGCCCTGACAATGGTCAACTGTGTAACAATAATGTTCCGGGTGGATGCGTCAGTGTTACGAATGATACTCATATTACTGTATACATTGAAGCTAGGTACGGACAGGGATTGGAAGTTTGGCGAGACCATGAGGGGACTATAGTTCAACGAGGGGGTGAACCATCTACCCACACCATAGTCAACTAATGAAATTTGACTGGAAATTAACCACTGATGTACATTCACATGCTAGAAGAACGAGAGAGCGGTGTGTCCAATGTGTATGTAGAAGCGTGTGTGAACGTGTCCTTATTGCGTATGCATTCAATATAAAGAAAATATTTTTTTCAATTTAATTAGGGTGGCCATAATTGATTTTCGAAAAGTAGGACAAAAAGGTTTGAAAAATGAGGACAAAATAGGAGAGAAAAGTTTGAAAAAGAGGACAAGATAGGACAGAAAAGTAACTATTTTATTAAATGTTATCAACGCTTAACATCTTATATTTTTATTTTTTAATCCTGACGCATTTTAATTGATAATCTATTAAGTTGAAGGATTATTTTTGAGTTGTTGAGGCTTTTGAATTGACGAAGAAATTGTTAGATGGCATTGAATGATAAAATTTTGTACAAAAAAAAATCCAAAAGTTCATTAAATAATAAAAATTTATCATTTGAAGAATCCGGACAAAGACGGATGGTGACCCTAAATTTAACTGAATGTGTAAAACCATTTTTTTTAAAAATACGACACTACCATTAAGTTGTGCAATTGATTCTAAAATTAATTCTACTGAGTTATTATAATAATTAAAAGTATTATAAGTTGTATTGACCCTCAATTTTAATAAAATAGTACGTTGTTGGAAAAAATTGGCTTTAAGGTATTAAAAATTAAAATTTACATATCAAGTACTCGTTTTTGGTATTATATGTTTAAGTGCTATAGTTATTTCTAAAAATGTGAAATTAGCCCCACCCTTTTCTTGTATTTTTATATTTTAATAAATATCACTGATGAGGGCTCTGACCTGAGCCGAAACGTCTCATTAAATTGATTTAATAATTTTTTGACCCAAAAGCCAATTTTTTCCAACAATCTACCATTTTATTATAATAATTTCAATATTAATTGTAAAAGATCTCAGTCACTCCCTTTTATTTGATTTTTTTTTTATTGAATAGCCTAAATAAATTAATCGATTTAAATTTATCTGAAAAAAATCGTATACAGCTAACCAGCCTCAGGATACAGTCCGAACAGTTAATTTAGATTTAACACAAACCTTTTATCTGAGAAACTAAAAAATAAAAAGAATAGATTGCGTTAGATTTAAAGCAAAATGGAAATTGGATCTATATCAATAAATTGATTGAAAATTCGCTTGTACATGTTTGCTCAAATTAGTAATTTTTACAAGCATCGGTTGTTTTTAGATTGGCTACTTATGTCCGTTTCTGTGGTAGAGAATACGCATACCCATAAGTTTCATAGGTCCAGATATTACGAGCGATGGGCAGACATCATGGGGGAAATAATGGCGAAACGTTTCGTGATAACGATGAGTTAGCGTTGAGCTTCGGCTATACACAAATACATATATCTCGTACTCTGTGTGTGTAAGACAGAGAGGAAGAGTTGGTAGAACGAGGGCTGTTGTATTCTCATTCTATCTCGCTTCCTCTCCATAACCTGTTTGCGATCAGGACTCGCGCCTGATTGTAACTGGATAACATGAACCCCGACGATACATGCGCCGAGACACATTCTGCTGTATCGGCTACAAATAAATTTAACTTGGCCAAGTTCGCTTTGCAAAGCGATACCAGTGTCTCATTCCCTCGACTACCGACTCTGCAAACTTACAACTGAACGGGAAAGTATATCGTGAGATTAACCGAGCGAAAAATGCAGCCGGCGAAAATTGGCTGCGACGTCCACCTATATCTTTCATTGTACATTTGGCAGAGGTTAACGCATGTCCTGGTGTGCAGAACCGGCTTTAGATAAGACCGTGTTCTATACTAGTGTTTCGCTGAAGTAGTCAGTATTTCACGAGTTTTCTTTTTCAATTCGTTTTCATATCGAAACGCCAAGTAAAATGAGAGAACCCAGGTGGAAAAGTTGGATTCATGACAGTATTTACAAATGGCAGAGTACCGCGCCAATTTTAAACAAGGAGGAATGCCTGTACTGGACAGTTGGTACCTGGCCGAGGGTTGGCGCGGTACTGGCATAGTACAGCCTCAGTCCTGAGACCAAGTGTCGGCAAACAACCGACTTTGGAGTAATGCCAGTACTGAACCAGTGCAGATTTCAGTGCTGGAATGGAACCGATGTCCAGTACCGCGGCAGTATCGATGGACAACTTCCAGCCAAGTTACCTTTCGGAGCCGCGCGGGTGGTAGGCCGTGCTTATGCTTGCAAATCCTTCTGCGGTACTGGCACGGTACCAAGCCACTTTTAAACTTCCACCTGGGTAGTTAATCAGTGAAACACAGTTCCGCGACAGTCGTAAACAAGGAGGAATGCCTGTACTGGACAGTAGGTACCGGCCCGAGACTTGGCGCGGCACTGGCATAGTACAGCCCCAGTCTTGAGATCAAGTGTCGGTTAACAACCGACTTTGGAGTAATGCCAGTACTGAACCAGTACATATTTCAGTGCTGGCATGGTACCGATGTCCAGTACCGCAACAGTACTGATGGGCAACTTCCGACCAAGTTACATTTCGGAGCTGCGCTGGTGGTAGGCCGTGCTTATGCCAGTACCACTCCAGTACTGCAAATCCTTCTGCGGTACTGGAGCAGTACCAAGCCGCTTGTAAATTTCCACCTGGGAAACGCTCTTCGGAGAAGTTCATTGTTCCCTGATAAATAAGTGTTTCTTGATGTTTGTATTTTATCATGAATAATAACTTTACTAATGTGGAAGTCTTCATTATATCATTATCTCGTTTTGACCCTAATCCATTGTCCCTATGTGGAACTTAATCCTACTATAGTTCCATACAGAAATTTGTCTCACTCCCCTTGCAACACGTTTCATGATAATGTTCGCTTTCGATTTGAGCTTCATCATTTAACCCTCACGTCCACTTTGCCCCAGTTTCGATTTCCTCCATCCTGCTTGCTCCAATTCATTTTGCCCCAACTGGTTTGATTTAATCCTTCATGATATCCTTCATGCTACGCATAATATATAATTTTTGGAGAAATTTCAAATTCCATAATTTCTAATTATAGTATTAGTTTAATTTGAAATGTTTTTTTTGAATTTTAAGAGAAGCATTTAGGAAAATTGTTGAACTAATAATTGCATGAATAAGAGAAACTAATTTTATTGGTCTTGCCACTCCTGCAAATGAACTGCAATCTATGCCATCCCTGGTAATTCGCGGTATTCGTTACCACGATACATCGTCCCACTATATGAGCAGTAAATAATTAAGTGTCACACAATGAAACGATTCTGCAAGATAATTAATGTCCATTATCATTCGAAGAGATATGCTCCTGAATAAACAACAGGGCTTTTCTGTAAGTACAATGAACGTTCGATGAAAATAGAGTACCGTTCTTACAACCAAATCATTTCCGGTTTCGATATTCCATTTAAAACTAACTCCATTCCATTTACATGATAATATCTTTGCATTGGTAAAATACATTAAAACTTAAGCAATTTTAACATAAAATCGGTTTATGGAGAATATATTTCTGTGTAATAGAATATTTTTCTTGTTAATTTAACACAATTTAGTATATACATATATATCAGTGTTGGGTAAGTTCCTCTATAAAAAGTAACTCGTTACAGTTACAGTTACTAGAGAAAGTAACTCAAGTTACTTTAAAAGTTACTCCCCCCTCCCCCTCGCCACCAATTTTTATTTCCGGAAAGGAAAAACAACTTATAAAAAGCAATAAAAAAAAAGATATACAAAAAATATAAAGTAACGAAAAAGTAACTGAAAAAAAAGTTACCAGTTACTGAAACAGTTACAAGTAATGTAACTTTAAAAGTAACTCATTACAGTTACAGTTATACTAGAGAAAGTAACTCAAGTTACTTTAAAAGTTACTCCCCCCCCCTTCCCGGACACCAATTTTTATTTTCGGAAAGAAAAAAACAACTTATAACAAAAGCAATAAAAAAAAAAGATATACAAAAAAATATAAAGTAACGAAAAAGTAACTGAAAAAAAGTTACCAGTTACTTGAAAACAGTAACGAAGTTATTAAAAGAGTTACAAGTAACGTAACTTTAAAAGTAACTTCGTTACTTTTAACGAGTTATTACCCAACATTGACATATATATATACTGATAGTAGTCAATACTTCTATCATGCGATATCTCTCGTCGTGATTGCGCATCATTTTTTTTTTTTGAGCTTTACTGTTTTGTTTCATTTCAAGTGCTGAGTCAAAATATTAAGATAAAGCTAATTTTGTTTCGATAACAGGAGATAGGAAGGAATTCTAATTACATAGTTGCATGAAAGACGCTTCCTGACTAAGATATCGTAACAAATGGTGACTCTGCAATTGGATGTGAAGCATGTGCTACCCGAGTGATTAATGTATGATATCTTGATGAGTTTGCTCTCAAGGCTCTCCTTTGATGCAAGGCAAAGAGCAAAAAATTTTTTACTGAGTATGCAAAAATCAGATTAGTTCCTAATGCAAGGGTCATTAATGTACAAAAATTCAAGGCACAAAAAGTACCCTGAGAATATGTATAGATTCTGCTTGTTAGTTAATTAAATAAATTAAATAAGTTAAATTAAATTTCAAGTTGAACTTGTGCAAGTGTGAGATAGGAAAAAATAGGAAATATAGATTATTAGAACATAGATTTTTGGAAAAATCAATCGTCCTTGATACTGAATTAATTGTATTCCTAACATCGAGTGGTAAAAGCATTTTCCCGTTTGGTCATTAAGTGTTGTTGAGTTTTGGATCGATCGAGCGGTGGTTAGCTGTTCGCCAACAGTCAATCCTACACAAACATCAGAGAGCATTATTAGCATTGAAATCCACAAGACAATAAACATTGTTCACAAGTGTTTTCCTACCCGATCCTATTGAGTAGATCTTTGACTTTATTAGAATAAGGTCAAGTCAACTCTTAGCAAAAAACGATACGTCTAGCGAGTAAAATTTGTATATTTGTGTGAAAACAGGAAGTAAAGGCTACAGTCTCACCAAATAGTCTTTTAGTATTTTTTGAAAATAGTTTTAGTATGATACTTTGATAAAATGCATGCTAAAAACACTAAAAAGATCATGAAATGTGAGACTTTAGGGAAAAGAGCTTGAACCATTTATTAAAGACATTGAAAATATTTTATATATTAATGTATAGTAACTTATATAGTTACGGTGTGAAAAATGAAAAATCTAGTTTCTTCGAAAAACTTAACTTAAGATGGCTTGATCGTTTTTGAAAAAAATTACAGACTACTCTGAAACTTAGAGATTATCTTAATAAAATATGCTAGATTCATTTGGAAAAAAGAAATACCGTGGTTGACGATGTCATTGCCGAAAAAATCGCTTCCGAAAAAATGTCAGTTTAACACGTAGTCTTATGGGATTCCTCGTCAAAATCGGCGAAACTCCAGAAAAAATCACAAGTCCCCATAAATCATATATATACTAGTACTTTCGATTTCGAGGAATCTATTAGTATTATAAAAACGAAGGGTTGACGACTTCAATCAAGAGAAAATTGCGAAAAAGGTACAGAATATAGAAATCGCCTCGAGGTGAAACTAATAATTTTTTACTATTGCTTTTTTCCGGGGATATTTCCGCGATTTCTTACTATAATCAGAGCAGTCTGTAATTTTTTTCAAATACGATCAAGCCACCTTAAGTATCAAATTAAGAAATAAAGTCTACAAGTTTTTTGAAAAAGAAATACCTTTTTATTTTCTTGTAAATGTTCAGACAATGTTCAAATTAATATTGTCCCTGCACCTGTTCCATAATGTATGTTTTTACATTCGTGGAATGACGGAATGTTCAAAAAAAAAAATTGAAAAAACCCACTTTGAGACAGAAATACATATTAATCGTGTTATATACCCCCTCATTATTTTTTGTATATGTGTAAGAAAGGTAATCTGTGAAACAGTGATACATATTAATTGCGTGAAACCACTCCCCATCATTTTCAAACAGCAAAAAACGAAAACTGCGGGATAGAGACGCATATTATTAAATTGGATCACATCCTATCCATAATTTTTATAAAATAAAACGTATAAAGGGGAGTACAAATTTCATAGATGTCGCTTCTTCCTGGGTGCAAAAATTTCATGGCGCTGGTCTGCGCCAGACCAGACTGTCTGGTTTCCAGTTCTGGCGCTGACTATAAGGCCTGGTCTGGGGCTGGCCAGAACTGTAACGTTTTTGTACGATCAGCCGCTAGTCAGCAGCTGGCCAGTCGCAAGTTTTGGTTGAAAAAGTATTTTTGAAATCAAAAAGTAAGTCGTAGAAATATTTGCAAAAGGAAGATAATTGTTTCTGGTCGAGTAATAAATGTTTCTAAAAACTTGCTACTAACCTATGAATTTTTCGAAAGTTATGAAAAAAATGTTTGTTCGCCACATATAAACTTTGTTGTCATGAAATGCTGAACAGCGCCAGATCTAAGCCAGACCAGAATTTCCAGAATAGTCGGTCTGGACATTGCCAGATCTGGGCCAGATCAGACAATAAACTACCATGAAATTTTTCCACACGGGATTCCTCCTCCTCGTTATTTTTATGAAATTCTCTTCAATATTAAACAAAATCAAAAAAGAGATATGTATTCATTTTATACATTTTCCTATATTTACGTAGAACATGATGAAAAAGTTAATAAGATCAAAGTTCTTGACATTTTCGGAATTTATTGATGAAAGAAAATTACTATTTTTCAACAAATATCTAGAACAGATGATAAAAATTTCAGAAAAGCTGTTGTATTACAGCATAACTCTTTCCTTTTACTTTTGATCTGCAATTTTTTTTACTGATTTCATTAGATGATTTATTTTTAACTATTTAATCAATTTCTTGATTAAAATTCAATACGAAATCTGTCAAGCATTAAGGTAGTTGATCCACGAAAATTAGACCTCAGGCAAAAATAGATCATTTTGCTTTCAAGAATAGCAATATTATTATTGAAGGGCTATTTTGAAAGTGAAAGGATTATTTTACATGAAAAAAATTTGAAACACAGAAAAATAATTTTATTAATAAATTTTATTTTTGACCCAATTTTTTTCCTTATCGCTTCTTACCAAATTTTTAAAAATTATGCGATTCTAATAAATCATGAATCATTTTTTCAGAGAAAAAGTTTTTTACAACTTCACCGTTTCTGATTTTTAAAAATAAATTCTTTAATGGCTGGAACCATTAAAAAAACATTTTTCAAAACGAAATTTTTATAAAAAAATTGCTGAATTTGATAATAATTTATTAATTTTCGAAAATTGGAAATCTTTTAGTTGTAGGAAATCTTTTTCTTGAAAAATTGATTTGTAATTTATTAAAATCGCATAATTTTTTTAAATTTGGTAAGAAGTGATAAGAAAAAAAGTTGGGATAAAAATAAAATTATTTTTCTGTGTTTCAAAGTTTTTTCATGTAATAGTATATTATGTGCCTCGGCGCATAAGTAGAGTTATTACGCGACAATCGACAATGCTCGCAGAAGATCGAAGCCAAGGCGTAGTCAAGGCGTAGGTGAGGCGTAGCTGAGGCAAAGCCGAGACGAAGCCGAGACAAAGCCGAGCCGCGATCAGTCCTGCGAGCATTTTAAGCGAGTCTCGTAATTACCGGAATTGTGAGCATTGGCACATATTCTATTTTATGTGACTTCGGCGCATATACGAGTTTTTATCCGTACACTCGAATCCAATCTGAAAAGGTCGAAATTGCCGTGACTATCGCTCATCTCACTTGACATTTCGCGAATACTTCCGGCCGTTTTGATTTTCTCGATCGTGTGTAGTAGTAGCGTATTGTAATAGACGCATGCGCAGTTCAAATATACAAGGCTTCGTCAGTACGGTGCCAACGCTGTACAAAGAAGAAGAAGAATAAGAAGAATATTAAGCTCCGCTTTATCGTAATAGGCGCATGCGCAGTTCAATTTTTACATTACATTCCTCTGTAACGTAATACACAAGATTACGCTACTCTCAACTGTAGCGTAAAAACGAGTTTACGCGCCGGAGGCACATAAAATAATCTTTTCTCTTTCAAAATAGCCCTTCAATAATAATATTGCTATTCTTGAAAGCAAAATTATCTATTACCGCCTGAGGTCTAATTTTTGTGGATCAACTACCTTAAAATGAACTTTATTCTATTCAATTATGATATGAATAATGCACTTGTGTTAAATTTGATACATTTTTCATTCAATAACACAGGGGAATTATTAGTAAATAATTCATTATCTTTAAAGCAAGTTTTAAATCGCCCAACCCCACAATAAGTAAAGACATTGGTTAATTTCCGGGCTTATTGATCCTGACTTAAATTTGTGCAATAAACCAAGTAAATCTGTGCTCACAAAATATTCCCCTCTATTTGTGTAGATTTACAGAGTAGCCAGTATCAATACTTTTCCGGCAGAATCCAGCATTGCGCGGATAGGTATGTGGCGTTGGATGGGCGGAGAAAAGAGGGACATGAAGGGGGAAGTTGCGATAGGGAAGATGAGGCGGAAAAAGGGGAAACAGGCTTTTTTATTATGCAAAAGCTTTCGCAGCAGTTGGTTCGTTCTAGCTCTACGCCGTTACATCGCCACCGTCACGTTGTTCGTATGCGGGGGTGCAGCGCCCTCAGGGGGTTGGTAGAGACGGGCCTGGAAAAAGCCTCCGCCCCTGAATAGTGTAAATACAGGCAGCCATTTTGCGATAAACTTTTTTCGGGAGCTTCTGTGAGTGGGAGGAAGCAAAAGAGTGTGGCGGAAGCAAACCTGAAAGAGAAAACGATCTATGTGTATCAGAAGTGAGAGAGAAAAAGTTTGTACATTGTCGCAAAACTAGAAGTGCAGGGAATATTGGCATGATATGCGAATTCGGTCAGATTACAAAGGAAAAAGATGAAAAATCCCTGGATCTCTGATAAATCATCAAGAGTAGAGTAATCATTATTTTTTATCGGTAAATAAATATGCTAAATTTTCTACATTATGTGATGTTACAAAATTCGAAATTAAATACAGCCTCGTATCCTACATTGAGAAAAAAATGCTATTGAATCAAAAGTATGTATAAGGGGACTTTTACTTTCTAAATTTTCAAAAAATCTGATTTTTTTGTTTTACGTAAAAATGTTCTTTAGTATCATAGAAATACTGCCCTAAAATTTTATCAAGAAATTCAAAATAGAAAGAATGTAATTATGACCCTTTTATTAAATAAAATTATTGTAAAAAAACTTTGAACGCGTTTTTCTCGAAATCACGTTTTTCAAATCTGGGAGACGTTTTTCTCAAAATATACTAAACCAATCTCAGTAAACCAAAATTTTTTTAATACTTTATACAAACAATTAGTAAATAAACCTCTAAAAAGTTAAAAAAAACCACCCCATCTTTTTATTACAGGGGTAAATTCATCCCCAAAACAAGCGTTTTATCGAACTGTTTATAAAATTGCGTATAAAGGCCATACAAATATAAAAAAATTTACTTTTTAAAGGTTTATTGTTTAGTTTCAAATCTCATGAATTGATTCGCGTTGCAATTTTAAATGAATTTGTTGCAGAAAGGCAGAAAAGTGTCCCGCAAATTAAAATGCATCTTTTGGAAGACGCCCTCTGCAGTGGTAAAAAGTAATTAAAAGTGCCCAAAAAATTTTTTTTGTATACCTTAAAACATTGTTAACAATTTCAAATTAATTAGGTGAGTTTGAAATTTTTGTCACTGCCTACATTATCGGAGGTTCACTATAGTCGCGTATCAGATAGGATACGTTGTCGACAGGTGTCCTCGTAGACAATTTCAAACTCTTATATCGCAAATAATGCAATTGAATTCAAATATTTAAAGAATTTAAAAATCTTTCTGTGGAAAAAAAGACGCTTTCGACTGCGCTGGGATTCGAGCCCAGGTCTTTCGATTGTCGGTGACCTGGGCTCGAATCCCAGCGCAGTCGAAAGCGTCTTTTTTTCCACAAAAAGATTTTCAAATTCTTTAAATATTGTTAACAATGTATGAAAAAAATTATAATTATAAATAATATAATTTTTTTTTAAATATTCAAATATTGTCTTTTTTTCAATTTAGAAAGTAAAAGTCATAAAAATATACTACAAGAACCAATAAATATGTTACTAATTCTATAGCATATTGATTTGAATCCACGATGTACATGCTTTTGGAAAGAAATGCTTTTGATTCAATAGCATTTTTTTCTCAGTGTAGATCTGGAGGATTATATCTTTATTATACACTCATACATCGTAACGTAAACACGGAAAATAATTTTACTAGGCGACCGAACGAATCAAGAATTTAATGAACCTATATAACTATATAAAGAATCTATATAACTAGATTATGTGAAACTTTTAGTTGCATTGTATAAACTGTTAGACTAAATCAGGATTTGTCACGAAATTTCTAAATAAGAAAAATTACTTTTTCTAGATTTAATCCTGACTTGTAAATAATACAATCATATTTATTGTGGATTTGTACTAATTTCACTATTTTAACTCATTAAAATATAATTCTACTATTTTATCACACATTTTTTTTGCAGAAACTTGTCAGAGAAGTAAGTTACAGAAAAAAAAAACAGAAAAAAGGTAACAAATTTTGAATTTCTCATATTTCTAAAAAACATGTGTACGTTGGACATAACTTATTAAAAAATAAAGCTTTTTAAAGTTGGTTGGTCTCATTTTAAAGGTTATATTTTGCTGGGAAACATGTAATTTTATCAGATTTTTAATACTGCTTAAGCAGATTTTAGGCAGGTTTCACATTAAGAAAAACGGCAATTTTTGACACTTTTGGTCAATTATAGTGAAATTATGTAGATTTTAAAATTTATTTCTTTACTCTTATCATGCAGGATATATTAGCAGTAATATAGACTAAAAATTCTAGTAGGCAAGAATTATCCAAATTTATAAATGGATCAGGTATAAAATAAACTTTGTGCTATTCGCTGTTTAAAACTTGAATATGCTTGAGGTAGCTGAATTATGTTTTTATCGGACTCCAATTTTCAGGATAATCTGCTTGTATCATACGAAAACTTTTGGGCCCCGTTGATTTTGGAAATTCAGAAAATTAATTTTTCCGACCCACCCTATTGCACAATATACTATTTTTCGCTAAATTGAGTAAAGTTTTTATACCTTAAAATTAAGGAAAGATTCAGATGGAATAGGAATAAAATTGTTATTGTATAGTTACTTGTTCATCTGGTAACATGAAAGTGAATATCGCTGTTCTAAATAAATTCAATTTAAAAGCCACTCTCTAAATATAAATCAGTCAAAATCTACTGATTATCAGTGAAATTTGACTAATTCAAAAAGATAAAAACAGGTTACTGTAAATCAGTCAATTTTCACTGATTACTTCAGTGGAAATCAACTGATTTAACAGTGAAAAACATTTTTTTCATTGATTCAATCAGTGAAAATTAACTGATTTGACAGTGAAAAATATTTTTGCACTGATGAATCAGTGAAAAGGTAAATTACTGATTCAATCTGTGAAAATTTGACTGATTCGGATTTAGAGAGCAGATCTGTTGCTTATCTACTATTTCTCATTATTTAAACTAAGATATATTTTTGCACAAATTATTTCCAATTTATTGTTGGATAAAGACAGTATTACATTGAATGTTGACATGAACGCGCATATTATTCAGTAACTTTCGCTATATTTGTTATCAGGTAGCAGTTATTTGTTATATCTCTGTTCCAGCTATACTATAATGTCTCACTCGAACAAATAATATCGCTGAAACCGTTAAATTGGTCAAAGATATTTACTTTAGCTAATTCAAAGATCTTCTGACATTCACTTGTTCATTTCTAGCTAAATGATTATCTGTAACAAGGATTAACTTCCCTCTCACAGCTTCATTTTTTTTCCATGAAGAACACATATTTGCGAGAATCTCAAAATAAACGTAATTTGTCGTTTCAATTCTCAGCGAATTGAAACAGCGAATAGAATCCTTAAGGAAAATGTAAACTTTATGAGACACAAATGCATCAGATGTTATATGATGTAGTTATGAGGCTTGACGTAACCTGAATCAAATATTTATCATTTCCGTTTAAATCATGAAACCATTTCGCTTTCGAGTTACGAAATTCTCTTTCCCAAGATTCCTTATCGGTGTCCATGAACGGAAAGATAGATTAGTATATTTTCATTAATGTTGGATTATCACTTTTCAGGAAGAACAGTTGGACTACTGTTTACTAGACCTTCACACTCTTACTTTAGTTAGCAAACGATAAAGAGTCAAAAATACAAACATGAGAAAATTCTCATTTGTGTACATTTAAAAAAACAATTACTTACTTATGTATCTTTATTTAGCTGTAATCTGAGTTATTTTCAGCAATTCTAGTCACCATTCATTTTTATAATTCAAAAAATGTTTTATATTGAAAAAGAAAATTTAAAATTTTTCCCTGAAATGGACGATTCTCAAGTCTCATTAAACCAATGTTCCCAGGTGGAAATTTAGAACCGGCTTGGTAGAAAGGCAGAAAGATTTGCAGTACTGGCGCGGTACTGGCATAAGCACGGCCTACCACCGGCGCGGCTCCGAAAGGTCACTTGGCTCGAAAATGTCCATCGGTTCCATACCAGGACTAAAATCTGTATTGGCGCGGTACTGGCATTACTCCGAAGTCGTTTGTTAGCCGACACTTGGTCTCAGGACTGGGACTGTACTATGCCATCACCGCGCCAACCCTCGGCCCTTCATCTTTATATAACTTGAGCGACGATCAATAACGAGAAACTTTGAATTCTCGTCGCGACAAAGAATTACGCATATTATCACCTAAAGGGGTCAGGTTAATGTGAAGAGAGAAGAAGGGTCGAGTTAAGATGCACAGAAGCAAGGAAGAATGTCAAAATTGTGGCAAGAAAGTGGAAAAACGAGGGGAACGAATGGGAGTTAAGAAGGTCCGGCAACCCCTAATTTCTAGCTATTCTCGGCGCTCTCGATTCATTACTGGACGGGTTCCTCGCATTATTATGAGGCTGAATTACCTAATTTCGCTGCTCGTTACGTTGTTTCGACGAGACCTACCCCTAGCTGTGTCCTTCCCAGCAGGTGGGCGATCACGGGGACACCCCACCGTCTAGTGAGTCCTTCTGGCACCGAGTTTCGCGTTAAACCACCCCATTTGAGCGTTTTCCACCCCGGTGACCTTAAGATAGAGCAAATATAGGCATCTCTTTCATAAGATTAGAAATCCACGTGGACTAGTTACAAAATCTGACGAATCATGTGCGCTGCTCACTCGACTTGGCCAATCGCGTCCGTTAATTCTGAAGCTGTTCCCGCCTTCACTAGGTAGCGGCGTGAGCGCTTTTATAACTGACCAATCATACAGCGACTTCAACCAATCCCAGAACCGCTAGTAGGTATATATACCGAGTTGCTCTGACGTCTACTCGTTCAATCCACGTGGACTCGCTGATCTGAACGAGAGGCAAAAAGGGACGCTTTTCCGCTGGGAACCCATAGCAAAGCTATTGGCCACCCACGCCAATACAGGCTCCGGTTAGAAAAAACAAAGCCCAGGAGAGCGAGCCCTGGGCCCAAGTACTCATCGGGTCTTTTCTACACTCTACACTGTCTGGATCTTTTTTCCTTTTAAAGAGAGCCCTCTCGTCCTTCAACGGTCGCGTCGAGGCCTATCTTCGTTCTCCTCGAACACTCTCTTCCTCGTATTTCGAGAAGTAATACATATTCTCACTGCGCATCGAATTCTGTTTTTAGTTCACTACAGTGTTGCCCCTTTCTTTCGTAAACTTCGAGTTTATTATGCTTGTAAAAAAAGTCCATCTGAATTGGTTATTCTACCTCGTATACTTGGCTAGATCGCTTGCCGAAAATACGAAATGTAGTCTGATATTTTATTAACTTCAAAATGATTGCATAATTAATATTGCGTTAATCAACCTTCGACGACATTATAAATTATAATTCGCAATGAACGAGTACAATTAAATTAAGTAAAATTACCCAGACCCCGTATCAGCAATTATACACCATACGAACAATTATCCAACCATACGTGAGTTATAAACCCTTTTTTGTAGATAATAAAAATTCTTGTTTTCATATTCCTTCAAGGACCACTTATTTCATAGAACAGAGTTTGGTATTCTTTCGGCTCGGTAGATATCTATATTTAAAAATGAAGATAGAACTTGTTAAGGTCGGTGCTTAAATAATTGACGCGCAGTAGTGTCTTGTGTACCTTAATAAGTCACTAATAATATTTAATTACCTCTAAAAAAGTTCGGAGTTGTTATTTTAGTCTTGGATTTGTACACAATTAAAATCTCAAAAGCCAAAGAAAAAGGGGAACTGTGTAATTTTGACTTTAGACTAGCAAGCGTGACTAAAACATACTTGATAAGGAGAAAGATATTAATCGAGTAATTAATTACCATCTACTTTTACGCACTCAGGTATTTTCAATTAAGTATTTTAAAGAATTTGAAAATCTTTCTGTGGAAAAAATGACGCTTTCGACTGCGCTGGGATACGAGCCCAGGTCTTTCGATTGCCGGTCGACTGCTCTAACCACTGAGCTACACAGGCGTCCGACATCTCCTTCTCCACAGGAAGATCTCCTTATATCGCCTAGTGGCTCAGCCTTGCGGCTGTAAATGATTTCAAATTAATTAGTTGAGTTTGAAATTTTTGTCACTGCCTACATTATCGGAGGATCACTAGTCACGTGTCAGATAGGATACGTTGTCGACAGGTGTCCTCGTAGACAATTTCAAACTCTTATATCGCAAATAATGCAAATAAATTCAATATTTAAAGAATTTGAAAATCTTTCTGATTAATTTGAAATCATTTACAGCCGCAAGGCTGAGCCACTAGGCGATATAAGGAGATCTTCCTGTGGAGAAGGAGATGTCGGACGCCTGTGTAGCTCAGTGGTTAGAGCAGTCGACCGGCAATCGAAAGACCTGGGCTCGTATCCCAGCGCAGTCGAAAGCGTCATTTTTTCCACAGAAAGATTTTCAAATTCTTTAAAATATTAAATTTATTTGCATTATTTGCGATATAAGAGTTTGAAATTGTCTACGAGGACACCTGTCGACAACGTATCCTATCTGACACGTGACTAGTGATCCTCCGATAATGTAGGCAGTGACAAAAATTTCAAACTCAACTAATTAATTTGAAATCATTTACAGCCGCAAGGCTGAGCCACTAGGCGATATAAGGAGATCTTCCTGTGGAGAAGGAGATGTCGGACGCCTGTGTAGCTCAGTGGTTAGAGCAGTCGACCGGCAATCGAAAGACCTGGGCTCGTATCCCAGCGCAGTCGAAAGCGTCATTTTTTCCACAGAAAGATTTTCAAATTCTTTAAAATATTAAATTTATTTGCATTATTTGCGATATAAGAGTTTGAAATTGTCTACGAGGACACCTGTCGACAACGTATCCTATCTGACACGTGACTAGTGATCCTCCGATAATGTAGGCAGTGACAAAAATTTCAAACTCAACTAATTAATTTGAAATCATTTACAGCCGCAAGGCTGAGCCACTAGGCGATATAAGGAGATCTTCCTGTGGAGAAGGAGATGTCGGACGCCTGTGTAGCTCAGTGGTTAGAGCAGTCGACCGGCAATCGAAAGACCTGGGCTCGTATCCCAGCGCAGTCGAAAGCGTCATTTTTTCCACAGAAAGATTTTCAAATTCTTTAAAATATTAAATTTATTTGCATTATTTGCGATATAAGAGTTTGAAATTGTCTACGAGGACACCTGTCGACAACGTATCCTATCTGACACGTGACTAGTGATCCTCCGATAATGTAGGCAGTGACAAAAATTTCAAACTCAACTAATTAATTTGAAATCATTTACAGCCGCAAGGCTGAGCCACTAGGCGATATAAGGAGATCTTCCTGTGGAGAAGGAGATGTCGGACGCCTGTGTAGCTCAGTGGTTAGAGCAGTCGACCGGCAATCGAAAGACCTGGGCTCGTATCCCAGCGCAGTCGAAAGCGTCATTTTTTCCACAGAAAGATTTTCAAATTCTTTAAAATATTAAATTTATTTGCATTATTTGCGATATAAGAGTTTGAAATTGTCTACGAGGACACCTGTCGACAACGTATCCTATCTGACACGTGACTAGTGATCCTCCGATAATGTAGGCAGTGACAAAAATTTCAAACTCAACTAATTAATTTTCAATTAAGTCTGATCATTACGGACAACTGCGCATAACTCATATCACGAGCACAGACTCTTTGGAAACAACTTTATTTAAAGATTTCTTGAATTACTTGACTCTTAGAAAGTATCTCGTACTCCCACAATTAAAGGTAAATGACTCATAAACATTTAAGATTAAAGTTATAGAAACTCTTCAGAAACCATTCGCAATTTCTCCAGCTTGTAAACCTTCAAGCTTCAGTAGACGCAACCAAGATGGTGAAGAACTTTTTTCTTTTTGGCTAGTTCCTGGGCAAAAGAACAGAGGCCTTTATTTGCAAATAACAAATTCCATCTTCCAGCCGTGCACTTTTTTATTTTCGGTGCTTCATTTGTTCTAAGGAGCAAGGCAGCTACTAATTCTCACGAAAGAAATATGCAGAAAAAAAAGAAAGAAGAAATAAAAAAAAAGGAAGAGGAAGAAGAAAAAGCGACACAAGAGAAGTATTGTATGGCTGTACATTCACGGAATTCGATTCAGAACTTAGGCGATTGAGAAACAGGGACCCATATACTCACTCGCACATTCTTGAAAGCTTTAATACGTTTGTTTCGTTTATACAGACGAAACACACGTAAAAGCCAGTCTATGTGTCTCTAGTTCAGTGATTCCAGAACGTGGGAGCTGGCAGCCCCCACCATAGATGCCTCGAGCTCATTGTGTCTTCCTCACTCAACCAACCTATGGCAGTCGAGCGAGGAAGAAGCCATGAGCTGGTGGGGTCTATGGTGGGGGCCGCCAGCTCCCACGTTCTGGGATCACTGCTCTAGTTGGGTAGACACGTTGTGAGGTGCTTCGACGATATTAAAGGGATCTCAGTGAGGCTAAGCGTATCCACCGCGGAACCGCGAACAACTTACTCCTCTCTCGAGTTGGTTGGTGCAACGAGAGTCAAAGCGAGGAGAGAAATATAGAAAGAGATAAAGAGCGCGGCAGTTCGAGGGCACTGAAACCAGCTGCATTCCCGGCCATTAGAACTCCGCACGGTAGTGAAAATTTACTGTCGTAAACCAGTCCTAATGCACTGCACCACTGAGGTTCTACAGTTATGGATGTTCGTTGGTGCTCCTTGTCTAGCAGAAGAGAACGAGGGAGAAAGGGAGAAAGAGAGAATGAAGCAGAGCTATCGTTGTGTGCATCTAGGTACCTACTCTGGTCTCTGGCTGCTTGGTACTCGAGTATTTCTACCAAGAGCGGTGGTGTCGTGCAGCAATGTTATCTGCCACCCTGCCAGACGAGCAAGTGAGCAAGTGAGCGAGCAAGAGCCTGTACCTTACTGCCTTGCGGTAATGGCTTATATCCAGGGCCGTATTATGTCTCGCTCCAATCATGTCTTCTTCGATCTCCGTCTGTCCTTCTTAACACTCAACAATAAAGTCAAGCACTGAATTTTAATGTTGGACACTTTATTTTTTACATCTCAATTTCTATTTATTCCAACGACCTACATGGAAAGAAAATTTGACTAGACGACCGAGCGAATTAAGAATTTAATGAACTTAAGGGGATAGTCTACCTTCGCGGTTTCAAAAAATCGAATTCTTTTTTTTTTGCTTATTTCGAATCTAGACACTATAAGGAACATGCCTTATGAAGGATTTATTCGAAAACATGATGGTTCAAATACTACCGACCTCATCATTTATCTTTAAACGCGTTTTCTCGAAAGTAGTGTTTTTTAAAATTGTTGGCACGATTTTGACGGAACTATCGAAGATATTGGAAATCTGTAAATTGTTTCGTATTCAAAAAACGTCTCACTACGATTAGACACGAGCTTTTTGAACAAAAATTTTTTTTCAATTTTTTACAGCTTTTTTAAGCTAGAAAAACAGGGCAGAAAATAGAACTTTTTTTTCAAATCGCTGCCATTTTGTTAAATTTTAAAATCTTTCAAAAAGCTTGTGTCTTATCGTAGTCGGATTAGTAAAAAGAAAAAAAAATATGATTGTTTTCATGTTTCAAGGTTCTGAAGCTGAGTAATCGTGCCACAAAGTCTACTATGTCGAGCCGGCAGAGATCGATTCAAGGACGCGTCGAGGCCAAGATATTTTTTTTTTTTAATTTTAATAATGTACTAATTAAATAAAAAAAACTTTGTGTCAATATCATGTGTAGTTTTTTCGCAATCCATCGTCAAAAATACGCCCGAAATTCAGGCGCGAAGGTAGACGACCCCCTTAAGGCCGTGTGGTAGGCTCTGACGTAACCAATTATAGGTATACAACCGCTTTATAATTGAAATAATAATTTTAACCAATTTTACGGAGAAGACAGTAATGCGTTACATTTTTCTGCATTGCTGTCTTCTCCGGAAAGATTATTATTTCAATTCATATAACTAGATTATGTGGAACATTTCGTAACATTGTATAAACTGTTAGACTAGATGGAAAAAAGGAATTTCTAAATATTAGAATTATTTATAATACTTGGTACGTTTGCATTGGATTTAGGGTCCATAAATGGAAAAGTCTATTTAATCAGACGTTTCCGCTCTGATCGGAGCCCTCATCAGTGATATTTATTAAAATCTAGAAAATACAAAAAAGATGCTGTCGCTAATTTCACATATTTTCTCGGAATAACTAGAGTACTTAACATATTATACAAAAAAGAGTACTTGATATATAAATAGAAAAACGAAAGTTTGGATATATTCATATTCTGGACTTACATTGACCCTTAATTAATAATTGAAGATATATGTTGATGTTGGTAATTGGCTTTAGGGTCCAAGGTTGATAAAAACTCAGAGTTTTACATAATCAGACGTTTCGGCTCTGATCGAAGCCCTCATCAGTCTTTGGTGCGAAGCTGAATGTGAATAGCTTGGTCTAGACCATTAAAGCTATCTTTTGACTATTTTTTCTGAAGCTATTTTAAAACTATTTATAAACTATAGCATTAATGATCTGAATCAGGCTCATTCCGTTCAATTTGTTACCAAGGTATTTATTGTAGATACCATTTTAGATAAGACTTCCAAAAATGTTAATATTTTTGGGGAAATAGTTTAAAAATAGTATTAAGAAAAAAAGAGTACAAAAATAGCCTTATTGGTCTAGATCAAGCTATCCCCATTCAGCTTTACACCAAAGAATTTACTGTAGATACGTTTATGGATAGGACATACCAAATTATTGATATATATTTCAACATAGTTTTAAAATAGTTCAAACGAAGCCCTAATAGTCTCAAGCAATTCAGCTCCACACCAAAGAACTTATTGTAGATACATAAAAAATAGTTTTTCATTCAAATATTTCAAAATAACATTAATGCTCCACATAAAGCTCTTTCTATTCAACCTGTAACCAAAGAATGTATTTATAGACACCGATATGATAAGACAATTAAAAATGCGAATATTTTTTTTTTATAAATAGTTTAAAAATAGTTATAAATAGTTTCAGACAAATAGCTCAAAAATAGCCTTAATGTACGAAATCAAGCTATTCTTATTCAGCTTTGCACCAAAGAATTATTGTAGATACAGATATGGATAGGACATACCAATATATATATATATATATATATATATGCATATTCCAACATAATTTTAAACTAGGTTAGGTAAAATACTTCAAACAAAGCCCTAATAGCCTCAACCAATTCAGCTTTGCACCAAAGAACTTATTCTGGATACAGTAATGGATAAGCCCTTAAAAATATGAATAATTCTTTAGAAATAGTTTAAAAATGGGTTATTCAGTCAAAATAGTTCAAAATAGCATCCATGCTCAACATTAAGCTCTTTCTATTCATCTTGTCACCCAAGTATTTAATTATAGACACCGGTATAGACTAAACATGCAAAAATGTGAATATTTCTTATATATAGTTTATAAATAGTTTTAAAATAGTTTCAGAAAAAATAGTCAAAAGATAGCCTTAATGGTCTAAACAAAGCTATTCACATTCAGCTTCGCACCAAAGAATATATCCAAACTTTCCTTTTTCAACTAATACATCAAGTACTCCTTTTTGTATAATATGTTAAGTACTCTAGTTATTCCGAGAAAATATGTGAAATTAGCGACATCATTTTTTTTGTATTTTCTAGATTTTAATAAATATCACTGTTGAGGGCTCCGATCAGTGCCGAAACGTCTGATTAAATAGACTTTTTCATTTATGGACCCTAAATCCAATGCAAACGTACCAAGTATTATAAATTAAATCAAGGGTCAATACAATCTACCATTTTAATTATTAGAATTATTTTCTGAATATCAGAAAGCGCTTTCTAGATTTTAGCAATTCGGCTAAACGGTACGAAAATCACTACAGATCGGCGAATAAGTACTAAATTTTTGTATCCAAAATTATTGATAAAATCAATAACGATATTTTACGTCCGAGGTTAAATTGTGAAATAAGTTAATACTAAAGAATGGTGGAATTCTTGATGTTGAATGAAGCTTTCAGACTATTAACAATAATGTAAATCTGTATTTTATTCAAAAAACCCAACGTTTTGCATGCCTCACTGGCAGCATCTTCAGGAGAATCTATATAAAAATATCATATTTATATTGTAAAATAATAATATAATAATTACACTAGGCGCATATAAAAAATATTACCGTTACCTTGGTCTAAAAACAATTACATAAGTAAGATTTATCAATCACTCTCATCACTCTGTCGTCACCTTAAAATTATCCATAATTAAAATTTGGAAATAGTGTCAACAATATAAGGTCACTAACATAATAACTATTTTCAAAAACATTATAAAATTTTTTTTAAATTAGTCAAATATAAAGTGAAATAAAATTGATATGAAAGCAAGAGAAACATGCTCTGCTCTCAAAATTAAAATTAAAAACTGACAATAATAACTTAAGCTATATATATACTCAGTGACTAGGTGAAATTATTGTGAATTACATTTGACTTGCTGAAAATAATTATGAGGTATCCTGTCAATTAGTGCGCTATTGCTCTCAACAAGCAAATTCTATTCTGTTTTATAGAAACATGAAGATGCTAAAAATTAGTGAACAAAGATGCTCGAAATTAGCTGATACATCTTAAGTTTTAGCATATCACTTCATAAAATTCAACGTTGAGCATATTGAAATTGAGAGCAAAAGACTTACTGATCACTTGCTAAGATTCAGTCGGGATTCATTGAAGTGTTCAGCAAAGGACTTACTGTTATTTAAGCATGCTCATGCTCAAGAGCAGAATTAATATTCTAATTTTTATGAGAACCGATAGTCTAAGCGTAGAACAGCATAGTGGTTAAGGTACGAGCGTGTAATTTCAGCGTCCAAGGTTCAAACCCCAGCGGGAGCGATTACGTTTTTTAATGATAAAATTACGTAATAATCCGCCGGCAAAAATGATAAACAATGTATAATAGGTAAAAAAAAACGAATAAGTGTACCAGAAATTTTTTTTTTTTTTTCTATGCAAACACGAAATAAATATGCTAAAATCTAACAGACTACTTGCTAAAATTCAGTAAGGCGCTTTTTTGACATCAGTAAACCATCTTCTAAAATTAAGAACAAAATTCTAAATCTCAGAGCGCGACACTTTGAAATCCGGAAAGTCTACTGCTGCAATTCAGAAATTTTTACTATAATTCAGCAAGTGAAGGTATAATTTTCAAACGAAAATATCTAATTTGTAGAATATAACTTGCGGGGATTTAGAACGCACTCTACATTATATTAGTCTACAATATGCTAAAATTCAGCAAATCCACCAGGAAACTACCAATCAGCAAGCGGCTTGTTAAAATCCAATCAGATATCTTCCGATTTTCAAAAATTCCTTTTTTGCGTGTAAAACAGGATTGTCCAATTAAGATATATTTTCGCATGAAACATTTTGAATATATTGTTAGATAAAGATAGTATTACATTGAATGTTAACATGAAGGCGCATATTATTCAGTACAATACACTAGAACCTCGAAATAGTCCTAAGCTTTCCGCTATTGAGCTTATATCACGAACGAGCATTTCCGGGAAATTCCCCTCCAAGATACTTGTTGAGTCCTTTTGAATAAGGGCCGGCCCGCGCCACCTGATTGGCAACGGCGAGGGTGTTAGATGAGCGGAGCAATGTGAGTGAGCGAGCCGGACCTGTTTCAGCTCCCACTTGTTTGTTCAGTCGTCAGTGTTTGGTGCGGCAGCGCGTGGGGAGGAAGGGAATTGGGCCTATTTCGCGAAGAACTATTTCGAGGTTCCAGTGTACTTTTAAAGCGTTTCAAAGTCTAAATTAACCAGAAACTGTGATTTCAAATGACTTTCGCCATATTTATTATCAGGTAGCAGTTATTACTTATATCTCTGTTCCAGCTATACTATAATGTCTTGATTGAACAAATGATATCGCTGAAGCAGTTAAATTGGTCAAAGATGTTCACTTTGGCTGATTCAAAGATCTTAGATTCACTTGTTTGTTTCCAGCTAAATGTTTAGATATAACAAGGATTAACTTCCCTGTCACAGATGCACTTTTTTCCGCGTATTTATTCAAATGACCTAGTTTTAAAACCAAACTGTCTTGGCATACGTAACGACTTTAATTCAAAGAAAGAAGAAATAAGTAGATCATTTTCAGTAAATCACTTCTGAAAGCTGAAATTTCTGCTTAACTATTTGTTAAAAATACAAGATTAAAAAAACCTTATTCCATCGAGTATAAAACGTGAATAATACTCTTCTGAACGTTTGCTAATCATCTAAATGAGTCAAGTTTTTTTTTATAAAATCCTCTGAAATGTACCTTTTAAGCAGCTTAAGCGCATTTTGGAAGTTCCGAGTCAGGAAAAAAGTAATAAAATGAAGTAGGTGAGAAGTTGTAAGATATGTATCAAAGTTAGTAAAGGGATGATTTAACGTCTGTCAAAATATTTCTACGTCTTGGGACTGGTTGAGTCGACGCCAATGCAGTCGTTGCACACGCCAGAGAATATTAATTTGAACGAACCCCTCAGAACGACCATGAAGCACGAGGGCCCTCGTAAATTACGAGCGTGGGCCAGCCAGCCGCTGCGCCAGAATGACCTCAAGGCTTCTTTCGTCTCAAATTGTACTCTCTTTTGAGAAGAGGCCCGGGCCATTTTAAATCATTGGCATCCCTGCGAGTGAAGCAACGGGAGAGGCATATTTCGAGAAATTAGTCTTCGTCTGAATCCCCTGTTGCTTTTCTTCATTTGTGTTTCAAAAGGACCCAGTGTACTCGAAAAGACCTTTTAAAATCTAAAGAATCATTTTTCGCACGGGCTGTGGACTCAAGTCCCAGGCCAGAATTCAAATTCTCTTAGCTCCGAGTTCAAGTTCTAGTCTAGAAACTAGACGCCAGATGGTCTGGATTTAGACTTATGTTCAAACTCTTTGGCCTGAAGAATTTCTTTGACCTGAATTCTTCAAATTTATAATCTAGATCTTGGAACAGATTTTTTTTCCAATACTACTTTCGCAGTCGATTGTAATGCTGCGTTAAGCAGGCTGCTCGACCGAAAAAGATACAAAAAGCGGATATCGCCTTGCTTTGTACACATGGACCGTATCTGATTTCAGGCGTTATTTCCTTACGTGCACGAAATTAGTGTAACATGAACGTATTGAGGGAGTCGTCCCGTGTAACTTTTTAATAATTCCAAATAATAAGATTAAAGGTACTATAGAAAATTTCAATTCCTATCATTCACGATTAAAATTTACATATGAATTAGAAATTGATAATACACTTCCTTTTTTAAATCTGTTGATAATTAAAAATCAAGATGGTACTCTTGTAACAAATTGGTTTAGAAAAAACACGTATTCTGGTAGATACTTAAACTTTCATTCAAATCATCCTTTTCAACAAAAAATTGCGATCATAAAGAATTTAGTAGATATGGCAATATTACTGTCACATGAAAAATTTCATGAAGAAAATTTGGAAATAATTAAGAATTTACTGGTGCTTCATAATTATCCAATAAATTTGATTCACAAACATATAAATAATAGAATTTTTCAAATTAAGAATAAAGATACAATTTTAGAGTTCATTCCGAATAATAAAGAGAGAGAAATAGATTAGAAACGTGTAGTTTCTATTCCTTATTTTGGAAATTTATCGCACAGAATCAAAAGACTTTTAAATGATTATAACTTAACCACAGTTTTTAGAAATACATCAAAATTAGATAAATACATAAAATTAGGAAAAGACACATTAGAAAAATTAGAAAATTCAAATGTTATTTATAAGATTCCATGCTTAGATTGTTCTAAAACTTATGTTGGATAAACTGGAAGAATGCTCTTTGTCAGATGTGAGGAACATAAAAAAAATATTAATCAATATGAAAAATACCATAATGTGGTTACGAAACACAGAATAAACAATAAAAGTGATACAGGATCTTAACATGATTTTGATAGAGATAATATTAAAATTTTACTTAAAGAATCAAACTATTTTAAAAGAATAATTGCAGAAATGTTTTTCATATAAAAAAGGAAGGAAAAAACAGTATAAATGTCGTTTCTGATTTAAAAGATTACAACCCTTCTTATGATAGAATTTCAAATCAACTCATATGATATAAAATAATTTTTTAAACAAAAATATATTTAATTCTATATTCTAATGAATGTGTAGTTCGATGAATTATTACTTTATTTCCTATTGCTATGGCACTGTGTCAAATTTGTCCACTATAATTCCGGTTCTCGACTGTTAATTTCTTAGTAGTAGCTGCTCGGTATATTGATGCCACTTATGTTGGTAAAATTAATAATTTTGAACTTCTTTGTAAAATAGTTAAAAAATTTTTTTTTAAAATGTGTAAAATAAAACTTTCAAACTATCAATGTCAATTAGAAATTACAAATTTGACTACAATTTGTTTTTAATATTAATAATTGTTACATAATTCCCAGTTATGATTCTTATTACAAATTTTGAAACATTATGGAAAGTTGTATTTATTATTTTTAACATTTTTATAAATTTGTTTGATTTATATAGTCACATAATTTTCAAATGAAATATTTTGGATGATCTGAAGAGGTTGACATATTGTCTTCGAATATATAAATACAAAATATAAATATAGACTTTTTTGAAGAAGCTGAAGGTTTACTTTATGGACCAAGGATAGCAAATTGACGGTGAGTCAAAATTTTATTGGTGGTAATCGTATTTGAACCTTTGAACGCGTTTTTCTCAAAACTGTATTTTTCAAACTAGTGACCACGATACCTCGAAATCTATCCAAAGAATTCCTTTGAAATTTTCAAAGTCGGTGGGCACTAGCTTTGCCAATTTTCAATCAATCGACATAAATCTTTTTTAAATAGAATCATTAGATGTTTTTCTAGTGAAATAAGTAGGATTTTTTTTTTAAATTGGTATTTGCATTTTTTATGCAACATTAAGTAGCGAAATTTAGGGCTAAATATGAATTTTTTGCTTTAAATCGATGCTATTTTATTAAAAATGTAAAAAAACACCAAAATTCACAAAAAAAATATTCAACAAGAAAAAAAAATTTATTTTCAATATCTTTTAATGATCCTAGTACAAAGGCTAGTTCTTATTTCACAGATTAAAATGCAGTTTGATTTTTTTGTTTTAGATAAGCAGGACGCTTGCAATCTTGGTCACCGCAAAAAACTTTTTTTAGAGATGAGTGGCTAAGTTGCCGTACAGTTCAGCAACGAGAGATGATTTCGTACTAAAAACATTTTAAAGTGTGCTTCAAATATGAATAAATATGTGCTGAAGAGTTCGCAGTTGTATGTTCATTTAGTTCGCCAAAAGAAATTTCCAAAAAAAGCGAAAAAAAATTGTCATCAAACGGGATAACCTCCTTAAGGTAGTTTTCATCCACAAAAATTAGACCTCAGGCAAAAATAGATAATTTTGCTTTAAAAAATAGCAATATTATTATTGAAGGGCTATTTTTAAAGAGAAAAGATTATTTTACATGAAAAAAATTTGAAACAGAAAAATAATTTTATTAATAAATTTTATTTTTGACCCAACTTTTTTTCTTATCGCTTCTTACCAAATTTTAAAAAATTATGCGATTCTAATAAATGATGAATCATTTTTTCAGAGAAAAGTTTTCCCACAAGTTCACCGTTTTTGATTTTTAAAAATAAATTCTTTAATGGCTAAGACCATTAAAAAACATTTTCCAAAACGAAATTTTTATAAACAAATTGCTGAATTTGATAATAATTTATTTATTTTCGAAAGTTCGAAACGTTTAAGTTGTAGGGAATCTTTTTCTTGAAAAAGTGATTTGTAATTTATTAAAATCGCATAATTTTTAAAAATTTGGTAAGGAGCGATAAGAAAAAAAGTTGGGACAAAAATAAAATTTATTAATGAAATTATTTTTCTGTATTTCAAATTTTTTTCAGAGAAATTAATCTTTTCTCTTCCAAAATAGCCCTTCAATAATAATATTGCTATTCTTGAAAGCAAAATTGTCTATTTTTGCTTGAGGTCTAATTTTCGTGGACAACTACCTTAACAGTCGTTTTTTACAACGCCCTGCATACCAGCATTGTTCAAATATGGGTATAAAGACTAGATAGTCAGTTACAGTAACAGCAATTCCAGCAACATACCCTGCTAAACTAGAAATCACTAGTTCTCCCGATGCGCCGACATTCGATTCGAATCCCATACTCTGCGTATTCTTGGTAATACACACGTTCGAATAAGCCGGCTCAGTAGCGAGTACGAACCAGATTAGGGTTAAGTCAGCGTTAAGTACGGACCTGCTCGAGATTATGGTATCGTCTACTATTAGCGTCGATATTGAAATTGCTCTGTGTCGCATACGTACAAATCCCAATGCCGCAATAACCTCCTGAAGCAACGCCATTAATATTATATAGGCACATCTGTATTATCGGTCTACGCATATGGAAATCAATCTATTACTCGATAATTAAGTTACTTCTGACTGTTGCGGTCTGAAAAATAGCAAATATATTTCTCTTTTTCAAAAATTATCTTATAAACTGTTAGAAATTTCTGTGTTAACCTTCCATTACATGTAATGGAAGTTTTTTTCAGTAACGTACACGGAAAAAACAGTATAGCTGAGAAAACTATACAGAATTTTAGTTCAGCAAAATACCTCTCGTGACTATACGATATTGGTATTGTAACTAAACTGAATGCGTGATGCACCGAAATGCGTATTTTGCCATCGTACCATTATAATTTCGTTCGTGCAACAATAGAAGTATAGCTATTCGACCTATACCGGTGTATAGTGTTTCGACCCATGCGGTATACTCTCTAAATCTGAATCAGTCAAATTTTCACTGACTGAATCAGTGATTTACCTTTTCACTGATTCATCAGTGAAAAAATATTTTTCACTGTCAAATCAGTTAATTTTCACTGATTCATCAGTGAAAAAAATATTTCTCACTGTCAAATCAGTCAATTTTCACTGAAATAATCAGTGAAATTTGACTGATTTACAGTAACCTCTTTTCAGCTATTTTAATTAGTCAAATTTCACTGATAATCAGTAGATTTTGACTGATTCAAATTTATAGAGTAGGTGGGACAACTATACTGGTTTGCCGCGCGACCTATACATTGCTTCGCATGCACGCAACTCTAACCTCGAAATGAGAAAGAATTGTAATTTGTTTGGAGCATTTCTTCTAAATTTGAAAGATCATTTTTGCATATCGCGTATTGTTTTATCACACGCGAAAATTCACAAGAGCGATGGACGAGTGGGTGGAGAAAAAATTGACAGATTGGGGGTTAAGAAAATATATCGAACCTTTCGAAGATAAGTACTAACATAGTTATACAATAATTTGACCATCATTTTTTCATTTCCTATTATTTATAATTAAAGCTCTGGATTACAGAACATGCGAAAACTCTATCGCATGCATTGTTATAACAGGTATAATATTTTGGTTACGATCGCTACACATCGTATTGTCATATCAATGAACTTGTATCCTTTACGGAGCACTATGAAGTTTAGGAATACCAGTATAGCTGTCTCACCTATACTCGTATAGTTCTGAGGATCATACTGTAGCATTGGTCTGATAGCAGTATTTTCTGGTTCTGAAGACCAAAATATAGTTCTCTAAGCTATACTGTTTTTTCAGTGTATATTAAATTGAAAATCATAAATGGCTGGCTTATATGGACCTTCAATAATATTAATAGTGGTTGGATTTTAATTGGCTTTAGGGTCCAGAAATAATGTAACTCAGAGTTTCATTTTTTTTTCTTCAAACGTTTCGATTCTAATCGGAGTCCTCATCAGTGATCTTTATTTCTAAAATATCAGAAAATTTTGCTAAAATATTACACATATGAGCCTTATTACTAGAAAATGAAAATACTTTTTGCATAAAATTATTCCAACACCTTACATAAACCATTGTTGCTATTATTCAATTGTTATTCTTAAGAAATTTCATGGTTTATGTAAAGTGTTGTTATAATTTTATGCACAAAGTGTTTCCATTTTTTAGTCGTTGTACATTACCAAAGTTTACACCAGAGTAGGGCTCACATGTGTAATATTTTAGCAAAATTTTTCTGATATTTTAGAAATAAAGATCACTGATGAGGACTTCGATTTTAGAGTCGAAACGTTTGAAGGAAAGAAAATGTAACCCTGAGTTACATTATTTCTGGATCCTAAAGCCAAATTAAAAACCAACCACAATTAAATTAAAAATACTTTAATCTTAACAAATACAAACTTTTATTTGAATTTTAATACACATGTGTATGTATTTTTATGTTTGTTAATTTTAACATATTTTAATTGAAAAGTTTTTAAATTTAATATGAATGTTTATTTATTTTCCATAATATACAAATCTATTAATTTTAATTTACCACTTATATATTAAAATCTATTGAAATTAATAAGATTTTTAACAGTGCATAGAAAATATGTTAAGATACATTGTTAGAAATGTCTGTATTTAACTTCCATTATGTGCAATGGAATATTTTTTAGTGACGTATATCAAACACAAAATACTTTCATCTTAGAAAATAAAAACTTTTATTTGAAATTTATTATATCAATATGTGTATTTCTTTAATACTACTAATTAGATTTAATACATTTTTATTAGAGAGATAAAGAAATTTTAAAATGTGTGTATAAGTATTATTTAATAGCTTAAAAAAATAATTAATTTCAATTCACTCTTTGTATATCAAAGGGTATTAGAATTAGTAACATTGCTAACAGCTTAATTCCTAGTCTGGATCTTGGATTCTTATAAATTCTCGTAATTTTAATTTGTCAACTTTGACTGATTCAAATGGGATAAAAGAGTTTAGCTACTGGATTAGTGAACAGTGAAATGTCAAAAGCCACATTTGACAAAAATTACTTAATTCTATTTCAAATAATTTGATAAACATCTTCGTCAAATTATAATTATTTAGCAGCTTTCCACTAACTTACCTTACATAATATTTTACAACTATTAAATCAAAAGTAAATAATAATTAGAGTACATTGAAATATTTACTCGCGGAAATATTTCAAGTGATAAGAAATGGTGCCGAGTTGATTGCAACATGAAAATAGTACAATGTCTTGAAGAGATAACGTCAAAAACTAAAAAACATTGCGAGATCAAAGCTATATTCTAAAAAATAAAGATCAACTCAACTGGCCTCAACTAAAAAATGTCTGATTACATCTATAATGTAATGTGATATGCTTGAAAACATGTCTGCTATTATATTGACCCAAAATTCATAGAATTTTTATTCATTATGTTATTTTGGCATTGGGTCAGATTCTTTTTATTTTCACATTTAACTTATCAATGGCAGATCTATAAAAAACCGTAAAAAATAAGGCAAACATTTGAGCCACATATGGGGGCCCTCTTCAGTGCCATAAATAAAAAGATTAATTCAAAATTTCATTTAAAGATTAAAATATAGGAGATTACTAAAATAAGGAAAGGTATAAAAATCAATAACTTATCTCATAGCTTGCAAATCAAAATGAAGCAGTCCAGTATGCACAACACGTATTGAAGAAATATGTCAAATTCACTGTATACAGAAAATCGGATATAACGAGCGAAACTTAGAATTTTGCAGAACGAACCGGTCGGAAAATTTATTTATTCATTTCTTTTTTTATGAATGTGAATAGATAAATCTTGTCAACCGAACATTAGTCAATTTTAAGAAATTTTCTTTAGGACTTTGTTACCGGAGTCTTTCAAGGAACGAGTTGAACTGTTTTAAAAACCGACTCGGGACTTGTGGCTTTGCTGACTGAATTTTTTTTTTAAATGCTATCCTGAGAGGTTCTTTTCCTCCTTGAAGAAGACAATTATCCTATACCTAGTTAAGAAATTAAGGTGGTTGTGGTGGTCTTTACGAGTGGAGGGAAGCGTGTATTTTTTGAATGAAAAATTTTTTGGTACACTGAGAAAAAAATTTAGCCAACAAAACTTTTTTGTTATCCTGACAAAATATTTTGTTGTCCCAACAAAACATTTTGTTTAACCAACAAAATTTGTTTGATATAGCAAAATGTTTTGTTGGCACAACAAAAGATTTTTGTTAGCTAAATACTAACCAAATATTTTTGTTGATTTGACAAAACTGTTTTCTCAGTGTAAATCGACTTTTTGGACAATCCACTCTCTAAACCTGAATCAGTGAACGGCTACTGATTTGCAGTGAATATTCACTGATGGCATCAGCGATAAGTCTTTCACTGAGAATCAGTGAAATTCGACTGATGAATCAGTGAAATAGATTGAATTCACTTATTGAATCAGCGAAATCTTCAGGTGGTAGCCATAAAACCAGCAATATATTTTAACTAATATAATCAGTGACTATTTCACTGATTCAGGTTTAGAGAGCATTTTAGATTGAATTTGCAAGCAAGACTTTACAGAAATATAAATTATTATCATATATAAATATTTTATTTCACTCAATTGAAAGATTTCGTAATTCTTTAAATTAGAATTATTTGGGTACGTTTAGAGATAAAATAAGATCGAAGGTGATTTATAATTTTTTAACTTTAATTTTATTCTTAGATGTTTAAACTTCATTAGTTCTAAAAATGTTCAAAACTATGAAAAAATCCGCGTTTATACTGAAAGTATTGAAAGTGCCATTTTATCTATGTAATGTGACATGTTTGAAAGCATGTCTGCTATTATATTGACCCAAAATTCATAGAATTTTTATTCATCATGTTACTTTGGCATTGGTCAGATTCTTTTTATCTTCACATTAAAAATTACACAGGCCGACAAATTTCTGAACCAGAAACAAGACCTTACGTGTCTGGAGGATTTTGATGCGCTGAATCCGAATCCGGGCTCATAATTTACCCTATACGTCAGGTTACCGATATATCCTAACCTAAAAGTGCGAAAAACACGATTATTTGCCCCATTCGGGCTTATGTGACATCGCGAATTAATTTTTTTTTCGGAAAATGGGTCAAACCGTTTTAAAGTACCAGTCTTGCCCTTCAGAAACGTTTCTTTATTTTTCAGATATCATTTTTTTTTCACTGAGATATCGTTCAATGAAGTTTACTACACTCGAGACTCCCTATAACGAGATTCCCTGTAACAAGGCCTCCCTTTTACGAGCGCGTCACGGTTCCTCACAACGAGTAGACGATCGACCCCTCTTCCCCCACTACTACGGAATGAAGCGCGCTCAAATTTGAAACAGTAATCAATGAGTTTGATGGCTTTTATCACAAATTAATCAGAAAATAATTGGTCAATTATCGAAAAATTACTTAATTGTTTCAATCTGGAGTTTTCAGTATTTTTTAGTAAAGTCGGTTATCAAACATTAAAATTGCATAAGTTTTTTTGGAAATTTTGATATTTCACACATTACTGTAGATAAGTGAAATTCTCCCTTTTTAAACAATATGTATGAAAATTTTATATAATTACTATCATTCAGTATGTATAATTTTGCGCAGTTTATTATTGTGATCAATACTACATGTGTAATACTATGTTTCGTAACGCATTTTTTATAAATGAAAACCAACAGCGACATTTTAACATTTATATTACTCTTTATTACATTTGTCATCAAGACTTTTTTTTCTGGAAATATTCAAAAATACACCTGGTAAGCATAGATATTTTTAGTATTTTGAGTACATACCGTCAAATAAGTAAATTCCATGTTGAATACTCGCAAAAATCTTTTTTATACGCTTTTTTACTATGTAAATACAATTATTCACATGGCATTACTGACAGACTGACTGCACGCACCATATAATGCGCATAACAGCGCATAGCAACAAGTAGGATATGGAGGGGATCCCTCTCGCGCTCGATGCAGAGAGGTCTCCGATGCTCGAGCTTCTCGTTATAGGGAATCTCGAGTGTACTTTAGAGCGCTGATTACAGCATGACCAATATAAAAAAAACTCTTTAGTAAACAAACGTAGTCTACTTCTATGTTTTTTGGGTCGCTGAATACAAATTTATACTCTATATTATTCCACTACCTAAAGTATTCGAGATATCCTAACCTAAAAGCCGAAAATACACTTTTTCAGCAACATTAAGGCAATTAACCTATTTGCGCTCTAATCGGCTAACGCTAGAACCAGGATGGAACTTCTCCTTTACACTGCAAAAAGAAGTGTCTTACCTGGTATCTTACTGTAAGATATGAGATGGGAATTTGCTATCTTCTGTCTTAAAATAAGATGTCTCACGAAGTGTCTTATTCAAAATTAAGACGACTTATGTATCTTGGTACGAATAAAGATGTAATTTCCGTCTTACAAAATAAGATACTTGATTGAGTTAGATAATGTATCTTAGTTTAAGATGTTTAGGGTGTCATAAGATGGTTCTGGCATAAGATGTTTCTGAATTGTAAGATATAGCAGGTCAATAAGTTAGCAAAATCTAAGACGCGTAAAGTGTCAAAGAAGTAGTGGTCGAAAGATAGAATCTCTCAAAGGGTTATAGTTACAGTTCATAACCTCAAAAAATGGAGCGTTTTGAGTGTTGCATGTTTTTCTTCTGTGGTGTAATATCAACACATTTAGAGGAATATATTGTTCATTTTCATCGACACGATCCTTCATTTAAACTTTAGATATGACGGATGTGGAGCTACATATAAAAATTGGGAATCGTATCAGCAACACGTAACTCGATATCAGGTATACCTTCTGTTTTAACGTAGTGGATACGTTTGCTAAGTCGCTTATCTCCTTTCCCAATAGAGCATTTTCTTGAATTAATTTTTTTAAGAAGTACATATAGCCATGTAAACCACCACATGTATAACAGATACCGGTGTGCCGTAAGCTTTTTCTCACAATGTAGAGGTTATAAGGAACATGAACTGTCGGTAACTTAAGTAACCTGTGTTACCGATGGTTCAACTCAAGATATTTTACGTGTCTCCAATTACATCTTAGAAATAACTACACAAGTATCTTATATTAAGACACTTCTTTTTGCAGTGTAACCCTCGAGACCTGCAACCACCGACGCTATATCCCAAAAAACATAGAAGTAGATTACGTTTGTTTTTTAAAAAATTTTTTTTATTTTGGTCATGCTCTAATCAGCGCTCTAAAGTAATACATTTCATTGAACGACATATCCGTGAAAAAAAATTATATTTTAAAAATAAAAAAACGTTTCTGAAGGGCAAGACTGGTACTTTCAAACGGTTTGACCCGTTTTCCGAAAAAAAATTAATTTGCGATGTTATATAATCTCAAATATAGCAAAAAACACTGTTTTTCACACTTTTAGGTTAGAATATCTCAGTAACCTGACGTATAGGGTAAATTCCGAGCCCGGATTCGGATTCAGTGCATCAAAATCCTTCGGCAAGGTAAGGTCTCATTTTTGGTTCAGAAACTTTGTCGAATTTTCTCGTCTTGTGTTATTATTTGCAGATATATAAAAAAACCGTAACTAATGCTTTACTAGATATAGAGAAAATACTAAATAAGGAGCCTAGTGATTAGATTTCTCATTAAAGAAAGATCTAACCGCTTCTTGAAGCTCCCTCTAATCGCATCCTTTTCTTCATAAAGAACTACAAAGAAAAAAATCAAAGACAAAGATTCAGTCATATCGTGTATACGAGCAAGTTCTTGAGATTCATTGGTGTGATTATGTAGGACAGTTATGTCTCTTTGCGAATAAAGGCGCGATTCGCGATCTTTGCGCCACTTTAAAGCGACGCTAAAATAAGGGGATGGAAAGTGAGAAGAAGATACTTTCCGACTCGGAAAGTATCTTTTTTACAACTATTTCTTTTAGTCCCGGAGCATGATAACTTTCATTGTTTGAATTAAGAGACGAAAAGGGGCCAAGACTCCCAGATTAATAATAATTAGTCAAGGCGCGCAGATTCTTCTTCGTTGTCTGAAGTCTTTTCTTTAAGAATTTTTTTATTTTGAATTTCGCATCTCTCCATTTAACTTTATTTTACTTTACTTAATCACTTCTTCCGCGGTTACATGGAATTTCAGAAGCACCAAAAATCTTAATGAAAATCTCTGCAGCAATTCTCTTCCATCAGCATTCTTCTGATATCAGGAAGAAAGCACTCAAGTCGAAAGGCTGATTGCGCTGTTAAGATTGCGAGATTGCCTGACTTCATTCCCACTATAGAAATGCTGAGCTCGTAAACGGATGTACAGTATCACTTTCAGGTTGACAGTTATGAGCATATCCGAGAAAACGCTTTGCAGATTTTGTTCAGTTTTGAATTCCGCCCGACATTTTATATTCTCGTTGAATGTCAAAAAATTTCCATAATCCAGTCGGAAACAATTTTAAATTTCCTTTTGACCTACTTTTGCAATCGGGAATCTAGCAAAGAGACTATTTCAAAAATATTTCAATTTTAAATAAATTCAATACTTTATTTATAATTGAAGATATATGTTGATGTTGGTAATTGGCTTTAGGGTCCAACGTTGATGAAAACTCAGAGTTTTACATAATCAGACGTTTCAGCTCTGATCTGAGCCCTCATCAGTGATTTATTTAAATCTAAAAATACAGAAAAAGGTTTGCTAACATAGGATTTCTTGTATAAAAATTTAACAAGTAATTATCATCATGTTTTTACATGTAGGTAAATAAATTTTGATATTACTTTAAGGTAAATATTTCATTCACATAACCTAAATATCCAGATACCAGAAAGCATTTTTTGAAAGGTTGGAATTAAGTGTCTAAGTATAAAAAATATTTTTAAATTGACATTCGTGCATGGAATTGTAGATTGAAATTTTTGTGGTGTAGTTTTTAATACAATATATATACATACATACATACATATTATATGTATACAATATTATATATATATATATATATATATATACCATATATATACAATAATTTCAAATTCTTTAAATATTATGCATGATATTGGCTTTTCTTTATGTGGAGCTGAGTATTGAAATATATCAGTGATTATTTCTATGTTGCATAGCTAGTTGAAGGCAAGACTATCACAGGATAAAATACCTTTTTTAAGAAATAAACATTCTTCAACGTTAAAATTACCAAATCCTGCTTAAATATGTAGATATAAAATGTTAACATTCTTTTGTAAAATTATACAATACAGCCAAATTTCTTTTGGTATGAAGTGCAATCTGTAAAATTTAATTTAATTTAACTTTTTAAAGAATCCATTAGATGCTTCAATTTCTTATAATTATAAAGTGTATATTTACTCTCTAAACCTGAATCAGTCAAATTTTCGCTGATTGAATCAGTGAAAAAATATTTTTTACTGTCAAATCAGTCAATTTTCACTGAAATTTGACTGATTTACAGTAACCTCTTTTTAGCTATTTGAATCAGTCAAATTGCACTGATAATCAGTAAATTTTGACTGATTCAAGTTTAGAGAGTAGCTAATTAACAGCAATTAGGCAAACACAGTAAAGCACCACTTGCTGAATTTTTAACTCTGGCGCGTATATCGCTTCGCGATATTCTTCATGTTAATCGAGCGAAGGACGAAGACGTCCTTATGTACTTACATGTGCAAGCTCGAGCCTTACTCCTCGGGCTCCCTTTCCGCTCTCTCACCTGCCAAGGCGTGTACAGAGCATTTACCTACCCACCTACCTATGCATATGTTGTCGATTGTGCGTATCTGCACCGTACATTCACGGCTTTTCGAAACAAAAGAGCCCGCTCCTTGGGTGGTTCAGAGCAGACTAGCTTGTGTGAGAGAGGAAGCGAGGTAGAGGTAGTCATTTGATACGAGACTCAACCTCAACCTCCTATTGGCTGGACTTGCTATTTCATTGGTCGCTTGCTCTTACTCCACGTGGAGTAAGTTACTTTCTCTCTCGCACCAATTCCGCTTCGAATAATTCCATTTCTTTCTTGTCGTAGCAAACACTAATGCGATTCTGTCACCGACTTACGACGGTTCCTCATCCTCGTTTCTCTTCGTCTCTAGATCGATCCGTGTTGAATCGATCGTATTTTGGAGCAACACTCGTGATTTTTATGCAATTCAGTGACCGCGGTATTTATCGAGACGATAAGGTTACCCCAAGCACTTTGAGCTCAGTCTAAAATGTCCTCCACGGAAGTTCTTCGGTTTTTGAGTTTCTCGAATCGATAGCCAAGACCGTTCCTTACTTCCAACACTATCCATTTAACTTGAGGTTAAACAAATATTAACTCTTTTCAAATATGGAAATGCTGACTTGCAAATTAGAGATTCTTCTCATTTAATTAGATAAGTAAATTTCTATTTAAGTACTTTAATGATTTGATAGAAGAGAGAATTATAACAATTATGCCAATGAGCACATAACGATCTTTGTATTCATATGTTAAAACGAAATAAAAAACGTTCTAAACTTTCGTTCGTATCAGAAAGACTTAAAGTAACTTGTTATAAGCGTGTTCCTTAGCAAGCTGAAAAAAATATCCGTATCTAAAGTGCTGCACCAAAACGTGATCGACTCAGCGTGGATTGATCTTCTTGTAGTCACACAGTTACCGTCTTCCTCTTTATACCTTGCTTGGAATATTGTCTTCTCCCTCTTGAAAAGAGTCTCTCAGCAGCAAAGCAGCAAGATCCCTCGTAAGATATATATGGATTCTCTCATTCCTTTTATATTCCACGCTTGCCTGCCCTCCATTTTGCTTGCTTGGGCCCTTGTCTGGTTCGCCGATCAGTGACTACCGTATGTGTCGGCCGCATGGTTATCTCACAGACTCTCATCTTTCTCTCTCGATCTCTCTCAAGGCATATTACTCTATCACTCTCTCACTGGGTCTCCCTCTTAGAGCTCACTGCCGTGTTGTTCCATCGTCGACTTGGTCTTCTTGGGTGTCGTCGTCGTCGTCGTTCCCCTTTGTGCAACGGGCGTGTTAGTGTATTCTTGCATGTATCTTTTCCTCTTGTATTGTCGGCAAATGCGGCATACTACGATGTCGAGACCGTGTGGTCAGCCACTGCACAACACGCTTCACGATTCTTATGCGGTGGAAGGTAAAAGGACACAAAAGAAGGAAAATATTGTCCGAGAAGAGAAACCCGTTCGAAAAGCAGGTGGGGCTTTAATAGAAATTCAAGATGGGTTTCCGATGAGAGTGCTTCCTAAACTTCAAGGACCTCAAACCTGCAAGTCCTGGAACTTGTGTATATACAACCTTTTCTGCCGTGATAAAAAATATACTCTCTATCGACTTTAATGGAATGCATGGAGAAACTCTTAATTGTAAAATCTAGTATTATTATATTCATTTCAACTAATAGCACAGGTCTGCAAGGTTTTGTTGTTGAAAATCTATGGGTCGTTTCCGGAGTAATTTTTGACGTATAATCCGAACCCGGAATCAGAATCAGCCTATCACGTCAGGATCTTGAGATATTTGAGGTTATGTGCTCGAAAAATGGGGTTTTCGCTACTTTTGAGGTTATGTACAGGGCTCAAAAATTTGTTTTGGTTTTTTTCTCAAATGTCATCATTTAGCACTACTCTTTCCCTTCAAAATGAACTATTAAACAGTCACGAGCGATTTTGTTCACAAAGATACGGCCATATCAAGTTTTGACATTTATCCGAACAACCTTATGAGCGTTCACATTGACTCTTTGGTGCATACCATTCTGCATTCGAAAATTTATCTTGAAAATTTGTGCTTCCGGGTTTTGATGGTCTGTGAATAAGAATTTACAGACAGAAAATTGAAATTTCCATTTCTAAGATGGCGGATCGGAATTTACGAAATTAAACGATTTCGCTCTCTAAAAACTCTTACTCGGGGGTTTCGGAATTGCTGATTACGAAAATGGGGTCGCAAGATTAACATTTCCATTTCCAAGATGGTAGATTCAATGTCGAAGATCGAAATCGACAGAGAACACAGTATTTCATGTAAAAATATGGCCGTATCTTTGTGAAAAAAAATCCCTCGTGACTGTTCAATAGCTCATTTTGAAGGGAATGAGTAGTAGTAGTTGAGAAAAAAGCCAAAAAAATTTCTTGCGCCTTGTACATAACCTCAAAAGTAGCGAAAAACCCCATTTTTCGAGCACATAACCTCAAATATCTCAAAATCCTGACGTAATAGGCAGATTCTGATTTCGGATTCGGATTCTACGTCAAATATTACCCCAGAAATGAAAACAAAAGAATATATTATACTGATAAAAATTCACCAAAATTTCAAGGTTTCAACCTTTTGAGAGTGACGTTTTACATCTGTCAATTTCAACCAAAACTTACTGGTGGCGCCAATTTTTGTGAAACGGCGGAAACTTATTTGTACACATGATAATTGTAAATATAGTCTAACTTTATAAATTACTTGTTCATTTCTCGTTATTTTGGCATAGGGTCAGATTCTTTTTATTTCCTTCGAATAAAATTTTCACTATTACATATAAAAATACTCAAAAAGAAAGCAAGGCAAACGTTTCGGCCACATATGGGGGCCCTCTTCAGTGCCATAAATTCAAAGATTAATTCAAAATTTCTTTAAAACGTAGATAATTAAAATAAGGATTATCATAAAATTGAAAAACTTATCTCATAGCTTGCAATTCAAAATGAAGTAGTCCAGTATGCAGCATCACGATTCGAAAAAATATTTAGAGTTCACTGTGAATAAAAAACCGGATAAAAAATAAACCTTTGCTCATCAAATCAAATCAAATTGCTCATCAATGGCAGAACGCGAACAAAACCGGATAACAAATAAACCGGGAAACATAAAAAAATTTTCTCCACACGAACCGATCGCAATTTAAAAAAAAATTTTTATTAAAAAAGGATGCCAAATCGCTCATCAATGGCAGAACGCGAACAAGGTTTACATTTTTAAACTTTTCGTGAAGACTTTGTTACCGGAGTCTCTCACAGAATGATCTGAACTGTTTTAAAAACCGACTCAAGATTTTTGTTATTTTTTAAAGATAACATTTCAAGAAACGATTTTTTTTATATCAGCTTCACGGACAATCCATTTAACATTGAATTTGCAAGCAAGGCATTACAGAAACATAAATTATTATAATATCCAGACATGTACTTTTACTCAATACTATTTGAGTATGTTAAGCAATAAATAAAAAAAAATTGAATGTTTTTTATTACTGCATTCAGATTTATTCTGAGATGTTTTAAAAAATACTACATTTATCTTTAAAAAATAACAAAAATCTTGAGTCGGTTTTTAAAACAGTTCAGATCATTCTGTGAGAGACTCCGGTAACAAAGTCTTCACGAAAAGTTTAAAAATGTAAACCTTGTTCGCGTTCTGCCATTGATGAGCGATTTGGCATCCTTTTTTAATAAAAATTTTTTTTTAAATTGCGATCGGTTCGTGTGGAGAAAATTTTTTTATGTTTCCCGGTTTATTTGTTATCCGGTTTTGTTCGCGTTCTGCCATTGATGAGCAATTTGATTTGATTTGATGAGCAAAGGTTTATTTTTTATCCGGTTTTTTATTCACAGTGAACTCTAAATATTTTTTCGAATCGTGATGCTGCATACTGGACTACTTCATTTTGAATTGCAAGCTTTGAGATAAGTTTTTGAATTCTATGATAATCCTTAATTTCATTATCTCCTATATTCTAATGTTTTACAGAAATTTTGAATTAATCTTTGAATTTATGGCACTGAAGAGGGCCCCCATATGTGGCCGAAACGTTTGCCTTGCTTTCTTTTTGAGTATTTTTATATGTAATAGTGAAAATTTTATTCGAAGGAAATAAAAAGAATCTGACCCTATGCCAAAATAACGAGAAATGAACAAAAAATTCTATGAATTATGGGTCAATATAATAGCAGACATGTTATCAAACATGTCACTTTAAAATTTATAAATTACCATTGAGAGTTGCAAAGATTAATATCTTTGATGGCAAATTGAAACTAGTAATAAGTGATACCTATATAGATATTTGATTTCGACAAAGAACTATTGAATGAACCTAAAGTTAGCCATAAACATGGAATTTTCGCAATTTGAAAAATATCTGAACATGGTGCTCTCAATATTGACCATTTTTTTAACTAAAAATAGTGCCGTTAAATTTCTAAAATTCAATGTGGATGGATAAATTCAGGTTCATTCAATAATTTTTTTGTCAAAAGTAAAAGAAAATTTTTTGTAAATTGGTTACGATCACTTGGACGACCGGGGCAATTTAGCGCGCAATTTCTCTTCGTCGCGTGGTCACTCAGCATTATAAGAACGCTGTGGCCACCATTTTGTTTAAACATTTTTTTTTGACAGTGGAAATGTAAAATTTAAGGATGAATAAAAACGCAAGCAAAATTTCAAATCGATTGCTATTATAGCTATTTATTTATCACGACCTGCACTGAAAAAAATGGTTACTAAAACCAACTACCTCGGTTTGTAAAATATGCCTCAGCTATTTTATTAGTTAGCACAATTTTTTTTGTTGGTGTTAATACTCAAGTTCTTGTGATAACAATTGAGATAGTAACACCAACAAAAAAATTGTTGTGCTAACTAATAAAATAGCTGAGGCATATTTTACAAACGAAAGTAGTTGGTTTTACTAACCATTTTTTTCAGTGTGAAATATGTACTCGTTTTTAGCATTTAAACACTAGAATAACCCCTTAAGTTGCGTTAAATTAGTATTTGAGTGTATATTGATATGTTTACTATTTATATTGATACGTTTATACGTGTATGTGTATGTAAGTATGTAACTGTGTTTATAAAATACTCTCTCTACACTGAAAAAAATGGTTAGTAAAACCAACTACTTCGGTTTGTAAAATATGCCTCAGCTATTTTATTAGTTAGCACAGCAATTTTTTTTGTTTGTTTTACTATCTCAATTGTTATCACAAGAACTTGGGTAGTAACACCAACAAAAAAAATTGTTGTGCTTACTAATAAAATAGCTGAGGCATATTTTACAAACCGAAGTAGTTGGTTTTACTAACCATTTTTTTCAGTGGATCAGACAAAAGATGTGGCTTTACTATTGTCTTTTGTAAACTTAACATAATTTTTTAGGAATTAATGAAACATTTATTGGGTTTACTTCAATATAATTCGCTCGATGTGTCGATCACGATTTTACTATTTCAGGAAATAAAACTTGCTTTTTTCAATTTATATTGAAATTTATATTGAAAAATTCCATCTTGTTTTAAATAACGTTAAAATTAATTCTAAATCATAGGTTGATAAGGTCGATATAGTAGAGTTCCGTTATCACTGATAGTGATACACTCTTCTAATGATCGACATAATCGACTGAAATGATTTGGAAAAATCAGAAAACACTATTTTTTTCAATATTATTAGTAACTCCATAGTTTAATATTCAAAATAGTAATTTCTAAAAAACTGACGCTATATCCTCGTTTCCTATTGACTTTTAATAAAAATAAATACAATAATACTAAATTTTACAATGAAAAGTTTCTCCGTGTGGATAAAACTAATTTATCCACACCTTATCTATGTGAATCCATTTTTATCTTCTCTGATTTAAAATTACCTTTTTTTAGTTATTTAGTTTCTAGTTATTTTAACCCCGAATCTGAAGTTAAATTAACCTGTAAAATACTTTATTCAAGGGATGTTATTTTAACAGTAGAATTGGTGTAGCAACACCTTATCAAGGTGTAAAAATTTTAACAAACTGAAGTTAATTGGATAAGACCTCTAGAAAACTACACGCGACATATATTACACATTGTTTTTTTTCTCCATCGATCCTTTAAAACGAATTTTTGTATCAGACCTTTATATTACTTATTTTATCCCTCTTAGTCTATATTTTTCTCTCCATGTCTATTTGTAGCCATTTCACGCTAAACCATTTACATTTTTTTAATCTATCATCCAATCTTTTCAATACACACTTTATATCTAAATTCACACATTTTTATTACCGTTAATCCTTTTCAATATCTTATTCTGATCAATTACTCTATATTTGTCTTCCGCCTATCAAGACCAATCAATTCCGCTCTCACTTTTTCCAGGATATGACTAAAAAATATAGGTGGTATAGAAAAATAATAACTCAGAAGATTACATACCTTCAAACATTTCGAATCTGATCAAAGTTCTCATCAGTGGTCTTTATTTCTAAAATATTAAAACAATCAATAAAATATTGCACATATGAGCCCCTATTTTGGAGTAAACTTTGATAATCTGAATCTCAAAGTTTTGTACTACACGAAGAAACTTTTTATAGCGCAATATATGTTTTAGTTTATAATAATATTTCTAAAAAATATTAGGAATCAAGGGGAAATCCTAGCAAACTGAAAGTTTTTCGCAGTCAAAATAGTAAAGATTCAAAAAATTAATTAGTTGAGTTTGAAATTTCTGGCACTGCCTACATTATCGGAGGAGAATCACTAGTCGCGTATCAGATAGGATACGTTGCCGACAGGTGTCCTGGTAGACAATTTCAAGCTCTTATATTGCAAATAATGCCAATGAATTCAAATATTAAAGAATTTTGAAAATCTTTCCGTGGAAAAAAAGACGCTTTCGACTGCGCTGGGATTCGAGCCCAGGTCTTTCGATTGTCGGTCGACTGCTCTAAACCACTAAGCTACACAGGCGTCCGACATCTCTTTCTCTACAGGAAGATCTCCTTATATCGCTTAGTGGCTCAGCCTTGAGGCTATAGAATGATTTCAAATTAATTAGTTGAGTTTGAAATTTCTGGCACTGCCTACATTATCGGAGAATCACTAGTCGCGTATCAGATAGGATAAGTTGCCGACAGGTGTCCTCGTAGACAATTTCAAACTCTTATATCGCAAATAATGCCAATGAATTCAAATATTAAAGAATTTTGAAAATCTTTCTGTGGAAAAAAACCTGTGTAGCTTAGTGGTTAGAGCAGTCGACCGGCAATGGAAAGACCTGGGTTCGAAACCCAGCGCAGTCGAAAGCGTCTTTTTTTCAACAGAAAGATTTTCAAAATTATTTAAAAAATTATATGAAAATTTAGTATAGGTTATAGTAAAGTTTGATGCAATCTATGGTAAATTATCATATAGTATATTTAAAGTTTAGTATTTCGCTGCAAAAAATTCTTACAATGACACGTTTTTTAAAAATTGAAACGTAATTTAGCAAAAATTGTAAACTTGGGTTTCTCCGTGTAGAATTTCATTGTTATTCCTAAGGAAGCTTTAGGTATTTTATCGATGTTTTTTGTACAATTTTGTGTAAATTTTCTTACGGTTTTTTACACTTTTTCACATTACCAAAGTGTATTCCAAAATAGTGCTCATATATGCAATATTTTAGTTACTTTTGTGATATTTTAGAAATAAAGATCACTAATGAAGATATTTATTAGAGTCGAAACGTTTACAAGTATGTAACCTTTTGAGTTATTATTTCTGGACCCTAAAGCTAATATTAACAACAACATCGTATACAATTTATTATTTGAAGGTCGATACGAGTCTCATTTTATGAGTATAAAAAAACTCATAGATTTGTTTGATCAAGCTGTTATTTAAAATTTTATCAAAATGTAATGCTGAAATGGAATAACTAAATATTGGTTTCATTACTACATATAAGCTATCATGAAATTTTGCTTGACTAAACGATAATTTGGCTGAAAGACGTTGAGTATTATGAAAGAGAATGTGTTTCTACGTTTGTGTATTCAAGCTTACATATCTGCAGAACCATATTCGTCTTACATGTGCGAATCAAGATGATTTGCTCTGGTACGAATGCTGTCTCGACAGCCGTGACTTTTTGCAATGATCTCTCCTCTTGAGGCTCTTTCGCACTCTCATTCTAGGGCGATCTTTTTTCCACTCGATAGACTACTGAGTCAAAACTTATCTCTTGAGTCCAGAGAACATTCCTTATATAGATGATGAACGATCAACTGATTCCATTAGCCTCCCTCATAAAACAGTTTTTGTACCAATATTTTATTTACCTTTTTAAATTCGATTTTTTAAAGAGTTCTCTCTTATATGTTTATTCTTCTTATCATCATTCATCACTCGTTTCGAGTTCTAAAAAAATATTCAAGTCGGTCGAAAATGCGTAAACCTTTCCGAGGAATTCCAGTAAAAGCGAGGCAGCGGCATTCTTGAAAGTAAGTGTCATAATTGTGTATAGCATACGTGGTAGAATAACAGAGTCCAGACATGTTATTTATTTTCACTCACGTTTATTAGTGAAACAAAAACGCTTGGTCTGCGTATGCTCGGTTTGTCAGCGAATCGAGGGCAGTTTTTGCCGATTGTTGAAAATCGTTCAACAATAATTCACATGAAAAAACAAACCGTTCCAATAAGCTGTGGACTCATAATCATTCGTATTTCTCATATCCATTAGAATTAACAACCTCAAAATGAATTCCTGCACTATTAGAAATGTTCGGAAATTTACAAAATTTTTATGTTACGTAAAATTTGACGATATTTATGATTTTTTTTAGTAAAAGTACCTTTCAATTGCGAAAAAGGTAATGAATGTTTTGAAATTTTTTTCATATTATGAAACTCTACTGAATTTTTATAAAATTTATCTCAAAACTACCAAACTTTAACAGATTTTTATAAAATTTATCATAAATTTACGAAACTGTGACAAAATTTTCAGTTACCCGGAACGTAAAATTATACCTGTTACAACTTTCAGAATTTGTGGATACAAGTATCAGAATATTCAGAATTTCAGGAAATGTAGTTAATTTTTAGGAAATTAGAGAAACAATTTCCTAATTTTCAGTTACAAAGTCTTGAATATTTCAATATTAATTTTTAATATATTTACAGTTCACTGTAATTGCTGATAAGTTTTGAAATTTTTTTCAAAATTTTTACTAAAAAGAAGTTATCAGACGTGTTTTGTTTCGTTTCCCAAATGTTTGGATAAACACTTTGTAAATTAAAAAAGTTATCTTACATGAACGAATAAATGTACAATTTAGTCACGTGGTTCGATTGATCCATGGCCTCAAGAATAAATTTCTTAATTTTAAGTTACAAAATTCCTGTTAAAAGTTTCAAAATTTTCAGATACAAATATCAGAATTTTCAACACTTTGTAACTGAAAATTTAAAAATTGTTTCTTAAATTTAGAAAAAAGTAACTATATTTCCTCAAATTCTATCTCAATTTTACGAAATTGTGACCGAATGAAACTTCAGTTACCCGAAACGTAAAATTATTCCTGTTAGAAGATTCAGAATTTTCAGATACAAATATCAGAATTTTTAACACATTGTAATTGAAAATTGAGAAATCGTTTCTTGAATTTACTAAAAAGTAACTTGATTTTCTGAAATTCTATCTTAATTTTACGTAATTCTAACTGAATGAAACTTCAGTTACCCGGAACGTAAAATTTTTCCTGTTACAACTTTCAGAATTTCCAGATACAAATATCAGAATATTTAACACTTTATTACTGAAAATTAAGAAATTTTCTTCTAAATTTACTAAAAAGTAACTGAATTCTCCTAAATTCTATCTTAATTTAAAGAAACTGTAACTGAATGAAACTCCAGTCACATGTTCCAAAAAATTACGATAGAAATTTCTAACAGTGTTAGAATTTCTCAATATGTAAGACTCAATCCTCTATATTGTGAAATCTGTTGCTTCTGACTATCAATAGTTCCAGATGAATAGTTGTTAAATTTGTTAGGGAGATGTCGAATGGAAATCCGGTAGATGGGCTGATCTCTTGCAAGGACCTATAGTCTATACGGTCGCAGTTTGAATAGAGTACGGTCTGTTTGCCTTATCAATTAGCCCGAAATTAGCGTAATAAGCTTATAACATGGGCTATCGCTGGGTTCACAGGGCTGTGTCTATACCTGTACAACAAAGGCGAGGGGTCACTTCGGGGGCAGCGTAGAGAGGCGGCGGTGGTTACATCTAGATAGCAGATAGCCAGGACCGTGGTCTCGTTTGCGGTTTGACCACCCTTGTGGTACTTTGTCCTAACCACCCCTAACCACTCTACCGCACCATCCACAGTCGCGCCGTATGCAGAGAGCGATAATGTCGCCCTTGCTGCGGCCATCTCTCGCTGCTCCCGCGCATTTAAAGCGTTACGTCGATCCTCAAATTAACGACTTTTCCTCCATCCTGCTCTTCTTACATTTTAATAAAAATAATAAATTCAATTATAAATTCTCTAAAAATGATATTTTAAGAGGGTCCTCTACTCTCGCCGGTTTCAAAAACTCGATATTTTTTTAAATTTCAATCTATGTGTATCTGAGAATACACCACAGGAAGGATTTTGTGATGAGGAAGGAGAACTCTACGACCCTGGTATAGCAGATTAACTCGTAAGTTACTACAATCAAGTTATACATCGTAATTTATCATTAAGGGGGCGTTCTCATCGAACGGTTTCAGAAAATCGATTTTTTTTTTATTTTTTCAAAGATTAGGGATCTAAGAATAGTATAACAAAAGGATTTGTTTTACTATGGCAGTTACGTCAAGAAAATTAAACTCAATTTGTCGCTTTTTTTCATTGGAAACTTTAAACGCGTTTTTCTCAAAACTACTTTTTCCAAACTGGTTCCCACGATTTCTAAGAAACTAGTAGACGGGTTTTGATAAATTTTTTTTAAAGGTGTGGAAATGTACTCGCTATCGTCTGACGGACGTTTTTTCCCCTATTGTTTATAACAAATGGTTAATGAATTTTGAAAGATGAAAAAAGGTGAAAAAAATCAATTTTTTTTTCTGTAGCCCGACATTTTGAAAATTGTTATGATAAAAAAAAAACCTCCATCAGACGATAACTACACTACCACAGATTAAGAAAAACATTTACTCTTGTGTTTCAGACCAGCCATTTTTGAGATTTGGTGGGAACCATCAACCAACTTTTTTTGGAAGGCCTATGTTCGCAAGGGTGCAATGGCCAAAAGGTGAACATTTTTTCATACAAGTTTTCTCAATTTTGTAGTCTAAGGGTTAATAAAACTTTTAAAAGAAACCGCATTAAAAAATCAATTATAGTTTTCGCACAGTAAAATTCCAAAAAACGCTTCGAAATACGGCCAATCCATGAGAACACCCCCTTAAACGCGTTTTCCCGAAAGTAGTGTTCTTTTAGCTGCCGAGTAAAACTTCTCATAAAAGTATTGGTCCGATTTTAATAATTTTTTTTCAATTATTCAGAAAACATACCGCTATGTTTTTTCGAGTACGATTTGCAAAATTTTATTTTGTTCCATTTTTATAGCCTCTAATAGGTCAAAAATGACGTAAAAATTGGAAATTTTTACAAATCGTTGCATAACTTTTACAAATTGCAAAATAAAAAAAATCTGTCTGAGGAAAACATAGCCATCGTAACTATGATTATAAAGAATATCAATTTTCTGATTACAGATTACCCAATTGGCTACAACTTTGCTTAAGCGGGACCCATGCAGTTATAAAATCAATGTCATCAATGACGTTTCAAGGTCACGAGAGTTATTTTTTTCGTCTTCAAAAGTAAAATTGAAAAGTCAAAACATGTATCTTAGAAATAAAAAAAAATTTCAAAATCTATTCAGTAGATCCTTTGCAATTTATTCCCCAAAAAACCGCTCAATTTCAGGCCTCGAGAGTAGACGACCCCCTTAAGTCCCGTGGCGTTGCATAAAAATATTGTTATTTCCATCTTTGTTAAGGGAGTTACTCACCTACCCGCCTAGTCAAAACAGGGTTAAACACGCAGGTTGACTACAGTAGTACTTGACCTGGCAACGTCGCATTTTGTTTGCTCGTGTGCGCACAGGTGTACAGTCGCACATATGGTCACGTCAGTACCGAAGAAATGTTTCTAAAGGTGAATTCCCATGACAGCAGAAAGCGCAAAGCAGAAAAGGGACAGCCAGTTACAGAAGAACTTCAGATTGCTTTCTTCTTAAAGGTGTTCTGTAATTGGCTGCTCGTTTTCTGCTTTGCGTTTTCTGCAGTCATGGGATGGCACCCTCAGACATGAAATTATACAATGAATTAAAAAGTTGCACATCCGTCCAAATGAGGAAAAAAATGATTGCCTCTGACATCACAGTAGCTATGGTTATCGATGCATACAAAGAACATGGTTTTGATGGATTATTTCGTTTGTTTGGTGCTGATAAAAACGGGAAAATTTGTGTGACAAATAATAGGAAGGTTAAAAATAAAATCTGTGATTATCTGAAAACAAAATACTAATTTACTTTAGTTTAGTTGGTGTATATTTATTGTACATGTATCAAATATTGTAAATAATAATCAATGAACGATTGTAATGATAATAGATATGTATTGAAAAATTGTTATATCGATTCAAGACTGTGAAAATAAGACAAATTTAGTATGTCATTGAGAAAGATTTTACGTACTGCGTATTATGATATGTATGTAAATAAAGTTGTTTGTATGTACTTAATTCGTTTATTTATCATACGAATAATTAATATGTTATATTTCATTCATTAAAAACATGATTTTCATAACAAATTTTAATCACCAGTCGGTACGAGCTGCTGAACAGATATAACGCATGTTTCGCGCACATAACCTACGAATGCGACGTTGCCACATATCTAACCAAAGACCAAAATCACAGCAATTTCCAATTTTCATCGTATTTTCGTACGGATAATTGTTTAATTATATTCTAACGCTCTGCGAAGTTTAAGATTTTTCTGTTCGTTACTTCTTCATCCTGAGTAACTCCCTTAAGATAAAAATGATAATTGTTATTGAAAAATGGACATCTACATCACTAAAAAAGAAGGAAGCAGCGGTAGGTTACAAAAAGCTGTAGAATGGTGAATAATAAACTTGAAATGGGTTTCCGAGGTAGATTAACCAATGACCTAGAAGTAAATAATGCTCAGGAACGAAGCAATGGACACGCATTATGGGCAGATAACTCACGTAGGTACCAGGTACAAAAGATGTCACTTTACGATAGAGAAAATTACAGTATGGAGTTTGTGCACTCGGATAGGTACGTAATGATGTGCGTGTGCACAATGAAAAATAAGTAATAAGCAGGTACGTGGCAAATGGGGCGGGTTATCTTTCGATCACACTGCAAATTATGTTAGTACATTATTACACGTAAAACATTTTCAGTTTTATTGGACAGATAAGAAAAAGTTCACTCTGAATGGTAACTTTATATACTTAAATAAATACTTCAGTTAATGGCGTTTTCTAGTCAACAGTGTTGGGTTAAATACCTTTTTTAATACGCTTAATCTTCGTATAATATCATGTGCATTCCATTTACACAGTTATCAAAATTTTAAGATATTTTTAAAATTTTTTGCATACTTTTGACTATTAATATTATTTGTGTTTAACATATAATGTGTACAATCTTAGTAATTTATACCGTAATTTCCCGAAATACGTGATTAGAGTATTATTCTGTTAGATTTTCGAAAAATCAAGATAGAATTTCAGAAAATTCAGTTACGTTTTAGTAAATTTAAGAAACAATTTTATGATTTTTAGTTACAAAGTGTTGAATATTCTGATACTTGTATCTGGAATTTCTGAAACTTTCAACAGGAATAATTTTACGTTTTGGGTAACTGAAGTTTCATGCAGTTACATTACTGTTAGAAATTTCTGTATTAAACTTCAATTGCATGTAATGGAAGTTTTTATCAGTAACGTATATTAAATTTAAAATACTTTTATTTTAAAAAATAAAAACTTTTATTTGAATTTTAATACACATGTGTATATATTTTAATAATTTTTGTTAATTTTAATACATTTTGATTGAAAAGTTACTAAATTTAATATGAATTAATGTTCCATAATATACAAATATATTAATTTTAATTTACCACTTGTATATTATACTCTATTAAAATTATATGATAAGATTTTTGAAAGTGCATCTAATTGAAAATTTTGTTAAAACAAGATACATTTTATGACAATCCAGTTAAATTTCATAATGTTAAAAAAAAATCAGAAAAGTCAGTCCAACTTTCGCAATTTTTAGATAGCTTTACTCAAAAACATCATAAATATATCATCAAATTTTACGTTACCTTTGTAACATGAAAATTTTGTAAATTTCGAAACATTTCTAACAGTGTATAAATCAAGGCCTTTTAATAAGAATATATTATTGACGTTCTACTTATTTTATTTTGAGCCAGAACATGCATTATTTCCTATATTTCAATCCTTTACAGAAATTTTGAATTAATCTATTAATTTATGGCACTGAAGAGGGCCCCAATATACGGGCAAAACGTTTGCCTTTAATTTTTACGTCCTTTTTACGTTTTTTTATAACTACCATTCATAATTTTAAATAATGAAAATAAGAAATTGACCCAATGTCAAAACAACAAAAAATCAATAAAAATATGAAACAGAGTTGAGCAGTAGTAAAACTAAAATGGATCAAAGAGAATTACTTTTTGAAACACAGAGCACCTGCAGCTACGTAGAAATCGAAGCAGCCCTTAAATGAATACATACGACTGTTTTACTCTCGCAGCTGTCGCCGAATACGAGCCTAGCGTTTACATGTTCTGCCATATATCAGTGTTGCAAAAGTCAATTGGCTGCAGCTGTAGTAAAAAGAATCGTGTACTCACTCTGCTCATCCTTTTTATTTGCCATTAAAGAGTAACCGCCGTTTCAAGACTCACATTAAGAGCTACTCAGAAAAAGATTAAAACCAAAATTATCTAGGGCTGACGGCCCTGAAACTGGACTAAAACTGCTCACACACGTATAAAAACGGACTTAGACGGTGAATTTACAAATAAAACGAAAAATGTGTTATAGCTAATGATGTTATATTCCGATGTAACACATTAAGAGCTACTCAGAAAAAAACCCAAGTGCGAATTGCCGAAAGTGATAATACGGCCCAATATTGGCCCAATCTCGGCAGCCAAGAGTCGGCTATTGTTAATGGGCCAGTATCACTGTTTGCATCGGTCAAGTGCTGGGCCGACGACGGCGGCCTTTTTCGACTGTTTAAATTTACCGACCTTTAGCCGAAACTTGGCCCAGTATCGGCCCTATACCAACCCGATTGTCATTTTTACTATGGCATCCAGTTCTGAAAGTAGAAGAGCCAGAGTCGGGCTCATGGACGGCACATTACTGGGCCATGTGTCACTTTTACCACGGCAAACCATTCCGGAATTGAGAAAACCAGAGTTCGGCACAGCATCGGCCTCTATTGCTGTGCCAAAAACAAATGTTGGCAGCCAGAGTTTGGGCCAGAATTGGTCGCCAAGTACATACCGGAGTAATCATTCCAGCAACGCCACGATATTGGCAGCCGATCTTCGGCAAATTTTTGGCGATGCTGGGCCAGCGTTGGGCCGTATCTAACTTCGCACTTGGGAACTAAAACCAAAATTATCTAGGGTGAACGGGGCAAAAACTGCTCACACGCGTATAGAAACGGAAGTAGACGGTAAATTCTTGCTTGAGACGAAAAAAGTGTTACATACCTAATCATATTAAATTCCGATGGAACAAATTCAGAACTACTCAGAAAAAGATTAAAACCAAAATTATCTAGGGCGGACGGCCTTCAAAGTTCGTGGCACTGTCCAGCGCCAGACCAGACTGTCTGGTTTCCAGTTCTGGCGCTGACTATAAGGCCTGGTCTGGGGCTAACCAGCGGCTTGTCAGCCACAAGCCATAGGTTGCTCAGCCTTAGGTCAGCGGCCAGTCAGACACTAGTCAGCGGCTAGCCAGCCACAAGCCAGCGGCTTGTCAGGCACTAATTCGCGGCTGGTTAGCAACTACTTAGTGGTCAGTTAATAAAGTTTTGGTTGAAAAACCATTTTAATTGAACATTTATCGATTTCGATTAAAAATCCTAACCTCTCAAAGTAATTTAATCTTTTCTTATATTTTTCTTTATTAGATACACGGGATTTTTGCTTACTTTTTAATAAAGAAATAGATTACCGTTTGACAAGAACATTTCAATTTTTATGCGGGAAAAAATGCAATTTTTAGAATCAAAAAGTAAGTAGTAGCAATATTTTCAAAAAGGAGATACTTATTTCGAATCGCGTAATAAATGTTTCTAAAAACTTCTTACTAAACTATGAATTTTTCGAAACTGGTGAAAAAAATTTTTGACTGACACATACAAACTTTTTTGTCGTGGAATGCTGACCGACGTCAGATCCGAGCCAGTCCGAACTTCCAGACTAGCCGGACTGGACATTGCCAGACCTGGGCCAGATCAGACAATAGACTGCCATGAAATTTTTCAACATGGGTATAAAAACGGACTTAAACGGTGAATTTCCATACAAAACGAAAAATTTTTTATAGCTAATTATGTTATATTCCGATGTAACACATTAAGAACAACTCAGAAAAAGATTAAAACCAAAATTATCTAGGGCGGACGGCCCTCATACGGGGCAAAAACTGCACACACACGTATAAAAACGGACTTAGACGGTGAATTTCCATATAAAACGAAAATTTCCAACTAAAATTTATTTAATTCTTTACAGATTCTAGAAAACTATTACTTTTGTATTTTCTAACGTTTCATAACTGTTTCTAGTGAAAAAAAAGAAAATTTCTAAATTCGTCTGACTAGATGTCAAACTTCAGCCCAATATTCTTTAGCCTCATTTTAGTTTAATACTGAGCAACAAAATTCTCGGTTTTTTGAAAGCTATATTCTGAAAATCCTCAATCCACAGTTAGATTTTCCGAAAACAGAAAACAAGCTGACACTAATGGTGTTTTCTGAAAATAAAATAGAGTTCCAAAACGATATCCATATTTTAAATGAATAAAACCTAGTTTTTATTGTGTCCTCTTCTGGATATTTTGACACAGATCGTAAAATTTACGTGAGTAAATATCAATCTCTACAACAGTCAACTACAAATTTAAAACTGTACGCTGAGAGGGATAAAAGCTAGATCGCGGAAACAACAAAAGTGACACAAGTAAAACTGATTGCGAGCAAACTATACGTTTTTCAATACAAATCCATACTATTGGTGACTGCTCTCAAATCGACTGAAAGCATAAAGTACGTTAGCATCAAATTGGGTTTTTGGTATTGAGTGTCATCAAGCAAAAATCAACAATTGTTATATATACTTTATATCCACATGAAGAGAAAATTATGAATAAACTAAAATTGATTTTTGAAGATGAATTGAAATTATTTTAGTGCAAGCATTTTATTTAATTTAAATGGCAGTTTGATTTTCAATAAACAAGTAGAAAAGGATGGAAATTTTGCAAGAGTCGAATATAAATAGTAACAGCTTTTCCACTGAAAAAAGTAAACACACATGTCACATCACGTGCTGGGCAATCAGAGATTGGGAGAGTTGTTATTCAGACATTTTAATGTTCAAACCACGGTTCTGGTTCTATCGTATTTACTAAAGCTTGGTAGTTGAATGCCCACGCACATACCAGATAAACCGATCAATTTTTGTTTATTAATCGACAAAAACGAAATGCTGCGATTCGTGAGCAAATATCGAAATATCAGCGTATCCTCGTGCATATCAAACAACCAACATTGACGTACAATCGTTGTTTACTGTCTCTCCTTCTCACTCAGCCCACCCTCTTTTGCCAATCGTCGCTAACCTTCCGCTCTATGTAACGCAGATAGCGTAAATTTGCTTGTTAATTTAATCAGGCATGAAACAATGACCGCTACCATCCCGTGCAGAAAATGCCCGATTCAAAATAGGAATCTGACAAGGCCCTTAAAATATTATTAAAATTATTATAAAAGTATATTAGATTTAACACTAAACCTACCGACAGTTCTTGTATACCTATGGCCAAAATTATTGTCTTTAACGTTAACAGATGTCATCTGTTGGAATAGGGACAGCAGATTCTTTTTGTAATATTTACAGATTTTTCTGTTGGATTCACAGATTGTTTGTAAACTCAACAGATGAACCTGTAAAATCTACAGACATGTCTGTTAGAATTACGGATTCGAAACCAAGTATTTTCTTTGAGAACAAGGTCCAGACACAAGAAAAATGACTTTACAGTCATGAAAACGTTTGTCGCCTTCATTCCGTAACTCAAAATGTGCGGTCTTTAACGTTACACAGAATAGTCTTTAACGTTACATTCCTATTTGATTCCCAACAATTTGTAAATATCGAGTGGAAAAATCGATGTGGATAATAAAAAACGTTCAAAATCAAATATTTATTATTTATTTACGGCATTAAACGAATCTTCTGACTTTGATAAACAGTAAGCTTAATATAACGCATCAATGAACATCACGTACATATTTTCTTATATTAAAAAAATAGATAAATTGTATAACGAAGTTCGCTAGTTATATCCTTCTTCTTCTTATATCCTTCTTCTTTGGACATTTTTTACATTTTTAAATACCTTTGCTGTGAAATTTTGATATACAATTTTTTTTGAGCGTTCCTCGTTCCCGAAATGTTGACCCTATTCCTACCGAGCTCGGTCAAATTGACCGTCAATAAAAAAATGTTATCGATTTTATTATTCAATTTTCTTGGAAAAGAGAAAACAAAACTAGAAGTAAAGAGTGAAGAAAATATTATATGCATATTTTAAGAAAAGTCATATAGTTTGATAACGGTATTATAACGTTTAAATATGTGTAAATTTTACAAAAGTTTGAAAACGGTCAATTTGACCGGTACTAGTAGGTTTAGTGTTAAGGGGACTTTTACTTTCTAAATTTTCAAAAAATCAATTTTTTTTTACGTAAAAATGTTCCTAAATATCATAGAAATACTGCCCTAAAATTTTATTAAGAAATTCGAAATAGAAATAATGTTATAGCTGTATATATGATGGTACCTACGTAAGACAAAACTGTTTGTAAAAACTTTAATCGCGTTTTTCTCGAAATCACGTTTTTCAAATCTGGGAGAGGTTTTTCTCAAAATTTACTAAACCAATCTCAGTAAACCAAAATTTTTTTGATACTTTATACAAACAACTAGTAAATAAACCTCTAAAAAGTTAAAAAAAACCACCCCATCTTTTTAGTACAGGGGTAAATTTATACCCAAACAGGCGTTTTTTCGAACTTTTTATAAAATCGCGTATAAAGGCCACTTTTTAAAGGTTTATTGTTTAGTTTCAAGTCTCATGAATTGAATCGCCTTGCAATTTTAAATAAATTTGTTACAGGAAGGCAGAAAAGTGTCCCGCAAATTAAAATGCATCATGTGGAAGACGCCCTCTGCAGTGGTAAAAAGTAATTAAAAGTGCCCAAAAAAATTTTTTTGTACACTTCAAAACATTGTTAACAATGTATGAAAAAAATTATAATTATAAATAAAATAGTTTTTTTTTTAATATTTAAATATTGTCTTTTTTTTCAATTTAGAAAGTAAAAGTACCCTTAATGTAACATTAGTATAACATTTTTTTCCTTGTGTAAGGTTTTTTCTATGGAAAAGCGTGATGCGTCTATTAGGGTTCTGTCTATTTTTCTCATCTTTGTCAGACTCAAACTAAGGAAAACTGGTCAAAGACCTATTGAAGCCCTTAAATATATTAAAATTGATGTTTTTTCAATAAGATACAGTAAAAAAAGTTTTCGATATAATTATTTTATTTTTTTATTTTTTTTATAAGCTATCAAGAGGGTGGCACGCAGAGCAAGTTTACAAATGATCTCAGATGAGCAAATTTAGCTTTAAATTAATAATCTTTGTGAAGAATTTATTGATGATTTATGCACCAAAAATTATTTCAACGTACACATTGATCATAAAACAAAGGAATCAGTAGATAATTAGGGGCGGCAACAGCGCACTCGTTCGCTAAGTCGCAGAGACGCGTGCGCCCGAATTAACAAATTTATTACTCCTGGTGTTTTGATTTCTCCATTCTCAAATTTTCACAGTATCATCAAGAACCTTATATGAATATTTGAAAATTGAAAAAATGAAAACAAATGTTCCAAATTAAAAAATAGATAATTGTTTATAAAACTTCACTATATTGTTATTAAAAAAAATAACAGGACGTGCATTACATCACTTTGAAAAGCTTGGGGGGCTAGGCACATTTTCCGCATCATAACAATTTTTTATATCGAAAACTTTTTTTACTGTATCCTATTGGAAAAACATCAATTTTTCCGATTTCAAAATTTTGAAGATTCCTTTCTCGAAATTTTCAAATACCATATTGAAAAAAAATACGTGTCGATTATTTTTGAAGATAGGATGCGAGAAAACATATTTATTTCGAAAAAAAAAAATTTGGGGTGTAAATTACGCATGGAATGACCCATATATTTTAGTAGCACTAAAGGTTACCATAATACTACAAAATGACAAAAGTGAATAAAAATACAAATGTATATGGATTGAAATATTTCATTTTGGTAAATACACGGATAAAAATGGATTACAAAATTGAATACCCAGGTCCAGTGTATATAGGTCAGACATTTAAATTATAAAAACTGTATCTCGATTATAAGCAGTATAATATTAGAAAATTGGAAAAATTGTAGGGTATGTCACTTATAATCTGAATTATACTTCTCATAATCTAAATTATACTGTTTATAATTTAAATAGCTCTCCAATAGCCACTGGACCAGAATATTGAATTTTATAATATATTTTTCTCCATGTAAGAAGATTATAAAATTGTTGAATTTAAGAATAAATAATTAAGAGAGTTGGATAATAACCAAGCAGTTATATACTTGCGAACTAGTGGGAATTTTGGAGTACAATATTTTAAAATTAGAAAAATAAAAGATTCTGTTCTGTCCTTTTCTTTCAATTTTAAATAAAATCATTGAATTGAAGTTAAATATACTATATAATAAAAAGACCTTATAAAATTATTTAAAGTATTAGTTTTTTTACTTTCCTAACTAAATCGTGTATTTTTAACCCAGACAATTTTTCCTGTATACTGTTAAAAATCTTATTAATTTTAATAGACTTTAATATACAAGTGCTAAGTTAAAATTAATATAGATTTGTATATTATGAAAAACTAATATTTCATATTAAATTTAATAACTTTTCAATCAAAGTATATTAAAATTAACATACATTATTAAAATATATTAATATGTGTATTAAAATTCAAATAAAAGTTTGTATTCTTTAAGATAAAAGTATTTTAAATTTATACAAACTTAATTCCACATATTAAGTATTCGTTTTGTTGTGATACACTTTTTAACACTATAGTTACTCCTAAAACTGTAAATTTTTTGTATTTGCGAGATTTTAATAAATATTACTGATGAGGGCTTCGATCTGAGCGGAAACGTCTGATTAAGGTAGTTTTCATCCACGAAAATTAGACCTCAGGCAAAAATAGATAATTTTGCTTTCAAGAATACCAATATTATTATTGAAGGGCTATTTTGAAAGAGAAAAGATTATTTTACATGAAAAAAATTTGAAACAGAAAAATAATTTTATTAATAAATTTTATTTTTGACCCAACTTTTTTTCTTATTGCTTCTTACCAAATTTCAAAAAATTATGCGATTCTAATAAATCATAAATCATTTTTTCAGAGAAAAGATTTCCCACAACTTCATCGTTTCTGATTGTTAAAATTAAATTCTTTAATGGCTGAAACCATTAAAAAAACATTTTCCAAAACGAAATTTTTATAGACAAATTGATGAATTTGATAACAATTTATTCATTTTCGAAAATTGAAAATGGTTAAGTTGCAGGGAATATTTTTCTTGGAAAAGTGATTTGTAATTTATTAAAATCGCATAATTTTTAAAAATTTGGTAAGAAGCGACAAGAAAAAAAGTTGGGGCAAAAATAAAATTTATTAATAAAATTATTCTTCTGTATTTCAAATTTTTTTCATGGAAATTAATCTTTCTCTTCGAAAATAGCCCTTCAATAATAATATTGCTATTTAATATTTTAAAGAATTTGAAAATCTTTCTGTGGAAAAAATGACGCTTTCGACTGCGCTGGGATTCGAGCCCAGGTCTTTCGATTGCCGGTCGATTGCTCTGACCACTGAGCTACACAGGCGTCCGACATCTCTTTCTCCTGAAATATTGCTATTCTTGAATGCAAAATTATCTATTTTTGCCTGAGGTCTAATTTTCGTGGATCAACTACCTTAAATCGACTTAATCTTTTTCTTTTAATTTGAAATATTGCTATTCTTGAATGCAAAATTATCTATTTTTGCCTGAGGTCTAATTTTCGTGGATCAACTACCTTAAATCGACTTAATCTTTTTTGGATCTTAAAGCCAATTTTTCCAACAACGTACCATTTTATTAATATACGTTAATGAGAAAAACTTTCATTACATGTAATCGAAGTTTAATTTAGTGTAATTCTACTTCAGTAATATGAGTCAATCAGGAAATGTACACATAGGGAAACTTGGAGTACATGCAGTTACGAAGGGAGGAAGAGGGTTCATTTAACAATCGTTCGTGTTCGCAGACAATACAAGCGCACGCTCTCGCTCGCGTTTATTAGTGTCCAATTGTAAGAGCCGGGAAAACACGAAGGTGCGCGTGAACTCGCTCATTTGCGTGGCTGTTAATTTGGTGCGTTTGTGTGGCCTCATTCGTGAAACCACAGAAGGACGCTCAGAACCAAGTCTAAATTAGCGCTTCTCCCCGTGTATGCGACCTATTCTACCATTAACCTTTCTACGTAACAGAAAAAAAGTTAAACCATAAAAAAAAATTGTACTCTCTTTAAGCAAAATGCCTACACTAAAATAATATCAGCTCACATATACACTTTCAAATATTTCAGATATATTTATTATATAGTCTAATTAAACATCAATTGATCTAATTATATATTTTATTTTAAAAACATTAAATTTTCCATTTATTAATAATTTACTGAATTATAAACTTCCTTGATGCAAAAATGTTTTTTGCTACAGCTTTTAATTCAATTTAAATTCAAAAGAAAACATAAATGAAAGAAAAAAGTAATATCGGAGAAAATTCCAAGTGTCATACGGATGATTTATTTCCAATATGTTATAAACAGATTATCAGTAAGCTTTTCAAGGGAAACTGCCAGCGCGAGAAAATTGAACAAGCACTGCTTCTTCTTGAAAGAGCAAGAAAGATGAGAAACTGATAATTGAGCACCAGATCGTCACGGGTTCGACCTGTTAACTCGCTGTTAATTAAAATTCTCTTCATTAATTCAATCGATAAAGTAATCTATAAACCCTCGAAGCGAGCGATCTCTAGCAAAAACTTGGATATTTCCGCTTGATTGATCCGACTTCAGGTTAGAGAGCACGCAAATAGATTCGTTGGATAATTCAAACTGCACTGCTTCTGCAAGCAGCGGCACTTAATTACGAGCGTGTTAAACGTGCACTTTTCATGATTTTCATGTCGCCTTGCTCATCGGCGACGGAAATATGTACGACAATATCTTCCTCGCGACTAGAAACCAGTTTTACATTTGTAATTGAGCAAAACAACCAGACACGAGAAGCATAACACTCAAAAAATTTCATTATATATCATTTAAAGTATGAAATCGTGATGAATAAAATACATTTTTTTTAAATAAAATTTTTTTTTAACTCATGAAAACGGTGTCTGCTAAATAATAAAAACACAATCCTATTGTTTTTCGAATTGAAAAACTTTTTGAAATTTATAATTTTCAGTCAAAATTGTTCAAAATAACATTAATGCTCTACATCAAGCCCCTTTCATTTAACTTGTAATTGTAGAATTTATTTTTATAGGCATTTAAAATGTGAATATTGTTATAAATTGTTCAAGAATGCTTTCAAAATAGTTTTCAGACAAATAGTTCAAAATATATATATACATATTTCAACATAGTTTTAAAATAGTTTAGAAAAAGTAGTTCTAATAAATCCCTAATAGTCTCAACTAATTCAGCTTTGCGAATTTATTTGTAGACACCGGTATGGACAAGAAATGCAAAAATGTGAATATTTTTTTATACATAGTTTATAAATAGTTTTAAAATAGTTTCCGAAAAAGTAGTCAAAAGATAGTATCAAGTACTCCTTTTTGAGCCATATTTTAAGTACAATCGAGATTCCCTATAACGAGATTCCCTGCAACAAGGCTTCCCTTTTACGAGCGCGTCACGGTTCCCCATAACGAGCAGACGATCGACCCCTCTTCCCCCACTACTACGGAATGAAGCGCGCTCGAATTTGTAACAGTAATCAATGAGTTTGATGGCTTATCACAAATTAATGAGAAAAAAATTGGTCAATTATTGAAAAATTACTTAATTGTGTAATTTTACAGTATTTGAAATGAAAAATTTAATATTCAAAAATACACCTGATAAGCATAGATATTTTTATTATTATATTATTATATTTTTAGTATTTTGAGTACATACCGTCAAATAAGTCAATTCCATGTTGAATATTCGCAAAAATCTTGTTTATACGCTTTTTTACTATGCAGGATATGGAGGGGATCCCTCTCGCGTTCGATGCAGAGAGGTCTCCGATGCTGGAGCTTCTCGTTATAGGGAATCTCGAGTGTACTCTAGTAATTCCGAGGAAATATGTGAAATTAGCGACAGGAACCTTTTTGTATTTTCTAGATTTTAATAAATATCACTGATGAGGGCTCCGATCAGAGCCGAAACGTTTGATTAAATTTGACTTTATCATTTTATGGACCCTAAAGCCAATTTTCCAACAACATACCATTCTATTTATCATTTAAATCTATTGCAAGGAAATTAAAAAGATTAATTTAAAACAACTATTTAGATTAAAAAATTTAATAATAAAAGGAATTTTTAATGAAGATAAAAAAATCCCCTGTCATTTTATGGTCGAGTAAGCAAGGCTTTGTATCCCTGACCCTCTCTTTATTTCTATCTCCGTCACATTTCCGAACAACACCCTTTCGCTCTGCCGCATATCATTAACATGTAAATACGCCGACGTGGCGTGGCGTGTAGTAAACCTCGAACTCAGTCGCATATGCAAAACGCGCCACTATTATAATAACATTACGCCGATGAACCTTCCATTGAATACGAGTGCCGTGCACAAGCATAGCATTGCTAATTATTCGTATATTGAGTATTCCGCATTTCGGGAAAAGTTGCTGATTCCAGGTTGCAACTACTTCATTCAGAATTTAATTTATGCTGCCTCGATTATGTGACTTCCTTTCCTAAATACTCCTTTCATGACTTAAAAATGATAAAAAATAACAAAATTATAAAATTCAAATAAAAGTTTGTATTTTTTAAAATAAATATAACAAAATATTCAGGATTTCAAGTTCTTGTAGAATTTGACGAAATTTTTAAAAATCTACTCAGAAAACTGTATTTAATGTTACAATGAATATTTATATTGAAAAATTATAACCCAAGTAACACAAGATCAACAATTAGACGTCTAAAACAGATTATGTCGTATTTTAGAGGAGTGTCATTCTAAGGGTTTTAGATTGTTTGAAGAGCTCTATTAGAGCTTCTTAAAAACATATTCCAGTCCTCTTTAAGGGGAGAATACCAAGTAAACGAAAAAAATTTTATCTTTTCTTTGAGCGCGGATGAAAAAAAAACTATAACTGACAAAAACACCAAAATTTAGATTTTTGTAATATTTTATTACTGTAATGAAATAAAAAAATGTCTAGTGTGAAATTCCGGCCCAGTTAAAAAATATAAGTGCGCGAATTCGAGTCTGCGCTCGGGGCAAAGGTAAACGGTGTCCCTGATACAGACTCAGGAAGTGATCCTACAACAAAAAAGTAATGACAAATTAGTTTCATAATTGTGTTTACTCGTCCCTGACGTGTTTGGTTTCTTGAAAAAAAATTTTTTTTTTGCAGCAGCAGCAGCGTAAAAACTAAAAAAGTCGATTTTTTGAGTTATTTTTTACAAAAAATTGTTAATTAAAATTTTTTTTGGAAAAAAGAACGTGAAGGATTAGACCAAAGTGTTTTACATATCTGGTAAAAATTTCAGGACAATCGGGCTAGCGGTTTTTTTGCAACTAAGGAAACCGTTTTAAAAACATGGTTTTCGGGAAAACGCGTTTAAAGTTTTGCTATGGGTGACAAGGGCCGGGCGCAGCGTTAGACAAAAATATGCATACCTCCTCCAATTTCAGGAATTTCGGCTTAAAATTTTACAGAAATATTCTTGAACAGTTCTACAATAAATTCATGATAACAAAAAAAAACAATTGAGGTCTCTGTTAGAGTTTGTTAAAATCTTGTCGAAGTTCGCGATAATTTATTTTATGTGCCTCAGCCGCGGAAACTCGTTTTTCCGCTGCAGCTGAGAGTAAAGGAATGTTGTATATTCCGTTACAGAGGAATACAATGTAGAAATTGAACTGCGCATGTGCATATAGTCTTGCAGTGGAACGCCATCTTTTACTTATTCTTCTTCTTCTCACTTCTTCTTCGTACAGCGTTAGCACCTTACTGGCAAAGCCTTGTACATTTGAACTGCGCATGCGTTTATTAGAATCCATTACTACTACACAAGATCGATAAAATCAAAATGGCCGGGACTAGTCGTGACATATCAAGTGTAATGACTAGCACCGCAAACAACTAAAATACTAGATTAGATTCGAGTGTACGCATAAAAACTCGTATCCGCTTCAAAGTCACATAAAATAGAATACGTGCCAATGCACACAATTCGGGAAATTACGAGACTCGCGACAATGCTCGCAGGACTGATCGCGCCTCGGCTTCGTCTCGTCTTCGATCTCCTGCGAGCATTGTCGCTCGTCACGCAATAACCCTCATTGTGTGCCTAGGCACGTAATATACTATTATGTGCCTCCGGCGCGCAAACTCGTTTTTACGCTACAATTGAGAGTAGCGTAATTTTGTGTATTACGATACAGAGGAATATAATGTGAAAATTTAACTGCGCATGCGTCTATTACGATACGCTACTATTACACAAGATCGATAAAATCAAAATGGCCGGAAGTATTCGCGAAATGTCAACTGAGATATGTCGAGGTAGTCAGTTTCTCTTTAAAAACTCTACATCTTATTGTCAGTCACGTACAACTCTCTAAAGTAATAAAACATCAATAAAAGAGTTTTCTCTCCAGATGTTGTAGTGTTAGTATTTGGTCAGCGGTCAATGTGCGTCTGTCTAGGATGCAGTTCTTCCTCTGCAGTTAGTTTTAATCTGCCAGTCAAAGTGTAAACTGCGTGGTCTCTTTTATATAGCAAACTCTCGTTTTTATATTTTAAATAAAGTTACTTTTACACTTATAAAATTTCTATTCACTCCTTTACAAGTGAGAAATTTCAACAAGATATGCAATAATTACGGCAATTTCGACCTTTTCATATTGGATTCGAGTGTACGCATAAAAACTCGTATATGCGCCGAAGTCACATAAAATAGAATATGCGCCAATGCACACAATTCGGTTAATTACGAGACTCGCTTAAAATGCGCAGGACTGATCGCGCCTCGGCTTCGTCTCGGCTTTGCCTCAGCTACGCCTTGGCTTCGATCTCCTGCGTGCATTGTCGCTCGTCGCGTAATAACCCTCATTATGCGCCTAGGCACATAATATACTATTACAAGCCGTTACAAATATCGTCTTTTAGACAGCAATTACAAACTTTGCTAGAAAAAGTAAGTAAATACTTTCTAGAGCTCTAGGTTAAGAGATCTAGATGAGGTATGGAAAATTGTATTTTAGATATTAAAAAATGGGCTAAAAGTGATATTTTTACTGTTTTTTTAGATATCGGTCTCAAGAGAAATATCTCTGCTATATTTTTCGGCTTTAATTTGTAAAATAAACAAGTCTGATGATAAATTTGAAAGTCTATGCAACATAAAACTCTTTTAAAACAAAGTTGATTTGCATATAAATTATTTTTAAAAAGGATCTTGTAATAATAATTGAAATTCAATTAATTCAGAAAATTTCGTTGAAATTCCGACTACCTGAGTGTTCCCTTGAATTGCAAACGTGATCAATTTGTTTTTGCACACAGACCCTAACGGGTTGCTTAATTCTCGTGCATATCAAATTTCTCCGTACCTACCTTTTATAATTCCGCTCCGATTACAGCAAGGGCGACCGATTAACCTTCCGGATCCCAAGTCATGGACGCTCGCCTTCGTGAACGCAAAATTGAAAGGGTAAAGGATTCTCCACACTTTTTTTCAATTATTTGTTTCATTCTTTATTGTTTGGATTCGCGCTGCTTTAAATCTAAACGTTGAATAACGCGAATGACGATACGACATTATATTTAAAAGTTCTGAACATTCTTTTTCTCTTCTATCATCTCTCCTCTTTCTTTTACATTCACTCTCACTCTACAGTCTTCTCTCTACTCATCTTCCTTTCTATACGTCATAGAAAAATATGAATATACCATTCTAACGACTTTTAGCTATATACACAATGTACACAATATAAAATACATTAATGACTATCTGCTCATAATATTTTCGTATATGTAATATACATAGAACAATTTAAATTATCGTCTGAAAATAGCAAAGTGACAAAGACATGAGCTGAGAATACTCAAAGTGTCGATATTTTTCTCTATTTTAATGCAAATATACTGTATAACACATGTGTTCCTATATAGAAACACGATATGTGATAATGTAAGAAAACGAATTTTACTTTTCCACTTGAATTCACAGTGAGTTAAGTTTTTATATAAACTTAACATACTGTAAGATCTGTGTGAATAGTTTTTAAAATAACATCAAAAATAGTATTTAAATTAATCACATGATAAAAGCTCTTCTTTTCATGAACAAGGAAAATTAAAATTTCCAGAAACAACGTCAAAAATCACATAATATTTATAAACATTTCTTCAGAAAGAAACGATGACACTCAGTGAAACTTCTCTTACACTCTCACGTCGTCTTTCTTGCGTCAGAACAACAACAACAACAATGCAATAATATCAATAATCATGACAATAATTAATATAAACTAAAAATACAGAAGTCTTCCGATAATTATCCACTTTCGAATTCTCGAGAAGAAATACTACTAGTTTTTCAAGAGAATAGTCATTGATACAAATCTTCTCCACCTTATGTGCTGAATAATGAAGAGAGCAAATTATTTTCAGGGGATAATAAGCGAAAAATTACCGTAATAATAACATTAATAAATGCATATTTACATAAAATTCGTAAGTCTGGAGATCTTTTAATAAAAATTTATCTCACTAATACATCACTTCGTAAACTGTTGCCTTCTTATCCCCAGATCCGGTAACGATGTATTTGTCATCTGCTGAGATATCACAGCTCAACACCGAGGATGATTCTTTCGACTGAAAGCAGCAATTCAAGATTGCCCAATTAATAAATAATTGACCATAATTTTAAAAATAAGTTTCACGATTCGACACAAATATTTTTTCGAGAATAAATAATAAAATTTTTAATGAATTTTAATTCTTATTAGGTGGTTGAGTTTGAAATGTTAGCAACCAAAAGACCCGGGCTCGAATCCCGGCACAGTCGAAAGCGTCTCTTTTTCCACAGAAAGATTTCAAATTCTTCAAGGGGTTAGGCCACTCTAGAGGCCGACAAAAATAGGCATATTTTGTGATTTTTTTAAGCGAAAACATGGAATAAATCGAGATTACGAAATTAGATTTTTATTATATATGTAATTGACTGTGCAAAATAATTTTTTTAAAGCGATAGATGTCAATATGGCGACTAAGCAGCATTTTTTCGATGAGGTCTTTATTTCTGGAAGGTCCACGGCCGGACAAACAGCTCCTGTAATTTCTGAGTTATGATGAGTCACTGAAGTTTTTTTGATTATACATAAGAATAGCTAGAGAAGTACGTAGAATTTTTTGATATACAGTCGGGACTCGTTTATCGGGACGCGGTAGGAGCTCCCACCAGGCCGTGCAAACCTAATGCATAGATGATGGACGATTAGCAACTAGTCAAATTAATCAAATGGAATTAGGACCTAAGGTGACATTTATTAGGTTTAATTGCAAACACTTTCGTGAATCGACAATCTTAGATGGTAAATTACCTAAAAGTTTTCTAAAATTATTTTTTCACATCCTAATTTCTTTTTCCATCACTACTAGATGTTAAACGATGAATGTTTTTGTTATTTAAAATCGTGAAATATATAAAATGGCTAATATTGTTGGAAATTCTGTAAGTGGTGTTGGGTTGGTGCGTTTATTACAGTAAGTCCCCGGAAAAGTATGTATATTCGGAGGTTCGATTCCTCCTGGCACATGCAAAGATGCACGCTTTCAAATTTTTTTCGGCCTATACATATTACCATCTAAATATTAGCCATTTTAAATCTGAAGATTTAATGCAAAATTGTGAAAATGTAGTCCAAGAGTGAGAAGTTGATATTAACTCTTCACTCTTGAATTACATTTTCACAATTCATGATAACGCGCAATCGGGTAATGAATAAAATTGTTAAATACTTGTAAACAACAATTGCGGAACTCACATGAAGCCAGTTCCCCTAGCCACACTCCGCCCGCTTGCGGCAACTAGCGCCGCCTACAACTGCGCACATGAACTAAGCTACGTGGACACCTTATCCATTAGAGGTTGACCGGCCCTGGCTCCCACCTAATGGGACTCGCTTGAGAGGAAGCGTTTGATTGGTCCGTCGAGTCAACCACGGTCACCGCTGTGTCATCACAATTAGTTGACGCGACGCGTGGCTTTTCAACAGTGGGTGCGAGGGGAACGATCGAGCGTCTCGATAGATGAGTCTCTAATGTTCCGATAAACGAGTCCCGACTGTATTGCGCAGTTCCTCTTTTAATAACAATTTTTTAACGAATTTAATACTTCTTTACTTTAGAAGTGCGCCATTTGGGCAAAAATCAATATATCAAAAAAATCCTATGTACTTCTCTAGCTATTCTTATATGTAATCGAAAAAACTTCAATGACTCATCATAACTCAGAAATTACAGGAGCTGTTTATCCGGCCGTGGACCTTCCTGAAATAAAAACATTATCGGAAATATCGATTTATTTAATGGTTTCGCTGAACAAAATCAAAAAATATGCCTATTTTTGTCGGCCTCTAGGCTAGCCTAAGCCCCTAAATTAAAATTTTATACTTAAAAAGGTAAATTGTATTGACCCTTGGTTTAAATAGTAATATCTGGTAAGTTTCCATTGGCTTCAGGGTCCACAAATGAAAAAGTCTATTTAATCAGACGTTTAGACTCTCACCGAAGAATTTAATGTACGCACACCTTGTTCAGGTCGAATATCCAAACTCTTTTTCTCACCTACAAATTCAATCTGGTTGTGTTATATATGTCTGCAATATACGTATTATTTCTTTCTTTCTTCTTATCATATGTATAAGTACTTTAGTTATTCCTAAAAAAGGGAAATTAGTGCCACCCTCCTTTTTTATATTTTCTAGAGTAATAAATATCACTGATGAGGGCTCCGATTTGAGCCGAAACGTCTGATTAAATAGACTTTTTCATTTATGGACGCTGAAGCCGATGGAAACTTACCAGATATTAAAATTTTATATTACAAAAAATGATGAACAAAATAAAAGCAAAACAACCTCTTGAGAATTTCCGTTTCTATTGTATTTTCAGTGAAAGCACTTTCAACGAAGGTTTAAGGAGCTCGAACAATAACAAATGAGAAATGAAACTGAAGACCTAGAAATTAAGCACTGACCACAAGACTTGAATTGGAGTATTCTGAATGAACTCACCTGGAATATCGAGGCTCCATATGGGGTACGCCATGCGTTGAGTAGGTTATCTTTCCCAGTGGAGACGAACCATTTACCACAGGAGGCGAAGCGTAGTGACAAGACACAAGAATCGTGCAGGTGTAGCTGATACTTGTCGGGTTTCGTAGCATGAAGAACCTCAACATTCGAATTCTCCATACCTACAGCCAACCATTCTCCAGTTGGACAATAACCCAACGAAAATATCTGCGAGGTAAAGTCATGTTGCTGCAGCTGCCTGCCTTCCCTCAGATCCCAAGACCTCACCGTGTTATCCAAACCTCCAGTCCAAAGTTTCGAACCATCGGCAGAAATATCAATACACGATGCTCCGTCTGTATGTCCTTGGAATTGTCTAACAAGAGTCTGATTCTGAAGATCCCAAACAGCGATGTTTCCGTCACTGCAGCAACTGAAGCAGACCTTGGAATCGGGAGAAATAGCTAGAGCATAACAAGCAGGAGCCGAGGATGTTAATTCGGCTTTGATTCTTGGTGTAGGACTAGCCAGATCCCAGATGCTAAGTTGACTTGCTTCCCCGCCGACGATCAGAGTTCTTCCGTCTGGAAGAAGTTTAACAGACCTGATATAGTTATCCCGTTGTAAGCAATCCAACTGTGAAACTGGCTTAGGGCTGCCTGAGCCACTCTGGCTGATGTCCCAAACCTTGACGCAACCTTTGCCTCCTGTATAAACGTATTTTGTCGGGTTTGAGATCGTAACCGCACACACAACTTCTCCATGGGTCAGTGTATTGATTTGACGCGCATGTCGAGGAATCCCGACAGCGCTTAATGCGTCCTGAGGGAAAGGAACTGGTACCATAATTCCTTCACTGGGAACGTGGAAACTGTAAGCCCTGCAATCAAAAGATACTTTCTTGTGAAAGAGAGAACACGAAAAGAAATACTTATTATCTCAAAAAGTTTTATGAAAATAAAACAAGATACAGTCAGGACTCGTTTATCGGGATATTAGAGACTCGTCTATCGACACGTTCAATCTTGCCCCTTTCCCCCACTATCGAAAAGCTACACTATCCGTCAACCAATTGCGATGACACAGCGGTTACCGCGGTTGACTCGACGGATCAATCAAACGCTTTTTATCAAACGAGCCCCATTAGGTGAGAGTCCCTACCGCGTCCCGATAAACGAGTCCCGACTGTATTGTGCTATAAGGGGTTACACCGCTTTGGTCGCTTCAAAAAATCGAATTTTTTTGTTTTCTTCTTAAAGTACTCTCTATATATACGAAAATGATATGCGGTTAGTTACAAATCGATATCGAAAGTGAAAAGGTAATTTTCTAACTCTAGAATGGTAGGGTAACGATTTTCCAAAATCGAATTTTTCCAAAATACATTTTCTCCAAAAATCAGCAATTTCAGAGCGTACTAATGTCAGAATGCAATGTAGGAAGACAAGAGTGGTGTATGGTTTCAAAAAAGCATGAAAGTCTGTAAGGTAGGCAGGTTTTTAGAAAATAAAGAAACAGATGGCACGATGAATATATTTCTTATGAGGTTACTAAAGTATTCTGCGAAAATATTATTTTGAATGCGAAGAAGTATTTGTGATGATTTTTCAAAGAGCTTATCATTGTAAGAAGTAAACCAGGTAATCTAAGTACTTAAAATACTCAGGGAAGTTGAGCTGAAAACGGAAATTTAAGATATCTGGGTTATATTTTAGAGATCCTGTCATTTTAAAAATTATATTTAGTAGTCCAAGTGCCTAAAATAAATCTTCCTCGTCGAACTTAAGCTGAGAACTAAAATTAAGGATACCTGGTTTATATTTTAGAGATCCCATCATTTTGAAAATAGAAGATTGACGGTGAATCAAAATTTTATTGATGGCAATCGTATTTGAATCTTTAAATGCGTATTTCTCAAAACTGTATTTTTCAAACTGGTGACCACGATATCTCGAAATCTATTTAACGAACTCCTTCAAAATTTTAATGGCTTATTCAATATTTACGTAGACACAAGCCGAACTAGGATAATTCTGATTCATTGAGCCGTTTTTTTCATATTGGAGAAGTCGTAAAAAACACCAAAATTCTCAAAAAAATATTTAATAACATGTCGAAAAATTAATTTTCAACATTTTTAAATGTTCCTAGTTCAAAAACTAGTTCTTATTTCACAGATTAAAATGCCATTTGATTATGTTGTTTTAGATAAGCAGAACGCTTGCAATCTTGGTCACCGCAAAAAACAACCAAAAGAAACATAACAAAATTGCCATCACACGGGATGACCTCCTTAAGGGGGCAGCCAGCCCACCTTTCAATTTTCAAAAATTCGAAAATTTTTCTGCATCTCAAAATTTAAACGCGTTTTTCTCAAAACACTATTTTTTCAACTTGTCGGCATGATTTCGGCAAAACTACTGGACGAATTTGCTTAAACTTTTTTTTAAAATGTTTATAAAACACCTCGCTATCGTCCCTAGCACGGACATGCATTCCAATTGTTTATTAACAATATTGTAGCAACATTTATGTTGAAAAACAGGGTGAAAAATGGAAAAAAACATAAAAAATTCATTATTTGTTTATTTATAAACGAATGAGAAATCTTGCCGAAAAGGAAAAAATTGTTGACCATTCGACCGGTCATAACTCAGCGGAGTGTCACCAAAATTTTCCAAAAAAATTTTCTCTTATACTTCAATAACCATACAACATAATGTAAAAAACTTGAAATGGTAAAATAAAAACTTCTGAAAGAAAAAAAATGGTGAAAAAAGAGGCCTCAAAGGTGGGCTGCCCCCTTAAGGGCACGTGATACTTGAGAAAAGTAGCAAGTTCATGTGAATAATTTACTCCACTTTCTACATGTCCATATCCAATATACATCAAATTTTGTTTCCAAAATTCGAAAAATAGTAGAGAAAATAAAAACGAACGTACATAGACTACTTTTGTTTTTGACAATGAAAAAAAAATATGCGATACATTTTGCTAAAATCGAATTTTTTTCCAATTTCAAAACCAAAAGCAGTCTATTTACGTTTGCTTTTATCGTCTCTAACATTCCCCAAATTTTGTTAACAACATTTTATGTACTTTGGACACAAACATGTAGAAACCTAAAATTAATTAAATTTGCTAATTTCCTGAGTATCACATCACTTAATTGTTATCAGATAAGTAAATTGCTTTAAGAACAAATTAGATATTAAAGAGTTTGCAGATGATTATGCTGAAGCTCTAAGTAAAAATGAAATGTTATTAAGAAATTGTCTATATGAGATATAAATCTTTTTTACAACCTAAACGATGACTCTGAGATACTAGAAACAGTCATTTTGAAGGTTTTGCTTTGATATCTCCTGATGAGGAAACCAGAGAGGTTTCGAAATGTCGAGAACGTTTAAAAAAATATTTCTTTAATTCCACTTTAATAACAAGATGTTTGTCTGAACTGGTCGTTTCTCTTAACAAATATTGTGCTATTTAAAAACATATTTCAAAACTTTTCATGTCCCTCAATATTTATTAATTATAACAAATAAAATAAAAGACGAGCTTTAACTTGATTATTAGATCTTAATGAAACTGAAACTCACGGTTTTCCCCCAGGGACGGATCCTACAGGAACAGGGGGTACCCTCATGGTGCCGTGGGGATCGTAGAGTTGTTGAGGTAATGAAGGTGGACCTCTTGGTGGTCCATAACCGTTGTAGCTCAGCATGTCAACGTGAGGATGCTGAGCACCAGGTGGTAAATGATGAGAGGGTGGTCCAGGTGGATAATGTGGATATATTCCAGGGATAGCGCCTGGAGGTGGAGGTCCTTGGTGATTTTTGCTAGAGGCTGTCGCCTTCAAGCTCCCGCTGGAAGCTGAAGTAGGCGTCATTGGTTTCGAAATTGGGGTCGTTGGCTTCTCTCGTTCTTCCATCTTCTTCGCGGATGGCGTGCTGGCGTTGCTACTAGTTCCGCTTCTTGGGGAATGCGGTGGTGCATCTTTCTTCGACTGAATACTTGAACCTAAAGGCTGAACACCCACCTTGTCAAGGCCATTCTCACGAGGAGATGTTGTGCCATTTACTGCTGGACTTGTTGGACCATCGCTGGCATCATCAACCACCAAATCCTGGTCGCTCTTCTCTCCGTCACTCTGTGAATGATGTTACAAGTCGTTTGGTCTTTGGTTGTTCAAAAATTCCCCATGAGTCTTAGTGCTTAGTCGGAAAGATCTATTGTAAAGATAGTCGATGAGGAACTCCGATGTAGAACTGCGTTTAAAGACTGGAAAGGGAGAACGCCTTCAGTGCCATAAAAAATATTTATTCTTTTATTTAGTGCTTTTTTATTGAGACATCTATTAACAATTTATTTTAGCTAATTTAAATAGAAAATGGTGAAGGTCGCAAGTGTCACAATCATTATAAGTAATTGAAATTTTTGTTTTAATTCCCTAATTTTATTATTCACCAAGTTAGGCACTTTTACAGCGTTCTCCATTCTTATTTTCACAGTCTTCATTTCTATACACTTAATTGGATATTTATTTCTAATAAAATTCTTCGAAATGTATTTAAAGTTCAATCATAAATTTAATGGATAATTATAATAGCAGTGAAATTAAAGAGGCCAGCTCTCACTTAGTGGTGATTATGTTTTTGACCGTAGTAAAGGATTTATGAAAGCCGTGAGAAATCAAATGACAGCTCTTTGGTGCCACTGCTTTCCGTAATTCTATATCAGAGTTCACTACTGCAATTGCGTTATTTACGGAGGATTATTATCATAATTGCAGCCGGTCTACGTCGCCTGCAGCAAACAACTTAGTCTTCGCACGATGAATCCGAGCCTAGCGTGCATAATCAAGAAATCTAAGATACGAGTTTCAAAACTGTGTAAAATGCCCTAATAAATTACGAGCTTGCAACTTTTGCTTCAATTTATGAAAACAGATTATGATAGTTTAACCGGAGTGCAATTTTCTCAGAGGTATTTTGTCTAACTTACGTGTCCTGCGTCCTTCTCATCTTTTTTCATCTTCTTCATTGCATGCATAGAGTGATCATGATGATTCTGAGTGTGATGGGAATGATGTTCCTGTGGTGTCCGTGACCTACTGTACTTATCGCCTGGAGATATCGAACTTCTCTGTAACACAATAAAAATCCCACGGTATAAATTAGCAGTTAAATTTACTATGTTTAGTACATTTATTTAGAAAGGTTTTAAGTTTTCTTAAATTCCAGTACCTTTATGTAATTTTAGATTAAAAATTTTAAGTTTTTTGGCCATTTTTTTGACATTTTTTGACTTAATAACTTTTTTGTTTTTTAACCAAATGTCGTGATTTTTTTTTGTTCCTTACAATGCGTAGCAACTTTTTGTGTATGGAAAATAAGGTAACATAACAGAAAAAAAATAAAAAAAATATCCCAAGATAAAGAATAGAAATTTTGTAGTTATTTTTTTTTAGCTAGGGTGCTTTTCATACTCAAAAAGTTGCTATACACTCTAAGGAACAAAAAAAATGAATCATGATAATGGGTAAAAAAACAAAAAACATATCCAAAGTAAAAAAATGTCAAAAATGCCCAAAAACTCGAAATTTTTAGTCTAAAAATACACAAAGGAGCTACAAATTTTTTAAGAAACCCAAAACCTTTCTAAATAAAGGTATGTAATAAACATAAAAAAATCTGCCTGCTTCGCGGGCACATTCTCATTGCGCGCTTCGCTCGCAAGTTTGAGCGCGCCTAGGGCGCGCGATTCGATCGTCGCGCTGCGCGCTCGGTCTTGTGCTCTTGGCATACGTTTAAGTTTATTTCTTATAATTTAATACTGAAGCTCAAACCAATTTAATGATATTAAAGATGATGTAAATTAGTCATTTTCTCAAAGTCACTCTATTTCTTTTTGAATTTAAGTGAAACAGGAAATTCAATTTACTTAAGGCTCTATCGGCCTTAAGGAACACATTCTCATCATGACACTCGCGCTTCGCGCTCGATTTTCTGTATGCATTTTTGTAACTTTCTAATAAATTACATGATTATTGATAAATTTATTTTCTTCCAAATATCTCAAAAAGGAAAAACAATCGTAGACTTTATTTAAGGAAACGATTTTGCAGAACAACGCTTATTTCGTATCTCACATATTCTGGTGAAAGAAATCGAATTTTTTCAATATTAAAAATCAAAAAATTAAAATATACATCCTGTCGAGAAATTTCTCGATAAGAATGTGTAGACCTTATTTAGCCAAACAATTTTTCATCTCAAAGTTTTTTTTGTATCTTACATATTTTGTCTAAAAAATGGAATTTTTGAATTTTAATCGTATTTTTTGGAATTGAAACGAAAAATATATCTTTTATCAGAAACTGTGTGAGACAAAACTTGTAGATCTTTTTGAAACTAACAACATTGTATTCTTACGTTTTTTTCTTATTTTACATATTATTGTAAAAAAATTGAATTTTGGATTTTCAATAGTTTTTTTTTTAATTAAAAAGAAAAATATGCATCTTATGAAAAAATGTTACAATTCAAATTTGTAGGTCATTATTTATTCAATAATATTGTATCATAACGTTTTTTCGTATCTCGTATAATTTAACTGGAAAATGGAATTTTTATATTGACTTTTTTCGAATTTGAATATGCTGTAACATTTCTAATTTTGATTTAATCAAAAAATGTTATCAGGATAATTTTTAGACATTTATGAGCACTATCTAAAACCAGTATTGAAATTTTTGATTTTTTCAAAAAATTATTTTCCAAAACACAAAAGTAGTGCTCAACCCCTCAGTTTTGATTGGATGTGGCTGGTTAACGAACTTGTCCTTACTTTTTCGGCTCCGATAAAGTGTACCAAAGCTCAATTCAATCTGATAATTCTATCGAGAGTTATGCCGCACACGACCTACAGACAGACAGACACTTTCGTAAAAACCATTTTTTCTGACTCAGGGGGTCTCAAAACGTAAAGATTTGATGAAAATTTCGAAAGTCATTTTTCACATAAAACCAATACCTTCTCATCCATGATGAGAATGTAAAAAATTATATGGAAGGTTTAAACTCAAAAAATGAAAATATTAAAGGTGGCGGATCCCCTTAAGAAATACATTAATTTTTGGAAAAACTTCTGCAAAAATGTTTAAAGTGGACTATTCTCAAATCAGAAAGTTTTTTTCCGATATTCCGAAAATATTTTCATTTCTTATGAATGAAATTCTAAGCAGCCCAAAATTCAGAAAATGCGTTCGGATTTAACGAATTCTCTTTTTAGCGTCTTAATAGAAACCGACACGTTAATTCTTGTAAAAATTGTGAGTTTTTAAAAGTTCTGATCATTCATGTTCCGCAGACGGTTACGGTCTTAAGACATATTTACACAATAAACATGGTTAATACATCGACTCTTTTCTTGGTTACAAAGCTGTTTTCGACAAGTGCCAAAACGTGCCGAGAGTCATGATCTAGGCTTTGATACTCGTAGCGGTTACTTAACATTGCGTAAAAAGGTTGAATGAAATTGAAAAAATGCCGTAAACAGCAAAGCACGGCGTGACACGCGAGTAGACAATCTTAAGTATAAAAGACGTACTGAAAGTTGAATCACCGATGGCAGGAACCTGATGTTAAAGGCAGTGTTTCGCAAAAAAGGGGTTCTGGAGCAAAAGAAATAAAGCAAAGAGGCTTCTCACGGTCGATGGACGAATAAACAGAACGTTTCAGTTCGTTGAATATAATACCTAGACACGCTGCGATTCACGCGTCTTTTGCTAGCGTGCAGCTTGGGCTTGTAATAGGGCATAATGGAATTCGGGATACTGAACGTGGGCGTGAATAATAAGAAAAAGAACAACTACCCGGAGCAGTTTGAAAAGAAAATAAGCTGCCGAGATGAGAAGCAGGGAGCGAGAACAGAAATTAAAAAAAAGATTAAGAGAAAGCAAAGATTGGAAAAAAAAGGTGTATAAGGTTAGAAGGGATGATAATGATTATAGAGCAGGAAAGTGGAAGTTGCTCTGAGTAGTGATTTTACCTTTTTGAGATTTAAAATATAGGTAATAATACAATCAAGAAAATTTATGTGAGAATATAGATTTTGAAATTTTAGGTCCTGATACTTCATTTTAATTTACTAAGCTAAACACGAACCATACCTATCCCACTGTCAATAAAATACAGCCTTTGGGTTTATTCTACCAATAACCAATATGTATTCCCAAACGAAATTCTGCAGATTAGTAAATCAGGAGAAAGATCTTATATTGAAAATAGAAACATGGTACTATAACAGAACATTTTTTATCTAGGATTTAAAGATAGGTTAAGTCATGAATCCTTGAAGTTAAGAACGTCAGGAATGTAAAAGGTGTAAAAGCGTATAAAAGGTTTTTGATGAGCTGAGAGATATCCTTCAGTCGAGTCGATATTCTCACTCTGAAACATAGATGCTTTTAAAAGATACAAGCCATAGGAAACAAGGCAAACATTTTAAACGTTTAAAAGGCTACGTGCCAGCTACCTAATAATAGTCACTTTCAAAAATCTTACTATCAGATAAATATCTACAGTTTTACGGCTACTACCTTTTTTCATGTAACAATTTTGAAAATTATAAAATTTCAAAGCTCTCAAAATGAAGAGTGAAAGAATTTTTTATACGGAAAGAAATTTGATGGGTAAATGTATTACGATTCGTGAAAAGAAGTACCATTTTAGAGGGATAATGTAAAATGTAAATTTTTAAAAATACGACATTTTTTGTTTGCCCTAAGCAATGCTTTGATATCACAAAAACAAGATGCAGGCATCGCTGATCAAAGGCAAACAAAAATTAGTAGTAGTTATTAGTTTATAGTAGCGAACTGATTGCTTCAAAAGGGTTGCATGAATCAAGTTGAATTTTCGCATGTAGCTTCACAATTACATTTTACAAGAAACTAAGTACGGAATTTTCGATCCGATTTTAACTTTTTTTCATAAACAATTTAATAGTGATTTTTTGCTGAAAAATCGAACTTTTTCCTTCAAAAGTGCATCATTTTCACAATAAGCTTTTTTTAAATTCCGTACGTAGTTCCATAGCCAATCATACATAGATATAAAATCATTTTGATTTTTTATTGCAGGTCCAATATTTCACGAGAAAACAGTTCGCTACTTTTGCTACTTTTTAAAAAGGTCAGTGTGGAGATTAGCTCTCTCACCGCCATTTTGTATGGAAATAGTAACAAAATTTTTTTTTCTATAGACAAATATGCCGTCCAAAGAATAAACGTCGTTAACTGACATTTTTCGCGAAAATGACTTTTCTATACCATTCGATTCTTGAAGAAATTTCACGTTTTACTGGTGTTTGTCATTTCAAAAAAATCGAAATGGTTTTTTAATTTAAAAAATCCAAAGTACGATAGTTCAGATTCAATTAGATTTTTCGAAGTAATTAAGTGTCGTAACTAACACGAAAATAGGAAGAAACCTTAAATACGTCATCACTTTGCCATGAAAAAGTGCCGTAACTGCACTTACAACATTCTTCTCTGCACGGAAAAAATTTGTCGCTTAAAAAGTCATCGACTTTGTGTAATACTTGTGGATAGGTTAGAAAGTCGACTAAATATTATGAACCTCCTTATTGAAGAATATGATAGATAATCGCTGAAAATGTAAAACGTAAATTCGAAATTTTAAGTGACAATCGCAGAAAATTTAAAACACCGTGGATTTTATTTTCTCTAAACCAGGCATCGAAAGTCTGAGTGACAGTCGAACGAAATTTTGAACAGTGTAAAAAGGAAAATATTGTTTTCTGTAATATGATCCTGCACTTATAGTTAATTATTACTGTACATTACAGAAATGCAATTTTTTATAAACACTTTGCAGCACCGAGAATCGAACGCTTGCACGCACGCACGCATCCTAACCCAATTCTAATCGCACGCCTTAACCCGCATAGCCGATACATGTCGTGGAAACTTGTGTAAAATATTTGGATCACATTCAGAGTTTGAAGGCAAAACTAAAATAATAGATAAATTTCAAATTTGACATAATACACTTTATTCTGAAAAATATGCAAATAACAAAAGTGTAAAAATGCCTTACATTTTCAAAAAGTTTCAACTTAAACAATTCTTTTTATATTTCAATACTCGTTAAAACTTTGTTAATGTAAAAAAAATAACTATAATTTCTACTTTTAATATTTCACTTGTGAAAATACATAACCTTAATTTTTTGTTTTATTTAAACATTTCTTTTTTGAATCCACATACTAAACATTTCTATCGCTAAAATGGTATATTATTTGTAAAAGTAAACAAAATTATCAAAACAGAAAATCTATAAACTTCTAACTTTATCATGTCACTTATATTTACAGCTATAATAGAACAGTATAATGTATTAAATGATACTTAACTTATTAAATGATAATATTTGTTGAATCAAGGTAAACATATTCTTACTCGGAACTAATTATTCTTCAATGTACGCTTCAATCCAGATTCAAACGAAACCAAACGACACGTAATCTCAAAATCTAACCAAAATTTTGCGACTGTCGAGACAATTTTAGAAGACGGCATATAAAATCTGATGGACTTTAGAATACAATTTACAAAACTATTTGTTTGAATTACTTTCACTTCAAATTATTCAATCGTCTTTTAAAATCTATGACAAATGAATCCAAAGATTATGAAACTTTTCATTACTTCTTAGAAAATATCAGTTAGTGTTTAAAATACTTTTATAATAATAAATACGCGACTTTTTTTCTTCGACCTTGTTTTTTAAAAGTTATTCGACTTTTTTCTACTATTTCCTAAAAGTCATTGAAACCTTACAAGACTTTCTCCGATTTTACTTTCTGTCCACGACTCTTCGAATAGTCTGTTAAATTTTAAGCGACAAATTTTTTCCGTGTAGAAAATCAAGAAGTTTTATGCATCTAACTTACACAAAGATGTAGTTGACGACATTCTTGCTTTGGAAAGAGGCCCCCGGGCTCGAACGCTATTCCTTGATGAAAAGCCGTAAGTGCAGTTACGGCCTTTTTCACGAGTATTTTCATCCGAAAAAATGTCCGAACTACATAAACTAATTGTTGTTATTAAAAAACTCAATTTTTTTTAAGAATTAGATTAAGCACGCCTTATTTTTCTTAAAGACGGTTTTACAAAAAAAATAATGATTTTTTCACTTGATTCTGAAAGAAAAAAGTTTTTCTTGATTTTCTCGAATTCCACTCGAATGTAGTTAACCCTCCATTACCAAACTTAAAAATTGTTACACGGTCACCTTTGGTTTTAAAAAGTGATTATTGAATGAGTATTCTATTTGAACATTTTTTATTGCTACAAAAAGCTTCAGGAATAATTCGTGGAAAGGTATTCAAACGGACCAGACTGTGTGAAGCGTAAATTAGAAGTTATTTCGAAAAAACTGACCCCACTGAGGGAATCCCTCATATGTTTGGTAACGGAGGGTTAACTACCTTTATGCTTTGAACGGCAGAAATCTATGCTAAAGACATCTATTTAAAAAAATTTCTATTTCCTTTATTATATTTCAGAAAAAAGATTTTTCGGCCGCTAGAGTGGTGTTACCCCTCAAGGGTATATTTTGTCTCAAAAAAAGTTGGCATAAGAATTTTCAATTTTTACTATCATTCTTGGTGATATTTCCCGGGAAGTGTAATATTAAGTAGCATATTTTTGGGACTAATTGACAGAAATTCTTAATGGTTCTGGTTCACCGTCAAAAATGGTACTTCCAACCATCAAATTTCTATCCGTGTAATGAATAAAAAGTTTGAGAGAGCCTTGAAACAGTTTAATAAGAGAGAGGACGTTGGAATTTCGAGAGGAATCATTTGAAAAGAAACTGGCGCTTGCCATTGAGAACTAATTTAAGTCCGTTCCATTGAAATGCGGAGTAATTGCGGTCAGGCAGGCAGTAAGACGGACCCTAACGTGCCCATATTATCCATCCATCGAAGCCTCCAGTCACATTCTCGTTCAAATTCTCATTCTCGGTAATATTACCATGGTAATACAGCCGTCTCGAATCACCGCTTATAGTAGAATAAGAAAGGAAATATATGAGAAAAAGAGAGAGAGAGAGAGAGAGATTAAGAGAAGGAAAACAAAAGAACCCGAGGACGAAGACAAAGAGGTGGAAAGGTATGAGTAAGAGAGGAAAATAGAATGGCGAGAGAATGAGAGGGTGTCGATGGGCGTTTCGCGGTCCCGCGATGATTACAGGCTCGCCGAACCTATAATACTGCATCGTCTTCTCCCCCATTCTTTCTTTTACTTCTGATTCTCCTTTTTTTCTCAATATTTTTTTTCTTCCTCTCTTGCCTTTTGCCGCTTGCCTCTTGCCTCTTGTCTCTTGCCTCTTGTTTTCTTCTTTGTGCCTCTGCACAAGCAAACCCTTATCGTTATCCTTATCCCACCTTCATCATCTCATCTTTCTATGCTCAAGGCATAGGGCATAGAGCATTACACATGCAGACAGGTACTTATATTTACTCGTTTCATTCTTAGATGGCGCCCTCACCGATCCCTACTTTATGATAGTGTAAGCCTTGTATAGTGAGTTCAATATAAATCGACTTTACTCTCTTCAGACGTCTATATATGAGTCGGAACAGAACGTTAACATCACAGTAAAGGTGCCGTAGTAGTTTCATATAAAAAGTTCAATATAAATCGACTTTTCATTCTTCAGAGGCTTGTATGATGGAACAGCTAACGTTAACATCGCAGTAAATGCGTTTTTTTTCGCTTCCGATAACGACGCAGTTGACCTTTAAAACTTTAATGCTCCACGAAATTCCGCGTTTATAAAGGAAGATAAATAATGACTTTTTTCTTCATTCTATACTTTCCGCTTCAATGGATCCGCGCGTCGTAAAAGACGAGACGTGTTTTTTTTTCAACTTTTATTGAAATGTCGCAGCTTCTTTTTATTCCAATGAAACCCATAAAAATGCTTCTGGTTTTAGCTTAATAGTTTTGACAGTTTCCTTACTCAATTAGAATGAATCAATTAAGTTTAAACTGCTATGAGAAGATAAATAATTCTATATTTTATAATACTTCAAGTTTTTAGGTAGCTCTTTCTGTTTTTAAGTTCGCTAGGTTTAATATTTCAACTAAAAATTATGAAATAGTTTTATGAAAACATTCGTCCTTGTTAAAATGGGAAAATAAATTTAAAATATAACATTTTTTATGATTGCTATTATATTGAAATATTATTTAAATACTGTGATAACAAGGTTTAATTACTTTTATTTTACTAAACTCTGTTTGCATGAGAATTCGTGGAAAAATATTGTGTATAAAAGTGTTTTTATGTCTTTTTCCAAGCTTACTAATAATTGGTATGTTTAACTTCTTTTTCTTTCATTTGCACGTGTTTACACTAAGTTTACAACCATCGCATGTATCATTAACATCTAACTGCAATCTGCCCTAGTTCGATTTATTAACTGCACTGGTGGTTGAAACAGCGACCATCCAGTGCATTCTATTTTCTTTTTTACTATATAAATATATGTCTTTTCTATTACGTTTACAATTTTGCGTGCTACGTCTACCAAAGTAAATTTTTATTCCCCGTCTAAAGCTTATTCTGACATTTTAATATCCTACCATAAATTCGTTAAATCAGATAAAACCGCTATTGTATTTGAAAAAGTTGAATATTCACTCTTTGAAATTCAATTACATTGATATTTAAATTATTAACTGGTAAATTGTTAGAAAAGTGCTACTCAATGGAATACCATAATATTATATATATATATTATATATATTTATATATATGATATGCTAGACCGAAATCAATATCAATTCTCAATTCACAAAAATGATTTCTTCCTTGAAATAACAGATTTTCCAAACCGTAAGTTATCGAGAAAGCGCTGATGAGATAAAAATTATAAATGAGTGATTTTTTTACTATTCAATGATTTCCAAGAGATATTTCCATTACATATATGATTTATACTTAAAATGAAGAGACCACAATTTATTTCCAAATAAAGTCAAAACTGCAGAGAAAGTTGAATTTAGCAGGAATTTGAAAAAAGTCCGAAATGTAGGGATAAAACTCGAAATACATGCACATAAATTACACAAGTAAATCAAATAAAAAGTTAACAATGTCTGGCATACTCACATGTCTCTCCTCGTTGGAACTGAGTCCTGCAACAGAAAGCGTGAACGAGAAGAGAATTAGTTTCGGTGAATTTAACGGGCGTGACTGCAAATGTAATTTTCGTTATTATTCGCTTGCACCCGGAATTATAAAGGGAAATGACGAGAAAAAAAGAAAAAAAAATTGGTGCGCGAGGCGCACTCGACTCGACTCGGCGAGGTAGCGTCGAGCCACCGATAGAATGTTAATAACGTTGCCAAGCGGGCATACGCGCTCTCGTATAAATGATCTTCATGCATATTTATGTGCTTTTCCCTCAAAACCACCGGTGTCCGCTAACATGGTGGCGCAAACACGCTCTGAAAGCGGATACCGCTTTGAAAATTTTCAACGAAGCGCTCTGCAGTGCGACCCCGCTTTTCGTCGAGAGACAGCACATTTTTTGCACCCTCTCCTGTCGGCAATTCCTTCTCGGAATGCAAACGGGATCAAACGTTGGAGAGCAAGAGAAAGAAGGAAAGCGTGAGAGGAAATGATAAAAAGAGAGATAAAGAGAAGAGCCGCTCTCGCACCTACTTTCATCGTTCCTCGTAACCGAGCCCCGATTAATTATCAAGTCCCTCTGCCCTCCCTCCTAACCCTCTTCTTTTTTTTTCAACCCTTCCTCTTTTTGCCACTCGTCCATTCCACAAAGTGTACAAAGCACGATGGCTTTGCTAAAGCTATACGCGAACTTTCTATTACGTGTCGCAGAGTACGGATTTTTCGATGGAAAAAGACGAGCATTAAAAGTGGAAAAAAATATGAGCCCCGGAAAATCGAATCGAGCACAGCTCGAGTGGATCTCGTTCCACTTACTTCCGTTTCCATTTGCATAGTTTTGCAATCCAATTTTCTTCGAGTACCCACCAACGAACGTTCGGCTACGAGCAATAAAAAAAAATAACCAATTTCTGCAAAGGGTATTCCGCAAAATCATAACTGTGTGGAATCAAGTGTGAATTTGTAAGTTTGAATTTCTTTCATGAGATGTGAGCCTAGCTCGAGGGAATTCTATGTGTCTCAGGAGGTATTCGTGTTTTTTCCATTTGGAAAATCTACACTGAGAGAAAGTATTAGTCGTGGCTACCCATTTTTTTATGTAAAAAAGGGTCACAAGTATGTTTTTTACTCTGTATCATCTAAACACCTTAGTTCTTACAACTAGATTAACTACTCTCTAAATTTGAATCAGTCAAAATCTACTGATTATCAGTGAAATTTGACTGATTCAAATAGCTAAAAAGAGGTTACTGTAAGTCAGTTAAATTTCACTGATTATTTCAGTGAAAATTGACTGATTTGACACTTAAAAATATTTTTTCACTGATGAATCAGTGAAAAGGCAAATCACTGATTTAATCAGTGAAAATTTGACTAATTCAGATTTATAGAGTAAGTAGTAATAATTAAAATTTTTATTAAAATTTACAAAATCCGAATAGTCGGTCCGTTTTTTAGCCGGGACCATTTTCATGCATTCCCACATTGTATTGATCTTATAATAGAAGTTACCAATACGTTTTTGTAAAACTTACTAATTGCGTTAATTGCTATTACTATTTGTCCAGTTTAGTTATTACAAAAATTATATATTTTTTCGTCATAACGAAGAATAGTTGTATTAAAAACTATTTCAATATCATTAATAAGTAGGTGGAAACAACGTCTTCGGACAAACAGAAAACATATGTCAGTGGATGAAATTTTAATTAAAGAAACGAATCTTGTTACAATACTCGACGTTTCGAAGTCAAACTGACTTCCTCTTCAGGAGCTTTTTTTAAAAAAGAAGAATATATGTATATTAATAGTTGAAAATTTTTTATAATAAATAAATAAGATTAACTTAATATTAATAATAAGTCCTCATGTTCTATTTATAAATCTAAAATAACAAAAGTCAAATTTATAATTATAATAAGAATATTTAACATTCCATAATATAATGAAATTGGTTTCTTATAAAATCCTTTCTTTGTCAAACATTAAAAATTTGGATGTCACAATTTGTCATAGATTGACATAAATGTTAAAAAAATATAAAATCGTACAATAAATTATATAATAAGAGGAAATTTTCTCTTCCGTCCATATTATTATTAATTATTAGTAAAACTACGTTAAGAGCATTCCAGCTCCGTTTTCCTTTATGTACATTTACAAACTGCTTCAATATTATTATACAAGTAAAATTAGAGTTCGAAGAGTCATATTATTGTTATGATTTTTGACACTAAATTGAATAATATTACTTTTATAATGAAAATTTAAACTTTTGTAATCTATCTAATAATTTGTAAATTTCTTTTGATATATATTTTTATTTTAGAAAATCAATAATTACATAATATGCATTACTATAAGCATCAGTATCGGTAATTTTGTTTACACTATTTTCTTTCTCTTTCTTAATATAAATCATTTCTGCAAATAAACGTTTATATAAGTTGTTTTCTTTATGCAAAATCTGTATGTTGTTCCAATCAAAGTCATGTGGTATTTCATCCTCTCCTATATTTTCAGTTCTGTGTTTTGTTATAATATTATGATATTTCTTATTTTTTAAATTAAAGTTATTCTTATGTTCATCTCTTTTGATGTTAAGAAGCCTTTTTGTTTGTCCTACATAAGTTTTGTCACAGGATATACATTCTAATTTATAAACAACATTACTCATCTCACTCTTTTTCAATACACGTTGTTTCCACCTACTTATTAATCATATGGTTCTCGGAAGTTAAAAGTACATTGAATATTTCAATATTTTAATTAGAAACTGATGAATTTTTTCATCCGTACATGATTAAACTAGTAATTCCAACTTTGAATAAAATGTTAAATTCATCATTCTATCTATTTTATTTCGGTTGAAGTCGATGGAAACTTTCTTAGGTTAGAATTGTTTAGAAGAAAAACTTTATTAATTATGGTTTTTCAAAATCTAACAAAGGATGATAATTGTTGACATATTTTTCATCACAAACTGCACAACAATTTACAATTATACTTCAAATTACCATGATTTAATTCTTCTCATTTTGATGAAGAACAAAAGCAAAATTTTAAGTAATCACACGGAGAAAAATGGATATTGACCCATAATATCTAGATATTGAGGCACAATGTCAGTAGCATTCAACTATGTGACAAACATTTAGATATTCTACTTCAATGCCTGCAGATATTGGAAAAAAGATATTAACCACCAGTATCTCAGATATTGAGCTTGATTATCTCAGATATTAAAAATGAATATTCAAGATACTAAACTTCTGAATATCCTCGTTAGTAAACTTGAATGTCTGAGGTACTAAAGTTGAATATCTCAGATATTTAACATCAATATCAGGTATACTGAAAAGGTAAGTTATAGATGTTACAGCTCAATGCCTAAGATACTCAAAAAATTATTTGAAAGGTTATAAAATAACTACATATTCAGTTTTTAGAAAAAAGTCAAATTATATTTTATCATGTACATAAGTATATAGCAGATTTATACTTCGCTCTCATTTTCATTATTTGGCATGTCTAAAATTAATTTAATGTTCTTATTAGAAAATTAACCTCAACACTAAGGTTAGATTTCATTCTCGGCTATAAACCACATATATAGAGAAAATATATAACTTATATCTTTTACTTACTGCATCTCAAGTTAAACACCCGATCTTTATTCCATTGAAAACACTTATTAGAATTTTTACGAAACTTTCAAAATTTTTCTTTACGGCACGCTGCAAGCATACAAGCAGATTTCAATGAGCGCGAAAAAGTGATCACATGACCTTTATATATATGCGCGCGCACTTCATGCTTCAATATCTAAACTATTGAACTTGAATATCAAATGTTACTTCTCGGAAAAATCTTATATATTGAAAAAAAAAATTTTAATATTGCGTGTCAATATCTAGATATTATGGATAAATATCTCTTATTTGAATATCTACTTTTCAATATCCATTTTTCTCCGTGCAATGTATGTGACGATTTCAAAACGTTTCAAAACAATTGATAAGCAGAAAAAATCTAATTGGTCTGTACAATTATTTCTTGAAGTTTACTATTATCAAAGATTTATAATTACGCGAAATATTACAAATGAAAATAAAATAATTACTTTTCTCAAAGTAAATGAATTTGATCAATTTTACAGAAAAAAACTAGTAGTATTTAGTTCCATAGACTTTTGAGCATTGGTAAGTTTTGCAAAATTTTTGGTACTGCTTACTAAAAATAAATAGTTGTGACCTTTTAGTCAGCATAACTAATAGGATTTCTCTCAGTGTAACTCTTTGAAAAGAATGTGAAACGCGTAATGAAAAACATACCTCCATTGCTTTTGAGATCATCCGGTTGCCGGTGAAAGTCTGATTTACCTAGCATCGATAAGGGATGACCACCAGGTGTTCCTGGGGTTGCGGGTGCTCCAGGGTTCATTCCTAAGCCTAAAAGTGCCGCTGAAGCGGATGTTGGGACAGAAATTCCAGGAGGCATGCCTGGAAGTGACGGAAGTCCCGGATGAGGACCCATCGTGGCACCAGGCGGTAATTGCTGGGCGTGCATTTGCTGTATCATCCTTGGCAGGTCCAATCTTGGAGGCTGAATAAGAAATTTTATCTTCCGTTAAAATACTTCTTAATCTTCCACAAATAACATTATTTAGAAATTTTAAAATAAATAAAAAAGTATAAAGTAAATTATAGCAAATTCTCTCTAAACCTAAATCAGTGAACGGCTACTGATTCGCAGTGACTATTCACTGATGGCAGTAGCTATAAGTCTTTCACTGAGATTCAATAAAATTCGACTGATGAATCAGTGAAATAGATTAAACTCACTTATTTAATCAGTGAAATCTTCAGGTGGGAATAATAAAACGAGCAATATATTTTAACGATCGATGAACTCGTTTATTTTAGGTTCAATAACACTAAAAAGAAATTACGTAATTATTATTATATATCTTAATTATTATTGTGTATACTTATATTATGTATAATTCAAAATTAAAAATCCATCGTAATGTGTAAATGAAACTTTTGAATTCCCGAATTTAAAAGTTATGTTCACGTGGCGCGTTCACTGATTCCTCAGTACAATTAAATCAGGGCACTGATTCATCAGTCGATATATTTTCACGGATATAATCAGTGACTATTTCACTGGTTTAAATTTAGAGAGTTCACTTAAAGGCATGTGATACTTCGGAAATGAGCAAATTTTACTGATTTTAGGTTTTTACATGTTTATGTCTAAAGTAGGGGAGGAACGGCTAAATTTGCGCACGCTTATTATTTATAGAAAATGATAATATCTAAGCAAACGAAAATAGTTCTATCATATTCATTCTTGCATAATATATTATTAGTAAAAAAGCCCAATCATTCTATTGCTTAATAAATTTTAATTGATCAGAAAAATTTTTTTGCATGAAACCGAAGCGTATTATGAAAAAAATGTTTAATTTATTATGGAGCAAGAATAGATTGTATTATTCCCGCGCTAAGTTAGCCGCCATGGTGGGTAAATTGACGCATTTCCCTTCTGACAGAAAACTCGATAAATACAACTGCTTTCCCTATTTTTCATAAAAGATTTATTCATTAAATAGTTTAATCAAGATATCAAGCTATCTAAATCACAATTTTTCATAATTTTTAATCTTATACTTTTATTTCAAACTTTCACTTTCTGTTAAGTGCGCCAGTTTAGCCGCTTCTCCATTACATAAAATTTTGTTTTCAAAGTTTGGAAAATTACAGAGAAGCTAAAAACGAACATAGATAGACTAAATTTGGTTTAAAAAATGAAAAAAAGTTCAATTTTACAAAATATTTTGGAAATTTTTTTTTCCATTGTCAAAACCAAAAGTAGTCTGTCTACGTCCGTTTTCATCTTCTCTACCATTTCCAAAATTTTAAAAACAAAATTTTATGTATATATGTACTCTTTAAAGGATGGTGGTAACCCACGTTACCACATCAATTTTTTTTTATTTTTGCTATTCAAATACTTTTTAATGTATTCAGATCTGGTTTTTTGCTATTTTCAGATACTTAAGTGATAGAATAACATAAATATACAGTCAAATTATCAGAATTGCTAATAATATTAGATTTATAAATAAACAAACTTAAAAAAATTGTACTTTTTTCGAAAAAATTCATTTTTGAAGAATCTATCCAAGATAATAATTTGAAATTTTGTGAGAGTAAGCTTTTAGGATCGCCGGTTACAAATTTGACGTTAGATTTTCAAAATCCAAGATGGTGGATCCAATATCGTGGATTCCGAAAGTTAATTTTCAAGAAAATTGATAAAAATATTTACTAAGGGGTTTTTTGGCTCGCTGATTACGAATCCCATGTCAGATTTTCAAAATCCAAGATGGCAGATCCAAAATGGCGGACATCGGAACGTTATTTTTCAAAAATATTAATGAAAAGTAACACTTCGGCGGCCGCCATATTGGATCCGCCATCTTAAAATTTGAAAATCTGACGTCGGATTCGTAATCAGCGACCCAAAAAAACCCCTTAGTAAATATTTTCATCAATTTTCTTGAAAATTTACTTTCGGCACCCGCCATATTGGATCCACCATCTTGAATTTTGAAAATCTGACATCAGATTCGTAATCAGCGACCTCGAAAACCCCCGAGTACACATTTTCACGACCATTGGACAATTACAAAAATGAATGCTTCAAAGGGTTAAATCAATTGTCAAATTAAAAAGCTGACATTATAAATAGATTCTGATTTTGGTTATTCCAACGAGAATTCTGGTTATATCAAACAGATTTTCTAGTAATTCCAAAAAATCTGGTAAAAATGACTTGAATTTCTAGTTAATTTAACCAGAAAATAATGTTAAATATGGCCTGACCGGAATTCCGGTTGTTTTAACTGGACATTTTTTTAGTCTATTACGTAAAATTCGCGACTGGAATACTTTTTCTTTTCATACCAAAGAAATTTGAACACGTATTCTTAATGTTCTGAAAACTTCAATCTTTCAACTAAAACATTGGTAAACTCTTTTTAAAAACAAGGATAGGAGAAAACTCTTTGAATCGATAAATTTATTGTCCACTTAGGGGAATAAATTGAACGCCTTATATGTCAATGTTGGGTACGAAATTGCGTTGCTACAGTCAGTTTTTCAGTATAATCTATGGTGTGGTGGAGGGTGGACAAGGAACATGTTACTCGATACTTTTCAGAAGTTAATGCTTGGGGGAATTACAGGCTAGTCCCTAGTACATGTGTATTTCGCGATACGCCTCTGGGAGCACAACCCCTAACGATTGCTACCCTCCACCAAGAAAATAACTATCGTACGCAATCGCTGCAGGCCTGAGAGGGGTTATTTCATATAATCCAGGATAGCACCCTCGTCGTTCCTCACGGGAAGCCAATCCCCGAATCCTAAATGCCTAAGTGAAATCCATGATAAGGACAATTCGAGCGCGTAACAAGTTTATCGTTAAGCAAGAAGGGTCCCATCACTTTTTAGGGTGGAATATATGTCTATTTCACAAAATACGAATATGCATAATTATATTTAATTAATTATGACACTTCTCTTTAACATCTGCTTCATTAACTTTTTATTCCCTGAATCAATATCTGTAACTTGGAAAAAAATCTAATACTCTCTAAATCAGTAAAATCTCAGTGATTCACAGTGAAAAAATACGATATCGAATTTTATAAGTCTTCCACATAGAAATCAGTGGAATTTGCCTGATATTACTTATAACATTCGAAACAGTGGTTTTTCACAGTTTTGGATTTAGGGAGTACTAATTATTTAAAATATCTTTCAGAACTCTAAATCTGAATCAGTCAAAATCTACTGATTATCAGTGAAATTTCACTGATTCAAATAGCTAAAAAGAGGTTACTGTAAATCAGTCAAATTTCACTGATTATTTCAGTGAAAATTGACTGATTTTACAGTGAAAAAGATTTTTTTCACTGATGAATCAGTGAAAATTAACTGATTTAACAGTGAAAAATATTTTCACTGATTAATCAGTGAAAAGGCAAATCACTGATTCAATGAGTGAAAATTTGACTGATTCAGATTTAGGGAGAAGATAAGGCATAAATGGATAAATAAATTCTCATTCTCAATATTGGAATGAACATCTTACGGAAGCAATGTACCCAACGAAACTAATAGTACCAAACTAGGCTTAACGCGCCGTGAATAATACGATACTGGATAGTTACCTAGGTCCCCATTTAGATGCGACATGGCTTTTCGGAGAGTTGGGGAGCGAGTCTGCCATATGGAAGAGCAGGGTAAATTTAGCACAAGGACTGAACGTTCTATGTGTTTCGTGCAGTGTTATTAAACGAAATATTGATTCAACCCCTGTTTACTAAGTAATACATATTCATGGTGCCAGCACTTCATTTGTGTTTGCAACCTTCGTCCCTCTTCCGGTTTGTTCGTCTGTCTATACACAATTGTCCTGCAATCTCTTGAATCGACTCTCTCAACCCTCTGCGGGACAGTCGCCTCTTTGCCGTGATAATAATCCTTCTATAAGTAAAAGGTGAATGTACCTATATACAGCCGGCATATATCTGAATAATATGGCACCCTAGACACTCGCTTCAAATCACCCTTCTATTTTTCCTTCTCAGAGTCGTAGAATGAACTTCATATAATAGAAAATTAAACTTATAATCCATGAAGGGTTATTTTCAGAAAAAGCATAATCAATATCTACAACTTCTTTATTCTGATTTATAGAACTTGCGATATATACATAAGAGAGAATTATCTAGTGGAAAAAAAATCTCAAGCAATTTTATATTTTGTTTGAAATATTTAAAGACGAGGAGAACATTTGTAAATCAATAAAATATATAAATATATGAGATGTAATAAAGTTCGGAATAAATAGAAAGCTGTTAAATAAACTAGTCTATTTTTAACCTTTAAGACTCAATTCTGTTAGCACAGATGAACACGAGATTTGCAGAAAACTATCAAATAACATTCATTGCTTATTTTATGTAAGACAGTAGTGAATATATTGCAGATTCTGTAAATCAAATGAATGTGAAACATACAAGTACGATTAAATCGATTGGTATTTATAACATTATACGAAGAAACTTATTTAAGTGTCCTGATGATTTACGTATATTATTGTGTAGACAAATGTCTATAGATATATATGACGTAACACAGAGGCACTGCATTCAAGCCACGACATCGATTGTCGAAGATACTCTTCCTATTGCAGCACGTCGAGATAAAGTGACGTTCAAAAGCTCGTCCAATTCCGATTCATTCTTTCTCGATACAAGTACTCCACCCGAGCTTCTTCATATAGAACCTTTCCAAGTGTGTTTCTTCCATTCAAGTGTCTTTTGCATTCCAAGCCAAGAATATATACAAGTTCAACGATAAATAAATTAAGTTAGATGTAACAACTAGATTTATCTCCCCTCGATATTATATCAATTTGAATTTATAAATAAAGTAAAATTTCAAAATCGTGCACACTGAAATGTTGAATCTTCTGGGAGATTATTATCGGAGAATAATTTTCTATAAACAAAAGTAAGGTAACCTTTTTTCCTGCGTGGATAGTTTTAAGATATGAATCCCCTAAGACATATAAGCTTTCTCCATAATACAGCACTTCCATTGTTCGGATCGTATAGCAGGAATATAAATTATGAAAACTGATATTCCTTCGTATCAGAACTGAACACGTATCTACATCGATCGGAGTCGATAATGCAGAGCCGTAACACAATGAATATTTTCTCCTTTGTCTTTGTAAGGAATCGCTTATTCCTTGTCTTTCATCATTTTCATTTGATAATATTGGCTTGTCCCTGAAGTAATTGCCGATTTTTTCATGCAAATTGAGGTAGTTTTCATCCACGAAAATTAGACCAAAATTCTTACCAAATTTTAAAAAATTATGCGATTTTAATAAATTACAAATCACTTTTTCAAGAAAAAGATTTCCTACAACTTAATTATTTCCAATTTTCGAAAATGAATAAATTATTATCAAATTCAGCAATTTGTTTATAAAAATTTCGTTTTGAAAAATGTTTTTTTAATGGTTTCAGCCATTAAAGAATTTATTTTTAAAAATCAGAAACGGTGAAGTTGTGGGAAATCTTTACTCTGAAAAAATGGTTGATGATTTATTAGAATCGCATTTCAAAATTTGGTAAGAAGCGATAAGAAAAAGTTGGGTCAAAAAATTTTCTCTTTCAAAATAGCTCATCAATAAAACACTGAAATGTTGAATCTTCTGGGAGATTATTATCGGAGAATAATTTTCTATAAACAAAATGAGATTATATACACATTTTATAAATACAAGAAATTTAATCAATGATATATTTTCCATTTTTTTCAATGACCTTTTGCCATCTTTCTGGTAACTTTATGATTTCACGCTCATAGAACTTCTGCTCTTTATCGACAAAAAACTGAATTAAGTGTGATTTCACAGCTTCATCATCATTGAAAGTTTTACCATTCAAAGAGTTCTGCAAAGATCGAAATAAATAGTAATCTGATTGTGCAAGGTCAAGGTTATATGGTGAATGTAACATCGCTTCCCAACCAAGCCTTAATAATTTTTGGCGAGTGGCTAAAGATGTGTGTGGTGTAGCGTTGTTATGGTGAAAAATTACACCTTTACGATCCACCAATTCTGGCCGTTTTTCTTTGACAGCTGCGTTCAATTTGTTCAGCTGACGACAGTAGACATCAAAATTAATCGTTTGGTTCCTTGGAAGCAGCTCAAAAAATACCACACCTTTCCACTCCCACCAAACAGACAGCATAATCTTTTTGTGTCCAAACGGGCGGAAAAAGTCGCATTGCATGCTTGCGCGTAGAGCGACATGCAGCCAATTGCGCCTCGGCGACGCAATCGGGCGAAATTTTCATACCGCCCGCTTCAACGGGCGAAAATGAACATACCGCCCGCTTCAACGGGCGAAATGTTCATACCGTCCGCTTCAACGGGCGAAAATGTTACTACCGCCCGCTTCAACGGGCGAAAATGTTCCTACCGCCCGCTTCAACGGGCGAAATGTTCATACCGCCCGCTTCAACGGGCGAAAATGTTACTACCGCCCGCTTCAACGGGCGAAATGTTCATACCGCCCGCTTCAACGGGCGAAATGTTCATACCGTCCGCTTCAACGGGCGAAAATGTTACTACCGCCCGCTTCAACGGGCGAAAATGTTCCTACCGCCCGCTTCAACGGGCGAAAATGTTCCTACCGCCCGCTTCAACGGGCGAAATGTTCATACCGCCCGCTTCAACGGGCGAAAATGTTCCTACCGTCCGCTTCAACGGGCGAAATGTTCATACCGCCCGCTTCAACGGGAAAAATTGTTCCTACCGCCCGCTTCAACGGGCGAAAATGTTACTACCGCCCGCTTCAACGGGCGAAAATGTTGATACCGCCCGCTTCAACGGGCGCAATGTTCATACCGTCCGCTTCAACGGGCGAAAATGTTACTACCGCCCGCTTCAACGGGCGAAAATGTTCCTACCGCCCGCTTCAACGGGCGAAAATGTTCCTACCGCCCGCTTCAACGGGCAAAATGTTCATACCGCCCGCTTCAACGGGCGCAATGTTCATACCGTCCGCTTCAACGGGCGAAAATGTTACTACCGCCCGCTTCACCGGGCGAAAATGTTCCTACCGCCCGCTTCAACGGGCGAAAATGTTCCTACCGCCCGCTTCAACGGGCGAAAATGTTCCTGCCGCCCGCTTCAACGGGCAAGATGTTCACACCGCCCGACACTTGACGGCCCGCGGCTAACTACGCACTCGCACGCAATACGACTTTTTCCACCAATATGGACACAAAACGTCGTGTGTACCTCGAGCGACATTGTGGCGATGTGAGTCGAGCGAATACCGCCCTCGTTACGCTCGGGCGGGTACCCTTCACACTCGTCGCAATCGCCACCTTGCCGCCCTTGGTACACAATCTACTATTTTGATGCAATTCAGCTTTCGATGTCGTTTGTGATGATTCATCACGCTTGGACCATGATCCTTTTCGAACAACATTATTGTAAACAATTCATTTTTCATCACCAGTGATCATTCGTTTAAAAAAAGGATAGAATTCATTGCGTTTAAGATGCAAATCACAAGCGTTGATGCACAGTTACATGAAGATTCGATTATGGCTTTGATTTAGTCATCATCAACTTCATTTGGCCGACCTGAACGTTTCTCATCTTCGAATGAAAAATCCCCAGAACGGAATTTATCAAACCAATTTCGACACTGTCTGTCTTTTAAGGCTTCCTCACCATACACACCAGGTAAATTTTTAGCAACCTGTGCTGTGTTATTTCCGTTACGGATATATAAAAGCAAAATATGACGAAAATGCTTGTTTTTAGACTTCATCTTAAAGTTAAAGCCAAACTAACAACTGTAAACAAAATTACGCGCAATTTGTTTGTAAAGCAAGCTAAGAGTGACAGCTAACAAATACCAGAAGGAAAACATCATGATATTGAAAGAAGCCATTCAAAAAGATGGTCAAAGACATCTATATGTGAAATCGGCAATTACTTCTGGGACAAACCAATATAATAAAACTAACCATAACAAGTTCAACAATAAAATATGAGAAAAACAGTTTAACACTTGAGAAAATTCCTTTTCAACAAGGTAATGAACTACTTGCAAATTGAATTGGGTATCAGTATTGAATAAAAAGCCGTTGGTGGCTTGAAATTTTATTTACTGGTAGACTTTTACAGCGCCTTATAAATTGATTAGGCGATGCCGACGACGACTCAGGATACTTACGACTTGGAATTATTCACATCATGCGGAGGAGAAGCAACTCGGAACTCAATTATGCGAAACGACAACCGAATGACAATTCCACTCGGTGCTTATCGGTGTAATACACACAGACTACGAAATAAGTCTGGCCGGTGTCGAGTTGGCGAACCGCGTTGAATTTCAATGCACGTTTCGGTGCATCATCCGGATCATGGGTGGCGTGGATCGATTGACAATTATTATCACAACGGACGTGCCAACTGTGCCAACGCGGATACAAATTAACGATATTATCCTATGATATTCCATCCGCAACTGAGATACAATTTAAGGAAAATTTCTTTGAAATTATCACTCATTTTAAATTTATTCCTTATAAGTAAAAGGTTTTCCAATTAGAGGTTTCATTTTGATCTATAAAAAAAACGCGTATTTTTTGTGAAAAATTATTTGATTTTTACTTCATTCAACAGCGGAAGGTTTGCCATTAATAATGAAAAACAGTATCATTTTCTACTGTTAGAAGATTTAAAGAATAAAATATCACAAAATAGCGATATATATTGAAATTTAATAAATAAAATTCAAGAATTTCATAAGATTTAGAAATGAAAAAGAATCAGTGGTTTTAATTTCTATTTAACTTTTCTTTGTTCGTGACTTTAGTTAACCAAGAGAAATGTGTAAATGTGAACTTACCACAACGACAGAGCCGGCATCTGTCATATTGACTTGCCTCGCTCTTTCAACCGTATTGGCCACCTGCTGCTGATGGTCTTGAGAGAGAAACGGTAGAATCTGCGCAATTACAGCATTCAGCCTTTTCGATATTTCTGCCTGTAATAAAAAACACAAAAAAGTTGACAAAATTACGAATTTTTATCAAACTTATCATACAATTACGAAAGTGTAACAAAATTTTCAGTTACATGTAACTGCATGAAACTTCAGATACCCGGAACGTAAAATTTTACCTGTTACAAGTTTCAGAATTTCTAGGTGCAAGTATCAGAATATTCAACACTTTGTAACTTAAAATTAAGAAATTGTTTCTTAAGGGAGAAGACTCATGTAAATGACCAAAAATGAATACTATTTATTTAAGGCTATAAAATAAAAACTATTCGACAGATCTTTTTCAAATTTTCACAATATATTATCTATATTTTATACATCTAAAAATCACAGTCAAATTTGGCACTTGATACAAAATGGCGGATTTTAATGGCGGCAAAGTAACTATATTGTCACAAGAGGCCCCAAACTGGTGTGCAGGATTACACAAAAACTACTCATTCGATTGATCTCATATTTTGTAGGTAGTTAGGTAAAACAATTATCTACAATTTGTATGGATTATTTTTTCAAATATGTTAAATTAAACAATACTTTTTGCACAATTAAACAAAAAATAAAATGCTCGAGATTCAACATTTTTTTTAAATCATGTTAAAAATATTCAATTCTGCATTTTTTATTCACATTTTTTCATTCATCTTGTACAGAATATCATAAAAAATAAAAATCTTTGTAATTTTTCAGATCCCAATTGATGCAGCTTACGCAATCATACACACCGTTTGGGGCCTCTTGTGAAAATATAGTTACTTTACATGAGTCTCCCCCCTTAAGGGGCACAACTAGTTTGAAATTTTGAAAATTTCGATTTTTTTTGCATTTTTCAACAGCCCAGCAGGCGCTTTTCGAAGAAGAGGAAGATGAATTGTATGGGCCTGGAATAGCAGATTAGCTCTAGGTATGATGCTTAAAAATTTATAACAATGAAATCAGTACTTTCATCTTTAAACGCGTTTTTCTCAAAGCTACATTTTTCAAATTTGCTGCAGCTGTAACTCAATAAAAAATCATCCATTCGACTTGCGTCCTTTTTTAGCTTATTGTGTATTTGTTTTTCCATACAATGACCCTCCAGTTTTATGATTGGATGAAAAATATAATTTTGCCAGGCCAAAAACCATCAGATTTTTGAGAAAAATTTTAATTTATTTTTAAATCCGCCATTTTGTTGCATTTTAATTTTTTTTTACAATCGAGGGTTGATCCATGGCCTTAAATTTACCTAAAAGTAACTGAATTTTCTGTAATTCTATCTTAATTTTACGAAACTCTAACTGAATAAAACTCGAATCACGTGTTTCGAAAAATTACGGTAGAAATTTCTAACAGTCTAACATCGACTAAAAAAGTGGTATGTGCTAATCAATAAATGATTATTGAAATATTTTACAAACTAAAGTAGTCGCTCTCTAAATTTGAATCAGTCAAAATCTACTGATTATCAGTGTAATTTAACTGATTCAAATAGCTAAAAAGAGGTTACTATAAGTCAGTCAAATTTCACTGATTATTTCAGTGAAAATTGACTGATTTGACAATGAAAAATATTTCTTTCACTGATGAATCAGTAAAAAGGCAAATCACTGATTCAATCAGTGAAAATTTGACTGATTCAGATTTAGAGAGCGGATCAACTAACTATTTTCCTGTATATAAAAAAAAGTCACTTGTTACGAATGGATTTTGAATTTGAAAAATAATGTCGAGATACACATGTGTTCAATGTAGGAGGACTCATCATTTTTATTTTTGACTAGAGAACCTTGGAGACTCGATACTAAATGGAATTCTGTGGCATGAAGAAAGGAAAGAGATATTTCGTTAGGACACTATTTCGAACTAAAACCTCCTGTCAACGCAACGATCATCTATTTTAGTCGGACCTCCTCGTGTACATCTAGGCTCTAGACTTTAGGTTGGTACGCTCGAAATAAACGCGTAGTCAGCAAGAAATGTGCTGTCGGGATAACGAAACGGTACATGAATTTTCTCTGCTTGGTCGTTAGACGCCGGAAAAAATAAGATATAATAAAACTAACCAAAAGATAATTAACCGATGACGAAGCCCGGACAAGGTTGTTATCCCGTCAGGTATTTATTAATCTTCGGCCTCGACAAGATAGTACAATCCTGTTAAAATTAAGTAACAATAATAAAAAAGAAAAACATGCTTTACGCTTTAAAAAAAAATATAAGAAAAAAATAATTCGCTCTTCTTATCTTTTTGGTTCTTATTTTCTATTGGATTCTCAATCAGATATCAAATATGTGGTTACTAAACTAAATATAAGACCTGATGTAGTAAAAACGAATGTGCATGTGATGAGACCATAAAAATAACTTGGCAGATAAAAAGTTCTAGAGCACTCTCCTTCTTATCAGTCACCATTCTGAACTTTACACTAAGATAAAAAAGCACTCACTATTAAAGAGTTGTTTCTCTTCAAAGTCTTCTTCTGAGCAATCTAACTTTTACAATCTGACTTTTTGTTCTGTAATAAGGTGTCTTTAAAAAAAAAGAAAGAAAAAGAACGCATGAAAAAATTATATGGGTGATACGAGGGTTAGTTGATAACACATAACAAGACAATAATCATTTTTATCTAAATAATAACTTAGATCTTACCTGCTTATGCAACTCCATATTGGACGTGTAAGCCATTTCGTAATACTGAAATAAAGAGAAAAATTTATTTTAGATTTTCAAATGTTTTCATTTATAAAAGTCATGCAACCAAATCTTCTTGTAAAAAATTACAAAAAAGTGATATAATATTAAGTCCATGGGTCATGCAAGTCTCGTGACCAATTTAGTCACTAGCTATCGATTTTATTCTTCGTATATAAAATTTTAAATCAAAATAAATCGGTCAAAATTTAGGAAATGATAAATAATAGAATACACAGCTGTAATTGTTAATAACACTTCGGTTTTATATTTTAAAATAAAAAACATTGCAGAATTTTCACTAAAACGAAGTTAAGAGACGTTCCTTATTATCTTCTGATACATTTACTAAATTTTGAGCAAGATATTTTATAAACAAAAAAAGTTATCTTATATGGTTGGATTAACATATAATTTTCGTCACGTGACCTGCTTGGCCCATGGTCTTAAGGAAGAAAATAAAATAATCATAAAAACGAGACGAGTTTTTGGCGCAATATGAAATACTTGACAATGCAAAGCATGTTCGGTGTTCATTTTACGATGAGTCATTACGTTGTCAATTACTTTGAAAATTAATTGCATGATAGTTAAATTATACCAAGAATGAGACGGATTGAATCGAAAGTTCAAGTTATTCAAGATTCTCAACAATAAAATCCATTTTCACAAAATTATATTAATGTGTATAACATGTGGATTATAATTCTCAATACTTTTCAATTTTATAGAAACATATTCCTCAAATATATTATATTGTTTCCAATTAGGTCTCTTTTTTCCAGAGAAAGATTTCAAATTATTTAAATTATATTGTTTTTGGTTACGAAAATTTAGACTATATTGCTTTTTATAGGTTTATAAAACTCTTTTTTAAGGAATTCATTGAATTAAGAAAAATGACAAGATGTATTCTCTAAATTTGAATCAGTCAAAATCTACTGATTATCAGTGAAATTTGACTGATTCAAATAGCTAAAAAGAGGTTACTGTAAATCAGTCAAATTTCACTGATTATTTCAGCGAAAATTGACTGATTTGACAGTAAGAAATATTTTTTCACTGATGAATCAGTGAAAATTAACTGATATAACAGTGAAAAATATTTTTTTACTGGTGAATCAGTGAAAATTTGACTGATTCAGATTTAGAGAGTACTTTAGGATTCAGCATTTAAGAAATAAGAAAGGTTTTGCAAAATTAGAAAAGAAAAAGATGAGAGGTGAATCACCATCCGCAGAGAGCAATCGACTTTAATCCGACTCATGGCTCGCTCCGATAAATCTAAAGAGCGGCTTCCTCTTCCATTGCACTGATTCGTGATTAATCGTGTTCAAACTATAGTCGTCTCCGCGCCAATTAAGTTTATGTACGCGGGGTAAAGAAGTAAATGCATACTACATCTCTTGCAAATACAACATGCTACCTACTGTGAAAGTAACTACATTGCTACTTTACTTCGTTAAGACAATAATGAATTAGTAACAAGTGCATGCACGTGAACAACAAGAGTAACGAAATATCTAGACACGTGCGCAATAAATGTAAAACGATACTCCCTCTAATATTAGCATTCCACAATAACTATATAAATCTGTTATTTTTAATTCTGTTTTATGAAATAATGAATTTTTCCAAATTTTAGAATTAAAGGGTTTTCCAATTAGAGGTTTCATTTTGATTTATGAGAAAAACGCGTGTTTTTTGTGAAAAATCATTTGATTTTTATTTCATTCAATAGCGGAAGGTTTTCCAATATTGATGAAAAACAATATCATTGGTATGGCCTCCACGATTAGCTTTGCAGGACAAATAAGGCGGGAATTTCGTAATGCATAATATAATATATAAGTAAATCACTTTATGTAACACATTTAAAACAAATTAAAAACGGTTTTTATAATAAATTTTAAAAATTCCCGGTCATTTCGCGGTTTCGGGTCCAGCGATCACTCTGTTGAGAGGTTAGGATTTTTGATCAAAATCGATAAATGTTCAATTAAAATGATTTTTTAACGAAAACTTTATTAACTGACCATCAATTAGTGGCTAACCAGTTGCGAATTAGTGTCTGACTAGCCGCTCGCTTGTGGCTGGTTAGCAGCTGACCAGCCGCTAGCTTGAGGCTGAGCAACCTATGGCTTGTGGCTGACAAGCCGCTGGCCAGCCGCTGTCTAGCGGCTGAAAATACAAAAACTTTACAGTTCTGGCCAGCCCCAGACCAGGTCTTATATTCAGCACCAGAACTGGAAACCAGACAGTCTGGTCTGGCGCTGGCCAGCGCCATGAAATTTTTCCACACGGGATCCATATCTTTCAATTCTGGCCATAAAATTCGGTGCAGAGTCATTTGCGAAATGCCTAATTCCAAAAAACAGCGTGGAATGGACAAACCTGGCTTTTCCTCAACATTGTGAGCTACAGAAGCAATATTCGCTGGTGTTCTTGTACGTCGGGCACGAGTTCGATTCTTCAATTACACAATAGCTGGCCGAGAAGATGCTTCACAACGTCCGTGAAAACTTTTAACTTTACGAACTGTTTTAGCAAAATTTTCACCATTTTTCTAGTGAATTTTAATAATTTCAATGCGTTGTTAAAGAGTCTATCGTTCCATTTTTATTAATGGCATAGTTTTTAGTTGTCATCTGTCAAAAAATGACACCTCCTATTATGACAGCTGCCAAAATAGCGGACTATTCAAAATAAAACCTCTAATTGGAAAACCCTGTATTATTACTGTGGCAATATTTAGAGTTCACTTTTAAAAATCTTAAATACTTTAACATTCGAAAACAGTATGATTAAAATATTAAATTTCTAAATTTTAATCTTTTAATAAAATGTTACGTTGTTGGATAAAAATGGCTTTAGGGTCCAAAAATGATTAAGTCGATTTAATGAGACGTTTCGGCTCAGATCGGCGCCGTCAGTGATATTTATTAAAATTTATAAAATACAAAAAAGGGGTGGCGCTAATTTCACATTTTTAGACATAACTATAGTACTTAAACATATATTACGAAAAACGAGTACTTGATATGTTAAATTAAATTTATAAATGAAAATGGAAGGTTTGGATATTCGACCAGAACAAAAGGTGTACATAAATTGATTTCTTTGGTGTGGAGCTATATTGAAAAACTTTGAGCTGTCCTATTGATACATTTTAAATGGATGTGCTACATTTCTTAGAGTAGTTCACTTATAAATTTAATTTAACATATCAAGTACTCGTTTTTTGGAATATATGTTTAAGTATTATAGTTATTCCTAAAAATAAGAAATTAGCGCCACCTTTTCTTTGTATTTTCTGGATTTTAATGAATATCACTGATCAGGGCTCCGATTTGAGCCGAAACGTCTGATTAAATCGACTTCATCATGTTTAGACCCTAAAGCCAATTTTTTCCAACAATGTACCATTTATATTAATATTGAGATGATACAACTTACACTACTCTTAATTAATCTATTAACTTTAAAATTTCTAAGCTTTAACATTTGAAATTGGTAAATTGCTTAAAATTTGAATATTAGAATATTTTGTGTTTCCAAAAACCCGGAAGCATAATATATTGAACATTGTAAAGTGTTTACAAATAAATTTCTCGATTTTTTCTTATATATATATATATATATATATTGTAGATTAGAAAACTAAAATTTCTTAAATGATGTAAAAATTATTGAATAATCCGAAAATACTTTTGAGATTATAAAATTTTAAGAGATTTTAAATTGATTGTAAAACATCAATTGAAAAAGCGTAAAATAAATAAGTAGAATTTAATAATACCACTTAAGAAATATTACCATAATGCAATGCCGCTGTAGATTCTCCTTTTCGCTGTTTTGCTTATCGTACTCGAGTTTAAGGCTGGAACACAAAAAAGTTCGGTGAGAACTGCTTCAGAACGTTAATGGCGTCATTATAGCTGCAAAGTGGTTACTCTAGCAAACCGGAACGAAGCGAAAGCTAAGAAAAGTGTTCAACAATACCAACAAAAAAAAATAACTTCAAACTCTAAACCATAGCCGATTTATTGCAACTGGTATGTTCCAAGGAATATTATGGCTTATTCGGTAAGGTAAGTAAGTTAAAGTTTCTTAAATTCTCTTTCAAATAACAATTACACTCTAAATGATAAATTACCGATTGAATAAAAAAGACCTCGTTCAATTAATACAGTTGAAATGAGTTTTCAAATTGAAGGAAAAAAATGTCGATAAAATGAAGGAATACATTTTTTCAGATTTCATGATCAAAGATGTAAATTACAAGTCAAGTTGTGAATTTCAAATGATTCATGGGAATGAGTGAAGTAAGTTATCCGTCATTTTACGAGTTGGCTTGAGGCATCTGCTTAATTCAGTGTGGACCTGCATTGAATATTTGAAATAAGAAGAGCCTCTGAGTAACTGCTTGCTTCCCTAATTTCACATTCGTCGGGTTCGTAGACCGACTAGCATTATGTTTTGTATATAAGTCTGCAAGCCATACTATCGTAAATCACTTATGACTTCGATTCTGTGGCCTCGCGTGCACGGAACGATCGTTCCAGCTGCTATTGTTCCCGCGGTTTCTATAACCTGATGAAAAGAAAGCCACAAGGAAAAGAGAAGAAGAGAAGTATAACATCGCTGTAGCAGCGAGCGAACACATCGCTGAACATTACTGACTGTTTGCGGTTTTCGAAATGGGAGTCGTAAAGGCGAAACCATTAAAAACAAGTAGGACATTTCAAAACTTCTATTTACGGCTTTTGTTCTTTCTTAAATAACAATTTATTGCTTAAAAATAATTAAAATAAGTATTTTTAAATATTATTTAACACAAGAATAGTGTGTGTATGAATCCATCAGACAATGTTTATTGTTAATTAGATCGACGTTTTGCTATCCCTTTGATAACTTCTTCATGAATTTTTCTAAATATAATATTAAAACTCAAATTATAAAAATTCAATTCTAGAGAACAAAATATCACAAATTATTAGGAGAAATTAGAATGAAAAATTAATTACCTTATGTGAAGATACAATAATTATGTTTTTTATAGACGGTCAATTCATTAACTCGGCTGATAATATTATAAAATTTGTAACTGGTCACATTTCAAAAATACTGGAAAGTCAAAATTAAAAAAAAATATATGTAAATAAATTTACAACTGAAAAGTCAATTTTAGTATATTTTTTTTTAAAATTGTTACTTTCCAGTATTTTTTAAATGTGACCAGTTACAAATTTTATAATATTATCAGCCGAGTTAATGAATTGACCGTCTATAAAAAACATAATTATTATATCTTCACATAAGGTAATTAATTTTTTATTCTAATTTATCCTAATAATTTGTGATATTTCGGTCTGTAGAATTGAATTTTTATAATTTGAGTTTTAATATTATAATTCCATACGATGTTTTTAATAATTGGCTCTAGGGTCCAGAAATAATAACTCAGAAGGTTACATACTTTCAAACGTTTCGACTCTGATCAGAGTCCTCATCAGTGATCTTTATTTCTAAAATATCAAAACATTGAATAAAATGTTGCACATGTGAACCCTATTTTGGAGTAAACTTTGGTAATGTGAAAAGTGTAAAAAAACCATAAAATACGGAACTGTAACTAAATTTTCGGTTACGCATGTGGCTGAATTTTCAGTTGCATATAACTGCATTAAACTTCGTTTACCCAAAACGTAAAATTATTCCTATTACAAGTTTCAGAATTTCCAGAGAAACATATTCAGAATATTCAACACTTTGTAACTGAAAATTAAATTCTCTTTTCATAAATTTACTAAAAGATAACTGAATTTTCTGAAATTCTATCTTAATTTCGCGAGTCTATAGCTGAATAAAACTCCAGTCACATGTTCCGGTAAACTGCGGTAGAAATTTCTAACAGTGTAGAATTCATATTAGCAATTCATTTTTAGTTGATGTATCTTAAAGTTATGCGCTAGAATTTTATTGTTATTCCTAAGGAAGTTTTTAGGTAATTTATCGATGTTTTCTGTAAAATTGATGTAAATTTTATCACGTTTTTTTACATTTTTTGCATTTTTTACATTACCAAAGTTTACTCCAAAATAGGATTCATATATGCAATATTTTATTCAATGTTTTGATATTTCAGAAATAAAAATCACTGATGAGGACTACGATCAGAGTTTAAACGTTTGAAAGTACAAGTATGTACACTCAGAAAAAATATTTGATTGAATCAAAAAAATTATTTTTTTGAATCACTTTCTTTGATGTAAAGAAATGTTTTGTTTAAATGAAACAAAATTTGTTTGATTGGAAGGAAATATCTTTGGACCAAATAAATATTTGTTCGAATCAAATAAATTACTGCCTTAAAATCAAACAAATAATATCTTTGACCATATATCAATGCATTCATTTCTTTGTTTTGAAGTAAAATTAATTTAACTCAAACAAATATTTATTTGATTCAAAGATATCTTGTTTAAATCAAACAAATTTTATTTCATTTAAACAAATCAGTTTTTTAAATCAAAGAAAGTCGTTCAAACAAATCTTTTTCTTTGATTCAATCAAATCTTTTTTCTGAGAAAACAGTTTCTTTGATATACGGTCAAGGAAAAAATTTCTTTGAATTAACGAAAGTTTTGATAATTGAAAAAAATTTTCTTTGATCCAAAGAAATAGATTTGTTTACATAAAAATGACATTTTTTAAATCAACAAAACTTTCTTCAATTCAAAAAAATATTTTCTTTGACCTATATCAAAGAAATGTTTCTTAGATTCAAAGAAACTGTTTTCTAGGTGTAGCGAAACATCGATGTAATTAACAATAAACATTGTCCGATGGAGTCGTACACACACTATTCTTGTGTTATCTGATATTTGATTACCTAACTCGGACGTTAGAAATTAATTGTTTTTTAACAATTCTTGATAACACTCAGAAAATTTTTTTTATTGAATCAAAGAAAATTATTTGTTTGGAAGACTTTCTTTGATTTGAAGAAATGATTTATTTGAACTGAATAAAATTTGTTTAATTCAAGCAAAGTATCTTTGAACCAAATAAAAATTTATTCAAATCAAATAAATTTATGCCTTAAATTAAACAAATTATATCTTTGACCCTATATCAATGCAATAATTTCTTTGTTTTGAAGAAACATTTATTTGATTTAAACGAATATTTATTTGGCGCAAAGATATTTTATTTAATTAAACAAATGTTATTTAATTCAAATAAATCTTTTGTTTCTATCAAAAAAAGCCTTTCAAACAAATTATTTTCTTTCATTCAATCAAATCTTTTTTCTCAGTGAAGTATTTTTAAGCAATTCAATAGTTATTCTTTAAAAAATTCTTTTACATGTAGTTATTTGTATGCTTACTTGTGATACTGTGCTTGTAGGAAATTAAATTCTTCTTTAATCCTATCACATCCTTCGATCACAGTGAACTTGAATGGTTGTCCGGGTTGAGGTGGAACCTGAAATCAGAATGAATTAAAAACATTTAAAAAATACATCAACTAGTAATGAATATTTTTGCATATTATATTAATTTGAAAACTGGTCCCAAAGCGAATGTGTTTTAATCTTGTTGAATCTCTGCCAAGAAATATGATATGTAGTCAATTAATGGCTAATCCTAATGCAAAAAAAAAAATACAAAACATGTACACTGAATTAAAGAAGTGAGCGAAATGCAAAGTGCAGATGGTGTTTTCATGTAATTAAAGAATTTCAAGAGTGAACATTTAAAAGTGATCATTTATCTTGTACCTCTCGCTGCGTGAATCTAACAACGCAATGTGCACGCTCGGTGATTCGATTTATCAATGTATTCTCGACCATTGCACGTGAGTGGTGCGAAACAAACTTCAACTAGATTGAGTGGGAAGGTAGATACAAACACGTAAACGCGTGCAACATCAGCAACTGGAATAAAGATCCTCTCTTTCTGGATTATATTGAAAAAGAAGAGAGATAAATCTCCCGGACGTAGATAACAAATTTATTCAAATCTAGACCTCATAAATTATTGCACATGCTGAGCAGTGGTTATTTGAATATAAACCTAAGTAGTAGCACGTTTATTTCGACATAAACAGGTTTTTATCGTCATTCCGAATAAAGTACTGATCATTTTAATATAGTGGGATATATGGAGAAACTCAAGCTTATAATTTTTGCTAAACTATGTTTCAATTTAGAGAAAAAGGTTTCATAGTAAGAATTTTTCGCAGTGAAATAGTGAATTTTAGATTAACTATATTATAATTTACTATAGATTGTATCGAAATTTACTATAACATATATTACACGCAGAAAACAGTTTCTTTGATATACGGTAAAAGAAAAAATTTCTTTGAATTGAAGAAAATTTGTTTGATTCAAAAAAATTTTCTTTAATGTAAACAAATCTATTTCTTTGGATGAAAGAACATTTTTTGGAATTAACAAAACTTTCTTTAATTCAAAGAAATTTTTTCTTTTACTGTATATATATTTTCCCTAGATTCCTAATACTTTTTAGAATATTCATATTCTCGACTTGCATTGACCTTTAATTAATAATTTGAGATATGTGTTGATGTTGATAGTTGGCTTTAGGGTACAAGGTTAATAAAAACTCTAAGTTTTACATAATAAAACATTTCGGCTCTGATCGGGTACCTCATCAATGATTTATTTTGGATCTACGAAATACATAAAACAATTTCGCTAACTAAAGGCTTCCTTGATGGGGAATTTGATTATTTACGCCTTTTTATGCATTGATAAAAACTTAGAATTGCTTCCGACTAAAACAATGAATTAGAAACTTTAAAAAATGCGTAATATTATACTAAAGATATTTCCAATTATAAGTAGGAACTATGAAATTGATTATTCAAAATGTATTTGTTTGAATCAAATGTTTATTTGGTCCAAAGATATTTTGTTTGAATCAAACAAATTTTGTTTCATTTAAACAAAACATTTCTTTACATCAAAGAAAGTGTTTCAAACAAATAATTTTTTTGATTCAATCAAATATTTTTTCTAAGTGTGAGAATAATATTACTTCCGAATAAAATACTTTGAGATTGAACATTTTTTGGAATAAACTGATAATTTGGCTTAAATATGTAGGTGTACAAATTTTGAATTTTTTTTTTTAAGGCCATGGATCAATCGGACCACGTGACTCAATTATACATTTATTCGTCCATGTAAGATAACTTTTTTAATTTACAAATTGTCTTTCTAAAAATTTGGGAAACGTAACAAAAGTCAATAAAGCACGTCTGTTTACTTTTTTTTAGTAAAAATTTTGAAAAAAATTCGAAAACTTATCGACAATTACAGTTAACTGTAAAAATGTTTGCAAAATTTTCACTTAAACAAAGTTGACAGACCTCTACAGTGTTCTGTAGTGTTTTCCAAATTTTCAGAAAGATATTTTCCAAACTAAAAAAGTTACCTTACACGAACTTTTACAGGAATTTGGTCACGTGATCTGGTTAATCCATGGCTTTACAAACTTGGTGACAAAATTATAAATCGAAGTTTCTTTGGTATAAAGTAGAGTTTAGAAAACATTAACATTTTTTTGTGGCATACAGTAATTTTTTCAAAAAAACTGAGCAGAAAAACCTGGAAAATTGCGTAGCCTCATGTTGAAGATTGTACAAATTATAATAATAAAAAAAACATTATTGCTATACAAAGTTTCTCTGTGTAGTTTTTACTCTATAATTAGTGAAAGTCGACTCAAGTTTAATGTAATTTGGCTAAATAAAATAAAAAATCTTTCACTAATTAGCCTCATTTATTTTTTCACTATTTTTCCAAAGAATTTGCAACATTCATAATTTACATTACACTCAGAAAAAATATTTGATTGATTTGATTTTCACTATTTTTCCAAAGAATTTGCAACATTCATAATTTACATTACACTCAGAAAAAATATTTGATTGAATCAAAAAAATTATTTGTTTGAAACACCTTTTTTGATGTAAAGAAATGTTTTCTTTTAATGAAACAAAATTTGCTTCATTCAAACAAAATATCTTTGGACCAAATAAATATTTGTTCGAATCATATAAATTTCTGCCTTAAATCAAACAAATTATATCTTTGACCATATATCAATGCATTAATTTCTCTGTTTTGAAATAAAATTAATTTGATTCAAACAAATATTTATTTAGTTCAGAGATATTTTGTTTGAATCAAATAAATTTTATTTCATTTAAACAAATCATTTCTTTAAATCAAAGAAAGTCGTTCAAAAAAATTATTTTCTTTGAATCAATTAAATCTTTTTTCTGAGTGTAGATTTTAGAAAAGAAGAAAAATAGAAAGTGCCAAAATGACTGTAGTTAGAATGCATAATATTTTAATGCTCGAAATAGATAATTTGATAGGTTGAGAGAATGATGGAAGGTCGTAATTTGAAAGTGGCAGAGGTAGAGCAGTATACATAATACTCAATCGTATATGGATATTCCGACGCATGATTAGGTGATTGCATGTGCGTACACAAGTACATACTAAACGTGCACTCAGATGAGCACAACGTTCAACGTAGTTCAACAGTATGGTCGACATGATCTCGACTGACTGTGGCGGTTTCGCAGAAGGGAGAGAGCAAGTGTTAATTACATGTTTGCGGTGTCCACGAGGATTACACACTACAACCGAAACTATGAGCTGGCGAGCTACATTTATGGCTTACACTCCCTAACTTCCCTTTTCCCAAGAATTACTAGGCCATTACCTTGCACAAAGTACGGTCAAAGTTTTAAAACACACAATTAGAAACATCATGGAAAGAAGTTTGGAAACTTTTTTGAATTATTCTTCATTATAGAAATTGACTTGTTTATTTTAAATAAGTTGTTGACTCGTTCTTCAATTCAATACAACAAGATTTAAGATATTTATCTTGAAATAGAACTTGTATTGACCCTCAAATAATAAATTTCATACTCAGAAGGTTACATACTTGTAAACGTTTCGACTCTAATAGATATTTTCATCGGTGACCTTTATTTCTAAAATATCAAAACAATAAATACAATATTACAAATATGAACCTTATTTTGGAGTTAACTTTGTTAATGTAAAAAACTGTATGAGAAAATTTATATAAAATTCTACAGAAAACATCGATAAAATACCTACTTTCTAAATCTGAATCAGTCAAATTTTCATTGATTGAATCAGTGATTTGCCTTTTCACTGATTCATCAGTGGACAAAATATTTTTCACTGTCAAATCAGTCAATTTTCACTGAAACAATCAGTGAAATTTGACTTATTTACAGTAACCTCTTTAAAGCTATTTAAATCAGTAAAATTTCACTGATAATCAGTAGATTTTGACTGATTCCAATTTAGCGAGTAGAACTTCCTTAGAATGAGTTATTATTTCTGGACCCTGAAGCCAATTAAAGTTAGTATTCACGAAAAAAAAATTTTTCCTGCTCTTTAGTCGAAAATATTCGATACGTATTTTTTAATTTTATTATGATATCGCGAATTTTCAACTTTTTACGCTGGGAAAACGTACTCTTTTACAATTGTGCATTGCAAAAAAAGCGTAAATTTTGTATCAATTTTTAAACAACATATAATTAACGCTTTTTTCTCAACTTTCTAATAAAGTTAACCAAAAAACGATAAAATTTTTTGTTAATGTAGAAAAATAACTTTTTTATAAGCAAATAATTTTTTTCCAAATTTGGTAATGAATTTTTTTCATGATAAATATTCCTTAAGGTAGTTCAGCCACGAAAATTAAGACTCAGGCAAAATAGATAATTTTGCTTTCAAGAATAGAAATATTATTATTGAAGGGATCATTAAAAAGAGAAAATATTATTTTCTGTAAAAACCATTTGAAGCATAGAAATTTTCAACTGCACTTGTTTTCGTATCACTTTTTACCAAATTTTTAAAAATGGTGCGATTCTAATAAATCGTGGATCATTTTTTCAGGAAAAAGATTCTCTAAAACTTGACCATTTTCAATTTTTAAAAATAAATTCTTTAATGGCTGAAACTATTAAAAAACAATTTTTCAAAACAAAATTTTCATAAACAAATTGCTGATTTTTATAATAATTGATTGATTTAAAAAAGTTGAAAACGGTCAAGTTGTAGAGATTCTTTTCCCTGAAAAAATGATACATGATTTGTTAGAACCGAAAAATTTTTTAAAATTTGGTAAAATGCGATATGGAAAAAAAATCACTTCAAAATAAAATTTGTTAAATACATTATTTTTCTATTTTTCAAATTTTTTTATAGAAAATAATCTTTTTTCTTTTGAATAATCCCTTCAATAACAGTATTGTATTATCCACTGAAGAGGACTCCAATTCGAGTCGAAACGTTTGAAAGGATAAAAAATTGTGTTTTCATTATTTCTGGACCCTAAAGCCAATTTATACATATATCGAATATTTATCAAAGTGTCGATACAAGTCCTATCTACAATTAACAACATCATATGATATTTATCCTTATCAAGAAATGTATAGGGACAATGGGATGAAAAAAAAAAATGTACTAAAATTGAGAAGCAGTATGTTAATTTGTTACTTTTAGAAAGAAAGAATATAAACTCTGAAGAAGAGTTAAAACTAAAAGAACTGAAAGGCACATGGAGAGCGAGAAGTGTCGGCTTTAATGGCCGTTAAACATAACGCACACAACGCGCTAATGTTGCAGGTATTTAGTGGCTGTTAGAATACGTCCGTTAATAGGTAAAACGCACTTCGTTACGGTCTCTGCATGCATCCGCGCCGTTATGCAGATTTTCGAAACGCCAAGCACCGAGTATTATACAAATCAACAGCCCGCATACACATATATCTTTGTTCTCAAACACGATTTGCAATTCTGATTTTTTTTTTTAGAACAAATGTAAATTTTATATATAACAAATTTTCTACACAAAGGAATACAAATTACGTACTATTTTGCAGTGTGTAAAACTTTTTTTGTCAACTTTTAAATTCAGTTTAGTAAACAAAGTACGAAATGGGGTTATATTGAAAAAAAAGTGCAAAATCCAAGTGGCTATGTAAGAGGTTACGTTTTGCGGTAATCAAACCCAACTCTACATTAAATTTCCAATACTGAGAATAGCAGACAGAGGGATTAGACAAAGAGAGGATTGTGGAGGCGGAGGTGGTGGCCACGGATGAGGGATGTCGCGGTTTAGTGGTCGACGTGGTTATGGGTTAGGCAAATTGAGATAGTTCGCAAACCGCCATCGTCCACTGACCTAACAGGGCACAACTATGCTTGCCTTTCTCACATACTCAACCTGTGCACAATTTTCCTTTCCACATTTTCATTAAAAAATACTTTTAAAAAAAGTAATTCTAAATAAAAGTAAAACAAATTCACAATATGATATGGGACCTTTTTTAAATCTACGGTCAGGGCCGGCTTAAGAAATTTGGCGCCCCTTCAATCCAGTTAAATCAACACAATTGTCTCATAGAATTGTAACATAAAATTGTGAGGTTACAACACTTTGATCGCTTTAAAAAATCGAATTTTTTTGTTTGTTCATAAAGTACTCTCTATATATACGAAAACAATATGCTGTTAGTTACAAATCGATATATCAAAAGTGAACACACTGAGCTTGAAGGACAGGATTATGACAAAAAAATCCCGACAAAAACTGCGAATGGGGGGTGATTCTAGAGGCCTTTGCGATCATTTTCCCGTTGCCCAGAAGATCACAGCTGATCCCCTCTTCGAGAAAACTCAATTTTTCGTTATACGATGAAATAAATGAAATAAAAGTCAAATAACGCTTGAAAATACAATTGTTTCATTAATCCGGGGATTTATTTAATTTACAATCATATGATATTATGTTTAAATTTGATCAAAATATAATTATAACTAAATGTGTCATGATGAAAAGTCAGCAGCAGCTTTTTGCAATCGCTCAATATATGAGGGATCTTCAATCATATTCATTTTGTATTCATTCCAAAATTTCAAAAATTCTCGATGAATTGCTTCCCCTGCTTGTTCAGACATGATTCCCAGACCCAAGCCCGACAGAAATGTTAAGCACTGTTCAATATGATCAAAAATAGCGTGAATTTTAAGGGTTTGTGAAACACCACTACCCATATGCATTTTCTTTACGTTCTCGATAAGATCGGGGAGAATTTTCATATCCACATTATTCGATCCAAAACAACTGTTCACGACAAGATTCATGGCCTTGAAAGCTGAAATAAATGGCACTAATCGCAACTGCCCGATGTCCTTGTAAATATCAACGTCGTCCAATTTATCCGCCCTTTGAAAAAGTTTCCGGCGTGCATTGCCCTCAAAAATCTATCCATGGGAGTTTTTGGGTATTAGGTAAGGAATTGTTTCTCTCGATTAAAATTCTTAGTTTGCTGACCACTTTTCCAATTTTCAGGAAATGATAAAAAAACCTGCAAAACTATGCCACAGTACGATCAATCTTCCCTGTTCAATGATGATGACGATATTTACGTACATCAAAAGTGTATTATTCTGGAGCTGCATATACTATAAGGCTATGTCAACCATGTATTCTGGCAAGGTTTGGTTCCACTATTTGCTCAGGAAAAGGCATTGATCTGGCCAAAGAAGCTTAAACCTACCGCCAAAAACTACCATGGACAAATTTTCGAAGGCAATGCATGCCGGAAACTTCTTCAAGAGGCGGATAAATTGGACGACGTTGATATTTACAAGGACATCGGGCAGTTGCAATTATTGCCATTTATATCAGCTTTCAAGGCCATGAATCTTGTCGTGAAAAGTTGTTTTGGAACGAATTATATAATTAAAAATTAAAGATCCATTGTTATACTTTAATCGTTTTAATCGAATTCAAAAGTTATATTTACGTGGCGCGTTCACTGATTCCTCAGTGAAATCAAAGTAAGGCACTGATTAGCGACAGACTTTCGTTTCAAAGAATAAAATTCAATATAATAGTAAGTAGACTAAGGAGTGTCACTCACCAAGTGGCAAACGTGTTAGACTTCGCTCCTCATGGCATTTAAAAGCTTCATTGTACGTACTGAGTATGACAAGAGCAGTGGCATAATAAATCTACCTACTATTTACCCACGTACGATCACTCTCAACAATTCTATTCTATGTATGCAACTTATTTTCCATTGCACTTCAAGTCTTTCTATAAGCTGTACTACTGTATTCACTTCTCCAGAATTATCACATTGGCTTTTAAACATTGAAAGATTATTCTGCTTTATACTCGATGCAATTTCAGAAAGATGAAAGTTGAAAACCAGCAAATTTTACATAGTAGAAGAATTTGGAATATCCGAATCTTCAGCTTTTCAGTAGTACAAAATACAAAATTATCCACACACTGTTAGAAATTTTTATGGTAATTTCCTGAAACACGTGACTAGAGTTTTATTCAATGACAGTTTCGTAAAATTGAAATAGCATTTCAGAAAATTAGGTTACTTTTTAGTAAATTTAAGAAACAATTTCTCAATTTTCAGTTAGAATGTGTTGAATATTCTGATAATTGTATCTGGAAATTCTGAAACTTGTAATAAGAATAATTTAACATTTTAGGTAACTGAAAATTTTGTTACAGTTTCGTAATTTTATGATTACTTTTATAAAAATTCTGTTACAGTTTCGTAGTTTTAAGATACATTTTATGAAGATTCAGTTGAGTTTCATAATATTAAGAAAAATTTCAGAAATTCCAGTATATTTTTCGCAATTTTAAGATACCTTTACTCACAAACATCATAAATATCATCAAATTTTACGTTACCTTTATAAGATAAAAATTTTGTAAATTTCCGAACATTTCTAACATTGCACTCGTTTGCCTTCAAGTCTAAAATACATTTAAAAAAAACAGTATTGAATCTATAGGTCTAATATTATTGGCAACCAAGGGAAAAAAAGATATTTCATAGATTTAATAGCATTATACATGGCAGAAAGAAAACTGAATCCAATATCATTGATTTTATGTACTGTTCTAAAACACGTAGTGATTTTTTTAGACAAAATACACTTACAACTAGCCATACTTGAGTATTTTTTTTAGTTGAATACATATAAAGACTTCTTTCAAGACAATTTTCGTGATTGATTTTAGTCATCGGCTTCATTTAAGCCAATAATAAAAAGAAGACCACTATAGAAGTAAGATTTTTTTTCTGTGTTGAAAGGGCGATTACAATTGACCACCGAGATCACGCGATTTATAACACCTCTTGATTTTTTCTTTGGGGTTACGTGAAAAATAAGGTTTATGCTGATGCTCCTCAGTTACACGGAAAAAACAGTATAGCTGAGAAAACTATACAGAAATTTAGTTCAGCAAAATACCTGTCGTGGCTATACGATGTTGGTATTGTAGCTAAACTGAATGCTTGACGCACCGAAATGCGTATTTTGCCATCGCACCAATATAATTTCGTTCGTGCAACTATATAAGAATAGCTGTTCGACCTATACCGGTATATAATGTAAATCGCATTTGCGGCATTCGTTGCTTTTCTTATTTCATCAAAAGAAAAAAGCAGTTGAAGCTCATCGATTGCTAGTAGAAACGTATGGTAAACATGCTCCAGTGATTAGAACATGTGAGACATGGTTTCGTCAATTTAAAAGTGGAGATTTCGATTTAACAGACAATGAACATCCTGGTGCAGCGAAAAAGTTCGAAGACGAGGAATTGCAGGCGTTATTGGATGAAGACCCAACCCAATCGCAACAACAATTGGCACAAACACTAAATGTGACCCGAGGAGCAATTTGCCAACGGTTAAAAGCCATGGAAAAATTCCAAAAGTATGGAAAATGGGTACCACACCAACTGAACGATAGACAAATGGAAAATCGAAAAACCATTTGTGAAATGCTGCTTCAACGGTTTGAAAGGAAATCTTTTCTGCATCGAATTACGGAAGCGAAAAATGGATTTATTTCGAGAACCCGAAGCGGAAAAAATCATGGCTTTCACCTGGTGAGGTCGGCCCATCAACTCCAAGGCCAAATCGCTTTGGCCGTAAGACAACGCTCTGTGTTTGGTGGGACCAGTGTGGTGTGGTGTACTTCGAATTATTAAAACCTGGTGAGACGGTGAATACGGATCGCTACCGACAACAAATTATCAATTTGAATCATGCGTTGATCGAAAAACGGCCGGAATGGGCCCGAAGACATGCACGGAAAAAAATAATTAGCTGCATTAGCTAAATATTCGCTACCACAGCTAAGAAAGTTACTTGATATACGGACAGCGAATCTCTTAGCTGCTAATACTAACGTCTATTTGCTACAGTACTTTAGCGATGCCAGCTAATTTACGTTAGCACTGGTAACAACGATTGTGAGCAGTAGCCTATCGGTCGTGTTATCTTCCTGTTCTAACAGCGTTTGAAGTACTAGTTAATTTTATTAGCAATTGCTGCAAATAGAGGTAGCACTCAAAATCATTGATTTTGAACTTCCAAACCTACATTTAAATACAGTTACACCTGGGTGCTTAAGAAAAAAATGATCTCGTAACCCTTCTATACTCACAAAAGTCTGCTAGCAAATTATATCAAAACAACTAATTTCTTGCGACATATCGTAACCTGCAAAATTAAAAACGAAGAAAAACTGATTCAGTTCTAACCTTAATCACAGCATAATTTTTCAAGAATAAAAATAAAACGTGAGCTGCTTTGATAACCAAACTTATAGCTACAAGTAGAAACATTACCGGGAACAGTAGCGACTTACTTGCCAGTCCAATATAATGTTTTCAAAAATTGTACAAGTATACAACACTTAGAATTAAGATAACCTCAGTAAGAAGATAATAAATAGCATAATAAAGAACCTATTACAAAACCTACAATACAATCTTCAGAGATCAGTTACAAATCAGTCATTTAAATTTAAAATTAAATTTAAAACAACGCGACAGGTGTACAACTTACCATTTACAGCACAATATCTGACTAGTCGCGCTTTGTGCGCATGAGCAGCATAGAAAACGCGGGATGTCTAAGCAGCCGTTAGCAACCGCTGCTAACTTCTTACATATCAGCGCAAAATTTTAAAAGTTACGAGTACGAATTTTGAGATTTTCTAGGAGAGTAAACTGTTTTAGCAGCAACAACCAAATGATTAGCTACAACTCTTAATACGCTAAGCAGTCCAATGCAAATTTTCAACTTCGATTGCAGCTAACATTTTTTAACTGTCCCAGCAAACTGTTAACTCTCTCAGCAAACTTTTTATCAATCACAATTAACTAGTCGACAGCTAACTGCAGTTAGCAGTAGCAGACATTTCATTTTTTTCCGTGTGGCAAAGTTATCCTACAACATGACAACGCACCGTCTCATACCGCTAAAGTGGTGAAGAACAAATTAAAAGCATTGAATTGGGAAATATTATCGCACCCGCCGTACACTCCAGACCTCGCCCCGTCCGACTATCACCGTTTCGCATCGATGGGACACTCACTCGCAGAGCAGCGCTTCGCCAATTTTGAAGAAGTCGAAAAATGGCTCGTCGAATAGTTTGCCTTGAAAGAGAAAAAGTTTTTTTGGAATGATATCCATGATTTGCCTGAAAGATGGGCAAAATGTGTAGAACCCAATGGTCAATACTTTGAATAAAATTTTTTTGAGATTCCCTTGAGAATTAAGTGTTTTCTTTATTGAAAAAACCGGCAAACTTCAACTAACACCCCTGGTATACTGGTTTGTCGCGCAACCTATACATTGCTTCGCATGCACGCGACTCTAACCTCGAAATGAGAAAGAAGTGTCATTTGTTCGAGGCGTTTTTTCAAAGCGTTTATCGATTTGTTTGGAGCAGTTTTTCTTTGTTTGGAAGATTATTTTTGCGTATCGCGTATGGTTTTATCACACGTGAAAATTCACAACAGCAATGGAAGAGTGGGTGAAGAAAAAATTGTCTTATTGGGGATTAAGAAAATATATCGAAGCTTTCGAAGGTAAGTACTAACATAGTTACAATAATTTGACCATCATTTTTTTATTTCCTATTATTTATGATTAAAACTCTGGATTATAGAACATGCGACAACTCTATCGCATGCATTGTTATAACAGGCATAATATTTTGGTTACGAGCGCTATGCATTGTATTGTCATATCAACGAACTTGTATCCTTCGCGGAGCAATATGACATTTAGGAATATCAGTATAGCTGTCTCACCTATACTCGTATAGTTCTGAGGACCATACCGTAGCATTAGTCTGATAGCAATATTTTCTGGTTCTGAGGACCAAAATATAGTTCTCTCAGCTATACTGTTTTTTCAGTGTAATTCAAGAACTCAAAGAGAAGATTCGTGCCGTTATCGACGAAATACAGCCCCAAATGCGTGAAAATTTAATGGAAAATGTTATGAAAAGAGTATGATCCTGCAAATGTAGCCGTGGATGCCATATCAATGATATTGTTTTTCATTATTAATATGACAAACCTTCCGCTATTGAATGAAATAAAAATCAAATGATTTTTCACAAAAAGCACTTGTTTTTCTTATAAATCAAAATGAAACCTCCAATTGGAAAACCCTCTACAATTATTTGAAAACTATAATTTGTGTCTAAAAATGAAGCCAACTAAAATAATAGAAATTATGGACGTTTTCTAATTTCCTGAAGAGCTATAAAAAGTATATGTTACATGTGGTTCAGAGTTGAGAGACCCTGATAAAGAATAAACAGAACTGTATTGTATTTGTGTGCTTAGCCTAGCAAATATTAGCCACGATATCGCTTATAGTGTGCTTGTTGAGCGAGAGTGACGGCGATGGTTGGCACATTCATGTAGAAGTAGGAGAATTGCGAATATGTATTAGTGTAAGTAGATGTATATTTGAGAAGAGTGGAGTTTGAGAGGGGAATAGTGTGCGATTCGTGGCAGAGTATGTTTGTTCGAGCGTCCGTAGGACTGTTTGTCCTCGCTCTCCTTGTTTGAAGAACGTCGGGATCCCAGTCTGTGCAAACTCCTCATTATTGCGAACGGCGTAAACAATATATAGTACACATACACACATAGAAATGCACAGACTCAAAGGCATACAAATCCAAGTAACTGTCTCCATTTTCTCCTTGCAAGTATAGATATATACGTGCGGGATATAATTGTGTCGTTGGGTTTAACGTCTATCTAAACATTTCTATACATCAATTTTGTAAACTTTAGCTTCGGAATTAACTGTTAAAAGGAAATTGCAAAACAGTGATTATAAATTTGAGAGGAGAATGGTTTAAAGGAAGAAAATTATCCGCTTCGTGGAATTTTCTCTTCATGCGAACATTTTCTCGTTTAGACGAGAAGTTTATAGTTAATATTTATTATTACAATGTGCAATTGACAACACAATTTCCGGAAAGAAAATTATCCTAAACGTTAAAGATGGAAATCTGTTATAAACTGGAAAGGATATTGTACTAAGTTAAAAAGATATATCTCGCTAATTAAGGTATTATATAGAGTCCCTTTTAACAAGATTCGCCCTTCATTCATTCTGCTTCAATTTTCCCTTCACAGGTCTGAAATTTAATATAATATACAACGGAGCCCTGCAGGGGTTATGCTTTTGAGTGCAATCCTGGCTCGACGTTTTCCGAATAACTCTGACACTCAATTTTACAACGAGCTATCATGAATGACTGCCTATTTACAAGCCGATCGCTGTAAATAGTCTGGGACCCTACCCTTTGCCTCGGGATTAATCTGAACCTTCGAATAATTTATAGTAAAGAGAATGCATCCTACTGCTTCTAACGTGTGAATCTAGGAGAATTTTTAGTTTTCCCTGAATATGTCAATAGATTTCATTGGAATTTGCAAATTTTGCATTATACATACCCAGGGTGACCGTTTTCATCGACGAAAATAATTCCCGGTAATTTTCCGGTCATAGACCTTTTCATTTAAGAAAATGATACTGCGCAAACGCGAAATATCCATAGTACTTCCGGGAGTTTCGAGCTATTTTTACCGAGAAAGTACATGGGCAAGGTAAATATTTACGGAAAAAAAATATTTCGAAAGAGTTTGAGTTAAAAAACTATGTACAAAAGAAATATCTGATATACCTGTAAAACATCTTTTGAAAAGGAAAAAGGTTGGTATTAAGGATTAGACTAATTTTATCTTTACTTCTATATTTAATAATAAGGTTGGATGATCAATAAAAGCGATTGCATTATTATTCGTCCTTTCAAATTTTGATTATCGCTCCATCGTTCAAGGCAAAAGCGAGAGTGACAACTTCAAGCACAATAAAGTCGTTGCTAGCCTAGTCGAGTTAGTTTTTTTTTTGTTTTGTTTTTTCGCTGGTCGATTCGCTAACCACTTTTGGGTTGGTGTAAAATTTGTTGGAGCTCTTATGCTCAAGAGTTTTGTAGTTGGAAATCGGCGGATTTATGTAAAAGTTAAAATTTAATTGTTCAAATAAAATGTGGTGTGAAATAGACAAATGTTATTACATTAGCCAATGGTTGCGCTCATAAGCGTTATTTCGAACCTGAACTTTTTGTAGACTCTAAAAAAAATGGCGATCCTCATTTCTACACAGTTGCTACAATAAAAAGTGCTGTTTGGAATTTCGAAATGTGATATGTGGGTGAGGTTATATGTGCGTAAGGACGAGTACTTTTGTCGTATAAAGAATGTAAAGAAAGATACTTATATTTGCTCTAAAAATAATTTTTTTTCCGTTTAATATTTTGTATGTCATAGAATTAAATTATCTGCGTTACTATAGAAATGCAATAGAGATAGAGAATAATAATTTTATATTCTCATTTACTATGATCTATTCATTATAAAGATTTGTTTACCATTTAAAAAAAATACATTTGTATAAATGCATTCACTTTTTTACAGTATAGAATTTTAAGAATAAGAAAGTCATTACCGAATAATTTATGACAAGTTACTGTGAAGAAATCACTCATTTATAAACATTATGTAATATAAATTCAGCGATTTCCTGGTAGCATCTTAAATACACCTTTTATTTCATACATCAGATACTTACTTCTTATAAAATAAAATCCACAAATTTTTATACTTTCAAATCAAAAACAAAATTAATTTTATTACTTTACATTTTTTCAGTTCACAGAAAGAGTTTTATATAAAAGTACAATTTTTCTATGCATTTCTCAATATCACTAATGTAAATATAACCTTCATACTACATACCGGTCAACAAGTTATTGCTTTTCTCCTTTAATGGACTGTTTTCTACATTTCAGCCATCTTTTTAATTGACAAAGGGTATTCTTCTCCACCTGTTTGTACAACAATTCTGCACCAGGAACATATTTTTCAGTTAGTTTTACTGAAAGGTTTGTTAATATCGTGTGCATTTTTCCAAAAATGAACTCGAAACATTTCAATGCGCGCGCAGTATCATGGTGTCGTCTAAGCTTCCGCTCTTAAATGAAAAGGTCTATTAAAAAAATAGTTTCCAATGAATAACAGTTAATGCAATGGGTTTTTAAAGTTTTAAAATACTTTTTACTTAATATTATAAAATGAAATTTCTCCTGGTATACCGAAATCATGAAATCATACGAGATGGACAATTGTTAAAGTCCCTGTCACAGTCAACAAGGAAAAAAACAATGGGCTCCAATAGGCGCAGTAGACAGCAACAGCAGTCTAAGGCTGCTTCACACTACTACACTCAAGTTGCTTGCTCGCTTTGCACAAATAAGGCGGGAATTTTAAAATCCATAATATAATATATAAATAAACCACTTTATATAAAACATTTAAAACAAATTAAAATCGTTTTTTATTAAAAATTATCTGTTATATGTTCAATATTTTCACGAATTCTCAAAGAGCTTTAGCCAGTTTTCCTTAGCTTTAGTCTGGCAACGAATAAGAAAATAGATACAACCCTAATAGACGCGTCGCGCTCTTTTATAGAAACATCCTACATAACAATAAAAGTCTTATATTAATGTTATATTAAATTTAATATACTTTTATATTAATTTTATTAATATTGTGCATTAATCTCAACGCCTACAGTAAAAAAGTCAAAATCTAGCATCAACTATACACGCAGAAAAAATATTCGTAAAATTTACAGGAAGTTCTGTATTTATAATCACAATTTGATTTTTCAGTTTTTGCAACAAGTTCAGTTCAATCAACAGTTTTTTTGTGCGTTTCACCTATCTACCTGTAAAATCTACTGAACTCGGATTTTTCATGTTTTGTAGATTTTACTAAAGGCTAAGTGAAACATACAGAAAATCTATTGATCAAACTGAACTTCTTAAAAATCTACTAAAAAGTTAAGTTGTAAAAATAAGTAAAGAAATTCCTATAAATTTTACGAATATTTTTAGTGCGTGTACCATACATTTTTGACTTAAATTCAAGCATTCAAAATGTACATCCAAAAACAACAAATAAGTTTTGACGTGCGTAAATAAATTTTTTTCTATATATAATATACATATGACCGCAACTTCGGGGTTTTATATAAAAGCCATGTGTAAGTCCTATTACACAAAAAAAAATTGTGGATCTATCTCCGTAATTTCTGAGTTATTTCAAACCGGATTCATATTATATTCAATTTCACAAACTAGCAATCCCGGCAAGGGTCTTGTCAGATTCCTTTTTCAAATAGGGTAAGATAGGGCATTTTCTGCACGGGTGACAATGAGATCATTGGTTTCAGATTCTCACATTCCTAGCCTGAGTCTTTGATAGTTTAAAATGCGGTAAAGGACACTATAGGACTATAGACGTTCAATAGAATATCAGGATTGAAACGGGAGAAAGAGACTCTCAGGTTCTCGACCCAAAGGTCCTAAATAAAACTAATAAGTTCTCAAGTTGTTCGAAGTAGTCCGAGCCAAGTCTCCTTCTCTCTTTTGCCTTCCCTTCCCGCACACGCCAGAATTAATCTTGTAACACGATTCGTAAAGTGTCATGCTCCAATTTTCTTCTGCTCTTCTATCTCATACGCCTCGTTTGATGGGGAGATCGCTCGCGTAATCCGGATATAGTATCCCATGTGCTGCTGACACTTTCAGAGGAGATGACTCTTTAAGCTTCCTCATCTTTACGACCACTTTAATCTTCGTGGGACTAAAGCTGTAAGAATCCAGCTAATTAGACCGAGAGGAAACTTGGCAAGATAAGTTACTTTCAATGCTTCACTTCATCATCTTATAAAACTTTATTTAACTTGAAAAGCAAAAGTTTCAACTTTTTAAATCTTAATCTTCAAGCATCCGAGTTTGCTGCATCATTCATTTTAAAAACATCAAACTTAAGATTTCAAATGAAATCACCGTTCAAAATATACTAGAATATTTGAAATGCTTCAAACCTGAATGAGATAAAATGTGTAAAGCACTTATCTTTAAAAGCACTGCATAAGAAGTAAACTCGTTCGGATTTGTCAGCATCGAACGTTAAAATTATTTAAAATCGAAAAAAAGCATACAAATATCTTGCTGGACAGAGGCATATACACTGTTAGAAATTTCTACCGTAATTTCCCGAAACACGTGACTAGAGTTTTATTCGGTTAGTTTCGTAAAATTAGGATAAAATGGGCGTTTAAACATTTTTTGAATTCAGTAGTATTGTATTTCTTAGATCGCATAATCGTCATAGTTGTTTCCAGATTTTTGAACTTCATTTAACATGTTTTATTAATGAAAAGAAATAAGTATATTCAAACGTGCCAGAATTGGCGCCATAACGCCCTCGGCACGTGACGTATAGGCGTGACGTCATTCCGTTTCTGCTGTCACATTAATATATGACAATGTCACTAAAAGTACAGATTAAAGATTAATTATATTGCAAAATAAATAATGAGTGCGGAAAAGAAATATATTTATCGGTGATTTGTACCGAAACGTGAGAACAATTCCAAAAATGCTCCAACGAAAGTGTTTGTGAGTGTTCCGGAAAATCCTAAACGTCGAAAATTATAGTTCAGTCTAGCTCGACGTAGCGACACACCAACAAAATCAAATTTGTACTGCTGTCAAAATTATTTAAATGTCAGTTTATGCATAATAATTGTAAATATGAAAGCGAGAAAACTGTGGAAAACATTTATAACCTCATTTATATGTTGCGTACCTTGACATTATAAAAAATTTCAAAGTATTTAAAACCCTTTTCCTGCTTTGCAACTTATATCCACAACTTCATCTTCATTTATAATAATTTGAACGTTGTAATTGGCATCGCGAATTTTATGTTCAGGAAAAACATTGCATTTTATTGTGCGTAAATCTCTTGTTCTTTTCAAGCAAACATAACCTATTGCAGAATTTCCGTAACTGTCTCGACAGGTCCTACGAAATAATCATTAAATTAACAAATGGCTAATTCAAAAAGGTTTAATTCAAAAGGTATTATAAGTATTTCACTATTAACGTGCGGAAAATTGCGTGAATCTGCATTTTGAAATCTACGATCACCCATGATCCGTCAAACGTCGACAATAGTTTAATAAACAAACAGCAATGACACGAAATGCATGTAACAGCTGTGTTAGATTTTGATACTACTCACGGAATGACGTCAAACCAATGAGAGAACTTTTCGTGATGACGTCACTAGCTTTCAAATATATGTACTTTCATTCGAAAAATAAAAATATTTCCAGGGGATGGAAAATCTTAAAAATCTAGATTTATGTTATTAATAACGTAAATCTTAATTAAAGTAAAAAAAATATATTATTAAAAATGTGAAATGTGAATTTTAGAAAATTCAGTTACTTTTCAGTCAATTCAAGAAACAATTTCCAAAATTTCAGTTACAAATTGTGGAATATTCTGATATTTCTAATTTTATGATAAATTTTATAAAAATTCTGTTACAGTTTAGTAATTTTAAGACACATTTTATGAAAATTCATTTGGGTTTTATAATATTAAGAAAAATTTCAGAAAATTCAGTACATTTTTCGCAATTTTAATATACCTTTTTTAAAAAGAATCATAATTGTCGTTAAATTTCACGTTACCTTTGTAACATAAAATTTTTGTAAATTTCCGAACATTTCTAACAGTGTAATACTGATGATCACTTGATCACAGTAATTTTCCGTTTTAAATTTCGCAATGATCATTAAGTTATTTGTCCATGGGACGAAAATAATATTTGTACAGCTTTTGTATGCAAACAGTACTGGCAGCCCTCTAGACCTTTAGAGCGCCAATAACAGATCCCTGTGTCAACTCGGTCAAGCGCCATGAGTAATGACCCACGAAGCAAAAAAGCCGGATGCTCTGCTCGCTATAAAAAACTCTAAATCATTCGTGAACTTTTCCACTTTCCAGACCACTTGAACCTTATTTTGAGAAGTTACCATCTCATTTCATCAAAAAAATGAACGTAATCAATTGTTTTTATAGACAACAAGAGGATAGAGAACAAGTATTTTGTGGTGTCTTTTTCAATCAAAAAACTTTTCCTAATCGACAAATTATTATCGATAAAAAACGTTTATGGCTCACAACTACATGATAAAATAGATCAAATACTACAAAAAGTCCAGTTAAAACAACCGGAATTCCGGTTAGGCCATATTTGAAATTATTTTCTGGTTTAAATAAATAGAAATTCAGGTTATTTTTACCAGATTTTTTAGGAATTACTAGAAAATTTGTTTGAAATAACAGGTTGCCATTTTGCATAAATTTCTTTCAAATTTTTCTTGTATTTGTAAGTAATCATTCGTAATTTGTAATAGTAAATTAACTTTATTTCCATTTCTTTTTAATAAATTAACTTTGACATTTTATAGGAACATATTTTTCATAAATATCGTTATTATCATAAGTATAATATAACACATTATTTAATAATAAGTAATAAATTTGAAAAGCTGATAAAAAATTAATTTGCAATATTTCTGTTTATTGCATTGAAATTTATTTCAAACTTCGCGCCAGATTTGCATAAATTTTGCATTTAATGATGGACGCAACCTTGAACAAACTTTTCAGAAATCTGTCAAGATAAAAAAATTTTGCATGCACGGAGAAAAATGGATATTGAAAAGTAGATATTCAAATAGGAGATATTCATCCATAATATCTAGATATTGACACGCAATATTAAAATTTTTTTTTCAATATATAAGATTTTTCCGAAAAGTAACATTTGATATTCAGATTCAATAGTTTAGATATTGAAGCATAAAGTGCGCGCGCATATATATAAAGGTCATGTGATCACTTTTTCGCTCTCATCGAAATCTAAGTGAATCTGAGATTGACATGCTTACATGCTAGATAAATTTTGAAAGTTTATTAAAGTTTCCTTAAATTCTAATAAGTGTTTCTAATGGAATAAAAGTGATCGGGTCTTTAACTGGAGATGCAGTAAGTAAAACATATAAGTTATATATTTTCTCTATATGTGGTTTATAGCCGAGAATGAAATCTAACCTTAGTGTTAAGGTTAAGTTTCTAACAAGAACATTAGATTAATTTTAGACATGCCAGATAATGAAAATATTGTTCAAACATCTATATTACTTTTACAGAAAAGAACATAATATAATATAATTTGACTTTTTTCTAAAAACTGAATATGTAGTTATTTTATAACCTTTAAAATAATTTTTTGAGTATCTTAGGCATTGAGCTGTAACATCTATAACTTACCTTTTCAGTATACCTGATATTGATGTTAAATATCTGAGATATTCAACTTTAGTACCTCAGACATTCAAGTTTACTAACGAGGATATTCAGAAGTTTAGTATCTTGAATATTCATTTTTAATATCTGAGATAATCAAGCTCAATATCTGAGATACTGGTGGTTAATATCTTTTTTTGAATATCTGCAGGCATTGAAGTAGAATATCTAAATGTTTGTCAAATAGTTGAATGCTACTGACATTGTGCCTCAATATCTAGATATTATGGGTCAATATCCATTTTTCTCCGTGTGCAAAATGTGTACCGAAAATCGGATTTTCAAAAGAGGCGCTATGAAAAACGAATTTTTCAATTTCAACTGTAACAATAGACGTGCGGTATGATTATATGTCGGTATTTACCGACTCAAACACTAAAGGGTATATATGTATACACATGTATACATGTTTACACGCATAAAAGGCAAGACAAATATTCATTTTCCACAACGGTACATATATTTTGGGCGGTTATTATCTTTCTATACATTTTCATTGTTCGGATTATACTTTCTGCAATTTTTACCAAATAACAGATGCGAACATAACCTTCAGAGCTCGTCAGCCCTCATTAGTATCAATTTACTAGAATCCTAATTGTCATGGGTATCACGGAGTTGAATAAAGCTTATGGGAGTTACAAAACGGAATTACGCTAAAATTGAAATCTAGTTGAAGGCGAGACTAAATTCGAGGGCTACTCACTCGCCGTGTTTCCCACAGAGACCGCAATATGCATTGGTAATTACACGAGATGAATTACGCCGCGAAATGAGCGAACCGTGTTACGTGTAATTGGCGCGTATTATAAATCTCCATTGTGCAAATACTGTGTGAATCAGAGCCTTGTATTTTCCTCTACACCAGCTTTATTGACCATACACCTGTAAGAAATTCAATGGTCCAATTAGCAGCTTCAAGTGTCTGTATCGCAATTTACAATCACAATTTTTCAAACCTATCAAACTCCATTAAAAGTTGTTAATACAACATATCATTGAAACACGTCAGTCTAATTATATAAATAAAAGAAAAAGCAAGACCATAATTAATTACTAAAATCCAAAAGAACGTTAAATTAAATACATTTAAGAATATCTCCACGAAGAAACCCAAGTTGCAATTTATTGCTAAATTATATGATAATTTACTATAGATTGTATTTAACTTTACTATAACCTATACTAACGTTTTAAATCATTTTTCGAATCTTTGGAATTTTGACTCAGAAAATTCAAATAGCTAAAAAGAGGTTACTGTAAATTAGTCAATTTTCACTGATTACTTTAGTGGAAATCAATTGATTTAACAGTGAACAATACTTTTTTCATTGATTCAATCAGTGAAAATGAACTGATTTGACAGTGAAAAATATTTTTGCTCTGATGAATCAGTGAAAAGGAAAATTACTGATTCAATCAGTGAAAATTTGACTGATTCAGATTTAGAGAGTAGATTTTTAATATTCAACTCTAAAGAATTTGAAATCTTTCTGTGGAAAAAATTTCGAACTCAACTAAATAATTTGAAATTCCTAATATTTTTTAGAATTATCATTATAAAATAAAACATATATTGCTATGGAAATTTTCTCCGTGTGTATATAATTTATTGTGAAGGGCATTTTACTTAAATGATTATAGATATATTTAGCTTTTGTTTCCATTATTATAGTTTTCTGGAGAACGCTTCCGATGTTTAAAGAGAATTTAAAAGGAGTAAAAGTATGTTTTAAAAAAGGTGCTATGCACAAAAATATTTTGAAAAAGTATATGATTTCTATACTCTCTAAATCTGAATAAGTCAAATTTTTATTGATTGAATCAGTGATTTGCCTTTTCACTGATTCACCAGTTAAAAAATATATTTCACTGTTAAATCAGTTGATTATCACTAATTGAATCAGTGGAAAAAATATTTTCACTGTTAAATCAGTTAATTTTCACTGAAGCAATCAATGGACTTTGACTGATTTACAGTAACCTCTTTTTAGCTATTTGAATCAGTCAAATTCCACTGATAATCAGTAAATTTTGACTGATTTATATTTAGAGAGTAAAGATTTTAAAATATTTCAAATAAATATTTAAAGAATTTGAAAATCTTTCTGTGGAAAAAATGACGCTTTCGACTGCAAAAATTTCAAACTCAACTAATTAATTTCAAATAAAATTAACTTTTTATAAATATATTAAAATTTAATTAGATCCAAACGAGCGATGTAACTTTAAAAGAGGATAATTCAAAGTAAAATTTTCATTCAAAATTAAGAATAAATATCTCAGCTTAAAGTCAATTCCACGAAAGGAATGAATAGCAACGATGCTGAGGTGGGAACAATTTGACACACAGTTTTGAAGGAAAAAACCGGTAAGTGGAAGGATGAGGGAGAAACGAAAAATACAGACAGACGAATCTCTGGGATAATCGGAGTTGAGGGACCCGATGACAATGATCTGTAAACAGAGTTGATGCCCAACCAACCGGATACTGGACCTGGTCTAGGTCACATTTTCAAATGTTTTAATAAAGCCCCCACCTGTATTTACCTTGTCTGCCCATATTCTATTATATTTTCGATCATCTCTTCTCTCCTCTCTCGAAATACTGGCACAAAACGAAATGTTTTGGTCCTGAAGTGTTAATAGGATTAGTGGATTTAAATACGAAAAGTTGAGGGTGTAAATCCACTCATATTTCCATAATAAAGGTATTAATTCAACTCGGTGTGTAAATGTGTAAGAAACAAATTATTTAAAGAATTTGAAATCTTTCTGTGGAAAAAAAGACGCTTTCGACTACGCTGGGATTCGAGCCCAGGTCTTTTGATATACTGGAGCAGCGAAATAATTCTTAATTATAATACAATATTAGAAATTTCTGTATTAAACTTTTATGACATGTAATGGAAGTTCTTTTCAGTAACGTATATTCAATTTAAAAATGTACACTAGGTAGAGTCAATCTAAATATTCGCCAATCTTTATAATGATTTATAAAATCGACAAAAATAGATCTATTATTAATTCCTGCGAATTTTAAAGAAGGCTTCTAAGCGTAATTTATAAAAATAGTTCAGTTAAAATTTTTTACTTAACAAAAGTTATTTAGATTTTTATTTTTTGTTGTCTCTTCACAAAAAAATTACAATTCTGCAATTCTATTCGGGTTGGTTTTAATAAAAAAAAATTATTTGGAAATTATATTATTATGAACAATGATAGTTTAAATCTTTATAAAACTCACCCAAATAGAATTGCAGGGAATCCTTTAGAGAATAAAATGAGCCCTTGATCATTAGAATTAAATAAAAATTGTAATTTTTTTGTGAAGAGAAAACTAAAAATTAAAATCTAAATAACTTTTGTAAAGTAAAAAATTCTAACTGGACCATTTTTTATAAATTACACCTAGAAGCCTCCTTCAAAATTTGCAGGAATTAATAATGGATTTTCAAATTAATTAGTTGAGTTTCAAATTTTTGTCACTGCCTACATTATCGGAGGACCACTAGTCGCGTATCAGAAAGGATACGTTGTGGGCTCGAATCCCAGCGCAGTCGGAAGCGTCTTTTTTTCCACAGAAAGATTTTCAAGATTGGCGAATTTTTAGACTGACTGTACCTAGTGTACATCCTTAAAATACTTTCATCATCAAAAATGCAAACTTTTATTTCAATTTTAATGAATATGTGTATATATAATATCATAAATATTATATATATAATTATTATTTTATTATATATGTTATATATATTTTGATTCAAAAATTATTAAATTTAATATGAATGTATATTAATTTTTCATAATATACAAATCTATTAATTTTCATTTACCACTTGTATATTAAAGTCTATTAAAATAAAATTAATAAGATTCTTAACAGTGTATTTCCTGCAATTTCTCATTTTAATTTTATTTTTCACCATGAATCATAAAACTGTAAATGTTTACAAAAATGACAGAAAAATTCACTGACCCGCTTTTTAACGATTCGCATACATTTGTAAGGAAATAAAATATGCAAGCAAAATAAATAATAAAAAGCGCAATTGGAATCGAGTTTGACAAAGAGACCCGTCAAAATTATCGGTTCTCTTGTAAATAATGAGATAACCAAAAATTGATGCCCATATCGCTCTTCTCGATATATATTTGCAATTTTGGAAATTTTCTACGAATTAGATATTTTATTACTGACAAAATCTACGTCATAGTGGATAATGCAAATAAAAATTACAATTAATCCGCCTGCAATAAAAATAAAATTATTTATAACCGAAAAAAATACATGGTGCAGCTTTCGAAGCCTTCACAAATTGCTTTTATCTTGCGACTCTGGTCTCATATCGATTTAATCCTAACTTAGCGAAGTTAAAAAGTCCGCTCTGTTGTGCACTCAGTTACAAAGTACACATATATCAAAGCATTATTAATACAATGTGCGCCTTGTTATTTTATTTGTGCTTGTAATCTATTCACATAAGGATAAGAAAAATGTATAAAAGCTGTTGGGAGTATGCAACGTCACACAAAATATTGATATACTGTCAATAAAAAATCGTGTTTTTCCATTCATCACATATATTTGCAAAACATCACGGAATTCTGTTAAAATTAAACGAAACATACATATTTTGGTTGCGAAAAGTTGCTCAGTTTTATTCGCTGGTCTTTGATGAAGTATCGACTCTTTCTAGTGGCGTAGCTAGGGAAAGTTCCCTCAAAAATTTCTGTCTAGATAGAACAACCTTCAATTAGAACCATTTTCACTCTTGTGAAACCACTTAGAACATTGTAGAGAAACATCGAAACAATAACTATGGCTGGCTAAAATGAATATTATTTATATTTTTACTTATGAATTTTATATATATATATATATATTTCAGCCCATATGATATTTCTGCCGTCCAAAGCATAAAGGTCGTTAACTGACATTTTTCGCGAAAATTACTTTTTTATATCATTCGATTTTTGAAGAAATTTCGCGTTTTACTGTGTTTTCCATTTTAAAAAATCCAAAGTACGATAATTCAGATTCAATTAGATTTTTCGAACTAATTGTTCTTGTCTTGTAATTCAAGCGAGCTCCGGAACCGTTTCCCAAAGAAAAGAGTCAATCTACAATATATATTATATATTTATCTATTTCCATATAATTTATAAAATTATATTTCATAGATTGGAAAACTTAAGTAATAAAATTGGAAGTTAGAAAATCAAGAATTTTTATGCATCTATTCCTTGATGAAAAGCCGTAAGTGCAGTTACGGCCTTTTTGACGAGTATTTCCATTCGAAAAAATGTAACTAAATAAACTAATTGTTGCAATTAAAAAAATCAATTTTTTAAAGAATTATATTAAGCATACCTTACTTGTCTTAGACGGTTTTACAACAAAAAAAAATAATGATTTTTTCACTTGATTCTGAAAGAAAAAAGTTATTCTTGATTTTCTCGAATTCCAGTCGAATGTAGTTAACTACCTTTATGCTTCGGACGGCAAATTTATTCGAAGTTATAGATTCGTTTCTCAACTCGGACAATAAAAAAAGGAACATTTAATGGTAAGTGCACTAAAAAGATAAAGAAGAATAAAATACACGATTACCAATAAGAAAAAAAAATTCCACTCAGAATTAACAGGACGAGATGATTATCGCCGTAAATTCACGTATAATAAATGTTAATTTCATGTGACACAATAATTTGCTTAATGGGCGTGGTGAGAGGTAACTGTTGCAATAATAATCAAGTAAATATTGTCACAGTTAACGCGGAGCCAATGTACGAATGTACACGACGATAAATAGTGCACGATCATCGATACTATTGACAGCAAAACGTTCATTACTAAGATTCAATTGTCATTTCGATGAAACTACTTGGTTTTTAGACTTTAATACTGTCACAATAACAAGACATTTAACTTTATTCAAACACTAGACTTTAATGGTAAAAACCAATTTTAATTACTTTTTGCATATAATTCAAAATCTCAATATTTAAACCTGGAGGTATTAATATTGAAGGTCTATTATCTTATAAAAGTATATTTGAAATAAATGTTTAGCTAAATCTGCCGATTAGGTTAAATTAAAAAGAAATACAATTCCAGTGCAAAAAAATACGAATAACAAAAAGAATAAATTGAAGCCAGGAAAAAAATAAGTACCGGGTGTCGAGCAGCAGCTGCGACGGCTTGGGCACTCGGATACATCTTGCTCCAAAAAGTAAAATTTTCCTTTGGGTTTTAACTGCATCCGCTAAGAAACTTCTTTTTTATTAAACTAGAATTTTCAACTAGAAACGCGTATCCTATGTTCCAGAACACAGCACAGCCGGCACACGCATTTTACTCATGACACTATCACCATAAAACTTTTGAAAATAAGAGAAATTTGAATCCACCACACTAGACACTTTGTATAACGTAAATAGGAATGTGTAGGTGTATAATGTGCACCGGTTCACTTAACTTGAGACACAAAACTTGGCAATCAACTCTCGTGTAAACAAGAAAATGGAAAGACGAGCGACAAAGCGGTCTCTAGAACGGTGGCCGGATAGCAACTAATCAACCCCAGCGCTGCCAAGGGGAAGCACTGACGGTGGAATAAGCCGCTCGACTCCCCACCACTAACATTATACCACGTGGTTTCTCATTCACTATCCCTTTTCCGCCAACACTCCTTGCCGCTCCAACTCAAAAGCCTTCCGTTCCTTTTTCGCGCTCAGAGTACTGCTTCTTTCCGATTGGATATTTTTTTTTTACAGAGACGAATCGAAAGCTAAGATACACTGTAAAAAAAGTGGTTGAAAATTACAAGTCGGTTTGTAATCGTTTTACTATGATTAATGGGTTAATTTTACAAGTTTTTGATAAACTTGTAGCCATTAACTGTGGAATTTAATAATAGTTATATTAATTTCATCCTAAAACTGTAAAATTACTATGATTAATCAGTGGACATGAAGATAACTACGATTAGTGTGGTAAATTTCAACCATACTGTAACCGAGATTATTGTGCACGTTTGCAAGATTTCTTTAAATTCACTAAATGTAATGTAATCCATATTGCAAGGAAAGTGTAAAATAGTAGAATGACGGGAATTTTACCACAATTTATTTGTAATTCCGCCGGCTGACGCCTGTTTTCATTACTATTCACAAGATATAAAATATTTGTTTCTTCTGTGTAATGTGATATGCAAATAAGAAATACGGTAAGTAAAAAACTTCCCTGTTAAGTTTGTGTAGAAATAGGGTTGTCACGAGGCCGCACAATTAGAGATTATGCTGCTTGTAAATTTTAAGGTTATGTATGTATTCAAATTAATTAGGTGAGTTTGAAATTTTTGTCACTGCCTACATTATCGGAGGTTCACTAGTCGCGTATCAGATAGGATACGTTGTCGACAGGTGACCTCGTAGACTATTTCAAACTCTTATATCGCAAATAATGCAATTGAATTCAAATATTTCAAGAATTTTAAAATCTTTCTGCGAAAAAAAGACGCTTTCGACTGCGCTGGGATTTTCACAATTTGTCGTAATTTCTTAGATTTTTTTTATTTTTATATATTTTTTTATATTTTTCAATGTTAAAATCCTTGTGATAGCCTAGCGCATGCGCAATGAAATACACCTTTGCCATTTTACACTGAGAGTTGAATTTTACATCGGGAACGTAAAAGTACACTATTTGAAAATGATGTTACGGGAATTTTCATCTCCGAATGTAATTTTCAACATTCCAATTACTTTCACACTATTTTGGTAATATTACCTCGATTAATCAGAGTTATCTGTATGTCTACTAATTAATGTAGTAATTTTCAATCATTTTTTTTACAGTGTAGCCTAGTATCAAACTGATATTTAAAATTTCTAGTCAAACTTCCAAACATACGATTTTGTCTTATATACTCACTGCAACTCAATCGGAACATAAAAAAGATTTCATACGATGTTGTTAATAATTGGCTTTAGGGTCCAGAAATGATAACTCAGGAAACTATTTCAAGTCCTATTACACTTTATGGCCCCCTTTTGTCGCACACGGAAAAAAATAGTTCAATAAAGTTTATAGAACTGTTCAAAAGTTGGAGATAGAAGCATTCACGGAACCGAGGAATGTTTCGTATTTTATCCTGAAAAATTCTGTAAATTTTCAAGAACTGTTCCGTAAATGCCTGTATCCCCAACTCTTTAACAGTTCTATAAACTTTACTAAATTTTAAAAAATTGTGCGATTCTAATAAATCATGAATCATTTTTTCAGAGAAAAGATTTCCTACAACTTCACCGTTTTTGATTTTTTAAAATAAATTCTTGAATGGCTGAAACCATTTAAAAAACATTTTTCGAAACGAAATTTTTATAAACAAATTGCTGAATTTGATAATAATTTATTCATTTCCGAAAATTAGAAATGGTTAAGTTGTAGGGAATTTTTTTCTTGTAAAAGTGATTTCTAACTTATTAAAATCGCATAATTTTTTAAAATTCGGTAAGAAGCGATAAGAAAAAAAGTTGGGGCAAAAATAAAATTTATTAATAAAATTATTTTTCTGTATTTTAAATTTTTTTCATGGAAATTAATCGTTTTTCATCCAAAATAGCCCTTCAATAATAATATTGCTATTCTTGAAAGCAAAATTATCTATTTTTGCCTGAGGTCTAATTTTCGTGGACCAACTACCTTAAGAAATTCGAAACGTTTGTGGTGATCTTTAGGAGTCGAGAGCAGCGTGTATTTTTTGAATGAAAATATTTTTGTTATATCAGCTTTTCGGACAATCCATTTTAGATTGAATTTGCAAGCAAGGCTTTACAGAAATATAAATTATTAAAATAACCTTCGATCTTATTTCATCACTAAACGTATTCAAATAATTCAAATTTAAAGAATTTTGAAATATTTCTATTGAGTAAAATAAAATACTTAGATATGATAATGTCACATTATGATGTGAATGTCACATAATGATTAAAGAAATTGTCTGAGGGAATTATTATAACAATCTCTCAGTTTGTAACTATATCATACTATATTGCATAAGGTTAGTTCATTTTATTTTAAAATTCCAAATGTTGATGAAATTGAAAAATTTAGATATCCCTTTGTCAGAACACATGTGTTTTTTTCATAAAACTAATATTTGAACACTGGCATGCTTATAAGCAATGTATTTATAATTTACGTTTATATTACAAGTTTATTGGCTACATTTCAATTTTTTACTCTAAATGTTTTATTACGTGTTTTTATGAGAAGTTATTATTTAAAACAATATTTGAACACTATACTGTTCGAAATGTTCGAAAATTTACAAACAAATTTTATGTATTATTATATTTAATTTATATTTATGTATACTATGTGGTGACGTAAAATTTAACGATATTTATAATGTTTTTAAGTAAAGGTATTTTGAAATTGGAATAAAAAATGTACTGAATTTTCCAAATTTTTTTTAATATTATGGAAGTCAACTGAATTTTCATCGAATGTATCTTAAGACTATCAAACTGTAACAGAATTTTTATAAAATTTCGAAACTGTAACTGGGTTTCAATGCGTGTTGTGCATACCGACTGCTTCATTTTGATTTGCAAGCTATAAGATAAGTTTTTGATTTTTATACCTTTCATTATTATTGTAATCTCCTATATTTTAATCTTTAAATGAAATTTTGAATTAATCTTTTTATTTATGGCACTGAAGAGGGCCCCCACATGTGGCCGAAACGTTAGCCTTCCTTTTTCAATTTAGGGAAAAACGTATCATAGTGAAAATTTTTCGCAGCGAAATACTGAACTTTAGATGAAATATATGTATAATGATTTACTATAGATTGCATCAAACTTTACCGTAACCTATACTTGAGTTTCATGTAATTTTTCGAATGTTCAATATTTTGGCAGTGGAAAATTTCCAGTTTGTTAGGAATAATTACCACTGCACCTGGATTTTTCCTACTCTCTACATTTGAATCAGTCAAAATCTACTGATTTTATCAGTGAAATTTGACTGATTCAAATAGCTAAAAAGAGGTTACTGTAAATCAGTAAAATTTCACTGATTATTTCAGTGAAAATTGACGGATTTGACAGTGAAACATATTTTTTTTCACTGATGAATCAGTGGAAATTAACTGATTTAACAGTGAAAAATATTTTTGCACTGATGAATCAGTGAAAAGGCAAATCACTGATTAAATCAGTCAAAATTTGACTGATTCAGATTTAGAGAGTAGATTCCTAATATTTTTTTAAATCATTAATATATATTGCTATAAAAAGTTTCTCCGTGTAGTGAAATTATTTGAACCAAGCGTAGAATTTGTTATACTTTCCACTTTTATGTTGGTTTCCTCAGTATATCTTTAATTTCGTTAAAAATCTATTTTATCAGTAGAGAGCACAAATTCTTATATAAATGAAATTATAGAAACCACGAAACTTCCCTTTCTCTCAACACATTCACCATGGCAACCCTCTACATCTTATACTTATACGACCTTCCACTCTCTGCATCCCACACTGAGAAAACTGGAGTGTCAACCTAAACATTTGGAGGGTGAAGCAGACTATATTTGAGGTTAAACTATAGGACAGCCTTCTAGATAGTGTAACTTATTACCTGTGAATTGTTAAAATAAGATGGTCAACTTGAATACTTTAGAGGGAAAAGTTGATCATCGCAGAGAGAAAAATAGATTATCGAAGAAGGAAAAATATACTATAATCTACCTCTATGGCTAACCTCAAAACTATTACATTTAAGCTTTCACAATTATTATGTTATTATAGCAAGTGAAATAGGTACTCGCCAATTAGTTGGCAAAAATAACCCTCGTGACACTTTAACACGTAAAGGACGCGAAACCGGCAATGAGGTTAGAGTCCACGCTGGTGATATTGGAGGAAAAATAGGCGAACCCACGTGACTTTACAATTTTGGCGCGTATTTCGCCAATCGACACTCTTTATAGTGATTCTGACACTCTGGTAACAGTTAAGCAGAATATCAAATGAGTGTCTCCCTGACGAAAAAGAAAAATTTCGGAAAAAGTGTTGTACTATCTAGAAGTTCAGACTAACTATCTACATTTTGACACTCAAAGTTTGACACTCCAGTTTTCTCAGTGCAAGCAGTTACTATACCACTTTGTCCTTTCCTGCACTAAACTCGATGTCACTTAATCTTGGCTTCATTCGCTGTCACTAAAAGATATTCAGACATGAAATATTTGAGTAAAAGCAGATTTTAACAAAATTAACCATCAAGATAAATAAATCATTGTATCGTACGCATATTGCACTGAGAAAACAGTTTCTTTGCATCAAAGAAACATTTCTTTGATACACGGTCAAAGAACAAATTTCTTTGAATTAAAGAAAGTTTTCTTAATTCAAAAAAAATTTCTTTGTTCCAAAGAAATAAATTTTTTTACGTTAAAAAAAATTTTATTGAATCAACAAAACTTTCTTCAAATAAAAGAAATTTTTTCTTGGGCCGTATATCAAAGAAATATTTCTTTGATTCAAAGAAGCTGTTTTCTCAGTGTATCTTCCTGAAAATTTGCAAAGTATGTACAAGAGAAGACGATAATAAATGTCTGCTAACTTCGTTTGAGTAAAAATTTTGCCATATTTTTCACAGTTATACTGAGAAAACAGTCTCTTTGAATCTAAGAAACATTTTTTTGATACACGGTCAAAGAAAAAATTTCTTTGAATTAAAGAAAGTTTTCTTAATTCAAAAAAAATTTCTTTGTTCCAAAGAAATAAATTTTTTTACGTTAAAAAAAATTTTATTGAATCAACAAAACTTTCTTCAAATAAAAGAAATTTATTCTTTTACCGTATATCAAAGAAATGTTTCTTTGATTCAAAGAAATTGTTTTCTCTGTGTATCTTCCTGAAAATTTGCAAAATACAAGAGAAGACGATAATAAATGTCTGCTAACTTCGTTTGAGTAAAAGTTTTGCCATATTTTTCACAGTTATACTGAGAAAACAGTCTCTTTGAATCTAAGAAACATTTTTTTGATATACGGTCAAAGAAAAAATTTCTTTGAATTAAAGAAAGTTTTGTTAATTCAAAAAAAATTTCTTTGATCCAAAGAAATAAATTTTTTTACATTAAAGAAAATTTTATTGAATCAACAAAACTTTCTTCAATTAAAAGAAATTTATTCTTTTACCGTATATCAAAGAAATGTTTCTTTGATTCAAAGAAACTGTTATTTGGGTGTGAAGTTATATTAAAGACACACATGCAGGAAAAAGATTCGTAAAATTTACAGGAAATTCGGTATTTATTTTTAGAACTTGACTTTTTAGTAGATTTTACAAAAATTTCAGTTAACAAATTTTATAAATGACTGTTTCTGTACGTTTCACTTATCTCCCAATAAAAACTACACTGATAGAAAAGAATGGCCGTTACAACGATATTTATGATTAATTTAACCTTACTTTATTGTTGGCATAGATACAGCAATATGGGATGTGTATTTTGATCATCCGATTATAGCTGAATAAATATGAGAAAATCAACCATATTATTGGTTGCTATAGCAATTTTTATTGCTCTTCTTCCCATATTATATTTCTGATTCAAACAGTTTCACTTACAATATTTCGATTGCTGTGTTTAACGTGTTCTATAGTACTGTATATGCTGTATATTATATTATAAATACAATTATAAATTCCCAACCTACAACCAAATGGCTAAAACTCCCGTACCATTTCTATCAGTGTAAACTTAGATTTTTACGTAATTTGTAGATTTTACTGGACGTTTAGTGACACGTTAAGAAAATCTGTAGATTAAACTGAAATCCTTTTATAAAGGGTTTGCCAATTTAGACGCTGTAAAGTAAACGTCAATTTGACAGCGACGCCATTATTATTATTTTTTTTTTTGACATCTCTGTATCCATTTGTTACTTGAATTCGTGATCATTTCGATCGGCATAACCGTCCAAATGAAACAACAATTGGTCGTTTGGTGCCTAAAATTTGAGACGAGAGGGCCCAAAACTCTCAGAAAGTCGCCGGTCACAAGAGTTGGGCATTTCATCAATTTCATTAATTTAAAAAATGTAGACTACTTTTTATGGGGGTTCTTGAAGAGTAAATCTTACGTCAATAAACCAGCGACAATTCAAGACCTCAAACATAACATTATCACACGGAAAAAAATGTGTAGCTGTCACAAGGATTCTTTAGGTTATATCAGACATATTTATGGTTAGGATAGTTAATAATATAGCTGGAACAGCGATATGTTTCTTTGTACCAGCTACATATTTTTTTTCGTGCACCGAAATTAGGGCCATCGAAACAACAATGTTAGAAAATGTCATCGGAAATTTTGACCATTGTATTGACGTCTGGCGAGCCATTAAACGTAGTGAATATTTGAGCGATATAAATAAATAAATAAATGGCATAGATGTATGCTCGAAATAAAATAGTGAACATGATTCGATTCATACTTAAACTTGTTTTAATTTGCGTTTACTTTACTGCGTCCAAATTGGCGGACCCTTTATAAGAAGTTACAACATTTGAGGTTAGGAAATTGTGCTGGAAAGTATATTTTATAAAATATACTAAAAAATCAAGTTGTAAAAATAAACACCAAACTTTCTGTAAATTTTAGGAATCTTTTTAATTAAAAAAAAATCAATCTTCTTATATTTGTATTTATGAATTTATAATCAATGTAGAATATTACTGGTACTATCATCTTATAACCGAATGCAAATAAAATTTAAAAAATTACTGCTTACAATTGTCCATTTGGTTCTTCGATCGATTTTCTATGTTTGTGCCAAATTAACTTTTTATGGTGCAATACGCATATAGAGATAAAGTGTTTAAGTGATTAGAGCTCGAGTGACAAAAAATAGGTGAAAAGATCAATATAGTTTCATCGGATATCTTCGTCTTTTCAGAATTGAATTTGATCGATCTGGACAATCAGTCGAGTGTCTACAAAAGCTTTAGTCTACGCGGAAACGTCAAGTACATATCGTTCAAACTATAGTAATTAATTTACACAATTATAAAAAGTATATATATTGCAAAACTTTCATATGATGGGATTAGAGGTGTAAACAAACATATACCTATGTCAATATTGTAATATAGATATGCTTTCCTCACAATAAAATGTATCATGTGACTAAATTTTGCAACTGTTTTTAGTTTCGATATACGAAATAATGTGTCATTTATTATCAAATAAGCCAGTAGACAGATTGTTAAATATTAATTGTAAGCTTGTCTACCATATAAAATTCCAATATTTGTTTAATAATAATAATGAACAGGACTTATATCGACCCTTAGTTTTAATATTCAAATATTGTAGCCAACTAAGAACATCAACAATATTTGAATATTTGTTTAATAATTTCACATGTATGTTTATCCTTCTTCATTTATTCATGTTTATATAAGTTTGATTATACAGATATCAATTTTTCACTATCCTTTTAGACACTAGTTTTTCAAATTCCTCACCCAGAAAACAGTTTCTTTGAATCAAAGAAACATTTCTTTGATATACGATGAAAGTAAAAATTTATTTGAATTGAAGAAAGTTTTATTGATTCAAAAAAATGTTCTTTGATTCAAAGAAACAATTTTCTCAGTGTCCAGGGAAATTGTTTTCAAATGTCATGAGGCAGAAAAATTTCTGATTTAATTAGTGGCAATCAATCTGATATCAATAGAGTGTTATCCCGGTATCTCATAATAAAGTATACTTTCCCGAGTCGAAATATGGCGCTACTTTGACGCTCTTCGCACGCGTATTTGTAGGGGCTACGGGTTTGAAAGTAGAAGCTGATTCAATGCAATTTAGCCCCTCCTTAGCAACTCTTACAGGAACAAATTTCCAATTCTTCCTGAAGTAGAGGCTATGTAGGGGCTCATGTGAACCATGATAAACCCTACTTTACCACTCCACGTTCTCCCAACGCGGACTCTGCACATTACTGCGCAGACGTCACGCAAGGCACCTGATTGGTTGTTTTAAGCGCGTCATTTAAAATCCTTAAAATATCAGGTGTTTCTTGTTTATTATAAATAATGGTATTTTTACTTGTATAAATAACCATTACATCTGAACTAAGCAATTCCGAGCAAAAGATTGAATAATTCTCAGGATTTCTTAATTTCAATATAATAGTTGGTTATACAAGTCAAAATATCACTATTTATATTAAACAAAAATAAACATTCTATTTTTAGAATTTGAAGTCGCGCGGTGAAAAAAAACTGATCAAGCGCTTTGCACGACATGTGCATAATTAGTTTCAAAAACTTAAATTAACGTATTCTGAAGTGGAAATTAAAATTTGGAAATCCACATATTCCAATTTAGAAATATATTAAATTTAAGAATACAAGTAGTTGTAAGAAGTTAAATATATTATTGGTTTTATATTTCTGAGATTATAATTTATAAAGATTTTATAAAGCATTTTTATAAAGAAATAATTTTTTTATAAAGAATTTATAAAGATGTTAAAGTGTGTTCTTCATCTGCAGGAAGTTGTAGTGGCAGTGGTAAGAATGCGTCGCCTTCAAGACCTACAAAAGCAAAGATATAAATTATATTGTTACATAATTATTTTTAACCTTTGCAAAATACATGAGTGTACAGTTTCATGTTAAGTATTTCTGAAAATAAATTTATTTAATCTGAAGAAAATTCATACTTAATATTAATATTAAGAGTAAATTAACAATGTTCATCGGTGATACGTGCAAACTTTTCATGGTTTTCTCTCTGTATTTTTATAGAAAAAATTTTTTTTGGACATTTGTTTACAAATTTAGTTATTTAGACCGATTTTAAAGTTTTACACTTACAAATTTTTTACATCACTTTTACCACAATGTTCATCGGTGATACGTGCAAATTTTTTATGTTTTTCTCTCTGTATTTTTATAGAAAAATTGTTTTTGGACAATTGTTTACAAATTTAGCTATTTAGACCTATTTTAAAGTTTTATACTCACAACTCTTTTTCATCATTTTTTTACCACAATGTTCATCGGTGAAACGTAAAAAATTTTCTTTGTTTCTCTTCGTATCTTCATAGAAAAAATTTATTCTTGTACAGTTTTCACATTTTTTTGCAAATTATAGCTATTTAGATCAGTTTTATAGTGTCATATGTATAATTCATCTATATTGTTTTACCAAAAATATTTATTGGTTTGTACAGTTTCAATTTTTTCTGCAAATTTAGGTATTTAGACCGATTTTATAGTGTAACTTTCGCAATTCTTTTATATCATTTCCTACCACAATTTTCATCAGTCACACGAAAAAATATCAACAATATCGAATATTATTAAGAGTAAAATTGAGTTAAACCATTTTTCCACTGTATGAGAAATGTTATCAACTTTTATAAAATCATCTTGATATCATATTTATTTTTTGGTCACGATTGATGAAATGAATGCAGTATTTTTTCAGATTTTAATAACTTGTTAATAATAAGTAATTAAATTTTTTTGAATAATAGTTTGCAACTTTCACATTTTCTTTTTCTTACCTTGTTTGCGTGTCGCCTCCTCTTGTGTGTGTAACTTAACCTTCTTTCGAGCGTTTTTAAATCTAGAAGTGCCGTTTTTCGACGAGTTCCGCTTAATTTTTGCCTCCCTATATTTTCGTTTATTTGCAGCTATCTTGCTGATGTACTCTATGAGTTCCTTCTGTTCAACGGGAGGAAATTTTTCATTGACCCATTCTGTGAAAAAAAAATAGACGATGTTAATTTACTTTTCTTAAATGAAGAATAGTATATTACATTACAAGGGGCGAAACAAAGCGATTGCAATGAGTGTGAAGTTTGTTGCCCGAGTGAAGCGAGGGCTGCAATCACATGAGTTTCATTCGCTGTGTTTTGTTTCGAGTAATGTATACTACTTTTCATAGCAACTCTTGGGAGAATCTGATTGGCTGTAACTGTGGAGCGGACTGAAACAGCGACTTTCAACCCTAGGGTTGAAAATCGTAGTTTCAACCCGCTCTACAGGTACCGAAAATCGGATTTTCAAAGGAGGCGCTATGAAAAGTAATTTCTATCTGCAAATGTGGATTTTTACCTAGTAATCCATTAAATAATTTAAAGTCGATGGGGGGTCGGCTTGTTCTTTTTCCAGTGCTTGAATAGTTCGCTATACTGGAACCGTATACTTCGAGGATTGTCTCGCGCACCAGGATCTTCCAATTTTTTGTTCGTTCTGCCAGCAATTCTAAATAAACTTTTTTAGTTTTTGTTAGATAAAACCCACAGTTTGGCGATATTTCCTCCTACAACGAAATGCAATGTAAAACAACAGAAATAATTCTATCAATATCAATTTTCGAAAATTATGTACTTACCATTTTTTCATCGGGTTTAAAATAATAATCCGGTATCTACATAAAAACAAATGCAAAGTATTTATTATATTCAGATTGAGTGCATTATCATAATTGTGGACTATTTATATTACCGAAATCAGTTGCTTCGATTGCTCATCCACTCTTTTCTGGTTTTCATATGAGCGTTTCATCGCTTGCAAAAGTTGCTCTTGAATAAAAATGTCCCTCCGTGTAACTATTGAAAATTTAAGAAGTAAATAATAAATTCGTTATAAATGAACGTGTACAGATTCTCGATGAAAAAAGGATTTTTATTGTTATTATTAATGTAGGTTATGTCTCTACAGTTAAGTGATGAAAAGGTTAATAATATTATATATATATAGGAATAGAAATACTTACTTTTCCCTACAGTGATGCCTGATAATACTCCAATTCCATGTTCTGAATCGGTAGAAGTTATGTGACGGTTATCTATGGATGAAACAGTACTTTCGCAACTACTGTCATCAGATTCTTCTGTTCTTCCGACAAGTTTTTTTACATTTACAGGAGTGTGTGATGTTGAGGGAAGGAAGTGTGCTTGATCAAGAGAATTTTGTGCAGAATTATCTACTGCTTTTTGATCACTGAATGTGACTGATTGAACTGGTGCTTGTTCATGATTATAATACAGTGCTGTTCTGTTAGACGTTTGATGGACAGAAGTGTGTGATGTTGAGGGAAGGAAGTGTATATCATCAATAAACAATTCTTCACAAAAATCAAATGATTTTGGATCATTAGATCGGTGTGTTTGAACGGGTGCTTGGCTACGATTATGATAGAGTGTTGGTGTGTTAAGTATTGTTTGATTGGAAGAAGTGTGTGATGTTGAGGGAAGGAAGTGTGCTTGATCAAGTGAATTTTGTGCAGAATTATCAACTGCTTTTTGATCACTAAATGTGACTGATTGAACTGGTGCTTGTTCATGATTATAATACACTGCTGTTCTGTTAGACGTTTGATGGACAGAAGTGTGTGATGTTGAGGGAAGGAAGTGTTTTTGATCAAGATAATTTTGTTCAGAGTTATCAACTGATTTTGGTTCATTATATGTGCGTGTTTCAACGTGTGCTTGGTCTAAATTACGTGGATCGGCTGTTTCTGCTAGGAATGTAATATTCGCTTTCATTAACTCTGAAAGAGGTACAACGCATGACGGAAATCTTGTAGAGGGACCTGAATTTCCATTTGTGGGATTATTGAAGGCTATTGGAGAAGTCTTTTTTATTATATCGCCCCATTGTTTCTTATTAGACTGTAGACATTTCTTCTCGTTCTTCATCTTTCCTTTTAATTCTTTTTCTTTATCCATGATATCTTGTGAAAAAATTTTTTGTGACTCGTCAAGAATGACCCCCTCCTCAGTGACTATGACTCGCAGGAGTTGATTTTCATTATCTAAAAAATAAAAGTACTCAAAGTTTTAGGAACTAAATACCTCTCACGGGAAATATTATCATTAGATACATTTTTACTGTAGACTAGTAAGGTAAATGTACCAGTCGTTGCGCTGGTACCAGTCGTTGCGCTGTCGAGCATATTTTACGTAAAATTAAGAAAATTACTTTATATTTTTGTGTTCAAGTTGAAGATATCGTTGAACATAAGGTTATTATTTATCGCTCATAACAAATTTTTAATGTAAATGCTTACTCAAAAATGGTAAAAAATAAAATATTTCGGAATGTTCAAATCGTAGTTCATAAAATGACTGCTTATTTTTTATGCAAATGGAACTCTTCTCGCATTTAAGTATTTATATCAATTTATTCGACATCAATTTTGAAAGTTTTTGATTTATATTTGTGATAACCCTTATATAACAATAAATAATACAATAATAAATTTCATGCGCAAAGACTGGGCCAAAAGGATTTTTTTCATATTTTCGACTATTTGTTAATAAGTGTTGAAAATTTTCAGAATAATAAGCTTTGCAATACAAATCAAAAGTGTCTTTCAAAATGTGATTCGATTAATATGACAAAAAATTTTATTTTTCTATAATTAAATTCAATAATCCTCGAAGGGTTTCCTTAACCGCGCAACGACTGGTACATTTACCTTATTCCATTCTTAAATTGAAGAGCAAAAAATATCCTATTTCAATACTTTGAGTTCAACTGTTGTTCTTATTAACAGTTCATTGCTATCGGATCACCTATGTTCAGCTATTGATAGAGTCTTTTAATTTTTATAATCTAAAATTGAAATTTTGTCCTCGATAATAGTGTGAAAGGTAATAGAATTTTACATTCGATAAGCCCAGGTTAAAGGCAAAATGACAATTTTATGAAAGAAAATTGCAAGAAATGTGAAATTTTTATGTTTTTGAAAAATATTAATAACTTTAAAAATAATTAACGTTTTTGAAACTCTTAAGCTCATATTAAAGGTACATTTTCTTAGCATTTCGATAAATTATTTTTATATTTTTGAAGGTTTTCCCCCGACGCAAGCAAAGATTGAAGTTGGTATAAAAAAATTGTGAAATTTCAAACAAAGATCCAAACAATGATACTCTGCACAATAATTGAAAAACATTCAAAATATGAATATTTCCACAAATATTACTAACTTTTATCAAAATATGATATACAATGATTTTTTAAAATGTCTTGTTGGTTGTACACATTTTTGAAATTTCTTGACTTTTTTGTTCCAACTTCAGTCTGGCTGCATCTTGGGAAAAAGTTTCAAAAGTATATAAATAATTTATGGAATTGCTCTGGAAGTTTACCTTTAAAATAAGCTGAATAAATTTTAAACGTTCAATATCTTCAGAGTTGTTAATATTTATTAATATTTTCATGTTTTTTTGCAGTATGTTTTTATAAAATTGTCATTTTGTCTTCAACTTGGGCTTATTGAACGTAGTACTTTATTAATTTTGATATTGTTAGCAGGAAAAAAATTTTCATTTTATATTACAAAAAGTAAAGGATTTCAGCAACAGATGAAAAAACCGGCAGCCCGATAGCAATGGACAGTAGTGTACATCGAAACCCTGAAATTTTTTTTGTATACAATATACACCACTAAATATTTTTAAGTGTAAAATTGGCAGCCATAACTTTTTATTAATTTGAACATTGCTTACCTCATTAGAGACAGACACAATGATTCACTATTTCAATCTTTACATTGAAAAATGTGTCACTTGAAAGTAAAAGGTCTGAAAATGAAATAATATCGACTTGGAAGGTTGGGGAATTTAAAAATTCGTAATGATTTTAAATTGAAAGGATTATATTGTGAATATAATAAATTTTAATTAAAGTTATCAAAAATTTAATATTTCTAAATAAATTTATCAATTATTATTTTGTTTAAAAAACTTAATTTATTATTTTAAAGCGAAATGTTCAATATTGCCAGAAAAATTCTTGAAGGTAGTTCTTCCGCGAAAAATAGACCTCAGGCAAAAATAGATAATGTTACTTTCAAGAATAGCAATATTTTTATTGAAGAGATCATCTGAAAGAAAAGAGATTGTTTTCCAACAAAAAAATTTTAAACTTAAAAAAATAATTCATTTAACAAATTTTATTTTCACCCGAACTTTTTTTTTGTCGCATCGTACTAAATTATGAAAACTGATGTGATTCTAATATATCACGGATCATTTTTACAGGAAAAAGATTCTCTACAACTTAACTGTTTCCAAATTTCTAAAATGAACAAATTATTACCAAGTTCAGCAATTTTTTGAAAAGAATTTTGTTTTGGAAAAATGATTTATAATGGCTTCAGCCATTAAAGAATTTATTTTAAATAATTGGAAACGGTGAAGTTGTAAAGATTCTTTTTCCTGAAAAAATGATTTGTGATTTATTGGAATCGCATAATTTTGTAAAATTTGGTATGAAGCGATAAAGAAAAAAGTTCGACAAGAATAAAATTTGTTAAATACATTATTTTTTCTGCATTTCAAATGTTTTTCATATAAAATAATCTTTTCTCTTCCAAATTAGCCCTTCAATAATAATATTGCTATTCTTGAAAGCAAAATTATCTATTTTTCCTGAGGTCCAATTTTTGTGGACGAACTACCCCAAAGATTTGTTTAAAAGACGACTTTTGTGAATTCTTTGATTCTCAAACAGTTAAGATTTATGAAAAATTTCCATGTCAAGTACGGTACATGTAGAGGAATTTTTACTCAAATTAAGAAATTATATTCTGAGTATTGTCCGTCAAGAATCAAAACGTGCAGGTTGATGCCGGTCGATGAGGCTTAGTTAAGATTATGGATTTGAAGGAAAGGCTTCATGCTTGTTTATTGGAAAAATAGTTCGGTTTAATGATTTACTTACCACTAATTGCCAACACTCTTGCTTTTAATAGAAAAGTTTTCTTGCTTTTCACGTCATTCCATTTTAATGTGGCTATTGTATCCACTTCTTGGCTTTTCTTTGGCACCATACTTAATGGAATTACATCTTTCTTCCGGTCATCCATCCACCAAATAAGAGCAAATTTCTTCACGCGTTTACTCATTCTAATTGTCCGTATATTTATTGGTACGTACTATTAGTAATAATATTCAAACACTTTCGTAGTCTCGAAAAAAACCGCGAGAACAAATTCACGGAATTGCTGGGTGAAAGTGTGCTCAGAACTGATACCGACGCAGTCACAACTACAGAAGCACCTTCTGTTCGTGTTCTGTTCTCATTGGTCGCAGTTAGCGCGTAATTCAAAACGGCATTAACAATTTACTTTCTTAGAATTCCAAACACTAAATTATTGTATATTGCAGTAAACATGTATTTTAATAAAAAATATGCTTGTAAAGCAATTTATAATAATTATTAATTTTCATTATGAGGATTATTTTTAATACCCGTTTACCCGTTTTTAATACCCGCGAACTGTGCCCAGTCAGCGCGCCGCCCTAACGCAAGCGCAGTACTTCATCTCGCCCACATTAGGATCAGGAGATCGCTCATCGTGGACCGGTGCGGTGGACAGAGTGTCAACAAACGCACATGGAGTAGACAGATGTAAATTTTAGACAACGTTTCAGATCATTTACAATAAAAAGTATTATTTTCATAATGTCGTACAAATCATTGGAAGGCGTCGGAAGGAGACAACTCAGGGCACGATTAGATGCAATTGTAGAAAATCGTCCCGATGATGCTGTACAAGATCGTGACGAAAATCCGCTAAACTTTCCACCTGATGAAAGGTAAACATCACCCATCATAGATATCTCTACAAACGGAACATTAAAATATTTTATCGATTTTATATTAATGCAAATGATCTACCTTGAATACTTCTTGTGTTCAATTAAGCGATTGAATTTTGATGTTACACTGAGAAGTCTTTATTTTACTACAAATCTACTAACATTCAAAATTTTTCTCTTCGTAGCGAAAAGGTTATTACTTGGTTCTAATATATCTAATGTGAACATAATAATTTAATATGCAATTCTAATGCATTTAATGGATTGTCGTATAAGAAGTAAAGAAATTAAAGTTAGATCAAGTTTTCGTCGTAGAAAACCAATTTCAAAGTTACTGTTTATTACAATGATAAATATTATAAGGAAGAAAGTATAAAAGATTAAAGTTTTCTTATTTTCTTGACAATTGGTACTCTTTATCCTATACAAATATAAAATTTGTTTTCATTACAAAAATTAATAATAATTCCTTTTACACAAATAGAATAGAAGAAATACGTCAACAGATTCAAGAGGAAGCAATGCAAGGACTCCCTTTAAATGGAAATGTTTTGAGAGATGAGTAAGTTATGCTCGATACTTTAGAATACTGATATTTGTAATGCGATATTTACATTCTACAAACGTTAATGTGAATAAATGTCAAACTAGCCGCAATTATGTAGCAGTTACTTGATTAATTAATTTCTGCAAATTAAATAAATAATATTCGATTGTGAATGCACAATATTTTAAAGATATGTTCCGAAAAGTTACAAAAAAGTTCAAAAGATATTAAAATATTGTAACGGATTATAAAATGTGTTGGCTAGTTTTCGATTCATTTCATGTCATCGGCATATTCTACATTATTTCATATTCTATGCTTTAAATAGGGTCATGGAAGGAGCAGCCGTCGAAAACGCGAGTGACGAAGACGATGATGCCGATTTTCATTCGAGTGAAGAAGGTTTCAGTGAACCTGATACTGATAATGAAGATGGGGTCCTTGAAAATGAGCCTAGAATTTTTAATCTTGAAAACCGTAATCAACCGTTATACCGTGGTGCTGAAATATCCGTTGAAGGTAGCATGTTACTGATTTTAGCTCTTCTTTTACACCACAACCTTGCAATGGAATGCATCGCGGATATTATATGTGTTTTGCAATTGCACTGCTTGAGTGAGAATTTAGTGACAAACAGTCTATACAAATTCCGAAAATTTTTTAACATTCGCAACAATGTATTAATAAAACATTATTACTGTTCAACTTGCTTTGGAGATTTGAGATCGTTGAATGATAATTGTGAGGTGTGTGTGGGCCAGAAGAAGTCTTATTTTATCCGGCTACCACTTAGGGAACAGCTACAAGAATTATATGCAAGACGTGGATTTCATGATAAACTTCAATGGCGATTTGAAAGACCCAGACAAGTACTAAACAGCATATCGGATATATACGATGGACATTTATACCAGGAATGGTCGCGTAACGGCTTTCTAGCCGACACTCGCAATATCTCTTTTTCGTGGTTCACTGATGGAGTTCCTGTCTTCAAATCGTCTAAAATTAGTATGTGGCCAGTTTATTTAACTGTTAACGAATTGCCATTTGAAATTCGTAAAAAAAGAGAAAATACGTTGCTTCTTGGGTACTGGTTTGATAATAAGAAGCCCATAATGAATGCATTCTTTAGTAAATTTAGAGAAGACTTACAACAAATTTTTGATGGAATTGAAGTTACTTTATCTGATAATACCGCCCTTACTGTGAGAGGAGTGCTTTTGATGGGAGTATGCGACCTTCCTGCTAAATATGAATGTTTAAATTTTATACAATATAATGGTGATTACGGATGTGCTTCGTGTTTATATAAAGGTGAAAGTTTTTTATTACAATCTGGAGGTAGAGTCCACATTTATCCATATGAAGAAGAATTATCTCTGAGGACTTTACGCGAAACTCTCTTGCATGCCGATAGAGCAACTCTGAATCAGCCCGTGATGGGAGTAAAAGGTCACACAATTTTTTCTAGACTCATGCCAGATTTTATACGTGGTGTGGGAATCGATCGTATGCACGGTGCTGATGGTGGCATTTTGAAGAAAATGATGTCTTTATTTTTTGATTCGGAATTTAAAGGCAAGTCATTTTCACTATACAACGTGATTGATGTCATCAACACTCGATTGGCAACTATAAAACCGCCAAATTTTATTCATCGCATGCCGCGAACGGTGTTAGATTTAACCCATTGGAAAGTGTCAGAATTAAAATATTTTCTGTTCTATTACTCTCTTCCCATCTTCGAAGGAATAATGCGATTAGATTATTTTGAGCATTTTTTACGTTTTGTTTTGGGATTAGCAATTTTGAGTTCTGAACAAATTACTGATCAAATGTTGTTTACAGCTCGAGACTTATTACGTAGATTTGTCCGAGAGTTTCAAGACATGTATGGACTCCAATTTTGTACTATAAATGTACATCAGTTTTTACATTACGCAGATTGTGTACAAAATTTAGGACCATTATGGGCTTACACATGTTATGAGTATGAAAATTTGAATGGGCAATACTTAAAACTCATTCATGGTACTCGTCGCATAGACACACAAATTTCTAGATCACACAATCAATTCCTGAAAATGATAGGATTAATCGAAACTGTAGAAGATGAAAAGATTCGTGAATTTTGTTTAAAAAGAAAAAAACAAGTAAAAATTACACAACAATTGCACCCTCATTGTTATAGTGTTGGTGTGTATAAAACTTTTGATGAAATACCAGGTATCGTCAGAAATGCTCTCGCTGAGAAAGGTATTGCTTTACATGATGTAACTATGTGGAATTATCATCGATTGCTGAAATATAATAAATTATATATATCTGCAATGTACGGCCGAGCAACGAAAACTTCATCTTCTACAGTTTCGTTTTTCGATGAAGGTGTAAAGCAACTTGGTAGTATCAATTATTTTGTAAAAGTATCATATTGTAATTGTATACAACAACCTTGCGATTGCGAAAACGAGCACTATGCAATAATTAAAACACTTCAATGTGACAGTGCATTTGTCGGAATGGGAGATGTAAGTGTCTACAGTACGATTGACTTTTTATACAAATGCCAAAATTTAAATAATTTTAAAGCTGTTCCTATTTCAGCACTTATAACACCTTGTATTTGTATTAACTTAGATGATGAGATTTATGTAGCAATACCTATTAATAATAAAGAAATTGAATAACGTTTGTAATATTGTGTACATTTTTAAACAATAAAAACTATTTCCAAAATGTACATTTATTGCGAGAAAATAATTATTAATTTTTACATTTTCCATAAACTGGTAACAATATTTGGATAACATTATTCCTCAAACATCAAATTATGTTATATGTATATGGAAGTGACAAGCATATATACGACTATATTGCAATTGAAAATAATAAAAAATTATTTTTTCATTTTTTTAAAAATAAATTATTTTGTTGTGAAATTGTAAAATGCAGAAATAAAGGAGCGTTTGAAGAGAAATTAAAAACAGTATGAAGAATGCATAGCGTTAAAACAGGACTCAAAATATATTATTGGACTTATAGAGGTTTAAAGGAGATGGTGATCACAAACGTAGTTTTAGGGGCAAGACCTTTATTGTAGGGGCTATAACTTTGTAGAATCAAAATAGAATGAAAATATTTCGAAGAGCGGTAAAGTAGGAGCTAGTAATAGATAGTATAACAAGGAGTCCCAAAGTAGAGGTAAAAGTTCTACTTGGAGCGGTAAAGTCGCGCCATATTTCGACTCGGGTTATTCTAAAAAATATACTTTTTTTATAATTACTCACGAGTAGAACAGTATACATCCCAGAAAACAGTTTCTTTGAATCAAAGAAACATTTCTTTGGTATTCGGTCAAAAAAAAAATTTCTTTGAATTGAAGAAAGTTTTGTTAATTCAAAAAAATTTTCCTTAATGTAAACAAGTCTATTTCTTTGGATCAAAGAATTTTTTTTTGAATTAAAAATACTTTCTTCAATTCAAAGAAATTTTCACTCTCTAAATCTGAATCAGTCAAATTTTCACTGATTGAATCAGTGATTTTCCTTTTCACTGATTCATCAGTGAAAAATATTTTTCACTGTTAAATCAGTTAATTTTCACTGTTTAATTAGTGAAAACAGTATTTTCCACTGTTAAATCAGTTACTTTTCACTGAAGTATCAGTGAAATTTGACTGATTCGCGGTAACCTCTTTTTAGCTATTTGAATCAGTCAAATTTCACTGATAATCAGTAGATTTTGACTGATTCATATTTAGAGAGCAGAGAAAAATGGATACTCAACTAACATGAGACTTATATACTCAGTTGTAAAATTTATAAGATATTAATTTATGTATTTTCTATGATCTCAGATATTCAAAGGCAATGTTAGGTATTTTCACTTTCATAAATAGCTAACTTCATTTTATAGAACACTGGTGGTATTGCTCCTATTGTAAATGTATAAAAAGGGATTTTATTATAATCAATGCATAAGTAAGGACAATATTTTTACACTAATTGTTCAAGTGTAATTATTAGGTCACCTCAGAACGCTAAAATATTTTTAAATTAATTTCTTTTTACCCTCTCATTTCCATTTCAATAGAAAACATTGAAATTCTAAGTTGTTTGTACAATCAATATGTTCGTTACTTCATTTATAACTGAACTAATATTACGTTTTTTATACTCAAATGTAATCTAATTTACATTTATTTTGCCATAATCAACTTTATGTATATTTGATATATTCTTCTCTTAGTGTATTGATCACGCGGCCCTATTAAGAACGGTGGAAATGAAATTCAGCAGAGCACATGGTGGGGGAAGCGTCGAGTACAGATTAGGGGTAGAGGCCTTGTTGAGGGTGGCCCTATAGAGAGCACGCACTGTATTACACGTTTTTCCCTACACGGAAAAAAATGAAATGTCTGCTACTGCTAACTGCAGTTAGCTGTCGACTAGTTAATTGTGATTGATAAAAAGTTTGCTGAGAGAGTTAACAGTTTGCTGGGACAGTTAAAAAATGTTAGCTGCAATCGAAGTTGAAAATTTGCATTGGACTCCTTAGCGTATTAAGAGTTGTAGCTAATCATTTGGTTGTTGCTGCTAAAACAGTTTACTCTCCTAGAAAATCTCAAAATTCGTACTCGTAGCTTTTAAAATTTTGCGCTGATATGTAAGAAGTTAGCAGCGGTTGCTAACGACTGCTTAGACATCCCGCGTTTTCTGTGCTGTTCATGCGCACAAAGCGCGACTAGTCAGATATTCTGCTGTAAATGGTAAGTTGTACACCTGTCGCGTTGTTTTAAATTTAATTTATAAATAATTCGACGATTCGCGTTAATTTATAATGCAAATGACTGATTTGTAACCGATCTCTGAAGATTGTATTGTAGGTTTTGTAATAGGTTCTTTATTGTGCTATTAATTATCTTCTTACTGAGGTTATCTTAATTCTAAGTGTTGTATACTTGTACAATTTTTGAAAACATTATATTGGACTGGCAAGTAAGTCGCTACTGTTCCCGGTAATGTTTCTACTTGTAGCTATAAGTTTGGTTATAAAAGCAGCTCACGTTTTATTCTTATTCTTGAAAAATTATGTTGTGATTAAGGTTAGAACTGAATCAGTTTTTTTTCGTTTTTAATTTTGCAGGTTACGATATGTCGCAAGAAATTAGTTGTTTTGATATAACTTGCCAGCAGACTTTTGTGAGTATAGAAGGGTTACAAGATCATTTTTTTCTTAAGGACCCAGGTGTAACTGTATTTAAATGTAGGTTTGGAAGTTCAAAATCAATGATTTTGAGTGCTACCTCTATTTGCAGCAATTGCTAATAAAATTAACTAGTACTTCAAACGCTGTTAGAACAGGAAGATATCACGACCGATAGGCTACTGCTCACAATCGTTGTTACCAGTGCTAACGTAAATTAGCTGGCATAGCTAAAGTACTGTAGCGAATAGACGTTAGTATTAGCAGCTAAGACATTCGCTGTCCGTATATCAAGTAACTTTCTTAGCTGTGGTAGCGAATATTTAGCTAATGCAGCTAATTATTTTTTTCCGTGCACCTTGATTTTCCCTACACTGAGAAAACGGTTTCTTTGATATACGGTTAAAGAAAAAATTTTTTTGAATTAAGGAAAGTTTTGTTAATTCAAAAAAATTTCCTTTGATCCAAAGAAATAGATTTGTTTACATTAAAGAATTTTTTTTGAATTAACAAAACTTTTTTCAATTCAAAGAAACTGTTTTCTAGGTGTAGATTCCTAATATATTCCTAATATTTTTCTCCGTGTAATGGAATTATTTTAACCAAGCATAGAATTTGTTATACTATCCATTTTTATGCTGCTTTCCTCAGTATCTCTCATTTCGTTAAAAATCTATTTTATCAGTAGAGTACAAATTTTTATTAAACTAAAAATATTTAGGTTTTAAAGAATGGTCATCCTTGAGCTGCTTATATATATAACGGCTTTTAGAATTGAAGATTTGAAAGGGTAAAACTCGTGTGAGGAAAATAAATATTCTACAGCTGGTCAGTAACTAGAGGATATACAGTAATTGACAGAACAAAGCAGACTTATTTCATAATCCTCCTTCAGCTTAAACTCACAACTCACACATGCATACATACCTGTAGTGATTGTAGATTATATTATCATTGCACATCTGATTTCCACAATTAATAAAAATAATAGAAACTGAGAAAAATTTGGCTGCTTGACTTTGGTTCTCAACCAAAGATTTTAATTTTATTTAAAATGTAATTTTAATTGTAAGTTTTCAATTCATGCAAAATATTCTCATTTTCTAAAACCTTTTTATTCCTCAATAGTTCATTGTTTCCATGTACATGCTTTCTAATTCTACCAAAATCCTATATAAATGTTTCTTGCCTAATTAAAGAGTTTTTAGCCACTCGAGCAATTATATGCTTTTTGAATAGAAATAAGCGAGCATGACGCCCACGTTAGGCTCCAGATTTGCTTTTCATTCCCACTTGTTCCACCCTTTATGTATAGACGCATTCACGGTACAGTGGTCGCTATAACTGTCATGAATGTATAACTATAAATGCTCGCAACATATATACATAATACGTATCAATGAGAACATGTATGTAACATTTGAGCAGAACTCGACGTAGTCAATTATCCAGCTCTTGAATAGAAGCGAATTATCAGAAACGTAAATTCCTATACACAAATTTACTGAAGAAAAGTCAAAAACCCATTATTTAACTTGAGGCACATGGAGAAACCCAAGTTAAGAATTTTTGCTAAACTACACGGAAAAAAATAATTAGCTGCATTAGCTAAATATTCGCTACCACAGCTAAGAAAGTTACTTGATATACGGACAGCGAATGTCTTAGCTGCTAATACTAACGTCTATTCGCTACAGTACTTTAGCTATGCCAGCTAATTTACGTTAGCACTGGTAACAACGATTGTGAGCAGTAGCCTATCGGTCGTGATATCTTCCTGTTCTAACAGCGTTTGAAGTACTAGTTAATTTTATTAGCAATTGCTGCAAATAGAGGTAGCACTCAAAATCATTGATTTTGAACTTCCAAACCTACATTTAAATACAGTTACACCTGGGTCCTTAAGAAAAAAATGATCTTGTAACCCTTCTATACTCACAAAAGTCTGCTGGCAAGTTATATCAAAACAACTAATTTCTTGCGACATATCGTAACCTGCAAAATTAAAAACGAAAAAAAACTGATTCAGTTCTAACCTTAATCACAGCATAATTTTTCAAGAATAAGAATAAAACGTGAGCTGCTTTGATAACCAAACTTATAGCTACAAGTAGAAACATTACCGGGAACAGTAGCGACTTACTTGCCAGTCCAATATAATGTTTTCAAAAATTGTACAAGTATACAACACTTAGAATTAAGATAACCTCAGTAAGAAGATAATTAATAGCACAATAAAGAACCTATTACAAAACCTACAATACAATCTTCAGAGATCGGTTACAAATCAGTCATTTGCATTATAAATTAACGCGAATCGTCGAATTATTTATAAATTAAATTTAAAACAACGCGACAGGTGTACAACTTACCATTTACAGCAGAATATCTGACTAGTCGCGCTTTGTGCGCATGAACAGCACAGAAAACGCGGGATGTCTAAGCAGTCGTTAGCAACCGCTGCTAACTTCTTACATATCAGCGCAAAATTTTAAAAGCTACGAGTACGAATTTTGAGATTTTCTAGGAGAGTAAACTGTTTTAGCAGCAACAACCAAATGATTAGCTACAACTCTTAATACGCTAAGGAGTCCAATGCAAATTTTCAACTTCGATTGCAGCTAACATTTTTTAACTGTCCCAGCAAACTGTTAACTCTCTCAGCAAACTTTTTATCAATCACAATTAACTAGTCGACAGCTAACTGCAGTTAGCAGTAGCAGACATTTCATTTTTTTCCGTGTGAATTTAACAATTATTTCGATATATTATGTAAGTTTCAAGAAATTAAAAGCTTACATGATCTTATTTTGACGCAAATATAAACTCAAAGTAATTTTTCATCATTATATAATGATTTTATACATGAAATAGTTACTATCTAAAAAAGTGTAACCTAAAAGTTAGGTTAGAATTCGTATTTCAGTTCTAATCGTCTATTTTAAATATATTTTTTGCTCATTCTCGGCCAAATTTCTTTCTCTATACACAAATGAAAGTTTATTTAAGCTTATAGAATGTTGAAACTTGCATGGCATTCTTAAATAATTGTTTTTTTTTAGAAAAGCAGTTTTAACAGAAAACATACTTTTTCGCTGTATACAATAAAAATTCTATCTGAAACACATTGTTTTCAATTAATACTTAATTTTATTATTCACTGATTGTTCTGAACTTTACAGAACAATCGTAAAATAACTTTTATGCACAAATTAAAATTCTTTTTAAACATTCGAACCTCTTGCGTTAGTTAGCGACACTAGCGCACTCTAGATTTCAGATCCCAATAATAAATTATCATATACAGTAAAACCCCGTTTACCGCAACACCTTCCAATCGAGTGCCTCCCGTTTATCGCAAATACGGAGGGGCTCCCACTCCTCCACCACCAGCCTGACCAACTGGTTGTCGGCGCATGCGCCTCAACGAGTAGTTTCGCGCGCGTTCGCTGTTTATCACAAATTTAAAAGTGAGGGATATTCCCACCTATCCTTAAGAATCACGTGACCTCTCGTTCTACTAATAGGAGGGGAAAAGAAATGGTAGAGTTTATTGCGATAAACGGAAGAGACAATTTGCAATAAACGCACGGAAAAAAATGAAGTGTCAAATTGAACATCTGGAGTGTCAAACTGATTATATTGGAGTTTTAACTATGGGATAACATTCTACATGGTGTAAAGTACTATCTGTGAAGTGTAAAAACTAGATGTTCAGCTTGACTTTCCCAGAGTGTATGAGAATCCTGGAATGTAAACCTGAGTATCTCAGGAGCGTTAGCTCGATTATCTCGGAGTGTAAGTGTTGACACTGTTGACAGGTTAACTATTTCAGAATGTAAACCTGACATTCTGTCGATATTCAAATAGACTATAAAATTATGGTCTCCCTGACTATCAAGAAAAAATGATAGATAGTACGTGGTACTATCTGCAATATAGAACTGACATACCTAAATTTTGACACTCTAAGTTTGACACTCCATTTTTCTCCGTGCGGGAGTTGCGATAAACGAGATTTTACTGTAGTTCATCTAAAGTGTGAAGTTTTTTTCAACTTTTGGAAATGAGGTATACGCAAAAATGATGAAATTAATAATTCATACTCTGTAATCTGAATCAGTGAGATTCTCACTGGAATTGAAATGAGTCCACCATACGGAAGGAAGTTTTTTTCTATTTCTCTTGTCAATAAATAATAGTATGATCTTGAAAAATTATATGATTTCGAAGAAAATTGTAATAAATACATAAATGGGATTTAAGGCTCATACCCCACAACATCAAAATCGCTTATACAATTTACAATACTCAATATAGACAGAAAAAAATGTGTAACTGTCACAAGGATTTTTTAGGTTATATCAACCATATTTATGGTTAGGATAGTTAATAATATAGCTGGAACAACGATATGTTTCTTTCTACCAACTACACATTTTTTGTGTGTACGTGTTGACCTTTTTTTCTCGATCACATATACATATAAAGTATGATATATATATATGGCCCAATGCATATAAAACAAATGCAAATTTTCGAAATTTCTGGCATGGAGTATGATGAAGGCTTTGAAAAAAAATATTCCAGCAATTTCGGAAGAGGATGTATTATCATACATAACTAGTCTCTCTCCTTATTACAGAAAATGCACACGACTGCGACAAGTCTCTATTACGAGCCAACTGGAAAAGTTGCACTTTCGTGCAGGAAGTTCTTAATGGGGGCAGGCGAGGGAAAAAAGAGAAAGTACGGAAGGGAAAGAAGCGAGAAGAAATGACACATTATCCACAGAGGCGTGATGCAGAAAAAGCTCTCGACTTTCGAGAAATACTTCGCGCGCTCGTCGGCTACGTAAAAAACCATCTGAAAAGCTGTGAATACAACATGGCGGCTGCTGTATTCAAAGCCAAGCATCGCTTACATACACACAAATTCTATAGGTCTCTATGTGTGCTTTACTTACAAATGTACACGTGCGATTACCGAGTGATATGTATTCGTATTTTACAAAAGTGTCACAGTGAATCGCTGTTTTGAACAAAAGAAGCTATATTCGGAACTGTTACACTTTTTCGCAAAGTCTAATGTGGCACTATTCAAATCCAAAAAATAGTAAAAAGCACACCACAAAGAAAAACTGCACGGAAAAAAATGTGCAGCTGTCACAAAGATTTTTTAGGTTATATCAGCCATATTTATGGCTAGAATAGTTAATAATATAGCTGAAACAGCGATATGTTTCTTTGTACCAGCTACACTTTTTTTGCTTAACTAGTTGACTGGCCGAAAACGATTAATTCCTTATCTGAAGTCATTTTTTTTTATTATATACTCACGCAATTTATACCGAAAATGGTCATTTTTTAAACAAACTGCAAACAAGAAAGGCATTTATGACCGTTACTATATCAGTCAGGTAATGTAAATTTTTCATTATTTTAAAAATATTATGTCATTGGCATTAAAAATTATGTAAATTAAAACACACTTCAATATTTTAAAGAATTTGAACGCTCTTTATTTATTCAAAGATCTTTGTGTATCTGTGATCCTTTATCACTTCTAAAACTCTCCAATAAACCATTTGACTAACTCGGAATAATTTTCCTACACGTTATAATTACTGTGACGGATAAAGTAAATAAATTTGCGAATGATAGAAATTTTTATCGGACAAGTTCTGCGGCTAGACGCCAATCATGATTATTTCTTAATTGATGTCTAATCTTTCTTTGCGTTGCAACTCAATTTCATAACCTCAAATCACGAACATAAAATCTGCAGAAAAATGTCCAATTAAACTTTCCTTCGTTAGTGCGTTAATTTTAATTCTATTAGCTTTCATTTAATTTCAACTGCATTATCAAAATTATGCATATCAACGAACGTTAAATCACTTCCAAACCATGTTCTCCTTCAGGAGCTCCGTTTTTATAATTGAAAACCGTAAAATTGTATGAATGAAATTCCACGTATGCTTGAAATTTTAAATTGATTTAAAGCAATAAAGTAAAGAAAATGTTGATATTGTTAAAATTCGTTTTTACACAAGTATTAGGTTAACGTGTCACCAAAGAATTTATTTGTAGATACCGGTATGAATAAGACATTCAAAAATGTGAATATTTTTTATAAATAGTTTGAAAATAGTTTCAGAAAAAATAGTTCAAAAAAATAGCCTCAATGGTTTAGATAAAGCTATTCACATTCAGCATCGCACACCGAAAAAAATTCCTTTTACCCGTATACTATTTTGCCTAGTTAGGACAGGCGCCAACTTTGCAATCCTAGTTGAAATGACAAAGTTCAAGTTTAGTAAGAAAAACAAAGAAAGCAAGTTGATTTGACGGACAGATCCTTTCAGGCGCATGTATTAAACATAACCAAAAAACAACTTTACGTTTATGATCTACTAGAGCAAAATTTATATTGATAAAAGTGGGTCTTAAAGAATTATTGACAAAAATAAATTTTTGTTTACACAGTAAAAAAGTAATAAATACAGAAGATATTCTTTTTACAGCGGAGTTTTGTAATAACAGTATAGCAATATTAATTGAATTTAATTCTTAATAGAACTAGAATTATTTATTTCTCTGTAACAAGGTTTATATTGGTTTGTTTAACTGTATGTACGTGATTCTCTTAAACAGGAATCCGTGTTATTTCAACTAGGTTAGACTTAACTATGGGTGATAGTTGACTCTCGGAAAAAAAAAATTTTCGGTGCACCAAAGAATTTATTTGTAGATACCGGTATGGATAAGACATTCAAAAATGTAAATAGTTTTAAAATATTTTCAGAAAAAATAGTTCAAAAAAATGGTCTCAATGGTCTAGATCAAGCTATTGATATTCAGCTTCGCACCAAAGAATGTATTTGTAGATATCGGTATGGATAAGACATTCAAAAATGTGAATATTTTTTATAAGTAGTTTGAAAATAGTTTCAGAAAAAAAAGTTCAAAATAATAGCCTCAATAGTCTAGATCAAGCTATTCACATTCAGCTTCGCACCAAAGAATTTATTCGGGTTCAAACTTAAGTATATAATTTTTTTGTTTCTCAAGGAATCCCTGCAAACTATTCCAAGAAATGAAGCACATTTATGTAAAGTGTTTTAATATAGGGAAGATCAAAGTTAACAACTCTTGTCCAGATCGTATATCCAAACTTTCCATTTTCAATTACAAATTTAAATTAACACATCAAGTACTCCTTTTTGTATCATATGTCAAGTACTTTAGTTATTCAGAAAAAATATGTGAAATTAGCGACAGCATCTTTTTTGTATTTTCTAGATTTTAATAAATATCACTGACGAGGGCTCCGATCAGAGCCGAACGTCTGATTCAATAGACTTCTTCATTATTATAAACTATTATAAATTAAATCAAGGGTCAAAATAATCTACCATTTTAATTATACATGCATTAAGATGCAGTTGTGATTTAGGAAAAAAAAAGTTGATCTACTGTTGTGCAGCAACATGGTGGCTACCCTGAAAAGATCAGTTCTGCGTCCCTGTGTAACAAAGCGACAGAGAGCCGGGGGAAATTTTCGATGACAGCTCCCCGAATACCTACACCGTATCCTTTTCGAAGGAAACCGCGCGCAGCGGTGAAATGCGAATGTTCTTCGCCGATTTCCTTCCCTAAATATGGCCGCCTTCCCTCCACATCTCGGTTCTGTTGAATCACCCTCGCGCCCCACTCACCTTCTTGAATCCCTAGCCGTAACCACCCATAACCGCCCCTACTTGCGCGAAGGTTCTACTTGATTGCCAAGGCATCTTAACCTCGCTCGAAGTCCACGTGGAGTAACTCGAACTTGTATTCTGAAACCTATAGAAAGAGGCTATTCGACAAATCAACCAATCTACTCACCGAAAAATTCCGGCAACGCCCACCTTGAAGAAAGAGGCGTCACGCAAGAGAAAAAGACCAATCGTTGATCAGAACAAGTTCACAACTACCAATCCGAGAAACTTTTGCCCCAGTGACATTTGCCTGTTCACTCCACGTGGACTAAACTCGACCTTTATTATGCTTTATATATACGAATATACTTCTCTTCAGGGCCGTAATGTTCAGCGCCTGGTTTTGAAAAACTTGTGTCTTTCAGCTCGTAAAAATTTACCTTCGCTCAACGAATATAAAAAGGCCTATTAAATTTTTATGAATATAATAGAATGTGGAAATAGTGTTAATATGTATGGAATTTGTATTTAAATGATAATATTTTTAACACGATATTATATAAAAGGGGTAAAGGATTTAAGTAATTATATATTTACATATCTTTCAATTATTGTAATATTGTAATTATTTGCTAGTTCTTTCAGTTACATGTGCCTGTACTATTGTGCCGTTATTCTATACACTTGAAAATTCAGTTACTTTTACTTAAATTGACATGAGTCATTTTTGAGTATATCATCCAAAAGATTTTAGTCATATTGTTTTATTTTTTTTTAGTGTTCGTATAAATTTAGTCAGAGCCGTAATGAGGACGGAGAGACCGGGGCGCAAGCCCGGACAGGGGGGCGTAGTCCTTCTGGTAAAATAAATTTTTTTTTTTAAGGGCATGTGATACTTAGGAAATTAGCAAATTTTATTGATTTTACGGTTCTACACGCAGAAAAATGTGTAGCTGGTTCAAAGAAACAACGCTGTTCCAGCTATATTGTTAACTATCCTAACCATAAATATGGCTGATATAACCTAAAAAATCCTTGTGATATCTACACATTTTTTTCTGTGTACTTTTGCCCAGGGGGTCAAAATTTCCCGTTACGGCTCTGAATTTAGTATGTACGTTACTGGTTCTTTTGGTGCACCCTTAGCAAATGGGAGGGCGGTACTGTGGAATCGACCTAGGGGTCGCGGTTTTAAGTGATGTAGAAAAAGTCTAAAAAAATGCAGCCACGAAACGAACGTTTCTGTGCCTGTGGCACGAACTTGAGCTCCAACCAGCGGGTGCAGCCACCGCGGTAGTGGGCCCCAGCCCCGATGTGGCGCCAATTAATACCTGTACGGAACAACTGCATCTTCTTCGTACTCTCTTTCGTTTGACACATTACATGTATACTATAGATCTTGTCGCGTCATCAATTGTTATTTAATGTTATTTAGTCCAATTAGGCGCTTTGAGAGCTGAGTGATGAATGTCCGATTGCGATCACATGCTTTCTGGCCTTTATAGTTTTTTCGACTCGAAAACAAGGGTATATTTATATTTTATGTCACACTAATAATTTTAATATCAAGAATGATCTATACTCGTCTATGGATATTATCATTAGCAAAAATAGTTTGAAATGTCGAATAAAATTATTTGTCTCTGTCAAACAAAACTTGATAAATGTTTCAATCTATCAATTGGGCTTTAAGTTGTTCGAGAATTTTGTTTACAAATTTATACAAAGTATAATTTTGTAAATAGTTATACTATTAGATCGTTCATAAATATTTTCCTAATAGTCGTACATTTCTACGTAGGAAATTTACACTGTTACATTTTTTCATTATCATTCCAATACAAATGAAATAATATATTTATTGTAAGAACAGTCAAGGATAAATCTTGGATCCAAAACACAAGAAAAAATAATGTGAATTCTATCCAGTGCTGCTATCTATTGAAGAAACATCAATTTTAAATTGAATATTTTGAAATTACGTCGGGCCCTGTCGGTAAACTCAGTTATCGACTCTATAATATCACATGGTAAGCATGTTATCCCATGAACCAATAGTAATAAGGGGGCTTAGCATGTCATTGGAGGTGTAACAATGAGGAGAAGGTCCGCCATCTTACAATCGTTTATTCTAGTAATGGCTGGCATTTCTATGATCTGCAAGAAACGTGTGTAATTTTGAAAGTTATTCAAATTTCGCGCCATTAGGCAATCCACCTTCCAGCATGGCGAACCAAGATGGCCGTACGGTGGTGCCACGGATGGGTGGTGCATAGAATATATGGACGGAGCCCAAGCTTGCGCGGTCTGTGCCAAAATAATTAAGGGAACCAGTGGAAGGTCTTAGCTCTCAACAAATCATCCAATCAGAGGCCTAAAATGCCCTCAAGTAATACGGCTGTTTTACCCTACTGAACCTACCCTTTTCCACTCAGTTGGTTTGTTCCGTTTATCCCCCTCGACTATGTTGGTACTATGGGCTCCGTCCATGTGTTCTTACGTCCATGACGGCCCCGAATGCATAGGATCAAATCTCCTTTTTTGAATATTTCTGTAAATAAAGATTTTACATCATAACTGTGATTAGAGATAAGTTTTTATTTTTCAAGCACCATTTAATGGAATAATAAAGTCGATGAAACAAAGAATTAATCATTTCATTACTTCATCAACTGGTCCTTAAAAAATAAAAACTAAATTCCAAATACACTTATAGTGAGAAATTATTTTTTACTTAGATATTAAAAGAAGAGTTCAAATTCATACATTTGATGCTATTGTTTATACACTACCATCGACGCCATGTTGAATTGAAAATGTCCACAGGAAGAAAAGAGATAGTATCACTGTGTTTCTTATTCCAACGGATTTTTTTAGCTAACCGTAAGGATTACAGTACGTGAACTGTCTTAAGTAAATTATATGGTTTCTACATGTACTTTACCATATATTTTATGTAGAAAATTTCAAATTTAGTGGGAGTGGGTTTTGGAAAAATGTAAATTTCAGCTATTTATATGAATTCATATAGAAAACCTCCAACTATGGGTAATTGCAGAACCCTGGTTAATCGCCGAGAACCGTAAAGATTAAAAAGGGTGCCAATCATCTGATGTCTAGAGTTTTTAAATTCTCAACCATTTTGTAAATTTATGAGAATATTCAATTTTGGACCCTAAAGCCAACGTACGTCAACATAATAACATATGTTACGCTCGATGAGAAAACGTTACTAGCGCCCAAAAAATCGATTTTTTTTTTATCGATTCTTATAGATTTTAATATGACTAATCGCATGGAACCAATATAAATGGTTTTTAAATGTAAAATACCCTTGTTATTATTAGTTTTGTAAATATACCAAATAAAAAAAGAGAAGCATTCGCAAGACAAGTACGAAAGGTGCTGACATTGGAAAACGCATATTTGCATTTGAAAAAGGTGGCAGTATCGTAGAATGCGTCGCGTCGATGTCGACGATAACGCCTATACGATATGTAGAAAGTATTTTGGTAATGTGAAAACATTTTATAAGCATGAATGCATGCGTTTCATCCCTTGTACAGTCAACATCCCATTCCTGAATTCTCTTTGCCTGAAAAAAGTTTATTGAACTTCTTTCTTGAAAGAATAAAAAACTAGAGAATCAGCTCGGAAAATACCTCCAAAAATAGATTGATATATATTTCACATGCAAAATTGTTGCAAATCTAGGAGGTATGATTCAATTATAAGAAGATGTATCTGGAATTTACATATATTTATAATCTTCAAGTGTCGAAAACTTCCATATTTGGTTACAACCTATAATATTAATTATATCGAATTACAAAATGACAATTTTAAAGGTAATTTGCAACCTGGAATCATTTCGTTCTGCGTCAGGTGTGTATTGTTTGTAGGATATTATTTGAAAATGCCTCTTGGCGGTCATTGAAGGTTATATGAACCCATTAACTTCTAAACGCTTGAAAACGGTTTGAACATGTACACGTAATAAAATTACAACAATCATTTCTATTAACCCATTACAGCCCAGACTCAAAATGCTTATTACACTTCTCATTGCAAACATTTTCCGCAAATTCGCAAGGTGAAACACAAAGATGGTAACAAACTTCCAAATACTCTCGCATTCCTTAAAGAATAAAATAAAACCTCATTACGAATTAAAACTCTAGCAATAATTAGATGTGGTTAAAGCAAGTCTTTTACTTTTCTACCTAAAAAACTTGATAGTATAACCATTATGTGCTATTTCCGTTACTGTTTAGGTGGTCGATCCTGATGAAAGAACTTCGTCGCGTTTGGGAAACGCAATGAGTCTGGAAAGTCAGGCGTTCGAAATCTCTGAGGTTGTAAGCTATCTCTAATTGCCTGACCGAAGGAATTCCTTACTCCAGGATCGTTTGCCACAGCAGCAGCAGCTCCTTCAACCTCTGCAACGCCTGCGCGACTCACGCTATCTCTAACCAGCCTCTCAATCGACGCAGTAATAGTTGAAGGATTCGAAGTAGGATTAACCAAAATTTGAGGCTTCTCTTGCTGGATAATCTTCCGGCGCTTACGAGGCAAACAACCTAAATAAGCATCACTGAATGTCGGAGCACCTCCAGTTGAAATGCCTTGTGCCAAACGACGTTGCCTGACTGCATCTCGAGCTATTACAGGCACCCAATCCTGAAAAATTTTATATTTCTGTTCTTTATCATTATCAATTTAACTATAAACTAACACATAAATTATAAACTTACTGGTGGTAGCATTTCTCGTCCGGTAAAGTCAGCTTCTACAGTATCGGTCTCTGATGATTCTGACGATTCAGAAGATTCAGAAACTGATGATCTTTTTGGAGTTTCGTAGACGAGAAGTGTAAGGATTTCCGAATTTGGAAGTTGTGATACTTGTGTGGAATAGACACGGAACTGAGTCAGGAAGTTATTTAGCACCCAGCGATGAAGTGAAGGATGTAAGTATTCTACTACAGCAGTCTTTATCAAGGAAAATAATGTGTTTTAACAAAATACCGCTTCTCAAGTTTAGTTGAATTCAAATATCTAGTGATTCTTGAAAAAAATCTTAGATATTCCAGGCTAATCTGATTAAAAAATTAAGTTTTTTTATTGTAAGAAAAAAATAAGGTTCTCATGCGAAATTTCAAATTGTCAAAATCTTTTAAGGTCGCTAGATATTCCATCAATATGTCAAAACGAAATTTTAGATTGATTAAACATACCATGAGACGTTGTATCACTTTGTTGAGCCCTACTTGTCCTCCCATAACCAAATAACGAAGAACGTTGCACACCTGCGTTCCAAAATTATTTAAAACTGATATTATTTCCTGGCAGAATCTGGTATCATCAAGATCTGAAAATAAATAATTATTAATTATCTTTATAATATATTGGGGTACTGTGGCAAACTTAAAAAACCTTTGACTAACCATCGTCGAAAATCAGCTTTAGCAGATTTGAAAAATGACGACGGAAGAGTGTTTCAATTGTTTTAACAATCTCAACCCAGGCAATGCTTCTGTTGTTCGTATCTTTCTCAGCTGTTAGGATATTCACCAAGTGTGGCTTGAGACGTCTGATCAATCTTTCGATAATTTGCTCCTGGATGACAGCGTTCGATGAAGTTTGGCCAAAGAAACGTTGTAAGAATTCACGCAAAGGACGACGAAGATTAGATATCGCTCCATAATGACCAAACCTTAAACACACGAATTCCTCGAGTGTCATGTTTTGTACCTAGAATGTGGATATAGATGAAACTTAACGTCAACAACTATAAAATTCAATGATTCATAATTTGAAAATTACTTACAAAAAATACAGAAAGATCAAGAAGAAAATAATCTCCTCCCCAGTTAAATACGTGATTCGATAATGCATTGACGTCTTCTCTGTTTTCCAACAATTCAGCTAAAGTAACACCTGATGCAGGTGCTCTATGAATAATTAAATTTCAATATAAAATAAAAATTATATATATTTTAGCAACTTAGTGTTGCTATCATGAAGAATAAAATACTCACAGTGTCTCTTCTGAATATCTCACACCTATTCTCCCACTAGAAAGCGTTTTGACTAAATTACTCAAGCTATTTGACAATCCCTCACCTGAAAAAAGTTATACCAAAATTAATATATTTATAAATTAAACTCACGAACAATTAAAAATAAATAATTATTACGATGTTGCCTGAAGCGTCTGTTTCCTAGTCCAGCGCGGAGGTCATCAAGATAACTATTCCCATTGATGTACCACGTTGAAGACGAGACATTAGTTGAATTATTGGCGACACTAGATTCAGAAGATGTTTGAGACCCTGTTTGATTCTGTGGAATACCGCTCTGTCGGGTAGCATTTGTACCAGTAGTAGAAGATCTACGAAGGTGATGAGAGTTACATGGCAAGAAGGGATCAGCACAAAGACCTTGACCTAATCCAACTCCGTGGGAATGAAAAACGTGCGGACGGGACGTGCTTCGCGTTTGTGTAGACGTAGTTGGATGTGTACCTACGTTATTTCTACAAAACATGAAGAAGATTATAATTCAAATAAGTTCATCAAACAAAAAAATTAGGGATATTAGAAAGTCTTATTAATACAATAAAAAATAACAAAGACAATTACCTTGCTTGCGTGCTTTGGCCTGAATTCTGACCATTCCCGTCAATATTGGTACCGATTGTTTGCTGATTAATTGTTACAGTCGTAGCATTCGAAGGCTGATTAGTAGTCATATTAACTGGATCTTGCACTATATGTCCAGCTACAGCATGCATTAAATTTCGAATGAAATCTGCAGGAGGAGCTGCGCCCCATGGAAATATTCCACTGGCTCCTCTGTTCATATTACCTGTTAAAAACAGTTTACATAAAAAAATAGTTTTTAAATTTCAAATAAATAAAAAATAGAATGAAATTTGATATTAATCAAGGAAATTCATCATGCTACATGAATATCTAAAAATATCAGCGTTTACCTGTATAAGAGATTTAAGGCCATGGATCAATCGGACCACGTGGCTAAATTATACATTTATTCGTTCATGTAAGATAAATTTTTTAATTTACAATGTATCTTTCTGATAATTTGGGAAACGTAACAAAAGATAATAAAGCACGTCTGTTAACTTCTTTTTAGTAAAAATTTTGAAAAAAATTCGAAAACTTATCGACAATTACAGTTAATTGTAAAATTTTTTGCAAAATTTTCACTCATACAAAGTTGACAGACGTTCTCTATCGTGTTCTGTAGTATTTTCCAAATTTTCAGGAAGATATTTTGTAAAAGAAAAAAGTTATCATACACGAACTTTTACAGGAATTTGGTCACGTGATCTGGTTGATCCATGGCCTTAAGTATTGATAGTTGGCCGTTCCCAAAGTACGAAATGATAGAGAAATGAGTTTTAAAAATCTTACAGCATTTTAAAATCCTGATAGTAAAAAATATTCGGCAGCAGTAAACAGAAAGTGGAATCATCATGCAACCTACAAAAAAGCGTTTAAACCGTTTAAACTTCAATAAAATTGAATTAATTTCATATTTAATTTTTTTTTGGTCAAGCCTTCAAACCCAAAACCTACGTTTAGTTTAAGAAAACAATTTTTCAACAGAATTAAAAATCTCAATTTCTTTTTTAATTAAAATTTTACCCATTTTCTACAAAAAGTTATTTGACTTCGAACTCACTTATCATTATCAAAACGATGGTAAATTAGTAAAAAATAAAAAAACTTTTTACAAATTTTAGAGAGAAATTTTTTGTTAAATACTTCATAGTTTTCATGAATTAGCAATAAATATTTAGTAACCTACATATTAGAGATAGATCGTTAATATCAAAGCATGCAATTTAAATTTCACAAAAGTTGACAAAATTAGCTTATTAATAATTAAATTCAACAAATTAAATACTATAGATTACCTGCTATACTAACTTGATTTTATTTAACTTTAACTCATTTTTGTGGGTTATGTCATGAAATTTACCACTTTCAGTTTACTGATATTGAATACTTATATCATCAGCTGTTGAAACGATGTTAGATGTCGTTTTTCTCTAAAATTACTATAATTAACATCACAATAATTTATTATAATTTTTTAAACCTATTTCTCCAACCATTTACTACGTTCAATTTTCGAAAACTTTCTACCGCGGTAAACAACTGCTTATTTCTTTAGAAATATAGAATATATATGTGTAGAAAAGCTCACCTGCGTTATTATTGTTGTTTGCACCATTGTTAGGACTTTGATCATCTGAACTGTTAAGATCCATGGAGCTATCGGGACTAACTTCCATCAGAACCTCGACGTTACTTGGCAGATTGAACATACTGCCTGAAAATATTATTCCATTAGTAATTGTTTAAAAAGAACTAAAGTAAAAAAAGAAGGTCAACATACTAAGTAAGTTACCAAATGGTGTCTGGGATTGCTGTTGTTGTTGGTCAGGACGCTGTTGCTGATCTGAACGTTGTTGTTGATCAGGGCGTTGTTGATCAGAGCGTTGTTGATCAGGGCGCTGTTGATCAGGGCGCTGTTGATCAGGGGATTGTTGATTAGGGCGTTGATCAGAATTCTGTTCATTATTACTTGCAGGATTTTGCTGAGGACGTTCCTCTGCAGAAATTTCTTCAGATTCCGCACCTTCAGACACAATTGGTGCAGTTGGAGTACTGCTATTTTCTTCAGTGCTGTTATTGTTGTTATTGTTTTGAGCAGAATTCCGTCCATGCAAACTAATATGAGCCTAAACATACGAAAAATAATTTTATAAATATAGTTTAATAAAATCATTATAAACCTACAATTTTGAGCATGCTGATTGAAACTTACCTCAAGTTGAATTGGAATACCCGCTTGTAAAATCGCCGATTGTTGAATAATTATAGGTCGACAACTTAGGTTTCTTGGAGGTGCTTGACCCATGTCAACAATTATGTCACTCAGAGCGTGGCACGCATGAGATATGTAGTGCAAAATTCTACTGACTTCATCTACGACGTGTTGATTCTCTGAAATGCTTTCTGGACCAGTACCCTAAAATGTCAATTAAATTTATGAATATATTGAAAATAAATTGGAATTTTTAACTAAAAGAAAACTTCTATTAAAGGTTTACGATAAATTAATGTTTACTTACAGTAGGCAAAAGTACAGGATCTGTTGCCATTAGAACTCTATAATGTTCTAAATAGGGCCTGAGGCGATCTTGAGTATTCATTAGCATTTCTAACAAATCCGCCATTTGCGGCGGTCGAGGTAATCTAGATAAAATTAAAGAAAAAACTTAAAATAGTAAATATAACAAAGAGCCAACGATTTTTGGAGTATTTACAATAAGAAAAATAATCAATTGGCCCAACTACATTAATCTGTAAAACAGAAAACTGCTAATTCATTGGTTAATAAACTCATTTTTGTAGTTGGGCACTGATTAATTTTTAGAAGTAAAAATTCGAATAGTTACTTCTAAATGTATTACAAATAAATATTTAGTAAAATACTAATTTATTTCTTACGTAGGAGTGGTTCTTGGTCTTTCCGAACTTCTAGGTTCTTCGCTCGAGAAAGTTTCCCGAGGTTGATGTTGAGATGCTGTTTCAGGCGGGGTGTCATTGCTAGTTGAAACTTCTACTTCGTGGATATCTGTATCGTCTTCTGTTAACATGAAAAGATCGTAAAGTCAAGATCAAATTAAAATAAATAAAATTTCGATTTCAAATCAGTCTATTCTAGCTGTTTAAATCTTTATTGTTAAATTACCTGCGCCAGTTGTAGCGTTATGAAGTCTTGAGAGAGAGACAGCATCGGTTACAGCTGCTCTCAGCGCTTCTTCCATCCTTGCTACTTCTTCATAGTCAACGTTAAGCATTTGTTGATTAAATCTGTTAACAATTTAAAATATGATTTTACTTATAAGAAGCAATTCAAATAATACTAGAAGTTTTATAGATAATCTCATATCACTACGTACAAGTTTCTATTTGGTTCTGATATTTCCGGTTCTAGTTCAATTGTATCTTCCTGGGCCATGAAGGTTGGACCCGCCGATTCTTCCTGGCTCGATCTATTGAACAAGCATTTTTTTATTTAATGTTAAATTCACGAACACAATAAATTGTAACTCCTATTTCAACTTCTTATTTAAACAACTTACTCAGGTCGTGATGTGTCCATGTTGTTATCAGAAGAATCTGGAGGCGTAGATGTTGGCAGTCTTTCAGTACCAGAACTTTCAGATTCAGCATTGTTTGGATTATCCAATCGATCCATAATGCGATTTGCATTAGTAAGCATACGCTTCGCCATGACCATGCGACTATTAGATAAAGTATTGCTCAATTGAGGTACAGGAAGACCTAATAGATTGATTCAAAAATTTTATTATACTTTTTAAAACCAGGAAATTACTACTAAGAAAGGATATATAATCTGAACTGACCATGTCCTTCAACGACTTCAGTTGGTAAAGTCATAGCACCTAAGTACATTGCATTGCCATGTACTTGTGCATTAGGACCAGTATGAGCATTTTGTGTATCTCTGATAATACGATAATGAGTTCTATGTGTTCTCCCGTTATTTTGGCTATTATTTTGACTCTGGGCTCCTCCATTTCCTCGTTGTCCTGGCTGTGGAGGTGCGCGTTGTACCAAGTGAATAACTTTTCCATTAACATCTAAATACAAATAAAAAATTTAAATATTCTTATTTAATTTCAAGACAGATACTGAACTATTATATTATTATGCATATAATAATTGTATTATTACATGGAAAATTTCACTGGCTCAATAAAAAAAAATTAGAATTTTAGTTATTTGAATTTTTGTCAGCAATCAAGGAACAAACCATAGTCATTGAGTTTCTTCTCGTCTTGAAGAACTCTACCACAGTAAATCAACCTTTGAGAATCTGCTGGTACTGCGACAGATTCTGCTATGTACTCCTTAAATCCACGAACTGTTATCTATTATAAATAAATTAATATAATTATAGAAAACTAAAAAGAACAATTTTTACCCCATATTGGCTCTTATAACAATGATTTTCCTTAAATTCTCTGTTTCATTAAAGAACTAAATCGTTAAATATAGCAAATGAAAAAAGAAGCAAAATCTCGTAACTATATTCATTGACTGCTATTTACTAAGATATTTGATAAAAGAATATGACATTTTGCAAAGATATACGATAAGTTTATTTTATGAAAATCATAGGAAACAGAAAGATTATAATAAAATGAGTCACAGTCTATGAAAAAAATTAAAAATTAAGATGTATCTACTTACATCGTCTTCCAAGGAAAATGAGTGATTCTGGGAATCTAAAGTTTTTACAGTGAGATCGATCATTTTACAAGTGGTTGCTTCCACAAAACTAAAATTTCACAATCTTATAACTTTAGTTTTAACGACAAACTCGTGTTTTTTCTTAGTTTGATAAAATGTTCGAGAATTAAAATGATGGAAATTGACTGCTACGTCGGATGCTTCGATTGTCCGAATACTCTCTCTCTTTGCGATAGTTAAATAATTGTAATATTTTCTAGAAATAGAACTTCCGCTAAAAAATTGAAACTCGGTGTTTTATAAATCGTATTACCTGGTTATTTTTAACATTTATCGGTCATTTTAAACAAATTTTTAAGAAATATTCTATGACAAACACCACGACGCACGCTATTTTACCCAGAATTCATTAACGGTGTCGTGGTTGATCAGTGTTGCCACCTTATTGATTTTTCACCAAGAATTTAGTGGATTGATCATTCATATATTTAAAAAAAACGAACAAAAAACCCAGAAATAATTTCCAAATATTCTCGATTCATTATGTGTACTATTTATGAAACTATAGCTTAATAGCGGCAAATTTTGTACAATAAAATCTAAATCTACATTTTGTGAATTTATTTTAGCCAAAGATATTACACATTAAGGTGTTTTTATACCTCTCCGGCTGCGGGCTGGCAAATTCATCTACAGAAGTTGATTGGTTCATTCTGTTGAATCCTGTTTGTAGAGCAACAGAAAGTGCCAATAAAGTACTCTAAATGCATTTCTCGACCAGCAGCCGGAGAGGTATAAAAGGTATAAAAGCACCATTAACCGATTAACCTAGACGCAGCATAAGCTTTTAGCCCTCTTTAGTCTTCATTAATAACTAAAACTTTCCACCAAGAAGCAAAGTTAAGTAGTGATGCAATATCGAAAGGAAAATATCGATATTTGCAATATAGGTATATCATCAGGAAGATAAATATCGATATCACTGATATATCATCGGCGAAAGTTTCCGATATATCGATATAATATCGATATTAAAGTTTTTTTAAAATTTTAAATAATAATTCAGGTACTTCATTCAATGTAAAAGTAAAACAAATAATTTTCTTTAATTCAATGTAGGTAAAACGACTGCTGTAACAGTGTTCTTATATCGTGGATCAAATTTACCCCCTCCATTTTACAATTTTATCGAAAAAAATAATAATTCGTCGAACATAATTTGGAAAAATTTTGTAATTATATTACTTTTTTAAGTTGTTCTTGAACTATATTATAAAATTTTCCAAAATTATTCTTGTTCAATAATATGGTAAAGTGGAGGAGGTAATTTTCATCCACGATTTGTAAGCACTGTGCAGTAAACTTTTTTTTTTATTTATCAAGATATAAAAAATTAAGAAGTTAACTTAATTAACTATTTTACATGTTCAATATTTTTATTGACAAAATTTATGAGAAATGATACAAAAAATTTTAAAAACGCATGGAACAAAAATAGAATACTGTATTTTTAATGTCCTGGAAGTTAGAACCGCAAACACAATATTTTCAGAAAATAAACTTTGTGCTCAGTTGTGCTGATTTGTGCCGCAAACGATTTTTTGAAAAATCAAAAATTACGGCCGTAAATTTTGAAGAACTTTTTTTTTGCTAGAACCGCAACTTTGCCGTAACATAAAACTGACAGTTGTGCTAGGTACTCTCAAGTGCACCCAATTTTGTGTTGCTAGCAGAAATTTCGCAACTTTGCCTGCATTTCGAAAAAAACAAAAAAATTTTAAATTTACAAAAATAAATGTTTTTCTACATTTTTACAGGTCAATAAAATGTTTATTGAGTAACAGATACAAATTTCATTGCTTTGCTGTAATTCCGAACCCCTAATTTTAAAAATATTTTCAAAAAATTCGGAATCAAAAAATCAGAATTTTATAAAAAAATAATTTCAGGAATTGGAAACTTGCGCCGAGTTGTGCGATTTTTCAGAAGATGTTAACAACAATTTTTACTTTTGCTAACAATCAAAAGAACAATTGCGAGCAAGCAACCGGCTCGGGCGACCGCGTGACGTGTGTACATGTAGATTTTATTAGTCTTTGTAATTCTGTCACTGATTTCTTCGATAAAGTGTGCTGCAATGTGAACACAATTTTTTTTTATTTCCTGTCGGCAACGGATTCCACTCACTGATCTCTATAATACACTGGATGCACAATGCCAATGGGAAAATCCGCAAAGTCGTGTGCCCAATTGAAGGCTGAGCCGCCATATTTACTTAGGTTAATTACAAAGAATGTTGCGGTAAATTCAAATTTAGTAAAAAGGGAAAAGTGTAAATATTAAAGAAACAATATGAAATCCATGCTTTTTTACCGGTATTAGTATTGATAGTATACATAATTAAACTAATGAAATGAAATTTATTGAATAATACTAAAATATAACTCGGTAATATTTATTATTATGGTATATAATGTTGTATATATTCAAAGAGGCATATGTATTTATTTCTTAACTATAATTAAATGTAAATTTATTATAAATTTATCAAATATAGATTACAGAATTCAACAAGTAAACGTACCTTGGGGTAGTGAAAAAATTATCTCACGTTCTGAACGTGAACTATTAATAATAGTCACATATAATAACTATTTTTAGTATTAATTAATTCGCGTTTCATAATTCAACCCTTATGTACCTGTACAAAAACGGTTTTAAAAACTGAAAAAAAGCTCCATCCCCTACTGTTTTAAAAAATGTTGAATTACTCGATCTTGTTGGCGTATTTCATCATACGTTTAAATTTCTCAGGAGTAATCAGTTGCTCCAACTGAAAGAAGTAATAGAAATAATTTTAAATATATACAAAAATTATAAACTATTGTATTTTGGTCGTTTACGAAAATTTTAATTTATTAGAAAATAATAAAATTGGAAAAGAAATGTTAAATCACTATAGTTAATACTGGTCCGGGTGATCGAAATCAAATTTACACACACTGTTTAGTATATTTAGGTTTATTTCCAATTTATAAACTTCACTTGAAAATCACACAATATAAATGTTTAAAAAAGGTCGATGATTTTCTCACATGTAATAATGTTCAAAATGACCTGGCAGCCGTGAAGCACTCTAAAACTCAAGCATGAGACTCCTCACAAAAGAGAAAGTCCACAAGGTACCTTGGAAGCTTGCGGGTTGACTCGAGCTTCAAGGGCGAGATTTGACCAAACCTTGTGGACGAGAATGAGTCTCAACTCTCTGGAAAAACTGCCAGGTATTCACGCAGATGATTTCTCAACTCTTTAATAGGATGCAAACTCGTTGATTTTCTCAAAGTTAACAGGGACTTCGTTTCTTTGTTCACAATTAGAAAAAAACTCACAATCTCAAGAGGTGCTTTAAGCTCATGAACCGACGTGAAACTGAGACCCTGTTGACGACGAATTGGTCGTCCTCATGGCCAGAAAAAAGGCTCAGGAAGGGGTTTCTGTCGAACTCATAACCCATGATCATAGAGCCGAAATCTTATCAAAGTTTAGACTAAGCGCGATTTAATGTAAACAGCCGTAGCTCGAAGCATGAACAAAGAAAAGTTATAAGCAAGATCGAATAATTACAATAGAAAATAACGTCGTATAAAAAATATTTGATATAGTTTAAATTCATACCTTTATAATTAAACAAGAAACAAACCCTAAAATATAATTAATACTGAATGCAGATATTACATGAAAATTAAGTATGTACATGCTGTGACTAGTATGTTACTAAATAATAGACTATAGTTCTATAAAGAATACTAAACTTATTACTTCTGAGAAATTTAAACGTATGATGAAATATACGCCAACAAGATCGAGTAATTCAACATTTTTTAAAACAGAAGGGGATGGAGCTTTTTTTCAGTTTTTAAAACCGTTTATGTACAGATAATAAGGGTTGAATTATGAAACGCGAATTAATTTATACTAAAAATAGTTATTATATGTGACTATTATTAATAGTTCACGTTCAGAACGTGAGATAATTTTTACACTACTCCAAGGTACGTTTACTTGTTGAATTCTGTAATCTATATTTGATAAATTTATAATAAATTTATATTTAATTATAGTTAAGAAATAAATACATATGCCTATTTAAATATATGCAACATTATATACCATAATAATAAATATTACCGAGTTATATTTTAGTATTATTCAATAAATTTCATTTCATTAGTTTAATTATGTATACTATCAATACTAATACCGGTAAAAAAGCATGGATTTCATATTGTGTCTTTAATATTTACACTTTTCCCTTTTTACTAAATTTGAATTTACCGCAACATTCTTTGTAATCAACCTAAGTAAATATGGCGGCTCAGCCCTTCAATTGGGCACACGACTTTGCATTGAATGTGCATCCAGTGTATTATAGAGATCAGTGATTCCACTATTTCCACTTAAATGTTAAATATCGATCAGGAAAAATATCGGTTTTAGGGAAAATATCGATATCCCATATCGAATATCGGTATGGAAAATATCGATATATAAGAAGGAAAATATCGATATGTTCGATATTTTGATATCGATATTGCATCACTAAAGTTAAGGCCATGGATTAACTAGATCACGTGGCCAAAAAAGTCCTGTAAAAGTTCGTGTAAGATAACTTTTTTATATTACAAAATGTCTTCTTGGAAATTTTGCAAAAACCTTTTACTTCTGATAAGTTCCAGATAAATGGATTTCGTAAAAGATTTAACATGCGATAAATTTATCTCTTTACTTGAAACTTATCAGAAGGTTGTCTCAACTGGCCCTTAAAGTAGTTCTGTAGTTGAGCCTATTAACACCCTGTCTGACTTCACCCTTGTCAATTCTTATACAGTAATGCGTCCCTCGTATGCAATCTATGCAATAGATTCTAAAATGAAAACCAGGAATGAGTTGTTGCGCATGTATGTATCATGGGTAAAGATAGACACGCAATTCACTCTAGCCCCCATAGCACAATACCTTCCCTGAACGTTCTATGAACGTTCCCATGGAATGTTCGGAAGGTTCCATTGGAACGTTCAAGGAACGTTCCTAGAACTAAGAAAATGTCCGGGTTTTTTTAACGTTCCAAAGCAATGATCTCTGAATGTTCCTGTGGAACGTTCCAGGAACGTTCAAAAGGAATATTGAGAGAATGTTCCACAGCAATATTCAGAGAATATTCAAAAGGAACGTTCCTGGAACCTTCCATAGGAACGTTCAGAGAGCATTTGTATCGAACGTTCGTAGAAATTTTCGGGGGAACATTCAGGGAACATTCGCAGAGAACGTTTTGGAACATTCCGCGGGAACATTTAGGGAACATTTTTTGAGAATGTTATAGTATCTTCCTCTTTGTACTTAAAGTATTTAAAAAAATATAATTCAAATACTAATATCTGTAATTAATTCTTTTCATTTTACCTATAAATTAATGTCCAAAATTATTTATAAAAAACATTCCCTACATTAGTATGTTTGGAGCTGCATGATTATCTATAAGGAAAGTTTCCTGAATGCTGTAGCAAATAATTACAGGAAAATTCTCAAAAAATGTTCCCTAAATGTTCCCGCGGAATGTTCCAAAACGTTATCTGCGAATGTTCCCTGAATGTTCCCGCGAAAAGTTCTGCGAACGTTCGATAAAAATGCTCTCTGAACGTTCCCTTTGGATATTCTCTGAATATTGCTGCGGAACGTCCTCTCAATATTCCTTTTGAACGTTCCTGGAACGTTCCACAGGAACATTCAGAGAACATTGTTTTGGAACGTTCAAAAAACCCGGACATTTTCTTAGTTCTAGAAAAGTTCCTTGAACGTTCGAATGGAACCTTCCGAACATTCCATGGGAACGTTCATAGAACGTTCAGGGAAGGTATTGTGCTATGGGGGAGGTAATTCACTTAGTTTTTTACAGTATTTTACCAGGTTTTGTACGTTTCTAGTTTTTTACACAATGTATTTGTTCTGTTCCCTAGTGATGGAACCTCGAAAGCAAAACCTCGATGTTAAGCGACCTCGGACATCGAAAAGGTAGGGTGTTACTTTGGACCATATATCGATTCTCCAAAGCATTAATTCTCCCAGGCGCAGTGAACTTCACGCTGGAAATTCTAAGAATTTTCAGGCGCGCAATATAATTCACATGGAGATTATATCTAGTCTCCATGATAATTCACAAGGCGCCTAAAAATTCTTACGATTTCCAGCGTGAAGTTCACTGCGCCTGGGGAAATTAATGCTTTGGAGAATCGATATACGGTCCAAAGTACATCCTCCTACCATCGAAAATGGTGAACATCGATATCACCGATGTAGGCACATGTTGCTGAATGCTGATTAGATGTTTCTGTTAGTACCTCACAGCTAGTCCTAGCTGTAAGCAAGTCTTTTTTATTATTGGTCCCGGTGGCGGCGGTTCGGCGACCGTCCCGCTTCGTAGAACGTAGCGGCCGTAGCGGTGAATGAAAAGCCAAAAACATCGACTTTCGAACCATCGAAAACAAGAAGTTTCGATGTTTGATGTAACCTCAACATCAATGTCAAAAGGGCAAAAGCATCGACATCGAAAGCAAAAAAAAATAGAAAAACATCGTATACATGTCATTGAAGGCAGTGCAGTGGTTCACAATTGGCGGAGCGTCTCCACCATGAAGGTTTACAATTGATGGAGACGTTCCGCAAATGGAGAACCACTGCACTGCCTTCAATGACAAGTACACGATGTTTTCCTAGTTTTTATCGCTGAAAAATAAAATTATTGTTTTTATTCCTACGCCTTCTATTCCAAATTTTGCCACGGAATCATAATTGCAATGTTTTAAATGTTTTTTTAATCGTTCTCAGCCATAATAATGCGAGGTCAGAGAACGGTCAGAGAACAGTCAGAGAACAGTCAGAGAATATTCTGACCGTTCTCTCAACCGGGTCCGCTAAGGATTGTGGGGGGTAAATTACGTATTTTACTCCTAATTTATTTTATATCTCCTTCCTCGCTCGTAAAGCAATGTCTTCTGAAAGTATTAGGCACTTTTAGGTACTATATTATATTATTATATTAATATAAGATACTATATCTTATTAGGTGTCTTATTTATCACTTCTCACGAAATTATATTAGCTTTAATCTTACTTATCCGATCCCTGCCTTACCGACACTTTTTTTTCGCCCTTCGTTTTTCCACATTTAGTAAGGTTGGGATCGGATAAGTAAGACATTGTTTCGAGCTATTTTTACCGAGAAAGTACATGGGCAAGGTAAATATTTACTGAAAACAAATATTTCGGAAGAGTTTGAGTTAAAAAACTGTGCACAAAAAAAATGTCTGATATACCTGGAGAAAATCTTTTGAAAACAAAAAAGGTTGGTATAGATAAAAAGTGCTGTTTTGGAAATTGTACAAGTGACAGACGATACAAGTCGTACTTAGAATGTACTTATTATTTTATTTCATTTTTAAAACCCTGTTTGGAATTTCGAAAAGGTAAAATTCCAGATGATTCATTGAAAAAACATATTAAAAATTGTGCGGGGTGCAAAAATGTGATATGTGGGTGAAGTTATATGCGCGTAAGGACGAGTACTTTTGTAGTATAAAGGGTATAAAGAACGTAAAGAAAGATACTTATATTTGCTCTGAAAATAATTTTTTTTTCCTTTTAATATTTTGTATGTCATAGAATTAAATTATCTGCGTTACTATAGAAATGTAATAGAGATATAGAATAATAATTTTATATTCTCATTTACTATGATCTATATTCATTATAAAGAATTGTTTACCATTTTAAAAAAAATACATTTGTATAAATGCATTCACTTTTTTACAGTATAGAATTTCAAGAATAAGAATATCATTACCGAATAATTCCATGACCTGCAGCGACCACGGAATATGCAAGAAAGAATAAAAAGTGTTTTGTTCCTTCAAAATTTGAATGTTGATAAATACATAATTTACCAAACATATATGAGGGACTCCCTCAGTGGGGTCAGTTTTTTCAAAATAACTTCTAATTTACGCTTCACACAGTCTGGTCCACGAATTATTCCTGAAGTTTTTTGTAGCAGTAAAAAATGTTCAAGTAGAATACTCATTCAATAATCAATTCTAAAAACCAAGGGTGACGTGAATTCTGAGGGAAACCCTCCATAGTTTGACTTTTGTTCAATGAAAATATAGCTTGAGTTCTTGAGTGCGGTGTTGTCACATTTTGATGTTACACGTTCAGTCAAGTAGTCACAATATTTGGCAACACTGCAGATGTTCTAACATGCAGGGGAAATCCTCTAGGGCTTGGTATTCGTGTAATAATTTTTAAGTTGGGTATCAGACGATTAAATTCAAAATGAACCTAACCTCAAATTTCAACAGTATATAATTTTAATATTTTCACATTAAAACTGTTCTTAGGTTCTTCTTTACACAATTATATTTATATAAGTGAGCGCCTCTTATTTAACTATAAAGGTACTCAAAATATTCATAAATAATTATTTGAACCATGAATTCTCAAAATTCGCTTTATATTCTCTTATATTCTTTAAATTCTGTAATATTCCCGGTTATATTACTTGAACTTAAATTCTTGAGAATTTAAGAACTTTTTCAGGAACATTGCTTAGTTCTGCCAGAGTTGTGGCAGCACTTGTCGCGGGAGTAATTTGAATCAAGTAATAGTATATTACATAACAAGGGCAGAAAGTTGAGATTCCTGCCCTGCGCGCCATAATGCCCGAGGCGAAGCCGAGGGCATCATGGCACGCAGTTCAGGGCTCTCAAATTTCTGCCCATGTAGTGTATACCATTTTGTCCATTGGAATATATTGTTGCCTGCCCCGACATTTGCGGCACGAGCGGAGCGAGTGCTGCTGGTCGGGGGGGGGGGGGGGGGGCAGGCATCAAATACATCTATAAATTAAGGTTTAGATTTCTATTTCCTTGTTTCCATCTTTGGTAATTATCATAGACTAGCATGCATCTGTCAACGGACTTTTTGGATAAGGTGTCAGTTTCTACTATTAATTGAACTTCAGTTTCAAAGTTTTTATTAATTTCTTCTTCATCTGTCGATTCATCAGATGATATGTCATTCATTTTTTTATTTTTATTTTTGTTACACTTCAGTCATTACTATTACATTGCCACTCATTACTATATTACTCATTGCCACTAATAAACATTAGCAGAGAGCGGACAAATTTTGACGTTTGAGGTTATCGACGTTTTTACTCCCGCTATTATAGAGGGCGCGCATATAGCTTGACCAATGCATGAAAGTTAGACTTTCTGCCGTGAATTTGGTGCCGAAACCACGTACTTTCGACTAGGGTAGTAAGAAAATGTTATTTACCGTGGGTAGGTACAACTTTAAAGAAAAAAAATTCAAAAATACAAACTAAAAAGATCTTAAATTTCTTGAATGAGTCAAACTGGAAATTAAAAAACTATTAAATTAGGAAATCGAAAGTTAATAAGTATATAAGCATATACGTATATAAGTATATAAGTATATAAGTCACATTTTATTTTGAGATACCTACATTGAAAATGAAACTTGAGAATCTTCGTTATTCTGACTATAGGATCTTTATTTCCAACCATCACTAGACTCATAGTTAAATCACTCACAGATTCTTCTTATGGCGTAGAAAAAAGTAGCAAACAGTTTCAATAATCGTATATTAATAAGAAGTCAAGAGTATAAGTTATGCTCGACTGGGAAAACCAGTAGAATGAAACAAACATGATTTACAGATGATATGAAAAATAAATAATCCAGCACCGTTATTGATACTTTACAGTGTAGCTCGCATAAGTTATTTTGCTAGAAGATTTTTTGAATAATTTAGGTATCAAGTTTATTTGATTTCACCTCGTTAAGAAGTGAGAAGATGTTAGTAAAGATAATATAAACGCGATCGCATACCCAAGAAGAATGTTAATGGAGCCTGCAATTTTGTATGCAGGAAGTGTATGGCGCGTCCTGTCTCTGTCTCCCATTCCGGTCCGGCGCCTGTCGACCACTAAAAAACTCAACAAGACGATTAGCATTTAAAAAAGCAAAAGATTCTACTCTCATCCCAAGAGGTAAAGCATAAAACGTTTCTTTAAATTTCATCGTAAACAGCACCTTATTGCTTTAGTATCATTATATTTCAAGATCTTTACTTTAAGCCAAATTTTTTAGAATCGAATTTTCAATCATAAAAGAGACAGTAAATACTATTTCTATTTATCGTTGAAGAATAAAACTTTTATTCTTAATTATAAAAATATATAGACAGATACATAATATAATTGAGTGTGGAGTTATAAATTGTTAAGATTTAGAAGACAACAATTGATTGTGCAATTTGTGTTGAGCATTTCTTATCAAAGAGGCCACGCGAATGTCTGATTGTGCTTTATGATTCATTATTCAATTAACTACTAAAAGAAAGGCAAAGAAGACAATGAAAACAACAGAGTAGTATAGACATGAACGTAATGATGTCAAAGGAAGAGCCAATTGTAGTCTCTACTTGATGTTCGAGATGTGTTAATTAATTCAAAATTTACTTGCAATTTAAAGTAAAGAGATATTTTACATATTATTAATCTAATGTCAACATTTTTCCGAGCATTTTTCAGTGATATCACTTGGCATAGTAATTGAACCCGAATTGTAGAATGAAAAATTCTTAGTATCATATCGTGTTTATTTGTCGCGTGGGATGGAATGTGGTATAAATACATTTATTTTCTTTTTTTCTTCTGGCGTAAAAATGTTTACCTTGTAGTTCTGGCATGTTACATATGTATATATGTGTTTTAAGTGATATGGACAGATATACCTATAGTTGTTATTCTGCAACTCATACACTGATGCACTTTTCGTTATTTCTCTTTTTCGATGCATGAGCATGTCTCTCTTGTGATTTTTTTTAATTTTTCTTTTTTTTGTAAATGGCAGAGCGACGAGTTTGCGTATACTGAAATCTGTATCTTCAAGCTATGCACATGAATTCCGAGCAAGCGTACCACGTTACTTGTGCGTATGTGGAGATAGTAGTCTGGTGTGTACGTTGGCGCCAGGCCGCATTCTCGCATTCGTTATAAACGATACAAGTAGTTGCCCCCTTGTGCACTTGTGCCCCCTTGGGGATTAAGAGCGGTCACAGATCTTAAATACGACAATCAGGACGAAGCACTGATTTGTCCTCGCCTCACTGCCGGTGTTGCCTCGTAGCTCATATCATATTATCATAAATATAATACTAATCAAACATCTCATACGATTGAACAATTGAAATTGAGCCATTTTTAATTTTTCATCATAAGATACAGGAAACATAGACCTTATTATAAATGAATCTATAGAGGTTTCAAATATTTTATTTTATAATAGGTACATCTACTTTCAATTATTCTAACCTCAATTTTGTCCTATTTTCTTGTTTTATTTCAAGTTATAACATTTAAGTTTTACTCTGGTGAAAGTATCGGATAGGAATTCATTCCGAGCCAATCAGAACTATTCCGATATCTGTATCCGAGCCAATTCGAATCATTCCGAACCAATCCGAAAAACGTTTTGTAACTCGTTTGATGAAAAACGGTAAAAAATCGATCCGACCTAATCCGATTTAATCCGAGGCAACAATCCAAATGAATGAGAACCAATCCTAAGCAACCCGAACTCGGATTAATCCAAACCGAATTTTTAATAAGAATCTATCCGAATGAATCCGGGGTCGGATTAAATTGGATTAGGTTGGATCGATTTTTTACCGTTTTTATCAAACGAGATACAAAATGTTTTTCGGATTGGTTCGGAATGATTCGCATTGGCTCGAATATAGATATCGGAATAAATCGGAATAGTTCTTATTGGCTCGGAATGAATTCCTATCCGATACTTTCGCCAGGATAGCTTTTAACAATACGAATTTCTAAATTTTTCAAGTTATCATTTTCAATAAGTCCAAAATCTTTGAATATATGTTTTTTTTAGTTTGTCATTTTAAAAAAATGTTCAATGTTTTTTTGTTAAAAATCAATTGGCGCTTTTTTAAAATTATTCTTTTATAATATATTGATGAATATATTTCAAATGGACGTTCTTTTAAAATTCGGAAACTCCCTCCTGAAACGAGTTGATCAAAATTGAAATTCAGTTCAAAGATACAAAATTCCATAATTTTAATTATTAAGAAATAATCAAGATTTCATAATTACAGACATAACATTAACAAATTTTAATCAAAATACAAGTATCAATTTGAATTTTTAAGATTCAAAACAGATTGAAGTTGAAAAGCTTTTATTTTATAAAGAAAATAATTCAAAGTATATTTTCTCTACTGGATACCTATAATGGTAATTAAAATTTTAAAAAAGATACCAAATTAATAGAAAAATGTATTTTTTCTTTTCTAGCCTTGAATTTTACCAGCAAACGTAGAATTGTTAAGTATAAGTTCCTAAAGATTTGAAGGATTCATATTTCTCTGAAATATTCCAGGTAAATACTATTAAACATCAATAATAAAATTTATTATTAAGAAATTTTAAAAAAATTGAAAGATATTGTTTAAAAGCATCTAAATTCATAACAGTAAGTAATGAACAAAATTTATCATCTGCTCAGTTGTTTTTGATTTTTAATATTATTATTATATTTAAATTTCAAAAGTAATTAGTATTAAGTATTAACTCTGAGATTTATTCTTTTAGGCATAGGCTACATGAATAAGATGCCAGTATGAGTGTAGGACACTGTATAATGAATAAGATATAAAATTTAGATTCTTTGGACTATAGTCATGCTACTAATTTTAGCGTCAGTAAATATAACGACGAAAAACTTCCAACCATTCCACCGGATAATGTGCTTCTAAGTACTGCATCATTTTTCTGCCCTGCTCTTCTTGGAACGGGGTACACCTTTTGCAATCATTTAACAAAACTGCTAGCACCATAGCTGAAAAAAATATAAAAATTTCACACATAGCTCTATTTAAAAAATAATTATTTTGTTTCTTATTATTTCATTTTTTTCATACTTTCCTATCATTTGAATAAAATATATTCTTCATCAATTTCAAAATAATAAAACTAGACTATAATTTTATATTAAAATCTAAATTTGATAAAAATTCTTAATTATTCCTTTTCCATTATTATAATGAATATTAATATAAATAAAAGAGCACTGACAATATTTGTTTTCCTATTATATTTCCTAAAGGATAAATTTAAACAATTTGAATTTTTCTTTAAGTTTCCTAATTTCATATTGAAAATTAGTCTAACTCAGGAAGAATATAAAACATTCAGTTTTACTGGGAAAAAAAATAAAAATAAATGTTCACTCTAAATAGAAAAGTCAATTCTTGAGGGCATGTGATACTCAAGAAAAGTAGGAAGTTTATGTGAACAACTTGGTAAACTTTCTACATGTTTACGTCCAAAATAAATAGAATTTTGTTTTTAAAACTTGAGAAATAGGAAAGAAGATAAAAACGGATGTAGAACGACCACTTTTGGTTTTGATAATGAACATATTTTTTCCGATAGATTTTTATAAAATTGAACTTTCTTTCATTTTCCAAACCAAAAGTCCATCTACATCCGTTTTTATCTTCTCTACCATTTGCCAAATTTTGAAATCAAATTTGTATTTATTCTGGACATAAACATCTAGAAACCTAAAATCAATCAAATTTGCTAATTTCCTAAGTATTTCATGCCCTTGAGGCCGTGTAATAGGGTCTGACGCCACCAATTAGATACGACAGCTTTATTAATAAAATAATAACTTTAAAAATTTTCCAAAAAGATAGTAATGAGTTGATTTTGTCTGCATTACTATATTCTTTGAAAAATCCATTAAAATAATTATTTTATCAATAAAGCCGTTGTTTGTAATTAATAAAATGTATTAAACACCGTTGATTCTCACCTTTAATGTCTTCACCTGGTTCATCGCAGGGTTTAGTATCGATAATGCAGTCAATCAATCCTGGTGCATAGTTTGGATCTGTTATCAATGTATAGAGGTCTATCCCCTCGCAGCAGATAATTGAAATCGATAAAATGATGGATACGCCGATTATTATGTTGCGAGTATTCTTCATGATCACTACTATATTATAAATTTATAAATATACTATTTATCGATTATATCTTTGAGTTTTAATAAAAATCTAGCAAAGAAAAATCGATATCGTTTCCGTGGCTTCCAAGGCACGACTGCTACTGCAACAGCATCAGACAATATCAATCTGCGTCCTTTGATTGGGACCGAAAATATTTATGCCTGTGTTTTCGCCCTTTGACTGTGTATGTGAAAAATTATGGCCTTCCTCTGATAATAAATTAATTCAACTGTGATCACAGATAATTGGAACTGGCATTTACTTACAGCATTTGCATTTGAGTAACGATTGCATTGATTTAAAAGAGATTAAACTTATATTGATTTAACATTCAATAATTTCAATGTAAATGTGGAAATTCAAACCTCTCTAGCAATTTAGGAAATGTTTTGTGTCAGAAAAATTGACTTTAATCAACTAAGAGTATGATAAATATGATAAAAGCAAAGTGCACGTGTTTTATTTGAAAAGTCGAATAAATTTCAGTTTATTTTGTTTCAAATCCTTCTAGAGTAAAAAATGATTGTCAAGACTTAAATTAAGATAGAATTATCTTTATACACGGAAAAAAAATATTGTTGTATTAACCAACCAGATTGTTGATATAGAACTGACAAAACTTTTTTGCTTTCCCAACAAATTTTCAGTTTTCCCAAAAAACCTATTTGTTGAACCAACAAAAGAGTTTGTTATTGCTTTTTGCTTGACAACACTTTTTGTAAGGAGAACTAAAATTTTGTCCCAGAAGTAATTGCCGATTTTTTCATGCAAATTAAACACATTTTTTTAAATACAAGGAATTTAATCAATGATATATTTTCCATTTTGTTCCATGACCTTTTGCTATTTTTCTGGTAATTTTATGATTCCACGCTCATAGTGAGAAAAAATCTTGGACATAGTGGCGTGATATACACGGAGAAAAATGGATATTGACCCATAATATCTAGATATTGAGGCACAATGTCAGTAAGATTCAACTATGTGACAAACATTTAGATATTCTACCTCAATGCTTGCAGATATTGAAAAAAAGATATTAACCACCAGTATCTCAGATATTGAGCTTGATTATCTCAGATATTAAGAATGAATATTCAAGATACTAAACTTCTGAATTTCCTCGTTAGTAAACTTGAATGTCTGAGGTACTGAAGTTGAATATCTCAGATATTTAACATCAATATCAGGTATACTGAAAAGGTAAGTTATAGATATTACAGCTCAATGTCTAAGATACTCAAAAAATTATTTTAAAGGTTATGAAATAACTACATATTCAGTTTTTAGAAAAAAGTCAAATTATATTTTATCATGTACATAAGTATATAGCAGATTTATACTTCGCTCTCATTTTCATTATTTGGCATGTCTAAAATTAATTTAATGTTCTTGTTAGAAAATTAACCTCAACAGTAAGGTTAGATTTCATTCTCGGCTATAAACCACATATATAAAGAAAATATATAACTTATATCTTTTACTTACTGCATCTCAAGTTAAACACCCGATCTTTATTACATTGAAAACACGTATTAGAATTTTTACGAAACTTTCAAAATTTTTCTTTACGGCACGCTGCAAGCATGCAAGCAGATTTCAATGAGCGCGAAAAAGTGATCACATGACCTTTATATATATGCGTGCGCACTTCATGCTTCAATATCTAAACTATTGAACTTGAATATCAAATGTTACTTCTCGGAAAAATCTTATATATTGAAAAAAAAATTTTAATATTGCGTGTCAATATCTAGATATTATGGATGAATATCTCTTATTTGAATATCTACTTTTCAATATCCATTTTTCTCCGTGTATGTAGTTGAAAATGTCCTTAACTACTTTTTGTGGTTGAATTAAAAAAATGGTCAAACCGTCAGTGTAGGTACTAAAAGTGGTCGCCGTGACTAAGTAATGTAGTCACAGCGACTATAATTTTGTCACAGTCATTATATGTAAGTATCAACTATAAATATTTAAAGAATTTGAAAATCTTTCATTGGAAAAAAAATGCTTTTGACTTCGCTGGGATTCGAGCCCAGGTCTTTCGATTGCAATAAACTGTACAGTTATGTAAAATCAAATGCATAAAATCACTTTTTGGTAATCTGATTCGGTATCTGTAGAGCGGGTTGAAACTTTAAATGTGGGATTAAAAATCACAGTTTCCACCCGCTCTAAAGTTACATCAAATCAAATTCTCAAAAGAGTTCCTATCAGCTGCTATGAATTAGTATATTGCATTACAAGGGACGAAACACAGCGATCGCAACGAGTGTGAAGTTTGCTATCCGAACGAAGCGAGGGCTGCAGTCACTTGAGTTGCATCCGCTGTGTTTTGGTTCGAGTAATGCATTTTACCACCTTGATCCAAAAGTTTTAGGACTCGTCACCATGTGGCGCTCTCGTTCGGCCGATTTCAATTCTTCTTTTTTCGTTGTGTTGGTAGAAGTGTCATTGACTTTCTGTCAGATTTTCAGCTTGATAGCTTGACATTTGTTGAAGTGACGCTGTATTATGTACATCTATCTTTGTGTGTGGTTTCGATTTTTCACAAAAAAAAAATTTCATCGACTTTGCAGCAACGAGTTTGCATTAAATTTTGTGTTAAAAATGGATTTAACGGTGCGCAGACTTTGGAAATGTTGGAGAAGTGTTTCGGCAACGATACTCTAACGAGATCGAACGTTTTCCGCTGGCACGAACGCTTCAGAAGTGGTCGTGAGTCGGTCGAGAATGACGAACGCAGTGGCAGGCCGCCGACGGCGAAAACTGATGAAAACATCAACAAAATTAAAGGGTGGGTGACCATAAGCCGCAAATTGACCAATAGAGAGATTGCAGAGGAGCTGAACATTGCTTACGGATCCGCTCAAGACATTTTGGTTAATGATTTGGGCCTCAGACGTGTCGCTGCAAAGCTGGTGCCGAAAGACCTGAATTTCATGCAAAAAAGGGATCGCGTTGATGTCGCAAAAGACATGCTTTCCAAGGTCGACTCCGACGCATCATTCATCAAACGGATAATTACTGGTGACAAGACGTGGATTTATGAGTATGACACGCACTCTAGACATCAAGCGAGTGAATGGAGTTCACCCAATGAGCCGCGACCGAAAAAACCACGTCGTTTTCAGTTGAAAAAGAAGGTGATGCTTGCGGTTTTCATGGATTACAGAGGTGTTGTGCACAATGCCATTGGTATCCGTGAGCATTTGGCTAAAAACGAAACGAATACCATCCAACAACCACCGAATTCACCTGATTAGGCTCCCTGCGACTTTTTCCTATTCGGTCGACTTAAGAAACCGCTTCGCAGAACGCGTTACAGCACCCGAGATGAGGTCATGGAAAAATCGAAGATGGCTCTGATGGCTATACCGCAAACCGATTATAAAAAATGTTTCGAGGATTGGATCAAGCGCTGGCATAAGTGCGTTGCAGTCGATGGGGAGTACTTTGAAGGGGACTATATCGATTATGATGAATAAACTTGTATTTTTGATTTTAAAAATAAAGTCCTAAAACTTTTTTATCAAGGTGGTATGTGCCTCCGGCGCGTAAACTCGTTTTTACGCTACAGTTGAGAGTAGCGTAATGTTGTGTATTACGATACAGAGGAATGTAATGTAAAAATTGAACTGCGCGTGCGCCTATTACGATACAGCGGAGCGTAATCTTTTTCTTATTCTTTTTCGTAGAGCGTTGGCACCGTACTGACAAAACCTTGTACATTTGAACTGCGCATGCTCTATTACAATACGCGAGAAAATCAAAATGGCCGGAACTAGTCGCGAAATATCAAGTGCAATGGACGAGAATCATGATGAATACTAGATTAGATTCGAGTGTACGCATAAGAACTCGTATACGCACCGAAGTCACATAAAATAGAATATGTGCCAATGCACACAATTCGGGTAATTACGAGACTCGCTTAAAATGCTCGCAGGACTGATCGCGCCTCGGCTTTGATCTCCTGCGAGCATTGTCGCTCGTCGCGTAATAACCCTCATTATGCGCCTAGGCACATAATATACTATTATTTTTCATAGCAACTCTTTTGAGAATTTCATTTTATGTAACTGTAGAGCGGATTGAAACTGTAATTTTTAACCCTACCTTTAAATATTCAATCCTAGGGTTGAAAATTGCTGTTTCAACCCGCTCTATAGATGCCGAAAATCGAATTTTCAAAAGAGGCCTTATGAAAAATAATATACATTACTCAAAACAATACACAACGGATTCAACGAGTGTGAAATTTGCTGCACTGGTTATAGCGACTACGTTATTCTAGCCATAAGAACTCAAAGTTTCAATTTCTCATACACGGAGAAAATGAAACGAGCGCACGCGCTGTTTCTCACGCGTGAACGACGCGTGAATGAGAAAATGTGGCTCCGAAATCGGTCTAACCGTAATTCACGTCCCGGAGCGACGTGACGAAAAGTCGAGGCCAGCGCAATTCACGTGTGATATGACAGTGAACCGATTTCGGAGCCAAATTTTCTAATTCACGCGTCGTTCAAGTGTGAGAAACGGCACGTGCGCTCGTTTTATTTTCTCTGTGTAGCTAGGTTTAAGATTTAAGGCCAATTTCAACGATGTTAACTAGTCGCCATGACCGCAGGTAGTCAGAATATGGCTACCATGGCTACAAATCATGTTTCTGTAACCATGGGACAAGTAGCAACAACAAGTCTCTCTCGTTACATTCAATTTTTTTTCCCAACTACATTATTCCTAGTCATCATAACCAGATGCTATTTTTCTCTGTGTATAACTTCTGGTCTTTATCGGCAAAAAACTAAACCAATTGCGATTTCACAGCTTCATCATCATTGAAAGTTTTACCATTTAAGGAGTTCTGCAAAGATCGAAATAAATAGTAATCTGATGGTACAACACTCTAAAAACAAGTGTGTAGTGAAATGTGTAATTTTTACACACTACACACGTTGTCAAGTGTGTAATTGAGCGAAGTGTTTACTTACTAAACATTGCCAACCACTTAAAATTTATTGAAAATTTGTAAACTTATAAAATTTGGAATTCAAAATTTGTTTTCAGGATTTCACTTGAATCTAGTTTATTTTGAACTCAATCTGGTTGGTTTTAAATTTGTTGCAGTTCGTTTTAAACTAAAGTTTTTTTTGTGTATATTAATTTTTGTCATATACATATGTATATGCAATCGTGGATACGTCCAATATCTTGGCCAAACCTTTTTAAAATCTCGAATGTTATGTAAAAGCGCGTAGGAAACAGGAAAAATTATAATATATATGTATATTTTTATTGAATTAAAGAATTACGACAATTTTCTATGGCGATGTACGATAATATTTATCTAAAGCTTTTCTCTGAGTGTCACATAGAGATAGTTTTATCTATGTAATACTCGGAATAAACTAGGGGCTAGCTTGTTATCAACTTTAGCGCCATATATCGGGAATAAATAATAGGAAACATATTGTCTCGCCCTATTTCAACATATAATTTTTTTTAAAGTTAACATGAAAACTATAACTTCTAAAACGTATAAAAATTAAATAAGAAATTATTATTGAATCGAATATTACAATTATCTAATACTTTTTACCCATTTCTGAAATCAAATATAAAAATTCGAATTTTATGTTCTTTCAGGTATATGAATTTGTTAATAAGACATAAATACTTCGAACAGAAAAGGACAATAAATCACAAAAGGTATATACTTTATAAAAAAACATTCTTATAGGATTAAAGAATCACAGTCTCGAGTAATAAAATCAACATATCACAATAAAAAGAATAATTCAAATTATGTATAATTTCTTGGTAAGGATTCTCATCTTTTGTGATGTAAATATTCTCTTGATTATGATTTTCATGTTATTATCAATCATTAAAAATTAAATTTCCCCAGATTTAGATAAAGTTCAACGACTTAAATGATCAGAAACTAAAAAATGTCTGAAGCAGTAAAATTTTATACTCCATAATACTTTGTAAGTGTCGAGTTTTATGTATACAATGTACGTGCTTATCTTAATAATTGGATTCAGATAGAAGAAATGAGCTCGTAAAATGGCAGTAGAATCATTAAAAATGTCTCTTAATAGATGTAATAAAAAAGTTACTGTTTTTATTTGCACGCTAACGAAGCTGTAGTATTTAATTTATACAGGGTGAGGCACATAAATTGTTACAGAGCGATAGCACTCAAACTATTGATCATATCCAAAAATGTTTCAGACAAAAGTTTCAGAGTTCGAGAAGGCCGTCATACTCGAATACCCTATTTTTTTAACGGTAGAGGCGCTGAAGCTACGTCAAGGTCAACTCCACTGTTTTAAATGGAAACATGTATTTTTTTCGATGAAATTATTACCGATTTTAAAACGAATTTAGAGACCTACAACACAAGGTCATTCTAGTCACGCAAAGTATGAAAATAGTCGAAAAATCATTTTCATTTCTTTTCATTTCTTACGATACCCATGATAATACACATTGATAGGGTATTGTTGACGTCGGCAGAAAGTAAGCATTTTCTGTATCGTATGTCATTACATCAGGATTTGTACGGCTAATATGATTTCCTAAAACGCGTCAATTTCTGTAATTGGATTCGTAGTAAAATGCGCACAGGTGTCTCGTCTCATTTTTGAGTCATGTGCTTTTTTCTGATGAATTGTTGGTGTGGCATTGTCGGCGATCACGTCATTGGGCCATATTTTTTTGAAAGTCGCTTGACTGGGCAAGTTTACGCAAACTTTCTGCAAAACGTACTCTCTCAATTAATGGGAGACGTGCCGTTGCATGTTTACATGAACATGTGGATGCAACACGATGGTGCACCACCCCATTAGAAAAGTGGATAGGACGAGATGGCCCTGTAGCTTGGCCACCTCGTTCGCCAGATCTAACATCACCAGATTACTTTTTATGGGGTTTTGTCAAAGAACGCGTAATGGCGGTAGCACCTATACCACGCCTGACGACATGAAAGAAAAAACACGCCGAGCATGTACCGAAATTACACCACAAATGTTAACTTTTCATCAGCGAATTAACAAGTGCTTATAAGTCGAGGGTCACCACTTCGAGCATCTTCTGTAGGTAGACCCAAACCAAGGTTAGTGGATACTTTGAAACTGATTATTCCGATATATTTCGATTTTTCGACTATTTTCATACTTTACGTGACTAGAATGACCTTGTGTTGTAGGTCGCTGAAATCGTCTTAAAATCGGTAATAATGTCATCGAAAAAAAATACATGGTTCCATTTAAAAAAGTGGAGTTGACCTTGACGTAGCTTCAGCGCCTCCACCGATAAAAAAAATAGGGTGGTCGAGTATGACGGCCTTCTCGAACACTGAAACTTTTGTCTGAAACATTTTTGGATATGATTAATAGTTTGAGTGCTATTGATCTGTAACACTTTATGTGCCTCACCCTGTATATATACATAGAATATTACGGAAAATTTCCTTAATGTTTTTGGAAGTGGAGATTGTAAATTTTAACATCCGATGATCTTTCCAATAAACATAAATGAACAAAAATCTGCCCGCTTCGCGAACACATTCTCATCGCGCGCTTCGCGCTCGGTCTTATGCTCTTCGCATAAACATTTTCTCAAAGTCACTGAATTTGTTTTTGAGTTTAAGTGAAACAGGAAATTCAATTTACTTAAGAAACACATTCTCATCATAACACTCGCGCTCGATTTTCTGTATGCATTTCTGTAACTTTTTAATAATTTATATGATTATTAATAATTTTATTTTCTTCCAAATATCTCTAAAAGGAAAAACAATTGTAAACTTTAATTAAGCAAACGACTTAGAATTTCAACGCCTATTTCAAATCAGATATTTTTTTGAAAAAAATGAAATTTTTTCAATATTTAAAATCAAAACATAAAATATACATCCTGTCGAAAAATGTCTTAATGGGAATTTTTAGGCCTCATTTAGGCAAATAATTTTCCATATAAACGTTTTTTTTTATCAGAAACTGTATAAGACAAAAATTGCAGATCTTTTTGAAACCAACAACTTTGTATTCTTACGTTTTTTCATATTTCACATATTATTGTTAAAAAAAATTGAATTTTGGATATTCAATAGTATTTTTTTTAAATTAAAAAGAAAAATATATTAATAATACATCTTATGAAAAAATGTTGCAATTCAAATTTGTAGATCTTTATGTAGAAAATAATTTTGTATGATAACTTTTTTTCATATCTCGTATAATTTAACTGGAAAATGGAATTTTGATATTGACTTTTTTCAAGTTTTAACATGCTGTAACATTTCTAATTTTGGTTTAATCGAAAAATGTTATTAAGATAATTAGTAGAGCTGTATGAGCACTATCAAAAATCAATATTGGAATTTTTGATTTTTTCAAAAAGTTTTTTTCAAAATCACAAAAATGGTCTAGTTTTCTCAATTTTGGATAGATGTGGCTGGTTAAATAACTTGTCCTTACTTTTTCAGTTCCAATAAAGTGTGCAAAATCAATTGAATCTGATAATTCTATCGAGAGTTATCGAGTATACGACCTGCAGACAGACAGACAGACAGACATTTTCGTAAAAACCGTTTTTTCTCACTCAAGGGGTCTCAAAACGTAAAGATTTGATGAAAATTTCGAGAGTCATTTTTCACATAAAACTAACATCTTCTCATCCATGATGAGAATTTAATAAATTGTTAGTGTGATCGTAGTAACAGAATTAATTAATGGAGTAATTTATAGTAATCAGGGCAACTTAAATTTAAATTGGTAAATTCAAATGTAGGATAATCATAGAAGATCTGAGACGCCAGCAAATTGGTGAATCCGGATAACGAGAGAAACTACGTCTGTAAACGCACACCTACCTAAATCTCCGGCCCGCGATAATAATTGTCATTTCCGTCTTTCCGTACAGGGGCGATTTTCGAGTTTTCAAATTATTTCATTTTTATTTTCTTTTTAAGATAAACATTAATCTTATGATTAATGGGATCTAATTTAAATTGATTTCAATGTGAATCAGAAGCTGTCATTGGCAGTAGTTTACATAAAAGATTATCAGCCACGTATTTCATTACATTTGTAAACATATAATATATTCATACTTTTTGTATTGCTTGCTAATGGATGAGAAAATTCCGTAATCCAAATCAGCACATTTATCTTACATTCTGCACACAGATTTGTCAGCTTTTGGTCATCAAGAATTTGACAAGGTTAATACTACTGCATCTATCATTAATGAATAAGATAACGATAAAAGAACAGAAGTCTGATATTGAAACTGTATTAATAATATTGTGTAATTGAGATATGTAAAAAATATATATCACTTTTCAAAGTTTTTTTAAATTTCAACGAAAAAGTAAACGACAGAATCCAATAGCTAGTGTTATACTTGTCAGACTAAAGGTCATGATTCTAATCGGACAGTGATTTTATTTTGATAATACAATCCTCAAATTCCACATTGGAAAATCCCATGAGGGATTTTAAGACTGAAACATCAAATTAAAAAAACAACCAAAAATACAATTTTACTACTCTCTAAATCTGAATCAGTCAAATTTTCACTGATTGAGTCAGTAATTTGCCTTTTCACTGATTCACCAGACCAAAAATATTTTTCACTATCAAATCAGTTAATTTTCACTGATTGAATCAATGAAAAAAATTTTGTTCACGGTTAAATCAGTTGATTTCCACTGAAGTGATCAGTGAAATTTGACTGATTTACAGTAAACTCTTTTTAGCTATCTGAATCAGTCAAATTTCACTGATAATCAGTAGATTTTTACTGATTCAGATTTAAAGAGTATTAAATAAACAATTAAAATGATATGAGTTACTTATTTCTGAATGAAGTTAACAGCAGAAAGAGAGATTAATGTTTTGCTTGAGGTAATGAATTAATCGCACTGAGAAAACAGTTTCTTTGATATACGGTCAAAGGAAAAATTTCTTTGAATTAAAGAAAGTTTTGTTAATTTAAAAAAAATTTCTTTAATCCAAAGAAATAGATTTGTTTACATTAAAGAAAATTTTTTTACATCAACAAAACTTTCTTCAATTCAAAGAAATTTTTATTTTTACTGTTTATCAAAGAAATGTTTCTTTGATTCACAGAAACTGTTTTCTGGATGCGGACCACATGACTAAATTATACATTTATTCGTTCATGTAAGATAACTTTTTTAATATGCAAAATATCTGTCTGAAAATTTGAAAAACGTTACAAAAGGCAATAAGGCACGTCTGTCAACTTCTTTTTAGTAAAAATTTTGAAAAAAATTGTACACTTATAAACAATTTTAAGTGTAAAATTTTTTGCAAAATTTTCACTCAAACGAAGTTCAAAGACGTCTTCATCGTTTCCTGTTGTATTTTCAAAATTTCCAGGAAGATATTTTGAAAAATAAAAAAGTTATATAAGAAGAACTTTTACAGGAATTTGGTCACGTGATCTGGTTGATCCATGTCCTTAATCAAAATAATACACGGAAAAAAAGTGCAGTTGTGACAGGGAAGTTAATCCTTGTTAGAGCTAAACATTTAGCTGAAAATGAACAAATGAATGTAATAAGATATTTGCATCAAGTAAAGTAAATATCATTGACCAATTTAACGGTTTGAGCGATATCATTAGTTCGATCGAGACATTATACACGGAGAAAATCCTATACTACTGGTTACTTTTTTCTACACGACTCAGTCGTGTAGCTAAAAAATTAGGTCATTGTTACATAACAGTTCTGTAAATATGTCGTCCCATAAGTGTCGCAGTTACAAAATAAGATTCGTTATATAACAGTTATAGAAAAGTTACATAATGAATCTTATTTTTGTAACTGTAACGACAACTGTAACAACTGAACAAGATTCGTTATGTAACTGTTCCATAACTGTTATATAACAAATCCTGTTCAGTTGTTACAGTTGTTGTTACAATTATAAAAACGTGATTCATTATGTAACTTTTCTATAACTGTTACATAAGGAATCTCGTTCTGTAACTGTAACGACAACCGTAACAACTGAACAAGATTCGTTATGTAATAGTTATGGAACATTTATATAACGAATCTTGTCCTGTAACTGCGACATTTATGGGACGACATATTTACAGAACTGTTATGTAACAATTTCCAAAGAACTGTGAGTGTTCACTTTAAAAGTATTGTACTAAATAATATGCGCGTTCATGTTAACATTCAATGTAATACTGTCTTTATCTAACGATAAATTGGAAATAGTTCCTGCAAAAATATATCTTAGTCCAAATAATGAAAAATAGTAGATAAATAACAAATCTGGCTTCTAAATTTCATTTAGTTAGAGCAGCGATATTCACTTTCATGATACGAGACGAACAAGTGACTACAATAACAATTTTTATTCACATTTCATCTGAATCTATCGTGAATTTCATGGTATAAAAACTATACTCAATTTAGCGAAAAGTTATTTTTCTCATTTACAAATTTTGTGACAAATTCTGTTTCAGTCTAACAGTTTATGCAATGCAACTAAAAGTTTCACATAATCTAGTTATATAGATTCTTTAAGTTCATTAAATTCTTGATTGGCTGGGTCGCCTAGTCAATTTTTTTTTCGTGTATAAATGAGATGCATTTGCAAACCTCAGTGCGTCCCTGATCACGTGGCCGAGATTCGTAAAAGCAGTAGCAACAGAAGCTTGTAGTTCGACACGAAACCGGCATTCCTGGAGTGTCGATCGGTTCGTCTACCTCGAAATCTCTTTTGCCAGAGATTCCTCCTTATCTGACGTCTGCCTTAAGTGTGCAGTTACCTATCCAACAATCACCACTTTCCAGACGCGTGTCCTTAAAAAAGGAATGGTACTGGTTTAACGCATCCAATGAATTATTTCATATTTTCTTTCTCTTGGTTCCCAAGTGGCTAAGCAAAGGTCAAAAGTTGAGCAAGCTCTTCTTATCGATGCAAACACGCTCTTCATGTGTTATGCGCTTCTTCCGAGCCATCAGATTTGAGACTACATTCGTGTGAGCCTGTCCGGTCTAATCAATCATCAATTTTCTATCTATCTCTATTTTTCATTCACTCAAGTATACTTATTATTCGTATTATATTTGTCTCTTTTTACATTTACTCCTCGTTGACTTTATAGAGTACGTGCGGCTTTACTTGTGAATCCTCGTTTCAGGCGGAATCAGTTTATCTACCTTTAACATCAATTAAACTAATAGAAGCTAGTGTTGAAATTAGTATGTATGATAGTGATTCGGAAGGATAGACCGGATAGACACACTCAGAAAACAGTTTTTTTTAATCAAAGAAAAATTTCTTTGATATACGGTGAAAGAAAAAATTTCTTTGAATTGAAGCAAGTTTTGTTGATTCAAACAGTTTCTTTGAATCAAAGAAACATTTCTTTGATGTACGGTGAAAGAAAAAATTTCTTTGATTCAACAAAACTTTCTTCAATTTAAAGACATTTTTTCTTTGACTGTATATCAAAGAAACTGTTTTCTTAGTGTAAGTGTAAAAATTTTTGCAAAACTTTTACTCAAAAGAAGTTAGCAGACATTGTTTATCGTCTTCTCTTGTATTTTGCAAATGTTCAGGAAGATACACTGAGAAAAAAGTTTCTTTGATATACGGTCAAAGAAAACTTTCTTTTAATTAAAGAAAGTTTTGTTAATTCAAAAAAAAATTCATTGATCCAAAGAAATAGATTTGTTTGCATCAGAGAAATTTTTTTTTGAATTAACAAAAATTTCTTTAATTCAAAGAAATTTTTCTTTGACCGTATATCAAAGAAATGTTTCTTTGATTCTAAGCAACTGTTTTCTCAGTGTAACTGTGAAAAATATGGCAAAACTTTTACTCAAACGAAGTTAGCAGACATTTATTATCGTCTTCTCTTGTACATACTTTGCAAATTTTCAGGAAGATACACTGAGAAAACAGCTTCTTTGAATCAAAGAAATATTTCTTTGATATACGGTCAGAGAAAAAATTTCTTTGAATTAAAGAAAGTTTTTTTAATTAAAAAAAATTCTTTAATTTCAACAAATCTATTTCTTTGTAACAAAGGATTTTTTTTTAATTAACAAAATTTTCTTTAATTCAAAGAAATTTTTTCTTGGACCCTATATCAAAGAAACTGTTTTCTCAGTGTAACTGAAAAATATAGCACAACTTTTACTCAAACGAAGTTAGCAGACATTTATTATCGCCTACTCTTGTATTTTGCAAATTTTCAGGAAGATACACTGAGAAAATAATTTCTTTGATATACGGTCAAAGAAAAAATTTCTTTGAATTAAAGAAAGTTTTGTTAATTCAAAAAAAATTTCTTCGATCCAAAGAAATAGATTTGTTGAAATTAAAGAATTTTTTTTTAATTATCAAAACTCCTTAATTCAAGGAAATTTTTTTTTTTACCGTATATCAAAGAAATGTTTTATTGATTTAAAGAAACTGTTTTCTCAGTGCACGTGAATTGAACTGTAGCTGTCCAACTCTAAATTATGCGACTTTATAAATTTATCGGTGATTATTGGAATTATAGCATCTCGTATACATCAGATGCTTTCTTCAAGATTTCGAGGAATACTGACTTAAGGTGAACAGAGTAAAGAGGATATTTTGCTCAATAAAGTGTTTTATCTTGCAAATTTATATTTATGTATGAAAATTCATTTTTATTTATTACCAGTTTGTAGATAATTTTCAGACTAGTTTACGTTAATGAAACTTTGTATTTTTGGATTTCATTCACAAACATGAATTACATAAATTTTAGTAATAAATTAGTTAACTCAGTAATTGAATTATTTATTTTGGAATTCCTAGAAATTTTATAATTTTAAGTTGAACAAGAGGTACTATAATACTCCCTAAATCCGAAACAGTAAAAACTCACTGATTCACTGTCAAAAATCACTGTTTCGAATTTTCTAAGTCTTCCACATAGAAATCAGTAGAATTCACCAGATTCCGCCAGGGATACTCACTGGTTAATCAGTGAAATTTACTGTTCAACAGTGAAATTCGCTGGTCAACCAGTGAGTTTCACTAGTAATATCAGTTAAATTTCACTGATTCTATGTAGAAGACTTATAACATTTGAAACAGTGGTTTTTTACTGCAGTGGATTTAGAGAGTAGATCTCAATTAATTTCAAATGACTGGGAGTTTTAGTCCAATTTAAAAATTGTAAATTACAAGGGTTTTTTTCTGGTCCTATGGAATGGCAGATACTATCACCTTCAAATTTAAACTTTCCTTTTATAATAAGAAAAATGCATAGAACAGTACAAGAATGAGAATATTAACTGACTCTCTCTAAATCTGAATCAGTCAAATTTTCACTGATTAAATCAGTGAAAACGTATTTTTCACTGTTAAATCAGTTAATTGTTCTCTGATTCAACAGTGAAATAAATATTTTTCACTGATAAATCAGTTAATTTTAACTGAAGCAATCAGAGAAATTTGGCTGATTCACAGTAACCCCTTTTTGGCTATTTGAATCAGTCAACATTTAATAAAATATATACACATGTGTATTAAAATTCAATTAAACGTTTGTATTTTTTAAGATCAAAGTATTTTAAATTTAATATACGTTACTGAAAAATACTTCCATTACATGTAATGGAAGTTTAATACAGAAATTTCCCAGAGATGTAGTAATTTTTCATTTATTTTTCATTTTAGTCAATTTCTGAGAGATTTAAATTTAGTGAGTCGTAAAATTTCCTTTATCGAAGTTCAAAGTTAGCATTTATGAAGCTGTTTTTCATCTTCTTATTATTACATAAGAGTTTTGCTTTATACAAATCACTTTGTAAGATTTAAAAAAAAATGATCTTGGTTTTAATTTTTCGATTTCGGCTCGTATTTCTGTGACATTTTTAAAATCAATTTTCTCGAGCCAGTGGTAATGGTAGGTTTTTATCAGACTTTTTCTTCATAAAGGTTACCTTTTCTTTCTGCCAAACCTATTTTACTCAAATCTTATTCTTCTCATAGGGTAGTTACTAGCTCTTGACGTAGTCTTTGCATGAATAATTTATCGAAATTTGAAGGGTTACTTTCTCATTTTTCATCTCGAAAGTCTACCATACTGATTAAATTTGGAATTTCTCACTTCTTACTTTAAATTCAAATAGAGGTTTCTCAAGAATTCTTGAATACCAAGATACATAAAAGTCAAATACTTACCGTAATTCATATACGCAAAAAATGTGTAGCTGGTGCAATAAAAAATATCGCTATTCGAGCTATATTATTAACTATCCTAACCATAAATATGGCTGATATAACCTAAAAAATCCTTGTGACAGCTACACATTTCTTTCCATGTATACACTCGAGATTCCCTCCAACGAAGGTTCCCTTATACGAGCGAGTCACCGTTCCCTACGACGAACAGCTGATCGACCCTTCTTCCCCCACTACTATGAAATAAAGCGCGCTAAAATTTAAAACAGGAATTAATATTAGTTTAGGTTAGGATCGATAATGGCTAATTTTTCCGTACTACATTAGATTTATCGAACTGCATTTCGAGTACATACAGTCAAAGAAGTCGATTTTATGTTAAATACTCGCAAATTAATCTTTCATACACTTTTTCACTACATTCAATTATTCACATGGCATCACTAACTGCGCGCATCATATAACGCGTATAACAAAGAGTAAGGTATGGAGGGGATCTCTTTCGCGCTCGTACAAGAGAACACCCCGATGCTCAAGCTTCTCGTTGGAGGGAATTTCGAGTGTAATAGAAGAGGGTGACCATTTTACGAATCCTGCACATCGAGAAAATAAGTACTGGGAAATTTACATGATAGCACTAAACTCTAAAAATTATTCTATCCTCAGGGGCGAATGAAGACAATTTGCCGCCCTAGGTAACTGCAAAATTTCCGCCCCTCCCACACCTTCTTCCCCTTTCCTACTTTTTTGAACGTTTCGATATATACGCAAAAAAATGTGTAGCTGGTACATAGAAATAAATCACTGTTCCAGCTATATTATTAACTATCCTAACCATAAATCACAGAAAGATTTTCAAATTCTTTAAATAGCTGATATAACCTAAAAAATCCTTGTGACAGCTACACACATTTTTTGCCGTGTATATATTGATACAAGAAAAATAAAGTCCATTTGTCCATTTTAAGAATGTATTAGGCTTGTACGCTTTCACATAAAAAGTCCTATTTTGAATCACACATGTAGCATTATATCTAGTGTAAAAGATCAAAATTTGTCGTTCTGCTTTCCCGGTAAATCCGCCACTGCCTATCCTAATTATTTTAATACCTGAAGTACTTTTTATAGAAGTATTTGCATTTCTATAATTTTTTCAAAAACTATACAATAAAATTTGAAAGAATTTCGTTCTTTTACTGTACGGAAAAAATGTATAGCTGTCACAAGGATTTTTTAGGTTACATCAGCCACATTTATGGTTAGGATAGTTAATAATATAGCTGAAATATCGATGTTTCTTTGTACCAGCTACACATTTTTTTGGGTCTGTGCTAGAATTAATCTAGGACAATCTTCTTTTTCGATGAAGTTCTAACCTTCTTCATAAAAAGTATATAGGATCTTCGTAAAAATTAGTCCTGTCCGAAAGTCGACTACTGTCAAGTAAATTTGCCAGAACTTATTTTTTCCGTGCACGCTCAAAAGGATAAAAAATGAGCCAGACTTAAGTTAGTGGGGAGGCAAATAGGCGTGACTATTGTAATGGTGGGGAGAAAGTAGGTGGAGCCAAAGAGGTAGGATCTTTTATCGAAAATCAAATCGAACTAACCCTCAAGTTAAATACTGGATTAGGAATAAATTTGAAAATGAAATAAAAAAAATAATATTGTTTTAATTTTCGAATCGCTTTGGCCCTTAGCCCTTATCTATAGAATATATAAGATAAGAGAGAGGGTAAGAATAAGAATAAGAATAAAAGTCATTACTGGATGCTGCTGTACGGAACGGAAAGCCCTCCCTGCGGCGCGGCGCCGCGTCGACGTGCGACTATAAGTAAGTCTCGCGCTGCGGGTGGCGACTTAATGTCGTTGCCGCGTCCGTGGCGCCAAGAGGAAGGCCGATCACGATAATTCGTCGAGACACTGTGACTCGTTGATACATGCATTGATCGATCCAAGAAAAATAGAAGGAAAAGTTCCCTGTGTGGCAGAACTGTTCCACTTCTCGAAGCATCCAGTGAGTTTTTGCCACCTGCTGGGCAACGCTTTTCCACAACCCCCGATACCGCGAATTTCACTCGATATAAGAAATCGATAATTTTTATTGGAAGAGTTCTTTAAAATGACTAAAGTGATGAAGTGTCAGTGGAAGGTTGTGTTGTGAAATAAAAAGAGGTGTTGAGTGAAGAAGTGATACCAGTGGGACCAATTGGAGTGTTTAGTCGAGTGCCCTTTTCGCTCGTGGTTCCTTATTCGTAAGAGACGAATCGTTACTCGAGATTGATTGAGAAGAAGACAAGCAGTGGTGTGAAGTGCGTAGAGGAGGAGAAGAGGGAAAAAGGGTGCGCATGGTCCGTCGGGGATTATCGCTGATGGTTATTTGGCGTTTATATGGTGATTAATCCTGAGCAATAGTAGAACCATGTCTGGATTGCTGTACACACTGCTGGGGTTGGCAGCCAGCTCGAGCCTCCACTGTGCAGTTAGGAGAGAAATCAGCCCTTGCACATGTCGTCAAGAAGCGCCAATTGTTAATCCTAGTTCAAGTGCGTCCGGGAATAATCCCAACGGGAACACGCATCTTCACGTGGAACGGATAGAGGTCGTTTGTGAGCGTATGGAATCTTTTGATCAAGTTGCGGAAGCGCTTCGCGGTAAATTTACCCCTGAACAGCAAATCACGTTAAGGGTCTCACATTCTCAGCTTCGGGATATATCAAGACATGACTTCAAGGAATTAAGGATGTCTATCTCAAGGCTTGATCTTAATCATGATCATCTCATGTGAGTATATTTTTAAAACTTGATTCAATTTTTGTTCCATTGAAATCAATTTTTTTAACGATTGGTAAAATTTTGCTTGAATAGAGTGTTAGAAATATTGTTCAATTTAATAGACTAATATACAAGTGGTAAATTAAAATTAATATACATTCATATTAAATTTAAAAACTTTTCAATCGAAATATTTTAAAATATATACACATGTGCAGTGTTAGAAATGTTCGGAAATTTACAAAATTGTTATGTTACAAAGTTAACCTAAAATTTGACGACATTTATGATGTTTTTGAGTAGAGGTATTTTAAAATTATGAAAAATATACTGGGTTTTCTGAATTTTTTCTTATTATTATGAAACTGAATTGAATTTTCATAAAATGTATCTTAAAACTATTAATCTGTAACAGAATTTTTATTGAATTTATCATAAAATCACGAAACTGCAACAAAATGTTCAATTACATGTAATTGCATAAAACTTCAGTTACCCAAAATGTTAAATTATTCTTGTTGCAAGTTGCAAAATTTCTAGATACGTGTCAGAATATTCAACACTTTGTTACTGAAAATTAAGAGATTGTTTCTTAAATTTACTAAAAAGTAACTGAATTTTCTGAAATTCTATCTCAATTTTGCGAAATATTAACTGAATAAAGCTTCAGTTACCAAAAACGTAAAAGTATTCCTGTTGTGCAAGTTTCAGAATTTCCAAATACAAGTTTCAGAATATTCAACAATTAGTAACTTAAAATTAAGAAATTGTTTTTTAAATTTACTAAAAAGTAACTGAATTGTCTGAAATTCTATCTTAAATTCACGAAACTGTAATTGAATGAAACTTTAGTTACCCAAGACGTAAAATTATTCCTGTTACAAGTTTCAGAATTTCGAGATACAAGTATCGGAATATTCAACACTTTGTAAATGAAAATCAATAAATTGTTTTTTAAATTTACTAAAAAGTAACTGAATTTTCTGAAATTCTATCTTAATTTTGCGAAATATTAACTGAATGAAACTTTAGTTATCGAAGAAGGTAAAAGTGTACTCCTGTTACAAGTTGCAGAATCTCCATATAGAAGTATCAGAATATTTAACACTTTGTAACTGAAAATTAATAAATTGTTTCTTAAAATTATTAAAACTAACTAAATTTTCTGAAATTCTATCTTCATTTTTAGAAACTCTAACTGAATAAAACTCCAGTCACGTGTTTCGAGAAAATTACGGTAGAAATTTCTAACAGTGTATATTAAAATTCAAATAGACGTTTTTATTTTTTACGATTTAAGTATTTTAAATTTAATATACGTTTCAAACAATGTTGCTGTTAAAAATTCGAAACGTTTGAAAGTATGTAACCTTCTGTCCCATGTCAAAAAAATTTAGGAAAAAAATACACCGAGTGAGGCCGATTTTGATAGTTTTAGATTATTTTACACCGACGTGGACCGAAAACTCGCCGACCCGTGCAGAAATTGACAAACTTGTTCCCAAGTTCCGATCCGGACCCGATCGGATTTTCCACATGTGGCCGCAGGGGGGCACATGGTGTGGCCCGGGGCGGAACCACGTCGAATTATGATAGACAAGATTATTTTCAAATTTTCTGTTGCGGTCGTGATATTGTTGTGACTATATTGAAATTAAAATGCCAAAAGCAAAAAGTGCATGGCGAGTTCGGAAGCACAGAATCGTTGGTGAAATTTCTTATATCCGCATTATAGATCAAGCTAAGTTAATTCACTAAATTCATTACATAAATCCTAACATTGTAATGAACTAGATTATTACTTGACATATTTTTTTATTAACGGTAATTTGAAAAGAAAAGAAAATTATAATTTCAAGTGTAGAACGTTATTGTGTTTAATTATTTTTTATATCGTATATTCAATTTTCCAAAGTGAATTTTTTAGAAAGAAAATTATTAATAATGTAATTTATTATTAGATTCAGAAGAATCGAATAGTTCTACAGACTACGAAGATGGGCTTAAAGATTATATTGTTTGTATACTTTTGATTATACTGTTGCATCATTTATCTGAATTTATGAAAAAAATTTTTTGAAACAACTATTTATTGTTAATAAACCAAAACCTTTTAAATTTTACTATTTATAGAAATACAAAATTAGAAGGGGCCATATCTGGGCCAGACCGGGCCCCCATTTTATAGGCCCAGATCTGATCCCGACCGGGTAGGGCGTTTCATTACTGGTCTGGCGCTAGACGGATTACCCTATCGGGACCACATTTTTTCCGATCGGCGCCCCACCAAAATTTCTGCACGGGGATTACAACGAAATATTATTTTCAAATGATTTTTGAGGTCGAAACCATCGCCGAGTGCCATAAAATTTTATTTTAATTAATTTTTAAGGCCGACTCTCTGAATCTAAATCAGTCAAATTTTTACTGATGGAATCAGTGGTTTTCCTTTTCACCAATTCACCAGTGAATAAAATATTTTTCACTCTTAAATCAGTTACTTTTCACCAATCCGCCTGTGAAAAATATTTTTCACTGTTAAGCCAGTTAATTTTTAGAGAAATAATCAATGAAATTTGACTGATGCACAGTAACCTCTTTTTAGCCATTTCAGTCAGTCAAATTTGACTGATAATCAGTAGATTTTTACTGATTCAGATTTAGAGAAGATAAAACGCCGAGTTGGGCCTACAATTCACCAATTTATTATATTAGCACGCCGATTTTTCAGGCCGTTTACTCACCGAGTCGGGCCGGAGAAGTGAATAAATCGGCCTCGAAAATTAATTTTTTTGATCTGTGGAGTTATTATTTCTAGACCCTAAAGTCAATATTATTAACAACAACATCGTATGAAATTTATTGTTTGAAGGTCGATACAAGTCCTATTTTATTAATATTTTTAATATACGTTACTGTACTAAACTTCCATTAAATGTCATGGAAGTTTAATAGTATAATTAGTTAAAAATCATAAGTGAGTGGGATGAAAGCAATAAATTGAACATTTTTTCAATTTCCAAGGTCAGGGAGGGTATAAAGTGCTTGAATAGTTTTGTTTTTGACTTAATTATGCATTTATTCGTTCATGTAAGATAACATTTTAAATATACAAAGTATCTTTCTAAAAATTTAGGAAATGTAACAAAAGACAATAAGGCACGTCTGTCAACTTCTTTTTAGTAAAAATTTTGAAAAAAATTCGAAAATTTATTGACAATTTGAGTGTAAAATTTGTTGCAAAATTTTCACTCAAAAGAAGTTGAGAGACGTTCTTCATCGTTTTCTGTTGTATTTTCCAAATTTTCAGGAAGATATTTTGTAAAATAAAAAAGTTATCTTCCAGGAATTTGGTCACGTGATCTGGTTGATCCATGGCCTTAAGGGCATGTTATACTTGAGGAAAATGACAAGTTCATGTGAACAATTTGGTCCAGTTTCTACATGTTTGTGTCCAAAGTATATAAAGTTTTGTTTTAAAAATGTTTGAAATGGCGGAGAAGATAAAAACAAACGTAGATAGACTACTTTTGGTTTTGAAAATGAAAAAAAATTTCCGATATATTTTGATAAAACTGAACTTTCTTTCAATTTCGAAATTTCCCAAATTTTGAAAAGAAAAGTTTATGTACTTTAGCCACAAACATGCAGAAACCTAAATTCAATAAAATTTGCTAATTTTCTAAGTATCGCATGCCCTTAAGGAGCAATTAATAATTTTTTATTATTTCGCTCATTTCCGTTTTATCTATAGAAAGATTAAAAATGAAACAACAACCCCCTGCTAATCCAACAGCTCAGCTGTCACCATGACCACAAATTTTTCAGTTAAAGAGATTTATTTCCTAAAATTCTTGACCTTTGTTCTCCTATTTTCTTTCACCTGAGCTCATTATTTGCACCCTCTTTGACCAAGCAGTTAGACGTCACCGAAACTCCTTGCAAATTTTTCAAGTGCAGTTCAGTCAGCTTAATTTCTATTTCTAGCAGCTAACTTAATTAGTTTAGAGGTCTCTATGCTTCTCATGTCGTGGTAGTTCAAGGAACAACCTTTTTTGATTCAGCAAACCTTCTCTTGGACTAAAAACGCTGAAGGTTCTTAATTTTCGTGGTGAAAGTATTAGATAGGAATTCATTCCGAGCAAATCAGAACTATTCCGATTCATTCTGATATCTGTATCCGAGCTAATGCGAATCATTCCGAACCAATCCGAAAAACGTTTTGTATCTCGTTTGATGAAAAACGGTTAAAAATACGATTTAATCCGAGGAAGCAATCCGACTGAATCCGAACCAATTCAAATCAATCCGAGTTTGGATTGATTCAAACCGAGTTGTCAATCAGAATCAATCCGAATGAATCCGAGGTCGGAATGATTAGAATTAATTCTGATTGGAAATTCGGTTTGGATCAATGCGAGCTTGGATTGATTCGGATTGAAAACTTACTTTGGGATTGGTTCGGATTCATTCGGATAGCCACCTCGGATTAAATTGGAGTAGGTCGGATCGATTTTTTAACGCTTTTCATCAAACGAAATACAAAACGTTTTTCGGATTGATTCGGAATGATTCGCATTGACTCGGATCCAGATATTGGAATGAATCGGAATAGTTCTGATTGGTTCGGAATGAATTCCTATCCGATACTCTCGCTAAGGTTCACTCCAGCTAGGACAGAGTATTTCGAGATTTTTCTTCAAATTTGTTACTAATTGTGTATTAATTATTAGGAATAATTGTATTTATTTATTCATCATATGTATTCGACTGTTTCAACTATATAAATTGGCAAATTAAGTTCATTAGATCAGGGATGTTGATTAAGAGATAAAGATAGTTTGTTGTTTTCAAAGGATATGTTATTGTTTTCATAAATGCTTCACTTAATTAGAAAATAACTTTCATTGGTTCGGCTATAATAATCTCAACATCAAAAAGTGAAAACATCAAATCTCTATCACAAAGTTATCATACATTTTTTATTCAATAAATTGCCTTTGTTTCTAGAACGCTTATAAATTTTTATTTTCTCGTACATTTTGTTTATATTCATTTTTATTTATGTCATTCTTGAATCTAACAGAGACTAAGGTTGTTCTTTTGTTTGTGTTTCTCTAATATTCTGTTCATTTTTTTATCATGGCATGATAAAAATGGGGCCAGAAAAACACTTAAGTTCCGGTTTCGCGTTGGAGTCTTGATTGTGCTGAGGCCTTGTTGTCTAAATCTAAACCATTGAGAGGAACATCACTATATAAAATCAATTCAATTTTATCGAATATTTACCAATAAATTGGATTTATTAATCTGCCGAATTCAGTTGTGTACTCCTGGCTGATGCAATTTTAACAAGTGTATTTTTCTCTCTTAAAGTCAAGGAAATTTTATTATTTCTTCTATTTGAAAATAAAAGAATAGCAAGTTATGTAATGTATGGAAGCTTCCTAATAGTAAAGTAAATAAATAAATTTCTTTATACTCATTTCTCGTTTTCTATATATCTATTCCTATTATCATTTGATATCTGAAACACGACGCTACTGGCCACAATGTAAAATCAACAACAGTATTTTCTAAAATGCCCTGTGTATTTTTTAATTCATGTCAAAACCTTTGGTAAATTAAGAAAATGCACACACAAAAATATTCCATTAAAAATTTATAAATTGTTCAGCACTTTTGAACGAGCATTTAATAATTTACAATTTTGAAAACCTCGTCATAAGTGCTGCACTTTTTTATAAATTTTAAAGTGACGTTTGATAACATGTCTGCTATTATATTGACCTAAAATTCATAGAATTTTTTTCATTTCTCGTTATTTTAACGGATTATTCTTTTTCGTGCACTGAAACAATTTTTTATTATTTTGATCAAATAAATTGGATTTTTTAGTATGAAACATTAACTAAAATTGTTTTTATAAATTGGTTTCTAATTCATAAGTAACAATAGAAGGGCAATAATTAATAAACTTTATCACCTTTGAATCTCCAAAAATAGTATCATTTTTATGATTTATTTTCAGGCAGATAACAAAACGTAAAGCAATTAAAATTTATAGAGTTTATTAATTAATATAATAACTTTATAAACAAAAATTTTTTTTAAGAAATAAAAAAAAAGGCGGCTGAGTATTGCCGTGTAAAAAAAAAATTTTTTTCGGAGGTCGTCCGCGGCAAGAGATTCTAAAAATTGAGATTTGCACCTGGAACAAAATAACAAATATTTTCCTAATATGTATAAGATTACCCAGTGAAGTATCCAATATTATAAAAAAATATTCATTTTTGCGAAAATGGTGAGCATTTGAATGTAACACTCAATTTTCGCCCAAAAAAGGGACCTTAATTTGTTAAACAAATAAACAAATGTCACCCAATCTTAAAAATCGTAGATACTCCACTAGATAATTAAATGATCCTTTATTTAAAACAAAATCCGTGCCAATCAGTTGAAAATTGTTGAAATGGCGTATCTTGCCGATTTGAAAAAGTTATTTTCGAGGAAAACGCGTTAAAATTTTTAATAACGTAAAAAAGTACTATAATTTTGATATACTTCTAATCTGTTACGACCCTCCCCCACGAAAAACCTGTTGGGCATCATTCTTAGGACCCTAAGGGACCTTTTTATGCAATAAAAAAAAATTATTGTTTAAAAATGCAAAAGTGATGAAACCCCTTAAATGAAATGTTTATGTTAACGTCTATTTTTATAAATCTTATTGTTTACTTTGCTATAAAATATTATGAAAACAGTTCATTTGTCATGACACGATAATGTACTTGGTTTATTATTTGATGAGAATTGTGTAACAAGACATGAGTCTGACCATACTCTACTAGTAACTACTTGTATCTACAAAGTTCGCATTTTAATAGCAGAGAACGATAATTTATTTACTGCACTTTGTATTTCTAGTCCGTATATCATTTTCAATGGACTTGAATTGAAAGCATTTCTAGTGAGATACGTATGGCTATGTATATGCAATAGATCGTTTTTGAGGAAATAATTTTTTACATCTAATATGCGGAAAAGGACTTGGTTTGTATTGCATTGACCGAACCGTGCAGGTGATTTTCACAGTGATCCATAAAGGACAAGGTACTTACATAGTGTAATCTAAAAATAACCGAACTTTTTAGTTATTGAATAAAAGAAGAATGCACGGAGAAACTTTTTATATCAATTTTTACTATAGTATTTTTCAATTTAGGGAAAAACGTATCACTTTGAGAATTTTTGTTAGTAAAAATACTAAACCTTATAATAATGATATGAAACTTTAGTATAAACTATAGAAAAATTTGCTATGAACTATGCTGAAGTTTCATATCATTATTATAAAGTATTGTACCTTATATTGGCCCTTAATATCAATAGAATGGTATGTTGTTGGAAAATTGGCTTTAGGGTCCATAAAATGATTAATTCAAATTTAATCAAACGTTTCGGCTCTGATCGGAGCCCTCATCAGTGATATTTATTAAAATCTAGAAAATACAAAAAGGTTGCTGGCAATAATATCACATATTTTCTCTGAGTTACTGGAGTGCTTAAAATATGTCACAAAAGGAGTACTTGATATATTAAATACAAGAAGGAAAGTTTGGATATATACATTGGTGCGAAGCTGAATATGGATAGCCTGGTATAGACCATTCAGGATGTCTCTTGACTAGTTTTTTTCCGAAAACTATTTTAATACTATTTATAAGCTATGTATAAAAATATTAACATTTTTGCATTTCTTGTACATACCGGTGACTACGATTAAAATACGCAAAACTGAATTGGTTGAGGCTATTAGGGATTTGATTGTACTATTTTCCTAAACCATTTTAAACTGTGTTGAAATATGTATATATATTTTGAACTATTTGTCTGAAAACTATTTTGAAAGCATTCTTGAACAATTTGTAGTAATGTGATTCACAAACGTGAATTGGTTGAGGCTATTAGGTATTCGTATGGACTATTATTCCTATAATATTTTTAAAAAATGTTGAAATATATGTATATATATATTTTGCGACTATTTGTCTGAAAACTATTTTGAAAGCAATCTTAAACAATTTGTAACAAAATTAATATTTGTATATCTTCGAACCATTTGTCAGAAAACTATTTCGAAACCATTCTTAAACAATACATAAGCAATATTCACATTTGTTTGAACTATTTTTCCTAAAACTATTATAAAACTATGTTGAAATATATATATACATATATACACACATATATACAATAGTTCAGAATATGTATGTGTGTGTGTATGTGTGTGCATGTATGTTTATATGCATGTGTATGTATGTATATGTATGTATGCATATATGTATATATGTATATGTATATATGTGTGTATATATGTATATATATATTTCAACATAGTTTTATAATAGTTTTAGGAAAAATAGTTTAAACAAATGTGAATATTGCTTATGTATTGTTTAAGAATGGTTTCGAAATAGTTTTCTGACAAATGGTTCGAAGATATACAAATATTAATTTTGTTACAAATTGTTTAAGATTGCTTTCAAAATAGTTTTCAGACAAATAGTCGCAAAATATATGTATAAATATATTTCAACATATTTTTAAAATATTATAGGAATAATAGTCCATACGAATACCTAATAGCCTCAACCAATTCACGTTTGTGAATCACATTGCTACAAATTGTTCAAGAATGCTTTCAAAATAGTTTTCAGACAAATAGTTCAAAATATATATACATATTTCAACACAGTTTAAAATGGTTTAGGAAAATAGTACAATCAAATCCCTAATAGCCTCAACCAATTCAGTTTTGCGTATTTTAATCGTAGTCACCGGTATGTACAAGAAATGCAAAAATGTTAATATTTTTATACATAGCTTATAAATAGTATTAAAATAGTTTTCGGAAAAAAACTAGTCAAGAGATATCCTTAATGGTCTATACCAGGCTATCCATATTCAGCTTCGCACCAATGTATATATCCAAACTTTCCTTCTTGTATTTAATATATCAAGTACTCCTTTTGTGACATATTTTAAGCACTCCAGTAACTCAGAGAAAATATGTGAAATTATTGCCAGCAACCTTTTTGTATTTTCTAGATTTTAATAAATATCACTGATGAGGGCTCCGATCAGAGCCGAAACGTTTGATTAAATTTGACTTAATCATTTTATGGACCCTAAAGCCAATTTTCCAACAACATACCATTCTATTATTATAAAGATTAGTATTTTTACTAACAAAAATTCTCAAAGTGATACGTTTTTCCCTAAATGTAAAAATACTATAGTAAAAATTGATATAAAAAGTTTCTCCGTGTGGTATTATGTTTCAAAGCTTATATTTATTCAAAATAGGATCCATTTAACTCAATACAACGTTTGGAACGATAAACCAATTCATCCACAGATTTTTTAAACTCGGTTTTTGGGATGTTCTTTAGCACCTGTGTCACAGCTGCTTGAATGGTTGGAACGTCATCGTAAAAAGCTCCTTTAATTGTAGTTTTCAGTTTTGGGAACAGAAAATAGTCACACGGTGATAGATCAGGCGAATACGGAGGGTGGTCGATGACAAAAATCTGTTTTTTCATCAAAAATTCGTTGACTTTTTTGGTCTTCATTTAACTGATGTGGAGCAAACCGTGCACAGACTTTTCTTTTACCCAAATCTTCAGTTAACACTAGAAAGACGGGAGCTTAGTATATATAAAATGACTGCTTTTCGGCAATATAGGTATAACACACATATATATGCCGGAAGTAAAGGAGGGGGGAAACAAAAATGATTAATTAACCCATTTATATGTTGTAGAAAAAGTCACAAAATTATAAGAAGCTGTGTCATTATTTAAATAATTATTTTTTTAATTGAAATTCAAAAGCAGTCAAAATGACTTGCTTAGGCAATCTAGTGTTAATATTGTGCAGATTGTACAGTAAGGGTCCGTTCACATAATACGTCACACAGTTTATGGGGGGGGGGGGGGTCTGCAAATTGTGACGTGGTGTGACATGTTGGGAGGGGGGTCTGCCCTCTGTGTTACGTCACACATTAAATGTGTACCCACGAAATTTGAAAAAAAGTCCTGAAAAGATTATCTACAATAATAATTAATAGCTTCTTTTTTTACTGGGTTTTGTACGCGTTAACGAAAAATGTTTTATAAAATTAAGAGGTGTGACGTGACATCGAAAGGGGGGGGGCTGAGGTTTGCGACCATGTGTGACATGGGGGGGGGGGGGGGGGTAAAAATAGCTAAAAATCGCGTGACGTATTATGTGAACGGCCCCTAAGATGAATTTAATTCTTCTGCCAGCATTCTCACAGTGAAATATGCATCGATAGCGATTATTTCACGTACTTTTTCCACTAACTCAGCACGATTTAATGCTTCTAGTCATCCAGGTCTTGGATCATCATTTAAATTATCACAGCAAATTTTTTACTGAGTTTAAGACAAAATTTAATATTTGCTTTTTGTTCCATTATGTTCTTACAACATAACCACAAAAACTACTGTCATTAAAACGTGCGTAATTTTGTGATCTGCCAACTAATTTGCTTTAACTTGGTTGCACTTGAAAGAAAAAAAATGTACGTTTCTAACGCTGCCAACTTTTAATAGATGGCGGTACGTGTTCTATGATTTAAATAAAAAGTTCGGTTATTTTCAGATCACACTGTGTAGTTAGCAATTTGTTCTCCGATTCCTGTTAGTAACGAGAAATTTGTTATTTGTACATGTTTTTCATATAGATGAATTATAACACAGTAGTTATTTATTTTAATCTACAGTTATTTTAGAATATATAAGCCATATTTATGGTTAGGATAGTTAATAATATAGCTGGAACAGCGATATGTTTCTTTATACCAGCTACACATTTTTTTGCGTGTATATTTGGCGCCGACTTTAAATAAAAAGAATGTACATTCGTTTAAAGAAAAATGTTTGAGGTTCGGGCGCCTGAGAAAAGATTTATGGAATACAATCGGCAACATCTTGTAATTAAAACTTAATCTGGTCTGACCTTTTTGCAGTTTACGAAGCGGGACCATCGTGTTGTCGCCATGCCCTATGTTTATCATCGCGAGTAATTAAGTAATAAGTCCCGACCGATTAAGTGAATAATAAGGAGATATCTTACTACATAATATATGTTCTTTTCTTATGAGCACCCAGAAAAAAACTTGTTCCATTCAACCAAATCGTCTATTTGCTCAGATTTGATTAATTTTATAAAATATTTTTGCGCAATCAAGAAAAATTTAGTTGAGCAGACCACGATTGCTTATTTGATTTAACCAATCATTTTGTTTGAAGTATTCAGTTAATTTAAAGAAGTGTGCTGTTATTTTATTAAACATTTTTTACTTTTAAAAGAATTCCAATCAAAAAATTTAGTTAAGTCAAGGAAAAATGTCGATATCCATATGATTGACAAATAATTTGCATAGCTGCTTCTAATTCCTCATTATACCTACGAGAAAATGATAATTTATTATTTTTTGAATTTGAGAAGATCTATTGTAAATAGTAAACAAATTATGCTTTTGACGTAAATTTTTTCGTTTACTTTACTTAGTATTAAATTTCATTCATTTTTTGATAAATGTTTCAATGTGGTATAAATTAAAATGAATAACTTTTTCGACAAAACCAATGTAAAAATATATTTACTAGTCTGATTTTATACTCAACTCAAAAATTGATTTACTATTAAATAAAGTTTATACAATTAAAATCGATATTCATTTGCATATTGTAATCGTAAATAAGTATGTAACTAGACACGACATTGTTGAACGCGTTTTCTGGTTATGATAAGAAGAGTTCGAAAACCATGTGTTATACAGAAACATAAATGCCCCTGACTGGAGATAAAGTTATCAAGCAATGATTTTCCCAGCATCTCGGAAAAAAATCATTCTGTTTACTGCTATATGGCCAAGCCTAATCGATTAGAGAATTTAGGTAGAAACATTATTAAGGCGCCAGGCCTTTAAACTTATCGTAAAAATGTTATGCTCTTGTCTATTGTTTGGTCTTGCAAAATAATTTTAAAGACTATCGTAAACCCTTTTGAATGATCCAAAGTTCACCTTTCTTATCGTTACAGTGACGGTCTTCGCATTCTCAATATAAATATGAATCTACGAAAATACGGATGTAAAGTCTTAGATGAGATAGTAAAGGAAGGTCGGGAATTATTGAACTCCGTTTCATATTATAGAACAGCTTTGGACTTTCTATCTTTTTATTATTTACTTGATGCATTAGAGAAGTTGAAAACGCACTTCAAAACAAAACCAAACATGTTCAGTTGCTTGATAAATGTAGGTCGAAACATTTGTTTGATAAGCAATAAAAATGTGCATGCTAATTATTAATTAATGATTTACATCAATCAATTAACATGTTAACATTAACATGTACAAAGGCAAACAGAAGAAAACATTAGTTTTGTTTCTTCATTTACGGAACAAAGCCAAAACCACTTTGAACTTCTTTTTGTTTCTCTAACACTACTCTCTGGTACATTCTATTTGTTTAATCTGAACCACTTGAAATATTTAAAATGCTATTCTAAAAGAAAACAAGTTCAGCAATGATGTAAATAAAGAGAAAAACGTATTTTTTGTTTTCAGGAACGTGGACGGTGAAGTTTTTGCGGGTCTAACTCGGACGCAGTATTTGAGTCTCGCGGATAACGAAGTGCCATCGATACCGAGGCAAATTTTATCTCACCTTTCGCTTCTGAGGACTCTCGACATCAGCAGAAATAGAATCAGTCGAATTGAAGCGGACGACTTTAAGGTATTTTCAGTGTATGTTTTAAATTTCACAGCATCCTTAAGGGGGTAGAACGCAGTGACGGGCATGTTTTGTGGGTCATTTTCATAAATTTATTGCTAACTAAATAATGGTGTTACACCACTATTTTTTTTTTGTTTTATTATCTTCCATACTTATCAAAAAAGGTTTAAAAAAATTTTTGTTAAAAAAAAAACTTTTTGATATATGCTGCTTTGCGCATCCCTATGATTTTCGCGCATGGTTGGATGGTGTACATGATTCTACGAAAACCAGTCGTCTGAAACAAAAAAACAAAATATGCTCATCATCTATATTGTATTGGCTATCGCGTCACGTAGTCTTTGTTTTTTAGCATTTTTTGTTAACGAGAAAAAAATTTCTGAATTGAACATACGTTTTTTGGACCGAAATTTCATGTTATGATTGTTTATAATTATTGAACAAAACAAGATATTTGCAAAATCCTACGTGACGCCAGTGGCACTCATCCATAGAGTAAGTGTGTCAAATCTCAAGTCGATTCGTTAATTAGATCTTGAGATATCATGTACACCGTTTTGAAAAACATCATTTAGAGAAAAACGCGTTTAATCATCGCAAGAGCGCATTTCAGAGCATTTCGAGGCGCTCGAGTGATAACTCGAAATTTCAAAGAAAACGACTTCCGGTGGGTATAGGATCTTTTGTCTCTTATTCTAGAAGGTCAAAAGGATTTTTTAAGCCAATAAAAAAAAAATATTTAGCATTCAATCCATTTCAGATTAAACGAAATTATGTCGAGTAAAATCTGATTATTAAAGAAGTGATTAATTATATAAACTAGACGAAACAATGCTTCTCATTAAAATAGTTTAATTTTTTTATCAACCCTATAATACTTTCTGCTTTGCTTAGAAAAAATCAGGGGTATAAAATTAGCAATCCTATACAGATTCTCAAATGATTCCGTCAATCTGCAACAGGTCTATAGATTTAAAACTTTTAATAAACATTAGGACGTCACTGATAGGCGTAAGAGAGTCGATATGCCCACGTCACCGACTTCTTTCCAGAGAATAAGAGAAGGGAAAATGAATAATCAACTCTCTTTTCATTTACTGTTCTCTATTATGTCTCGAGGACTCGTAATGACTGATAATACAGCATGAACGATCAATTCATACTGAGTATACGGCTATTTTATTGTAGAATTAATATCAGAGTGCAGTTGTGCACGTGACTGACGATGTCTTTCTTTTTACTTATTTATCTTTTGTTCTTTTTCTCTTTTTTTTCACAGCCTTCCTCTTATTTTTTCTCTTGAAACGTAAACTATATTTTCTATCGGCTTCTAAAAATTATCAATAATTATTTGTTTTTTAATAATTACATTAAAAAACGTGGAGCCAAGTCTATGAGAAATTACCAATTCAAAGAGAAAATTTTATTGTCGATAAGAAAATTCTCTCAATTTGTCTCTTCCGCTCTTTTTTTTCTGCATTGCACTTTCGACCACTTCTTCTTCTTGAATGGGGATTTATTTTCGAAAAAGTCAATGAAATGTTTGCATAAGTAATACTCTTTATATAAACGATGTTTGAATTTTTTTCAATCACTGTTTTATGCGAATTTTAAATTTCCCAAGTTTTGTAATTATGAAAATTTCTTAAAGAATATTTTAAATTTAAGTTGATCAGTCTAAAAATATGATATGATGAAAAGTACGTTGTGATGTTTTCAAAATCGAAGTTTAAAACTTTCATTTTCTTGTAATTTGTAAAACACTTTTTTAAATTTCAGTACAATCAAATGCTGCAATTTTTGTTCATGGCTGGAAATACTCTAATAGAAATAATGCCTGGATCATTGCCTCCTTTGATAAAGCACCTACATGTTGGAAGAAATCAACTGACGACCTTGAATCGAACTCTCAGGTATCATTTTCATTAATGGAATAGATTTTGTTTGCCGTGATTAGAATAAAGATTATTATTTTACTTGAGTCAAAAAGCTTATACTGTTATTCAGTTTTATAATTTAGATTAATTTATTTCTAGAGACCTCAATCAGCTTGAATGGCTTTTGATAAACTCAAACGAAATAACATACTTGGATGGTGAGTTGCCTTCTTCAGGACACAATTTAAAAATGTTATATGCTGTTGACAACAAATTAACTCATCTGCCACCTGAGTTCCGCTTTCTTCATCGCCTCGAATTACTCTTCCTACAACACAACAGAATCCGAAGCCTTGATGGAACCCTTAGCAAAGCACGACGACTCAAATTTTTGGAGTTGACTCATAATGACCTGCAAGAAGTGAGTCAAATTCGCAAAAAATATTTTCAAATATTTTTTCTATTACTCCAAACTCAAGATTTTTTAAAATTATAAGTTCAGATATAATTGAAATAAAAATAATTTAGTTTTGCACACTCATTACTTTTAAACTGAGATCTTGCCCTAATTTCGTGAATATATTATCATATACGCGATCCTTGAATGATCGCTTAAGTTAAAAACATGTACGTGAGGGCGTTGAAGAGCGTGCCATGCATTATCGCAATTACCCTGCATAACGCAATTACTGAATCTAGAGTTTCCGTCGTTTGCTCGTGAGGTAAATGTTTATTGGATTAGAGACTTATTAAATGACTTCCTCTTTCGACTTATTGACCGATTAATACGCCACTAACTTGGTGCACCGTCACTACTCAAATTGACGATTCGTTTATTGCTAATTAGTATACCTAACAACCGTGATGTTAACGTTGTTCTACAACGATTTCGGAATTAACCATTAAGCCTTTAACTTAATTGCTTCAGCTCTTGTCATACTATTGGAACCTACGTCGAATTTTATGCTTTCAACAAATTTCATTTCATTTAATTAATAATACTTTTTTTTACTTCCCTTATACAAAATATTATAGGTAAGAAATAACAGAAATTATTTTCGATAAAAGTTCCTAAATTTATACATTGATTAATTGAAAACTTTACAATTATTCCTATACTGTTATTTTTCTCTTATCCCAGAAAACATTTTGGGAACGGTTCGAGGCAATATTTGCCGATCGCAATTGAGGGGCTTTGGGGAATAATTGCCATTATCTGCGTACGTATTTTTGTGCGTTATTTTGTCAAAAGCTTTGACAACACAGCACTGAAATGGTTGTCAATAAATGGGCACTTTCTTTGAGTTCGAAAGAGTCGGCATCGACAAGTAAATAGATGGTCAATTAATGAGCACATCTATTTAGGTGATTTTTCGTCAAAAAGTCATCAATTTATGGGCAATATCGAGGAGAGAGAAAATCGGATAGTATCGAGATGAAAAATATACCATATTTATATACATTGTACAATTGCAATGTAAACCTTCCCGTTTCAAAAGAGTTATTTATTACGTTTAATAAATATAGGAGAGAAAAGTTTTTTCAATGATTACTTCACTTTCGACAGCATTTTATCAAAAATAAACAAGATTTTCAGGCACTAAAAATGTTGACATATTCTACGTTTGGAATTGAAATTTCGAACGTAGAAAATCATTCGAATCGTGGAGATTTCGCGTCATCAAATATTTTGATCGAGATCTAAATCGACATAAAAATTTTTACATAATAATAGAGCAATCATTATTATTAATTATAATAATTATAAATATAAATATATAAATTGGCTTTAGGGTCCAGAAATAGTGAAAAGCAGTTTTTATATCCTTTAAAACGTTTCGACTCGAATTGGAGTCCTCCTCAGTGAAAATTTATTTCTAAAATGAATAAAAACGAGATCTCAAATTGCAGTACTATGTAGTGTATACAGAATTCTTACGTAATTAAAATTAACTAAACTTATTTGAAATGATATTCTGGAAAAAAATAATAAAAATAAAAATAAAATTGGACAAGCATCCTTTGGGAAGGTGTATATGAATTTTTTGTGTATAAAAAGGAACGGCTTAGGTTTGAACTAACACTAAATCGAGTTTATCTAAAAACTGTATATACATACATACATACACACACATACGTTCATACATACATACATACACACATATATATACACACATATCATGCATGAGTCTGTAAAAGAATATTACACTCGAGACTCGCTATAACGAGATTCGCTGTAACGAGGCCTCCCTTTTACGAGCGCTTCACGCCTCCCTATAACGAGTAGACGGTCGACCCCTCTTCCCCCACTACTAAGGAATGAAGCGCGCTCGAATTTGAAACAGTAATCAATTAATGAATTAATCACAAATTTTTAGTATGTTGAGTACATACCGTCAAATAAGTTAATTCCATGTTCAATACTCACAGAAATCTTTTTTATACACTTTTAACTATGTAAATAAATTATTCGCATAGCCTCACTGACAGACTGACTGCACGCATTATATAATGCGCATAACAGCGCATAGCAACAAGTAGGATATGGAGGGGATCCCTCTCGCGCTCGTTACAGAGAGGTCTCCGATGCTCGAGCTTCTCGTTATAGGGAATCTCGAGTGTACTTTGTTTAATTTCGTTGAGAAAAATAAAAAATGAATTGTACTTTAACATATGTATGACACTTCTATAACATGTGTGGAATAAAAAATTATTTTGATGAAAATGGAGCAATAAAAAATTAAATGTGTGAAAAAATATAAAATTCATGACAGTTTTTGATAGGGCATCTACATTTTTCGGTCTCATAAAAAAGGATAAGAAAATTTGGAGACTAACCTTACTATGACGTAGCCGTGGTGACACATGAAAATTTTTAAACACTCAAAAATGTCGGAATAAAGATTTTTTTCCTGGTATAATTTCTTGGAAACCACTTATTTACAATTATTAATTAGTAAATATAAAATTCGGATTATTATCTCCTAACTGTCGATACAGCTGCTTAAATTTTTGAACAGAAACATTTAGAAATTTGTAATAATAATAAAAATAACTCAATAAAATAACTGGTTTCGTGTCGTCAAAGTTTGGGCGCGAGAATTGATCAGTTCTGTCAAGCCACCAAAGTTTTACTAAAAAATTGACCATTAAACTGGACTCCACGTTTTTCCGTAAATATTGACCTAATTTCGAGCACTATGCTCGAGTCATCTTTAGGGCGGAAATCGACGACTTTTTGCGTCTTTTATGTGACACTACATATTTACGAAAATATTGCTATGGTCTGCGTCCGCAAAGAGGCACAAGTTATGCCCCTCACGTTTAGGTTAAAAGTGGCCAGATATTGCCCATTATTTGAGCACATACTTTTTTCCTCATAACAGACAGTGAAAAATAACGCAATTCTAACCCACTCTTTTCGAACTCAATGCCATGGGCAAAATATGGACTCCACGTCCGGTTTTTAATTCTACATCTTGATAAATTAATTCAAATTTATAAATGGTTAGACTTCCTGTTCCTTGAGTTTTTTTCATCAATTAATGGTATTTCTTTAAAGCTAACGGACGAGGATTTCGTCGAGGTTGAGATGCTGGAAGATCTGCAGCTGGGCCACAATTCTTTAAAGTCCCTGGGCGGAGATGGAAATGAAAGTGGTGATGGCAGTGGACACAGTGCACTTTATCCTCTCAGGTCTCTCAAGTGCTTAAATTTAACACACAACGAATTACGCGAATTTTCCTTTGCTTCGTTACGTGGATTACGCGAATTGCGCCTACTTGACATTTCTAACAACAAAGTCGCCAGGCTTTTCAGAGGAAGGCCACCTTCAGAGGTTCGTCAGAATTATTATTCTATTATTTTTATAGGACTTAACCTATATTTAAAACCCTTTCCATTCGAAAATTTCAAACAATAACAGAATTTTCAAATAACCTTGAAATTTTAATGCAATAATATTACGTTTTGACTGTTTTAAACAACTTCTACCCAGGAAAAAAGAAACGATTGAACGAATGCTTTAGTGAATCGGTTTCTTTTAAGAATTCGGATTGGGCGATCTTCTTATGAATGGAAATGATGCGTTTGAGTCGGACCTCAAAATTTAAATAATTTTAATTGGCCAACTCCGTTTCGGGAAATCGTAAATCGGCAGGCTCCGATTGAGCAAATTTTTTAAGATAATTTTACCATATTTCACACAAAATTAAAAAATTGTGAATCAGGCAATGAGTAAAACAAATTATATACCGGAGTGTCATATTCTGTTATAAATTTCCATTTTAAAGAAATATAAGACATATCCGTAAAATACATGGTTGATAAATCAATAAAACGTTTAAATTCAAATTCGCAGTGAATCGGTGAATCCGCTAAAACGGATCCACTGCAGCTTCCGACCGATTCAAATTTTCTAACTCCCCAATTGGTTCTTCATTCCTGGGTATAGTATACAATTTTTAAATCACATTATATTATTTATTATACAAGTGAAAATGCCAAAAAAATGACAACTTTGCATAAATGATTGTTTTAACGGAGTAAAATATTCTCAGGGCCTTCTCTTGAAGTATATAGAATTGAAACTGGAAGATATGATTTTCTGGAAAGATGAACTTGTTGAAACTGTAGTGGTTTGATTTTGCGCTAAGAGAAAAGCACACATTTGTACTTTAATAATATACTAACTCTGCAATATTTGTGAAGTAGTGATGTTGTGATTGAGTATGTACCAGGTTAAAGAAGACTTGCAACTCTTTATAGAATCTTGTCGAAGAAGAAGGCGACGAGACGGCTGGCGCCAGTATTCAGGATATGAGATTACAGCATAACGAGCTGCGAAGCCTTGAAGGCTCGTTGTTCGTTGGTATGAAGGAATTGCAGAGGTTAAACTTGAGCCACAACGCTCTAGGACCGACAATCGGACCGCAAGACTTACGAGGCTTGGAAGGTCTTAAAGTTCTTGATCTTTCTCACAACGAATTAACCACACTTGAAGATACTTCTGAGGTAACAACTACAATCTACCTAAAAAATTATGAAATTACTTTAAAAGCTCGAAAAATTAAGGTTGATACAAAATATATATGAATTTACATAATTTTACTTCTTTCCCTGAAAATGTAACCTATAATTAAGACTGAATATGTACACATTTTTAACTTTATTTTACAAAACCCTCTAAGTGGAATAAAATTAACTACTTACAGACGTGGCTTCCATTATTGGAAGAATTAAATGTATCGCATAATCGCCTGGTTACACTTTCGGAGCGTGACTTCCGGGGATTCCCTGGCTTGTGTTGGGCTGATGTCAGTGCCAACAAGATACGATCTTTGGTAGCGGAACTTGTTGCAAATACCCGATGCACAGTTCATGGTGTACCTGACGTACTTCGTATTTATCTACAAGGTAAGAAATTAAAGTTCAGGGACATTGAAGGAAATTTTCATATCTGCTACTTAACGAGGAAATAAATGAAAATCAAGTCAGTATTAGTGTTTAAAGCAACCAAATTTCCCAATTTATTTTCTATCTCTTACAAGATCATAATATTAAAGAAAGGAATTTTCCGATCCCAGAAAGAAAGTTTTCAATTATTCCTTCGCCCAAGTTATAAATTACATACTTTATTAATCGACGCTACCAATTGACTTCTTACTTCGGGTCACATCGTGATTAAATGAGAATTCGTATTCATTGATTATTTGTCATATAAGAATTGATTGAATGACAAGACTAAACTCCCTCTTTTTTATAATTTTTCTTATCAAACTGAATAACTCTAGTAACTATAATTATTTTCTATTCATTAATAAAACATTATCGAGCCATATTAAAACTCAAATTCAAAATTGGTTTCACTGCAAAAAAATTAAATTCGTCAAAAAAATGAACTCGGTCATTAAAATCAAAAAGTTTAAACAATTTAATTTATAGTAAGTCTTAGAAAGTTTTGAGACTCTTTTTTATGAATAACGTATATTTTACTGAACGCTAATAATTAATAAACAAGTCATAAAAAGAACTCCGGAATAGCGGAGACAAGAGCGACGGGACGATGAAATAAATTACTGGTTGATAAAACGCCAGAGTAGCTCTGGTCGTTGGAAAGAAAACGTATTATTTGTTGCAAGAGTTACATTGCGTACGATAACCCTTGATTGAAGACGCCATCATTCCAACATTTTATTAGTCTAGTCTAGGCTATGTCAGAATTTAATTTTGTTTATCATCTGTTAACCCGTCATCAAAATTTTTTAAATCATCTCAAAGAGTTTAATCCAAGTTAAAAAACAAGCATCTCATCCCAGTTTTCATTATTTTTTTTTAATTTGTGTTTTCTATAGTAACAAAATAATCCTTTCTGATTTTTTTCACATTACAAGCAATCTCTAAATTTATTAAAATTATTCTTATATTATAGAATTATAATTTGAAAAAATAATGAAAATTTCATTTTTTGTTGATAAATATTGCAAGGATTAAATGGCACGTTTGCGTAAATATTCTGATTATAAGTTATAAACTCTGAGACTTTGAAAAATGTCATGATATTTATTTTTAAATGCAACCAGATTTTTTATATCATAAATCGTTCTAAGAGACACTGATAACACTCCTTAAAAACAATGCTCACTTAATCGCAGCACATTAAAGTAACTTTTGTAATAATACTGAAAACAATTCTCTAAATTCAAAATACTAAAAAAAGCTTCAACAGACAAAATAAAATTTGTAATTTAAAATTGGTTTCTTTATTTTCCGAATTTTTAATATATAAAATTATAAAATAAGTAATTTCTATTTGTTCAAAATTTCTAGTTCTCCAAACTTATAAATTTACAAATTACTTCTCTCCAATTTCTTTTAAAGTTTTATAAATTCCATTGCATTTATCCAATTTTATATTAGATAACGTATTTAGTAATTAGATACGATAGAAATTCTCATTTTAAACTCAAGCTTTTGTGCAAGATTACAAGTATATGTAGTTTGCAGGGTTATTTTTCAAAGGGTAACGTTTAATGAAATTTCTGACAAATATATTTTCAGACAACCCAGTGTTATGTGACGCTGGACTGGCAGACTTGACAGTGGCTTTAGAAGTGAACCACGCGAAGGTTTATGGTGTTGCCAATGACTGTCCAACAACGACGACGACGACGACAACGACGATGATAACGTCGACAGAATCCACGACATCTTTGCCACCCTTGCGGCCGACTCTCCTTCTAGCGGCTGCAGCTGCCGTCTCTGGTGGTAACGTTTCTTTTGCTGCAACCCTCGAGTAACTTGAACGTTATTAACGCGAAGGAATTCGCCAAAGGACTAGTGCCTAGGGATGGTACCCAGATCCCAAGCCCCTAATGAAAAAAGTCATCACTCGCTTCAAAGACGATTCATTATCAGAGAGGCGTTCTAGAGATCGACTCAAGTTTTTGTGATGCAGTCTTCGCCGAGAAATCTGTTTCATTTATCACCACACAATCTGGTTCTGTAATTAAGAACGCGCACTGTAAAATAAAACTGAATTAATAAGACGAAATGACAATAATAAATTAAATAGAAAATCATAGACAAAATTAAAAAATATATATATATATATGTACCAGCAGTTTTATAATCTATATTAACAATGAAAAATTAATCACGCTGCCAACTTTTTCATATTTTCAATTTTTTTTCTCTGCTATTCTTGTATAGAAAGCATGACTGTATATTTAAAAATAATTATATATATTTAAATTAAAGTGTATATTTAAAGAAACTGTATAGTTAAAAAGGAAAAAATAATTATGCCGATGAACATAATCATTTTCAAGAATGCGCGTCTTTAACTGTTGCGAACTTTGGGACCACGATAAAAAAATTGAGCTGTCTGTGAGTTGGTGTTGTTGAGATGTGCAGCTGCAAGGGTGAAGATACTTGCAAATCTTCCGGAACACTAACGAATTTAATGCAAGTTATTAGTTATTACTACATGTGTACGTAGAAAGATTCAGTTGTAACGATTGTCTTAAACAGTTGACAACTTTACTTGAAACCACACTGAAAAAAGATATATTAGCAATGCAATTTGTATTTTAGTATATTAACCGCAATAACGATGTATTAATGGACACACGAGAATTGCAAGATTTGTTAATTATTGTCGGCTAGCGTATTGCAATATTAGTAAGTTGGTTTCTCGCTATGAGTAATATATTTTCCCGTGTGATCGACTAAGTTATTATTAATTAACAATTAAGAAATATCCAAACGTCCAGATATGTATTAGAATAATTTTATCGTTTATTCAAAATTGTGTTAAAACATATTTTGGAATAGAAAGTACAGGCATTGCAGTCCAACAATTATTTTTGCACGTTGTTGATGGAGTGTTAATGTTTAAAATTTCCTATTTTAAATTAATTATCATTAGAATTCAAATACTCAAGATCCGGTCATTTTTTTGTAATAATCTAGAGTAGGATAAGACGGCTTTATGAGTCGGAGGTACGTAGAAAGATATTTTTGTCATTGCAGCTGAAGACTAAAATTCTGCGAAGCACTCTATGCTCGTAAATATTAAATGTGAAAGTCGCAGAATTCACGTTTCTATGAGAGTTGGAATATGTACATTTTAATGTAAATTTGCAATCACTAATTTAACAATAAAGCCATATTTTTAATACTTAACTATGAGTTTACTATTTGCATATTAATATTCATTGACTTTTTAATAAATCCCGAAAAATCATTTTTTGCACAATTCATACAAAAATTGGTGTGATTAAAATTATATCTTCTGATTGTTGTTACTTTTAATCAATCAAAAATCCTCAACTAGAGCGAAATGAAATATACATTTAAAATGTAGAATAATTGTTATGGATTTACAAAATCGATGTTTCTTTTTACGTATGACAAAGTATTATAGTTTTCATGTTCTCCTGAGAATTTTTTTTTAGACAAAAGTTACTCAATGAATTAGTCGAATTCTAAATATTTTGTATTTCCTTTAATTTCGAATCGAAACTTCAAGTGACTGTGTGACTCAACTTTGTTCCTCAATCATGGCTGCTTGAACATAATTCTTCTAAATGACGTAAAGTATTATTATTAATCATTGTTCTTATTTATTTGACGATTCGTAATAAACTCCGGGAGGTTTCTTACTCAATATGCCAAAGATTTACTTCTGCGAGAAAATAACAATGTCATTATTGTATTTTAATAAGCGGATATTAAACAGTCATCGAGGTAACTAATGACGATAACATTAACCCTTCGAATACCGGGTGAAAAATTTGACACAATTTTACATTAGACATACAAGAGCGAGGGGTCGTCAGGGACCCAACCCAGTATTCGGAGGGTTAAACGAAATTGATTATACCTAAGATTCATTCCTTTTTTTATGGATCATAAATTAATTATTACTTTTTACAAGTCCTGTAAATAATTCTCATACATAATTTGTAGAATCGTATTTAAAAACATATGAAATTGGTCAAAAATAACGTTTGCTATTTTTTTCAAAAAGAAATAAATTCTAAACATTAAATCAGGTTTTAAATTAAAACATCGATTGGGATGGTAGACGTTGAATCAATTCCCATAACAGAAAGTTCGATGAGTAATTACGATCTGAATGACCAAGTAAATAAACGACCAGGTCAATAATGTAAATAAAATCTGTTGAGTTACGTTACCATTTTCAATCTGCTGATTGGGAGTGGGCGATCAATTGACCTTTTATTAACTCATGCCAATAGGGATGAATTGTGATCAGTGTACGTTATGCATACATAATAGACTGGCCCTTTTCATGTAAGTAGGTAGAGCGAATTTTCAATTGGCGTCTGACAGCGTAAGCAAATGGATAAACCACACAAACCGATTTTTCTTGACACGGTCAAGTTTTTCAGAAAGAATTGAATTTTGAACTCAAAATAAGTCAATTTGAATTTACAAGAAAAAATACCTCATGATCAAAAAAATGGAAGAATCGGCTAAGATATAATAAAAGCAAAATATAATTTCATATTTTTACAAGAATTGACTTGATATAACTATTCCTCTGCATCATACGCAAGGAAAATAAGAATAAATTATAGAAAAAGTGGGAATTTGATACAACATAAATTCATTATTTACAAAAATTGAAAAATATATTGAATAGTACAATTATTCTGGATATGTATATAGTAACGTAATTAATAATATTTTCTTAATTAACATAAATTAAAATAATCATTCCTTGCAATAGTATTTTAAAAATATGTATCGTAATTGACATAAAAAGGCAGTGATGTTCTTTACTTGGAAATTATTTGTGAAATCCATAACTTTTTTTAATTCATTCCTGTGCTTCAACTTCAGATCAGGTTCAATTTTATCAACTGAAAAAAGAAGTATGTTTAAGTACTTTATAATTTCGTTTTCTATTATTTAAATGTAAAAATAATTCTTATACCAACCTTTCCAAACGTTATCCTTATGTGTAAGAGTGACATAATATTTGTCTTGGTGTTGTTTCACAAAGAACATAATTGTAACATTTTCGATATCATCAGATGTATTTAGCACTAACCGGATATCTAATTTGTCTTTGTAAATGAAACACGCTCTTTTTATTGCATCCCAATCCTGTTTTTTCTCCTTCTTCCGTTCCTCCATTTCTAAACATTGTTATAGAATTTGAAATTGAATTTTACTTCCGAAAATATTTGACAGCCCAAATTGACTATAGTTGCTACCCAAGATAGGAAAAAGTGAAGGTTAAAAACAGCACTTACCGTGTTGCAAATCAACTATTTCCAGAGATGTTCGCTCCCTTTGTTCCCTGATTTGTTTAAGATGTTCTTGGAGTTTTTCTTGCTGTTTAATGATATTAGATATTTCCCTGTCTGCAACCTTTTGATTCAACAATACTTCATCCAGTTTCTTTTCAGCATTTTTTATTTGAGTATTTATTTCGAAAATGGATTCAGTATATGAATTACTCTTCAGTACGAATTCTGTAAACAATTTGTATACATAAAAAACTCTCAAAATAGTTAAATTTCTGACTTACTTACAAATATAACCTTACTTTCTATATTTGTAAGAAAACGTATAAGACAAATAACCAAACTTTTAATAATTGAAGTAATGTCTATAACTATTGATTACCTTTTTCGCGGAGAAGATATTCCTCATAAAAACAAAGAATTTTTGATCGAAATTCAGAACATGCCGAAAAAAGTTTCTGTAAGATGATACATTCATCATTTTCTGTATTCTGTAAAACACTTTCGATGTCAAACTCCAGAATTTCATCAAAATCGAGCATTTCGCAACAAGAACCACTTTCCCACAATACCTAAAATAAATTAAAGTGAAAAATAATTTGTAGTGAGCACAACAAACACAAAAACAAGTATTCGTTCATTAAACTTGTTTACAAATTCAACTGTCCAAAGCATGAAGTAATAGGCTTAGTGACGGATTTAAAAATAGCTGTTACTTTGATCGCAGCGCTCGCGCCCTCGCGGTGGCGAAGTCGAGGAGCTTTGTATTTACGTGACGTCTGTCAATGATGGACGCATGGAGCCATGGAGACGCATATAGGTAGTGTTCTTAAATGCCCGAGAATTTATGTTGAGCAAATGCTCTTGAGAATATGCTCAGCATTTAAGCTCATACAGAGCATTTAAAGAGCATTTATGAGCATTTAAATTTAACTAGTGTTTTGAAGGTTTATTAAACATTCAAATGACGTTTATATTAATAAAAATAATAGTCAAAGTGTATTTAAAATAATTATTACGAAATTATTCACTAAATGTGCAAAATTTCCATATAAACTTATTGTTAGTGTAATTTATTTTCTTCTGATACGCTGGATACACAAATTTTATTGACCATAAAACTTACATTGCTATTAATTATAAGTCTTTTTAGGGATTGAATCACATTTGTTTAGCTTTAATAGCTTTGTATTACGTCTATAGAATGATTTATAGTGTCAAGTATCCTCTCTACTTCGGCAAATGTGCAACAATTTTTTGTAGGTTATAAGTTTAAATATTAAATGCTTCACGCATGCAAAATTTCAAATCGATTGCTATTAATAGTTAATTTATCACGACCTGAAATAAGTACTCGTTTCTAGCGTTTTAACACTACACTAACCTCTTAAAGAATATATTTTAAATGCTCGTAAATGCTCAGTAAATGCTCAAAGCACAAAAAGGTCGAGCATATTCTCGAGCATATGCTTGTGCTCGGGAAAAATTCTCCGAGCATTTAAAAAAGCTATAGAGACAAACAGGGACGGATCTAGTAAAAAATGTTGGGGTGGTGGTTGGGGGGGGGGGGGGTCCGATCGAAAAATTCAAAAATAAAAGATATTTCGGCTTTCACAAAACGTGACGTTAGAATTGTGTTAGACAAACTCGAATTTTTTCGCTATTGAGATTTGAGGGTGTCTGATATTTCGGGGGGGGGGGGGGTCCGGGCCCCAGGACCACCCCCTTGGATCCGTCCCTGGAGACAAACCACGTGTGTTAGAAAGTTTTCCGTGCTTACATGCTGTAATTGCAATTACCGACGTCACATGGTCCAGTTGTTCCATGACCTTAAAAGAGAGAGTTATTGCACTATACATTACGTAATAAGTGTTAAGGCCATAGACCAACATGGTCACGTGGATAGATTCCTACTTTATAGGCATTTCAGTTTGTGTAACCCCATTTCTATACAAATTAAGACAGGTAACTGAAAATATGTACAATTAAATAAAATACATTATTATAGGTCTGTTTGGTCATAAATGTTCATAATTATGAAACAAAATTACTATACAATTTTTTTACACAAATTGAAAATGTTGATAAGATAGGAATCTAGTCACATGGTCCGGTTGGTCCATGGCGTTAAATTCATTTAAATTGGGAGCATTAGTGAACACTTAAGGAAGAATTACACTTCCCTCATCGGGAAGTTTTGTAACTATGTACTTGGCAGAACTTCATTTCGAGAATGGATATATGGAGATTGGTCTCCTTATATCTAGTCTCCATGGGACATGGGTATTCCTTTAAGGTTGTAAGGTAGTATTGGCTATAAGTCAAAATAGTGGCAAATACATAAAACTCCGGATATAAGCAATTTTTTATTTACTAAATGCCTATACCAATTTGTAAATCGATCGGTTACTTCGTTCGTTTATTATAAAGCTTTTTAGTTAACATAGGTTCTTATGTAAACTGACGAAACTCACGTATCATACGACTTTGAATTGCCAGAAAAGGCAAGACAAAATAGTGAGAATCAACTGAAAAGTTGTTCAAATGAAGATTGATATATAAAGAATAAGTATCACTATTAGTTAATAGCATTCATTAAGTATTATATTTAATATGAACAATAATCTGAGATAAACCTTAACTTTTTGGTTGCGAGAGAGCTAAAATGTGGCTGTAATAGTAATAGTGTTTAAAAATACATTTTTTTATTCAACTGTATATTGTGGAAATTACAGGATTCATACTCTAATAAAATATAAATTGTTTTTTAATAGAATATATGTCATGACATGTTGTTATATTAGAAATTTGAGATATCGATTTTAGTTTCTTCAAGTTAGAAACAGGGCATTTTCACACATAAAAGTTTGTCGAAGAATTATTGAAATTGATTAATATTTAATGAAAACGCATGGTAACTTTAAAAAAAAGTTATTAAATAATTCGGTTTACTCATACTTTTTAGAAAGATATCATTAACAGTGCAGAAATGAGATTTCGGAACATGAAAATGAGATTTCTTCGTTTTATGCGACTTTTGGCGCTGATTGTATAGCCAATACTACCTTAACTATGTCACGTACGTGGTTGACAGGCGCGCGCTGACGCTGCCTGATTGGCGAACGCGAGAACTCACTTCGTTTAAAAAACTCCGCGGGTACTTGCCTTTGGTCGCCTATGAGGATAGGTTTTCGGGTTTCTATAAAACTCGTCTATAAAATAGATTAAAAAAGGAAAACTCTTATTCAATTATTAAAAACACAATTAAAGTTATTTATTTCACAAAAATACTCAACTCGTTACACTGAAATTAGCAATTTTAAGTGACTAACGACAAGTCATTTCATAGAAGAAAAATGACTTTACAGAAAACGAACTCTACTGACTTGGAAAAAGTGGAGGCGCGATCTCGGAACCTCAAGATTGAAATCCCCACTCTAAAGAATAAAAATTAGAAAAAGTTGGGGATGATCCTTAACCAATGAGGGTGTTTACAATGACTTAGTATGCATGATTTTTATAGTTTTTCTGCCAATTAAAATCTCCTTGGTTTCGTGACATTTCTATGTTCTCGCGCACCCCACATGGTCCATTTCACTAACCCTCCGGCCCAACGTTCCGAGAACTCGTATCCATGTGCACTTGAAAAAGGTCGTAAAAGTGCAGTTTTCTTGATTGATCTACGATTTCTAGGTTTCTAGTCTATAGATCTCGAACTGTGTTTAGACTTTTATTAAAATATTAAATCAAACATAACGAGTTTCTACAAGTTCTCTTGTTTTGGAGTTCTTGGTCTAAAGTTGTTACTAAAATATTTTATGGTTTTCAGTATTTTTATGTTACATATTGCTAATTAAATAATTTACGTATTGCTCTTATGTTCTGAAAGAGACCTTTGAATTTCTTTATGAGAATAAAGAAATGCATTAAAAATTCTAATTTCACATCAAACTTTATGCTGTTTCAGATAATAAAATAGAGTGTTCTGGTTTTTTAGGGACTTTTCAGAATTGGAATAATTATTATTTCTCAAATTGGTTCAAAGAGTTCTGTTTAATATCAAAATAGAGTTATTATTTAGAATCGACTGTTTTTAAGCGGTCTCGGAATGTAACTTTTCTTGGAAAATAACTTCATTGAAGTATTACTAATAAATTGGTTTTACGTGAATTAGAGTCCTATTTGTTTTATAATTTATCATTCAATAAAAGTCTACAGTTTCAAGACCTGGTTTCAATCCCTTTTCCACTAAAATCTAAAGTAGTTTATAAAAAGTACATGATTTGTAGAGAGTATTTCTTGTAGACCTGTTTAATAAATCTTAAATTAATTTCTTATTCCTAATTTGTATAAAGAATTTAGTGAAATAAATTCTTTTATAAGTACATGATTTGTAGATGGCATTTCTCGTAGCTCTGAAAAATAAGTCTTAAGGTTACTTCTTAAGTCTAGGTATCTTTGCGAATTGAATAAAACAGAATTCTTTAATTTAAATGAATTTGGCACGTTAATATTCTAAATAAACATGGTATGTAGCGGGCATTTCTTGTAGAGCTGAAAAGTAAATACTAAAATAGTAAAATTAACAACTTCGCACGTTCTCCAAAAAGAGGATATAATTCTCTTTTGTCTCACGCAGTCATCTACGTTAATTCTCTCTGCACATCACGCATTACTACAATCGAATATACCATAAGAATATTCATCTGCTATTGGCAATGAAAACTACCACCGCGGGCAAAGAGGCGCGCGTGTCGCGAAACAAATATGGTCGGCAGTGGTATACATTTTTCTACAGCTGCATATGGATAAGTTCACAAAAAACATATAATGAAAATGGTTAAGTTTTTAAAAAATGTTAACTCTGCAGCTACATACACTGTGTGAATTTGCGAATGCCATACCGTCCTCAAGAAACCTAATAGAAGGTCAGAAAGTAGTGAACTCTGACATAATTATAATGAGTGTCGTGATTAGCAGAAGCAATGAAAGCATTGAGTTGTTCGCATTATGTCTTCAAACAAGTGCATTAACGTCAGGGCCACACACAATTACTGGCATACTAAAAATCAACGATTTGAACAATAATTATCTGGACCGAAGTGCTTTGAGCAAATTACCACTTGCTTGCTCTGATCTTTTATTTTTAATCTTCTAAGCCACTCTGCTCTTTTGTCGATAATTTCAAGGCTTCCGAACAAATTTTTGATTTCAATATTAATTCCACTCTCTGGCACTTCATGGAAACTTAAGTTCTTATTTTTGTTCATTCTCGAGTCACAACCTTTTACACAACATTTTGTTCTGCACTCCGATTTTCGCTGTCTATGACCTTAACCATGGAGACTAGATATAAGGAGACCAATCTCTTATGGCCGTACTTCACAAAACACGAAATGAAGTTCTGCCAAGTACTTAGTTAGGAAACTTCCCGATGAGGGCACGTGTGTTCCCTGAGTGCAAAATGGCGGCATCCACGGCTTATAAGCATCGTGTATTAGACGCCATTTTGCACCCAGGGAACACACATGCCCTCATCGGGAAGTTTTGTAACTATGTACTTGACAGAACTTCATTTCGGGAATGGATATATGGAGATTGGTCTCCTTATATCTAGTCTCCATGACCTTAACCATAATTCACTTTCACTATTCGTCATTCGGTCTAGGTCAATGAACGAGCGCATTAGTGTTTTCTGTGATTCTTGTGCGAAAGTGTATATCGTGTGGGGTTACGCTGCACCCCAGTAGACAGTTTACGTTCGAAAAATGTCTCGGTACGTAAATTTCAGTTTTTTTGTTAAATCGGTTTGAATAGATGTTTTGAATAGTATAACGACTTCAGTTGGACGTTTTAAGCATAAATTAGTAATTTGAAAGTTTGAAAAAAAAATTCTTTATATATATAACCAGTAAAAAATCATTATGAGTAATAGTGATTGTCGAGAACAGTTTGTTATATTTTAATCAAGGGAATTTTGGACCGATACGCCTGTAACTTGAACTTTTACAGAGAGTAATGGAAAATGCCATTACTCCTGGAACAGCGAAAGTTGAAACATTTTCGAATTTTATGTTTTCATTTTTCCGTGCAATTACTTATCAAATTTTTTAAACTTTATTTTCATCACACCACACCCATATTAGTATGAAACAATATTGAAATTCTTTTTGTAAACAAACAAGGATAAAATTTTCTGCAGAAAATGACCTCTCGCTACCAAACGCGCAGTGTGACTGCTGTAGTAGAAAGTTTAAATCGAGTAGAGCGAAGTTTGGCCACTGACCTACCGTCAGATAACGAAACAGATAATGAGGAAGCATACACTGACACGGAATCGGAGAAGGACGCCGATGATCCAGCATTCGAACCATCAACAGATACTGGTGATCAAGTAGAGTCAGAGGTAAGATATATTTTTCTAGTTTCTTTGAATCTTTCGATCTCTTGACTTTTACTTACAATTATACATTTCTTTACAGATTGACGATGCGAATAATACTGGACCATCTGCCAGTAAGCGAGGAAGACCTGCATCCCATCCAGCGTCGGTGTCACGACGAGGGCGTAGGCCGAGTGTCATTACTGGCAAGGATGGCCACCGATGGTACACCATACCGCGGGAGAGGTCGTCAAATCGTCTCGACAATGAAAAAGCATACTTAACAGGGCCGATCGGAGAAGCAAGGACTGTGAGGAGTCCTCTCAGTGCATGGTCTCTTCTTTTTACTGATGCACTGCTGCAAAAAATTGTTCTTCATACCAATGAAGAAATTCATCGGTGGCGTGACGATGCAGAAACCGAAGCTGTCTCATTGTCATGGTATGTCGATACGAATTTGTGCGAATTCAAAGCACTTATCGGTCTCCTCTACTTTTCCGGTCTACAAAAGACATCCGGTACAAATTTAGATGACCTGTGGTCTCATAAATTTGGTTCCATCTTGTACCGATCAACGATGCCACTGTACAGATTCAGATTTCTTTTGAGAATGATTCGTTTTGATGACAAGTCGACGAGGGCTGCGCGTCGAGAAACAGACAAATTTGCTCCAATCCGTGAGATATGGGAGGACTTCATATCTAAATGTACACAGTATTATTCGCCAGCTTCGTAATGCACCATTGACGAGCAATTACTCTCCTTTCGAGCACGATGTCCTTTTAAAGTTTACAATGGTGCAAAGCCGGACAAATATGGCATGAAAATTGTCATGTTAAACGATTCTAGGACATTTTACATGCATACTGCGGAACCTTACGTGGGTACAGTACAAAAAGAAAACGCAGAAAGCGTACCATCATACTACATCCGTAAGTTGTCCGAACCGTTGCATGGAAGTGGGCGCAATATCACCTGCGACAACTGGTTCTCGTCTGTTGAAATTTTCGACACAATGCTTTCAGAATACTCGATGACGATGGTAGGCACACTTAGGAAAAATAAGCGGCAAATTCCTCCCAACTTGAAGAACCCAGCACCAGTAAATTCCTCGATATTTATGTTTGATGGAACGAAGACTCTGGTGAAATATACACCAAAGAAGAATAAATTCGTCTTGGCCATGTCCTCTTTTTACTCTACGGCAAAAGTTGACAAAGAAACGAAAAAACCAGATATTGTATTATTTTACAATGATACAAAAGGAGGCACTGATTGTTTCGACCACATGTGCCATGAATATACCACGGCAAGAAAGACCCTTCGATGGCCCCTGCGTTTCTGGTTTGGAATGCTCGATCAAGGAAGGATCAACTCAATGATTTTGCACAATTTTAACAGTGCAAATCCAAATATGATCCGGAGCGACTTTTTTAAAGAGCTTATACAAGGACTCGTCGAACCAAACTTGCGAGTACGACTCGCTATTCCGACCCTTCGTCGGGATTTGCGTGTCTCAAACGAGGCCATCCTTGAAGAACAGGCACCTGTATCAGGAGGAAGTGTTCTGACAGAGAAAAAACAGGCGCGATGTGTTCTGTGTTCTCGAGTTGCGGACAGAAAAACAAAAACTGCATGTGAACGGTGTCATCGCCCAGTCTGTGAGGAACACAGGACCGTCCTGTGCTCTAATTGCTCCGTTGTGGAATGAATATACACATTTAAATGATTATTTATCTATTTCTAAGTAATTACAAAAATTTTGTATCACTTATAATAAATCTGGATTTTAATAATCAATTTTACTAGTATTTTTTGAGATTTTTGCCATTTGTCAGATTTCGCTAATTCCTTCCACTTCGTATACTAAAATAATTATGTTTTTTTTAAAAAAAAAAAAATTAATATAATGTTATCATAATCATTGTTTTCTGCAGTAAAAAGCGAAGAAAATGCCCTACCTACAAATTTTTATACTGCAAATAGAAAGCATTGTGCCACGGTACAAGTTTGGGGTGTCGTAGAACCCCAGTGGATCATTAGAGGATGAGCCAGCTCAGTGGATCGTTCTAGGGTTAATATATCCAACGTAAATTACTGCTTTTTAAATATTTAAATACCTTTTCCTTTGGTTACTAATAATTACAGCGTGGTTAGAGCCGTGAAAGACACTGGAAAAGTACTAGATTAAGGCTACCTCTAGCTTTTGTGGAAAAAATACACTATGGAGAAATACCTGCAGAACTAAAGAGGGAATTGCTAAGTCCCACGAGGTCCTACTGTATATATTATAAAATTAAAATCTGTCAGCAGCTAATGTACATATTCAAATAAAATAAGTATTTTGATCACAAAGTCTATAGCTCTCTAAAATTAAACTTTTTTCAATTATGTAATGATTTAAAAATAATCTAGGTCTGTTTTCATCTTGCCTACCATATTTCGCAAATTTTTAAGAATTTAAGTGCATGTCACGGGCGCGATATTATCCAATACTTTTCGTTCTTTCCATACATACATTAAGGCCATATATGTCATTGACGTGACTTTAAGCAATACTTTCCTTGCTTCCCATTCTTAAATTTTGATAACTCAAATGGATTTTCCATACGAAAAGTATTGTATAAGGTCACGTCAATGACATGCCCTCAATAACTCAAATAGATTTTCGATAGTAAATAAACATACCTTATAATCATTGTATTACGATTATCTGCTTTGAGAAATTCATTTCAGTTATTAATTTATGAATGGGTAAGGGCGAAAAATATTGAATGTGAAAAACATGTCCTTAAGGACATATCATTGCCGTGACTTTTTATCCAATACTTTTCGTGCTTTCCATTCCTAAATTAATGACTGAAATGGATTTGATTTGAATAAGTTTTTAAGGCCATGTATGACTTATCCGGTCCTATCGCCTACTGACACTTTTTTTTTCGTTCTTCGCATTTCCACATTAATTGAGTTAACGAGTTAAAACTCTGAGTATGTAGATAAAAAGGAACGTTTATCTGGTCCTGAATTTTTTATTATATATAAAAAAAAATTTGCTTATAATTATAAACATTTAGGAGCAGATAAACGTTCCTTAGTGATTTTTACCTAAATATATTCAAAGTTTCAACTCGATAGCTCAATTAATGTGAAAATGCGAAGAACGAAAAAAAGTCAGTAAGATATAGAGATCGGATAAGTCATAAATGGACTCAAATAATTTTTCATGTCGTTTAACAAAACAGAACTTGCAAATATTTGCATTAAGTTGATAATTATTTCTGCCAAGGCTAGTTTTGTTTCAACAAATGCAGACCTACCCTAGTTGCCTTTATGGATTTCAGTATAAATAGGAAAGAAATTGCACAATAAGAAACAGTTTGACTTGCTTTTAACAAGGAGCTAGGTTCATATACAATACAAAATGATCGCCAGAGTATTTGTATTCACTGTCTTAAGCATTGCAGTCGTAGCCGTAAGTAATATCTTTATCACTGTATTCTTAAAAATATTTTTATTTTATTATTTTCGATAGAAAAGTATATTTATACAGCTATTGAATATACACTACTGATTATAAGTTAAAGTTCACCTATAAACCATCGGCGAAGTGTCTTAATTTTTTATAAAAACAAGTTAACATTTCTTTTTCGATAATAGCATGAATGTTAATAAAATGTTGTCTCTAATGATCCCAAGATGAAGGCAAAATGTTAATTTTATAAAAATATGTTACAAAAAACGCCAAATTTCGTTTTTTCTGGAATATGTTAATAACTCAAAAATAATTAACATTTTAAAAATATTTTGGTCTCGTTTCAAAGGCAAGTCTTCACAGTAATTTGTTAACTGATCAAGATATTTTTAGAATTTTTTCCTGGATTCTACTCTAGGGTCAAACATGGTACAAAAGCATCGTAACATTTCAAATGAAGACTGTACTCTATGCATTATATAAATAAATACAGAATATCAATATTTTTATAAATATTCCTAACTCCTATTAAAATATGATATACATTGAATTATATAGAAATTTTGTAAGAAGCTACACATTTTCTAAATTTTACGACTATTTTGTATCATGTTTGACCCCAGGGTATTTCCCAAAAAGATCGAAATTTGACGTTTCTGTAATATATTTTTATAAAATTACCATTTTACCTTCATCTTAGGACTGACTTTAACGATGGCTTAAACAACAGATGAACTTAAGCTTTTGACTGGTAGTGTATGTATATAGGGCATTGTCCCCATATCTCCGATACTATCAGCCATCCCATTTTGTCTTTACAGGAATTTATTGTAAAAAGTTAAGCTTTCTTTTGATATTAGCTTTAAAAAAATCAATAGTGCCCGAATAATAGAAAATGTTAAATAAACATTTAATTCAGTAATTTCCTTATGAAAATGGAAAAATAATAAAAAATGGATATAATAGAATGAAAGGGCGTAAAAAATCCTTTCGAAATCACCCATAGAAAATTCAATTCGCATTTGTAGAGAGGGACTTATTGCCATTTGAAAATACCGTGGCGGACGTTATGGGTGAAAATTCCACCCCTTGTAGTTTGGAAAGGGGTGGTAACAAATGTCTGTACATTGAGGGGTAAAGTTTCATCAAGTAGGCAAACAAATTTTGAAAATATGAAGACAATCGAAACACGTGACATAAAATATTGGGGCAGTTGAGAAATAATGCCCCATATAAGGTAAGAACTCCAGATGTTGGAACCACCTCTAATTTGATTTACACAATAAAAAAATGCATATATTTATCATATTTTTCTTACATTACAGTAATTCAAACAGTATATTTATTCGCATTTTTCTATTTTTTAAAGGAAATTAAAAGGTAGTACCAACGACTGGTGCTCTTACCCTATATATTTTTAATAATTTGAAATAAATGTAATTGTATTTTCTGTATTTACAGTCTTCACCACAAGAAGACCTTACAAATATATCAAACACATCCGAGACTGATGTAAGTCATAGAGTTATCATAATTATTTACAATATTTTACATAATTTAGTTGAATGATTTTTTAATTTCTAAAATTTTCAGCAGCTCAATTTTGAAGCACATTACTTAATTTCAGGTTTATTTGATAATAAAAATAAAGTAACTTTGCAGGTTTATAATAATTTAAGCAGCCAGATAAGCAACAGTTCTGGAATACAAGACTTTATTGAAAATGTAAGGAATACCGCAAATAGTACACTAAGCGAAGATAAAAGTGCTATTATAGACTCCACACAATCATTACAAGATGCAGGTCAACAAATTCTTGATACTGGAAAGCAACTTGTAAAAACTGGCTGGACTCTAAAAACAACTGTTCCCCGATTTGGTATGAAACTTATTTCCGGAAATACTGAAGAAAATGAATAAGACCAAATTAAGAACCTAGCGATAAAAAATATAACAATAAAATTAAAGTGTTTAAAATTTGTTAAGTCAACAAACTGAAAAAATAAATTATAACTCTATAAGAAAATAAGAATTTTAAAATCACTCTTAAGATTCATTTTTCTCATGACTTGTATTTTTCTCCTGCCAAGTATTTATTTCTATCATTTCTAAAGATCCATCTTCTGCAACAGTTAAGATTTGTTTCGTAGAGGCATCTGTATTTCTAAGAACTAAATCTCTAATCAAATCCTTATTATCTAATTCCTCGGTTTCGTTCTCCTGTTCGATAGCGTATTCTTGTTGAACATTAGATGCAACATCTTCTATAAAATAGTAGAATTGCATGTTATTATATATACAGTAATATCTTATTTTATAACAAAAACTAAACATACTAGATTCTACTTTTCCAGTTTGAATTACAGAACTTGGTGAATCAATTTCTCCCTCACCCACATCTTCCTTTACTGTAACATTTAGACCTTGTTCGTCAGTTACAAGAGAATGAGGCTCTATATCTACCAGGTTATCATTCTCCAAATATCTACTATTCAGAGATTCAACAGGAGATTCTGAAATTTAGCAATAAAGTGAAGGTATTTATATTAAAAATTTAATATATAAAATGCTATGAAAGAATTGGGCTTCCAATAGAAATCAGACACCGCATTACCTGTGCTTTCATCAACAGAAACATTCTGTGTATTAGAATCAGTTCGATTCTGATTATCTTTACAGTTATGAGAACTATTCTGCTGATTATTCCCAACAAATTGAACTCCACATCTATCACAATTTATCTTCAGATTTATGTGTTGTCTGATGTGGTGAACCATAAAAGTATTGTAATGTGTTGTGTATCTACACTTGTCGCATTGTAACCAAATCGGTTTCTTTTGCTTGCTCTCAGAAACAGATTCGTCCAGAAGATCGACTGTCTTTCTTTTATTGTTTCCATCGCCTTTAGCATTATGTAGTTGTTGACTGTTTTTTCTTTCATTACTGTTTACAAGCTCTCCCTCCTCAAGATTATACTTGCATTCTAAATATTGTAGAACAGTGTTTTTGACTCTCTGTATCTCGAAATGAAGACGGTCTAAGGTGTTGATCAAATTAGCACAGCTGCGACAAATAACATCATCTTCGGCAATTACAACCACATATCTGAGAAAATTAAACTTTTTTATATATTAGTTACATTGCATTTTATTATTAATGTAACATTAACAATATATATACGCTATTTTCTACAAATATAACAGAAGAAAAATAGAACAGATATATACTAAAAAGAAGATAAAGGTTAAAAACAACTGAAAAACGTACTTTTCTCCGACAAGTTCACCTAATTTTTCAATAACACGATTTTTAGTGGTTTGCGTCCTGCAAGTTGACAAGGAGTAATGTCTTCCCTGTATTTTCACATCGCATACAAAGCACTGCAAAATATCCGTAACTGGGATATCAACTGTCGACTCTTTCAATGCTTCTTTCACAGGGAATTGAACCCCTTGCAACAGTTGTATCTCACTAGGATTTAACTCTGCCATGTTTTATAAATTAAAAAAATTTATTTCATAAATCCTACCACTTTTTTTTTATATGTTATGATTTTAACACAGCCCGCAAAAGATAGGTTAGGAAATCAAATGCTGAATTTTTAGATGACTTAAACACGTTGACATACGAATATTAGAACTTGTTAGAGCTAAACGTTCTCAGACTAAATTGTGCTTTTAATTTCGTGGTTTTCACTGAGTCAATCCTAAAAGTATTATTGTACATATGTAATCACTTGTTTACACTTTCTTTTGTTATATCAACGCATTAGGTTCGTCACGTGACCAACAAGAAAAGATTTCCTGATTCTTATGAACTTTAATTTCTTCTAACCTATTTTCAAAATAATAATTACTTCATGCAAAAATTTAGGTATATGTTCCCATAATTTCATGAAACTTTTCTATAGTTTTGGGAAATTGGGTGTATGTGTTTGAAAAATTAATCTTCTCAACTTAACATATGTTAAGGGCATGTCATTGCATGTCATTGACGTGACTTTATTCAATACTTTTTGTCCTTCCCATTCTTAAACTAATAATTCAAATGGATTTTTCATAGCAGATAAACATAAAATAAAGATCTATTTTACGTTTATCTGCTATGAAAAATCTATTTAGCTTATTAATTTAAGAATGGAAAGGACGAAAAGTATTGGATAAAATCACACCAATGACATGCCCTTAAATGTACTTTTTATTATTTATAGAAAGAATAATTCAAGTTTTTGTACATTCATAAATTAAGTAACTTTAACATTAAATAAAAATTTAAGCGCATTTTGTATTAAGTTTTTTATTCATTTCGAGGAAGTTATTAAAAATACTAAAGAAAAATTATTTTTTATACAGACACTTTATTCCAACTAGATTATGATATATCCAAACTTTTTTTTGTCTCATTAATTGAGTTCTGTACTTACAAAATTAAGTTCAAACGCTCCGTCTTTTCAACCACTGTAATCGATGATCGTGATCATACATATATCCATACGTATGTGATAAAATGCGGTAAATATAATTTTAAGAATTTACACATTAAACATTTCCAAGATATTAAAAAAGTAAAAATTAGACGTTTCTCTCACTGAAAATATGAAATAGGAATTCGAATTATGTTATACACATGATTCTTCTTTATCCGTAACAAAGAACATAAGTAACATCCCGGAGTAATATTAAAATGTCACATTTCAATATTACCGTATCTGGAATCCCATTTAACAAAATGATTACAATCTGAGAAAAACATAATCACATACACGCACGTAGTTTTTAACATGTATAAATGCTGTAAACTTTTGTACCAAGAACATGAAATAAAAAATTTTGATCCAGATGTCCTTTCTTTGATAAACTAAATTATCTGCAGAAGTAAAACTGAAAAAAAACTTTAAATTCAAGAACTTCTTCTAGTGACTAAGGTGAATAAAAAGGAAAAATATCGCAAAATGGTACGAGTGTAAAATACAAAAATTGTCTTACAGAAGTCAATTCTACAACTTGCATTCTACGATAAAAGTTGATATTTTATTTGGCCTAGATATTAAAATGCCTTATGAATATTAGCATGGTCTGATAAAGACGCGGCGACAATTATGGAAAGATTATTGTAAAGGGTCAATATACGAATATTAAACTTCTACTCATTATTAGCTTTCTGGCTAACTGCTTTCGGCTTAGCTTCTGACTTCTTCACAACGACTTCTTTCTCTTCAACCTCATTTCCGTCTCCATTTTTCTCTTTTCCTAGGGGCTTTTTGCCGGTATTGCGAAAACGATCGTAGCGCGAGTCTTCGTCATCACTTGACCTTGCTCCAGCTTCAGCTTCTCTTAAAATGTTGCCTAAATCCTTGTCCACATCATCAAACAACTTGTCTCCACTGTCAGCGCCGTACTCATCTTCGTCGTCCTCCTCTACCTGTCCCTCTTTGTTGTTTTTATTACTCTTTTCAATATCTTCACCGTTGTTCTTTGAATCATTTATTTTTTCATCATCTATGGTTGTGTTTAATGCTTCATTACCAGAAGCTGAGCCGCCAGAGTTTTGCTGATCAGAGCCAGTTGAATTCTTAGCATTTTCACTGGCATTTAATGAATTAGTTGTAGTTCCCGAAGATGACGATTGTAGATGAATTCTTTCCGCTTGTCGACGAAGGGCTTTGTCATCGTTATCACGAACATATCTGAGGAGTTAATAATTTATTTAGAAGCTATAGTTATTAAGAACTTGGATTACATAAAAATTTACAATTTGTGTATGATTTATAAGATATTCTACCGTTTGAGATGACTGCGCGTGGAACAGTGAAGTGCCACAGCCCGTTCGTTGTTCTCACTACGCGGCAAGTAGACTTTGCAAAGATCGCAAAACTGAACTTCAACTGTTTTGATGTACTCAGACCCCACTTTAATCATCTGTTTGGTCTTAGGCTTTTTTTCCACTTCAGCCCCTTCGCTTTCTGGCTTGTCTTTCTTCTTCTCTCCACTCTCCTCTTCTTCTTCTACTATATAAATATTATATTAAAAGTAAAAGTAATACTCTCTAGAAAATAAAAATAAAAACAAATTCATACCATCAACATCGCCTACGGAATCGAGAGTCATGAAATTATCGAGGTTCATTTCCTTTTCATCATCCTCAGCAGCGCTCGATTCCGCTTCGCCTGCGTTGCGCTTTCCTCTTTTTTCGTCCTGAAGGCTTTTTCTCTGAAAAAAGAGAGGGAAAAAAATTAGAGCCATATGAATAGAGAATCTATTCAGCTTACTAACTAACATTGGTGACTTAATTGTACCTTGATGTGATCCAAAGAACAAATGTGAGTTTCATAGAGCATTGGAGATCTGAATTGAATACGACAAACTCTACAGAATGGCGTAAGGAATCGTTTAATTTGACGATGGGAATCGGACAAGTTATGTACCGCTTTAAGCGACCTATAATTAAGCTTGCAAACAGGACAGAATATAGTTCTGGAAGGTAGAGTTCCTCGTGCTGCGTCTCGAGCTTCAACACGTCGCTGTTCTTGTCGTTGAACTACTCGCATTCGGGCCAACATCGCCTTGTGTCTCGCAGCTACACGCCTCATAGCGGAGTTATGTTTGCCTGAGTACAAGTGAAGAGAATATTCCTTAAATGTTACACTTCGATGGAGGCAATGTATACAGTTCAACTTTATGAAACGTCTGCCATCCCGTCTGCTTGGCAATTCATCCGAACCTGATCTGTTGTTCTCTGCCTTATCGTCTTCCTCTTTACCCTCCACTTCTTCCTCATCGTCCTCCTGGAGAAATCAAAGTTTATATAGAATTGTTCGAGGTAGAAAACAGATTCTATTTCAAAATGTGATAAAAATTAACTCACGTCTGGTTTTGTTTCTTCTTCTTCATCCTTAGCTGCAGTATCATCCTTGTCCTCTTCGTCTTCCGTATTCGTTTCCTGCTTAGGCTTGGGCTTTTCTTCTTTCTGCTTCTTTTCTTCATCCCCTTCCTCGTTCTCGTGCTCGTCATCATCCTCATCGTCATCAATATTCGGCTGCACGGTGTTTTTCCATACAGTTATAGAAATATAATTAGGATCATTGTTAACAATGAGTTTACAATGAACAACTTAAATGAAAAAGTGGGATGTGCTTTGCATCGAAACTTTACCTTTTCATCATCATCCCAGTTACTCTTGTTGTCATTGTCCTCGTCGTCTTCGTCAGAAAATTCAGCATTAATAGCCTTGGCCATTCTATCCTTGTCCTTCATGATGGTTGCAGAGTCCTTTTTACTACCAGAGAGCCTAGTAGTACCGGTACTATTGGCACAGCAATTTGGTTTTGATTTATATTATTTCCCTTTCATTCTCTTATTTCCTTTGTCTTGTACATAATCGTCAACCAGTATTGCTTTCTAGTCAACGTTTATCAAATATATCGCGATATTATTCATTCCTGATTTCCCCCTTAATCGATTTGTCTCATGTCGTAATTTAATGCATACCGTTCGGCCTTTTTGTTTCTTCAGCTCTCGTGATTTAACATAATCTTATTTGAAAACACGAGAGATGCTGTACTCAGTGACTGATAATTAGCATTACTGTTTTTTTTATTTATTTATTTTTTAAATAATTTTTATAATGATTAATGATAAACAATGTTGATCGATAAATAATGTCATAAATTGAAAATACTTTAGCTGTTGTATCAAAATGAATTTTATACTGTCTTTCGTCGATACGCATAATTTAATGATACTTATGTGTACCAAGATCAATTCCCTTGAGATATAACCCTGTTAAAAGTTTGCCTCTCGGCAGTAGAATCGACATCAGTTTCATTGTATCATTTTCTCAGCTTGTTTTCTTTACAATATATTTATATTTTTCTATCGTCATCTTGACTCTTGGATCATAGATTTATTATCCAGTTCACGTATCGATAGAAAAGCAAGCAGGCTACTAGGACGGTATTGCGGATGATAAGTTATTTTTTAATTAGTTACCTCCTGCGCATCTTCGTTGTAGGCATGCGCACACGCTGAACGTAGTCTCGAGATCTTGGGCCTAGCAGCTTGCGTCGATAGTCAAGCGAGCCAAGAGTACGCTTGCGAGCCAAGATGACGTCCGATCGAGTACCACGATGGAATCCACCCCCCCTGCCACGAGTCGAAGAGCGTCCCCGATAATTGGAGTTCTGATGGGACATTCTTCCACGACTGGACGTGTATCTTGGAGTCGGAGGCGCCATATCGCTTATCCGAGGGGGTGGCGGAGCTGCGTAGCTCCTCGAAGCAGAATGCCGGTCCTCAGAACGATGATAGGTTCGATCATTCTGCCTTTTGTCGTCGTAAGCTGATCCAGACGATCTCTTATTATCGTCATACTGTGCTGACGCAGACGAGCCCCCATAAGATGACGAATACCTCTGCGAACTGCTACCTCCACCCTGCCAAATCAAATTCAATTGTCCTCCTTCCATCTCTTTTTTTCTTTTTGCACCCTCGTCTTTCCTCCTTTCCCTCTATTATACTACTCTCTCGCTCTCTTTTCACTCGCCACTCTCTCTTTATTTTTTAGTTAACTTTAAAAGAATACAAGGTCGCTAACTTTCTCTTTTCAGTTCCTTACCTCTCGATCTTTTCTCTTAATCTTGAGAAAATAAGATTTCAGCTAACTCAAGACAAAAGAGACTAAGACATACTTTGCTGTTGCTCAAGAAATTCTTTTCAGAATCCTCTCGAGTTATAAAAAGAACGACTTTGGGAAAATTTAGCTCTGTCACTTTGCGGACGGAACTTTTCTTTCGATCATAAGAGAATCGAAACAACCACTTTCTTGAAATTAGACTTTTCCAAATTCCAAAGAAAATCCAAAATAGCAATTAGATTTACGTCAGCTTGGACATGCAATTCTTTAAAAATTACGACTTTTCGACAGGTAATTGGTAAAAATCCAAATTCTTGAAAAAATGCAAGTTTGGAAAGGTCTATGGACTCTAAGGTCAAGAAATACCTTCGAGCAGTGAGAATGAATTTGACAAAACCGGCCTGCAAGATCTTTTCTTTAAGACGACTTTTCATTCATTAGGTAGATTATTTCTGATCACTTGGAATTCTGATCACTCAATGCATGCTAATTGATCAGCACTTTTAAAGAAGCTCTATTACACAATTTTCGTGCTTTATTGTATCAAAAATGTGACAGGACTATTTGCAGCTTTTTGAAACACATACGTGTACACGTCTGTTCATCTATTTACTTTGAGGACTTTCGGTGGTTCATAGTAGTTAATATATTGTGGAATGACAGATGGCCATAGGAAACGGGAAGACTGTCTAATGATAACTTCATCATTTAATTGATTTTTGGTATTTTTTGCAGTGTTGCACCAATCATGTCCCAACGAAAAAAGAATGGGTGTTTGAGGAGCTGTAGACTCGTCGCTTGAAAGGAAAGCATGACAACTAATGAGTGCTTTACCTAATATTTGCAAACCGACGAGTCTCCTGATATCACTCATACTATTATGGGTGAATCAGGTTACCCTCTGACAATTGATCTTTCACTGAAATTTATTCTAAGTGGTGCACTACACTAGCTAAGTTTATTTTAATGGAACCTACATTATCTTGTGCTAACTATTTTTGAACTCATTTTCTGACAGTAAACTTTTAACTCATTCATTTTATACTCATTCTAGTTTTACATATTTTTAGCCATATTGACAAAATAATTAAAATTTATAGCGCTTACATTTTTAATGCAACTGCTTAAAATCTTCAATGCCTTCGGTTGAAAGCATTCAACATTCTAAACTTATACAATTTATAATACTAGTCAGACTTGATGAATAGAACCACGAATGAGTTAATTATCAGAAGTTCGCGATTAATTTCAAAAAGCGAATCGTGAGAGTAAAATAAATAGTTTTAAATAAAATGAAATTAACGAATACCTGATAAGAATCGTTCCTTAATCTTTTTCGATTCGATTCGCTAGATGACCTGTGGTCATCTCGTCCAGAGTAGGAATCCTATAAATAATTAGAATTAAAAAAATTATTTTCCACCAAAAAAATAGATCATAACATTTAATTAAAAAATAATATTGATACTTACACGTTGCCGTTTATAACTGTTAGAATGTTCACCTCTTCCGCCTCTACTTGAATATCTGTCAGATCCTCCACCTATTAAGAAAACATATTTCATAACATTCAACAGAAGTTAAATTTTTATTGATGATAGCGATAGTACAAACCAGAATTATATTTGTTGCGTGAGTCATAGTTTTGATTAGATTTGTAATTATTGAATCGACCACCTCTAGAAGTGGAATAATTGCCACGTCCACCAGAATTGGAATTATTCCAATCACTTCCTCCTCCACGACCCCTATACGAACTTCCTCCTCGGGAACTGAATCCACGACCTCGAGAACTCATATTTTGGCTGTTGAAATAAAATTTTCGAACTAATTATGAAATCGAAGTAAATAGTTAAGAAAATAATAATTATAAACTGTTCAATTTGTTCAAAATATTGGGTGTAATACTAGCATTCATTTCACATGCCTTATGTATATATCCAACTAATTTAATAAGATTAATAACGCCACATGTATAAAACAGGTATGATAATTATTCGCAAATAAATACAGTTTTCAATGTATATTTACCTTTATTTTTTATAATTTTTGAAAAAGCATTTTTGATAGCATTTAATTAAAACTACCAACCTGTACTTATTATAACCATAACTCATGATTATGGTTTACTGTTGTTTAGGGATGTCAGAAATCTTGGCAACAGTCTAGGGAAGAAATAAAACACATTTACCCCATTTCAAGCGGATCCGAAGATCGCTTAATTATAAAGAGCCTTCTTTTTAGGAATATATTTCAAAAATGTTTGTTTTTTTTTCACGAAAAATATTGTACAAATCAAAAATGAAGTATACAAAAAATTTAGAGGCACATAGTATTTGATATCATTAATTGTCGGCTAAACTAAGTTTATATTAATCCGTACTATTTATAAAAATATTTAAATTATACAAAAGAGCATCAAAACTTTGTTCTGTAAACAATAATATCTTTTTGGTCTATAATATCGACGCGCCGTTAAATATATTAAGTAGATAACTTATAAACCCGTCATTTTTTCGGGGTTCTTTATAAACTGCGGAAAGCTTCAAGAGCTTTTTATATTTAGAATATACAAATATGGAGAATTTTACTTGCATGCAGTACTATAATTCACTCTTATTAAATTTATTGGGTAGAAAAAAATTGAAATTTCACGCAACGAAGTTAGATTGCTACTGCTTCACATATTTCGTTCGGGCTATAAAGCAACTGAAACAACACGAAATATGTATATGCGATACGGTCAGGCCTGCCGAGAGGAGGGCTCAATTTCCCCGGGCCTGGATTTTTCAAGGGGCCTGGGGTACCATGCCCTCTTTACCCTCAAATATCAAATTGAAAAATGGTACATCCCTCTTCTAACTATCGCATGAAATCCATGGTACTTTTCAGCTGCTAAATTTTTTTTATTTTCTCGAATCGATCAGAATTGCTGATTTTGGAAGCAATAGAAAACTATCTTTTGTATGCGCTGGAGAAAAAATATAAATGCTTGAGAAAACTTCAACTGAAGATAAAGGTTGAAATATGTACACAAGTACTGTCATTTTCGCGCTACTATGAATGGTTTACTAATCTTATCACAAGAAAACTAACGGAAAAACAAAATGGAGATTACTTCTTGCATGAGAAAGTCAGACTTTATGTTTAAATGGCAATTAATCATAAATTCGACGGGTACTAAAAATCCCGAGTAACTCGAACAAACCGTTTTAAAAATGAGTAACTAATGTGCTTATACATGTGAGTTACTCGAGTTTGATCTGTAGCCCGTAAGTTATTCAAGTAATTCTAGCACCTAACGAATTACTGAAACTGCTGGGTTATGCTTCCACACCCACTGTATTATACAAAATCAGCTCTCATAGATTTTGCAAGCAAAAGTCAACAAAGTTGTATAAGCGTGAAATCTGTTCTTTACCAGAACACTACGAAAGATTGTAGATAACGCAGATGATTATATAATTTGAAAATAATTAGGCCATTTTACTGAATGATAAGGACATTTTTTAATGAGATAGTAAATTTATAAGTTGTCAACTTAATAATTTAACATTTTATAAATTTTCATTATATCTTCATTTCAGAAATAAAACCGGTAGTATACATTTTTTGTTGGATATTAGTTTGTGATATTACTAGGTATTACACACATTAAATTACATATGAAAAATTAGAATAATTTGTAAATATTTTTCAATAAATATTTTATCAGATAAATTAAAAAATGAAACAGAAAAATATTCAAATACCAAACGCTCGTTATACGTCTTTGGCAAAAATTGATTAAAAGTGTCAATTATAAACATAACTCATTTATTGTACATATCTTTGAGCATTATTTAATTGCGTTTAACTGAATAAATGATGCTTTCAAAATTTTATCTTTCTCTAATAACCATGCGGTTATCCAAATTCAATATGTGCATTGTAATAATTTTGAACAGAAATTTTTAGTGAAAAGTTCGGTTTGGATAAGTGCCCGTTGCCGTATTCTTTTCCAAAATCAAGAAATTGGGATGTATTGCAGAGCCAAGGCGGTCTCCAAAATCAATACTCTTGCCCCTTTTGATTATCAGGATTCACCGCTATCACTATCTTTGGTGATAATAACAAGTAAATAATGTTTATATGATATAATATTACCTCTACTGCTTCCTGAGACTTCGAATTTGTTGACTTGAGATCAATTCGCACTTATTTCATCAAAATAACTTCAATAGTAATCTATTAAATTCACACGACAATGCGACGACACTGAAAGAATGAAATCAAGATGTCTGACAAAGTCCGCCCGGTCGCGTCCTGGTCTATTCCCCAATTCCTCATATTTTAGCGCTTCCTGTTTAGTGAAACGAGGAATTTAACCAAAGAGCTGGAAAAACCCTTGAAAATTTAAATATAAAATGCAGTTTCACAAATTTATAACGCGAATGAAAAATTCAGTGTCAATCAAGAGAAATATCGAAAATATATAAAAAAAAAAAAATACGTTATAACGTCATATAATTAAAACCGCTCTCTAAATCTGAATCAGTCAAAATCTACTGATTATCAGTGAAATGCGACTGATTCAAATAGCTAAGAAGGGGTTACTGTGAATCAGTAAAACTTCACTGCTTATTTCAGTGAAAATTTACTAATTTAACAGTGAAAAATATTTTTTTCGCTGATGAATCAGTAAAAATGCGAATCATAGATTCAATCAGTGAAAATTTGAATGATTTAGATTTAGAGAGCGACTCTGACGCTTATGAAAAGCAAATTTATTTATTAACGTCATATTAAATATACATATGTACCCAATATTTTGTAAAGAAATTAAAAGCAGGGATGAATTATTCATTTTAGTTAAAAGGTATGTATCTCAATAGTAAACGTTATATAAATATATAGAAGATAAATAATGTTGGTATTCACATTTTTTCTAATTATTCAAATACTTCTTATTCTTGATGTTTCAATAATTTTAAAAGTCATATATAACTTCTAATGGTTTTAATTTTATAATGCAGAGAAAAATGTAACACAAACCATAGAAACAATTTATAAATTAAATGCAAAAAATCAAATAAAATATTGTATATATTCTTCTAGACTCAATTTTCAAATATATAATTTAAATAAGTAGTAGCGTTAAATAAATAAAAAGTATTTTGAGACAAAAAATGAAAATTGAAACTTACATATCCGGAATTTAAAATCAAAACCTTATAAGTATATTGTTATAATACAAATATGGTGAATGTATCGTATAGGAAACTTTGATAAATAAGACGCACAAATATCAATTCTTGTGCAACATTTATTAATCAGAAGTCATCCTTTGTTATTTGCACCCTTTCAATTTTCCAGACTCGATAACCTAGACAACTATTTTCAGGAAATCCACCAAGTTTTAGTATTGGCATGCTGAAAATTAATATTGGCGCCAATATTCGCAGAAAAGCGTCATAGTAGGTATCGTTATAAAAAAACATATAAATCTAAAGCATTGCCGTAAATATCAATTGTATGCCAGTATAAATTATTTACATTAAAAGTACTCCAAAGTATCAGTTTCTTAACATGACACCTTTAACTCATAACAATACAGTATTCATACATCATACTTTATAGTAATGTATATTTTTAAACACCTGTACTGAGTTTTTCGAATATTTCAAAACTGAAATCTTGCAAGAAGATACCACTAAAAATTTCACCTTTGTGGAAAATCATGGTTATATTTTACCATCACAATGAATATAAATTATAAACAATACAAAATTTTGTACGACTATCCTCATAACACTATTTCTTGTCATCTTTTAATTGCAAGATTTCAATATCTACAAATTATTGTAATGATTAAGTTTAGAAAAAATAGATATGAATATAATTGATTTCTTTCCTGAACTTCATAATGGAAAAGATGTTAACCTACCTGGAAGCAAACTTATCCCACAAATTCAAGATTCAATAACTCCTTTAAAGAAAAATATAGAAAAGCCAGATTGTACTTTGTTTACCTTTTTTTTTCCATTTTTGAAATTTTTCTATCTTGCGAAAAAGGGAAATATTTCTTTCGTTGAGCATAGTGCTTAAGGATACATATCACAAATTAACAAATACACTTTTTTTTGTCGATCAGTCCAAAAGAATCTAGTAATTTAGGGTATAATCTTGTCTTAGTCTATGTACATTATATAAAAGAAAACATAGGGTTGCTTAATTATCGAAAATATAATATGATTTCATGGAGATACGTATAAACGTAAACAAAGAAAGAACTTATAAACAGTGATAGCTTGAGAGTAAAAACTTCCGGGTAGAAATTAATAAACACTCTATTTTACTGTTAATATTCGTTGACAATCAGCGCGACGTCTTACATGTATTATTTATCGTTAAAATTTCTCAGCCGTCTAACGCATCTTTAAATTCTAAAGAGGATGATTCATTAATTTGACAATCAGCTGTATCTTGACAACAGTTGGCAATCACTTGACGAGCGAGTCGCTTGATGCAGTCGTATGGCAAAGGAGAAACTAACAAATTCTTTAATTTTTCTATACCACCTTCCGACACAACCAATTTGCAGTACTTTTCCGCTAAAAGATAAAGTAAAAACTTACTAAATTTAAAATAGATTTAAAAAATGAATACAAGAAAAAATTTATTTATATACTTACGATAAACTTTTGTAAGATTTGCGAGAGCCCAAACTGCCCAATGTTGGCATTGAGGAGTGTGATAAACATCCAAAAGACGCAGAAGTGGCATAAAAGACCGGTAATTAATGTTGCGTTCTGAATTTATATTCCACCGTTCGATAGCTTCAACCATAAGCTCCAAGACTTCATTCCTCGATGGCTTTTCAATCGTCCACGCTTCGACGCCGTCTGACGCCATGTGAGCTAAAATTCCCGCAGCGTTGTAAGATACCTAAGGTATAAAAAATAATTAACCATTGTAAATTACTATGCAACATATAGTTTTAATTTTTCAATAGTTACTTCAATTCCATCGCTGTCAGAGCGTAACAAAAACGCGAACACTGTTACGTATTGCTGCTGCATTAAGTCTGGTCGAAGACTTTCCACTTCAGCGACGTTTCCCAATAATCCCATCATATTCCTTAATAATTCTTCTTTGTTTGGATATTGCTAAAAATATTATAACATTAGAATATTTTTGTAAAACAATATTCAAATTTAAAACAATTGAAAACAGTCACATACTCTAACACATTTGAGAAACAGATCCATTCCTTGTTTCGTCAAAAACCGTTCGCAATTTACCGCAATTTCATCTGTCATGTTCCACATAGTTGACCAGGCTACTTCTAAAACATCATCAAATATTGCAGATACCACTCTATATTCTACCAATTGTAACATTGTTTCTACGCATCCTAATTTTCCCAGTAGACGCTTTTCTTTGCCTTCAACTTGGCAAGCTAGTGAATTCAATAAATATATTCCAATTCGCTGAACGAAACTTTCCGGTTCTGAATGATTAACCGAATGCAATAATACTCTTACTAAAGCCTCGTAATTCCACATCTGTAAAAAAAAAGGAAATTTTCAGAGAATAGTGTTTTTAAATTGAAAATGAATTTATAATTATTTGAGCATCATACTTCAGAAAAATTCTCCATTATTTCAATATTTTTTTTATTTTAGTTTACTTAAATATATGACACATTTTTTCTCGCGTATAAATATGAATTGAAATAAGCAACATTACACTAGAGGACCTACCACATCATGAGGTATGCGAAATTGGCAAAGTGCCAAGCACCCATTACGCATCATCGTTTCTTCATCTTTATGGGCACTCATCCCTGCGAGCAAAGTACTAATTATCCTCTTCTTCATACTGGCACCAATCTTATCTTTCGACTTGACAATACAGAACAGTGTAGCACTGGAAAATTTTTTAAATTTTATCCATGAATTCTCTAAATAAAATAAACATTGAATTTTTATTATTTAAACCACCTTCCAGCGAACTGAATATGTTTCTCAGAGGGATATCTCTCCATTGCCTCTAAAACCATACAGAGTGCCTGATCCATTCGTTTACAATTTTCAAATCTGAATACGTGATAAAGATCGTTTAAAACCTTTCGCAACATTTCCTGCTTGTGGTTCATACACACTCGAGCTGCAACCAGTATTTGCTCCTCGTTCGCATCTCCGGCAACCTGTAAAACGTAGAATATTTTATTATTTAGAAATACCTAGAAAAGAAACAAGAAAAAGAATTTGAAAGCGAAAAGAATCGTCTTACTATTTTGGCAGGTATGTCATGCCTTCTGCAAGCTGCGTAAGATGTTCCATATAAACCAAGAAATTGAAGTGGATTTCCAACCCGAGACACGAGACCTGGAATATCGGAGAACTGACCGAAGTAACTTCTCCTTTTGTCGAAAGGAAGTTCAAGTACACCTCTTCCAGCAAGATTCGTGCCTCCAATATCCAGAGAAACCAGCTCAGGTAGACCAAGTACTATCTTTGTCAAAATAATGTCCGGCATGTCATATTGACCATTTTTGTAATTTGACTGTGACAAGTCTAAGTGCCTAGAAATTCAAATTCAAAATAATTATATGTCGACTTTGATAGAAGACAATTTATCATGTATTTAGATTAAGAGCTGCTAACATAAAAAATTGTTTAATTAAATAAACATATTTATTCTGATAAATCATCAGAATAAAATAAATTGAATACCTCAAGTTTCTTAGATGCCTTACGTTCTCGACAAATGCCGGAGCATCGGTATTTAATTTAACATTGTAAAGATTTAAAGATACTAAATTGGGCACCAGCGAATATAAGCAAAAGCCTCCAATATTATAATTATTTGAAAGGTCTAAGTGACTTAGATTAGGAAGTCTTTCCAGAAGAATGGAGTACTCTCCACAACTAATCATGAGGTTTCCTAAAGTTAATCGCCTTAAATTTGGAGCATTGAATACATATCCCCTCTTGTAATATTTTGAATGAAACATCTCATCATCTGAAAAAAAAAAATATTGCTTTAGTTTTAAATTATTCATTAAAATGAAAGTAATTGCTAATTTGTAACTGAGAAGTGAAAAGTAATCTTTATAATATAAATTGATCTTTTGGAAAGGTAATAGTACATTGTGCAACTAGGGAAAAAAAAATTTATTTTGCGAGTGTGAAGTTTGATGCCCGAGCAAAGCGAGGGTAACAACCACACGAGTAAAATAAATGTTTTTCCCGTGTTGCACACGATTTTTTTTCTACTAGCGGGCCAGAAAGTGGATTTGTTTGCCCCGCACGGGGCAATAATGTCCACTTTATGGCCCGCTAGTAGAAAAAATAATTTTTGAGTTTTTAAAATTATAAATGCAACTGTTATTTGCAAAAATGATCCTAAATCACAAATAAACTTAACTTTAAACAGTAACTAAAATAAAAATATAATCTTACTGGATTTGGGTTGAATAAAATTTCCTCGAAAAGCTAGACTTTGTAGATTTTCGGAATTGGCATTTATATGCTCGATTAAGAGTTCGGTAAGATTAGAGCAGTTATTGAATTCCAGTTCCACAAGTTTGTGTTGGGCGATCGTCTTTATCGAAGAGTCTGTCAGACTACAGTTGCTAATCTTGACTCTTTTCAATTTAGTTGAAAGAACATTCTTGAAAATAGAAAAGAAGCAATCGTATTTCTCGATTGCCTCGCTCTGCTGGGCGTACTCAACTATTTTGTCGCAAATTTCACTTGGAAATGCCAAACCCTTTCTGAGTGTTCGGAGTCCGCGTTTATCTTTCGTTGAGATGATGTCCAAGTTTCCACAGATTACCTTATAGCAGAGATTCGTCAGAGTCTCCAACTCTGAGTCTTGTTTGGTGTCGAGCAGGATGTCGAGGTGCGACATCGTGCACGAGGATGTTCCCAGGATCAAAGAAAACACTCAGGAAAACTCACTTCTTGTGTAATTACACAACTTTAACTGTCAAATGTGTCAAACGAATCAGCTGAGAATTTTCCGTCATTATTCGTTGACGCAGAACCCTCGCGACGTAGGTCTTGCGTCAAGTTCCACTACTTTTTTGAGTCTTGATATCAAAGCACTGTTAAAATTGAGAGGTAGAGCTGAATTTACTACTCACTATACCCCCAGAGATAAAAAGATGGTGTATCAGAAAATTCACGACGAATAATGGACACAAACGGACATAATGTCTAATGGACGCAGAAATCGACCGTAGCTGAGTTTAACCAGAGGTTTAACACAACACGCAATTAGACTTGACCTGACTTGACCACACACCACAGCAGTGCTCCCAGATCGTGGATGAAATTTACCCTCTCCATACCTACCAGTTTGGAGCCGCAAAACGAAAACCCAATGATTACCACTGTCTGTGACGTCACTGCTTCGAGTTATGCCGAAAATGTACGAAGAAGAACGATTCGGACTTGTAATTTCTAGTCGTCCTCGCCTCGATCGGCTATTTGAAGGTTTGAAATGATTTCTGTCAATTTCTGTTTCCAAAACTTGACAAGCTGACAGAAACTTTGAAATTTTGAAATATTCAATGTTTATGACTTTCAGGAATTTTTATAAATGGTTTGTGAGTGTGCAGTTTGCGGGAAATATATTATAAGGCACTAGAGGTTTGTAAAGTCGTAATATATTGAATGTATTATGTAAAGGAATTTGAGGTTAGGTTACTAATGTGTCATTCTCAGGTGGTTTTAGTTTACATTGTTTATGTTGTATTTTTCAATTGATTTGAAATATTCTTAATTTAGAATGCTACTAATTTATATGAATTTTTAATTTATGAAAATATTAAATATTGTCACTGCATAATTACTTTTGATACTTACCTTTCTTCTAATGCTATTTTTTTGAAGCTGCATGTACCCTAGCGGACCCGTGTGAGAGAACGGTCATAGAATACTCTGACCGTTCTCTGACTGTTCTATGACCGTTCTATGACCTAGCATTATTACGGCTATGAACGGTAAAAAAGACATTAAAAGCTTTGCAATTATGATTCTGTGGCGAAATTTGGATTAGAAGGTGAAGCAATAAATACAATTATCTTATTTTTCAGTGATAAAAACTAGGAATACATCATGTACCTGTCATTGAAGGCAGTGCAGTGGTTCACCATTTGCGGAACGTCTCCACCAATAGTAAACCTTCACGGTGGAGACGTTCCGCCAATTGTGAACCACTGCACTGCCTTCAATGACAGGTACATGATGTATTCCTAGTTTTTATCACTGAAAAATAAGATAATTGTATTTATTGCTTCACCTTCTAATCCAAATTTCGCCACAGAATCATAATTGCAAAGCTTTTAATGTCTTTTTTACCGTTCTTAGCCGTAATAATGCGAGGTCATAGAACGGTCATAGAACAGTCAGAGAACGGTCAGAGTATTCTATGACCGTTCTCTCACACGAGTTCGCTAGGGTAGGCTAAAATTTATTTTTTAAATAATAAATTAAAAATAAATAAAAACTTAAGTTATTTCTTCGTATATATACTTTCTTAAATATTGATTTGTATAAAATATGTGACCACAATTTTGAGAAGAAATGTTATTAATTCAATATGCTTTCTCACAACAAATTTATAAACCCTTTAATGGCTTAAAATATTTATTTCCTTAGACTGCACTTACAATTCATCATATAAATAATTAATTATTTACAAGGAGAGCAAAATTACATCATAAATGGACTGTTTTAAAGTAAAATCTTACAAATTATAATTGAGGTAGTTATTGTGCCAAAAATCAGGTCTCTCGAAAAAAAAAGTTTTTCCATCATTTCAAGAATTGAAATGATATTCTTAGTTCTGACTCATGAAAGGAAAAGCATTTTTTTTATACAAGGAAAACTTAAATCTGAGGAAAAAGAATCATTTAAATAATGTATTCGGTAACTGAATTTTATGTCGCTTCTTACCAAACTTGTTAAAAATTGTAGAATTTTAATCAATTATCGCTTATTATTCCGGTGAAAACATTCAATATAACTATACAGTTTCTATTTTTGAAAATAAATTATAATTTTAATCATAGTTATTAAATAATAATAATTAAATTAAATAAGAATTAAATAATTATTATTATAATTATTATAATAATTAATTTTATTATTGCGAAAAGTGATACAACTAATTTATAAAAAACGCACATATTGATTAATTTCTGTTTATGAGTATAAATATATTCTTCTTACATGCAAAAATAAGATATAAAATATAAGGATTCATAAAATTCAGTTACAGAATACATTACTATATTCAAATGATTCTTTTTCCTCAAATTTAACTTTTCCTTGTATAAAAAAAATGCTTTTCCTTTCATGAGACAGAACTAAGAATATCATTTCAATTCTTGAAATGATGGAAAAACTTTTTTTTTCGAGAGATCTGATTTTTTTTTTTTTGGTTTGTAAATTTTTTGTGTGAAAGCATATTGAATTAATAACATTTTTTCTCAAAATTGTGTTCACATATTTTATACAAATCAATATTTAAGAAAGTATATATACGAAGAAATAACTTAAGTTTTTATTTATTTTTAATTTATTATTTAATAAATAAATTTTAGTCTACATGCAGTTTCAAGAAAATAGCATTAGAAGAAAGGTAAGTATCAAAAGTAATTATGCAGTGACAATATTTAATATTTTCATAAATTAAAAATTCATATAAATTAGTAGCATTCTAAATTAAGAATATTTCAAATCAATTGAAAAACACAACATAAACAATGTAAACTAAAACCACCTGAGAATGACATATTAGTAACCTAACCTCTAATTCCTTTACATAATACATTCAATATATTAAGACTTTACAAACCACTAGTGCCTTATAATATATTTCCCGCAAACTGCACACTCAAAAACCATTTATAAAAATTCCTGAAAGTCATAAACATTGAATATTTCAAAATTTCAAAATTTCTGTCAATTTGTCTAGTTTTGTAAATAGAAATTGACAGAAATCATTTCAAATCTTTCTTTCTTTCTTTCTTTCTTTGTCACTCCCAATTGAAAGCAGGGAGGAGAAGTGATAGCCTAGGTCCGGAGAGTGTACAATCTCCTTGCTGAGAATAAGCGACCTATTTGGCCATGTCTATTAGAGATGGAGCCTCAGGGTTGGTTAACTTTTCACAAGATATTTGAAAAGGAATGTCTATAGGCGTTTCTTAATTTTAACGCCAGGCGGGCCAAGTAGGTGGATCTGTGTTTAAAAGAGAATGCAAAATGCAAATACAATATAAAACGAAGGATACAAGTATGAATATGACTGAATACGAAACTAATAATTGTTTATATGAGTAACTTGTTCTCCTTAAAAAATCTTAAGATATAGGAGACGGGTTTACTTGCAGGATTATATAAAAAAGGTTCTATAGAGTACGGCGGGAAACATTTGATTTTTATTAAGGAGGCCTCTAAGACTTTACGAGAGTCGGAGTAATTAGGGCAAGCCCACAAGACATGATTAATGTCCTCACCGGGGAATCCACAATGGGGACACTCATCAGATTCAATAAAATTTTTTCTTGCCAAACTGGCCGCTAGACTATAATGGTTAGCTCGTAATCTAGAAATAGTAACAATGAAACTCCTGTCCAGGTTTAATTTAGAAAACCATAGTTTATTTGATTTATCTGGATTAAAAAAATTTTTAAAATAATAGCGACCCACACTCCTGGTCTCAGATACCTCAAGCCATTTACCTACAGTTGAGTTATGTTGAAGCAGATGCGTGGAGGACCAAACATCTGTGTGTGCGAGAGAAAATTCCATGATTTGGCCATCAATAGTAGCATTTTTAGCCAGAGAGTCTACAACTTCATTACCATCTATTCCTATATGACCAGGAATCCAAATCAACGAAATATTGAGTTTGTTCTGGTTTGCTAAGTATAAAAGATTACGGATTTTGAAAATTAAATGAGAAGTGAGAGAGGAGGGGTTAGATCTAAAGGTCGCCTCCAAAACACTTCTAGAGTCGGAGCATATTAATGAGTTTGAAATGTTATGATCTAGAATGTACTGTATTGCCTCTCCTATAGCTATAGCCTCCGCAGAATAAATAGAGGCGTGTTCCGATAATTTAAATTGAATTTCAAGACTTAAATGTGGGGAGTATAATGCGGCTCCTGCTCGAGAATCTGGCTGTTTAGATCCATCAGTAAAAAAGAGAATATGATTAGGAAATTCGTTAGTGATAAAATTGTTAAAAGTAAAGTTAGGGGATCTACTATTTTGAAAAATGAGACCAGAGGATAGATCAATTGTGGGTTGGAAAAATTTCACTTCATAGGGACAGAGATAATATATAGGAATAGTAGAGCTAAGAACCTTTTCCCGAAATCCCTTTAGCTTAAAAAAGGACTTAAGCAAAAGGAACCCTTTATCTAAATTATATTGTGTTTGATTGTATTTAGTAGTGTAATACAGTTGTTCTAAAGTATTGAAGACTGGGTGATTTGAAACACAGAAACATTTGATCAGGAATTTATCGGAAAGTAATTGGAATCTGTCTATGAGTGGCAACTCCCCCAATTCCGCCTGCATAACCACTATGGGAGTAGAGATTCTAAAACCCAAGATGGTTCGCAAGAATTTATTGTGTAGTTTTGTAAGTTTAGTAAAAAGTTTGTCTTCTTTGAAAATAGATAATGCATGACAGCCATACTCCAGAAAGCTTCTTGCCAATGAGCGAAACAGTAACGACAAGATACGAGGGTGAGACCCCCACCAAGTACCACATAAGTATTTAATTATATTGAGGACTTGTTGGCCTCGAGAAATTAAGTTCGAAAAGTGTGAGTTCCAAGATAAAGTACAATGAAAGTAGAGACCTAGGAATTTTGTGTCTTCTGATGGATAAATAAATTGATCATCTATAGTGATCACAAGATCATCCGGAAGCTCATTGAATGCAACCGGGAAAACAACTAGTTTAGACTTCGAAGGAGAAATTGAAAGACCTCTCTGCCTGAAGAAATCATTTAGATTCGCCAGGTTTCTCTGAAGAGTGGAAATACATTCCTGAATTTTGTCGCCTGAAAAATAAATGACAATGTCATCAGCAAATTCTAAAATTTTACAGCCAGGGGAAAGCACCGAATGTGCATTACGTGTGTAAATCGTATAAAGAACAGGGCTAAGGATGCATCCCTGCGGAAGACCCTTTCTCAGACAGAAAGGACCTTTATTGTGTCCATTAATTCTAAAGGAAATATATCGTTCGCTTGTGAGATTATGAATAAATTTACAGATTTTTGGAGGCAAGCCGAGGTGGAGGAGGTCCTGAACCAGGATTGAAGGAATGACATTGTCATAGGCAGCGCTTACATCCAGGAAAAGAGCTGCTGTAATACGGTTAGTTGCGAGAGATAGATGTAAATCAGAAGAAAGAATACCCAAATTATCGGCACAAGACCTGTTTTTCCTAAAGCCATATTGGAAAGGGGAAAGAATGTTATTATTCTCTATCCAATGGTTCAATCTGTACAAGATGAGTTTTTCTAAAATCTTTAAAAAACAAGAAGCTAGGGCTATAGGTCTAAATTTCCTGCGGGTGGTTTTAGGTAGGAGAAATATAAGAAAATTCTTCCAAGAATCAGGAAAGAGATGTCCCTCAAAGATAGCATTCAGTATACGCAGTAAGCGACTCAAGGATGATTCCGGGAGGTGAAGAATCACCTCAAAGTTCACCCTGTCCATGCCTGGTGAAGATTTAGGTTTGACATTACGTAAAGTGTATTTTAGTTCATCCAAAGTGAAGGGGGGATAAAAAAGGTCATGAGCATGGTCAGAATTAGAGACGACAGGAGGTAAACGTACAGGGGAGTTGAGGAGATCATCAACATTTGTTTCTGTAAGAGAAGGAATATCCAAGCCGGAAAAGTCATTAGACATTTCCAGGAAGCTGTGAATGTAAGCATCCATGTCCTCCAAGACTTCCTGATTAAGAGGGCACGTTGTGATCGAAGGTGGATTAAGTAATCTATGTCTGAACCCCTGGATCTTGTTCCAAACGTTAGTTAACGGAGAATTAAAGGAAAGAGATTCGCAAAAGGCTTTGAAACTTGAACGCTTAATGATTTTGAGCCTTTTAGTGGTTTGTGCACTAAATTTTTGGTAATCAATAAAACTTTCATAATCAGATTTAGCTAGGTAATGTTTCAGCTTAGCCAATCTAATCCTAACCAACCTGTCGCACTCCTGGTTCCACCAGGGGGGGGAGGAGGGGTAAAATTTTTTCCTAGATGGTTTCCTGTCTAATCTGGGGTCAGCCTTATGAAGGGCATCATCAATGTCCTTAACAAATTTCTGATAGGCATCCAAGATGCTCAAGGAATTAGATAAGAGGGGAAGCTCGTTCTCCTCATGAACAGCCAACAGTTCACTCCTGAAGACCCTCCAATCTACCCTATTCAAATTATATTTATGAGAGAAAAATTGATAGAAAATAAATGGAATTCCAATATTAATTGAAATGGGAGAATGATCACTACCCATTCGATCAACTAAAGTTGACCAAGATGAGAGTGGTCTTAAGTTAAAAGAAACCAATGTAAGGTCGATTGCTGTATTTGATTGACCTGGACGAGGAGTTAAAGTGGGTTTGCCATTATTTAATATATTAAGGTTAGAATTTGAAATGGCATCTGAAAGGGCGATCCCTGAAGGGCAAGCATGATCACAACCCCAAGACTGATGATGAGAGTTGAGGTCACCCCCAATGAGAATGTAGGAAAAGGTTGACAGAGAGTCAAAGAAGAAAGACCAATCAATGTCATGGGCAGGGGTACGAGGATTTCTATAAACATTAATGACCAATATTTGACCAAGTTCTGTCGGAATAGTTATTGCTAGCAATTCAAGTTTATCGTTAAAGTTTGTGTTTAGGTCCACTTGCTTGAAGGGGATGTCGTTCCTCAATGCAATCAGCAGTCCTCCTCCCTGTCGAGATAGTCGGTCCTTCCTAATAATGTTGAAATTACGAAGATGAAATTTTGAATGAGGTTTCAACCAAGTTTCATTTAACAGAATAATGTCAAAGCCATTGGAAATTTTTTCTAGAGGGCCCCTTTTATTGTTGACACTGCGACAATTCCACTGTAGAATATTTAAATATTTTCCTCTCGCCATAATAAGGGTTTTAAAGGTATATATGGATAAGAAGGACAAGATTCAAAGAACAGGGGGCAAAACAGCAGGTCAAATGGGTAATGTGACAGGATTCTGTCAAAATGGAAATGAAGTTCAAATTCAAATTGTGGGATTATATTGGCCGACCATAGATAGCAATGGGGTAAGTTGATTTAAGAGATGCATCATTAATGACATTATTTGTGAAAAGGATTGAGCCAATTGAGGGGTGAGAGACTTATGGTTATCATGCAACGAAGAGGAAGGGGGTTCAGTATCTCTAGAGAATGAAGGACGGGTGTGATTCTGATTCGAGTTAGTTAAGGGATGAGGATTACGGTGCAAGTTTCCTGAATTGGGCTGAGAAACAGTGTTGAGGGACAAATTTTGTAGTTCAAGATTTGGTGGTTGTAAAGGGAGTCCGCCAGAAGTAAAACCAAGCCGTTGACGGGTTTTTTGTATTGTAGCACGTGAATTGTGATTTTGTTTATGAGGGGATTTCATGGGGGATTTGGGATTGGAAGAAGCCATACCGGCATATGATGGCACATTTGGAAGGCAAGGATTTCCCAATGGGGAGTCAAGATCGACCTCCCCCAGACCAGGAAAGTTAGAATAATCAAATCTAGGAGAAGGCTGAGCTGAGCTGTTATACAGGATAGGTTTTTTATTATACAGATAGTTGGGTTCAAATGGGGTATTGTTGGTCCCAGACTGCCTTTTTTCTTGATGGAATAACTGAGAAGCCTCTTTAATAGGAATGTTCCTAAAGGCCGCCATTTTTCTAATAGTGGATTGCTCTTTAAAGACCGGGCAGTTTTTATCTGAAACAAGATGAGAGCCTTTACAATTCAAACAAGTATATGGTCCATTAATTTGTGGACAAACCTGATCCTTCTCATGGGGAGGCGATCCACAGAAGCGGCAGCGAGGGTTTTTGCATTGGTTTGCCACGTGACCAAACCTAGAACAAGAATAACATAGTTTAGGTTGTGTAATGTATGGGTCTACCTTGATTCTCATATGAAAAAGATCGATGAAATCTGGAATTTCCTGTCCTTCAAATTTTATTTGAACTGTAGTGGAAGGGACTTTTTCTCCTTTTTCATCTTTGTGAACAAAACGTCGTGCTTCCATGATAGGGCATTTGAGGCTTGTAGCTGCGAATCTGATAATATCTTCCGTGGATATGTCAAGTGGAATATTGCGGATAATCCCCTCACGGGATACCCGAAAATTAGGAATAAAAGCTTCTAGGTTGAACTTAGAGAGAACGTCTTTAGAGGTAACAATTTTATTAGCTGACTTACCATCAAAACATTCCACTGTGACTCTTGCTCTATCTGATTTTTCAATTTTTTTTATGAGACCAGGGAAGGTGGAATGGAGAATTTTCCCCATCGATAAAGCATGTTTACATGCACCGCCGTTGGTAGCCTGGACAGAAATGACATATGGTCCTTTATTATGAACCGAGTACCGATTATTTAGTAGGTTATCGTGAGCAGCATCGATAAAGGCCTCTCTAATATTAGGGAGTTTATTAGGTTTCGAACTGGAAGGGTCAGAAATATGTGAAGCACCTCTCTTTCTATTTGTGGATTCCAGGTTAGGATTGGGTACGAGGCTAGGATTACGAGGGTGATGGACGGAATCTAGGGAGGTTTGAGAGAGGAAACCCGTCTCTTCACTAAAATTTGAGAGAGTTTCTTTTATGATCTCTGCATCCAAAGGAGAAGAAGGAGACGAGTCCATAACTTCTTCGTCGCAGCGAATTTCTTGTTGCGCCATAATGGGCAACTATGGCCTAGAAGGCCTTAATTATCACCTACTTGGCCTTATTAGACACCAGTAAACTGACACTTCAATTAAAAACAAAACAGAAGACAAAAGATAAAACTCTTTTAAAGTGAAACACTCCTGAGCTAACTATTATTCAGGATAAAAGTTCAAGAAATCTCGGTCGTCTCCCAATCTCTAGTCGTACGCAACGGATCGCTCTCAGATTCTGAGTCGGTTATACATTTTACATTTAGGGTTGTAAAGTTATCATTTCAAATCTTTAAATAGCCGATCGAGGCGGGGACGACTAGAAATTACAAGTCCGAATCGTTCTTCTTCGTACATTTTCGGCATAACTCGAAGCAGTGACGTCACAGACAGTGGTAATCATTGGGTTTTCGTTTTGCGGCTCCAAACTGGTAGGTATGGAGAGGGTAAATTTCATCCACGATCTGGGAGCACTGCACCACAGATACTTCTTGATCAATGTTTCTATTCTCTCACGTAGTTTATTGGTCTATTATGTACCAGCAGGGTTGCACGATTAGGCGTAACTCGAACTTTTATACATAGAATACGTAATTTACGTATTATACGTAAACAATGTAATAAGCGTAAAAAATGGCGGACTTCTGAGGACGCAGGAGGATGAGGGAAAAAAGCATAATATAACCTCACTTATTCCTTATTCCGGAATGCATTAAGGGCAAAATCAAGTGAATTATTCTTTATATAATAAGATTCTTCTTCTTCTTCTTGCTTGTGGCAGCTTGCAATTCTGCAAATAGCCATATCATAGTTTAAATATTCAGTTCCAATAGGCAACCATGCCAGTGATCGCAACCGCGCAGAGCGAAAAGCAGCAAGCGCATTCCATAAGCAGGCCAGCGGGCCAAGAAAGTCCAGAGTCAGACCCAGCGAACAAGGGATCCCAAGCGGTCAGCTCCACCCAATCTCGTCGCATAGGGACAGGAGAAAGAGAGGAGCCAAGCACCAGGGGCAGCCCTCACCGGCCAGGGTCACCAAAGACGAAAGAGCAATCAAATAATAAAGTTACCGTGCTTAAAAAATCTTCCCAGCTCACTCACCACGCTCGAGTCAGGATCAAACACGAGCTCTCTGTAATCAAATTCATCAGGTGGCAGACCGGGGAATCGGCAAGCCAAGTAGCCGAACAACCTCGGTCTGTCCTCTGATAACAACGGGAAATTCAGGAAAAGGTGTTACAAGCTCCTCATCTCCTCGCCACAGCCACAGTCAGCATCCAAATTCCAACCGATACGAACAAAATGATCCCCAGTACAAACATAACCCGTTCTGAGGCGAGTAACCAGATTAATTAATCCCCTAGGCGTCCCAATATCACGGAACCAGAGGCGAGGGCTCTTAAAATATAATAAGATTCAAAAATTAGTGAATCAAAAGTTGAAAGCAGGGTCTGGTAACGACACGTTGAAAACCCATGTATTTTACGTAGTTTTCTACACGCAAGACATACCATTCGTCGAATACGTGTCGCAAACTTGCTTTTGTGTAAATAAAGAACCTAATTGGCTATTTCTAGCCTTTCTAACATATTCAAATAATTTAAAGTTTTTGATCTCAAAATTAATAATACTAATATTACGTATATTACTAATATTACGATTTTTAAGATGCAAACAGAGCTGGAGTATTCGATACTCAATATTATATACTCTTATTACATATTAGAGATACACTATACTGATACGCTACTGAAAGCGAGTTTCAGTGATGGATTAAGAAATCGTGTGTCTTCTTCTAAAGTGTGAAATGCCTTAGAAAAAGACACACGATTTCTTAATCCGCCACTAGCGAGTTTATATTCTTTATAATGGTTGAAAAATGTGTTTATTTATAAAGATACAAATAATCCGTGAGAATTCTGCGCAATTTATTTAACAAATACATGTACATTCATTGCTAGCTTAGCAGTCGACTATCTACACTAATTGTGAAAGAATTAGGAAAACTGCGATGATTGTATGAGGGTGCCGTCCCATATGGGCGCAAAATGCGAAGCAGAAAACGAACAGCCAATTACAGAACACCTTTAAGAAAAAATAAATCTAAAGCTTCTCTGTAATTGGTTGTTCGCTGGTAATGACGCGGCCGACCGGTTCGCTCGGGCTGCGGGGGGACTGCCGTTCCGCATCAGGTATGGCCTTCCTTTCTGTGACCTCTTCGACCCTGTTGGGCGCGACTTCGAATCATGGGTTAGGCTCCTGTGGCCATACATGGGGATGGGGGGTGCCTCCTGCTCGCGATACTTTCGGCGTCTGTCAGACCATGGTTCTCGTCCCTAAGTTTGCCCAGGCGCTCTCTCTGCTTAATCACCAGGCTGCGCACTGGCCACATATGCTCCGGGGATCATTTTTTGAGGATGGGGTGGGATCTGGAGGCTGGTTGCTCCTGCGGCGCCCCCCTGCGAGACATGGATCGTATCTTGCATAAGTGTCCTTTACTGGCGGAATGAGAATCGAGAACGGAACTCCTGCCTGGTTCCCTGTTGGTGCCTTGTTGTGGTTGCCCTATAGAAGCCTGCAAAGGCTCTTTGTGGATGATCTAGCTATTGGTTCTCCGTATAAGCAGCCATTAAGTGAAGAGGAAGGAGAAATACTTGGGCAGATACTACTTTGGACTGTTCTATAATTGAATTGTTATTTTGGGTATTTAGCCAAGAAGCCATTAAGTGAAGAAGAAGAAGAAAGAAGTTGTTTATATTACTTTGAGAACGGTAACGAAAATGACAATATTACAAAGAATATAACCGGCAGATAAATTCCTTCAGAATTTATAAGAATTTTGTTATATTGGCTTGTTAATCGTGTTAAACAATGAAAATGAATTAATACTGCAAAATGAAAATATCTCTTATACTTTGTATCTGCATTTTATTTGCGCGGAAGAAAGTGGAAAAAGAAAACTAAAAGGGTAATAATACTATAGGTTATGTTCCAAACATTTATAGTTTAAAGTATTAATGCGGAAATTATTCTATGGAAATCTTACATTTTTGCATTAAAATTGGAACTACTTCAGATTAGTGGGAGTAAATAAAATAATTTATTTGTTAAATTATAATTTCTTAAATAAAAAAAATCTTTAACTTTTTTAAGTTTTACTTGACTTTCCCTGCGGATGCATAAATTCCGTGACCTGCAGTGATCCCGAAAAATGCAAGAAAAAATAAAAACTGTTTCGTTCCTTAAAAATTTGAATTTTGATAAATTAATATATTAATTTATCAAAATTAATTAATTTAATATAATTATTATGTGTATATTATACAGATTATATTGTATAATAAAGGATTTTATATAAAGTCTATAATTATGGAGATAATATAAATTTAATATTTTTAGTATTCAATGTATTAAATTCAAAATGCACCTAACCTCAAATTTCAAAAGTATATAATTTTAATATATAACCAGTAAAACTATTCTTAGGTTCTTCTTTATATATAAACATATCTATATAAGTGAGCGCCTCTTATTTACTTCTTTTTCTTCTTCTTGGTTGCGGCTTCTTGCTAAATTAGCAAATGGCCATATCTGTGCAAAATAATCACATAGTTCCGCATGAGAAATAACTAAGTCCAATCGGGGTATCAAGCATCACACAAAAGCGTCCAACGACGAAAGGCAGGTAAATTAAATCCCACATTCAGCAGTCAAGCCAGCAGTCAGTAGTCAAGCCTAAGCTGTCTATAAGGAAAGGAATGGGTGTAAGGATAGGGGGGATTCGATCAAATCCCAAAGCAGAGGAAAGGCAGTCAAAATAGGCCTATATGACCAGATCTCCAGATCGAAAAACAGCTCCCAAACAGCCTCCGGATCCGGGTCAAAGAACAGATCCCCCAGATCGACACGCTCAGGGGGTCTTCCCGGGAACCGCTCCGCCAAAAAGCGAAAGAACCTCGGTCTGCCCTCCGATAAGATCGGGCATTCACCGACCAAGTGTGCAAGGCTCTTCAGCTCCGCACCACACCCGCAACCAACATCCATATTCCATCCCATTCTAGCAAAATGGGTACCGGTACAAATATGCCCAGTTCGCAGACGCGTGACCAGACTGATATAGCCCCTGGGAAATCTGTGTCCCGTAAACCATGGTCTAGGGGTTTTAAAGGAAATTCTATAAAAATAGCAGGTACCACGACGAGACGATGAACCCGCGTAAGGCCACAAGACACGACACCAGGCCCCGTTATTCTGTCCGAGTGCGGATAAGAGATCAGCCAGGGGAGTCCCACAGTTCACAATAAAGGGCAGTCGGGAGGCAGACCTAGCCAGATAATCAGCCTGCTCATTACCAGCGATCCCAGCGTGAGACGGGATCCATACGAAGCTGACCGCGCACTCCTGCTCCCGGATGATAGACAGGAGGCGGAGGATCCTGTAGATATAAGGTGATGTACGGGTAGAAAAGAAGCCATCTCGTAGATGGTAAAGTGCATACAGAGAATCGGAGAACACCACTGAGGAGGAAAAACGCATCCTAAGGATGTACTTGAGGACGCAGAAGATGGAGTAGAGCTCCGCAGAGAGTATTGAGGTGAAACATGCAAGGCGAATACCAAATCTATACCCCGTGGAGGGGACACAAAAGCCAACACCCACACTCCCAGTGGAGTCATCACGCGACGCATCCGAAAACACCTGAACAGAATGCGAATACCGGGCATCAACCAAGTCGTCAAACTCCCCAGCAGGCTCAACAGCGCCCTTCACCTCCCGCCCAGTCTCAAAATCCAATCAAAATCCATCAGATCGGACCAAGTATAATCAAAGTGCAAAGGACGGGTCGTGCGAAAGCACATTCCCAGCAAGCCCCGCACGCTCTTATAGGCAATCAGGAGGCCACACTTAGACGGGTTGATCCTAAATCGCCCGACCCGAGACTTCTCAAACAGCAGGGTCAGCTTGGGAACCAACAGGCCATCCCTCGAAGCAGCATTCCTAAGGATGAAGCGACCACCCAAAAGAGAACGTCGCAAACCAAGCGGAGGCTCGCCCGACTCAGAAAGGAGAACAGCGATAGGCGTCGAGCGCATACAGCCCAGTGCCACGCGTAAAGCCTCATATTGAGCCCTATCCAGAATCCCCAGGGCCGACCTACCGGCACCCGCAAACAAGGGAGAGCCCCACTCCAGGTATGCCCTAACCAGCCCTCTATACAAAAGTAGGAGCAAAGAGGGGGAGACCCCCCAAGAGACCCTAGACAGAGTCCTAAGCACTCAAATCGCGCGCATCACCCTACCAGCAATATATCTAATGTGGGGCGTCCAGGAAAGACGCGAATCCAGGATGACACCCAAATATTTGAGGGAATCCTGACAGCGAATCTCGAGCCCATCAACATCCAAGACAACGCCGCGAGAGCCAGCACGAGACCTGGTGAAAAAGCACAGCTGACACTTGGGGATGGAAATAGACAAGCCCAGGTCACGGAGTCACGGAGTCAGCAAACCCACAGCACCCTCAAGGCGCTCAAGCGCCCGGTGAGGGTCCTCATGTCTCGTGTACAGCAACAGGTCGTCAGCATACATTGAAGCCCTAACGTCCACCGGAAGAACATCATTGAGCCCCCCAAGATGAAGGTTGAACGGAAGAGGAGAGAGGACACCCCCCTGAGGAACACCAACTCCACAAACCCTAGGAGCATCATCCGTAGACGAGAAATACAGAGTTCTCCTCGTAGTTAGAAAATTCACGAAATTTACGATCCTTCCAGGCACACCCAGCTCGAGGACGAGGACGCCCGGGAGGACCGCATTGAAGGCTCCCTTGAGATCCAGAGCCAGGGCCATGTGCCCTCCGACCGGCCAAAGCCCTGAAAAATATCGGCAACAACGCAGGAGACACAATCCATAGAAGAGCGGCCTCTTCTAAAGCCAAACTGGCTCCTAGGTATCCATGAGCTACTCTCCGCAAGGAACTCCAGACGCTTTTGAATCAATCTCTCGAAGGTCTTACAGAAGGTTGAGGTAAGCGATATGGGTCGAAATTTATCGGTGCCAGCCTTTGGAACAAAAGAGACCAAGGTGTCGCCCCAAGAAGGGGGGAACCTGGAAACAGAGAACATGTGGTTATAGAGTGACAGCAAGAACTCCTTAGATCGGTCAGAAAGTCCCAAGAGGGCCCCATAGCCGACACCATCTAAACCAGGAGCAGAGCGGACATTGCAGGAGCTCAGTGCCGCAGAAAACTCGCGCCCAGAAAACAACTGATTCATGTCATCAGTATCATCCACGTCGGACAACATGGGTATCTCAACCGGCAGAATACTCGGGCAGACCAACTCTTACCGAAGAGCCACCAAGGCCGGCGAGTCCAGGTCCGTCACGCGGTCAGTACGAGAACCGGCAGCACGTGATGACAGCGACTTATCCGTCCTCCAAATCCTGGACAGACCCATCGAGGGATCGATGGACTCGCAAAACGAGACGAAAGAAAGGTGTTTTTGTTTTCTGAGGAACCTCTTAACCCCCTCATACACTCTCCTACAAGCAACCCTACCCTCCCTGGTCTGTGAGCGCCTCTTATTTAACTATAAAGGTACTATAAATATTGATAAATAATTATTTAAACCATAAATTCTTAAAATTCCCTTTATATTCTTTAAATTCTGTAACATTCTCGGTTATATTACTTGAACTTAAATTCTCGAGAATTTAAGAACTCTAGCTCCAGCCCACGAAGGAATAATAAGGAGACCAAACTGCCATGGGAAACTTTTCCGAATCTGGCAGGAGCAACGGCACGGTAAGTGCCCGGCTTGTAAGTTGGAAGTAGTGAAAAGGAGTGCGCAAGTGCGCATCAGTTGTCCTCTTCTTACTCACGGGAAAATGTGCGAGTGAGACGAATTTGTTAAATTGTCAAATTGATCTAAGCCAGAGTGGTTATGTTGATTGATTTTTTGATCATTTGCAAGCGGCAGATATTTTTTCAATTTCAATTTAGTTTAAAAAAAATATATACATTATCTCATGACTCCTATAAAGCTAAAGAAGTGCATTATAAAAGTGGTAAGTATATATCGAATATAAGATTGTAAATCTTGAAATTGAAATTACGGTATTTGTTATTACTTCGTAAATCGTGTGTTAAATAATGTTGAATAGTTTTTTCCTTTAAAGGTGAGGGAATTTAATCCGAGAAATTTTCAAGATTTTGAAGATCGCATGTAATATAATATAATGCATTTAATATAATAAATTTTTTCTTAGCTATGTCGTGTCGCGTACAATAATGCAACGATATACGTCGTAGAATTAAATATCATTGGCAAAATTACAATAGGATTATAAAATTACTACGTGTCACATGAAGCGATTTATTTCCAACGTGATACGTAGTAATTTTACAATCCTATTGTAATTTTGCCAATGATATTTAATTCTACGACGTATAACGTTGCATTATTACATTTCGTCTTGTAAAAAAACAACGTGTCACGTAGCATAATTACTATTCAACTGTAATTTCATAAAATATAAATAATTTTATAACGTGCAACGTAGTACTTTTACAATCGCTTTATACATTTACAACTGCTTTTGTAATTCTACCGAATTATTTTTTTTACAGTGAAGTTCGTTTCACTCGCACATTTTCCCGTGAGTAAGAAGAGGACACTGATGCGCACTTGCGCACTCCTTTCCACTACTTCCAACTTACAAGCCGGGCACTTACCGTGCCGTTGCTCCTGCCAGATTCGGAAAAATTTCCCATGGCAGTTTGGTCTTCTTATTATTCCTTCGTGGTCCATGTTCCGCGTTTCCATTTCATATACATTATGATACATTACTCAACACTACTCAAGCGCATGCGCTCAGTGACTGATTACAATTATGATTTGATAATAATTATTAATTAGTATTGCCTCCGGCTTTACTCATATTATTAGCATGATTAGTACATTCTGGAAAACACTTGCTCGAATACTTATTATGTATTGATTTTCATGCTCAAAAATAAGTGGAAGGGCCTTCTAATTGCGTTCTGAAGTTATTAATCCAAATTTGGAATGATGCGGTACACCCATAATCTTCCTTACATATTAATCTTTCATCAATGAAGTTATCAGTCATATATGTATATGATTATAGCGGCTCGAGAATTAAAACAATGTTTAATTTTTCCCTAAATAACCATGCGCAATAAAAAAAGAGTCAGTATCTGCGGCTTTAGAATTTTCGGTTATCTATCGAATATCAAATCACGTGACATTGCTTTTCTACATCATCTACAACATTGTCGTATGTTGTTTTGACTTTTGCCTGAACTGAAGCATTTGTGAAATTCTCATATAGAAAACGTGTCAGGTGTGTTTGCGGTGTGGAGCGTGGAACGTGGAAGTCAGTAGAAGTGGACTGAAGTGGACGCGTGAACCAGCGTAAACATGGCAGCCAAAGAGGCTAATCAGTGCAGTGAGTGTTCTACGTGATGATTACAGACTTTTTGTGCAACTTCGATTGACGATGTTGATGTGTCATCGATAAAAATGAGTGAAAGAAAATTTACGAGGGGCTTAGGAAAGCCTGGCATGGCCGCTCAACTCAGGGAAACAGTTTCGCAGGTTGTTCGGGAAAGCACTGTGCAGGTAAAACGTACACCACAATTTCATATGTTTTTCAAAATATAATTTGCAATTTTATAGTCTATGAGTAAATCTCTAATTATTTTCATAATAAGAATTATTCAATATTTTCTTGTGTTTATTACTCTCTATTCATAAGATTGAAATGCTAGGAATTATGAAAATGTCATTTAAGTGTCAAATTATCTGGTCTTCGACCTCGGAATTATTTAACGCCAGTTTATTTGATTTTATTGAAAGAAAAATCATTTTAATTTTGCTAATTAGGGGTATTCATAGTTTAAAAACTATGGAGTTATTTAAATTTTAAATAGTTTCTTCATTACCTGTCTATTTTTATAAATATTTTTCAAATTATTTTTAAATCTAAATATGCAGAATGGAATACTAATAGATTCATTTTATTTTTAAAACGAATTTAAAATTATAATCAAAATTTTTCAAAATATTTATTGTGTTGTATGCCATTTAACTTTATTGGAATCCAATAAAAGGAAATAAACTTTATTATTTAAACAGTATTTGACTGCATTATGGAATCGGCTCTAATTTATTTTCACTTTTTATGAATAATTATTTTCTTACTTTTGGTAAAATAGCAAATATTTCATATAAAAATTTCAAAATTACATAAAATTTGAATCACAATTATTTATTATTACTTTTAACAGATCTTAAATTCTTGCACGTGATCATTTTGAATATTATTTAGCATAACGTGTCTAAAGTTCAAGGTAAGGAAAACAGCAGTGATGTCAATGTTTTTATATTTAGGAAATGATTACTGTTTAGTTTTTCTCCGCGATTGATCGCTCTATTTATACATTTAATGGACGATCTTGTTTTCAATATTTTTATGTAAGGAGATGTGATGAATTTGATTACTACGCTATTATATATTTATAATTTTTGTTTTATATAAAGAGTTTCATTAATGATTAACTTATGATAGAACGAACTAAGCATTTTATATTAATATAATTTCTCCTCATTGAACTATTAGGATATTTGAGAAGTTTGTCAGAAAGAATACGCACATAACTGTGCAGTCTCATATCCTAAATTTTTTTAAATTATAATATAAATTCCAGGATGACTAGAATGCATTAAATGATTTTTAATGATACACTGATAAATTGTATAGTTTTTCGTAATTTTATATTTTCTCCATTTCAGAACAAACCCCATCTTGTTGAACCTATTGATTTTGAGAGTTTTGTTTTAAAAAACAAAACTTTATTGCAAAATGACCCACAACGTGAACTGTTGCTTTATCCTCAAGATGATGTATCAGTAAGTAAATCTGAAATATAAAATATTTTTGTTTGAAAAATGATTTTCTAAAGATTGACATTTCTTCTGAATTTAAATAATCTTCAGTTTTTATCAAGGTTAATGAATTTTTAAACTTAGACATTTTCACAAGTGACTTTTTACGAATTTATGTTCATTTGTATAATTTATACTTTGATAATAATTTTTATAAATATGTAGCAAGTTGTCCTGCCCAGAAGATATCGCACGGTGGTACCAACTGTTCAACGTAATTACGAATCTACAGATGAACAGGATAATCTTCTCACAAAAGAATGCAAACGAAGCTATGCATCGAATTGGAATTTGGTGCATTACAAGTATTCTGCCTATAGTGGATCTTATCTTGAATTACCAAAGTACGTTTTCAAGATTATATTTTATTTGCTTGATAGTCTTGCTTTTATTAAATTAATTTTTAAACTAATTTGCGGAAATTTCAAGAGTTTTTAAATAATGTATTAAAATAAATGTTTACAAATAGAACAATAGTCATATTCTTTTTTCAGAATAACAAAAGCTGACGATCTAAAAGATGAAGTTTATGAAATAGATACAGAAATCGACCAAGTTGATGAGGTATAATCATAATCTTTTTCATTTAATTTTAAATATTGCAATATTATCATATGTTTTTCTTGCTTTATCTTAGTATTCTATATTTCCCCAGGTAATTACTAGAAATGATGGCTTAACAAAACAAAGCTACCTTATGAAGGGACCTGAAATCGGCAGTAGCGATCGTATGTTTGCGAATATTGGATCAAAGTCTTTCAAGCGCCGGTTCTGTCACTTGAGACAAGAAGTCGATGGTACTTACATTCTTGAGATGTTTAAAGACGAGAAAAAGGGCGAAGCTAAGCTATCGATCGTAATGGACTTTTGTACAGAGGTGGTTAGAAATCCAAAGCGAGGAAGATATTGCTTCGAACTAAGAATGAGCGGCGATCATAAGTCCTATACTTTAGCAGCCGATAACGAAACTGAATTACAAGACTGGATTTCAAAATTAAACTGTGTTCTGCAACATTACAAACAACAAGAGGAGAAGCGAGCTGCTTCTTTAGAAAGAACCTGCAATACTCCTCCGCCTTCTCCTCAACCAATGCAGGTTTACGGGACCCTGAAAGGTCTTGAACAGAGTATGAATCCTCAGTTGATAAAATATGCGAGAGAAACTGATACGAGCATAGCTTTAGCTAGACGAGAAAATAGAAAACGAATCCTTAGCTTATATCCTTATATAGCACAAGCAAAATCGACAATTTGTTATTCTTATGAAGCTAATATCGATCCATACAAAGAACAGTTCGGGCAAAGGATTTTCGTTAAATGCGAGAGCCTTAAATTCCGGTTACAAGCTCAGATCGATGAGAATGCTTCACTTTGTCAGGTGGAGCCTTATTATACAACACTGTGTTTATTTGATGCTAGAAATGGTAGAAAGCTAACTGAGAATTTCCACTTTGATGTCAATCATGAAGTTGTTAGAGATCTAGTTAAAGAACTGAGCCCAGCTAGTGTTATGACTGAAGAATTAAAAAACATTCAATTTCCGGATGATGTATCGAGTATTCCCTCTGATTGGATGAAATTCCCAAAACAAGCAATTTTCAGTATAAGTAATCCTCATCCGGATATTTTTCTAGTCGTGAGGATTGATAAGATTTTGCAAGGGAGCATTTATCAAACTTCTGAGCCATATCTACGTGCCACTAAAGATCTACGTCTTGGTCTGAAAGTACATAAACAAGTTAAAGCTTGTTGTCAAAGGTAAACTAGCTGTTTTTTTTTAATTGATTGATTTCAAATATAATTTTTTTAAAACCATATTTTTGTGATTTACAGGTTAGGCAATTACAGAATGCCATTTGCTTGGTCAGCTCGGCCTTTATTTAGGTTGTACAGTAATGAGCTAGATACTTCGTCAGATTTCCCGGCGATATACAGACAAGAAGGGAATAAAATAAAAGATGATGAGTTATTAAAATTACTGTCAGAGTATAGAAAGTGAGTGGAGATTAATTTTAATTTACCGCATCTTAATCACTTTAAAAGTTGAATGTTATCTCATAAATATTTTTCAGACCAGAAAAGTTGAACAAGTTGTCAGTGATACCAGGATGGTTAAAAATAAAAATCGAAGCTCTGTCAGAAATTCCTGAAAGTAAGAATTAAACACAATTTTTATTCTACTTTAAACTCTTTTTATTGAATGAAAGTATATGATTCTTTACTTATTTTATTTGCAGACTGCTTAACCACATCATTAGCAATGTTGAAACCTTTTCCATTGCCACCAACATCAGAACCAACTTTAGAGATTGCGGAGTTCGAAAGCTCTTCTGAAAAAGAAATACATCCCTACACTACGTTTGTAAATCATCTTTATGTTTATCCTCAGAGTCTTTGTTTCGACTCACAAAAGATATTCACCAGAGCTAGAAATATTGCTTGTATCGTTGAATTACGAGAAGACGATGTTGAAAATGCGAAACCTATTCGAGTATGCTATAACGAAATCAAAATACATTTTTATTTAATAACTAATAAATATTATGTTTTCAGAAATATTAAAAATTTATCTTGTCTTATCTGTTAGTGTATTTATGGACGACCAGAGGGATCTCTTTTATGTTTGCGAGCATCGTGTGCAGTTTTACATCACAACTCTGTGCCTTCTTGGTACGAGGAAATAAAAATTAGAATGCCAACAAAACTTCATATGAAGCATCACCTATTGTTTTCTTTCTATCACATCAGCTGTGATATGAACAAGAAAAAAGAAAATGGAGTTGAAAACTGCGTTGGCTACTCTTGGCTGCCTTTATTGCATAAAGGGCGGTGAGTCGTAAAAAAATCTAAACCTTCAGGTTGGTTTTGAACATTTTAAATATTTAAATTTTCTCTATGTAGATTGAACGTCGATTCGGAGGCTAACATACCAATTTTGCCTGTTGCAACTCATTTGCCGGCTGGATATCTTTCAATTCAACCCCTTGGCCTTGGGAAAGGGGTAAGAGTGAGATCTAATTATTTATTCGCGTACTAATAAACTTAAGCTTTTACTTGAGTTAGAGACTTATTACTTTTCTATTCTTTTTGAGTCTACCTTGGAACTTTCTTTTTTAAAAACATAAATTATATATTTTTATTCTTTGAAGATAATTTATTCGGAATTGAATATTTTTCTCTTGTTTTGTTAAAAAAAATTAAAATTAAGCTTTTCAGGCTTGAAGGTTTTATGAGGGAAATATGTATATTCTCATAGACTCAGGTTCGGGGAGTGTGTAGTAGGTTTTCTACTAATTTTTTTATTCCAGGTGCGAGTTAATCAATTCTCAAATAAAATAAAAATAAAAATAGATGAGTAGACTCAACGTTGTTTGTCGGAGGGAAAGGGGGGGGGGGGAGTAAAAATCCTTATAGTATTACTATTGGAAACATTATTTTAAGGGAAATTCCAAAATACACTAAATTAAATCATAAAACAGGAAGCTTTAATTTGAAAAATGAAGTGTGTTCTTAAAAATAAGTAGATAGGCCAGGCCTTAATGGCCTTCATATCATCTCAGGTCTGATTTTATACTCATACAATTATGTAATATAAATTTTGTAAACTGTTGAACATGACCAGATTTCTAATTTACCTGAATTTGTATGCAAACTCATATCCATGTCAAATGAAGTATCGAGTTCAAAATTTGTTAAATTAAAAAAAAGCACTTAGGAAGATCTCGATATCGATATATATTTAGAATTTGTTTATACCTCTCGTCTTTGCTCAAATAAAATTGTACTTTTCAGAATAAAAATTTGTTAATCTTTCTCTAGAACGCTGGACCAGAAATCACGTGGATCGACTCACAGCGTCCAATTTTCACAGTAGCCTTTCAACTTAATTCAACAGTTTTTACACGAGATCCCCATTTGCATAATCTTTTTGCTCATGCAGAGAGAATTTTGGAGACGAAACCGGCAGCTATGCCATCGGATTCCGAGACATGCAAAATTCTAAAAGCAGCTCACGCGATGCAGCTGACAACAGTCATCACGTTCTTGCCTACAATTTTAAATCAGCTCTTTACACTTTTGACTTGTAACGTGAACGACGAAATTGGATTCTGTATTATCAGACTTCTGGTTCATATTATAAACATGGTCCATGAAGCTGGACGCAAGGAAATTTTACAAGCTTATGTGAAGGTGAATTTACAAATTTCAAGAAAATATTTAAATACTACTATTTTTCTAAGGAAATATAATAATTAATTTGTAAATCTTTTAATTTACAGTTCGTGTTTGTATCTCCCTGGAAAGGAAACGGTAGTGTAACTGTTCATGAGCAGTTAGGAAAGTACCTTCCAACTTTACTACAACCAAGCAATACAGATTTCCTTGTCGTGAATAAATTCATGCATCATTCTGGTTTCTTCTTTGAAATCATGGTCAAAAGTATGGCTCAGCATTTGCTCACAACAGAGAGAATAAAAGTGGGTACTCATAAATAGTTTAACATTGAATAGATGATGCTGATTATAAATAAGAAATAAAAAAATGCTATTTTTATATTATTGCAGATGCACAGAAACGAAAGATTTTCTAAGGAATATGAAGAAAAAATCAAGACTCTTTTGGAAGTTGTCATGCCTTACTTGATGAATAAATATAAAGAAATGCCTATAGAGACACATGAACTGAACAAAAGTCTTGCGCACTTTCTTAAGGTATTTTTTATTTGTTAAATAAATGCTGTAGCAGAGTTTTAATGCGTAAAAAAAAAATTCAAAAATTGTTTTCTGACAATTACACGATTCCTTTATTGCAGAAATGCCTCACGTTTATGGATAGAGGTTTTGTGTTCCGATTGATCAATTCCTACTTGGATAACTTTTCTCCCGGAGATCCACGAACCCTGCATGATTTTAAATTCACATTTCTTCAAGTCGTTTGTTCCCATGAACACTACGTATCCTTTAATCTACCAATGATGCAATCTAGAATCACCACGAGAGGTAAGTTTTTACAAATTAAGTCATGTGACGCTCATGCAATCTTGTAACATACTGATTTTATGCCTGGCTCCGAAGAGACAGAGACAGAACCAGATTGCGATGGTATGTGAAATTAAGTTCATACACTCCCATCTTGATTGTGGTTTTTTATTGTAGCCATAGTGAGTGGGAGTTGCGCACATTTTTATCTCACATTATTGCGTGCGATCCTCTGATTTCTGCCTGGAAAATCCAAGTGGAATGTAAATCCATTAGTGTCTGCGATATATTGATTCATTTTTACTCATATTGTTATTCGTAGTATTTTTAATTTTTTCTTGTAATATTTTTATATTTAGTATAAATTAATATTCAATACCAATAATTCTGGAAACGAATTAATGGAAACAGAAACGTGAAAAGAATTCAGATATTAACTTCAGTTACACATTGATAGAGAAAACAAATTAAAAATTAGAATTTTTCATTATTATATACAAATAGATGACTTCCACCTAATTTGCATTGTTATAGCCGTTATAAAGCTTAAAGCTTTTTTAATGCTTTTAAGTGTTCTTGCTTATAATTTCAGTATTGTGACTCTAAGTTGGAAGTTTTGGTTTTCGTAAAGCACTGGGTCTCTAGCGACCTTGAAAATCTGAAATTGATCTGGAATTTTGTGCGGAAAATTTTCATTTTATTTATTTCTTGTTTTTTTTTTTTTTTTTGTAAAACTTAATTTTTCAGCTTGGAAAAACTAAAAAAGTCTGGACTTTTTTTTTCAAAGAATCGCTGGATACCCTGAAAGCAAAAATCTGAATTCTGTTTTAGAAACTTAATTTTGTTCTACTACACCTTTTTCGTTTTAAATCAGTTTAGTGGACAATGTCTTAGAATAGCCTGCAAAGTTGTACAATTCATTAAGCTTTTCATTACAATTTTCATTATACAAAATGATTCTTTATTCATCGCATCTTACATTTCGTTGTTCACATGTTTCTTATATAGCACCATTGTGTACACTTTTATATATATTCTTATTGTATCAGCATTTGCAAAAGATAATTATCTCTAAAATCGAAAAGACTTCAAATAATTAAAATACAACATGCATATATCTTACAGACCTTCTTAACGAATACTGTTTGACTGAAGATTTCTGCAAGTATCACTTCTTAGTTGGACTTCTTCTTCAAGAAGTAAAAACTTCTCTTTGTGAAGTTGTTCAAATTCGAAAGACTGCCATTGTTACTTTGAGAGACTTAATGGCTAAACACGAACTGGACGATCGATATCAGAATAAGGTTTTATTATTAGCTTGATAAAAACTGATTTTGTCATGGAAGTATTTCAAAAATATCTTTGTTCTTTACATATTTTAAATGTTATTATTTTTTAATTCTTGTAGGGCCAGCTTAGTAGAATAGCATCTTTGTATATACCATGGTTGGGCATCGTCTTAGAAAATCTACATCGATTGGAATATAACAACGAAAATTTAAGAGGAGACGCAAAACAAAATTCATCCAACAGAGTATCTGTTAACAACTCTTCTTCAACGAGCAAGGAAAATACAAACAGTGTAACTGCATCCAGCACTCCGAAATCTACCCACAGGTGCTTCAAAATTTCGTACACTTATTATTATTATTTTAAATCTACACTGCTGACTTTCAAAATCGATAACTCGGTCAAAACAAGAGATACAAATTTTTACAAAAGCAGTTGAAAAACTTGTGAAATTCTACATCTAATGTACCCTAGCAAACATTTTTTTTAACTTTTAAAGTGACATGCTTGATAAAATGTCTGCTATTATATTGACCCAAAATTCATAGAATTTTTGTTCATTTCTCGTTATTTTGGCATAGGGTCAGATTCTTTTTATTTTCTTCGATTAAAATTATCACTATTAGATATAAAAAGAAGAATCTGACCCTATGCCAAAATAACGAGAAATGAACAAAAATTTTTTTTAACAGTTTGAAGAGGATATATCATTTGAGAAGTTAAACAAAAATTCAATAATAACTCGAATTTTGTACCTCGACTTTAAAAAATCGTATTCTTTTAATCAATCATTTATATTTTTAATTATTTTAAGGTTTTACAAATTTTTTATTTGTAATTTATAATTATTAAAAATTCTTCAAATTCAATATTATTTCCATAATACTTTTTAGTCATATCTCGGGAATGCGTAAAGAATTTTTAAGTTTCATTGGCTTGAATTAAAGGTAAGAATTTAATAATAAAGTATAAATTTCAGATTTTTACTACAACTTTCCTAGGTCATACCATTTTTTCAAGTCGTACAAAATTCAAGAAATTATTGGATTTTTTGTTTAACTTCTCATGTGATATATTCTCTTCAAAATATTTAAAAAATGTTTGCTAAGGTAAATTAGACGTAGAATTTCATAAGCTTTCCAACTGTTTTTTTTTTTTTTTTAATTTTTATCTCTTGCTTTGACCGAGTTATTGATGTTGAAAGTCAGCAGTGATTATTAATAGCGTTCACACTAGACGTACTATCAATTTCCATTGGTAGTGTAAATATTAATATTTTTGTTAATTATTTTTCAGACTTACTATGCACTTGGATTCACAGTCACCGCTTAGGGTGTCCCTGAACTTACGAGATTCAGCTTACTTCGCCGCGATAGCTGGTCAATCTTTGGTAAATGGATACTCTTGTACTAGTATTGAATCTGATGTTTCGACAATGTCTGCTGCTTCACAATCGAATGTCTCACAAGAAACAACGATTACCCGAGAACCTTTAGAAAATGGAACCACAGAGAAAAAGGGCCATTCTAGATCAATCAGTGTTACCCAAGCATCAACTAGGTGTGACAAATTACAACCTCAGGAAGTAAAAGACGTCCTACTTTGTTTTTTATTTATTATAAAGTATCTCGGGGATCATCAAATCATCGCTTGGTGGCAACAATGCAATGACTCTGAAGTTGTTAATTTCTTTACAGTTATGGAGTGAGTTATCTATAAAAATATTTCTTATGAGCTAGTCCAAATTTTCAATTTAGTATCTAAAAGTAAAGAAGCTTGAAAGTTTTTCTATAAAATTTTGATTTATGATTGGTTTTTCAGAATGAGTCTTCAGCACTTCAGATATGTGGGTAAAAGACAAATAGTTGCGCATGCAGCAAAAGATGCAGGGAAACCGAGAGCAGTAAAAGCAATGACATTACCTGCAAGAATGGCTCCTCCTGATTTTACAAACGATAGTCCGACGACTGGAACTCTGCAACCACACAATACCGCAGCTCGAGAAAATCTGGTTGAAAGTGATAACGGAAAAAGTTATCATGCTCTTTTAGAAGCGAACCTCACAACTGAAATTGGACTTGTTGCATTAGATTGCCTAGGACTCTTTTGCATACATTTTAAAGTGAGTTTAAAAAAGTAATTCGCTACTTAAAATTTAATTTATTCTTATTATACTATGTAAAGCTGTATATAATATGAATTTATACATAAAGTCTCATATAAAGTTATTTTTTTATGAATAATGATTGAGATTTTTTACAGGATGTGTTGCTCACAAATGATGGCAATAATCCAGTGATGCAGAAATTATTTAAAATTTATTTACTATTTCTACAACTTGGTCAGTCAGAAACATTATTTCGACACGTTTCCGCCGGACTTAGAGCTTTTCTCAATAATTACTCTATAGTTTTATTTCGAGGTATGGAATATTTTGCAGGATCATCGTAGTTTTTTGATTATAGAATTTTATTGAGTTTGGAGTTTTTTTGTGTGAATTATATTCGTATTATTATTGGCCAATGCACTGACCGTATAGATATGTACCAAATCTGTTTTATTTTTTCGCAGGTAATGCAATATTATGTGGACGTTTGTGTTATGAGTTATTAAGATGCTGCAATAGTAAACTTAGTTCGATCAGACAAGAGTCATGTGCCTTACTTTACTTGCTCATGAGAAGTAATTTCGAATTTACTAGTAGAAAAGGACTGATTCGAGTTCACTTACAGGTGCGTGTCAGAATGAATTAAATCGAACAAGTAAAATAAATAACAATTTCTGAAATTGAAATACTTTAGTAACTTTAAAAATGTAATTTTATTTTTCAGGTAATAATTTCGGTGTCGAAAATGCTGGGAAATGTGATTGGCTTAAATAACTCAAGGTTTCAAGAATCTTTATCACTTATAAACAGCTATGCATCTTCTGATAAAGTCATGAAGGGTACAGGATTTCCAATGGAAGTAAAAGACTTAAATAAGAGAATCAGAACAGTACTAATGGCCACAGCTCAGATGAGAGAGCACAACAATGATCCAGAGATGCTCGTTGATTTGCAACATAGCTTAGCTAACTCGTATGCTAGTACTCCAGAATTGAGGCATACTTGGCTAGAAACGATGGCTAGAAATCATGCTAGAGATGGAAATTTTTCTGAGGTAGGTTTTATAATTTTTATTTTTCAAATTCTTTAAAATTTGAATTGTCTTTAATATTTGCAATTTATTTTTATTGTTTTTATAAATTTTAGGCTGCGTGTTGTCAATTGCACATAGCAGCATTAATGGCAGAGTATCTAAAGTTGAAAAAAATTCACACTTGGGGCGCAGAAGCCTTCGGCACTATATCAACAAATATCAGCAGAGATGAGCGAGGCTTGAAGGTCGATGCTGGTGAGAGTTGTATGTTGTGAATGTTAACTCTACAGCTTTTAGTTCCTTTTTTATATCATTTTTTTATAATTGCTGATTTTCATTAATGTCGCAAAGTCTTTATTTTAAGTTTTTTTTAAATTTCGTTTTATGAAAAAGTTTGTCTTTTATTCTTAATTGTCATTGCAATTCGTCTCATTATTTTCATTCTGTCCAACTATAAATTGAGTTTCTCCTGTTTCAACTATTATTCTCTTTTTATAGGTGTCCAAGACATTCAGTACAATGAGAATTTGCTTCTCGAGCAATTAGAAATTTGTGCAGAGATGTTAGAAAAGGCTGAACGTTTTGAACTCCTCGGCTCTTTGTATCGACTGATAATACCGATTTACGAAAGCAAAAGGAACTATGAAGCTCTTTCAAACTGCTACTCTCATTTACAACAGTCATGCAATAAAATTGTTGAGGTGACTCGAAGTGGGAAGAGACTTCTTGGTCGATTTTATCGAGTAGCATTTTTCGGTTCTGTAAGTATTTCGAATTAATCATTAAAAAATATTCAAAATCAATAGCAATCAACATTAGTAAGACAAATTAAAGCCATGAATTTTCAAAATTATCAGGCTTATTTTGAAGAGGAAAATGCCCAAGAGTATATTTACAAAGAACCAAAAGTGACTTCGCTCTCTGAAATTTCCGAAAGGCTTTACCATCTTTACTCTGAGAAATTTGGAGCTGAAAACGTAAAGATGATAATGGATTCAACGCCTGTGGATGTTTCGGAACTAGATGCGAAAATGGCTTACATTCAAGTGACTCATGTTACTCCTTATTTTGGAAAAGCAGAGCTGGTGGAGCGAATAACAGAATTCGAGCAAAATCATGACATATCTTGTTTTATGTTTGAAACACCTTTTACGAAAGATGGAAAGGCGAGGGGAAATCCCGAAGAACAGTGGAAGAGAAGATCTATTCTTACAAGTAAATAATAACGTTATTTTTTTAAGTAATCGACGCTTATTAAATTGAGATACAATTTCTTATTTGTAATTTTCACAGCACAATATACCTTTCCGTATATTAAGAAACGCATTCCGATAGTTGAAAAGAGAATAGTAGAGCTGAGTCCTATCGAGGTTGCCTTAGATGAAATGAGACAACAAGTTCAGGAGTTAGAAGACGTAGCCTTGATCGTTCCAACGGATGCAAAAAAACTTCAACTTAGGCTGCAAGGAAGTGTTTGTGTTACAGTTAATGCTGGACCATTGGCCTACGCTTCTGCCTTTTTGGATCCTGCCCTTTCACCACAGTATCCTGATGATAAGGTGGAAGAATTAAAAGACGTTTTCAGGTATTTTATTAAAATGATATACTAAGAAAGAAAACCCGAATTTAAATAATCCTATAAGATAAAAAAAGTTATATTCCTAAAAGTCTGAATTTTTAGGTCATGCAATTTTCGAAATCTAAATATCTTTTTCAGGGAGTTCGTGAAGATATGTTACACCGCTCTCCAGATAAATGGAAAGCTAATCTCCTCTGACCAACATGAGTATCAGGAAGTGTTGCGAGAAAACTACCAAAAGCTTTGCCAGAATCTATCGTCGTTATTAGGTGAGCCAGTTTGGCCTGACGATCAAATTGGGAGCTTCAAACGAAATAGCGCGGCACTCTTCAGTGCTATCAGTGGCACTAACAGTCACACCAGTACCGCCTAATTTTTAAGACTGATTTGATACGCATCTTGACAAATTTTTGAGGACAAGTAGTTTTTGCATCAAACAAAGTATTTTATTTTGAATTAAGCTTTCTAGTTCTAAGGAAAAAATAGAAACTTTTTTTCTAGCTCAAAAGTATTTTTTGTAAAGTGGGCCAGTATATTCTCAGCATCGAGTAGTTTTATTCAATATTTATATCTATTGTATTTTTACATCTAAGACTAATTAATCAGCGTGAGAACTGGATTCTTAATGAATTTCAGCTGTGGATGAAAAAAAAGTAGGTCTTCCTCACTGATAATTTTAAATTGTCTTCCCAAACTTTTCTAAGTTTGAAAATTAAATTTGCAATGGAAATTAATTTAATTTGCAATCTATTTGCAGACATTTTTAAACATAATAACTTTCTGTATGAAAGTTGATTAATGAATTTTAATGTTGAATAATTTAGGCATTTTAGTACACTGACTTTTGTAAGTTTATCGATATCTGAATTATGTGTAAAATATTAAAATACTGGCCTTTTCTTCATGTCAACACTGCCATATTATCAATTAAAATGTTCAGGGTTCAGCTATTTAAAATCACTTCCTATAAGTTTATCAACACTGGTTACAAAGATAATTTTAACCAGTGCACAAGTATTTTAACAAATACTAGCTGAACAATGTTTACATACTAAACGGAAATATCTGGAGATCTAATTATTAATGATATAATTTCATTGCGACTGATTAAATGAATTAATTTCAGATCATTTATAATTTAGAGGAGTTTAAGAGTCTCTGTACATTTATTACAGACAATGCTTGCGTGAGCTGTTGTTGCATTATACGGTTATACTTGAGAATAAGCAATTTGACGATATCGTACTCAGTTTTCATCTTTTGTATAAATATCTTCGTTCGATATAAGTATTGTGATATATATATATATATATATTTACAGGGTGCAATGCTATCTCGTCACCGCACCCTGAGTTAATACATAAATGATTTGTATATATTGGCTGCTTTATTTAGAATTTTGTTATTGGTAAAACTTCACTTCTAAAAGTCAAACATGTTGAGGAAGAAATCGATTGGACGTTAGACAAAAACTAATTCAAAACTCAATGTGAACCTTATCTTTACTCTTTATGTTATTCGGTGTATACTTTTAGCGATTGTATCATACATATAAATTTATTAGGCCAGAAGAGGAAATTTTTTTATAGTTATGTGAAATTTAATTAATCAGGGCATCTACCAGATTGGTACATTGAGATTTTAAGGTATGATAAAGCATTTACTAATACACAAATGGCAACTTTTCTTTGATTTGTGTGATTTCAAAAATTATTTACTGTAACACCGATAGAGTTAAAGACATTAATTTTTCTAATTAGACAAGCTAAAGAAAATTAGCATGTTCTTTATTACATCTCAAAATATCAGTGTAAAATATTTATTATCCTAGAAAAGTATACTTTTTTTTAGTAAAGGACGAATCTGGTACGTGTATTTAATTATTATCAATGAACAAATACAAGATATGTATCATTTCTTAAAATTATTTGTAGTTTACTCACAAATTTCGTATAATGTTGAAAGTATATTCAGGAGTGAAATATAAATGACGCTCATAGACAATTCTAGATCTAATAGTCAGTTATGTCCTTTATACTGGCATGTTTGAATATAGCAGAAAATATATATTATAAATGTACAGCAACTTAGAGCATGTCTAATAACTAAAAATTGAAAATATACTCGTGTTTTTAAGCATATTCATTGAGAATATGTTTATTTACTGGTTGCTTTATTGATAGATTGAACATTTTTATGTATATGTGACCTTAATCTGCGACATTTACTTATACTTATAATACGGAAAATTTGTTATATAATCCTTGTGTATTTAAGAATAATCTTAAAATCATTAGTTTACAATCGCACAAATTAAGTTTCCTAATTTTTAAGTGTATTTGTCTTTTTTATGGAAGTATAATCATGACAATATGTGAGACTAGTGAAGGAAAAGAAAGGAGTGTTACTCGAAAAAAATAATGTTTATTTTATTTAATTAAATGTATGTGTACCTAATTTTTTAAAATGAAATATTGGTTTTCTCTATATTTTTGTTATTGATTTCAAAAAATTCTTTAGAAATTAGTTTTATTTATGCAGTATCTTACTTACAAATCTGCTAATGAAGGATATTTTGTTGAATTGAAAAAAAATTTATTGCACTCAATTAAGCAGGGAAAGTAGTAATTGAATTATTCTGTCGGCCATGGAAATAAAAATTGTGAAAACTTCTTCCATATCGATGCGAAAATATTTATTTGGTAAATCGACTGAAAGTCAATAAACTGCACTGATATCTGAAACGAGTCCGACCAAATTATACGTATTATCGCACAAACTATTGTTAAATGACTATCTTAGATATGTAACTGTATCACACAATAAATATACCTCGTGAAATTTATATTTTTTACTACTAATGTTAATAATTTGAAATTTTTAATTTAATTAGCAATATAAGCAAAACAATTTTTATTTAAATTTCAACTTCCAGAATTAACGATACAATGTATCAACTAAGAAATAATATTGTTATGAATAACTACATACATGTATACATCATGTTAAAAATCGAATTTCGCGGGTCAGGATGTCTTCTCAAGAAACTAAAATATCGAAAAACTAAAATTTTAGAAGTGATTTCTGTATCTAAAAAAAAAGAAAAATTCATGAATTATTGTAATTAACATCCAAATAATTACTTAAGCATATTTGAGTTTTTTTTTATCTTAATTTTTGCAGTCTTGCAGGTTTTATATTTAAAAATATCTACATATATACTGACTCGATTTTCGCTTGATGAGACGTCGCCTCGATCGTTTGAAACTTATGTTGGCTCAATTGTTCACATTTCATTTTTTGTTCCAATTTTCATGTCATAATTTGTCATGATCTTGATACATTGTTGACAGTGTAGACCACAACTAAGCAATATTTTCCGTAAAACTCACGTCATTTCACATTTATATGCTTTAATTACATGATCAGTGGTATTTTATAAAGCAAAACAGCACAGTGAAAAAAGTTTAAAAATTTTGCTTCATTCCGAATCGATCAAAAGTCGAGTTGTGTGATTGTTCTCAAGTATTAGTGCAATTAAGTTAGATTTAGTTTGTTTATATTTTTGAAATTCTTCATTAAACATTTAAATTAAGAGATTTGAAAGATGACAACCGCTGCTCGCCCTACCTTTGATCCAGCGAGAGGTGGTCAGGGTCGTGGAGAAAAAGATCTGTCTGCCCTTTCCAAACAATACAGTTCTCGGGATTTACCTTCACACACGAAATTGAAGTACAGGTAAGTTATTTTGACATATTTCCTATTTGTTGATAATTAATTACAGAATTTGAAATTATATAACTTGTTTTTCTTTCTCGAATTATTAAAAGCAAATTGTTATTTATAAGTTTTTGAATGATTTTGAGTATGCAACATAACCTCAAAATTTGATAAATGATGTAAACGTTTTGATGGTTTTGATCAAGTTTTACATTATATGATGTTATAAATTACAGGCTGAGAAAAAATTATAAATCCCATATTTTATTTCTTTAATTTTCTTCCATTAATTAATTTTATTAGCTTATTGATATACATTAAAGTCTTCAACCACATAACCTTGAACAATGATTGGTAATTTCATCTCAATGAAGCGGAAGTTGAATTATGTTCTATATTAAATGATGATAAATGTTTTTTTTTTTAATGAAGTGGCTTTTAAACATGGGAATTCCCTCTGGACTATTACTCAAATTTGTGTTATTTTTTGTTTACAGGGAACATGGACAGAACACAACTTCTGAGCTCAGGAATAAAGATTTTCGAAAAGATCTTGAAGAGCGTGAAAAAGAACGCGAAAAGGAAAAAGGATCAAATCGTCGTATGATTGAACCAGAGAGAAGTTCAGTAGCCTTAACTAAACGACAAAAAGTAGATCAAGTTCCTGCGGCTAGTTTGGACGCAGATGATCCTCTAGACGAAAATGACTCTGATTCTGATAGTGATGACGATGACACTGCGGCACTAATGGCGGAGCTGCAAAGGATACAGAGAGAGAGAGCAGCAGAACAGGAAAAAAAGGTGTCTAAATCAATAATATTATTCAATAAACTAAATAATAAGTCACTCAACTGATTTTTTGATAATATAACTTATTTTTCGTATTAAAGGAGATAGAAAAGAGACAAGAAGAAGAGAGAATACGGATGGAGAACATTCTTTCAGGAAATCCTCTTCTTAACTACTCTTCCCAGGCAAGTCGATCCGACTTGAAGGTGCGTAGAAGATGGGATGACGATGTGGTCTTCAAGAACTGCGCTCGTTCCGAACCAAAAAAGAAGCATGATGTCTTCATCAATGATTCTTTAAGAAGTGAATTCCATCGTAAATTTATGGACAAGTACGTCAAGTAAATTTAGGACCATCTATGTTATATCTTGAATATTATCGCTGTAATTCTTTTCAATCTGGTTATCTGCTAAATCAGTTTTTTCTCGACTACCATTATAAAATTAAAGTTGGAAACGAATATCAAATGCTACGTAGTTTAAACCATATTAAAATATACAACCATTTGAACAAACACATATACTTTCTTCTTAACTAATTATTTTATTATACTATTATTCATTCTGTTAAATTACGTAATATTTGAGTAAATCCTCATCTTCGACTATAATGGAAAAATATAAAATAAAAATATTCTGCTTTAGAAGAAATTAATAATAAGTAGAACATTCTACTTGAAATTCAAAAACATGCAAAACCATCTAGTTATAGGGTGAAAGTGGAACTTTAAGTGAGCTAGCAAGAGATTTAGCCACTAGCAATTGACAAGACTTGAAGTAATTACTAATGAGGTTCGCACGTGCGATCTTGTAGAAAAGAATAGCGGGCTCACCTTCCAGTTGATTTTATTTGAGGAGGCCTAGAGCATCAGAGTGATCAACAAAGAGGTCGTTAAGTTCTTTGTATGTGGAAAGAGGAGTAATAAAAGCGCGGGGAACGGAGAAACAAGAATGAGGACGGACCGCAGGATCGCAGTGGCGATCCAACTGGCTGCTGCGGCTGCCAAGCTCTTTCGGTAGCGGTCTGATCCGGTCTTCTGTGCGAGAGTAAAGCGCTGGGTCAAGTATAACCGGTCCCAGGGTTCCAAGAGCCAGAGGCAAGCAGTCTACCGCTGGAAACAGCTGGTTATCTCCGAGACTCTGCAGACTCTCTGGCACCAACCTGGCCAACTAATATTCTTCATTTTTTTTTCTTAAAACAAATCATATTTTTTATATTTATATTAATATTTATTTATATTATTTATATTTATATATATAATTTTTTTGGAGTTCTTCCAAGAAAAAAAAATTCTCCTAATCCGAAATTTGGCTTTCCAGTTTTATCTTTTAAAGATGAAAGAGATTTTACAAAAAAATCTAGAGGGATTAATTTTGAATTTTCTTTCAGAGAGAAAAAAGTTGCCCGGAAATTACGTAGTCAGCGGAAATATTTCTGTCCCCACTCATCGCAAATCTCTCCAAGATTCTCGATCCACTCACCTGGAATTTGCCTCCGGGGTACTTTCCTTCTCTTTATTCTCTTTTTTTCTCATTTACCACTCATATATACACACACGTGCATCTTATTTGCTTTATTTATTTTTCTTACCTCGCGAACACGAGGTGTATGACTGTCCCTCATCCTGACAAAGTTTTGTCCCCCGGCATAAAATAGTGATTCAGGAGTATAAATCTTTTACATTGTTAACCAAATTGGTTTCATTCAGATTATTTTTTTTTATAATTAAAAAAATATTTTAGTAAACTTGAAGAAAAGTAAAATGGAATCTACAACCATTTCACTTGAAAAAGCTATAATTGAGCCTCTGGATAGTATAAGGGCATATAAGATTATTTAGACAATTTTGTATAGCATTTTTAAAAAGAATAACATCAGATTCAATTTTTTTTCATAGGAGAAAAAAGTTGTGCTCTTGAATTTTCTATAAGAATGTATGTTTTGAAGATTAAAATTGTAAAAATTATCAATTGCTGATTTCAGTTATTATTCCAGTTTTCATCTCTCAAATTTATTATTTTCAATTTCATGTTGGCAATGCAGCTTTATTTATTATTTAAATATTCTCCGTCAAATTTGTATTTCTCTCAAACTTAAAAATTGCACATTTCATGTTGGAGATGTAGCAAATCTTCAAACGACTGATTTGCGCTAAAACAAGTCGATTTCTCTTTCCACTTCATTCGAAATTTAACTAGCTGAATTTGAATTATTTAGATTGAATCGTATTGCGGATTTAGCTCATTGGGTGCTGTTGATTTTTAAATATGTTTCTTGAATCATAAGTTTTATGAATTTAGTTTTAGTTAGAAATTATTTCTCAACTTTTCTTAAAATTGGTATAAATCCTTGTTTTATAATTTAAAGCCTTGAAATAATTTATTGTTTTGAATTCCGAAGAAAGTTTTTCTAATAAACGTGAGTGAATAAGTAATCAAATCAAATAATTACATTCAAATGGAATAATTAAATTATTTTATTTCTGATAGACATCTTTCAACATAGAAATACGATAATGGATTTGGTGAGGTTAATGTAATTTTTAAACTTCAATTCAAAAAGTCAAGGATACTTTATTTTAGTGACCGCCATTGCATTGAGATTGTTCAGCAGCCCTGATCCTTCGCGCTACTTTAGAACAGAGCAGCCCGTACCGCCTACTCTTCAGCAGGGGCGGTCCTATTTCTATGAATCAGGAACGTAATTCGTTGGCACGAAAGGGTGAAATTTAAAGTAAAAAGAAAAATGTAAAGAAAATATTTCAACCAAATAAAAAATCATTTTCTTTGGAGCACAAGTAATTTATTGTTATTTAAATTATATATTCTATAAAAATATTTTTTATGAACTGTAAATCAATTCAGAACTAAAAATGGTATTCATTAGAAAATTGTTCATTTCTTTTCGTAAAAACAAAATTAGTGTTACTGTCATGTAAGATAAAGTACCCGGTAAGAAGGTATGGATTAAATTAGATAGAAACGTTTCTATTCAATTCAATACCGTTGTTGAAAATTACGTTTCAATCCAGAAGAGTATTAAAGAAGTAAAAGAAACAGATTGAAATGAATCCACCTACAGAATCGGGATTAAAACGTAGTTAAAAGTACCGCTTTAGTGGAACGGAATTGAGCAGAATTGGCCTCAAAAAAGAAAGAAAAAAGTTTATTTCTTCATGTTAAGTTTACACGTCATTTTAATTTATGAATTGAATTTATTCTCAGTTATGTATAATTTTGAATTGATTTGATCAATGTGCATTTTATTTTTACAAGTTTCTCACTTTCATTTTTTTCATATTTAATAAACATAACGTTCATTGTATTATATTATATTTGAAAAATTTATTTAAGATATATTAATTTCATTTTTATTATTTCTCTATTGCATTTTTAAAGGGAATTTACCTAAATTATTTAGAACAAATTTGCAAAATAATTAATTAGAATTCAAACTCCTGCCATTACAATGGTCAAAACGAATTAAATTGACTTCAATTTTAGACGAGAAACAACAAAATTAGTTTGTTCCACATATCCACTCATAGGAGGAAGTTTAAATGACTTCAACTTCTTAGGTTATCCTACGTAATTAAATTGAATTATTTTCTTTCACATTTTGACTCATAAAAACGAATTAAAATGTATTTAATATTATAAGTTTCTTTACGAGATTAAACAGAATCAACTTGATTACAAATCTTTCACCCTTGTCGGAATTAAAACGAGCACAGACGTAGAACGCTAAAATCAATTGAAGTGTTTACGTTCAAAAATGTCATTGCATTGGATTAAACGAGTTGAAAAATCGCCCATATTCAAACTACTTTTAATTCAATTTAATTCATAACTTCTTACCGGGTAGGTATATACTGAGAAGAATGGCAGTCTTTTTAGTTTCTTGTTTTGTTATTTTCAGTCCGCTATGGGAAAATTCTGTACTGTACACAGATTGTAAATCATTTTAACGGACCTTGCAATGAAATTTAAAACATAACCAAGTTGCTGGCGTAACAAATTTCCGGTTCGACCTTGTCCTAAGAGACTTTCCTTCTCATATTTCTTCCCTAAGATTCTTCAACAAGATTAAATCTTCAAGATAGTCGAGGGTCTCAGGATATCTTGTAATTCGAATAATTTCACTTTGATCTTGAGGCAAAACCGCATGAAATTATTTTTACCTGAGAGTAACTCAGGTTCAGTGACAAGAAGATTCGTGTTAGAGTAGAACTCTGATATGTCAAAAATACTCATTGTGTAGATAATAAATGTGTAATGGAAAAATAATTAGTTTAATTCGATTATGGATATTCTTGAAACGTCGTTTGAATATGAACTCGAAATGCGTTTTATGTAGATGGTTCTTTATTCTAGTAACTGCTTTCTGAAGAATACTGCTTCGGATCATATCCACGCAAACGATAATAAATCTACAAATGGTCAAGAGTTGTTAATTTTGGATAATATTAATTAATGATATATATGTCATTTTTGAAGACATAACAAAAATTAGGAACGTTTTGTTTTTAAAAGGTAAAAATGTAATTAAAAATTTAAAAACTTTCCTTTCAAATTTGAAGTAGGGACAGGAAAGATTATAAACAGTAAACAGGTAAACAGGTAGTAACCTGTCATTCCACGTGCTTCAACGGAAAAGGAATTCCGCGAGTTGTCTTCTAAAATCTGAGAATTTATTTTTAACAAGAAAATACCAGCAACTTTGAAGTTCGGGTAAGAACAACTCATCATTTTTTCCATTAAGGTAGACTTTTATAGTTTAATAATAATTACAACAAAAAGTCTCTATTTACGAATTTCTCAATTTTTATTTTTTTCTGGGCAGAATGTTTTAAAGTAATTATTATCACTAAACATCCGGTAATAAAAAATGATATTGATTACATTTCTAAAACAGTAAGAATTAACAATAAGAACGTACAATGTTGATATATAAGATACTCTTCTCTGAAAAACATAAACAAAATAAACTTTACAACAAAAAATGTTAATAAAATTATAATTAATTTTAAAATTTTCATATTATATACTTTCTGCTATTACCGAAATCTTCGTCAGCTTAATATTTTAACTTTACACTGAAAAAAAAATTTAGGCATCACAACAAAAACGTTTTGTTAAGCAGTTCTTGTTGCCATTGCAAAATATTGTTTGTTATCGCAAAATTATTTTGTTGGGCCAACAAAATATTGTGTTGTTGACATACAATTATTTTGTTGAGTATTATTTTGTTGGCGTTAACAAAGTTTTGTTGAGCCAACAAAACTATTTAGTTAGACTAATTAGATACGCTATCACGCATGCGTGTTCACTTATTGTTAGCCGGAGACGCGAGCACGTTCATGTCTAATATGACGAATGCCGCTATTGTTCTCTATGCTCGATTGAAATATATTTTCGTTAGTCGATTGTATGTGATATGTTTAATTTAAATAATATGACAGACAAGGAAACAAGACAACTTCTAGAGAACTGGGGTTTAAGATTTTATTATTTTTAAATACTTTTTATATATGTCTCAAATTGGATTGTTAAATATATTAAGACTTAACTTTTTGCTTTTAAGAGCAAGGTATAGATAAAGAAGCATTTGAGGCTCTCATTCCCAGTAGTTCCTTCCTCTTAAAACTTTTAAAAAATGAAGTGCTTGGAATTCAAATGAAATTTGAAACAAAGCTGCGAAATTATATTATTTCAAAAGAGCAAAAGTATTTTGTCATGACAACAAGACTATTTTGCCAGGCTAACCAACGAACTTTTTTGAGCCAACAGATGATTTATTGAGCTGATTAAAAATTTCTTTGCCTCAACAAAAGCATTTTGTTAGGCCAGCAAAAAAATTTTGTTAGACTAACAAAGAGACTCAACAAAAAAATTTTTCTGCCTCAACAAAACAGTTCTGTTGCACAAATAACAACAAAATTTTGGTTCGTCAAGCAAAACCGTTTTCTCAGTGTAGTAACAGGGATCCAGATTCGGACGCTACGTTCCTGGGAGGCGGTGGTGAGGTTGAGGCCTCGTGAGGAACAGTACAGAGGAGGTGTAGGTACGGCGATCGTGCCAGACAAACAGACTCTGGTATTGCGGAGCCGTGCAGTGGTCACAGAGTCGTCGTTAGTGGTGAACGGAGAGTGACCGGGCGCACCCGGGTGAGCCTTTCACGAGTACTCCGCGAATACATCGGGATCAGAAATCACCTTCCGTATTAGGATTCATCATCGGGATTAAGAACCCTAAAATCATCCTTAGTGGTGAACGTGAAGTGGACCAAACGAATGCCTCCCTCAGGATCCTGAAATAGAGAACGACGAAGCAGTAGCCGACAAAGACGTCGAAAGGACCTGGGGAGATGGTTATCCATAATGGGGCTCAGCGAGCCCCCTTTTACTGCTCCTGCTTCCTGTTTCTCTGTCTGGTACTGGAGAACGCTAGTCCTGGTTGCTCCGAGAGGATGAGTGGACTTTACGTCGACAATGGATTTGACCAAACCGTCGTTCACAGGGTAATTTCCAAGCAGGAGAAGCACGAGGTCGAGCATGAAATTCTGAACCTTCTTGGTTTGCCGGATAGGCCTCGAAGTACAATCAACAGGCCACCTCAGGTCAAAAGGTCGGCTCCCAAGTTTCTGCTGGACATCTACAAAAATGCTCTTGGCGAGGACGATGACGACAAACCAGTCGCCGGCAAGCATGGAAAGTCCGGAGAGTTCGATCTGTCCGGTCAGGATCTGAAAGCCATCGACCAGAGCGATGTCATCATGACATTTGCTGCACACAGTGAGTGATTTAGATTTTTCATTATTCTAATTCTACGGCAGTTTTGATTCAATTAAAGAAGTTGCTCAATTCAAAGTTCATTTATGAATAACTGATATGAAGAATAACTTACATATATTAAAAGTCCATGCTGGTCTTCCAAACGTTATTGAGGATATGATTTCTCGAAAACTGGTTTCACGTTTCTTTAGAGGATTTAATTCTGAATTTCAATACTGGTTTTGGTTTAATCCATTGAAAATTAAATTTAAATTAATTTTGCGGCATTACTTTCTGTTTGAATTGCATAATTTCGATTTGGCACTGACATTTTCAATTGAAAAAACTTTAACAAAGTTTTTTTATTAACGTTTCACGAAATTTCAAGACCTACTCTCTAAATCTGTATCAGTCAAATTTTCACTTATCGAATCAGTGATTTGCCTTTTCACTGATTCATCAGTGGAAACAATATTTTTCACTATTAAATCAGTTAATTTTTACTGATTAAACAGTGAATCAATATATTCCACTGTTAAATCAGTTACTTTTCGCTGAAGTAATCAGTGAATTTTGACTGATTCACAGTAAACTTTTTTTAGCTATTTGAATCGGTCAAATTTCACTGATAATCAGTAGATTTCGACTGATTTAGATTTAGAGATTAGTTTCTGACTTGAGATTTAAATAATCTAATCAATTTAATTTACTTACATTCAAATATTCTAAATTGAATTAACTTTGAGCAATTGGATGGGTTTCATATAAGAGAGCATTAATAATAAATTCCCGATATGCAGAAATAAGTTTTTTAGAAGACTTACCTTATCGATAAGGACTTCACGGTGATTTCGAGTTTCGTCACATAAACAAACCGTCCATTTTATCAAGAGGACGGTCAATGAACGAAGGGGGTCGATTCTTGAAATATCCTTAACAATTCATGAAATATCGTTTGTTTTCTTGGGAATGAAATTTTTTTTTGCGTACTCCCTGCACTCATTAAGAACATTCTAGGCTTTGATGCGTTATACTCTCCAGCGTGCATATAAATTGATGCTTATAACTATAACTTATTTGGCATATATCCACCCAGTACCGGGAACTCTGGCGTTCGATAAAAACGGACATAAATTAAATCGTTATTATGTTACGTGCCCAACGAGTCTTAATTGATTGTCAGTTCGATCGCGCGATTTATGGCCCAAACGGTGAATCTTTTAAACGCCTTCTAAGGATCTGTTGTCTGTACATAAGTACCTTTTTGTGTTTATAATCGTCTTTCAATACTTGTCCTTTCCCAATATTGCAAATAAGATCGATTAAAATTTACTAAAAGTTAGTACACTTTACTAATTGGTAAGACAAAAGGTCAGCCATTGTATTAATTGATTTATCAGTAAAAGATTAATTTAGATTTAGTGAGTAGTTTTATAACTTTTCTTTAAATAAAAATTATTCGAGTCTTATTATTTACCACACTTAGTCTTTCTTCTAATGATAGCAAACGATAGTGTTTTATTAATTGGTGTCATTACTTTATGCCATCAATCTAGTTATTTTCCAATCTTTTCTAGATATCACTGAATGCATTTTGTTGAGAGAATCTGAGTATTTGCTAAGAATTGAAAATAGACAAAATCTGGATTCAACTTCGGAATAATCCAAAGCTTATGAAAAGGATCGCTTTGGCGGTCAAGCGTCTCTGATTGGTTCATGAAAATGTGACGTCATATCGTTGTGTTTTCGTATTTGCAACATGCAAACCAAGTGCAAGTGAAGTTCTAAATAATTAGAAAACTGGTTTGTTTATGAAAAAAATTCCTCCTAAGGTGGATAGTGGCTTCGTAAAAGCAGACTCGGGAAATCTTTCAAAAATTTCTATGTTTATGGTGTTGGAATATTTTACATCTAACTCTAAATATGCCGCACCAGAAATCCGTGGTGTCAAAGCCACTTTGTAAGTAAAATTTACAAATTATAATCATTATTCTACTCTGTCAATTTAACTAAAAGAAAAAACTGCTAATCGATGATAATAAAAAATCACTCATGTATAAGTTAATGTATTCAGTACATAGTTAAATTATTATTACGTTATTAAAGAAGATGAGTATATTATTGGTAAAGTGTATGATATAAATATCAATTTATTATTGTAAAATTTATTTCGAAGCCAGAACTTGAAAACTTTTTAATGAAAAATCCGAGAAAAGTAATAACAGCAAGTTCAATGTTTAACATTTGACAAATTGAGGTTAGAATTTGTTTTATGTTTTTTCAATTATAGTTTATTCACAGATAACAATATTATGAACAAGAAATAACAATACTTATAATACACAAAAAATAGCAGCAAAACATGTTACTAATTCCCGGCTTATCTCGGCGTTTTCCACTTTCAAACCATTTATTTCGCACAATCGCATTTACCGGAATCGGAAAAAAAATTTTGTCGGGTGCTTTGGTTGTCGAATTATGACACCCATCGACAAAACACCATTTATATGCCGTTTTTTTTTGACATTTTACACAATTATCAATTGGCCTTCGATACAAAGAGGCGACTTAAAGCGATTGTACACAACGATGTTTCATTTTTTGATCACTTTAAAAAAATGTGCAAATTCCCAATTGAAAGATTGATGATTAAGAAGCTTCTAATGTGATATAAGGGGATATGGTTTGATTCATCAGTATAGTGGTGTCAATTGTTTTCTGAACTGTTCCTAAAGTCCTTAAGGTCTTTTAATCAACTCGTACCTCAAGCCCCGGTACACCTTTCGATTGAGCTATTTCGGCCATGTGCCACCAACTAAACGTGTGCAAACGAAACGCACATACATTCACGCATGGTCCATGGTCCAAGCTTGCGTACGTGCAACCGGTGCGGCCCATATATTATCCCCAAGTTTCGACTCGTTTGGTTTCGGTTCATCTCCCCTCTTCTCCCTGTGAGGGAGATGAGTCAATATCTTTCATTCTCGGTCGAGGAGCCACGAGCAGGTAAAAATGTCTCAACTTGGTGGCCAGCACTCACGGTAGACATCTCTTTTCTTTTGTCTTTAAACCCAGTGGGTGGAGATTTGGATGAATTCAAAAAGAGAAACAACCACAGAGTAAACCTAAGGAGATTCTAATGGAGCATAAAAAACATCATATGATTCATCCCTGTTATTAAAATCTTTGACGTTTTACCCAGATTATCATTATGTTGTTTGTGTCAATTCGAAGTTTAAATTAAACTCGAAAATTCACTTTTTAAAAGCTCATTATTTGTTGATAATACTTATTTATATATTAATTAATACTTTCACTTTTATCGTTGAGTTATGCTAATTTTTTAATTTAGTCTTTTTTTATTTTCTAATTTTCAAATTCGTACATTGTATTGTATAAAGATGCGTTCAATTATTGAGGGCAGATGTTGATTTGATTATAATATGATAAAAAGTATTAATAGAAATTTTTAAAATCAAAATGACTATTAAATAATAAATTATCAAGTACCCAAATTCAATGGCTTTTCAGCTCCATGGGTACCAAATTTAAAGATAATAAAATTTGTTCACTTGGACTTTTAAAGGTTTTTATTTAATATTCATATTCTGGGGCTTGCATTGACCCTTAATTAATAATTGAAGATATGTGTTGATGTTGATAGTTGGCTTTAGGGTTCAAGGTTAATAAAAACTCAGCGTTTTACATAATCAGAAAAACAGAAAAAAGGGGGTTGCTAACATAGGATTTCTTTTATAAAAAATTTTAAGTAATTATCATTTCGTTTTTACATGTAGGTAAAGAAACTTTGAGATTACTTCAGAGTAAATATTGTCTCTAAATCTGGATCAGTCAAATTTTCACTGATAGAATCAGTGATTTGCCTTTTCACTGATCCATCAGTGGGAAAATATTTTTCACTGTTAAATCAGTTAATTTTCACTGATTCATCAGCGGAAAAAAGATTTTTTACTGTTGAATCGGTTAATTTTCACTGAAGTAATCAGTGACATTTGACTGATTCACAGTAAACTCTTTTTCAGCTATTTGAATTAGTCAAAAATCCACTGATAATCAGTAGATTTTGACTTATTCAGATTTAGAATAGCGTAAATCTTTGAATACCAGAAAAACATTTTGGAAAGTTAGAATTAAATGTCTAAGTATAAAATTTTAATTGAAATTCGTGCATGAAATTGTAGATTGAAATTTCTTTGGTATAAAGTATAATTTGAAAGGATATAAACAGTATTTCTGTATGAATAAAATGGGAAAACCTTAAAAAACGTTAATTGCTCCGAAATTAGAACTTTGATTCATCGAAGTTAAATGACTAGAAAATTTGGATATTCCAAAGTTGAAGTGGTTGCAAAAATTCCTAGAGTTGCCGCAAATTAATTCAAAGAAGAATAGGTCAAACTACATGACTCTTGATCTCTTCTCAACTGGCATCTGTTCACAACTTTATCTATTTTCCTTTCTGAAGTCGGCACGCGCATGTACCTATGGCCTTGTTTGTCTGCCTGAGTCTATAGAGCGAGCGTATGCGTGGTTAAGAGAAGACCACGGGGGAATAGTGAGTAGTGGGGAGTTTAAGGGCCAAAAAACAAAACCGCTTTGCTGAGCGCGCCGGGATGGTCCCAAGCTATTCGGACCACCCCGAGTGGGGCCAGCTCGTTCGCTCACGGCAATCAGGTGCCTCTGGAATGCGACCGTCCGAGAGAAACAAAACTAATTTTTATGCCCTTATCCACCTCGAACATTAGGCATTACTTAGCCTCCCTGAGAAGCACGGTTCAACAGTGGAATGAGTCCTCAGGAATGGGATGTAGAGTGAAAGAAAAGAAGCAAAAAGAATTACAAGAAAAGAAGTCCTGTCGGCGATGAAAGTGGAAGAAAAGGACGATTTTGTGATGCTGCAGATCGATCGCGGTCCATTTAGCCCCTAGTTTATATTTGAGCTGATCCACATCTTATAAATCAATACGTGCCAACTTAGGCACGCGAGTTATCTCAATGGTCTTACTTGAATTATTGACTTTCAGGACTTTTAGACTTGAAACTGCTTTTTTTAAAGTACGTGTTTTTTGGCTCTTAATCAATATTTTTTAACGTCGATTCCTCATAGAAATGAATTCTTTGATTAATTAGACGATTTTTAAATTTTTGACAATTCACTTTTTAAAAGTCTCTAAGATCTCATTTTATAAATTTTATAATTAATAAATCTTCTATTCTTGAGTTTTATTATTTATCAATGTTCTCATCTTTCACTTTACAATTATTAAATTAAAAATTCTCTAGATTTTATAATTTTTAAGTATTTTTAATTTGATTTCCACTCTTAAAAATTCCTAGTCTTCCCTACATTGCCTAATTTTTATTCTATAAAATCAATTTTTTCTCAACTTTTTAATTTTGTATTGTTCAACTCTTCTAATTAATATTTAAAGAATTTGAAAATCTTTCTGTGGAAAAAATGACGCTTTCGACTGCGCTGGGATTCGAGCCCAGGTCTTTCGATTGCCGGTCGAATTTAAAGAATTTGAAAATCTTTCTGTGGAAAAAAGGCGCTTTCGACTGCGCTGGGATTCGAGCCTAGGTCATTCGATTGCCGGTCGAATAAGTCCTTTCAATGTGAGAATTGATTTTACTTGATTTTTTTTGTTATTATAAGTTTTAGTTTTATTGAATTCGCTTAAGGTAGTTGATCCACGAAAATTAGACCTCAGGTAAAAATAGATAATTTCGCTTTTAAGAATAGCAATATTATTATTGAAGGGCTACTTTGAAAAAAAAAAATTATTTTCCTTGAAAAAAAATTGAAACACAAAAAAATGATTCTATTCAGAAATTTTATTTTTCCCCCAACTTTTTTTCTTATCGCTTCTTGCTAAATTTAAAAAAATTATGCGATTCTAATAAATCATGAATAATTTTTTCAGAGAAAAGATTCTCCACAACTTCACCGTTTCCAATTTTTGAAAATGAATCAATTATTATCAAATTCAGCAATTTGTTTAAAAAATTTCGTTTTTGGAAATATTTTTTTTATGCTTTCAGCCATTAAAGAATTTATTTTCAAATATTGGAAACGGTGAAGTTGTGGAGAATTTTTTCCTTGAAAAAGTGATTAATAATTTATTAGAATCGCATAATTTTTTAAAATTTGGTAAGAAGCGATAAGAAATAAAGTTGGGGCAGAAATCAAATTTATTAATAAAATTATTTTTCTGTTTCAAATTTTTTTCATGGGAAATAATCTTTTCTTTTTCAAAACAGCCCTTTAATAATACTATTGCTATTCTTGGAAACAAAATTATCTACTTTTGCCTGAGGTCTAATTTTCGCAGAGGAACTACCTTAATAAAAAAATAAAAAAATAATTGGAACTAATAGATTTTTCTTTACTTCCTAGATCACCATGTACCTGGTGTAAGGCACGAGCGAGGGAAAAGGCTTTGGTTTGATGTTTCTGAAATCCCACCTGGAGAGCAAATAATTGGTGCAGAACTCAGACTTTATCGCAGCATGGAAAGTATAAAGAGTCGCAGAAATCGAGGATCTTATATGATCACAGCCTATCGAGTACTCCGAACAGAGAGTGGGTGAGCAAATTTGTTTTTATAATTAAAAAAAAAAAAAAAAAATTCTCTAAAGTGTTTTTTACAAGGTTTAAGTTCAGTAGATATTTTCACCTACATATATTCTTTACAAATGATAATTTCATTATTAAAATGCACAATCTATCATCTATTTTACAAAGATTTGTTGCAACTCAATTTTTAAAATTTATTTGCTACTCTGATTTCAAGAATTCCCACTATTTTGATAAAGATCTAGAATTCTGGACGGTTATTGATAAAAAAACAAGAATTTTGCATACTCGTAAAAACAAGGGAAGAAGCACTTCGAAAGAAACGGTGGGAGACCAATTTCAAGTTTTCTCGGAAATTAGTTTCATCCTTAGTTTTGACATCGTCATCTTGTCCCTAATTTGGCGGTCTTTAAGTTCCAGAAAAAATCTCAGGTATTTGTTCTACCTGTGCCTTTAGCCCTACTATAAACTAAGGTTTTAGTTTAGCTTCAGGAAGAGACCACCCTTGACTCTTCTCTCCTTCGTTTTCTCATCCTTATCTCTCAGTCTCTTGTCTGCTGGACCTTCAGACTCGTTAGGAACACGTGCTTGATGGAATTGACCAATATAAGACAAGAAGCTCCTTTTAAAACCTTTTGTGCTTCTTATAATGTCTACTATAACATTGTAAAAAAATGAATTTATTGACATAAATTGAACGAAAGAGTTTTTTAGCTCTGAAACTCATGTCTACAATTTCTAAATTCTATATTAACAAATCGGGATGCTGTAAAATATAATAAATTATTTTAAATTAATTAGTTGAGTTTGAAATTTTGCAATCGAACGACTTGGGCACGAATCCCAGCGCAGTCGAAAGCGTCTTTTTTTCCGCAGAAAGATTTTCAAATTATTTAATATTTAATAATAAATTATATTGTAACATTTCCATATTTGAAAACTTTATTTGGATGATTGTCAACTTAATTTTTTTGAAATTCAACCTCTTGTAAAATAAGTCGATTTCATTCATACACAAAAGTTTTTCTACATAAAGTGTTTTTTACAGAAAATACAAAGATTTATAGTTTAATCGGGAACCAAAATTCGGAAGATAGTTTCCGATTTTGGTTTCTAATTAAAACAGATTTTTATATTTTCTGTAAAAAACACTTTCTGTAGAAAAAATTTTGTGTATAAATGAAACCGACTCTTGTAAAATGTATAATAATTAAAAAATATATTTTCCTTTTAAAATTGAACGACTTTGAAGCTTGCTTTGCGTGTCTAGATATAAAATATAGTTTCCGTTGCCGGAAAGTAAACGCTATTCCTTAAATTGAAGTAAATTAACGAAGTGGACGTGGAGAAGTTAAGTCTCGCCTGCAATTGACCTCCGCAGTTTTACGCACAAAATTGCTGTTCATCTCTTCTTCCTCATCAGTCTTTTACTTCTACCTTCACTCTTCTCCATCTCTTTTTCAATCTCTCGAGACAAACTGGCGACTCGAGTTTCCTTTTATATGTGCACAGGTTTCTCATGTGTGCTCATCAAAAGGATATTGGCTTCATAAATGTAAAGCCTCGAAATAAGATAATGGAATCAATAGTAATTTAATTATTTTAACGATGATAATTTCTTTTAGATACATAATATTTAGCCGTTTATAAAAATATAATAAACATTTAAATTAAAAATTCAAGCATTTGAATCTTAGATAAGTATCTACTTGCAAGTATTCTGCTAAAAAGAGAAAGAAGAGTTAAAGTTGCAAAAAGTTGCTAAGATAACTCGCATCACTTGTTGACTCATCATAAGACTTTGGAATGCTTGGAATTGTGAATCTTTGTTGTTTTAGGTATAACGATTGAAATAAAAGGATTTAATATTGGTATCATTTTCAGCGAAATAGTTTAATCGCACAGATGATAATTGTTCTTAAACTTACTCTCTAAAACTGAATCAGTCAAATTTTCACTGATTGAATCAGTAATTTTCCTTATCACTGATTCATCAGTGAAAAAATATTTTTCACTTTTAAATCAGTTAATTTCCACTGATGAATCAGTGAAACAAATATTTTTCACTGTCAAATCTGTCAATTTTCACTGAAATAATCAGTGAAATTTGACTGATTTACAGTAACCTCTTTTTAGCTATTTGAATCAGTCAAATTTCACTGATAATCAGTAGATTTTGACTGATTCAAATTTAGAGAGTATGTTTTATGCTTATTTTAATTTATGACTTTATTAAACAAGTCTCTTTATTTTTCTTGCTTTCTCAGGGAAAGAGAGCTACAATATGTAGATTCTGTGAACACTACTATCAGAGAAGGTTGGATTACGCTTAATGTTAGTAGTCCTCTTCAGCATTGGGTTAACAATCCCAAAGAAAATCGAGGATTTTATTTGTCTGTTCATCCCTCTGATCGATCTGGTAAGTTTTTATTTACTTTTTGAAAATGTCTTAAAATATTCATTAATAAGAACTTTTTATTGTAATTTAAAATCAAAATTGTAAATTTCAAAATCAATATTAGGTTTCATTTCATATAGCTATCAGAAAAAGCCTAGTTTACACTAAGTAAATTCTACTGAGAAGGAAAATATTTCTGAAGCCTTATACGATTCTGGCTATTCTATTTTAGTCTGCTAAGGGAATTTTAACCAGAAACACACTTTTTAAACACATGCAATCTTAGTATCGTAATTTTATTTGATAATAACAAGTGTAGAAATAATTTGATAAATTTTTTTGAGATTCAAATGACATAAGTTTGCGTAACGTATTTTATAATTTAAAAAAACAGTTTTAATTATAAATAACTGATCTTTAACTAGCGTAAAAAGCGAAAGAGAAGAAATTACGAGATAGAGAGCGAAAGTACTTACATCCAGAAGTATCATCAATATTTTATTACTTGTGCGTGGTTTCCTTTCCTTAAGGAAGAATATTTTGTTTATACGATTTATGTCTTTCGAATAAGTCACGAAATTGTAAGATCAGAAATATATTTCAATTGCAAACTATGAGTTAAATAGAAGAAATAGTGAAGAGAAAAGAAATAAACGGAACGTTTAGACCTTGTTTATTAAATTTTTAAAAAATTCGAATGTTTCACCTTCTCTTTGAAGGTAGCATCAGGGCCGTTATATTAAATATTGCTATAAATATTGTCAATGTAAATCAAACGCATGAACAATTATTAAATTTTGTCATTTATTGTTATAAAATATATTTTAAGTCTCAATAATAAAATGGTACGTTGTTGGAAAAAATTGGCTTTAGGTTTTGATCATCGTATTATTTTTTTAAATAATAAATAGAGACCAGAATGATTATTGAAATTGATTGTTCTTTTAGATTATTTTTAAAAATAGAAATATATTTTTAAATTTATAATCATTCATTGTGACTAGGTGGAATGCGTTTTGTTCTAACGTAACGTATGCGTGCTTTCTTGTTGAAATTTTCTGGAGTCTAGATCGATAATCTTAAATTTAGCGCTCGTTCAACTGGTTGGATTGGTTCAGTTGACAGACGTATATTGGATACACAAGCACGTTCACTGAATATTTCTAAATGTTAATTTTTAATAATCAAACAGAATTTTAAAGCTGCTTAGTATACATTTTAAATGTAATTTATTGTACTCAATAATACATTTTAATATATTTTACTCCTTTTTTGATTATAGGCGTATAAAAATATCTTATGCGAAATTATTAATACAAGCACACGAGTATATACTTTCTCATTGTTACACCTGTTCCTTGCTCTCACTTCGCATAAAGTACCTCCTTCGTTCCACACCCAAAGGAGCCACACACACGCCTTGAACTCAATCAAGATCTAAATTAAATCCCAGGAACACAAATTTTAAATATTTATTAAATAATACAAATTTTAAAAGTTACTTTTAATGTCCAAAATTTTTAAATTAGAGAAATATCAGTCACTTATAACAGTATTTTAAAATTCTAATTTTTGTCTACTTTGGAAACTATATCAAAGTGGACAAAGTTCAAACGGTATAAATGTCATTGTTTTGTCTTTCTTGAGTCACTGGTGATGTGCATAGGAAAGGGTTTAGAGAAAAGGGAAGAAAGAAAGAAGAAAAGAGTCCCAGATCTTGAGATAAGCTCGCCCCCAAATCCAATTTTGCCACCGAATCCAAGATGAGATCCGAGATGAGGAAGAGGAACCCACGTGAGGGTGATCTGATCCTGTAGATAAGCCTGGATCCACCTGTTGCCTGACCATAAGCTTTTGAACATTTTTATTTTTTACCAGGTTTATAATCAAACCATGAGGTTCCACATGTCACAGGTCCTACCTTGAAGATCAAAGATTATTTCCTACTGTTGATGAAATCCAAGTTATCTCATGTGCAAAACAATTATACAAACAAGTCTTTAATGAGTACACCGAAAAAAATTTCTTGTACCCGTGTACAAGGAATCAACTATTTTGCCTAGTTAGGACAGGCGCCAGCTTTGCAATCCTAGTTGAAATGACAAAGTTCAAGTTTAGTAAGAAAAACAAAGAAAGCATGTTGATTTGACGGACAGATCCTTTCAGGCGCATGTATTAAACATAACCAAAAAACAACTTTACGTTTATGATCTACTAGAGCAAAATTTATATTGATAAAAGTGGGTCCTAAAGAATTATTGACAAAAATAAATTTTTGTTTACACAGTGAAAAAGTAATAAATACGGAAGATATTCTTTTTACAGCGGAGTTTTGTAATAACAGCATAGCAATATTAATTGAATTTAATTCTTAATAGAACTAGAATTATTTATTTCTCTGTAACAAGGTTTATATTGGTATGTTTAACTGTATGTACGTGATTCTCTTAAACAGGAATCCGTGTTATTTCAACTAGGTTAGACTTAACTATGGGTGATAGTTGACTCTCGGAAAAAAAAATTTTCGGTGTAGATAAGTAAAAAAATAAAACTATTAAAGAAAAAAGAATAGCAAAAATTTGGCCCATGTCCCAGTTTATAGTTCAGAAAGTTTCAGGAAACATCTACAAGGGCTGTTCAATAAGTCCGTGACTTCTCGAAAGATGGTGCTGTTATCGTAAATATGTTACTACTCTAAGAGAATACCATCTAATATCAGTGCGTATACAAAGTTTCAAGTCAGTACGTTGGTTAGAAAATTTTTTACAGCCAGTTGAATTTAGTTTTTCATTCTTAAAACAAAAAACGAGTTTAGCGTGCTTATTAAACTTTATTTTCTACGAGAAAAATCAATCAAAGAAACGGAATAAAAGCTCGCAACATATTATAAGAAGTCTGCTCCATCGCATGGCATGGTTCCAACGTGGTTCACTGAATTTCGTTGCAGCCGTATTAGCACAAGTGTTGCTGAGCGTCCTGGCTGTCCAAAAGAGGTGACTTCTCAAGAAATGATCGATAAAATCCATGACATCGTCGATTGAAAGTGCGTGAGATTAATGAGACTATACACATTTCAGTGGGACGCGTATGGCACATTTTACATGAATGTTTGGGCATGAGGAAGCTGTCTGCAAGATGGGTGCCGCGTTTGCTCACAGCCGATCACAAGCGGGCTCGTGTAGTTGCATCTGAGCAATGTTTGGGCATCTTTCAACATAATTCAAAGGAATTTTTGCGACGTTATGTAACTGTTGATGAAACGTGGATTCATTATTATGCGCGAGAAACAGAAAATCAGTCGAAAATGTGGACCGGGCCTGGCGAATCTGCGACGAAAAAAGCGAAGACGGTTCCATCAGCCGGCGTAAGGTCATGGCCACAATTTTTTGGGACTGACCTGGTATAATATTAATCGATTATCTACAGAAGGGAAAAACTATTACAGGAGAGTAGTATGCCTTATTATTAGATCAATTTGATGCCATACTGAAGGAAAAGCGGCCCCATCTGGAGAAAAAAAAGTGCTTTTCCACCACGACAATGCACCAGCTCACAAGAGTGCCATTGCAACGGCCAAATTACTTGATTTACGCTACGAAATACTTCCTCATCCACCTTATTTCCCAGATTTGGTTCCTTCCGATTATTTTTTGTTTCCTAACATGAAAACTTAACTTCGAGGTAAAAGATTTTCATCGAACGAAGAGATCATTGCTGCGACAAATGAGTATTTTGAGGGGTTTGATAAAAATTACTTTTTATAGGGTATAAAGAAACTTGAGCACCGCTATAATAAAACAGTTAAAAGGGGACTATGTTGAAAAATAAATTGGAATTTTTATTATTATAAAAGTGTTCTTCATTTCAAAGTCACGGATTTGTTGAACAGCCCTCGTATCTATGAAACTAAAGAAGCTCTGTATATTTTTCAGTTATGAAGATTTTTGATGATCGTTTATCGATTCAATCCTGAAAGTTTAAAGAAACATTTAGCCAGCAAAGCAGAAAAGCTCAGCATCAACTCTTGGATTCTTTCGAGGAAGGCCTTCGTTGCAAGGTAAAGGCATCTTCCTATCTTTGAGAGAGTGGAGTAAATAACTGGATACGCACAAGTGGAGAGTATATCTACGTGTCGCAATAGAAAGACGCGTATCTTTGAGAGGCACTTTACATACACAGGTTTATGTATATACATGTTCACTCACATGAGTACTAACACCAGTACCCGGATGTATAAAGGTGTAGCACCGATCTTGTGTTTTATATTGAATGATCAAAGGTAAACCGGTTGTCCAGAGGGATCGGGGGAGTTACGCGAATGCTGGAAAGAGAGGCGAGAGAGGAAATAAGAAACAGAGAGAAACCTGTGAGGAGGAGTTCGAGGCGAGAGACGCAAGCAACAAAATGAACTAGGCGCGGCAAACAACAAAATACATGCATGCCTCATACCTCTCTGACCCTCTCTTATATTATTCACACTCTCCTCACAACAAGTCTGGCTTATTATCAAAGGTCCTATAAAAATTGAGTCCTAATCCTATAATGAAAATAGGGCCCAAACTAATTTCAAAATTATACGAGTCTTTTGAAAAGCCGTCAATAGTTTAATTTAATAGAGTTCCAGAAAATAAGAATTTTTGCCAGAATATTAAATCATTATATTTTAGAGCTTTTAAAGTGTATGGGGGGGGGGGGGGGTATACATTATCAGGAAATAGCTTTATGTACTACTTGAAAGGCCCTAAATTGCGATCATAATTTTAATTTTTGTTTCTTTTCTACAATTTTATTTTTTTTAATGACTTATAAAATTAAAAACTTTTATGAGGTTTCAGTTCTAAAATAAAAAAATTATAATTTTTTAGTCCTATTATACAAATCTGTTGTCTCAATTCTTTTATTTTCCAACTAATGTCTTTTTATTTTGAATCAACTTTTAACCCAAATTTCCTAATTAGCAATTTCTAATACTTCAATTACATAGTTTCTGGCTACAAAAGTTTCTAATATTCTGTTTTAAAAGTTTTGAACTGTCTAATATTTTTATTCCAAATGAAGTAATTTAAAAAATGCATAATTGGAAAACATCAAATAATTTGTCTGTTATGCAACTTTTCTAGAGATTTTAAGCGCCTACTGTATATCTTCTTTTAGGTTTTTATAACACTGTTAAAATCACTTTGAAGTGCAAAACTTACTACAAAACCTAGATATTAACAAACAATTTCGAGAACGATTTCAAGTTTCTATTTTATAATATGAGAACAAATTTGTCTAAGTTATCCTCTTTCCTGAGCAATTTAACTCAAAATATTCAAGACAATAATTTGAGTTAGTTTCATTTATACACAAAAATTTTCCTACAGAAAGTGTTTATTACAGTAAATATAATGATCTGTTTTAATTAGAAACGCAAATCGGAAAATATCATCCGAATTTTGGTTCCCGATTAAACTAAATCTTTTTATTTTCTATAAAAAACACTTTCTGTAGAAAAAATTTGGTGTATAAATGAAACCGACTCAATAATTTCACATCTATTTCAGAAGACTTGGAAGTTGGAATATGGCACTTTAGAGTAGATGACATGAAAGTCATTCCGGAATGAGATTTTATAAATCGGAAAAAACAACCTTATTTAAATATTTTTTTTATAGTCTGGTAATTGATATGTTTTCTACAATTCCGGTCTATACCGGAACGAGCTACTTTGATAAGTATAAAACATTACCTGCTACACGTCCTTGACTTTCAGAATATTGCGAAACTATAGACTAGACTATTTCTTTAGAAATCAATTTATCCTTCAACATTCACCATAAAAATACCCATGAAATCTGATCAGGCCGTAGATACAAAAATAGTATTCAGAAATTTTATTATTCTATTTTAAAACCATTTCTTTGAAAGTAAATTTTTTCCTTCCAGTTCCTTTTTTTTGGAACTGAAATTTACTCTACTTTATACTTTTAAACCTGAAAAATCAAAAACCTTGATCAGAATTGATCAGAATAAAATTAACCAGTTAATTAGGATCATTCATAATGGAAAAATAATGAATCTGAAATTTGGAAATAAATTAATAAATATAAAATAAAAATAACTGGGTCTTAATTTCCTAAAATCAGAAATGAATGGATGTCATTTGATAGGTCTTTCAGGAACTCAACTACTTGCCACGAGTATCCTCGCTGGGCAAAGTGCAGAAGCAGGTGTCTGTAATCACGTTAAATGCGCATTCCTCCAAAGCAATTTACTAGCTTTCTCAAACTCGACTTGTAGTCGGAGGAAGTATTTGCATAGGTGCATAATATAGTAGCAATTTTTTAATGAAATTATGAAAAGAAGATGTGATTTTGCTTATCTCTTTCTTCAGATTTCCTATCATTTGTCGTCTTGATCCAGAAACATTTCAACAGTCAAATTCACACAATCAATTTCATTGTACATTTGGATCAATTTCATTATTTATTAATTACTTGAGAGTTTTCAATAGAGACTTTCATCTCTGCCATTTTATAATTATAAAAAAATTTGTTAATCAATTGAGATTATTGTTGTAAAATCTATCTAGAAATGTTCTCGTTTATTTGAATATAAAATTATTTATAGGATTTTTATTGCTTATTTTATTTTATTGCTATATTTAGAGACTCGAGATTAATGTACCAATCTGGTATCTGCTGAATATTGGCATGTATGCATAATGCATATTTATATGAGCAAAGTGAACGGCTCGATAAACACCGAGTACAACGAATACTATAGGCGTTGAGATTTCTTTAAATAGTAAATATTCACGAAGGTTGGCTATAAATAATTACACACGACATGAGATAAGCCGTTTTAATAAACACCATTCTAATTATTTCATCTGAAATTATACTTTTTTTTATGATTTCCATGTCAATTTCACTTCCAACAACTTGAACTGAACTAAGTAACTTTTCTATTAGTGGGCTTCAAATACTTGTTTATTTTAAATTCACATATTTTTTCAAGTTTAATATTTTACAGAAATCGATGAGGATGTAAGTAATTGGGCTGAAGTTTGTGACGTCCCGTGTGACGAATTTTTTTTTTCGTCGTATGATCTCCAAAACGATAAAAAATATGCAGAATAGTGATTATTGACAAAAAAAAAACTATTTATGGATTAACACGTTAAATTATCTCGTAAAATAAAAAAGAAACACATATATGGACATCGGTTTTTGATTGCAGTCACATAAAGTTAAAATAAAAAAATCTGCCCGCTTCGCGGGCACATTCTCATTGCGCGCTTAGCGCGCAGCTCGCAAGTTTGAGCGCGCCTAGGGCGCGCGATTCGATCGTCGCGCTTCGCGCTCCTTTCTTTCTGGACCTCGCGCTTCGCGCTCGGTCTTGTGCTCTTCGCATACGTTTAAGTTTATTTCTTATAATTTAATACTGAAGCTCAAAGCAATTTAATGATATTAAAGATGATGTAAATTAGTCATTTTCTCAAATTCACTAAGTTTCTTTTTCAGTTTAAGTGAAACAGGAAATTCAATTTACTTAAGGCTCTATCGGCCTTAAGGAACACATTCTTATCATGACACTCGCGCTTCGCGCTCGATTTTCTGTATGCATTTTTGTAACTTTATAATAAATTACATAATTATTGATAAATTTATTTTCTTCCAAATATCTCAAAAAGGAAAAACAATCGTAGACTTTATTTAAGGAAACGATTTTGCAGAACAACGCTTATTTCGTATCTCACATATTTTGGTGAAAAAAATCGAATTTTTTCAATATTAAAAATCAAAAAATTAAAATATACATCCTGTCGAGAAATTTCTCGATAAGAATGTGTAGACCTTATTTAGCCAAACAATTTTTCATCTGAAAGTTTTTTTTGTATCTCACATATTTTGTCTAAAAAATGGAATTTTTGAATTTTAATCGTATTTTTTAGAATTGAAACGAAAAATATATGTTTTATCAGAAACTGTGTGAGACAAAACTTGTAGATCTTTTTGAAACTAACAACTTTGTATTCTTACGTTTTTTTCTTATTTTACATATTATTGTTAAAAAATTGAATTTTGGATTTTCAATAGTTTTTTTTTTAATTAAAAAGAAAAATATGCATCTTATGAAAAAAGTTTACATTTAAAATTTTTAGGTCTTTATTTATTCAATAATATTGTATCATAACGTTTTTTCGTATCTCGTATAATTTAACTGGAAAATGGAATTTTGATATTGACTTTTTTCGAATTTGAATATGCTGTAACATTTCTAATTTTGATTTAATCAAAAAATGTTATCAGGATAATGTTTAGAGATTTTTGAGCACTATCTAAAACCAGTATTGAAATTTTTTATTTTTTCAAAAAATTATTTTCAAAAACACAAAAGTAGTGCTCAACCCCTCAATTTTGATTGGATGTGGCTGGTTAACGAACTTGTCCTTACTTTTTCGGCTCCGATAAAGTGTACCAACGCTAAATTCAATCTGATAATTCTATCGAGAGTTATGCCGCACACGACCTACAGACAGACAGACAGACAGACACTTTCGTAAAAACCATTTTTTCTGACTCAGGGGGTCTCAAAACGTAAAGATTTGATGAAAATTTCGAAAGTCATTTTTCACATAAAACCAATACCTTCTCATCCATGATGAGAATGTAAAAAGTAAATTCAAAATTGAGTTTGGGGAGTGAGATCAAAATTTGCAAAGTTGCTTTCATCAAACTTTGCTAATTTTGGTTTTGCTCCTCTATTTCAATTTTTAATTTTTTACATTCTCATCATGGATGAGAAGGTATTGGTTTTATGTGAAAAATGACTTTCGAAATTTTCATCAAATCTTTACGTTTTGAGACCCCCTGAGTCAGAAAAAATGGTTTTTACGAAAGTGTCTGTCTGTCTGTCTGTCTGTCTGTAGGTCGTGTGCGGCATAACTCTCGATAGAATTATCAGATTGAATTTAGCGTTGGTACACTTTATCGGAGCCGAAAAAGTAAGGACAAGTTCGTTAACCAGCCACATCCAATCAAAATTGAGGGGTTGAGCACTACTTTTGTGTTTTTGAAAATAATTTTTTGAAAAAATAAAAAATTTCAATACTGGTTTTAGATAGTGCTCAAAAATCTCTAAAAATTATCCTGATAACATTTTTTGATTAAATCAAAATTAGAAATGTTACAGCATATTCAAATTCGAAAAAAGTCAATACCAAAATTCCATTTTCCAGTTAAATTATACGAGATACGAAAAAACGTTATGAAACAATATTATTGAATAAATAAAGACCTACAAATTTGAATTGTAACATTTTTTCATAAGATGCATATTTTTCTTTTTAATTTAAAAAAAAACTATTGAAAATCTAAAATTCAATTTTTTAACAATAATATGTAAAATAAGAAAAAAACGTAAGAATACAATGTTGTTAGTTTCAAAAAGATCTACAAGTTTTGTCTCACACAGTTTCTGATAAAAGATATATTTTTCGTTTCAATTCCAAAAAATACGATTAAAATTCAAAAATTCCATTTTTTAGACAAAATATGTGAGATACAAAAAAAACTTTGAGATTTTAATTTTTTGATTTTTAATATTAAAAAAATTCGATTTGTTTCACCAAAATATGTGAGATACGAAATAAGCGTTGTTCTGCAAAATCGTTTCCTTAAATAAAGTCTACGATTGTTTTTCCTTTTTGAGATATTTGGAAGAAAATAAATTTATCAATAATCATGTAATTTATTAAAAAGTTATACTGAAATGTATACAGAAAATCGAGCGCGAAGCGCGAGTGTCATGATGAGAATGTATTCCTTAAGGCCGATAGAGCCTTAAGTAAATTGAATTTCCTGTTTCACTTAAATTCAAAAAGAAATAGAGTGACTTTGAGAAAATGACTAATTTACATCATCTTTAATATCATTAAATTGGTTTGAGCTTCAGTATTAAATTATAAGAAATAAACTTTAAAAAAACACGCTATATTAATTATACGTTTTTTTGAATCTTAAAATATACTTGAATTTAAAGCATTAAAATTTACAATTTAGAAAGTTACTATGCAAATCAGAATCAGTCAAATGTTCACTGATTAAATCAGTGACAAACCTTTTCACTGATTCACAGCGATAAAAAAAATTCCACTGTTAAATCAGTTAATTTTCACTGTTTCAACAGTAAAAAAATATATTCTACTGTTGAATCAGTTGATTTTCACTGTTTCAACAGTGAAATTTGACTGATTTAACAGTAATCTCTTTTTAGCTATTTCAATCAGTCAAATCTCACTGAAAATCAGTAGATTTTGACTGATTCGGATTAAGAGAGTAGATACTGTTTTAATATTACAGATTAATTTTGTAGAAACCAATAATTTTTAAATCTTACTTTTCAGTACATGAGATGAAACCGGAAGATGTAGGAATCGTAGGATTCAGAGGGGATGCTGATAAGCAACCTTTCATGGTCGGATTTTTTAAAAGTTCTGGCATTCGAGAAAAAAAGGTCAGACAGAAACGTGATGCCAGAAGGAAAAAGAAGAGCGAATCTTCGAGTTTGGAATATCGGTCCAATCCTTACACAGGTAGAATTTTTTCAAATAAACAATCATCAATAGGATCAGTTTAATGACGTTTATATCTGAATTGAGTTGTGGGTATACTCTTACAAAATCTTATTTGAAATTTATAATAAATATTAGTCTAATCAGTGTTGACTTTTCATGGTTTGTTGCCTAAACCTTTTTTTCAGTCGTAAATCACATATTAAAACCAGCTTGGATTTATCAAATGTCAAAGTGATTTCAAGGCTTCTCTTTATCTTTTACTATTTTCTTGGCAAACATATAACGACTTTTTCCAATAATAAAGTTTATTGAAATAATCAATAAATTATCTTATGACTATGAACTCAAAATTTTATTTTGAAACTTGTAAAAGACATTTAGCATGACTTAAAATCGACTAGTTTTCAATAATATTATAAAAAACTTTAATTCTTAAGTCATTGGACTGACCCAATAATCTATTATAGGATTTTTATTTCCCAATGTGTGGCCCAACTGAATGGATAAATCTATTGGCTGACCAAAATATACCGCATCTACTTCAGGACAATAAGGATTACAGAATCCTGTATAAAGATGATAATTTATTATTTTTATTGTAAAAAATTTCGTCGAATGTCATTATCAGAATTACTCATGAGTATTATTTGTATAATTTTGTATTATTCTAGTAAAAATGAAATAGTTATACTCTTTTAAAATCGACTGCTCTAATAAAAATGTATTTAGAGTTTTGAACGTTCATTGAACGATGACTAAATTTTTTCTTTCAAAACAAAATTAATTATTATGTCTATATTCAGAGCCTTTCGAATATACAATCTGTTATTAAATATACGCTATTTTTTAAATTAACGGGAAAGAAACCAATTAGTTAGTTTAAAAAAAAAAAATTGTTCATCGTTCAATGAACGTTCAAAACTGTAAGTACATCTAATAGAATGGATCATGGTGTGAATTTTCAACACCAGAATCCATAGTCCTAGTGATTTTAAATGTACAAATCTCAAATTCAATGAGTGCTTAGTGTTGATTTCAACTATCTGCTTTACGCAAAATTTCATCTTTCATGAACTTTTTAAAATTTTATGTTCTAAAATTTTCAAAGCTATTTAAAAACTAGCAAATTTGTCAAATTTTTACACGAATAATTAAAAGGCGCAGAGAGTAATCAATTAGAAGATTAGAAAACTAAAAATATTAGAAAAATTATTTAAAAGGGGGAGATTTGTGAATTTATAAAATGTTTTGAAATTGATAAGTTGTGTAATTAACTAAAAAACAACAAGCAGGTAAATTTTTTATTGATATTTGATTGTCAAATATTAATATACATTTGGAAAATATAAATTGCAGAATTTGGTCCTATCTAACTTTATATAATCTTTCCTCAATGTTTCGCATTTTCGAATAATTTCAACATTTGCTTCAAACTCATGGTGGATTGCCAATATTTTTTTATACTTATGACTTTTTTCAGATCCAGTCGTTCAGTATAATTCCAGAACTTGTAAAATACAAACCCTCTACGTTAGTTTCAGGGATCTCCAATGGCAGGTACTTGATTCCAATTCAAATTATTATATATTTCAAGTATTCTGGTATTTTTGTAAAAGTTATTTTTAAACACAATTTTTGTTTTTTTAGGATTGGATTATTGCACCAGATGGATACGATGCATACTACTGCAGTGGAGAATGCAATTTTCCCTTAAATGCTCACATGAATGCAACAAATCATGCCATAGTTCAAACACTTGTACATCTTGTAAATCCTGGCAAAGTCCCAAAGCCTTGTTGTGCACCTACGAAACTCTCAGCAATATCCGTCCTGTATTTTCTTGATGAGAGCAATGTAATTCTCAAAAAGTACAAAAATATGGTTGTTAAGAGTTGCGGATGTCATTGAACAATATTTTTTAAATTTCAATGTATTGTTATCTTCTTTTTTATCGCTCTTTTCGCGATTTTAAAGTTTCAAAAATCCCAATCCTTATTTTTCGAGGGAAAATAATGTTTAAAATGTATATATTAAGTAGTTCACTTAATAGATGGAATTAATTAGTTAATCGAACTATATTTTGTCTCAAAAATTAAGGATCTGCCGCGAAAATAATTTTTTTAGCAGTAATATATAACAATTCGTTTATTTGATTAAATAGTTAATTAGCTAAAATAATGAATGATTTGTGAATTTTAAAATACTCAAGGCTTAAAATTTTATTTTTTGAAGGAAAAATATATTCTTGGTTTCAGATGAAATTTGTGGAGACTTACATTCCATTATTAAAAATAATTTTTACATGTTTCTTTCGTATTAATAGTTTTTTATTTCAGTGAAACATTTTGTATTGTTTTAATGATCTATTTCGAAATTTTTAAATTGTGAAAATGTCCTGCCTATCAGGTATTCTTTGAGTGTTTAGTGATACGAATTTGCTTTTGACGTACGACATGAAATAAATATTATAATCAGTTAACATTGAGTCATATATTCTACACAAAGATTACTTAAAAAAATCGAAAATATCAGAAAAGCAAATAACGAATAATTAAGAAGAAATCGTCATCTTCCATCTTATGGATTTCTCCGTCACAGCATGCATTTTGCATAGAAAAAACTAGAAGATTATTAAGGTTATTAAGTTCTAGTGAAAAGCTTATAATGCCACAAATTTGGAAGGGTTCAACAGAATTATGTAAAATATAAAATTGAAACCTAATTATATGCAATACATTAATAGCTAATACATTTAACTCTACTTGCGTTTAAAAATTATTATAATTTCAAACCAAAATCAGTGTAAACAGTTAAATATTGGTTTCATTTAAGGCGAAGGAACTAAATGTGGATTGGAGTTCCGAATGTAGATCAGTGTTTTTTCTCCTATAAATATTAAAATTATTTTCAATTTCCAATGGTAAATGTTGAGTGTAATATATGACGGACCATTAGCAATTAAAATATAAAAAATAATTTTAATATTTATAGAAGAAAAAACACTGATCTACATTCGGAACCCCGTTCCATATTTAGTTCTTTTACGTTAAATTTCATTAAAATGCTTCGAATTCTCGGTTTTACTTGTAATCAAGTCAACCAATATTTTGTTGAAAACGAAGCTTATCACTAAATCATATCAGTGTTCCCATTTCCTCTCTTTTAAAACATAAACTATATTCACTAACTTAATAATTAAGATATTTATAAATGTTTACGCATTAAAATCTAGTGTATGAAATTATGATTTGTAAGAATTGAAATGAGTGAAACAATATAGTTAATATTTGGACGAATGTTGACCGTAGATGCGTAAATGTATTTTAAGTAAACAGGTATACAATCGGTTGTAACTAACGTCAACTCCGTAATACCAGTGTAAATAAATTTTTGTACATACGTTAAATAACGTAATTTAGATAAAAAATACATACTTTGTACTTTAAGTTTGTCATTTCTTAGTCCTTGGGAAAATTGTCTTTTTTCAATTGATATTATTTTCAAACTTACGTCTGTGTGGAGTTTGAAAAATCTATAAATCTATTCTTTAGATTAAATTTGACATTTATTCGTCTTTATATACACTTCTTATTGCGAAATTTGAGAATATCATTTAAATTATCGGTGTAAATACATAGATGACGTGACCTAAGGCTAACAATATATTCAATATATTGATTTACTTATAACTTAGCTTTATGAATACAAAGCATACTATATTTACGCACATTACAAATCACAGCGCTCAATACACCTCGGTATTACATAATCATTGCGTCCATATTAATGTTTGGTAGTTAGCCTCACTATTATTCTATGACTTCGCAAAAATTGACGAAGTGATCAGACTATAATTAACAGATAAAGTATTTACAAGCACAGCGTTCATTTAGCGACGTTATTTTTTGTTTAGTGTCTTTACAGACATAACAGATCTTTCCATTATCAAAAGCAATACTTAAGAATTACAGGTTTTTCACAAACAAAACTAAAATGATAATGTCAATTGCTTAAGTCTGTAGTATTATTTTGACAAAACTTGAGTCGAAGGTTTCTTTCACCATCTGAATTTATCGAATTTGACTTCCAACATTGAAAATTATCAATAAAAAATACTATTGCTACAAATTACATATTAGAAATTTGCATTAGACCTGAAGGCGATTTAAGGGCGCATACTGCAGATTACGTAGATAAAAAATATACATCTTTCTAAATAATTTATATACATTACGAAAGGACCCACTAAAAGTTATTCCTACCACGTCTGATACAATCAGGTATTTTTGGAAACCTTTAATGAGTTTTTGAAACAAATGTTTCAAGAGTCTTACAAATGGCCTCTATTTAGAGATTGATAAAGCTTAGTAAGAATGAAAGATTCGAAAGAGATTACAGGACATGTGGATCTGGAAAAAGAGACATAAAAAACGAACTGAAAAAAGTCCAAGTGGAAGCTAAAGCTCCAGGTCTTTCGGTTTCATTTCCTTCATTCGGATCTGTTCTTCCTTCGGCTTCTGTTCTGATCCCTTGCTCTTCTTGTGGAGTTGCCTCCTGACCTGCTGCATCATTTCGTGCAGCTTGGTTATTATTTTCCGGTCGTCCGTTATTTTCTGCCAAGCGAGCAGGATTGAGTCTAAGGAAATCCATCTGGTATCTACAACATTAAATCATTTTTTATTTGCTAAAATAGAAAGCTTTCAAAAGAAAAAGCTTCAAGAAATTTTGCTTACAGATACATGGCGAATCCCAAGGAGGCTACAATAAAGAATCTTATTGGTGAGGAATAAAAATAGACAATACTGAATAGAACAACTATCCTGGATAGCATATAGAAAAAGTCGAGCCAATCTCGATTCCCACCGACTCCAGGTTCATCTCCTACTCCTATATCAGCAGGATCTTGTAGCACTTGTCTTGGCTGTTCAACTTCCTCATTTTGATTAATGTTGGTATTATTAGTATTATTAGCATTATTGTTAACTAAATTATTCGAATTTAGATTTAAAGTTTGTACGTAGGGTATACTATTTGGCACTTGAACACCCTGGGCTGCCATCCTGAAAAATAAAGTATTAAATAAATTTCAAATTAATTAGTTGAGTTTGAAATTTTTGTCACTTCCTACATTATCGGAGGATCACTAGTCGCGTATCAGATAGGATACGTTGTCGACAATTTCAAACTCTTATATCGCAAATAATGCAAATAAATTCAATATTTAAAGATTTTCAAATTCTTTAAATATTAAATAAATTTACTAAATTTAATAAATAATTGAACCATTGAAAATTGAAATTAAGTAAGACAGTAAAATTAATATTAAAATAAACAAGAGCTTACAATTGCATGTATTGAGTTAAATAGTGAGTGTATGCTTGTTGCATCCAAGCTATTTGCTGCATATTTAACTGGCCATAATACGACTGTGTCGAATAAACTTGAGCAGTTGGTTGAGTGTTTACAGTCTCCTGTACTGGAGAATCAAGACGAGCTTCCGTGGTAGAATCAGCAGTGATTCTTTCAGAAGAACTTGATGCTTTTGTACTTCCTGTCGCATCATTTATGTTTTTTTCATTTATATTTTTATTGCTCATTCTACTTGGAGCACAAACTAAATGCACTATAAAAGGCTGATTGTCGATGTTCTCGTAGTGTCGCAAAACATCTTCTAAACAAACTGAATCATTTAAGAGTTGTCCCGAGTATATTAGCTTTTGATCTTTCGTTTTCTGAAACATATTAATCACTTATTTGAATATTTTATCTTATAGAAGCCCAAGCTGAAAATAACTTACAAATTTGGATGAAAACAAAACACTTTGTAAATTTTGATATTTTAAGATTCACTCCATGGGTGTGATTCTATACTTTTTAATGTGCAATTAATACAAAATATATTATTGTTTTAATCAACAAAAGTCTTCATATTGCTGACTTCAAAATTCTTATAAAATATCTTGATAACCAATTGTTAAATTCAAATGGTATTTTTTGTTAATGATGAATATATATATGGTTACCGCTAAGACTTTTTCTCTTCAATTGTGTTGTTTGGAAATTAATATAAAAAAAACTTAATGAATAAAAATGAAACTTACCGGTTTACTTGGGTAAACTTCCGACAAATGATCTTTAAGTCTCCGAATAGTCCAATCGAGTTGGCAATTTATTATTTGATCTTCGATCTGCTGATTCGGAGCCTTGATGATCAATGTGACACCAGCATTTTCCATTTTTGCGATGCTTCGAATCTCCCGTTTCAAGAATGATTACGTACAAGGCAGACGAAAACAGCTTATACAGATGAACCTAATTGATGCTAATTCTTTCGTCCTTTATTAAATTTAAACTGTGCAATTAAGCGTAAGAACTTGACTAGTAAATCGTGAACAGAATTAAATTTTGAAAGAAAATCGCGAAATTTGTATAGATACTTCTCGTAAAATATTAATTAAGCCACGTAATCGAAATTTATAATTTAGTTGTAACTCAATACACTAGATGTTGGACGTTGGACTAACACACATTTATACATTATGCGACATCACGGAAAACATATTTGGCGTTTCGCCATTGGTTGAAGATAGGAACTCACACAAAGTTAGAAGACTAAAAAGTTGTCGATAGTCGCAGATAGTCGATAAAAAACCATTTAAAATATGTGATTTTGCGGCGGTCACGAGAACTATTATAAAAAAATTTTGTTAGCCTGATGAAATTACTCCTCACAGAGGCATGTGTTAGATTGTGTTAAGAAGCAAAAAATGTATTGTACATTGTAACTACACCCAATCCTGAATTCAATCGGCTTTTATCGGTTGAGAAATCATTCCAACACAGAAATTGCCGAAGACTCTTAAACCAGGGTTGTATATCAACAAAACTTTTCTTGTGTTAAAGCTTGAAAAAATAAAGACCAGTTGTTTTGAAGTTCTTTTAGTATTAATTTGTGACGTGATATAATTAAGTTATTTAAAAGTAATTTTTATAAGAAAAATATTACGTTTTTGTAAGGCAATAATGCATGTACATACATGTGAATTTACGTGAATTAGAAAACTGAATAAAAAATAATTCGTACGCCACTGGATACTCTGGTGCAGCAGCGCCACCATGGCATATTTCACATATTAGGTTTTCACTTCTACTACGCGTACCAAAAACATCTCAATCAAAGAAATGGTACTGAAGAAGATCTTTTAACTCTCAGATTTTATAAATTAAAAAAAATTTAGGTTTGAAATATATTCTTTTTATAATTATGAAAATTCAAGAGTTGACAGACCTTCCCTAGTGCATTTTTTTGGTCTTACAAATTTTTTGTTGTCCCCTGGTGATCGATTTTTTTGGTACGAGTAGCAAATGAAAATGCCTAGTGTTACACTAGGCATTTTCATTTACAGATAATTAATGTATAATCAGCTAACTACTCATCTCTGGTATAATGTATAATGTAGAGATGTATAATGTATCCTGCAGATCCCGCACATTTTAACTTCACGGACATCCGCACATCCTAGATCCTATATGACCGTTTATGACTTAGGTTATGTTGACCAATGTTGACAGCTGATGTCATTTGAAATTCACTGCATTTACTGTAGATTTTACAAAATATTCTTTATTTCCCTGTAAGTTATTATTGGTGAAATAGTTGTTACAATCATTCAAAAATATGGAGAAGTGGCTTCACGAAAACTTGTCTATTATCTTGGATTTTCCAGTTTCCGATGATTTGACCAAGTAGGTTGAATTAATCAAGTTTTTCTGCTTCTTATTTATTTTATTTATTACATACACCCTGTCTTCTCAAACATTATTATTTATTATTCCGAAAGAAAATTTTAAATATTTAAAGGAATAATCTATGTATCTGTTTTTGTAGTACATTTTAATTTTATTTATGTTTTGTAAAATTTAATTTCACAAACAAATCATAAAAAAAAGCGTTTGGGCCTAATCAATAAGAAATATAAGAATAAACATCAAGCTCGCTTCGTATAAGTAAACTTTCTTATTTACATCAAGTTAACAAGAAAAATTTTTAATATTTTATTGCAGATATATTTTACGGATGGAAAACGAAAGAGATTTAGATGAATACTTGATATCATTATTAGACTATGAGAATCCTAAGCACAGACAGTTTGTCTCTCAGCTGAAAAAAAAACAAGGTTCTAATATTATAATTGCAATTTTTAGCTTACATTCATGTTATGTATGTGATATTTAAAAAATAACAGTTGATCATAATTTGCAGCTTGTTTAAAAGATTTGACAGGATATAAAAAGTCAAATGTAAGTGAAGATATCAGTCAAAAGTCCAATGAGAAGAAAAAAGGAAAAACTAGAGACAAAGAAGCTTTAACGGTACTTAATGTTTTTTAATTTCAATATTTCTTTAATTGAACTATTTATAAAATTCAGTTTAAAATTTTAAATGTTTAATTAGGAAAACTTGAAATCAGAGAAAGTGGAGAAAAAAAAACCAAAGTTTATTAATCTCTATTCGCAAGAAGGTCGTGATAAAGATACTATTCTAATAAAAGGTATTGAACACAATTGAAATATTAATTTACCTTCTGAACCATAAATGACAAAATTACAATTATCTTTTCTTTTAACATTGTTTTAAGGAAGACACAAATGTAACTGCGAAGCTAAACAACATACACTTATAAACAACTGTCTTAATTGCGGAAGAATAGTTTGTGTTCAGGAAGGAGCAGGTCCTTGCATGTGTTGTGGCGTATTGGTTTGCTCTGCACAAGAACAGCATATTCTTGCTAGTAATACAAAACAAGCAGATAAATTGTATAATAAACTTATGGAACAAAAGCCGCCTAAAGACTACGAAGATTCGGTAAAGCAGCGGGATAGATTGCTTGAATTCGATAGAAATAGGTGAATAAAGTATTTATAAAACCTATAATTTTATAAAAATAATAAAATCCGAGGGGTTTAAATATATTTCATTAACTTTAGGATATTTTGAATTACGTTAAGATTTTTGAAGGTACTTGAGGATATTTTAGGATAAGTGTACACCTTATATTTATGTACCTTATGGTTGTCAACCCCTCATAAAAAACTTTTGAATATAAAATATTGAACAATTTTTGGTAGGATTTCATTTATCCAACTTTTGTTCTTACAGTTCACAGCGAACGAAAGTGATAGATGATGAAAGTGATTATTACCAATCGAACAGCGTCTGGCTTTCGAAAGCAGAGAAGGAAAGGTTAAGAAAACGAGAAGAAGAAATTCAAGCTCAGAAACATAGATCTCGATTGGATCGAAAAGTCACTCTAGACTTTGCTGGAAGAGAAGTTATTGACGAAGAATTTTATATTGAGGAGGAGGATATTAACAATTTTATGGATCGAGATGAATTTAAAAATAACAACACCTGCCCAACTGTTGAATTTGATCGGCCAACTGTAAGTAATAAAAATAAATTTATAATTATTTTTAGTATTTATTATTCATTTATCATTTCTTTTCAGTATGTTGAATTAAACTTGTGGCCTCAGAATCCTAATAATAGGCCAAATCTGATTGATACGAAAAATCGAATACAGGACAAAGAGTATTTAGAAATGTCAGATGAAGGGTATTGTCTTAGTATGCATCAACCTTATGCATCTCTTCTTGTAGCTGGAATTAAAACGTGAATAAGTATAAATAGTATTATAAGAACTTCCAAATACAATAAAACATTTCATTATTTTTTAATTTTTTCAGTCATGAAGGTCGTACGTGGTATTCATCACATCGAGGCAGATTGTGGATAGCTTCTGCTTCCAAAGCTCCGAGTATGGAAGAAATTTCGGCATTAGAACACCAGTATAAAGTTTTGAAAGATGGTTAGTTAATTTGATTCGAGTGTATTTGATTATGCTCAATTTAATGTAAAAGAACGTATAGTATTAAAACACAAATTGTCGGAGATTTAAAAATATTTTTCCTTCCAGAAAATATTAGATTTCCAGAAAATTATCCTACTGGATGTTTATTAGGATGTGTAACTGTGACAGATGTTTTACCTCAAGAAGAATACCGACAAATCTATCCAGAAGGAGAGAGCGATAGTCCTTACGTATTTATATGTGAAGACTGTTATCAATTGCCAATCAAATTTCCTATGCAAGGGAAGCATAAGATTTGTTAGTATTAAAAATCTCGATTCCAAATTATTAAATTAATTTAAATTTAATTATTTTATGATTGTTGAAGATGTTATTCAGTGTCTTTTAACTTCTGGGATTTATCATAATTATTAGAATAGAGAAATGAACAGTTCTTCCAGACAAATAAACGATGAACGAGAATCCGGTTCGAGGCAGATTTTTTTCTCGTTCTTCATTTATTTGTCTGGAAGAACCGTTCATTTCTCTATTTTAATTATTTTAATTCTAATTTCAGATAAGTTGGATCCAAAGATACATCGTGCTGCTATGAAATCCCTGGAAAGGGTCATGAAACTGAGTACCGCTTATAAGTCTAATGTCAATTAGTTCAGTATTTAAATATATAAGTATCTTTAATACACATCTCACAGAATCAGTTAAAAATTATTTACAACTCAACATGTTTAAGAATAAAAAAGATATACAAATATTCTAAATAAAGACATTTCAGCAGTTCTAGAAATTTATATAAAAATTAAAGATACAGAGATTCCAAACAAAAGACAGTAAGCTCTGGGAGAACAGTTTATTTATTACCATCCGCATGGAATCTCTTAATAGTAAAGAAGATATTTGAAACAATAAAAATTAAATTAAAAAAAAAACATACACGCATTTTAAAAAATAAATTTAACGACAATCAATTTTACTCACAATACAAACACCATTCAATGGTAAACTCATTTTATATTTCTTACTCTCGAAACTTCACATTCGCATCTTAATCACCTTAAGACCATGGATCAACCAGACCATGTGACCAAATTACTGTAAAAGTTCATGTGAGATAACTTTTTTATTTCACAAAATATCTTCCTGAAAGTTTGGAAAATACACCAGTAGGCGATAAAAAAACGTTTGTTAGCTTCGTTTGATGAAAATTTTGTAAACATTTTTACAGCTAACTATGTAGTTATCGGTATCTTCTATTTTTTTCAAAAATTTTACTAAAAAAATTTAATAGATGTGCTTTATTGTCTTTTGTTACGTTTCCCAAATCTTCGAAAAGCTGTTTTGTAAATAAAAAAAATTATTTTACATAAACGATTTAATGTGTAATTTAGTCACGTTATCCAATTGCTTCATGGCCTTAGCATAATACTAATATTTATAAATATCAAGTATACCGAAAAATAAAAAGTTGTCTTTATGAAGGAAAAAGGGTTAAAATTCTGTCATTGATAATAATTCAATTCAATGCAAACAAGGCTTTCTCTATTTCTTATTACATCGAATAGGTATTCAAGCAGAACTCGAAAGAATATTTTTTTCACTTCGCACTTCAGTTTATTAACAGTAAAAAGAGTTAAAAAATTTGTACAATTTTTTAAACTCTTATTTTTTAATCAGAGTACCCAATAGTGTTGTCTTTCAATAAATTTTTCAAATAACAAGGTACCAAATTTTCAAATTTTGGAAACAGCATTTTTAACTTACAATGCGAAACATTTAATTGGTTCTAACGTTTTAGCAGAATTTTAAACGCTGGGAGCATTGCACATTTTTATATCTTAGTGACTTTTACGAATTACACATCAATTGTAATACTTATATATAACTTTTCTTATCACTTAGTAGAATCGAAGACTTTCAAGTTTAAAGTAACACTAAAAGTCATCGCCAATACTGCGCCTATTCCCTATACCACTTTGTACACTCCAAATCATTATCACATTTTGATTATATTTCTATCTTTCAAGGATATTTCTCTTTTTAGCTTAATGTGCAAAACAATAAAATTATTAATAATTGCAATTGACTTTGAAAACACAATCTAAAGCGAGAATATTTTATAAGTAAAATTGATAAATAAATTAAACTTATTTAAAATATATTTGTTTAAATCATAAAATTTGTTTTTTAAATTTTGCAAATTTAAAGCGTTATAAATATTTACTCATTAAGTGAATATTTTCTGAAGCGACTAAGTTTAAAACTTTTGTCTGTATATAACGAGAATATTTGTATTGAAAATATTTCTCGAGCGTTTGATACGATCCAAGCATATACATACATACGTGTAAAAAATTATAAATAATTATGAATTATTTTCAACTCTGCTATTGCAATAACTTTGTAAGAGATAAACGTCAACGCATTCCATCTATTACTGTCTAGAGATTGAATAAGAGTAACAAAACTTGACAGTATTTTAAATATAAGTAGGAGAGTCTTCCAACTTAGTACTACAAGCAGTACAATGCCAAACGTCTTTCTCGTTCACCAAAGTGCATTTCACACACTGTTTACCACCACTTGCCAGTGGCACATCTTCATTTCCCTTATGCCTAGATTTAAGACACATTTCACAAATAGATTTCTCAGATGTATTCAAAAACGTACACGTGGAACATGTCCACTTATCATTCATGCTGTCATCTTCCTGAGAAATTTTTAAATCCCTCATACTTTTTACAATAGTTTCTTCTGGTTCTGTTGCTTGATACGTTTTCAAATTTAGCATCGTTTGATTGATCTTTTTTTTCCTCTCCTGAATTTTTTGCGGAATGAATTCGACCTGAGAGTTAGAATCAGCAGCATCAAAAGATTTTTTTACACAACTTATTTGATCGCAATGATTACTTCGACTATATTTAGCGCTTTCCTGTTCGTTTTGCATACGGCCTAATCTTTTCTTTTCTTCTCTTAGTATTCTCTTGGCCTCTTCCAGTTCTGTGGATTTCGACGGCTTGTACTTGGAAGTTCGACCGCTAACTTCCTTTTTATACAGAATATTGTCTTGATCACCAAAATCTTTTAAACATACTGTACCCTTGGGTCCATTATAAACGTGATCCCAGTTCTCAGCGCTAGATAAAAAATTATTGTATTTCCTGTCCTGTTTTCCGCATTGATATCTGTTTCCGATTTGAAGGTGACTGAAATCGACTTCGTCAAGAACGTCTTTATGATTCATTTTTGAGCTGTACGATTTCTCGTGGTTCGGTAGATCGAGTTCTATTAAACAACCCGTAGGTACTTTTGCTGTACAAGTTGGCAAAATCGTGTGATTAGGAACGGTGAAATGCTTTGCGTTTCTGTGTGCATAAGTGTTATGTTGGTTGCCAAGGTTATCAGGTTGTGCACGTCTACAGTTTTCTAAGGAGATTCCTGTGTTTCCAAAGTACTGATAGGAGGGTATCGAAGTATTGTGATTGCTGAGAGAGAAAGGGTGCTGAATTGAGGGAGATATTATGTCAGTGACGGCTGAAGGAATACAAGAATAATAGAGTTCGGATTTTGATTGACAACCACGTAATTTCTCTTCAAATCGAAAGTTTAAAGCACGAATCGCTTGCTCTGGAGTTCCTGTGTTATTCTCTCGGAATTCTAAGACCTCGAGCCAGGAGATAGTGAAGTTCTTTGACACACCTTCCCAAATTTCCTTCAATATCTGGAATTATGAAATCACAATATATATATTTTCAATTTAAGATTGAATAGCCTAAAACTTAAGATAGTAAAAACATAAATTTTACCTGACATTCTACAAAAGCAACCATAGCATCTCTGCTAACGGAAGACACCATATCTGGATCAATAGGTCCATCTAAAGTCAAAACTCCTAAACCAGTGTGCTTGTAGCCCATCAATTCAAACATGACCTCAGCTCCAATTAAACTGCCTTCAACTTCATGTTTATAATATCCACTGTAGGTCTACAAATAAAGATATCACTTTTTAAAACGACATCTATCTATAGAATGAGAAAAAATATAAAACAGAAGCTATATTTTTATTATGTTAGAAAATAACCTACTCTTAGAGTTCGGTACTCCTTTCGCCAAGGTTGAGCTAAAAGGTGTGCAGCATATATAGAAATAGCAGTCCAAGCAGTACAAGCTTTATATCCACTGAAATTTTGTACTGTAGCTGCAGATCTGTGAAGTATGTCTGCAGTTGATGGGAAATAGTACTTCAGTTCATTTTGTACGAGACATAAGTATTCTTTAATGTATCCTAATTGGAAAGTAATTATTTAGATAATTAATTATCCTTTATAATTCAAAGCCTTTAAATTAGAATGAAAACATTTGAGGATTAGGGTTATAAACACACTTTCAAGCTTCCCACGCTGCTCAAGTTTCAAGGGAGAATCCTCCGTTTGTAAATAGGATAAATGACTTTGTTTCAATCTCTCGCTAATTTCTGAAAGTTTCTCGTTGTTTCTCTGCATTAGATCACTTGCCATTTTCTAGAAAGTTGAAAAATAATCTAAAGTATTTTAAACAAGAGAATTATATAGTTTTAAGAAATTAATAAAGCTTTATAAGTCTCATCGTTCCATTCCCTATTGAAAAACTTGACGTAAAAAATGACGTAAAAAACGACGTCAAAAATGGCGTAAAAAACGACGTCAAGAATTGGGATAGTTTTTTACGCCATTTTTACGTCATTTTTGACGTCGTTTTTTACGCCATTTTTTACGTCATTTTTTACGTCAAGTTTTTCAATAGGGTTAAAAAAATGTGTAGTTCTCTGATTCTGAAACAATGTGAGTTATCTAAAGTTTTAATACATATTTTATATGTAGATGTATTTTTTATCTATTCTATTTACTTCAAGTTTCTAAGATACGTTTCAGCAAATACGAATAGGTGTAGAATACAAAATTACTTACAAAATAAAATCCCTGGTGACTTTTGGTGTCAAACATTGTGAACGAAACAATTGTCAATTTTTTATTAAAATGAGAACAATTGATATAGACAGCGCAAACACAATACTTATTTATTGAAAAAAAGCAAGCGAACAAGAAGAAGAGAGTAACATCATATTGCAAATATTACGAACCTCCTAATATATCTGGTTTGTACCAGGAAGCTGAATTAAACTATGGCTAGCTCCAACCTAAAAATAAATCCTATATTTAGCGCTTGTGTCGAGCAGTTAAGAAAACGATACTTCTTGTATGTCTCATTAGCATAGGTGTATTTTTCAAATACACTATTCTACAAATTTTAGCTTTGCACTTCACAAACATATTTTGTCCAACCGTAAATATTTTTATGGACGAAGCACAAGCTTTTTCCTTCATTCATTTGTTGGAATGTGGGGTTATGTCACTTGATGTTGATATCACCTTAACAGGCTTGCCAACCCCGCCAACTCTGATTTGTTAAAGTCGTGGTTGGTCATGGTTAAAATGATTCTTGTTACAATTTACAATTCCAAAAAAAATTGTATCAGTTATTTTTACATTCTCATCATGGATGAGAAGGTATTGGTTTTATTTAAATTAAAAATGAATGATTTTAGGTTTGGAATAATTAAAATGTACAAAAAATGATTAAGTTTAATAATAACAAGTAAATAAATAGATTCATTTACTTAAACTGGCACTTTTATTACACATAAGAATACAGCACACCACCAAAATTTGTAAACATTTCTCTGTTATAACCGTCTTTTGATTACTTAACGATGAAATAAGTATATAAATAATAAATAATATCGTCTCATATTTTGTACATGAGCAAAAACATTGCTCTTTCCGTATTAATAATTTTCAACCTAAAGACACATATAGAAAAAAATGAGCAGTCCGTTTAGTACTCCAACTAAATAATTGGTCGGGATTCCAGTTTTTTTCGTAAATCTGTAAATAAATATATTATTGTCACTCAACTTTCAAAACAATATTATTGAATTAGTATCATTTTTTATGCTATAAAAATATTATACAAAGTATCCCAAAAAGTGGGACGCATCGAAGGATAGATCCCTGATCAAAAAACAAGATGAAAAAAAAAATGTCGAATGCGTTTCATGGCAAACGACTTTTAAAAGGAAACAGTCAACTGTAGATTTGACGTTTTCCTAAATGATTATTTGATTTGTTTGCTGATTACCAATCTACTCTTCAAATACGTCTGACGAGGTTTGGAACATCATGCATAGAAATTTATGTCATCTTACCTATCTTTAGCATTTCGAAAAGGTGAAGGTGGGTTGATTCCGGGAATATTGCTGTCCTTGTAGATAATAAACCATGTAAAACCCATAGTCGCCAAGCCACTGAATACAGCTCTCATAACCCAACCGTATTTCTCAAGTAATTCGTTAATACTGTCTTTGAAGTTCTCTAATCTCTTCCCATCAAATTCCATCAACTGGTAGGTGCTAAGGGCTTCTGGTATAAAGCTTCGATCGATAAGTAGCCAGTGGTTAATGTATCCTGAAGATCACAAACAAGGATTTATTAGATTTACTGAAAATCTAATAATAGTCCCTGTTACAACGAAGCTGTAACAAAACCCTTTCAAATAATGCGCATCTCTTCGTTCCTTTCTGGAATATTTAAAATAATTATGGGATTGAACGCAGACATAATTACTTTAAATGTATTTGAACTTTTGTGTGCAATTAATCATTTAAATTGAGTTGAATTACAGTTACTGTCAGTTTAATAAAAAAATTAATAATAAATATTCCGCAAAAAGTTTACAATGAACAAACATTTGGTTAAAATATAATTTGAAAGGTTGTTAACTATCTTATTATGATAATTTACAGTACCATTGAAATATTAAGGTGTATTCTCCAACTGAGAAAATAAAGAGGATATTTTCAAAGTACTAAGCAAAATGGTTTATATATTGAAAATTCTAAACAATCAAACTATAGGGAAATTTTTTAACATTAAAACTCTATTAAACAATGAAAATATAGCTTTGATAAATAAATAAAGCATACATGTTCAAAAATTGATTTCAAGAAATGCAAAATAACTCATAAGATTTTTAATTATTTTTTGTTCATATGGTAGCTTGATCAGTGAATTTTATAGATATCAAATTTTTCGATTGATTGAAGATAATAGTAATTCAAGATTTAAAAGAATGAGGGAAAGCATTGAGTAGTTTTTTGATCTTTAAAATACCGTTACATTGTTTCATCTTTAGAGAGACATGAATTTATATCAAAAGTAGAGATATGTATAGAATTATTGTAAACAGTAATTGGAAGGCGAATCACTTTAATAAAAATTTCAAAATTAACCACAGATTTATTCAAATAAGGTAAAAACTTACCGTAGTTAGCAGCCAATTTGATAACTACGATGATCAGGGAGAAAATGAATAGAAGTAAACTGAATGTCCATTCATTAAATTCAAGTCGTCTCCACAAATTAGGGACGTTTGTCACTTTTCTAATCTCTCCAAATGGCTTATAAAGACCAATTCCATTGGTATGAAATTTTGATTTCTCAGTCATGTCTACGTAATTTGTATATACAAACCAATATAAATAACTTCCGCTCACTTCCACCTGTATTTTTCACCTCATCTCAGTAACTACCAGTAGAAACCAACAACTATGTACTGATTAATACTCAATCTCATTGGCACTCCGTCTGACTGGTCTGACTCAGCTCAGCCGTATACTGGCCGTATACCGATTGCCGATTTGCCGATATGTGATAAATTGTGATTACAAGCATTACAAGGTTATGAAAATAGGGACGGTAGTGACGTAATCACGACATAATGCGTAGTTTATATCAGTATAGCCAATACATTAAAAATATTTTTAAAAAAAGTTGATGGATGGACAGAATCTTTAAAATAAAATCTAACTTTCTCAGCTCTAAAAAATATTTTTTATTTAAATTTATAAGCACACCATTTGTTTATATCAGATTCTGCCTTAATTCTTTTAAAATTAATAGTTTTGAGCAAATATCTAGAAATTGGTACTCTTGAATTTGTGTACTCAGTAGCGTACAATAAAAGGTTCTAAAACTATTTTTTTTAAACAAAACTTTACATACAAAAAATTGAAAATTTTGATAAATAAGCTATAAATTATTATTTAAATTAAAATTGAGGTTCTACTGTACAAAAATTTATCTGAATGATCAACTAGTTTACAACTTTGCCGGTGGATTTGTTGGTGCTGGAAATCCCGAGCAAGTCTACTTCCTTTTGTGTTTTACGCCAATCTGGCAAAATGGTAAGTCTCTGATTTCTTCTTAAAATCCATTGTTTTCTGTAATATTAATGTAAAAAATCGTCAATATTTTTTTTATGAATAATAGTCGAAAAAATTAAGTACACATTTCTCATAATTTAAGCAATGAGACTATTAAATTTTGCAAAAATTGATTGAATAGTATCCTAACCTCAATGAGTCACGTTTTTCTCTTATGCTGAAGTGAAATACTAGAGAAATGTCCAGCTCATTATTTTAACAAATTAGTGAAGAAAACAAGAAGACTGACCTTAGATACATTTGTTCATACTTATTCTCTTGTTATTTTTGGAATCTTATAACATTCAAATTTCTTCAAATGATCATGTTTTTAGGTTAAGTAATTAATTTTTATGATTTTTATATTTTAACTTTCTAATTCGAAACGTAAATACTAAGTAACCCAAAATATTTAAATTAATTTATAGACTACATTTGGTTTCCAAAATGAAAAAAAGTTCAATTTTACAAAATATTTTGGAAAAATTTTCGTATGTATGACTTATGCGATCTCTGCCTTACCGACACTTTTTTTCGTCCTTCGCATTTTCACATTAAGGGCATGTGATACTTAGCAAATTAAACAATTTTATTGATTTTACATATCTACATACATATTCTTGTTCAAAATTCATAAAATTTTGTTTTCAGAAATTTAGAATTGATAGAGGAGATAAAATGGACGTAGATAAACTACTGTTGGTTCGAAAAATAAAATAAAAGGTCAATTTGATCAAAATCTATCAAATTTTTTTTAGTATTAAAACAAAAGTAGTATATCTACGTCTCATTTTACATTCTCTATCATTTTCCAAATTTTGAAAACAAAATTTTATGTATTTTGGACGTAAACATGTAGAAACTGAACCAAGTTGTTCACATAAACTTACGACTTTTCTCTAGCATCACATACCCTTAATACATTACATTACATTTTTTTATAATTATAAATATTTAGGAGCAAATAAACGTTCCTTAGTGCTTCTTACCTAAATACTCAAAGTTTCAACTCGATAACTCCATTAATGTGGAAATGCTACAGGTGAAAAAAAAGTTTCGGTAAGGCAGGGATCGGATAAGTCATACATGGCCTTAAGGATACCTAATATTTTGTTGTTGGGAGAAACCAAATCCAGTTTCTTCATGTTTATTTGTTACGTATTTCCCAAGTTTTTAAGATGAAATCTTCTAGATATGGGTCATAACCATAAACCATGTAAAGATCTTATATCAATCAAATATTCTAATTTCCAAAATATCAAAAACCCTAAAATAAATAGACTATTATTTAAGTTGATGTAAGTATCAAATTTATTATATAATTTGTAACAATAAAAATGAAATATAACGTTCTCGATTCTTTATAGGTGAAAGCAAAATGCTGCGAGTTGAGAAAGAAGGATAAGAAGGAACTGACGAAGATCCTTGAAGAGTTCAAACATGAACTCATGTCGCATCGAGTGGCCAAGGTCACTGGGGGATCTGCCAGCAAATTGTCTAAGATGTAAGAATAAGTTTTAAATTCTTTATTACTAATAAAAATATAAATTTCACGATTAAACTGACTTAATTAAAATCGGTATTGTTTTTTTCAGCCGTGTTCTACGTAAAGCAATTGCCCGTGTCAACATAGTTATGCATCAGAAGCAAAAGGAGAATCTCCGATTACTCTTCAAGAATAAAAAATATAAGCCTTTGGACTTGAGGCCTAAGAAGACTAGGGCTATTCGCAGAAAATTAACGCCTTACGAGGCTGGTCTCAAACCTTTAAAAACCATCCGCAAATTGTCTGCGTTCCCACAGAGGAAATTTGCTTTGAAAGCATAAACCTATTGTAATTATGAAGCAGCACAAATTTTTGTAATAAATTATTCAAATGGAATTTCAATTTAATTTCTCTACTTTCAGTTGATTATTTATTTGCATGAATGATTTTTACCCATACTGAAGTTTTAAAATTGTTTTTACGTTACTCAGGGTGGCCGCTGGACCGGGAAATGACTGGGAATTTTTAAAAAATTTTAATAAAAAACGATTTTAATTTGTTTTAAATATGTTACATAATGTGATTTACTTGTATATTATATTATGCATTTCGAAATTCCCGCCTTATTTTAACAATTACTTTAACAATTGTCCATTTCGTGTGATTTCGGTATATCAGGAGAAATTTCATTTCAGAATATTGAATAAAAAATATTTTAAAACTCTAAAAAGTCAATGCATTAACTGTTATTCATTGGAAACTATTTTTTTAATGACTGGGAAAAAATTTTTGATGACCGGGAATTATTTTTATCAGTGAAAACGGTCACCCTGGTTACTATACTTTTATTTGAAATAAAATTTAAAAATTTTTCCTACCAATCGTAGATTACCTTGCTGCTGTCAACCACTAACGAAGTTCCAAAAATATGCGTACATGATTAAGGTCATGGATCAACTAGACCACGTGGTGTCGGTATTTCCAATTGCAGTATCTGAGGTTATTCAAACATTATTAGCGAAAATAGATTTTTGGTAGCAGATAGATCTTCTTGACTCTTGTTTACATCTGTCTAGTACTGAAAATGCATTTTAGTTATTATTTTTTGAATAGGCTTACATATTGTAATTAGGATTACACGTCACATTGTACGCGGTTGACCTATGGCCTTAAAAAAACTTTGTAACCTTCTATATTTTTATAAAAATTCAAATTTTTATAATTTCTTAAGGCCACGGGTCAACCAGACCCGTGATCAAATTCCTGTAAAAGTTCGCGTGAGATAACTTTTATTTTACAAAATATCTTCCTAAAAATTTGGAAAATATAACAGAAGACGATACAGATTTTTTTCAAAATTTTGACTATAAAGAACCCAGGAAAAAAGAAACGATTGATTGAAATTTCTGTGAATTGCGTATCTTAAAATTTACGATTAAAGGTTTCTGAATCTGCAGTTTTATCTGAAAACTGTTGCATCGAAACATTGTTTAATTGCGTTTAGGGCTTTTTAATCGTATAAATGTGTCTCAATGACGTTGAATTGTAATTTAACGATTAAGTGACACAGTCCATAAAATTTAAATCGTCAAAATACGTTTCGTGAATTTTGTTCATCTCAATTGTGAAATTACGATTAACATGAGTGAAATAAATTTTTACGAATGGAAGAAGCGTAAAAACAATTCAACAAAGTAATGATTTAATCGGTCTGGGATCAAAATGACGATTGAAAAAGCTTACCAATTCAAATTCCCACAACACAATTGAAAGAAAATATTTTGAATCTGCCATTTTAAAATACGTAATTCACAGCGATTTTAGCCTATCGCTTTCTGTTTCCTGGGAAGTTAACAGACGTGCTTTACTGTCTTTTGTTACGTTTCCCAAATTTCCGAAAATATATTTTGTAATTAAAAAATTTATCTTACGTGAACGAATTCATGTATAATTAAATCACATGGTCCGATTGATCCATGGCCTTAAAAAATTATATTGACTATAGCAATTAAGTTTTTTCAAATCAAAATTCAGGATTTAGTTGATATTACGGAATATTAAAGTAGCGATGCGCTTGCGTCTGTAACTTTCAGAGCTGTATTTTTTAGGTGTTCAATAAAAACATTCCTAATGTAATAAAGATAAACTTGAAAGTAGAAAATCTACTCCAAAAATAATATTTGAGCGTCAAAAATTAATTTGGTAGATTTTTATATCTTGAATAGTTATTATTTTTAATTCTTCAAGGATGAAAAATGAAAGGAAACTCTTAATGAAAATGTAGGTTACGTCACTGGAATTCTCCTATTCTTGTGTACGTTTGAATGCATTGGTGTACTTTGCAATCCGTTGACAGCCGCACGCGGGCAAACGCGAGTAGGTGTTATAAGTGACTCAGTTTTGGTTTCTTTTTGTAATAAATGTCTAGAAGTGAAGCTCGAAGCGTCTGAAAACCATGGCAGCAGAAGAGGGTGTCGGCATCGGAGATTTCGTCCTCCTGGATGAGATTACCCTCGAGAAAGTTGTCGAAAACTTGAGGGTCAGGTAATCAAGTAGTTCTCACGCAGATTGTGCAATAATAACATAAAAACATTATAACATTAATATACATAATGATCCAGTTTTAATGCTTTTTACATTTGCTGATACTGATAAAAACGTTTTTGATTGTCGCCATAGATTTTTACGATTGATATAAGACGTACAGATATGACAATGAACCACCTGTTCGTTTTGTCGATTGTCTAGAGGGCGTGGTTTAATTTTTGTATACTTTATTTACGAGTCGAACTTGACCTAAAAATAATATTCAAACGATAGCGAGCGAGTGTTTGACAGAAGAGCTTTTTTGTAATGGCGTTTTCGACGTTTTTTATTGTTCAAGAGTTTTTTGGCGATGACAAAATCAAAGTAAAGAGTTAATTCAAACCGACATGCGCAATGTGAATGGCATTTCACTGACGCGTGACTCATTTTGAATTTATTGCTTATCACAGAGACCATATCTTACTCAAAGATCTTACTTTTTATTCAGAAAACTGGTTAAATACGATATTTTTTTAGAAAGCACTCTTATCTATTAGAAATCGATAGTTTAAAAAATATTGCATTAATGATTGTATAGATACGCACTTTCTTTAATCTTAATCCCTGTATTAAAATTTACCATTTGTAGGAAAGTGTTTAAAATGCAGAGTATTTTATTTAAGGTTGGATTTATGATTTTGAGAGACGTTTTATTGACATAAACAACCAAAAAAATATATTTTTAATAAAAACAATCTATACCTCTATATCTATATCTATATATATATATATATTTGCATTTATTACATTATAGGATTGATATTCTTTCATTTCTTAATCGTCTGTGCAGCAAAAATATCAATATATTTTTTATTTTATTCTATTTACACCCTTTGTTATTTTATCATTATATATATATTATTTATTTTTATACTCTTTCTATTTTCCCAGTAAATATTTTTAATAGGTTTTAAGTCAAGGCTATACGCCAATCGACAATGTTCAATCTTAGGCTCTTGAACGGTATCATTTATCGATTTCAGGTGGAAAAATATAACAATTTAAAACTGCATTGGGGATATAATGAAGGATTTATCAAATAATTTTCCTGAAATTTATTAGATTAAGTGTTACAAAAAAATATCGATTTTAGGATTGATACATGCATTATTACATTTTACTAAGCTATGCTTTAGTTGCGTTTATAATTAGTTTTGCCATTCCAGATTCAATGGTGGCAAAATTTATACCTACATTGGGGAGGTTTGTGTAAGCGTTAATCCTTACAGAAGCTCTAATATCTACAATGGAGATTACGTCAACAAATATAAAGGTGGAGTAAATATTTTTCATAAATCTAAAAATAATTCATTTTTGAAGACAAGAAAAATCTGCATGACCGTATAAATGGAATTATAATTATTGCCTTTTAGTTATTTGTGTATAATTATAGTATGTGATTCGAACGTAACATGACACACGTATTGTAACATGTCGAATACATTATTCAATCAGTATCAATAAATTAAAGTGATTCATGAATAGTTTTGATTTAACATTTTTTGGGAAGGCTATAAAGCTATATATACTAGATGAGATCACTAAATACACTGCCTCATTGTCTTACTTTACAAAAAGTGAGTCATAGAATAATATAATGTTTTTAAAATAATGTCAAGAAGCATGCACTTTCTTGCTTCATAATGATCTCTAATTCTATCCATGATTTCTTATTTAACAAACATCATTATATTGTCCTAATTTTGTTAAAAGTTAACATTAAAGATCTACAGCATTTAAAATAATTTGTTTTAAATCAATTACAAAAATTTAACTATTTAAAATATTCTGGGAAACTTTATGAACTTCAAAATGTAATTTCGTCTACTTATTTTATGATGGTATTTTCAAACATTTGTTTTCTACTTTTATTTACAGGAAGGGAATTATTTGAGAATCCACCTCACATTTTCGCGATCGCGGATGCCGTTCACAGAGAAATGAAACAACAGGGTCGTGATACTTGCATAGTAATTAGCGGAGAGTCAGGTTCTGGTAAGACTGAGGCCAGCAAAATTATCATGAAATATATTGCTGCAGTTACAAATGTTGGTGGCCAGCAAGAAATTGAAAGGTAAAGAGTCTCTAAAAAAATAATAAGTTTGATGTATATATCTCTTCATTTCAATTTACTTAATAATATTCACATAATTTCAGGGTGAAAAATATTCTTATCCAATCCAATTCTATTCTTGAAGCTTTTGGCAACGCAAAAACAAACAGAAATGATAATTCATCCCGATTTGGAAAATACATGGATATCAATTTTGACTTCAAAGGCGATCCAGTTGGAGGTGACGTTACAAATTATCTTCTTGAAAAATCTAGAGTAGTTTATCAGCAAAAAGGAGAGCGGAATTTCCACTGTTTTTATCAGGTATACATAAGAAAATCTTATCAAGATCTGGGAATTTTCGATTGATTTAATTCATACACTTGTAACTATAAATTATTTGATTTAATCTCACTTTCTCATTCCCCATAATATTATTACTGGCTGTCTATTAAATTATTAAGAGAACATTTTTTGTTTGCCCTTTTCAGTTACTCAATGGATGCAGTGAAAGTGAACTGAGATCGCTACAAATACAACGAAACTCAAGTGCCTATAATTATTTAAGCCAAGGTGACGATAACAATAACGTTAAAGCCACAACAGTAGATAAATCTGACTACAAAATTGTTACAAATGCTATGACCACCTTGGGATTTTCCCAGAACGAAGTGCAAACAATTTGGAGCGTTATAGCGGGTGTATTACATCTGGTAAGTATTAGTTTTACACATTTTGGTCAGTAAAATATTATATTATTTTTCAGATATATAATTTTCAATAATTGCTTCCAGGGAAATATTACATTTAACCTCAACGAGGACGTAGTCGTAATTGGCAATAAAAATGCCTTAAACATTGCGGCCCATTTACTATCAATTAATTCAGACGACCTGAATACTGCCTTATCGCAAAGAGTGATTGCAGCTGGTGGAGAAGTTATGCAAAAAACGCATACTTTAGTTGAAGCTGAATATGGTAGAGATGCTTTAGCCAAGGTTAGCCGTTTAGGACATTTAATTCAGATCATAATTTTATTAATTTCTCATATTTATATAGTGAAACCAAAATTATGAAAATTCCAGGCCATCTATGAGAGACTTTTTACTTGGATTGTGCAACGCATTAATGAAACGATTAATGTAAATACTTCTGGTGTTTACAAAAGATACAGAACAGTAATTGGTGTTCTGGACATTTATGGTTTTGAAATTTTCGACGCCAATAGTTTCGAACAGTTCTGCATTAATTACTGCAATGAAAAACTGCAACAGCTTTTCATTGGTAAGTAGTAGTGACAATTCTTCGAAACATAATTTGTATAGAATTTATTAATATTATACAAAATCCTTTTCCTTAGAACTGGTCTTGAAACAAGAACAGGAAGAATATAGGAAAGAGGGGATTGCTTGGGAGAATATTGAGTATTTCAACAATCAAGTGATCTGTGACTTAGTGGAACAATCTCATAAAGGAATGTTAGCGATCATGGATGAAGCTTGCTTGAACGTTGGAAAAGTGACAGATGAGGTGAAAAATTATGAGCAACAAATATTTTTTATCAACACGTCAATATTTTTAATAAATATTTTTTAAAGATGCTTTTAGAAGCGATGGACCAGAAATTAGTGGGTCACAAACACTATACTTCTCGTCAACTGAGGCCTATGGACAAGGAATTAAAGCATAAAGTTCAGTTTCGAATAAAGCATTATGCTGGAGATGTTGTCTATGGAATTAACGGGTTCTTGGATAAGAACAAAGATACTCTTTTCCAGGACTTTAAACGTTTATTGTTCAAAAGTAAAAATGTAGTAATCAGTTCTATGTGGCCTGAAGGTTCTCAAGATATTACGAAGGTGAATTTTAAAATTATATCAACTATTTTGTCTTATTATTGCAAAAGTAGCTAGAATATAATTTAATTTTCAGACAACAAAAAGGCCTCTTACAGCTGGAACACTCTTCAAAAACTCTATGGTTGCTTTGATAAAGAATTTAACTAGTAAGGAGCCATATTACGTGAGATGTATTAAACCAAACGAAGTAAAATCTCCTGTCGTTTTTGATGATGAGCGAGTAAGTCATCAAGTACGGTATTTAGGTCTTGTCGAGAATATTCTAGTCAGACGAGCTGGTTTCGTCTACAGGCAGCGTTATGATAAATTTTTGAAAAGGTTTGTAAACAAATATTAACTAGGTAACTTTTCACTTTTTTACGATGGTTTATTAAAATTTGTCGTCTTTATTTGTTTATTAATCCATTTTATTAATATAGGTATAAAATGAATTCGCAATACACTTGGCCAAACTTCAGAGGAGGCAGTGATAAAGACGGGGTTCGAACTCTAATAGAAGAGAAAGGATTCCAAGATGACGTTCAATACGGACACACCAAAATATTTATTCGTTCTCCTCGAACGTTGTTTGCTCTTGAAAAGGTAAGGTTCCTTAGTTTTGAATTACTTATCCTCAACCAAAAGAAAAATACAAATTGAAAATGGTTTTGTTTTCAGACTCGCAGTGATCTTATCCCAGGAATTGTGATTTTATTGCAAAAGCAATGGCGAGGTTACTTGGGTCGCAAACGCTACAAGAAAATGAAGGCAGCTCTTACTATTATGGAACACTATCGTCATTATAAATTATACGTTTACGTTAGTGAACTGGCAAAGACTTTTAAAAACGCAAAATCGATGAGTGATTATGGTAAGGATCTGCTTTGGCCACGAGAAACTTTTGCTGTCCGTAAAAGTGTTCCACTTTTGAGAAAGATCTTTGCGAAGTGGCGAGCCTGGATGATTTTAAGAAATATTCCAAGAGAAGAATGGCCACAACTCAGGATAAAAGTGCGCACTTTAGTTTCAAATTCTCAAATTAGATTTTTTTTTTTATCAATCAATAATCTAAATTCTTCCATTAGATGTCAGCGGGAGCAGTGTTATGCAAAAAACGCGCTTATTGGGGACAAGATCGAACCTGGGAAGGCAACTACTTGTCACAATTTCGAGAAAACGCCAACAGGAATATTTTTAACTCTTCAGTTAACAATTTGAGGAACACTGACCACTTTAAATCTATTTTGTTCAGCGCTTTCGTTAAAAAGACGAACAAGTTGGTACCACTTTTTTTTTTAAATGTTTATAAAATTTGAAATGACATGAATTATGTGTATTTAGAAACTCTTAGAAATGTATCATTTCTTTTATATAACTATATTTATAGAAACAAATACTTTTATTGATACCTTCTTCTATTCAGGCATAATAAGCAGGCTGATCGTGTTCTATTGGTTACCGAGCAAGCTGTGTACAAATTAGACTGTACAAAGTTCAAAAATATGAAAAAAAGAATGCCTATAGCTGAAATTACTGGACTAAGTGTATCCCCAGGAAGGGATCAGCTCATCACCATTCATTCTAACCATGGAAATGATTTTATCGCTTCTATAATTTCGAAAGAAGATCGAGTCGGAGAAATCGTCGGCATTTTGAGCAATGCATACTTTCAGTAAGCTTACAATTCTACGCATAATAAAAATTCTATGAATAATAGAAATGTCAAAGATTTATAAATTTGAAAACTCAAAAAATAATACTCAACACTGGCTAAACATGGGATTTAGAAAGTTAAACATGTAATTGTTATTCTGATAAACAATTCTCAAAAGAATAAAAATATGTAAACTTTCAAAATAGAAGTTTTAGCTCTGAACAAATCTTGAAAAGTTGGGTAATATATTTAAACATTCTTGGACACTTTGAGTTTTTAAATATTGTTAAATATTGAAAATTATATTTTTATAGGTTGCGGCGAAGTGATCTTCAAGTAACAGTAGACAACAAATTCAAATGTATGCTTGGAAACAAGAGCAAAGTATTACGTGTAGAAGTAATGCCAGAAGTAGTCGAGCCAACGTTCACAAAAAGCGGTGAAAACATCGTCTTTGCCATTCCTCCATCCATAGGAATAATCGATGTAGGTGCCAATAACGACAGAATAAGAATCAAAACGGCTAGCTAGTCTATGAATCTTAATCGAAAAAGTAAAACAAATATAAAGTATCCTATTTGATACGTACATTTTCTTTTTGACATACCTACATTTTTGTGAATTTATGATATACATAATGTACAACTGCGTCTACAATTTTTGACTGGCGAGAGACAGTGTTTATGAATATTATAATATTAATAGTTAAAATATTAAAGTCTTTAATTTTTTACAATAACTTTGCGCTCAAATCTCAAATTGTCAAATCGTCTTCAGAATTTAAACGGAACTGGTTTCATGATTAGTGATGTTTAAAACTATTTTGTTTTGTGAATAAGCATCTAATTATGGAATGCGATAAAAGTCGAAATATCATACAAGATATTTTGTATCAGCCTAAATTGACGAGGTTGGACGATAACTATCAAAGTTGTAAGCAGAGAATTAAATATATTGTTGATGCTTCCATTAATTATTGTACACTATTTTACAGCTTTTGAAATAAAGTTGTCTCAGTCATTTCTTAGAAGCTCATTTTTTGTTGAGAACTTTACTTTTATTTCAGAGGGTAATTATTTTTTAAAACGCAAATAAATTATGACTGAAACCACTTTTGTCTTAAACTAAAATTATTCCATCTTCGAAATGTGACTTTATCACAAAACGTGTAGAAGTAAAGTACTTAAGGAGGAATTCTGTTTACATATAAGATTTTATGTTTTTGTAATGGAGAATGTTTCGCCGAAGTGTTGATATTTGGTTTTATTTTTTTATTCTACCGAATTGTTGTACAGCATAATATTTGAAAATAGGGGTCTAAAGTGTGCTTCAAGTTATTTTAAATAATGTACTTACGACGATCAATTATTGAAAATTGAAGGTGTATATTCTTTCTCTAAATTTCTTTTGATAAGTATGTGTATCTATTTAACAAACGTGCCTGATTATAAAAAAAATGTAACTATTTTAACAGAGTTCCAGGGAAAATCCTCTGGAATCGTGCCATTTTTCAAAAGAAAGAAAATAAAAATATTTAACATAAAATGTCGAATTTTATTAGTCAGTAATCCCAAAGCTGGTGGAATTTTAATGTTCTTTATTGTTAAATGGAAATTTAATAATTATTTATACAAAAACGAGCAAGGTGTAAAGCTACAATTAATCGATTCGTTGATACATATATATGTAACCTAAATCTTTTGGAGGATTTTCAGCCACTGCGACCTGTAGAATAAAATGGAAGATAATTTATAAAATCCAAAATATTTTAACTAACATAAAATTAAGCTAGGGAACGTCACCCACCTTTTCGTCGTTGTAAATCACCCAGCGGCCTTCTTTCAATAAATGACAAACGTAATGTCCAACCATAGAAGAAGTCCCCATGTGGGAAATGAAACCAATTAATTTGAAACCTATTGAGAAATAGTTACAATTCACTAGATTGATTTCAGATGATTTAAGAATTTCCAATGAAAAAAAAAAGATTCTTAAAAGAAGTCTTCTTGTTTCGCACTTTAATTCGACGAAATTTTATTAGATTTTAAATTTTAAATGTACTTACGACTGCCACCATTTCGGTAAGTTGCTTCCTTCGGATCTATATCTGTTTCCATAGGTATATGACTATTTTCATCTGTATTACTTAAAATCCAATCAACTGCACGCTCTACATTATTTTCTACTAACTTTAAGGCATAGGTGGCTTGTTCTATGGTGAAACCCATAGTCATCACAGCTTCCAAACCTTCTTCACTGGGTACAAAACTATTTTGAGCTGGAAGGAAAAATAAAATATGGAGTTAAAATTGCAAATGCCAATTTTACTGTTTTTAAATATTAAAAAAATTATTTTGTTGGGTAAATTAAATTAATTTAATAATAAAAAACCACCTTTCTTTGACATGAGACCGGGTGGTACGAAGGGGTCAGAAAGATTATCATCGGCGATGTGCTGCATAACCCAGGATGCAGCTGCCTCAAGTCCTTGATTATCTGTAAAGAAAACCGCCCTTTTACAAGCTTCTAGAGGGAATCCCATTTCTGTTAATTGATTGATTATTGCAGGATCGAATGCAGGCTCTGGATGTTCATCATCATCCACTTCTGGTAAGGTTTCTTCTCCTGGTTGCAATCCTTTTCCTTGCAACCAACTTAAATCTAACAAATCTGGCATTTCTACTTCCACGTCTAATTTAATTGGAGTCCAATCTTCTTTCACAGTAAACTTTTTTAAGTGGATTAGCAAAAAATCTGGGAAAGTTGCCAATCTTGTAGTTCTGTAAATATGCAATTATAAACATCAAATAGAATTTTAAAAAAATAGAGAAATACAATACATTATGTATTTTAAAAATCCTACTTCGAAGCCGTTGTTTTCTCTTTCAAAGCCGTACTATAAAACTGTTCCACAGTCTCAGCTTTTCCAAATGCTTCCAAACACGAAGAAAGTTTTATTCGTGGTCTTACTGTCTCATTGTAATCCAATTTTTGGTTGTTTTTTTCTGCCTCGATTTTCTTAGTCTTAAAGGCGGCGACTTGCTCCTAAAATAATAAAAAATTGCATAATAAATTATAAATTGAAAAATCTTAAAATTATACAATGAACTAATTTTTACCTTGTTTATTGCTGCGTCTAAAGGCATTGGTAAAGGCAACAGATATTCTGGACGAGTCGTATACTGAACTTTCTTAGAGCAATCGCATTGATAACGTTCTTCTACTTTGAATTTAAAACAGTCTGCTGGATTTGGAACGTGACGACTGTTTTGCTGTTCGAAACATAATATTAGTAAAAATAATAAAATATAAATAAAAGAAATTATAGATTAAAAATATAAATTACTTCTAAAATATTGATTAAGTGAAGAAAGAATTCTTGAGCATCTTGTTGCCTATTCGAAGAAAAATCTTGGTGTCCACGTGCTATCAAGTTTTTAAACATTCTAGGCGGAATTCCTTGTCGTGATTCGTCTGCCTCTGACTTTGGCGGTTGAGAATATTTTCCAGAGAGTAGCCCTACGCCTAACTTCGCCCTATTAACATATTTAAATAATTTAATTTAATTTATTTTTTAAACTGTTAACTATTAAGGTGAGCTAATTAAAGTTAAACTTACATTTGAGTGTTAAAATCATTTGGTGGATCTTGTATACTCTGTTTAAATATTTCTTCTGATTTTATTACGAATCTGTAAAATGAAAGTTGTTTTAAAAATGAGTTTAAAAAGTATTTTCATTTGATTGAGATTGATTTTTATTAACTAACATATAGATTCATTTAAAAATAAAATGAAATAAAAAACCGAACGTACCGATCGATAAAATCAGGAATTACAAACATCGTTTGCATAACGCTATTAAGGTAGCAAGAATTGCCAAGATTGACGAGTCCAGTGTATCCAGGACCATAAACTTTAGAAGACGATTCTTGAAGTGCAACCCAGTCTCCGAATTTTTGGTTAAGGTCTAACTCGAGTTCAATCATTGATTTTTCAGTCTTTTCCATTTGAGTAATATTGATTCCCCAATGCGCCAAGTGATCTATAAGTTTAGGATCTAAGACCATATCGTCTTCATCGTAAGAGAAAACATCGCCTTTTCCATCTTTCGTAATTGTTCCTAGTTTAACAGCCAATGGATACCCCTTGGAACGATAATGTTCCACGGCGTGATCATTTCCTCCACTTCCATCGAAAAATTTACGACCACACAGTATTGAACCATCGGTTAAATTAAGCCAAAGGTTTTGGGTGAGGTCGCATTTCTCACATTTCCAACCACTTGGAGGAATTTTTTTACCATTTTCCAACTGCTGCAGATTATAAGCATGTCTGTAAAAACATCATTGTAAAAATTCTTATATCGGAAACTGAGGAAAGAAAATAAATTTAATTATCAATTTAAAAACTTACTTTGATACTACTTTGGCCTCACCATCCCAGGTTCCTGCCAATGCTTCCTTTTCTGCAATTTTGAGTGCAGATTCGGCTTCCAAAACAGCTTTAACTGACATTTGTACCAATATAGGTAATTTCTCATTAGGATATGGTATAGTCGTAAAATTTGGTAATATAACTATCTTGTACGTTTCTTCATAAGTATATTTTTGTTGGTCAGGATTGAATCCTCCGGGTGTTCCTATAGCCAATCGTGTGATTTTTTTCTCCGGCCCTTCGGTATTTTCAGTGGAAATCTATTAATACAACATTTTTTTCCATGAGTATAGAAAGGCTTAAAATGTTTAAAAGATGTCTTTCATATACTTTTGTATCTGGATTGTAGAAGTTAGTGACATGATTTTTTTATATAATAAATCTCTACATATACCTCTTTCCTAGTTTTCAAGATATGAAGAAAAACTCCATTTCCAGTCTGGCGAAAATATCTTTCTACGTGATCTTGGCCAAGACCAAAAAACGACGAGAGGCTTACATACAAGCCTGTAGGACTTTCCTATTAAAATCCACAGGTATTATTTGTTAGAATATAATTTTTAAATAAATTTATCGTATTAAGGTAGAAAACACTTACAGGAGTGTCGAAAGAATAAACACACTCATCTTTGTATATTCTGTCACCTCTTTCAGGTACTTTTATTTTCTTTAAGTGCGGCACTAATTCGTCCATGATTATGGTGGATTTCACTGTTTTATTATAGAAGGAAAGTAAAAATTGATGACAATTTTGAGAATCGCGAAATTGGTCTTTATAAAATCTAACCTAATACCGCCATACAACATGACACGACGGGACTCAAAACCATTCGGAATGCTGGTCGCTGAAAAAGACTAATTTCTAGCTAAGTTTTCTATTTGTTTTTGTAAAATTTCGCGGATTTAGATTGGCCACTGGAACTGTTTGTCTTTTTGTTTGTTTGTTTATTTATATTATTTCTCATGAGAATCTACCTTAGGGATTGTTGGACGTCCACGAATACGAACGTCAGACAAATGTGTGGTGGGGAGGTGACATTAAGGGTATGTCATTGACGTGACTTTATCCAATACTTTTTGTCCTTCTCATTTTTAAATTAATAACTCAAATGGATTTTTCATATCAGATAAACATAAAAGAAAGATCAAGGTATATTTATTTGCTATAAACAATCCATTTGAGTGATTAATTTAAGTATGAGAAGAACAAAAAGAATTGGCAATTGGCCATCTTACCGAAGAAAAAAATTACGTGAAAGTTGACTGCCGCCGGTGGCGGCGCTGACCGTTCATAGGCCCTAGATTCAAAAAAATGCATGGTAAAAAGCATAAATATTTAATTATCTCCTAATAAAAACTATTTTATCGCATTTTCTTATACATGACAATAATCTAATAAGATCTTCATATTTTTTACAAAGATTTATTCTCTTCGAAAAGGTTAAGAAATTCACTTTAGGCAAATATCTAATTTCCAAATTCTGGCGGGAATTGCATTATTTGTGTCATGTTCTTTATTTTATAATTGTTTTGAGTTGATTTGAATATGAATACTAATAATTAACATCGTTATTATAAAATTTTATTATTTTTCATATTATATAACATATTACAATAAATATAATATAGTATATACACTATATATTACTACTGTAATTGAATGAAACTTTTTTCAAAATATAAACATTACAAAAATACTGTTTGGAATTTGAACTGATAATTTGTTAATTTTATAATATGAAATAAATTATTAATCAATGAAATATATTAATAATATATTATTATTATTATATATTTTAAAGAATTTGAAAATCTTTCTGTGGAAAAAATGACGCTTTCGACTGCGCTGGGATTCGAGCCCAGGTCTTTCGATTGCCGGTCGACTGCTCTGACCACTGAGCTACACAGGCGGCCAACACCCCCTTCTCCACAGGAAGATCTCCTTATATCGCCTAGTGGCTCAGCCTTGCGGCTGTAAATGATTTCAAATTAATTAGTTGAGTTTGAAATTTTTGTCACTGCCTACATTATCGGAGGATCACTAGTCGCGTGTCAGATAGGATACGTTGTCGACAGGTGTCCTCGTAGACAATTTCAAACTCTTATATCACAAATAATGCAAATAAATTTAATATTTTAAAGAATTTGAAAATCTTTCTGTGGAAAAAATGACGCTTTCGACTGGGCTGGGATTCGAGCCCAGGTCTTTCGATTGCCGGTCGACTGCTCTGACCACTGAGCTACACAGGCGTCCGACATCCCCTTCTCCACAGGAAGATCTCCTTATATCGCCTAGTGGCTCAGCCTTGCGGCTGTAAATGATTTCAAATTAATTAGTTGAGTTTGAAATTTTTGTCACTGCCTACATTATCGGAGGATCACTAGTCGCGTGTCAGATAGGATACGTTGTCGACAGGTGTCCTCGTAGACAATTTCAAACTTCTTATATCACAAATAATGCAAATAAATTGAATATTTTACAGAATTTGAAAATCTTTCTGTGGAAAAAATGACGCTTTCGACTGCGCTGGGATTCGAGCCCAGGTCTTTCGATTGCCGGTCGACTGCTCTGACCACTGAGCTACACAGGCGTCCGACATCCCTTCTCCACAGGAAGATCTCCTTATATCGCCTAGTGGCTCAGCCTTGCGGCTGTAAATGATTTCAAATTAATTAGTTGAGTTTGAAATTTTTGTCACTGCCTACATTATCGGAGGATCACTAGTCGCGTGTCAGATAGGATACGTTGTCGACAGGTGTCCTCGTAGACAATTTCAAACTCTTATATCACAAATAATGCAAACAAATTTAATATTTTAAAGAATTTGAAAATCTTTCTGTGGAAAAAATGACGCTTTCGACTGCGCTGGGATTCGAGCCCAGGTCTTTCCATTGCCGGTCGACTGCTCTAACCACTAAGCTACACAGGTTTTTTTCCACAGAAAGATTTTCAAATTCTTTAAATATTGAATTTATTTGCATTATTTGCGATATAAGAGTTTGAAATTGTCTACGAGGACACCTGTCGACAACGTATCCTATCTGACACGCGACTAGTGATCCTCCGATAATGTAGGCAGTGACAAAAATTTCAAACTCAACTAATTAATTTGAAATCATTTACAGCCGCAAGGCTGAGCCACTAGGCGATATAAGGAGATCTTCCTGTGGAGAAGGGGATGTCGGACGCCTGTGTAGCTCAGTGGTCAGAGCAGTCGACCGGCAATCGAAAGACCTGGGCTCGAATCCCAGCGCAGTCGAAAGCGTCATTTTTTCCACAGAAAGATTTTCAAATTCTTTAAAATATTAAATTTGTTTGCATTATTTGTGATATAAGAGTTTGAAATTGTCTACGAGGACACCTGTCGACAACGTATCCTATCTGACACGCGACTAGTGATCCTCCGATAATGTAGGCAGTGACAAAAATTTCAAACTCAACTAATTAATTTTAAATTATTATTATATATTATAGTTCAAAGCAGTGAAATAGTTGAGGTCTCTCATAAGTGCTCTGAAAAAATTTCTTTATCTACAAATATACTTTACTTATTTTTCTATTTATATATATAATATATTTAATCAATTTTTTGTCATTTATTAATTTTTTTATTTACTTCTTTTTTATTTATCTGCGTTTTATTATTTTATTTTGACAGCGTAAAGCTACCATTCAGCCAGTTCGCTATGTAATATAACATATTACAGTAGTTCGGTAAATATTTATAGCTTCTCTAGGTTTTCTATTAAAATTATTGATATTCCAATGATTAGCAAAAGATAATAAACTAACAAATTAATAGATTTTAATTTTAATTTACTTACCTGTGACCTAAAAGCCGATCGTAAGCACTGGTTTTTAAAATTTTATCACATTGTAAACATTTTGCCACAATTTTATCAATTTCTTTTAAACACTTGAAATTCAATTCCGACCATGGGATTTTATTTGCGCATTTCATTCTTTTTCCTCCTTCAGATTTGCTCATTTTATATTTTGATTTTAATTTCGACACTTGCCGAATTCAGAGGAATGCAGATTTAAATTTTAACTATAATTAATTGCATAAACAAACACAACAAGAGAGATTATACAAACTCTTTTAAGGTTCGCTACCTTGAATATGTAATTAACTACAGTTTTCGACGTAAATTACGTGAATTACGTATATTACGTAATTTACATGGAAAGCCTCAAGTTCGCGTAATTTTGCAACCCTGCTGGAGGCCGCGAAATTTATTTACAATATTTTATTGGTCTATTCCGTTGATTAACAAATAGGATTTAAAAGAATGGACTAATCAATTTCTGTAAATGAATTTGCCAGCCATTGCCGGAGCTGCCGGAGAGATATAATGTGAATAATGTCATTTCCCGAATTTGGACAAATGCAGATCTAGGTCAACGTCACTCCGAGCAAACTACAGATAAAAGAAAGTTTCGCGCCAAACACAAGCACAAAGACGTTTCCCGGTTATTTTGAGTTGTTACGAAGATGTTATATTGCTAGTATTCTTGAAATCAAAACTAATAAAGTTCTGTGGATATTGTTGCTATTTGTATAAGATCATGAACGGTAAGAAATATATGGGGCCGCCGGCCAAAAAAGTAAAAACTGGGTAGGTACCTATTTGTTATTCAAATTTTTAAGATAGGTTAGGAAATCTAACCTTCAATATTTTGGACACTTCATTTTAAACTATATATATACATATTACTCTGTAAATAATAAACAAATAATTATAAATTGGAGTTTTAATTATAAATTCTTTAACTTTTTCTACTTGCAATATAAAGTTTCAACAAAAAATCAATGTTTTGAATTAAGTTCAAGTTCAAACAATTAACTTCTCTACTGTGTTACTTTACTTTGTATTAACTTGTAAGTTAATACAAATTTTAATTAAATACCAATGGTTCATTGTATTCCTAAATTTATAAATTTTAGAGCTTGCAAAATTAAAAGTAAATTTACCAATAAGTCTAAATGAAACTATTATTTGTCAGAGATGATGATGATACTCCATCAACATTTGAGTCAGAATTGGCTTCCATGCTAGATTCAGTTGAGAACGAATTTGAAGAAACAGTTGTTGAGAAAGGAGAAGTAAGTTAATAATTATTTGTTACTAGCGTCATACTTCACTTAGGTTTTCATTTTCTAAATTAATCTAAATACTCATTAAATTGCAGAATATTTTTATAAAATTTTTCTGATATTAATATCTTGACTGTATTTTTAACTGTCGCTTAATTTGCATTCGAATCACGCGGTTCATTCTAACATACCAACATATATATTGTGTAGTGTTATATGCAAAAATAATCTTATTAAAAAATGTTTGAATCTGACTGAAATTATGAAAAAATCTGTTTCTTTAAAATTACCTATCTAAATTTTAATCTTGATAATGAACTGGTGTTTTCCGGAAAAGGTGAATTTTACTGTTCACTAAAATACTAAATACTTTAATGAAAATTAAATTTTCTAATAGAGGAGGTTAATTGTCAATATAATTTGCAAATAAAATAAACTATTGATATTTTTAAATAGATTTCATACAAGAAAACCTGATTTTCCTTGTAATTAATAGTTTTACAAAAAATTGCAATTCTGAATTGATTGCTGACGATATTTACAATAAAATGTTGCATTGCTTAAAAAAAATCAAGCAATCAAAGTTAAACATTTTACCGAAAATTTTTTGTTTTTCATAGGGGCCAGAACAAGAAAATACTTCTGCAAAATGGAGCAGACCTCCTCCTCCTAGCTTGAATCCATCAAAAGACACTTTATGTTTTCAACAAATAGATGTCGATCATTATACAGGTAGATATTTTAAAATATAATAACGGCAATAAAGGAAAAATGTTCATGAAGTATATTGTAATATTGCATTTTTGTTTTTATTTTTATTTTATTTTTGTTCTAGATTCTCCGATAGCTGGCATGCCAGGAAGTACAGTTGGTCCTGTTCCAGTGATGAGATTATATGGAGTTACTGAAGAAGGCAATTCAGTATGCTGTCATGTTCATGGATTTTGTTCATACTTTTTCGTTACTGCTCCACCTAAATTTACAGATCAGCACTGCAGGCCGTTTATGGTATAGAAACGATCAAATAAAGCACTTACGATATACAATAAAAAATTGCGATAATGAGTCTTATAATTTTTGTGAATAGGAATCCCTTAACAAATCTGTTAAAAAGGATATGAGGTCAAACAATGACAACGTTCAAGATGCTATTTTGGCAGTAGAACTAGTTCAAAAACAAAGTGTTTATGGATACACAGGAGAAGAAAAATCACCATTTCTTAAAATTACTGTGGCTTTGCCAAAGTTGATAGCGCCCTGTAAAAGATTGTTAGAAACCGAAGTTGTTTATTCTGCTTTTAATCACACCTACCAGGCTTTTGAAAGCAATATCGATTTCGATATTAGGTGAGTCTTAAAAAATAATTTTTTTCATATTTTGATTACTGCATAAAATATTTAATTTGTAACTTTTAAATTTTCTACTACTGTAAAACAAAAATATTATATTTTAGGTTTATGGTCGATACTCACATGGTTGGATGCTCATGGATCGAATTAAAACCTGGAAAATGGAAGTTACGTGGTCATTTCAATCACTATTTGTCTATCACTTCAAGATGTCAGTTAGAGGTTGATGTAGCTTGGGATGCACTTGTAGCACACGCACCTGAAGGTGAATGGTCTAAGGTTGCACCTTTTAGAATCCTCAGTTTCGATATCGAATGTGCTGGCCGCAAAGGTAGATTTTTAAATGGAAAGATTTGCCTAAATGATTTTAAAATGTCTTACGAAAGACCCTTTTTCCATTTTCAGGAATTTTCCCCGAGCCGAACCATGATCCTGTAATCCAAATTGCAAATATGGTGATCAAACAAGGTGAAAATGAACCTTTTTTACGAAATATTTTCACTCTAGACACCTGTGCACCTATCGTCGGATGTCAGGTCCTCAGTTACCAAACCGAACAAGAAATGCTGCAGGTAAAACTGAATAACAATGAGGTAATTTAACTGGACAATTGAATTTAACTTAACTTGCTTAATTTGTTGTAGAAATGGTCAGAATTTATCAGGCAATTGGACCCAGACATTTTCACTGGTTACAACATAAATAATTTCGATTTTCCTTACTTAATTAACCGAGCCCAGTACTTGAAAGTAAAAGACTTCAATTTTCTGGGAAGAATAAAGAATATTAAATCAGTTATCAGAAATCAAGTGCTTCAAAGCAAGCAAATGGGACGCCGAGAGAATAAGCACGTCAACTTTGAAGGAAGAGTACCTTTCGATTTATTATTGGTAACTGTTTTTAACATTTCATTCAATAATTATAAAAAGGAAAAAAAATAAAAAGCAATAACATTTTTCACATATAATAATAGGTCTTGGTGCGCGACTATAAATTGAGATCCTATTCGTTGAATGCGGTAAGTTACCACTTTCTGCAGGAACAGAAAGAAGACGTACACCACAGTATTATTACAGATTTACAAAAAGGAACTGCACAGACTCGTCGTCGACTGGCTGTATATTGTCTGAAAGATGCGTATTTGCCTCTTAGACTATTAGATAAATTGATGTGCATTATTATATACATGGAGATGGCACGAGTGACTGGAGTCTCTTTGTCTACTCTATTGACAAGAGGTCAACAAATTAAAGTAGTTTCTCAACTTTTAAGAAAAGTAAATTAATATTTCTTGGTAATTTAAATAAGATAGTTGATAGAATATATGGCATGATACGGAGAAACTGACCTAATTTCCCCCAAAATCGATTATGGGATTTTGAACGTTTCTGATACTTGAGGACATGCTCTATCGAATGAGTCACGTCTCAGGTCTCCAAAAAATTTATTTTTTAGCGAAAGTGACGTTTGAAAGTAAGACTGCTTCGAAAAGGCAAAATATTACCTGCAAGTCGAGACTCCGTTTAGTTCCCCCTCTACTTAGAAGCATCCTGTGGTCTGACAGCAAGACCCTGAGTTTAAACGGAGAAGAAGGTACGGAATTATTCTCAGTGCAGAGAATAGACAACGGAGGGTAATTACGGCTACCTGCTCAAACTTTTGAAAAAAGATTTTTTTCTTTTCCTGCGTTTCCTCCGGTATTTCGTGAGGGGCTGCTAGGTCGGTTTCATTGTACCGCGCCACATACTATTCCTTACTAATATCATTTTCCCATATTTTTTAGACTAAAGAGCAAGGATATCTTATACCAACTCATCAGGGGCAAGGATCAGACGAACAATTTGAAGGAGCAACTGTTATCGAGCCAAAACGCGGATATTACAACGACCCGATCGCGACTTTAGATTTTAGTTCTCTATATCCAAGTATTATTATGGCTCACAATTTGTGTTATACGACATTGCTAACTTCTAGTTCACAACATAAGTTACAACTGCCTGATGGTCGAGTTACCAAAACTCCTCATAACTCTATGTTCGTAAAGTCCTCCGTAAGAAAAGGAATTCTTCCAGAGATTTTGGAAAATTTATTAACTGCGAGAAAAGTGGCAAAAGCAGAGTTGAAAAAAGAAGAAGATCCTTTAAAAAAGAAAGTTCTGGACGGAAGACAATATGCTTTGAAAGTATCTGCAAATTCTGTCTACGGGTTCACGGGGGCGCAATTGGGGAAACTACCATGCTTAGAAATATCAGCTGTGAGAATATCTCTCTTATAAAATTTAAAAAATTATAAATTTTTGAATTGCATTGTTCAAATCATAAACCAATTTTTACTTTTAGAGCGTGACTGCTTATGGACGGATGATGATCGAACGCACAAAGCAGGAAGTAGAAGAGCATTACTGCCAAAAGAACGGATATAAGCACGATGCTAACGTCATCTATGGAGACACTGATTCCGTGATGGTCAAGTTTGGCGTCAAGGATATTCGAGAAGCAATGGAACTTGGAAAAGAAGCTGCTGAATATGTTTCTTCAAAATTCATTAAACCAATTAAATTAGAATTCGAAAAGGTCTATTATCCTTATCTTTTGATTAATAAAAAACGTTACGCTGGTCTTTATTTTACAACGCCAGAAAAATACGATAAAATGGATTGCAAGGGATTGGAAACTGTTCGGAGAGATAATTGTCCATTGGTAGCGAATATGATGAATACCTGCTTGCAAAAGCTCCTTATCGACAGGTATAATTAATTGCTTTTTAATACTTGAAAATTTAAAGTAATTAATCTGTATAATTTGTTTCTATTTTATAGAAATCCAGATGATGCAGTAGACTACGCAAAACAAGTAATCAGTGATCTCCTCTGTAATAGAATTGATATATCTCAGCTTGTGATTACGAAGGAATTAACAAAAACTGACTACACAGCGAAACAAGCTCATGTTGAGTTGGCAGCAAAAATGAAGAAACGAGACGCTGGAACATCCCCAAAGCTTGGAGATCGAGTCCCTTACGTTTTTATAAACGGACCCAAGGGAACTCCTGCTTATCAGAAAGCAGAAGATCCTATTTACGTTTTAGAGAATAACATTCCCATTGACACAAATTACTATTTACAGAATCAATTGTCGAAGCCCCTAGTGCGAATTTTCGAACCGATTCTTGGAGACAAGGCAGAATCTCTTCTCCTGAAGGGTGAACACACTCGAACGAAGACTATCGCTACATCTCGAGTTGGAGCTCTGATTGCTTTCACCAAGAAAAAAGAAACCTGTATTGGCTGCAAAGCAGTTTTAACACCAGATAGGGAAAAGCTAGCCCTTTGTAAATTCTGCGAAGAAAAACAAGGGGAATTCTTCGTAAAGGAAATCGCTGCAGGCAGGAAGCTTGAGGAGAAATTTTGTAGGCTGTGGACTGAATGCCAAAGATGCCAAGGAAGTCTTCATCAGGAAGTCCTATGCACTAGGTTATTATATTTTTGATGGTAATAATTTGATGTAATTTTAGATATCTTTAAAAATAATTTTCGTTGGTATTTTCAGTCGTGATTGTCCTATTTTTTACATGAGGAAGAAAGTGCAAATGGATTTAGACACACAAATGAAGAGAATTGACCGATTCGGTGTTCCCGATTGGTAATTGCATAAGAAAATCAAGTAATTGAATTTTAAATTGTGAACGGTATATTTATGTTAGTTTTTATTTATTTTACTTTTCGACATTTGCAGGTGTATATATTTGTAATTTTCATGCCCATTTATACGCATTCAATCATAAATACAAAATTTAGATTTTTAATTATAATTTCTACTGTCTTCTAGTACTTTTTAAATTTTGAGCAAGATTCATTCCTCTTGATATAGCAATCGGCACAAAAATGAAAGTTACGTGTAGCTATTAAGGGCATGTAATACTTAGGAGATTAGCAAATTTGATTGATTTTAGGTCTCTACATGTTTGTATCACATGCCCTTAACCGCGCAACATTCATGATGTTGGTGAGATAAGCAGAATAGAGGATCATTAAAACCCGAAGAGTTTAGAGCGAGATTCTACTGTATAACATTGAATAAAAATGAATTTTCCGTAAAAAATATATTTTAATTTTGAATTTAGTTTCGGTTTTCAAACACTAATATATATCTAAATGCAAAAAGTAAAATATGTTATATCATTCGAAACTAAATACACACCGTAGTTCGTTCTAACAAAATTAAAACAAAAAAGTTTATGACTTATTTAATAATAGTATTATTCTGTTTTATGAATACATGACATTAAATTCGAAACGAGGTAACAAATTTCGTACAATAGTAAATGGAATTATTTCGCTGTGGTGAACTTCGAAAGTCCTTCAAGCAAACTAATATACGCTGTGTGTTCGTAAGATGTGCTCAGCTCCATTATTTTTTCAGCTAATTCATTAGAGATTCCCTTCTCTTCAAGATAATTCATTAGAAGATCATAGAGGTACTACGAAAAGATTAGATTTTAGATTCATTTAACATATTCAAGTTTTTATACGTGTGATTTATTAATTGTAAGTTATACTCACGCCATCGATAATTTCTCCACTGACGGCGTAAACTTTGTCGGAATACTCGCCTTCATAAAGCGTTATTTCGTCAATTCCGAAAATATCATCTGGAAATTAGTAATAATATTCCTTAGAATGTTTCTTTTTTCATGTGAATTTCGATTCTTTAAGTTATGTTTGAGAATGTCGCATTTCTAAAACATACTTTGATTTAAAAAATCAAAGCACACTTCTTTTAGTAATACTTTTTTTTTCCAAAGATTAATTATCAGTTTGACAAAAATAAAAACATGCCAACTGTACTCAACACTTTGGATAATCAAGTGAAAATTGATTATTTCAATAAAGCTTAATTTCATACTGTAGTTATCATCTGCTCCTGATGCTCCAGGTTCGCTATTATAAGAACAAGTGAATGATAATGTTTGGTTTCCTCTGACGATGTCTATTTCGAAATTTGGTTTGCTCTTCATTTCTCCAATATCAGGTTTATCATCTTGAGGGTCAATTTCAGGCTCACCAGAATCTGCGTCGACTGTGTGATTGATATTAAAAGAAATTGTGATGCTGTAAAAAGTAAATTATTATTTGTGTACTTACAAATTAACACACAAAATAATTTTCAGACAAACTGTAAAAACAAGATTTCAGAAAAGGTAATAAAACTTACGTTTCGTTATTATCTTTTTTAACAAGACTGACTTCAGCTCCATCGAGCGATACTTTAAATCCATCAAGTTCTGTGGGAATTGTCTTTAACTTTTGTGCTTTCTTCTCTGCTACGATTTCTTCTGCGAGAAATTCCACTAATTCTTTCTCAGCTACAATGAGGATTGAATATTTGGATACATTTTTTTTAACTTGTAGAATTAAAATGCTTTAAATTCAATTTTACTTACGTATCATCCGTAATAAAAAAAAATTATCAATTACAGTTTACATTAATTTACAATATCATGACTAGATTTAGTTTCCTACGTTGAGAATGGATGCTAAAAAATACGACAAAATTACCTATATACACGGTCTAAAACAAGAAAAAAAACTTTTCGCATATAGTAAAATTAGTAGTCTTTAAAGACAATCAATAAAAAATATAGATTTACCTTTCGTGTGTGCTGCTCGGCAACCTCCGCATTCACAAAATTCATTGTGAACTTTTGTAACTCGTGCTGTTAGGCTAGGAGCATTATGCTCAGGTCGACTGCACATGTTCCACAGCATTCGACTTATTTGACTATTGGTTTTTGTGGCATTAATTGTTGGCGACACAACATTTTTCAATGCTGTAACTCTTAATACGTTTCTTACTATTCCGTTCATTGTTGTAAAATATTGTTTTATATTATCAACGTTTAAATAATCAAGCACAACGTAAAAATCGTCGACCGGCGTACAGGCTTCGCATTCCACGATCTAAAAAAGACAGCAAGAATGGGAAAATCGGAAGTGTTGCGAAATTCGCCATTTGCTTTTGACTAACGTAGTTTCCGTTTTGAATGCTTTTTATTCGATAAAGAAAATATTTAAATTAAATTGGGAAAATTTTCATAACATTTTTGGACAAATTTAGTTTTTTGACTATAAATAATTAGGCATTTTCACTTCATTAACAGATAACTTTACTTCGTCGAACACTGAGGGAATTTCTTCTATTGGAAATGTCTGAGAAGGGATCTCATTTTCAAATTTCCGCAGTAAAAAAGCATTTTTTAAAAGAACTGTATTGGTGAAAACATGTTTTATTATGCAAAAAGAATTAAACTGAATAATTAAACTCAGAATAAAAAATTTGGTAAAATTAGTCTGATTTATTTTGTATAATAAAACATAAATGGTGCATTTATACCTCTGTCTGCTTGACCGGTACGGACAGAAAATACATATGGTCTGTCTTTTTTGCTCTTATGTATTTTCTGTCCGTAACGGTCAGGCAGACAGAGGTATAAATGCCCTAGTGAAAATAAACAGCCGTTTTTATGACCGTTGTAATGGCATTTTTTATGGACGTTAAAACGGCCCTCAAATTGAAACCGTTTTGATGGCCATTAAAACGGCCGTTTTTATGACCGTTGTAATGGCATTTTTGATGGCCGTTAAAACGGCCCTTAAATTGAAAACGTTTTGATGGCCATTAAAACGGCCGTTTTTCTTCGGCAGCAGAATTTTTTCATTTATTATATTTATGATAGTTCCTGTGCCCCTGGCCTAGCGCAGATCGGGGAGTATTAAACTCGTCATAAAACACCTAGCCAGACCAGAGCCAAGCGACCCATTTAGATTACTACTCTGCTCTTCATTTGCCCGGTCAGGGAAATCCGGATGTGTGGTATGGCCCTAGCCAGGCTGAGTGTTTCATGACGAGTCTCGGCCAATTTAGCGAATTTGTGCACAGCATTCGGATATTGAGCTTTGAACATTAGCAATCGTGTTCGATTAAACTGTTATTACAACCATTTATGAATTACTTATGGGAGAAAAATAGAAACTTTGCAGGCCAGGGGCACAGGAACTATCATAAATATAATAAATGAAAAAAATCTGCTGCCGAAGAGAAACGTCCGTTTCAATGGCCATAAAAAATGCCATTACAACGCTCATAAAAACGGCCGTTTATTTTCACTAGGGTGCACCATAACTAGTACAATTTTTTCAAGAAATGCTTCTTTATTGCAAAAATTTAAAAATAAGATTCCTTCCTGTACATTCTTTCTTTCTTTCTTTGTCACTCCCAATTGAAAGCAGGGAGGAAAAGTGATAGCCTAGGTCATCCCTGTACATTCACGATGAAAGCAATAGACCTTTTCATCTTGAATAGGAAGTCGATGTGCGCAAACGCGGCTGCCATGGCACTTCCCGCGAAATTCATAAATTAGGTCATATTTTGGATATCGACATGTGTGCTGCAAGTGTACCTTATTCAAAAATAAATTTAAAGGAGAAAGATGTACCGGGTGCAATATTGCCACATAGAAAAGTGGAAAGCAACAGCAGTGAACAACTTCGAAGGTGGCTGAGTTGTCGAAAACAACTGACTACAGGAAGAAAACACGATTTAATTGCAAGGTGAGAGGTTATGCTTTCATGATGCGTGATGTATGCTTTCTCATGTAAATATTCTATGAAAAATAATGTAATAATATAAAAAGTTTAAAAATCAGATTAGCACTTGTTGTTTTAATGATAAAAAGTAGTATATTTGAACTAATATCTACTTTTTTTATGAAAATGGTGAAGTATTTAATTGTTAATTAGAAGGCGTTAGGTGATGTGGAAATTTATATTTAATGACCCTATTGAAAAATCCTATGTAGGATACCACATAAGAACTTACATAAGATCCTATGTATTTTAAAGTAATAATTTTCAACTTTACATTCTAATTCAAAATTTTCTAAATAATCTGATCTATATTATTTTCTTTTTATAATAAAAAATATCGTTAAAATGTATTTAGTAACTCATTAATGAAATTCTGCTGCTAGCATCCTGATAGATCAGATTATTCAGAAAATTTTGAATTAGAATGTAAAGTCGAAAATTATTACTTTAAAATACATAGGATCTTATATAAGATCTTACACAGGATCTTATGTAAGATCCTATATGAGATCCTATGTGGTATCCTACATAGAAATTTTCAATAGGGGAGTTATAATAAAGAAAAAGTATTTGTTATAAAATTTTCTGAAGAAATATACTCTGTATATATATATGTAACGCTGCCTTTTCTCGAAGATAAATGTTCAAATAAAAAAATAATTATTTCGAAATAAATAATATTTGTACGTATTATTTCGTATTACTGCCTGTTGGTTTCGTTTTATTGTGCAAATTAATCGTTTAAAGAGAAAGAAGTTGATATATTTTTAATTTAATACAGATATTTTTACGAATGTGAGAAATAAGATAAAATGACAGTAACATAAAGAAGTTGATGACGAGACTTCGATTTTGGTTCGAGAATATGGCAACCTTAAATTATATTTTCACACAATTTGAAGTTAAGATATCAAGTTTGTAAATAATTTTTTTTTTTACTCACTTTTCTACTTAAACTTTATCAAATTATTTTTTAAATAATATTATAGCCAATTCGTAATGTACTTTGCACTGAAATGACCTAATATTCACCGGAACTTGAATTATTTGAGACGCATGCGCACCAAAAAATATTCAAGATGAAAAGGTCTATTCTTTCAGCAGGGTTGCGCACGTATCATACATTTTTTACGTCTCATACGTACGTAAAATACATTCGGAGTTTCAGGGTGTCATCCCATGTGGGCGTAAAATGCAAAGCAGAAAACGAACAGCCAATTACAAAAAAGCCATGGAGACTAGATATAAGGAAACCAATCTCTTATGGCCGTACTTCACAAAACACGAAATGAAGTTCTGCCAAGTACATAGTTACAAACCTTCCCGATGAGGGCATGTGTGTTCCCTGGGTGCAAAATGGCGACGCCCAATACTTGATGTCAAAGTATTTATCTTATATTTATTAGATTATTATAAACCGTGGATGCCGCCATTTTGCACCCAGGGAATACACGCGCCCTCATCGGGAAGTTTCCTATCTAAGTACTTGGCAGAACTTCATTTCGTGTTTTGTGAAGTACGGCCATAAGAGATTGGTCTCCTTATATCTAATCTCGATGAGAAAAGCTTTCGATAGACCTTTTTATCCTGAAAGGCGCTGGTGCGCATGTGCCGAAATTTGACGTCATTTCCGGATTTTTCGTCAGGTTTTGTATAGAAAAACGATATTTACTGTTATAAATTAATATACTAAACAAATAAAAAAGCATAAATATTAAGAGAACGAAAGAGGCGAAAATCTACAACAAATTGAAAAAAAATCCGGTGAAAAAACAGTAAAAAGTGCGGTTAAATCGTGAAATAGGTGCGAATGTTTACATCTGTCATCGATTGACCCCGTTGAACGCTGTTGACAAATGCATTTTTCGTCAAGCCTTGTATGCAGAAAAGATATTTAAAGTTATTTTGGAAAATAATCAATTCAATTTTTGTACTATATTAAAAATTTATTGAATACGATTAATTTTATAACCATAACATAAACATTTGAAACAGAACTTCTACCATAGTTTAAAATTAGCATGCGACACCACCGGCCGCAACATAAACCAATAATAATGTCCGACAGTGGTATACATTCATTAACGTTGACATATGGAAATTTAATATTATTCTGCCAATAAACTTAATAAAAGTGTTTTTAAAAGAGCATATATCTTGTGGCCTATCTATCTTAATTCATTCCTCTTGAGTTTTCAAAATGGAATTTTCACCTTAACAGCGAAAATCGGAGTGCAGAACAAAATGTTGTGTAAAAGGTTGTGACTCGAGAATGAACAAAAATAAGAACTTAAGTTTCCATGAAGTGCCAGAGAGTGGAATTAATATTGAAATCAAAAATTTGTTCGGAAGCCTTGAAATTGTCGACAAAAGAGCAGAGTGGCTTAGAAGATTAAAAATAAAAGATCAGAGCAAGCAAGTGGTAATTTGCTCAAAGCACTTCGGTCCAGATAATTATTGTTCAAATCGTTGATTTTTAGTGTGCCAGTAATTGTGTGTGGCCCTGACGTTAATGCACTTGTTTGAAGACAATGCGAACAACTCAATGCTTTCATTGCTTCTGCTAGTCACGCCACTCATTATAATTATGTCAGAATTCACCACTTTCTGACCTTCTATTAGGTTTCTTGAGGACGGTATGGCATTCGCAAATTCACACAGTGTATGTAGCTGCAGAGTTAACATTTTTTAAAAACTTAACCATTTTCATTATATGTTTTTTGTGAACTTATCCATATGCAGCTGTAGAAAAATGTATACCACTGTCGGCCATATTTGTTTCGCGACACGCGCGCCTCTTTCCCCGCGGTGGTAGTTTTCATTGCCATGTCAGTATCACACTGCAGCACCAGCGCCTTTCAGGATAAAAAGGTCTATTGCAAAGTTACGCGTAACTTGAGGTTTTCTATGTAAATTACATAAATTATGTAAAATACGTATAAAAATGTAGTTAATTACACGTTCAAGGTGGCGAACCTTAAAAGATTATATATAACCCCTCTTGTTGTGTTTGATTATGCGATTAATTATATTTGAAATTTGAACCTGCATTCTTCTTATTTGCTTAGGATCAGCTTTTAGGTGACAGGTAATTAAATAACAATGAAAATCTGTTTTATTTATTTATTATATTTTGATAATCACTGGAATATCAATAATTTTAATAGAGAACCTAGAGAAGATATAAATATTTACCGAACTACTGCAATATGTTATATTCAGGATAACGTAAATCTCTTTTCAGTAAATACTATAGTAATATATAGACTTAATAATTTATGTTAATGTTGTGATCAAATTGTTTTATAATTATTCTAACTTATTGTTTTCTTTATTTTAAGAAACGTCTGCAAAGTGGAATCGACTAAAAAATATAATTCTGGGAATGAGAATCATCCCATCTCAAGAGGACCTTACAGAAATAGATAATCCTTTCAAAAAACGTAAAGTAAAGCTTATAAGCTTTTCAATGATACTTTATTTACAGGAGAATAAAATTTTTTTGATAACTTTATTAATAATAATATTTTTATTTTTATTCTGAATATATTAAATTAATAATATTTAATAATTTCATATTCAAAAATTCAAACTCAAATTTTATTTTATTTATAAGCTTAATTTTTTAACATGTCAGTTATATTATAATTTGTGCAGAATTAAGAATATTTTATATTTCTTTTGTGAACCATCTTTACTATGAAATAATTTTAGCCACGGTAAATCCTTTTTAATTGACATGATATTGAAGTTTTATTTTATATCAGAATTAAACACAAGACTTACTTTATTGTTATTGTTTAACAGCACTATTTCTTCTGAAGAAATATTACTTTTATTGAGCACAAGACTAATACTTGAAGTACAAGTGCTATCTTGCCATTTGTCAATTTGCATCTGCTCATCTGCTAGCAAATCATTTTCAATGGCAATGCATCTTTTCCTGGGAAAAAGTAATTGTCGTTCATTGGCCTACCACCCTTACTGATGTATAAATTATAATTTTGACATTTATTAACGAAATGACAAGGTTCACGAACGATACTAAAAAATTGGGTTAGCTTGCGCGCCCATCAAAACTTTAAGTCTAGCATATACGTAAATTACGTGTAGAAAACCTCTATGTAATATACATAGTAAATTACATGTAGAAAACCATGTAAATTACGTTAGGTATTTTACCTTCGCAACCCTAATTCTTTTGGGATATGTTCAGGGTTGCGAAGGTAAAATACCTAACGTAATTTACATGGTTGTCTACACGTAATTTACTATGTATATTACGTGGAAGTTTTCTACGCGTAATTTACGTATATGCTAGACTCACAGTTTTGGCGGGTGTGCAAGCTAACCTAATTTTTGTGTATCGTTCGCGAATCTTGTCATTTCGTTGAGAAATGTCAAAATTATAATTTAAACATAAGTAAGGGTGGTAGGCCAATGCACGAAAATTACTTTTCTCCAAGAAAAGATGCATTGCCATTGAAAATGATTTGCTAGCAGACGAGCAGATGCATATTGACATAAGGCAAGATAGCACTTGCACTTTAAGTATGAGTCTTGTGCTAAAAAAAGCAATATTTCTTCAGAAGAAATAGTGCTGCTAAACAATAACACTAAAGTAAGTCTTGTGCTTAATGCTTATATGAAATAAAACTTCAATATCATTTCAATTAAAAAGAATTTACCGTCGCTAAAATTATTTAATAGTAAAGATGGTTCACAAAAGAAATAAAAAATGTTCTTAATTTTGCACAAATTATAATATAACTATTAAATTTACTTTATGTATTTTTAGTACTTTTTTTCAATGAACAATTTTTTTCTTGAGTTAGAAATCGAATGATATAGACTTTATAAAACTATTTTTCTTAATCTCAAGATTCAACTACTGACATGTCAAAAAATTAAGCTTATAAATAAAATAAAATTTGATTTTGAATTATTGAATATGAAATTATTAAATATTATTAATTTATTTTAAATTAATTAGTTGAGATTGAAATTTCTGCCACTGCCTACATTATCGGAGAATCACTAGTCGCGTATCAAATAGGATACGTTGCCAACAGGTGTCCTCGAAGACAATTTCAAACTCTTATGTCGCAAATAAATGCAAATAAAATTCAAATTTAAAGAATTTGTAATCTTTCTGTGGAATAAGGACGCTTTCGATTGCGCTGGGATTCGAGCCCAGGTCTAGCAGTCGACCAGCAATCGAAATACCTGGGCTCGAATCCCAGCGCTGTCGAAAGCGTTATTATTAAAGCTATCAATATTATTTTATTTTGCTGTAAATAAAGGATCACTGAAAAGCTTATAAGCTTTACTTTACGTTTTTTTAAAGAATTATCTATTTCCGTAAGGTCCTCTTGAGATAAATGATTGATATTCCCAGAATTGTATATTTTCGTCGATTTTACTTTACAGACGTTTCTTAACATAAATAAAACAATAATTTAGTATAAGTATAAAGCAAAGTGATCACAGCATTAACAAAGATTATAAAGTCTGTATATTACTATAATATTTATTGAAAAGAAATTTACGTTATCCTGAATATAACATATTACAGTAGTTCGGTAAATATTTATAACTTCTCTAGGTTTTCTATTAAAATTATTGATATTCCAGTAATTAGCAAAAGATAATAAACAAATAAATTAATAGATTTTAATTTTTATTTACTTACCTGTGACCTAAAAGCTGATCGTAAGCACTGCTTTTTAAAATTTGGTCACACTGTAAACATTTTGCCACAATTTTATCAGTTTTTTTTAAACATTTGAAATTAAATTCCAAACATGAGATTTTATTTACGCATTTCATTCTTTTTCCTCCTTCAGATTAGCTCCTTTTATATTTTGATTTTAATTTCGACACTTGCCGAATTAAGAGGAATGCAGATTTAAATTTCAATTATAATTAATTGCATAAACAAACGCAACAAGAGAGATTATATATACTCTTTTAAGGTTCGCTACCTTGAATATGTAATTAACTACAGTTTCGACGTAAATTACGTATTTTACGTAATTTACATGGAAAGCCTCAAGTTACGCGTAATTTTGCAACCCTGCTGATACATAAAAAGCATTTTACATTTGATACATATAATACGCATCATACAGTGTTTACGTATTAAACGTATTAAGGCCATGTTCTAGATGGGCCACGTGGCCAAGTAATCAATTTTTTTTTACCCATATAAATAGTAACATATGTTTTTTACCAAATTTACTTGTAAATACACAGATAATAGTTAGCCGCGGATAATTAACCGACTAATTTACTAGTCACGTGGTCCACCTAGGATATGGCCTTAAATTCTGAGTTAGGATATGTTCATTCCTTTGAATGCAGGTTGTCATTTAACATGTTAGTAAGAAAGAAACAGGAAAATTGTCTTATTGTCTGCCTCTTTCTCTCTTGTATATCACCATGGCAATCTGCATGTAAGTACCTTGAAGAAGAAAGAAATCTAAAGCTTTTCTATAATTGACTGTTCGTTTTCTGCTTTGCCTTTTGCCACGTCGCTTATGCTGCCCTTTCGCGGCTCTAGACATACGAAAAAATACGAATTCTCTCGAGCGTTCCCCCACCATTTCTACGAATTTCCGAAAAAATCTTTCAGCACTGGTAAACTGTTGGGAGCAGTGATTCCAGAACGTGGGAGCTGGCGGCCCCCACCATAGATGCCTCGAGCTCATTGTGTCTTCCTCACTCAACCAACCTATGGCAGTCGAGCGAGGAAGAAGCCATGAGCTGGTGGGGTCTATGGTGGGGGCCGCCAGCTCCCACGTTCTGGAATCACTGGTGGGGAGATGAGAGTGATGGGATGGGACTTTGGGCTCCATCCATATCAGTCCATACTCCATATTCATATTCCTACCTCCCACTACCTCCTGCGAACATTGCCTGCGCTCCACTGCGCTCTGCACCTTCTTGACAGTGTGTCCAGATTTGACACGCGAACGTTACGCACACAACGCCAACAGCAGTACGTAGGTGAGAATGGTTGCGTGCGCAGCGTAGTGTGTCTGCTGTTCGCAGTGGTTCTCTGAGTTTTCTCTGGCTAAAGGCTCCTTGTACCTACAGCTGATATTGCGTGTGCTAGGAATCACATGTACGCACTGTTAGCTAAAGTTGCGTAAGTTAGATTGCTATATGAAACTCAACAGTGTGTAGGAGCACTGCTTACAAAATACAAATCGACAGCTTTCTCGGTTTTTATGTTTCTTTCGACTCTGCTGGATTCCGTGCAAAAGAGGCGCGAAAGAGTTTCCGAATTCGAAATGACGGAAGATATAATTTGAAAACTTAACCCTAAAATCAAAATTTTATAATGTGTAAAATCTTTTACATGATAGTTTTAATAAACAAGTGTTAATTAAGGGGTTCAATATTTAAGCAATTTAATAATTTATATTCTAATTCACATACGAAATTACAATTACTAAACAATTTTTTTGTATGAACTTGATTCGACAAACCTTTACTATGGAGTAAAATACTTTAAATACCATATTTTGAAATACATAACATCTTTTACGTGACAGTTTCAATATATAAGTGTAAACAAAAGGTTTCTTTTCTTTTTTGATGAATAAATTATATTTACATTTTCATACGAAATTACTCATTGTGATTCTTTGTTATTAAGTAAACGTGACCAATATTATAAAAATAAAATACTTTAAAAAAAAGTTTTAGAATACTTAAAAATTTGTATATGACAATTTTAATGTATAAATGTAAATGAAAGGTTTGATTATTAAAAAAAGCCAATTAATTATATCTGAATTCGCATGCGAAACTACAAATTGAGATTTCTTTGGTATGAAGATAATTCGACAAACTTTTATAGTAAACTAAAATACTTTAAATAATTTTTTTGGAATACGTAAGATCTTTTAAAAGATAATTTTAGTATATGCACTGCCATCAGAAATTACAGGTTCACTTGTACTTTTATCTACTGTTAAAGTATCTTCATTTTTATAATAACACGTGATGTAAAAGATTTTAAGTATTCCACAAATTTTTAATGATATTTTATTCCAAATAAATATTTTCCACTTCATATCAGAGAAATCTCAACATGTAATTTAGTATTCAAATTTAAATATAATATTAATATATTTGATATTTAAAGAATCAAACTATTTATTCACACTTCGATAGTCTCTAAATTATTTATATCCAAATACAATATAATTTATTTTTGAATAATCAAATATTTTATTTACATTTATTTGATGAAATTTTCATAAAAAAAGGTTTTAAGTATTCTAAAAACTTTTTTGAGGTACTTTATTCTAAAGGAAATTTTTTGAAATTTATTTCTTATTAGACAAATTTCAAAGTTAAATTTCTTATGCTAAATTAAACATGTTTTTCAATTTTTTAAATAATCAAATCTCTTATTCACACTTGTATACTAGAATTTTCTAAAAATAATTTTAGTTAATTAAGAAATTTTGTTCCCCAATATCTGATTATTAAATTTGTAAAATTTATTTTATATTATAAAACTCTTCAGATGCAATTTCATATGAACTTTCAGCAGATATTGCGTGCGCGAGGATTCACACATACGCACTGACATTTAAAGTTGTGTAAGTTTGATCGCTATATGAAATCAAAGCGTGTATTAAAGAACTTCTTAAAAATTGACAGCATGCTCAGATTTTATGTTTTTCTCGATTCCATACAGAAAGGGCGCGAAAGAGACGCCAAATTCAAAATATATTATTTAAAAAATTACCCTTCTTATTTAAATATTTTTAAAAGCATTCACCTGAAAGAAATATATGAAAGATTTTATATATTTTGAGATGTTTTAAACACTCAAAAAAATTTTTCAGTTAAAATTAATATCAATAAATATTTATAGTTACAAGACGAGATATAAAAAAATGTTTAGCTTCATGAATTAAAGCTTCAATCACAAATTTTAAATACTTAAAAAGATTTTAAAAATGTTTGAACTATCATAAAAATTTCAATTACAAAATTAGGAGCAAAATTTTTCTTAGTGAAAAAAGATAAACAAGTCAAGGAAGTTAATTTGAAGCGATATTAAGAAAATATTTTTCAATAGAACTTTTACTTATGACGTAAAATGTTTTCTATGTAGGCAAATACAATTTGTTTGATTATGGTGGGGATTTGACGAATGAGAACTTTTTTTTTAGGGAAAAATATTCTCCAAAATTTTACCACATCCAATTGGTAACCAAATAAGTGTTTTACTTTCTTAAAGTAATGAAAAAATTAATTTAAAAAATACGGTATAATTACTACTGGAAAGGTACACTATCTTCTGTGCTTAAATTATGTTTTAAATCTTTTTTCATAAAATCGCTTTTTCACCAAAATAGCATTATTCTCTCAATTTAAGGAGGTTCGGCCGTGACTAGGAAGCCCTTGGAAAACTTGACTAATTCCCAGTTTAAAAAATCTGTATGCTGTTATCCTATGTATAATATTTCATAGTTTAATTAGTAGTTTCTTTTACTGTTCTTTAATACACGCTTTGATTTCATATTGGCAATTCAAACTTGCAATTCGAGACCTGGTGGTCGACAAGCGAACTAATCAATATGGCTACCGTTGGGCTTCGCGCAGCATTGTGTATACTATACTAAAGCCAGATGCTCACAATGTAACGTAGTAATTAATCAATTGTTAGACAAATAAATATATAGTTAACATAAAAAGTAAGTGACAAGTGCATAAATAAATATAAGCGTGAAAATGGATTTCTCACCGAAACACAGGAAAGGGAAGGACTTTACTCGTAAAGGCAGTGCTTGTACGTACTCGCATAACGTATTTAACGACAACAAAAGCATTTTTAGCACTTACAGATAAACGTAATTTGATAAGTTCTATTCAGATGAACAGTAAATACGTGAACGCCGAAGCCCTGCGGCAGCCATGATTGTTTTTATGCAGCAGCGCCCCTAAGCCCGCGGTGGACGTTTGTTTTGCCAATAGCGATCAAACTTACACAACTTTAAATGTCAGTGCGTATGTGTGAATCCTCGCGCACGCAATATCTGCTGAAAGTTCATATGAAATTGCATCTGAAGAGTTTTATAATATAAAATAAATTTTACAAATTTAATAATCAGATATTGGGGAACAAAATTTCTTAATTAACTAAAATTATTTTTAGAAAATTCTAGTATACAAGTGTGAATAAGAGATTTGATTATTTAAAAAATTGAAAAACATGTTTAATTTAGCATAAGAAATTTAACTTTGAAATTTGTCTAATAAGAAATAAATTTCAAAAAATTTCCTTTAGAATAAAGTACCTCAAAAAAGTTTTTAGAATACTTAAAACCTTTTTTTATGAAAATTTCATCAAATAAATGTAAATAAAATATTTGATTATTCAAAAATAAATTATATTGTATTTGGATATAAATAATTTAGAGACTATCGAAGTGTGAATAAATAGTTTGATTCTTTAAATATCAAATATATTAATATTATATTTAAATTTGAATACTAAATTACATGTTGAGATTTCTCTGATATGAAGTGGAAAATATTTATTTGGAATAAAATATCATTAAAAATTTGTGGAATAGTTAAAATCTTTTACATCACGTGTTATTATAAAAATGAAGATACTTTAACAGTAGATAAAAGTACAAGTGAACCTGTAATTTCTGATGGCAGTGCATATACTAAAATTATCTTTTAAAAGATCTTACGTATTCCAAAAAAATTATTTAAAGTATTTTAGTTTACTATAAAAGTTTGTAGAATTATCTTCATACCAAAGAAATCTCAATTTGTAGTTTCGCATGCGAATTCAGATATAATTAATTGGCTTTTTTTAATAATCAAACCTTTCATTTACATTTATACATTAAAATTGTCATATACAAATTTTTAAGTATTCTAAAACTTTTTTTAAAGTATTTTATTTTTATAATATTGGTCACGTTTACTTAATAACAAAGAATCACAATGAGTAATTTCGTATGAAAATGTAAATATAATTTATTCATCAAAAAAGAAAAGAAACCTTTTGTTTACACTTATATATTGAAACTGTCACGTAAAAGATGTTATGTATTTCAAAATATGGTATTTAAAGTATTTTACTCCATAGTAAAGGTTTGTCGAATCAAGTTCATACAAAAAAATTGTTTAGTAATTGTAATTTCGTATGTGAATTAGAATATAAATTATTAAATTGCTTAAATATTGAACCCCTTAATTAACACTTGTTTATTAAAACTATCATGTAAAAGATTTTACACATTATAAAATTTTGATTTTAGGGTTAAGTTTTCAAATTATATCTTCCGTCATTTCGAATTCGGAAACTCTTTCGCGCCTCTTTTGCACGGAATCCAGCAGAGTCGAAAGAAACATAAAAACCGAGAAAGCTGTCGATTTGTATTTTGTAAGCAGTGCTCCTACACACTGTTGAGTTTCATATAGCAATCTAACTTACGCAACTTTAGCTAACAGTGCGTACATGTGATTCCTAGCACACGCAATATCAGCTGTAGGTACAAGGAGCCTTTAGCCAGAGAAAACTCAGAGAACCACTGCGAACAGCAGACACACTACGCTGCGCACGCAACCATTCTCACCTACGTACTGCTGTTGGCGTTGTGTGCGTAACGTTCGCGTGTCAAATCTGGACACAGGACACACTGCTTCTTGACTCTTAGGCTCCTAGTTTCCTTCCCAACATCATTCTATACGTTACTATCTGTGAATATCATTTAATACATTACCTGCAATAATGCCTAACGTAATTAATGATATTAAATTAGATTTCAAAGATGTTTTGCTCAAACCAAAAAGGAGTACATTAAAAAGCAGATCAGAAGTAAGTATAAACTTTAGATTTTTCTGATAATTCATAGCTTGTTCTGCTCCGGAACAGATAACATTATTTGAAGCCTTCACTGACGTAAAGGGTGATACACTTCCAAAGGTTATCATTGTAACTTCTTTTAGACAATATAATTTTATCCTAATAATAATTGTATAGTTCTAGTTACATTTATGTAAACATTTAGTCATGTTTTTTTCAGTAAAAACGATCATTGAGTGACTATATTTTTTCTATAAATATATACTATACTGTTGAGATTTCTCTGAAAATAATTAGTATCAATGATTTACCGAAAAATGTTCATAAATATAAATTATAAGTATTAAATGTCTCAGAAATATAATTGATATACTTAGTTTGTCAATATATATTCAAATATAATATCTAATTTTTACGGAAATCCAATGAATAATTTGTCAAAATTCTTTTTGTGAGTATATATAATGTTTATCTCTCAAAGATTTGCTATCAAAATTTAAAAAATCATTCTGAAAAAAATTGCATTAAATAAAGTTGACTTAATGTCTAAAAATATCCAATAGCCCAGCACATTTCAAGGTTTGAGTTTTGTGTGGTCGATAAGTTAAAACCCAAGTGCAAGTTAGGACTAAGGATTTTTCACACAAGTTATCAGAATACAAAATGTGTAAATACAAATAAATGAAAAAGTATACCGCTACTTGAGCTTTGTTTTAATTAATTGCATTTATAATTTAATTTAATTTTAGTCAGACAAATAATCGCAGGTTTAATGTTATTCTCGGCAGATGAAAATTAGAGTAATAAATTATGTAGTTGATTTTCTCTGTCTGCTGGTTTACATTATAAAAAAAAACAATTTATAACGATTCTCTCGTCAGTGTCAGATTCTTTTTTTGCTAAATAAGAGTCATTTGCTACTAACAGGTGGAATGATATAATTAACTAAATCATCTGTTTTTCAATTATATAATTTTTATTGCAGGTTGATTTATATAGAGAAATTACGTTTCGCAATTCAAAGCAAACATATAAAGGAATCCCCGTGATGGCGTCAAATATGGACACTGTAGGAACATTTGAAATGGCAAAATCTTTGGCAAAGGTATTTTATGTGATATTTGTTATATTAATTTTAAATTTTATTTTAAAATCAATGGATCATTTTAGAATTTAAGGGCATGTGACACATATGAAACTAGCAAATTTTATTGATTTTAAGTTTTTATATGTTCATGTCCAAAATAAAAAAAAATTTGTTCTAAAATTTTTGGAAATTGTAAAGGAAAATAAAATGGACATAGATGACCATATTTTGGATTGGATAATTCGAAAGAGTGCAATGTTAGCATAACATTTTGCAAGTTTTTTTTTCATTGAGAGAACTAAAAAAAGACTGTTGACTTTCGTTTGCATATAATTTAGTTTCACCAAATTTTTATGTGATAATTTTATTTATTTTGCAGATAAATATGTAGAAAAATAACCTAGTTCTTCCCATGAAGTAACTGATTTTTTAAGTATTACATACCGTTAAAAAATGATTTTTTTTTCTAGCATGGTCTTTTCACAACTCTACATAAATATTATACAGCTGAAGAATGGAAGGAATTTGCGACTAAGAATCCAGATTGTATAAAATATACAGCAGCTAGTTCCGGAGTAGGAAATGAGGACTTTCAACGCTTGTCCAGCGTTTTAGCCGCTGTTAAAGACCTTTCTTTTATATGTTTAGATGTTGCAAATGGATATTCTCAACTCTTCGTTGAATATGTTAGAAAAACGAGAATGGCGTATCCAAATCATACAATAATTGTAAATCACATTTTTTACTTATAAAAAATGTAATTACTACATTTACAAGTCAATATAAAACTTAGTTTAAGATTGAATTAAGTCGAGTTAAGCTTTGATCTACAAAGTAGCAATCCAAACATAGAAAACAAACTTTTTAAAGCAAACTTAAACACTGCAACTTGAGTATGATTAAGATGTTGCTAATCGTAGTACTTATTTATTTTTTAGGCAGGAAATGTTGTAACAGGGGAAATGGTGGAAGAATTAATTTTATCTGGAGCAGACGTGATTAAAGTTGGCATTGGTCCTGGATCGGTTTGCACAACTCGTATGAAAACAGGTGTTGGGTATCCTCAATTAAGTGCCGTGATTGAATGTGCTGACGCAGCTCATGGCTTGAAAGGACACATCATTTCAGTACGTTTGTTTTTCCTTTTATTTTATTGAACGATAAAAAAGTTAAGATATTCAAGGTGCATTTTCTATAGACAATTCAAGAATAATTGAAAAAAAATTCTTCATTTGCAATCAATTAAAATGCACCTGTAACAAATAAAGTTGTAAAAGATAAGCAATCAACTAAGGATGAAGAATACTCAATACTACTGAAATAATTTTTTCTTCTAACAAAATGCGAAAAATAATTTTATAATAAAATTTTCTTTCAGGATGGAGGATGTATATGTCCTGGTGATTTAGCTAAGGCTTTTGGAGCAGGAGCAGATTTTGTTATGGCAGGAGGCATGTTCGCTGGACACGATGAATGTGGCGGCGAAGTCATAGAAAAGGATGGCAAAAAGCTTAAACTTTTCTACGGTATGGCGTCAACTATGGCTATGAAAAAACATGCTGGAGGCGTTGCGGAGTATAGGTAAAAATATGAAAACTTTACATAAGCTTGAGGAAAATCCTATAATAGTTCAAATAAAGTTCGAATCCATTGCTTTTTGTAAACTGTAAAAATGTCAGTCAATGGCAGACGTATTATTTATAAAATTTAATATTTCAATATGAGTCTATGTAAAGTTAAATTGTCATCTTCAAAATTCTTTCATTTTTTTCATAATAAAAATGGTACTAGACGTATAATTTCAATAAGGTTACGAAAAGATTGAAGTTGATTCACTAAATAATTTCTAGTAAAATATACTAAAGGTGCAACAAAACACTTTTAAATTCTTTTTTGATATATTATGAAACTAAAATCTACAATAAAACATTAGAATTTACAATTTATGCAACAATGGCCCCCTTTGCACGTGTAAGACGCAATAAGATTGTTTACATACTCTAAATTGACACGTTCGAATTTTAATTTATACATATATGAAATTGTGCCTTATTTGACACAATTATTTTATAGATTTACTCAAAGAGAATATATTCCATAATAATGTAAATTAATATTTCAACTTAATTTCAATCAAGTTAAAAGTCAATAGACTGAACCTGAAATAGATTTATTGAGTTCAAAGTAAATAATCAAAAATTTAATTCCAGATCATCCGAAGGAAAAACTGTGGAGGTTCCTTATAGAGGCCCAGTGGACAATACAGTTCTAGATATACTAGGTGGCTTACGTTCTGCTTGCACCTACACAGGGGCTGAAAAATTACGAGAGTTGCCTCGTCGAGCTACTTTTATACGTTGCACACAACAGATAAACAATGTATACGGACCACCAATATGAAGCTAGTAAAATAACATTAATAAATCAATTCAATTATATTAGCAATTAAAAATGTGTTTATAAATGGGGCTTGTATTAATGTTTATAAACTATCGCGATAAAAGCATAATAAAATCGATTATGAACCGTGTAAGTATTCGAAAAATCTTTAAATATTTTTTCTTATTTTATAATAAGTAGTTGCTAACAAGTCTAACGAATTTAATGGACGTCGAATATGTGCTTCCACGAATACATTAATTATTAAGGAAAAGTGCTAAATTTCTATTGATGTTTTTGAGAACTTAAAAAGTATAAATTCAAAAATACTTTTTTTACTTGATTTGGTATTTGCTTTGTTATAAAAATGATGTGTCAATTTTTTAACAATGCGTGAAACCAAAAAATTTATATTTTATTAAATATTAATAATATGCTTAGACAGAAAATCGAATGGTCGAAATAATGGAAATTATGTCAGTTTCAGTTTTGAATTTTGATTAGTGAACTTGCAACGTGAACAAGTTGTTCCGATTTCGTAATTGTATACGTATTTGCCATTTGTACATCTTAATAATTCATTCAGAAATTTCTATACATCTATAAATGGTACCAACACAAATCAATAAACCTATTAAAATTGTTTTAGCTTTAACTTTAGCAAAGAGTACGCACAAATTTGTATTTATAATAATGTATTTATGATCTCAATTGAGTATTATTCGTCGAATAAATGATGCAGATTGTACAATGTGAAACCAAAAATACTATGTAGTAATCGGAGAATGGGGTAGTTGAATGTTCAAAAGGATATAAAAATTACTTTTAAAACTTATTACATTCTTGTCTTTAATATTTGTGATGGAACCTTATTCTATGTCTACTTATTTTAAAGGGAAGCATGTGCAAGTAGAAAATGGCGCGATGTTTAAAGGAACGAGTTTTTTCACCGCCGAAAAACTATCCACATTATGGATATCTATTTTAACGGATCAATGTTTGGAATAAATTTTGTTTTCATAGCTGGCTTCGTAATGAAGTAAATAAGCATATACGTTTTTCAAGACAGTAATAATAAAATAAAAAATACTACAAGAAGCTGGCCTTGTTACATGTAAAAGCATGAAAATGCGTTTCGGATCAAAGAGTATAAATGCTCCTTAACTTGAACGAAATCTACAATGTTGTAAAATGATAATTCGAGATCGCTTACAATTTTTGTTTGTTTCCGCGACTAGAGGATTGGATGCAGGAATTTTAATGAAAATAATATTTCTGAATTGAAGCAAGACGGATTTATTCGATTCCTAAAAAATTAAATTAGATATTAAAGATAAAAACATAAAAGTAAAAAAAAGTTGTTGCAAAATATTCATTTTTTTGCACTCAATCCTTTAGCTCAGGCTTATTTATTACTAATGAAGATGTATTTCTTAAATCTAACGGTCTTAGGAATCGGATTGACTTTGAGCTGAAATTGTTTCTAATAAGCTTCGTTTTACGACATTATACCGAAGAGGCAGGTTGTATTTACACTGAATCTGCTCTTCCTTGTCTACTTGCTTCGTCCAGTCAGGATCTCTGACTCTGTTAATGGCGTTTCCTGTAATGATATTTTAGCACAATTTTATTCATCGTCGTGATATCAATTTGAAGTACAAAGGAATCGGACAATTTTAAAATTCAGAACTCTTGTGTCATTTTGCATTATTACCTAGTGCATTTATAAAGTTATTAGCAGCCAATACTGAAAATATAATAATATTTCAGAATATCGATGAAACTTATTTCGTTCCAGAGGGTACAATAAACAAAAATGTCATAAAACCCAATTTTTTATATAATCCTGCTTCAAAAAATCTTTCTTTTTACTTAATTCAAGCTATGAGATTACATATGAAAAGAGAAGCGATTAAGAAATTAAATACAAAAAGAATTTAAGAATCTCTATACAATATTTGTACTTGGCCAAGAAATAATTGATAAACTTTATTTTTGGGATGCTAATTCGATTCTGAAGCATGCCACAGCTAAAAAATATTATACGTAAATGTCATCAGAAAATTTTTTTTTAAAGCAGATCTCATTTTGTGATTCGTTATTTGCAGTTTAATGCAAAGTACATTCGCAATCATACTAAAAATTAATGAATAAACAAAAAAGCAATTTCAAATCGAATTAATATTTGCTGGATCTAAAATCAACATTTTTTAGCCATATTAATTTTTTATTAAAATTCGACAGAAATTCTGATTCCACTTATCCATCTTCGTTATAATACTTTTTATAAGTCTGATATTATTACAAAGTTATGCTCAGAAAATAATATAATTAAAAAGTATTGACATTAGCAAATGAAAGTCATACTTCCACCTACTGAATGAGTAAATGATTAACAGAATAAAAACTTCGATTGAAATAAAAGATACAGCTCATGACGAAAAATCTCTTAACTAAAAAGCAATTCGATGTTTAATTAGTAATAATTATAATATAGAACAATAATAATTATGAAGTAAAACATTGTTGAAACAGAGATAGCATTCAAACTCAAGTGCACAAACTCATCCTACCGTTTCATAAACATTCCTGGAATAATCTTAGATTTTCTCGTCTTCCTAAAAAAATCCACTCCATGGTCTATTACGTAAACTGAATCAGCCAGCAACAGCGCAGATGGTGGAGAACCTACTAAATAAATCTTTCCCAAGCAAAAAAAATCATAAATTTACAAGTGTTCATTATTCATAAATACTCAACCAGAACCTCTTTAAAACCTTATCTAAATCAATATTTAATCCATTGAGACCAATATTTTTTCAAATTGAAACATAGATCTAAGTAGCTAAATATCAATTTCATCAGTTATTTCATTGCACTTAATAAAATAAAACAGATAGTAAATTCATAAGCATCAAAATCAGAAAGTACATAATTAAAAAATATGTAAGTTTCGCATCCTCAGCATACATTTTTAACGAGGAAAAAATGAAAATCCATTTTAGGAATGGGGAGTCTCGAAATTAGATTACTCACTCAATTCACAACTATCGTGATCACAGATTATTAAGAGATCTCGAGAGTGACTACAAGATTAATTCCTTGGTCCTGAAACACCTAAAGGTGGAGATCCTGTGCTGTAACGTAGTGTTTAACATGCACCTCAAAGAATGGCTGCTTCCAAATCTAAAATAATTTTTGCGTTCACCGACGAAAAAAGTAAAGATGTTATATGTATATTTATCAGTTATAATAATACCATATATGTTTACGTCTTTTTCTATATATGTAAATATGTATATAATATGTTTAACGCCATACGTAACAGGTAATATGTTCGATATACCATAGGAGTACATTAAAATAATTGATACAGCCGTTACAGGGAGACATCAAATGTCGCTTAATTTTTCAAATCTATTATGATATATGGAAATATATTAAAAATAGAGAAGTAATTGTTTCAGACATAATCAATAAAATTTTCATGTAAATAAATTTTTCGTAAACGTATCGATAAATGAATAATCGTAATCTATGAAGATAATTAAATTTTAAGAGTCGCATTCTTGGTTACGATTTAAAGTTTGTTAAAAAAGTGCCAACTGGCACTACTGACGATTCCAGGTTCTTCTTCATTCGGCTGCATCATCACCTGCTAATCTGAACTTATCTAGCGACTATGTATCATGGAATACAAATACATACAATAGAGTAAATGGAACACAGATGGATATAATGATGGTATTGCTTTACGCTATGCATTTTGATCTCAGGGTATCTTTTATGCCTTATAATTAGAAATATTAGATATCCTATAATATAGAAAAAGAAAGAATGCGATATTGCGTAATATAAATAAGACATAGTCGGTATTAACGGCGATTTTAGAGGCTTGATAACTTTAGACTGCTAGTATAGTGATTTAATGGAAACATTATACGAAGTTACTCCAGATTTTAAACGTTTCCCTCTGGAAAGCTATCTGTAAATCGTCTGAAATAAACAAACGATTATTGCACGAGAGTTCATTTCAAATTTCAAAGGTGTAATTGTTGTGTCTATGCATTTGTCCCTTCGACACCCTTTGCTAAGATAATTATATGCAAAAATTATATTAGACGCAAGAATTATATACAAGTTTTATAGACATTGTATATTTCCTGAAATTAGGTGCGGCAAATACACATTGAACGAAATATATTCCTCTTACACCATTGACTTTTATGTGACACATCGAGACTCAAGTCAATTTAAAAAACTTAAATGTACAGAATATGGTTTGAACATTTCTATTCTTGAAAAAAAAAACAATTACAAAAATATATAAAAGAAGGTGAAAAAGGGTACAAAATGATTGTTCAACATATTTGTGCACATTTTAAACTGACTTTAGTAAGCATGACAAAACTAAGATGATGTACGATAATTTAAATATTCCTAAAATTACTATTTACTGAAACTAGGTACAATGTTATTATTAATAAAATTTAATGATTTAAAAAATTGATTCAAATTAAAGACTGCAAAAAAAAATATTTTGTCAAAAACTGTTTTAATTCCTTGCAAATTTAGTATTTATTGGCAAAGTAGACACTCGACTAATAAAGAATATTTCTATTTTTAAAGAACGTACATCATCCCTGATATAAAATATTATGATCTATGATGAACTTACAGATTTATTATGTAATTTTCCTTCTGTTCAGTTTTCGGAGTTTTGCTGCGAGTAAGGATAGTTTTGATAACCAGTTGGGAATGACGGATTTTGTTGTCCTGGCTGGGATTGTGGTGCAGGATTAGCACCAGCACCATAATAACCTGGTGCCCCTCCAGCATTCATTCCCGGGTAATTTCCATAAGCCTGAGGGAAGGCGTTTGGCGTTGCACTTTGGGGTCCAGTTGGCTGACCTTGCATTGCTGGTTGCATTTGAGGTTGAGCCATTTGATTACCTTGTACAGCCACCTATAACCAATTGAAGAATTCAATATTAAATCAAAACAATTTAAATATAAATTAAATATCTGAATTTCCCAAATAAAGAATTTAATTGTACCTTGCCAGTTTTCATTTGTGCCTCTATAGCCTCTGCCTCCTTGATTTTGCCAATGCTTCTGTAATATTCGGCCCATTGAGCACTGTAGTCAGCCTGACCTCCATTTTGAGCAGCAGCTGCCTGTTGCTGCTGTGGCTGAGGTTGCTGTGGAGCAGGTGCTGCAGCTGCAGCTGCAGCTGGATTTGGCTGATTCGGCGCAGCTACTAAAAAATTCATCGGAATAAAACGATAAGAATTTTATTGCAATGAAAAACTCCGAATAAAAATTTGAATGGTTGACTAGTAATTACTTTGTCTTTCTACATTTGGTCTAAATTCGATCGTATAACTGTTTTCATAACAAAAAATAAAATAATATAAAAACCAAATACACAAGTTCCTTTTATAATCTTTTAAATGTTTAATAGATTTGTTACCTTGCTGAGCATTGAGGTCTTGTTTTCCTTGCTTAGCCTGTTGTTCAATCATTTCTGCCTCCCTGTGCATACCCAAGGAACGATAATATTCTGCCCACTGTGCACTGTAATCTGGTTGACCGGTTTGTGGGTTCACTTGAACGGGTGCCTGATTTGGATTTCCTGCTAGAAAAGGAATTACGAGGTTACATAATCTTAGTATAAATATTTTTATTTGAGTGTATTTTTCTTGAAAATGATGTATACCTTGTTCGTTGGGTTGCGGTTGATTAGGCCAGGCTTGATATCCTGGATTGGCATTCCAATTAGGGTTGTATCCAATCGCACCTTGACCTCCTTGGAAAGGAGCACCTTGTCCACCAGGGCCCTGAAATAACTCTTGATTTAACTTCGAAAAAAAAAATGCCTGCATTTACATTAATATTAATTTTCGATTAATTCTGAATTTCTCTCAGAAAACTTACCATTCCTAACTTTTCACTGAATATTCTCTTGGCGTGTTCCACTTGCTCTGGATTTCCTCGAATAATGAATATTTTTTCATTCTCGTTACTTTGATTCCTTCGGTCCAACTCACAATGAGCGCCAGTCTGCATATTAATCTGCTTAATCGTCTCGCCACCTTTTCCAATTATAATTCCACATTTAGTAGCAGGTACTGTGAAGGTTGTTTCAACCTTGTCTTGCATAGGTCCACCGCCTTGGCGTCTATCCCAAGAACCTCCATACTCGTTAGGTCGACCTCCGCCAAATCCATTACCGCGGGGACCATTTCTACCACCCATGTTATTCCTACTATCATCTCGTCTCTGTGCAGAAAAAATACAACGAAAAACATCCATTAATACGAGAATGAATGAAAATGAAAGCGATAAATGAAAATAATGATTGAGGATTTTAAGGTGATTAAACATTGTGTGGTTTTTAATTTCTTTATCTCATTGCGGACTTAAAAAGAAAAAGTGGGTCCATATAAAAAATTAAATAAAACGAAATATTGTGACTGCAAACTGCAAGTGTACAAAATTTAAATTAATTGTACGCAATCACTACCCAGTTTTGAAAAGAAAACAATATCGAATTTCTCAACGTAAATACTTCCATTTTGAAGATAATGATAATAAGCATTGATAACGAAGCAAAGACACAAATAGTTTAAGGTTTACAACATTTTTCGATTAAATCTCATTTGTACTTAAGCAGAATAATTATGATGTATTTTACACTACGATTGGGAGAAACAATCGTGTTCCAGGGTAAGTGCGAATTTACACGACTGTTCTCATAAAACAAATGAAGGTTTACCATTACACTATCAATTAGTTCTTGAATTCTTTGTCGAGCCTGTTCAACAGCTTGAGGTTTTCCTGATAATAGACATTTTCTGTCACCAGGCCCATCTTCCCTTCCCTGTTGAAACTGTACTCTTGCTCCTGTTTCTGCTTGGATCTTTTTAATCATATCTCCTCCTTTTCCGATAACTACACCAACTGCTGCTCGTGGAACAAGTACCTAATATCGCCAAAGTATACACAAAAAAGAAGATAAATTTATAAACTTAAAAATGTTTTCAATATAAATCGAGGAATCCTTTTTCAAATCAGTATATTTCTACTATACCTCAACTCCTTCGCCACTGGGGGGACCACCATGATTGAATCCACTGCCACCACCGGCGCCTCCATTGCCGTTGTCAATATTAAAATTCCCAGGTCCCCCTCCACCGCCACCTCTTTCACCGCCTCTCGGTCCCCTATGGAACATCTGCATTTCTTTCTCAGCAATCAATTCATACACCAAATTTTTGGCGTACTCAACTTTCTGGGGATCACCCGTAATTCTGAAAGACATATGTTCTCAATTTATTATTTCCTAAACATCCAAGGTAACATTCAACACTATTGAATGTTATTATTTAGATATTAATCTTTCGTCCATGTAACTTAAATAAGTAAATAAACAAACCTCAAGGGCTTCTCCTGTTCCTGGGAAGGACCTTCTTGAATAACGACCATTTTAGCGCCAGATTTTTCCTGAAGATGTTTTATCGTCTCACCTCCCTTGCCAATAATAAGACCTACTTTAGGCCCAGGAATCATGATTTCAACGAATCCAGGATGATTACCACCCATCATATGTGCTGGAGGTGCACCGCTAGGAGGACCGCCACCGCCACCAGCATTACTGACGCCGCCAGCGCCAGCGCCACCGCTTCCGACACCAACCCCAGCACTGACCCCGACTCCGACTCCGACACCGACACCGACACCAACGCCGACACCGTTGCCTCCTCCACCGTTGTTGCTTCCGCTTCCAATGCTCAAGTTCATTTCCCCAGGTCCTCCTCCAAGGACTTCCGTCCTGCTTCGTTGATTAACGATGGATAGTACAAGATCTTTTGCTCGACTGAAACACACACATTAAGACTCACGATAGAATAATGTGATAGGTTCTGTTAAGACAAACTAGTCAATACACAACAAATTTTTCGATTCGATGGTAACACAATAAAAATACATCACTATAGTGTTCGAGAGTGCCAGTTAGAACTGACTTCACTTTTGTTTGATAATAATAATACAACACGAGAAACTTAAAGAAGTCCTATACAAAAATGATTGATATGAATATAAACACGTTTCAAGTAGACAACACATTAATTGTCTTCCTGTTGCGAACAACAAATCCCCATGCATATCCTATCCTCCTTTCTTTCTTCTCTCCAAACCCTAGTAAAAGTAAAAAACTATTAGTAAATGCGAAACCATCACAAATTTCCAAAAATTTAACAGACCAAAATCCGGATTTAAATTCATGATACAAAGCGAATTCGAGTCCTGTACTCACATCCAGGACAAGAATGATATTATGTAAAGTTGATTGCAATCTCGACGTATCGACGAAATCTAACTGCGATGATGAAAATATTTGTACATGTATCTCAAAGCGTAATCAAAAATTCGATTACCAAAACATGGATATTTCATCGAATACGAAAGGAAATTCAAATGCATTCTGATAATATCAGTTTGATTGTAGCATTCTAATTATAACACATCGTAAATTAATATAAATAAATTAGTTAATTAAATTTTTCAATTGAGTTAAAAGTCAGGTTACATATTTCGAACACAGACATATATGAAGAAACAAGATTATTCAAAAACATGAGTGAAAATCAATATCATATCTCTAAGGAGGATAGCAGATTTGCTTGGCTCTTTTTTCGGTGCTTGAAAAATTACTTTATCACCTTCCATTATGCTAAAAACGTAAAAATCCTACGAGTGGCTTAAATTGAATTCGTATCTCGTTTACACGTAAAACTAAGAAAAATGGTCATGACATGAAAATAAGATGTCAAACTTTTTACAAATCACCATATTCAACAAGACAAAGATTATATAAATAATAAGTAAATAAGAAAAAAAAGTTACTTGACAGCCTCTCGCGAGCCGGTTAGCGTGCAAATTCGCTCTGGCAGCCCGCCGCTTTCTGGTGCCATTTGTATTTTACATCCCGTTTCACTTTGCAACCTTGTTATCTGTTCTCCGCCTCTTCCGATTACTGTAAGGATATAAAATTCTATTAATTTTCAAATCTCCACTTAATCAACAAATACATATATTATTAATTATTATTTAAATTAATTTAAGTTAATATTAGGTCGTAAAATAAGGACATCCAAAATTTAATTGCTTCAAAACACTAGGTATCAAGACTAAAATTTAATTCAAAATATCAAAACTTTTTCTCGAAGGCTATTTCTGCTGTTACTTACAATTTCTTTTTATGTAGAATCAAAGAAACTAAAATTTCAAATATCGCAAAGATTGGCAACACCAGTAAAAAAGTAAAATTAAGATTTGACTTGTTAATACCATAGTATTTTGCGAGTAACTATGTCTGTATAACGGAAAAGTTAGTATGTTTATTTATTATCAAATATATTTTTGCAACGTTGCTTACTCTGCATACAGTAAAAAAACTACATGTAAATTTTAAACAGTGCCTATGAATGAAAAACCACTGGTCTCTAAAATACACCAAATTCATCATTCATTAATGTAAACCGCCTGTTCACACTATAATTGACTGGTTTGATAGTTATTTAATTTCCTTAGAATCTTTAGAAACCTCAAAACAAAACAGCATAACGTTGAAAGTGTTTACAAATCCAATGAAATTTGACTATGTACGACTACGTTATGAATGTAGAAATTATTGTATGCAGAATTTCGTAAATTAATAAAAATGGTATCAAAATAAAAGTCGAGTTTGAAATTGATCGAATGTGTTTAAAGCATATCTTTAATACGTGATCTTCATCTATAGAACTTATTACTTAATATTTTAGTTAGAGAAAACTGTTGCTGCTATTCGCGTGAAAATGAACTGAAATTGTGTTTCATCACAAGTTGAAATTTAATAAAATTATAATATAAAATAAATAAATGTTTTAATTAATTGTCGCGAATGTAACTTTCTGAGCTTAGTCCCATAAACTTTATACCGGAAAGGCATCAAAATTTAAGAATATTAATATTGTATATTTAAAGAATTTGAAAATTCTTCTGTGGAAAAAAAGACGCTTTCGACTGCGCTGGGATACGAGCCCAGGTCTTTCGATTGCCGGTCGACTGCTCTAACCACTGACAACGTATCCTATCTGATACACGACTAGTGAACCTCCGATAATGTAGGCAGTGACAAAAATTTCAAACTCACCTCATTAATTTGAAATTAATATTGTAATTCCATGAAATATCACCGTTGATGTACATGAAACTACTATTTTCCACAAGTTTCAGAATTTCAGAAACTTGATTAATTAAATGCTTGTTTAAGAATTAAGATTTTTTCTTTTTACTAGCGAAGAACCAAACTCTACGCTGTGAAATATTTATTGCCTGATGCTTAAATTTGGAACCTCAATTCAGTTATTCAAATTTATTGTACATTGTTTTGGTTTTTCATATAGGAATTTAATTCTATACTAAAATTTAAGTGGCTATAAATTGAAACAATAATGTATATGATTTCCTTGATTAAAAGTGTAGCGTTGATTATAAATATTATATTTCAGGTGATAATTTCTTCTTGGAAAGAAATACTTACTCAAGCCAACCATCTTGTCTGGAACTCTAATATCTTCACTGCAAATACCCCCTAAACCAATAAGACCAGTAGGAGATTGTGCAGCAGATCTAGACTGAACATTTGGATCGCCTATAGGAGCTCCAGGCCCACGCATACCAATTAAAGGATCTGCTACTGCCATTTTTTTCGTTTCAGGTTCTAAAAAAAGCAATAAAACAAGGGATGCCGGAAATTCATAGATTTTAAAATATACAAGTTGATCATACATTTTTTGATATCCATAGCAAGAATTATTATTCTTACACGTGTACAAATTCATAGACACAACATTTCTCCATTTGGTACGAAATAAATTCAAACAAGTGGCATATTTCGATCTTATAAGACAAATCAGATTAATGGATAAATAAAAAACTATAATGCATTAAAATAATATATATGGTTAGACACATATATAGATACCTCACAATTTATATTAATAGAGTACGAGTACTTAGGCATATAAAATACCAATGCATATATTAACTAAATACATATATTAACAAATATTTTCGAACACATGATGTTTTAAACTATCGATATCAATATTATGTTGACTTAAAGCTTAAACATGTTATGCAATGTTTATGCAAATCAATCAGAATGTATGTTAAGTTTTTTGGGTGTTATTTACTTTACCTGCGGAGTCTTCCAAGGGACGCTTTAATTTTCCGTCTTGGTTATTCTGTGCACCAGTGGGATTGATCTTTGCTGCAATCTGTAATTAGTATTTGAAAGAGGCATAACGACACGTAAATTCGAATATATTTCTTTAAGAGTTAATTTCAGTAAATTTAAATTAAAGGAAGTTCAAATAAAAGAAACCAATGTTTCTTTTCTTGAAAAGTATTTTTCTTATGACCAAATTAATTCATAATTCAGAAAAAGTAAAAATAAAAATTCAGGAATCAATCACCGTTGATAACTAAATAACACATTAAGTGTGAAAAGTTAATAAAATCCAAACAAATTGAAGTAGCTTCTCTACAATAATTTATTACAACTTTTTTTACGGTACATATGAATTATTTAAAATTCTGATCTTTCTTTTCAACTCCATTTTCTGGACCAGCATCTCTACCATGAACTTGTACTTTCTTTCTATGTCAATTTGGGCATAAAAGCTACAAAGAGAAAAAAGTACTAAGAAGATAGGCTAATTCTTTGTCACCTCCATGCACTTTTAGTTTAGGCTAAAATACATGAAGAGTGGTTGGGTTTTGCTAAATTTAGGGTGAAATTCGTACTATCGAAGTGAAGTTGCGATCATCCCGGATCGACCGACATCGGCAGACATTGGCGCCCATTAAAAAGAGGACACGCCAAACTGCAATCTGGGTGAATTATATGCGTAGTACAATTCAATCAAAGTAAAGAAAATGTAACATATATTGAAAAAAGGTTGTAAATACCTGTTTTGCGCGCTGCAAAGCAGCGGCAAAAGCCGAACTCTGACTAAAATTTGGAGGCGGAGCGACCGCTGAATAATCACTCATGTTGAACCATGAAGGGGTTAAACGCAACTCTTCTTCCTTTTTATCTCTCAAGGAGCTTTTTGAAGAACGATGGGGTAGCTTTGTAGGAAACCCTTACTCACTGTATATTTCTTGCACTATTGTTCAAATTTTCCCTAATTACACTGCACGCACAAATCTGGTTTACGAGCGTAAAGACCACCATTCGCCAAAGGGCGCAAGCGTCGGACACGAAATGCGAAGAGGTTAGAAAGGAAGTGAACGAGATTACTACAAACGTTGGTTCCTTGAAATGCCACTAGAGCGACGTTTTAAGGCGGGAAAAATATATTTTTATTTTTTGAAAGAGGTTTTTTTTCTTGTTATATTACTTATAACGAAAAAATAAGCATTTTTCATAAATAAGCTTACATATTAAATTTTATAGGATAAATTAAACTCAAACTTATCAAATGTGAATCGTACGGTCCTTATTAGAAGGTACAGTCATCAGAATTTTTATTTTTGCGATAAATAATTTTACTTGTCTTTTATTACTTGACTTACGAATAAGTGATAATTTTATCAGTAAAAAATGTTGTTTGCTGATCTTCAAGCTAATTTATTTGACTTAAGGCTTAATTTTGATTTAATTTATTTATAACATCCATTCGAAAATTATTTAGCCATAGAAATATAGAAATTTGTAAGTTTTCATGACTATTTTACTCAAATTTTTTTTGAAATAGAAAAACTATGCATTGAAAACCCAAAAACTTTTGGTATCATGAGAAATGACAAGAGCCAGGAATTGCCATAGGCCGCGTAGGCATATTATTGACTTTCGCTGGTCCGCAACAGTGAGCCCAGAACGTAGGAGCTGGCGACCCCCACAATGAATGTTCCCAGCTCATGGCTTCTTCCATGAAGAATAGACATAAAGAAAGGATACCAAAGTAGTGTAACCGAAAACAGGGTTGGGTCCGTAACATACGTCAAGTAATTTACATGGTTTTCGACACGTCGATAACTATGTATTTTACGTCTTGAGTTCTTGACGTCACGGATTTTACATGTCGAAAACTATATGGCATGAGAGCGCCATTTGAATGAATTTTATTGGAGAAGTTAAAATAATTCATAATCAAATACATTCAAAATTGTTCTCCAATTGAAAACGAGAAGCTTTTTTTGTAAACATTATTATTTCTATTCAAATTCTGTAAATTTTTAATCATCAAATGGGAGTTAAAAATCTTGTTACATGCTATATGAGTACAACTATTCATTATATTTATTTATAAGAACATAATTTGTTCAATTTTTTGCTTGATTAAAATTAACGAGCTGAGGGATTAGATGAGATGTCTTTAATATACGCGTAATAATTCATCATGACGATTTTTGTAAAAGAATATATATATTGTTAACCGGAGCAATTCTGGTACAAAAAGAGTTTTTTTGGTAGGTATAGATTGTACCATAGTTTTAGTTACCCAAAGTTTCAATTGCTCATAAAATCACCAGAAGTCACTATATTTGAAAAGCAGTGTTTGGCGAAGATTATGAAAGGAATGCGTTGGCAAAAATTGCAAGTATATATCAAATATAGGCGGTAGAGAGCGCTTCAGGGAAATGTACAGGAATCCTGCATCTTGCAATCCTCGCAGTTTTTGCCAACACATTCCTTTCATAATCTTCGTCTAACATTGCTTTTCAAATATAGTGACGTCTGGTGATTTTATGGGCAATTGAAACTTTGGGCAACTAAAACTATGGTACAATGTATACCTACCAGTTTTTTTTCTTGTTTTCGCGATGCGAGACAAAAGAAAAAACACTCTTTTGTGCCAGAATTTTCGTATGAAATAATCAAGCTCTATTTGTAATATATAATAAGAGTATCTTAATATATTGAGTATCGAATACTCAAGCTCTGTTTGTATCTTGAAAATAAACACATTTTTTAACTAATATAAACTTTTTATGCATGTTAAGTATTATCAATTTTAAGACCAGAAACTTAAAATTATTTGAATATGTTAGAAATAGCCAATTAAGTTCTATTTTTACACAAAAGCAAGTTTGTGACACGTATTCGACGTATGTTATGTCTTGTGTGTAGAAAACTACGTAAAATTAAAGATTAAACGAACTTACCATGTAAAGTTTAGAACAATTGACAGTTTCTTTGGGGTGGGAAGAATGTTGAAAACATGTGTATATATATGCATAATTTTATTTATTTATTATTATTACTATTTTATTTATTTATTTTTGGAAGGGAGTATATATCTTCAAACAAGTAATTCATATAATTATGATCGAACTTCACATGGTAAGTTCGTTTAATCTTTAATTATATTTCATTTTACTTGTTCGAAGATATCTTACTTGTAGATGTTCAGAGCAGAAAATTACGTTCTTCTTTTTTTTTATTTTTTTTTTATTAAATTCTTTAAGGCCACGGGTCAACCAGACCCGTGATCAAATTCCTGTAAAAGTTCGCATGAGATAACTTTTTTCTTTTATAAAATATCTTCCTGAAAATTTGGAAAATACTACAGAACACGATAGAGAACGTCTGTCAACTTTGTATGAGTGAAAATTTTGCAAAAAATTTTACAGTTAACTGTAATTGTCGATAAGTTTTCGAATTTTTTTCAAAATTTTTACTAAAAAGAAGTTAACAGACGTGCTTTATTATCTTTTGTTACGTTTCCCAAATTATCAGAAAGATACATTGTAAATTAAAAAAGTTATCTTACATGAACGAATAAATGTATAATTTAGTCACGTGGTCCGATTGATCCATGGCCTTAAGAAAATATCATGTACAAAGACTTATATAATAAATTCTTAGAAGGTACAATAAACAAAACGCTTTAAGAAGGCTCTGATAGGAGTTAAAATCTATGCAAGTCTATAATATCTCTAAGAAAATACAATCTCCGGAAAAGTCTCTGAATCCTCAATTAGTCAGTTATAAAATCTAGCAAAAACTTTCGAGCTTTTAGACCAGCCTGCTGCCTTCTTAATTATATTCAAATCTAGGCCCTTGCTTAGAGCTTTAGAGGTGGAAGCGTGTCTGGTACTGTGAGCCGTGTACTGTTGTTCAACACCCGACTCATTCATAAAAGTTCTCAGCCATCTGCTGATAGTTTGCGTTCCCAACTTCTCGTGAGGACTTCTATAGGAAATTAACAACCGATTAAAATTCCCTCTGAGGATCTTTGTACAGTCGATATAATGCAACAGAGTTTTTGCTATGCAGAGTGTCTTATATTGCAAAAACGGAAAAAATGCGTATGGCTGATCTGCTCCCTGTCTATAGGTTTTAACTAAATCCACTAATTTGATTTCTACTCCCCCCGATGAAACATTAATATTCTCTAGTTTGATTGAAAACAGAGATTGAACTCTGAAGGTTGAGCCTAAAGCTAAAAGCATAACGAGCTTAAACGTTAATCTTTGTAAATTTAATGACTCCGTAGGTCCCCAAGATTCTAGGTTTCTTAATACTAAACCGACATCCCAAGTTGCACTGTATTTAGGAGCCGTAGGCCTTAATTTGAATACTCCCTTAAAGAAACGAGTTAATAGAGTACTATCCGAAGTATCCTGCTTGTTAATTAAGGCTATTGCAGATCTGAGCGAATTCAGAGTTCCGTAAGCCGACCCCTCAGTGAACCTGTTTGTCAGGTAGGCCAAGATAATACTATCCTTTGCGCAAAACGGATCTTGAGATCTTTGGGTGCAGAAAGACCACCAGTATCTAAAACTTGAGTTGTACTGTTTTGCCGTGCTCTGAGATATGGAAGAAAGCATTATCTCTACCGTGTCCTCCTCCAGGTCCTTTTGCTTGAATGTCCTCCGGAGACAACTCCGGATACCGGGGTAAGAGTTGATGACAGCGGATGAATGACTTTCCTGCAAGGAGAGTTTACTTCTTCTTCTTGTTTGTGGCGGCTTGCTCTGCTGCAAATAGCCATATCAAAGGCAGGAGAGTTTAAAAGTTTTTCTGAAGGTTCAAAGGTAATTGTATTCGAAATAAGAAGACGTTTGAATTCTGGAAACCAGGGTTGGGTTGTCCAAAAGGGAACGACCAGAATTCCAGTAGAACCCTCCTCCCTGACCTTTTTTAATACCTTGATAATCAAAGAGAAAGGAGGGAAGGCATACCAGAATTCTTCTTTCCAACCTATTGTAAATGCATTAATTGCATATGCCTCCGGGTCCCTTTCCCAAGAGCAATATTTGTTGCACCTATTATTGATTCTTGTGGAAAAAAGGTCTATGGATGGTTCACCGAAACTTTTGACTATTCTCTGAAAGGCGTAGTCTGCTAACTCCCATTCTATATCTATATTGTTTACTCTGGACCCGCCGTCAGCTAAATTGTCTTTGGAAACTACATATTCAGCAAAAATCCAAATATCCCTTTTTTGGCACCATTCCCATATCTGTTTGGTTATGTAGTTTAATGACCTGTACCTTATTCCTCCCATTTTATTAATGTAAGCTAAAGCTGTAACGTTATCTATTCTTAAGAGAATCTGCTTATTAAAAGCATTGTTGGCAAAGCACTTTAAAGCTAAAAAGGCTGCTTTGATTTCTAGAAAGTTAATGTGCATTACCCTCTCTGAGCTACTCCAAAGACCCCTAGCTGACTCGCTTCCACAGATGGCCCCCCAACCCGTAAGGGAAGCATCAGAAAAAACTTCCATATCGAAAAGGCTTGACCGAATCTTATTCCGAGCGAATAAAATTTGGGAGCGCCACCATTTCAACTCTGTTATTGCCTCTTCAGACAAAAAAGTCCACTTATTAGGATTATTTCCCTCTAATAATAAGGCCCTTCTCTTGACCGACTCGAGCTCTTTATAATATAGCCAGCCATATGCTATAGCTGGGCAAGCTGCCACTAGAACCCCTGTAACTTCAGCTAAATTTTGGATTCTTATTCTCTTCTCCGTTAATGACAAATTTAATATTTCTTTTATTTTTATGCGTTTATCCAGGGGTAGTTCCAAAGTCATGTTGGCCGAATTAATGAGCATGCCTAAGAACCTACATAATCTACTAGGTTTTAAATCTGATTTTTCCCAGTTGATAATGAAACCTATAAAAATGTAGCAAGGAAACTGCTAGTTTGGCGTTGTTTGAAGATTCTTCTACGGTTCTACCGAAGATTAATAGGTCATCAAAGTACATTACTACCCTAACGCCCCGTTTCCTTAGCCAATTTACAATTGGCTTGCCTAATTTGGTAAAAACAAAGGGAGCTGAAGTTAATCCAAACGGAAGAGCCTTGAATTGGTATAGTTGATTCCTATACTCAAACCTGAGATATTTTCTATCTTTCTCATGCATAGGTACGGTAAGGTAAGCATCCTAAAGATCTAGTCTACACATGTAGTCATTTTTATCTAACAAATTAATAGCTGTACGAATGTCTTTAAGTTTGAAGTGCTCTTTTTTATAAACGTATTGAAGTTCTTTAGGTTAAGGATGAACCTGTCAGAGCCATCTGGCTTAGAGACCAGAAAAAAGGAAGATAAAAATTGTCCTTCTACCGAACTACATTTCTCAATATCTTGAGACAGCAGTAACCTATCTATAGCCCTGTCTAAATCTTCGTTCGGGGTAAAAATAGAAGGTTTCCTTAATTGAAACACTTCGTGTTCTAAACTTAATCTATAACCCTGAATTGTTTCTAAAACAAATCGGTCCTGCGTTATTTGTTCCCAACTAGAATGGAAGAATTTCAGCCTAGCCGATGTCGCATTTACCTGGTCTGCAGTTAGTGTCTGTTGCGCTGAGGCTGGGTTTGGAAGTAATGTCTCTCCGCTGGATATGGCTGATGTGCCTTCTGACTTGTAGAACTGGTGTAATTCCTCGATGTGCTCGACTTAGACTGTCGTAATTTGTAGCCCCCCGTCCCAGTTCTTTTCTTACGGTTGAGCTTCTCCAGTTTAAAGAATTATTTTGTGTCAAGGGTGCAGCGGCTTTGGGCTTCAAATCCTTGGAAACTCGTTCCACGGCTCTTGAAGTCTCTATGACGGACTTAAGGTTGTCTCCGAATAGAAGAGTAGTAGGTTCTATCTTCTTCAGGATTTTTTGAATTTTTTCTTCAAATCTTCCTAAAAGGAACGTTTTTCTCGCTTGTGTCAGCGAAAAGAAGAGGTCAGATTGAAGCTTCACTGCGTTGGACAGATGCCTTAAAATTACCTGTCTGTCCAAAGGAACTTCTGAATCATTTAAAATCATACTGAGGACGTAGGAAGTAGCAGTTAATGCTGTGCCGGTAAGGTTCTGATAATCCTTAAAGTGATCGTCCTTTGCTAAAGCTCTAGGATGAAGGTCCACTGCAATCTCCTCGTTCAAGGTGGGTGCTTCTAGATTTAATTGTCCCTTTCTAGGAATAGATAACAGGAGATTTTCTCTTTCCTCCTTATTATTTAATCCAATCTTAGTCCAAATTTTAATTGTTTCCACCAAATCCTCTCTTAAAAGAATTTGTTCTGATTCTTGAGCCGAGGGATTTTTTCCTAGGAAAATTTCCGCCTCATCTTGAGAGGGAGAATCATCTACGAATTCCTCCTCCGACGAATTGTCCACAGCCTTCATCTTGAAATTTTCCTTTTCGTGTTCTAATACGTCTATAAGGAAGAAAACATTCCTTGTTTAAGGAGAAATAGAATACGGACTTGCTTATCCCTCGTCTCCGACTTAAAAATCGGAAATCGGCGCTAATATTTTGGCCCTTGACTTCAACTCTAGATTGAAGCTCGGCTCTTTTCGGCGGTAAAATAAGGAGACAAGGGAAGAAGTCGCCTACGACATATACCCTCATATTCCAGATCTTCAACCATTCGATGATTTTCTTCCTACAAATCTGCCAACTCTGATAAGACTTTATTCATTTCCGCTTCTAAATCCCTGTCTTTGTTCTTTTTTCCGAGGTGTCGTCGCTAGCGCCAAGAAACGAATGAAGTTTGTGGCGGAGCAGGGCGTGAGACGGGGTATGGATAGACGAAGAGGGAAAGCTTTTCAACCTCAATCTATCTCTAAGCAGGTGGCGTCATCTGGCAACAAGTTGCGGTACTACAAGTAAGATATCTTCGAACAAGTAAAATGAAATATAATACATGGGTTTTCGACGTGTCGTTACCCAACTCTGAGCACAATTAGTACCTTCTGTTACCTACATATAGGTATATCCAACTTTGCGTGAAATACCTTATTTGCGCAATTTACGTAACGAAAACTTTGGGTTATGCGTAACTGTACAACCCTGCTGATATTGGTCGATTTTTGGATAACACTTCTTTTTCGTTTTCCCTTGATCACGTATAACAATGGCGGAGGTGCGTTAAGTAAAATAGTTTTAATAATCCATAATTATTTCTGTCATCTTCACAGTGTTCTTGATTTTTCGTTTATAATTTAGTTTTTAATATTATTCATTGTCCCTTCGAGAAAAAAGATTTCCACAAAGTTAATTTTCTTTTGTCATTTTTGAGGTTAGAATTTCACTATGTCTTTTTTAATTTAGGTTGATGAAACTCTTAAAAAGAAAAGGACCTTCAGGAAGTTCACCTTCCGGGGTGTGGACTTGGACCAACTCCTAGACATGCCCAAGTAAGTATAAATTTTGCAATTCTTCTTTATTATGATTATGCTTTTTATGAAATACCACCAGAAGTAATGTCAAAAACTTTCTTTATTCCCTATTTATTGATTAAGCTTTCAATTTACTTCTATGAGAAGTTTTTATATTATGGTTCTGAATGTTATTTCAAGACTTGTCAAGTTACCAATCATTCATGTACTTTGTTATTAATTAGTCGTCAAATTAGTTAACAGTAACAAACATTTTTTATTGTTTTTTCTAAATCGATTAACATTGTTTGGATTGATAGCAACCCTAGAAATTTTTTTTGTGACTAGCTGTTTACTTAGAACTTTCTGATTTCACTATTACAATAATGAAAATTTTAAATTGACTCAAAACTTATTGAACATATAACAAATTTCAAAGCAATTAAAGATTCGCCCACAATTATACATTTTATTCTTATAAAATAAGTTTGTAATAATGTATTTCTAAATATCCCGAAGCAGCAATTCTTTAAATTTATTGTAAAAGTTATATTTTCACTTTTTTTTTTTACAAATGTTTATAAATTATTTTGTGAAGCTTAATTTTATTAAAAAATGCAATATAGATATTTTTTTTTTTTCAGCGAAAACTTGATGGAGTTGATGCATGCTCGCGCACGTCGACGTTTTTCACATGGTTTGAAGCGCAAACCAATGGCATTGGTTAAGAAATTGCGCAAAGCAAAAAAAGAAGCTCCTCCCAATGAAAAGCCTGAAATCGTTAAGACCCATTTGAGGAATATGATCATCGTTCCAGAGATGGTGGGCTCAATTGTCGGAGTCTATAATGGAAAGACTTTCAATCAGGTGGAAATTAAACCCGAAATGATTGGACATTACTTAGGAGAATTCTCTGTAACATATAAACCTGTAAAACACGGTAGACCCGGTATTGGTGCTACCCACTCTTCTCGATTCATCCCTCTGAAGTAATTTATCATGCTTGGTTAATAAAAAAGAGAAAAGTATTTCATATCTGTTCTGTCTATTTTCTCAAATCCTGTTTGGTTCATTACAATTAAACTTTTTATTATTTAAGAAGCATAAGATACGTTTCTACGAAACAATTAAAGCAAATAAAATATCTGAGAATCAAGTTTCGAAAAAATAAGTGAAAATCATACTAAAGCAAAATTAATAAGTTTTATAAAAATTGTATTAGGTTTTTTAATCATGAAATTACGCCTCGTTCAAAATAATTTATTTTGAATTTGTGAATACTGATTCTATGACATGTAAACTTCTATATCTATAATAAATATGCGCAAAAACATTGGCAAAACTGAAAACATTCTCTTGTATCGAACCAGTCGCGAAGCTTTATTAGCATTTGAACCAAATCAGATTACATAGTTAACTTGCTGTCAACGTCAGCGAATACTATTTTTGATCGATCTATGACAACGTTAGAGTAAAATATGCATTAGCTGTATATTTAAAGGAAAAATATGAAGATTATTTTAATTAACATAGAAATTTTGGCACTTTTCGTATTTTCAAGTAAATTTACAAAGAAAACCACCTGACTTAGAGGTTAACTTTAAGTGATTTGGCAACGCTGCATGGAAATCTGCGTATGCGAGGCTGCCTATGGGTACACGTAAAGTTGGTGTAGTGTAAGTTTGCTTCATCTTGTGGATGTGGTTGGCCAAGTTTGACAATTATCGTCGACTACCTTTCTTGTCGCGGACATTTCGCGCAGAAAAAAGTGCCGAGAATCGCGGTCGTTGTATGTGAAGATTTTCATTTTTGTTAACAGTCATGTGGCAAATTCAGAAGTCGAGGAGTGCGTTGACGGGAGATCTTCACTGACATGAAGGTTGTGAAGAACCCTCTGGTCTACGGGCCACTTTTACCTGGCAGATTTTCCGGCGGCACTTTCATCAAAAAGTCTCGAAAGTGCGAGAGTAGTGGCAAACCGACTGACCGCTTTTCGCGTGAGACCAAGTAACGCAAAAATCGGCTCACTTTAAACCCATGTTCAAGCATCGCTTTGCGGCATCTGAAACAACCACGAGATTTTAGGAGGAGGGTTGTTAGGGCTCTTAACAGTCAAGTTTTCGAAGAACCTAAAGAAATTAACATCTTTTTGCTATGGCTTCGACGTCAAGCACATCCGTGCAGGTGTTAATGAATAAAGGAAAACGAGGGGCTGCTGCTTACATCCATGCAGAATGTAGCAATCGAGCCATGGGATCCGGCTGCCCACGTCACCTTAACGAACTCCTGGATATTTTACTAAATCCTAGTAAAGCCATCGACGACTGGGAGACTATTGACTGGTGCAAATGGCTCATGGCAGGAGGTCGAACACCAGATGAATTTGTTAACACAGGTTCTTATATCTCTACGTTCACTTTTGCACGTGTATTTTTGCTTTTCAGTTTAGGAACCTTAACTTCTAGTGTCATGTATTTTGATGCAATTCCAAGCTCAATCATGAAATTACTTTTTAGTAACTTTCTTTATCAAAACAAACATTTCTTTTCAAGGACGATTGTGTATCCATATAAGGACACTTTGGACAACCTTAATTATTGTGCTGTTGAACCTAATGTTTTTATTGTGGGAGACTCAAATTTATAATCTTTTAAATATTTGGTTTTATTTAGTATACTTTGCAAATTTGGCGGTTAATTGAACTTACAAGGTTTGGTATATGAGACTTGCTCTCCAAACTTCTCATTTTATGTGTCAAAAAGGACAATGTGAAGAGGTTATTGACCGCACACAAAATCAGACAAACCCATCAACAAACTGAACTAGTAGAATTTGTCATAGCAGAAATACTTTGTGATGTCATATTTACATATAGAAATACACGATAATTTTTCTGAAAAGACTCATAGTTGCTCCAAACGATAAATTCATTAGAACATCAAAGCAAATATACTTTAATTTATGAATAAAATTCAGACAAAGGAAAGAATAAACTTAAAAACAATGTAAAAATCATTTTTGAATTTCGAATTATCAAACCCCGAGAAATAAAAGTATAAAAGTGATTAACCAAAGTAAAGGTTATTGGAAGTACAATTGCCCGTGATGAAGCTTATTTTAAATTATTCAGGCGGTAGATCATTTTAGTTTTTTAAAGTTAAGATTGTATGAAATATTCTGACTGAACTTGCCAAAAAAAATAAAATTTTACACATTTAAAAGAAAAATGTATTCTTAATGTTGAGTGATAAATATCGAAGATTGTAAAAAGTAAGAAAAAATATCAGGAACTTGTTTCTGGCATTCCAGTCATGGTCGTTCTGATGCACGCGACTTTACCCTAAGACAGCACGTGTCTTAGTATCCTAGAGTACTAAAGATTCATTGGAAGAATGAAAGTAAAAGGGCACTGGCCGAACCTATTACAAAATCTCATGGTCAGGTGGTTGAACCAAAAATTAAGGATTTGTTCGACTACGTCACGTTTTATTTCAATTTTCATTCTGTTCATTTTATAATAAGTTTCAAAATCTTAAATTACTAAATTTTAAGCTACAATTACTTTAGTACTTTATCGTTTACAAATTCGACATTCTTTTTAAAGTTTTTGAATTTTTTGAGAAACTCCAAAAATGTTTAATATAAAATAAAAAGTTACTTTCCTAATTCAGAAATCAGATCTGACTTATAATGTTGATATTGATAGGAAAAAATACATATTTATGCTCAGATTATTTTTGAAATTACGATTTATAGCTATTGAATATTTTAATGTATAGCTTAAATCTTTTTCTAAAATTTCACATAATGATAAATTATTCATCGGCAAAATTTAAACACTTTTTCTCTTCGTAAAATAATTGTTACTGACACATTGCATATTTTATATATGTATTTTGAAAATAATGAATTGTTTCAGTGAGGATATACGACAACGCTACCAATTGTGGATTAGTTTGGACGCCAAACTTTGTTGCTTACCGATGTCGCACGTGTGGCATTTCTCCATGCATGTCCCTTTGCAAAGAATGTTTCAAAAAAGGAAACCATACTCAGCATGATTTCAATATGTTTATAAGTCAAGCAGGAGGTGCTTGCGATTGTGGCGATACGTCTGTTATGAAAGAAACTGGGTATGTGTTAGTTAGTCGAGAAATGAGTATAACGATACCTACTTGTTTTCGATTTTTAAAATAGATCTTGCATTATTGTGTTTTTTGTTTCACTAGATTTTGTGATAAACATGGCCCAAAAGCTGCAGTCAATAAAACTGTCGCGCCTTCAGATTTAATGTGCGTTGCTGAGGCCATGATGCCGAGAATTATTCTCCGTCTAATCCAGCATCTTCGAGAAAATTGGTAACTTATTTTCCATTATAATAAATGGATTAGTTTTTTACTTGCAGTAGAAATAAGATTTAAAAAATATCTTAAAATTTGTGCAGAAATTAATTGAAATAAAAATGTATATTGAAATTTGTATTTTTGGTACAGCAAAGTCGGTGCATCAGACTATCGTGTCGCTATCCAGGACGCAGACGCTTATTTATCTATGCTTCTCGATTTGAATAATATGGGAGCTGTAATGCGACACGTAATGACTGCAGCGCTTACAAATCCACAAAAATATCGATGTTTCATGGACCCTACGACTTTTACTGGCCAAACGGAATACGATAGTTACTGTCAGGATAGCAATAAAATTTATCAAGACGCTATTAAATCGTTACCAAATCCTGAACCGCCCGATGAATATAAAGGTAATAAAAGATTCTATTATGACAAAAAAAATTCGTAATAAAAAACTAGATTTACACAAAGGATTGGTTTAATTTCAGAGTGTGCTTCTCTACGGGAACACTTAGAACACAATACATTTTTAGAAGAATTGGTTTTTTGGACAGTCGCTTATGAATTCCCTCAGAAATTAGTCTGCTTTCTTCTGAATATGTTGCCTGATCCAGATTACAAGGAGGATTTAACACGGGCGTTTGTACTACACTATAGTAGAATTTCCATGATGTTGGAACGCTCAACTGATCCTGAGACTCTGAGTAATCGGGTCGTTCATGTCAGTGTTCAGGTAAATAATTAGCTAATTATTCAATAATTCATGAATTTAAAATTTTATTCTAAGGGTACTAAATGATTTTGAAATTTTTATTTGGTTTGTAGCTGTTCAGTAACGAGGGATTGGCACTTCGAATGGTAGATCAAATGAAACTACTTCATGTTATGGTGATAAGTCTGAAGTATATGATGAGCAAAATACTCATTCAAAACACTCTTCACGGTACGTAGCACCTTCAATAATCTTACTAATTTCGTAATATTATTAATATATTTGTATTTTACATATTGTAATTTTTTTCAGATCCAGACAAGAATTTTCACTACGTCGTAGACTGCGGACGCCAAGTAATGAAAGAACACTGCTATTGGCCACTGGTATCTGACTTGAATAATGTTTTATCGCATAAGCCCGTTGCAGTTCGCTTCATGAGTGACGATACACTTTTAGAAATGTGGTTCGATTTTCTCTCTATGTTCCAAGGTAAGGATTAAAAAGTTTAATTCAAGTTTCACAGGAATATTTTGCAAATCAAAAGCTATATTGAAACGCATTTTACTTTACAGGTATGAATGTGAATCAAAGAGAACTGGGCCAACATGTAGAGTTTGAACCCAACACATACTATGCCGCGTTTAGTGCTGAATTGGAAGCAAGTGCTTATCCAATGTGGGCCTTGGTATCGCATTTGCAAGGTCCTGAAAGTGTTGTTCTTAGTCGTAGAATCCTCACATTTTGTCTATCTGCTCTGCAAGACTGGCTAGATGCTGTAAATTATACTGATCCAAATGTGGTAAGATCAGAGAAAATTTTTTTACTTAAGGTTGAATGATAATTTTTTCAATCAAGTATGATCTTAGTTTGAATATCGACTTTATAAATTTGTTTTCTTATTATTTCAGAGTGACAGACTACAAGTTTCATTTCATCTGCCGCTTCATAGATACTTTGCAGTGTTCATGTGTCGAGCTGTAAGACAACAAGGAGCGACACTTCACGAGTTATTGCCATCAACACAAATGCTGCATCTGCTTATGATGCACCCACTACGAGTACAGGTTAGTGAAATATCCTTTTAATTTTTTTTTCTCGAGAAAATGTACAATTTATTATTTTAGTATTTTTTGTAAAAATTAGAGAAGTTATGTTCACATTTATTGAAAATTTGTTTTGATGATTCACAGCTTCTCTAAGTTATCAGTCTAAAAATTAATGCAAATAACTTCCTACAGATAGCTTATGAATTACGGATATTTACCACTAAGAAATTATTACACACACAATAAAAATAGCCTAGCCTTTCTTATATGAAAGATAATATTGTAATATATCTATTAAATTATTATAGTAGCCTCAGTTATGGAATTAATCAATTTCATTCATATTCATTCAGCTTTTTTTCAGAGTAATTACAAAAATAATAGGCGCGGTATCTAAAAACATACCGCTTCTCTAATTTTTTCAAACAATCAGTCATAGAATTTATTTTTAAGCCTTGAACAAAATAGTTTCAAGGATTTAATCCAGGGTGTCTAGGTGATTTTTTAAAGAAAATAAAAATGAAAATTTCCAGATATTTCAAGTGGACAAATTAAATTTTAATTTAAAAATAGTTTTAAATGAGCTAAAGTTTAAGAAAGTTGGTTATATACTTCGTACTGAGAACCTTAGAAAATCAAACAACTACATATTTATATAGATTTAATGTAAGCCTCATATTACATTAATTACAAAAAGTAATATACAACATACATATTATAAATTCAGCACTTGATATAGTCGTTACTAGTTAAGATAAAATCACAGAATATTCCTCGAGTCAGATAAACAAAAAGATTCAATAATACTGAACTCATTATATTTGTGGTAAACAAGTTTTTAGTATGTTAAATTATATTTGTTATTAGATAGAATTTTAATATCTATTTTTTTAATACTAATAGAAATATAAAATCAAATATCGTTTTTTAGATAATAATACTTGCTTATAACTTCGGAGTATAGGTTACAGAAGAAAAAGTTTTAATATTGGAAATGAAAGCTCTTATTATTACTTGATTATGTGTATCACCACGGAACATTCTCATTTTCAGAAAAGTACACTTTGTATCTGCTTTTAAGCAGTTAACCAATTACACTTTCCTATAGCACCCAATAACAATCACTTCTTTTTGTCTTAATGAGAGCATGCCACGCATTATGACACGTCAATTTCATTATTCAATCCGATTACATGTTCAGAATCTGGTAAATCTACTTTTAAGTGACGTGAAAAATTATATGTTATTAATTTAAGGGCGATGAACCCTCCGGATTCATCCCTTCCTTTATGGTAAATACCTGCTCCGGCGATTGGTACAGGTGGCTTAGGTTCGACTGGTTGAATGTCTAAGAACGGAATTGTCGACTGTGCAGCGTCTTTATGAAGGTCAGTCGGTGCAAAGTGTAGATATTGATTCGATCTAGAATCTGGCACTGCTCTCGATTGTAAACGAGTTGGGATGTCAGGCTTCTTCAATATAAGTTCGGTCCTGAAAAATAATAAATTTTTAAAATATTAGTACTTTCAAAATTATTTATTTCTTATTATAAACTCAGACGTAGGGATTCAATTTCTGCTTTACCTTTTTCCTTGTACGAAAATATGTTCATTAGAATCGCTTTCGATTGCATCGGTATTGTCATTCGCGTACCACCGACTCTTTTCTTTCATTAGTTTTCCGGTTGTGAAGTTGAAAGGTGTCGCGTGAATTTCCATATTAAGATGAGCACCGAGGAGCTTAAATCTAATTCCTGAAATATGAATAAATATAAATTACATTTTCATGTCAATTTTGATATTGCACAAAATTTCTAAAGATAAATTTGTTCGATTTTTCATACCAGTCAACAAATGATCTGGAGGAGGAATTAAATCATCCAAGTCGATGGCTCTTTTCTCCCAGGATACTGTATGATAATCTACTCCATCTTTAACGTTTCTATCGAGTATTGTGTAGTCGTCGATATCCTTCCAAGATATACTTTCTGGTTCGATGTTTCCTTTGGGAAGTAAAGTTCCTTCTTGAATTTGAATGTGAATAATTTTATTTACTTTCCTCAGCCTTATGCCTGTTACTACCCTGATAAATAGAAAAATCGTTATAAAGGTTTTTACTTCAGTTTCTGAAAAACTATAATATTGTTAAATTGTCTATAAAACTCACTTGTTACTTTCGATATCAGCAATGACATTTCGTAAATTGAAATAACGGTCAGAGCTAGAATTATGATCATCGCAATAACAGAAACAATAACTACAATGCCAGAAAAGCCAACGCCACCAGCTGTCAACTTTAGTACTCCCTGCAGGACAACTTCCCTTTTGACCAAATGTCTGTCCATTTTCATATTCAATATACTCGTATCTTCGAGAACTGTCCTTAGCCTTTTTGAAAGAAATTATAATAATTACCATCGAACTATTCGAAATTAATGTACAATTTATGAAACTTGTTTCTTACTGCTGGACATATCCACATGTCAGAGTCAATGTACTGGCAATTAAGAATTTTTCCATTACATCTACGTTGATGGGCACAATACTGATCTTTAAAACAGCCGTGCTGTTTCGCTATACTGTAATAAGCGCAGTTTTCCCTACACGTTGCAATATCATTCAAATCTACCTCGTTCACGATGTATCCTTGGAAAAGTTGCTTCAGCTCCGTGTAGGTTACATCTTCAAAATTAAAATCCTTGGTAGCACAAGTGAAAATAATCACGCTCCAGAAGTAAAATAATTATAATTAAAATTATTCTCACCTGCTTTGTGCACCGTTGGATCGCACCTCCACAAATCTCTGGGAGCAAATGCCATTGCAGTTTTCACTGCTCTGAGAGTTTCAGAAGTTCTCGTTGCATATTGTCGTTTCAACTGTCCCATTTCCTCCGTGAATGTACCTAAAAAAATATTTAAATTTCAAAAAACTGATTGGTTTTGAAAAAAAATAATAATAACAAACCATTTTCGTAAAGTTTCAGAAGTGTCAAAGAAAACTGCATCATGGTGTAGCCTTTAATTTCAGTGAGGGCAATAGTGTTGTAAAGATTATACAACAGTTGTTGCGGTGACTGACGCAAATTGCAAATTTGCGAGGAAGCTTCCTGTAAATACAAAATTCATTTATGCAATTGAAATGCTTTTTGAGAAAGCATAATTTGAAGGCACAGATTTTCGAGAATTAACCTCTTTTTGATATATGTAATTTATTAAATCTTCAAATTCGCTTTTCTTGTTTATTTCTCAGTTACCTGGTAAGCAGAAACAAACAAATTTTGATTGATGATGTAATCTGCTATATGTTCAAGTGCCAAAGGAATTGAAAAGTTAGGATCACTTAGTACAGTTTTCGCGAAATCAACCCATTTTTGCGTTGGGAATATACCATTTTTTTCTGTGATCTCTAATTGCATCTGTCTAAACGTCATGTAAAGACCGTTTATGCGCCTCATTTCGATTTGTGTTCTTGCCCAAAGCCATACTGAATTTACAACTTCTAGATACTGGTCAGGAGGAAATAAGAAAGTCTTATCCACACTGTCACCGAATACTTTAAAAACGTTGACGAGATTATAGACTGACCCATTCTTCCCAAGGTAATCCTCATTCAGATCATCTCCTTGTTTTAACAACACTTGTCGTAAACTGTCTATGACCGAATACTCGTCCTTAACAATAGCATTTGCTCCCAAAAATATGAGACAAATACCAAAAATCTCTTTCAGTTTCATTTTCGCACTTTCCTCTGTCTTCGATGCACTTTTTCAAATATAGTTCTTCAAGATTAAAAGTGGATAGAACCTTTACTTAAATAATTTTTTTAAAAATACAGTAATTTTAATTCTGGGTTTTATTTTATTTTTACATTCTCTTTTGAAGCAATTATTTTGAAATACAGGAAAATATTTGAAAACCTGAAGTTGAATTCGATACAAAAGCCTTATTTAAAAAGGTGACTAAACCTAGTCTATGAAGGCAAAATTTACACTTAAAAGATAATGGACACTTGAAACGTGTGACGAATTTTTAATGCGAGGAACAAAGCAAACGTTTCTTGAGTGTACTGAACTTGACATGAAAATTTACTGACTCTGAATTTTCGTCTCCAAGCAAAACTTCTTTTTTAATTATCGTGTAATACGACTCTAAAGATACCAACGTTTTAAGTAAGAATAATGATAGGGTTATGCATAAAATGTTTTAAAAGTCCATCTTCTTACGACTCATGTGTTTGACGTTTCTTTTCTAAGCAGAAACTTTATCTTTGACAAATGATTTTTTCTGCCTACATGTTTTTCTAAATTAATTGCTAGAGACGACCATTTTCTCGCAAAACTCTTCTCGAGATAGTAAATATTATTTAGAAATAGAAAGAAAAATCTTAGACCTGCGATTAAAACATCCTTGAACTCACGAAATGATTTCGTAAAGCAACGACGTCAAAGGAACTAAGAATGTGAATTTGATATACATAACAATCTTTGTGAATTAAAACTTTATTGGAGCACCAAATACTTGCGAAGTACGGCGTAAAAAGATCAGAGTCAGATGATTTTCTTCTAAGAACCTCTAGTGATTACAGTTTTGTTTTTAATGCCCATGCACTAATCTGGGAATTGCTGACATCCTCTATATACGTGGCCTATATTTAAACTTCACTAATTGCATAAATGATTTAAGTAATTTTCCACCCCGATCATTAAATTTTTCCTCATTAAGTTATATTGTTTTTAATTTATCGTTATTTGCTTCAAGTTATTTAATATTTACTTTGTATTTGCGAACCTGTTTTAGAATTCGATTCAAGGATATGATTAAATGTAAGAAAGTGAAAAATTCACTCATTCGTAACGATTGCAAAATAGTTTTTAAACACGATTTCAAAGTTCAAATCACAATTAGGAAATGAAACTCTTTGTTTGGAAGTCAAGTTTAAGTTAGTGATTCCTTGAAAATGAAATATTTTATTAACAATATTTAAAGAATTTGAAAATTAGAGATTTTGTGATTTCTTGTTTTACTTCACATAAAAAGAGGTCAGTTAAGGTCGGTTCAGCACTCTTTCCTGACAATTTAATCAATGGTCAGCACAATGAAAATCAAAATATGGAGACATTCAAGTCATTTCCTCTACATACAAGTAGATCTATAGTCCGAGAACTAAACTTAGTCTTTATAAGGAAGTTTGACAAATACAGCACTCAAGGTATTCGTAAATAATCGTTCTATCTCGGCACTATGTATTTTTTATTATGGTCAGCGCGCACAAGCAAAAAATTTCGTTAAAAATTGATTTTTGAAGAAACAAGAGGTTTGCTTCGCAGTGACAGGTGTTTACGAGTCACTGTGGAGTCTGGTATAAAATCCAGTTCACTCGACTCGATCCCGTTCAACTAGAAATTCTGTCGAGTTTAATGTAACTTGCCACGACGTACGAATGAAAGCCTCGGTTGCTTGGTTCCAACTGAAGGGGATTCCATTCATCTCATTTCACTCGCTCCGTTCCCTCTCCTTCCTTAACTAACGTCATCGGGCGCATGTCTTTTTATACAGTCATGCGAAATTTATTAACACTTTTTTACATTCCAAAAATCATGAAACTCTGAGACACTCACGAATTCCACATTGGGTGTCATTTCCGGAGATAAGGAACTGAAAATCATTCAGGAAACTGACCTGTCTTTGTAATCAGCAACATGAAATTTCATCTTGAAGGGGACTTGATATTAAGGTTTAAAAACCTTAAAATTTGTATATTTTTTATAATTTAGAATCATGCTCTACAATCTTATTAAATCAAATATATCAAGAGAAAAATAATATATCATAATTAATTTAGATATTTTTCTTCATTTTTCTTGTTAAATAATAATGAACAGGACTTATATCGACCCTTAGAATTAATATTCAAATATTGTTGATGTTCTTAGTTGGCTTTAGGGTCCAGAAAAAATGTAGCTCAAAGTTTCATGTTTTCAAACGTTTCGACTCAGATTGGAGTCTTCATCAGTGAGAATTTATTTCTATAAAAAATACAAAGGAAGAAACTTAAAAATTGCCCGTGTGATTTACCACATTGTGGTAAAAAATGATATAAAAGAATTGCACGCGTGAAACTATAAAATTGGTCTAAACCAAATTTACAAAAAACTGTACAAACATTTTTTTCTATAAAAATACAAAGGGGATAATTAGTTGAGTTTGAAATTTTTAGTCGACCAGCAATCGAAAGACCTGAGCTCGAATCCCAACACAGTCGAAAGCGTTTTTTTTTCACAGAAAGATTTCAAATTCTTTAAAATTTCTTGTTGAACATCAAGAAAATTAAATACCTAATTAAGGAAAGTTATTTTATTTAATAGTAAAATTTTAGCTGTCTTTTAAAAATGTTCCATTTATCAAGATTTAATCAATTTTTTGTATTTTCAAAAAGAACTGCAGTAATCCCTGTGAATTGTATTGAATATTGAAGCTTCAAAGACTTAGTACTCGTGTTACTTAATTAACCTAGTAAGCAAGTGCAAAAAGGAATAATCCGCAAATTTTTGCCCCAAAGACACCCTAAGGTGAATTATTTAAAGAAATTTCAATTAAGAGATTCCTAGTACACATTCCTTACATATTTCCCAATCCAAAAAGCAATTACATTGACAATCTCTTGAAATCTGCTTCCAATTATATTTAAATCGGCCAGGCATACAGGATGTCATTGAAATGATCATCTCAGAAGAATCATAATTACATAAGTGTTGAATTATTTTAACAAAGAAAAGAACGTAATTATTTGTTTTCTGCTCGTATGGATGAGTGACTTTTTTGTTTTGCAAAGATATTGTTAATTTCTATTTGTTTGAAGCTTAATATATCCAAACGCAAAAAATATTTAAAAAATTCAAATTTTAATAAAAACTATTTTGAAGCGTACGTCTATGACATTCTTTTCATCAATCATTTCTAAACATTGCTCTGGAAAGAACAATATCAGTATAATCTAGATTTCATGATACTCGACACCGGAAAGTATGCGAACTTAAGTTCAATTGGAGAATATTATGGTTTTGCACTCATACAATTACGACGAGTGTCAGCGTATGATAGTACTTGATAAATTATTCAGTTTGCTGACATTGATATATATTATTATATTCGAAATTATATTTGGAGTGCGTTTATTTAATGAGAGCTAGAATAAATCTTACGAAATGCCTTTCAATTTTCAAAGGAGACTGCAATGAAATTATCTTTCAAACAGAAATAGTATCATAAAAGTGTCAACTTACCTTGAAAATGATTTACGTTATCTAAATTTTATTAAATTTCCACAAAAGAAAAATTATGTCAATCATATAGTGTTCTAAAAACTTTAAATGCTCGGAGAACTTCTCTTGAGCATGGGCATTTACTCGACTTCTTTTTGCTTTGAGTATTTACTAAGCATTTTTGAGCATTTTAAACTAGAATTTCAAAATCGTATTTTCTCTAGTTTTTATTAATTTTTAAAGCATAAATGTATTCCGGTTTATAGTGCATGTTTAATTTGAAATAATGAACACACAAATAGCTAATTTCATTAAAACTAGCTCAAATAATTACATTATTCAAATTTCGCACAAAAATTGAAAGCTTCAAATTATAAAAGGCGCTAAATTTAAATTTCAAACGATGTGAAAGTAAAAAAAATTAGACTTTTTGCGTGAAATATTTAGTGTATAGAGAATTGTGTCAATTTCATTGTAAAGAAACATATGAAATAATTATTAATATATTTTAGAAAATAATAAGTGCTGTAAATGCTTATAAATACTTTTTAAATGCATTATAAATGCTGAAATGCCGAGTGTATTCCCATGAGCACTTCTCTGACGAAAGTATTGGATTGAAATTCATTTTGAATCAATCAGAACTATTCCGAATCATTCCGATATCCGAAAAACGTTTTGTATCTCGTTTGATGAAAAACGTTCAAAAATCAATCCGAATGAATCCAAACCAATCCGAGCCGAATTTACAATCAGAATCAATCCGAATCAATCCGAATCATTCCGACCTTGGATTCATTCGGATTGCTTCTGATTGAAAATTCGGTTTGGAGCAATCTTGGTTTCGGGTTGGTTCGGATTCATTCAGATTGATGTCTCAGAATTAATCGAATTAGGTCGGATTGATTTTTGACCGTTTTTCATCAAACGAGATACAAAACGTTTTTCGGATTGGTTCAGAATGATTCGCATTGGCTCGGATACAGATATCGGAATGATTCGGAATAGTTCTGATTGATTCGAAATGAATTTCAACCCGATACTTTCGCCAGGGTTGCTAAACATACATTTTCGAGCATTAAACAACACTAATTTGATATTGTTAATTAAAATATTGAAAATTGTAATTAAATACCATTTTACTTGTTTTGACTATTAATTCTTGAAACAAAAGGCAGATAAGCTGTCACTTTTTTCAAGTCTTAGATCCCTGAAGAAACATCGATTAATAATTTTAATACTTTAAGAAGTTTAGAAAATAATGTAAAATTATTGGAATTGATATCAAATATGTGTATAAATAGATAAGAGGTCAATGCCTTTAGTCTTTCGTAGAAGTTTACCTTCATTCTGTTGGCCAACATCTGCAAAACACTTTGTTCGAAAATATCAAATTGCTGAGGCACAACTTGTCTATAGATGGACTCAAGAACGTCCCGTAAATCTCCTAATCTATGAGAAACAGCTGTTTTCGCAAAATCCTTTATGGTGTAGGGGTTATATTTATTTGGAGACCTGGCATATTCGACAAAATTTTGATACAAGCTCTCAATTTGACCAATGGACTTGTATAGGTCATGAATGGCTTTTTCAAGCCTCTGTCGTTCTGGAATTTCTTCAAGAATTTTAGCAACCATCGCTTCTGTCCGTTGCTCGATTCTATTTTCAACCGAATCTAATTGTTGAGACACAATATTAATCCGATCCATCAGTCGCTTTTCCATTCTTTTCACAAAGGGAAAATCATTTTCTCCATTTTCGTTAGGTAACTTTGGCCGAATCCACTCCCATGATTCAAGAACGTCTGTTACGGTTTCTCTAGTGAATTTCATAATTTCCGTAACATCTCCAAAACTGATGTCAAATTGGAAGCTTGGTTGCACTGCTAAAACTAGGAGATTGAATAATAAAACGCTGGATACGCGAAATCGAATCATGGTGGAGAGTGTGCTTGCAAATGTAGTTTGTTTTTTTTTTTTTATAAAATATTAAAGATTCTTCAACATGATTTTTTTCTTAGCATATTTGAACAGCACTTTTCCCAGCGAAGACGTGAGGTTCTCAAATTTTTTACTGATAGGGAAAAGACTGATTTAATAAGGTTAAACGTTCTACACTACAGCCACTACGCCATTTCAGACAAATGATGAAAATCCGGAGACAATAAAATCCCAAATGATCTCTGACAACCGCTCACTACATACAATGACATACAAACTGGTCGTCGCTCGAGAAACGGTTTAATGGTGTATGCAGTATCGGCTCAAGTTCTCGTTAGGCCCCAAAGATTCAAATTCAGCCCAAGGGAAAGAAATAAGAATCTTTTGCCTTTATACTTTCGCCATAAGATTACCGTTATTTTCATCTAAAGAAAGGCTCCTTCAGAGAAGAGACAAATTTTTAAGATGAAGCGATCAACATTTTTTACTTTGATGTTCGAGTCTATGAAAAATCATTTTTTATGGAATCTTAGCCCTTATGAACAAAAAATATTGAATTCAGTTAGATGATTGAGTTCAAAACTTTTGCCACTGCCTACATTATCGAGGGATCATTAGTCGCGTATCAGATAGGATACGTTGCCAACAGGTGTCCTCGCAGAAAATTTCAAACTCTTATATCGCAATAATGCAAATTAAATACAAATTTAAAGAATTTGAAATCTTTCTGTGTAAAAAGAGACGCTTTCGACTATGACGGGATTCGAGCCCGGGTCTTTCGTCGAATCCCGGCACAGTCGAAAGCGTCTCTTATTCCACAGAAAGATTTCAAATTCTTTAAATTGGATTCAATATTTACCAATATTTTTCATAAAGGAGTTTTCTAATAAATATTAATATAATAAAATATTTATAATATTAATATAATCCAATTTTTTGAACTAATTATTTTTTTAATCAGTTCTATATTTTTGTTAAGTTCAAATAAATAATAGAACATAAAAGAAATATAATACTAAATTTATTACGCAGGTAAATAATTTTAATTCTGTGGTTATTGTTTTCACTCATCGTTACTTGAAAATTCACGTCACTCTATTTATTTTTGTTATTAAACTAAATTCTTCAAGCGACCCCTTCATTTAATTGATAATACATTTCGTCGCCCCTGAGAGGGCAGGCGTTTCAGTTTCAACCAATGGTTGATCTCAAGTTTTCAAGTTGAATCACTCCATTCATAGGGAGATTCTACCGTCATTGAGGACGATATATGATGAACCAGATAAACTGATGAATAATTAACAATATTATATTGGTTATAAACAATTAGCGTGTCCATTGACCTGGAATTTGAAAAATAATATTAAACTAAAAATAAAAAATTTACATTATGACATTTTTTAGTCTAAATGAGAATCCAGGTTTTTTTACAGATTTTAATAAAAATTTCTGCAATGGTTCAAAAATATTTCTCACATTACATTAGGTTAAAAATTTATGATCTTGTTTCATTTGAATTTACTAATCATATATAATATTTCATGATATAATTAAAATTTGTTTTCTGAATATTTAACAATAAAATGTTGTAAAATTTTAAACCACTACTTTTAAGTTTTCTTTAAAAAATAACCCTGCATGAGAATGCTTATTTGAATATTTTAAAATTATCTTTTTCAGTTTATCTAATTCAAGTTTTAACTTCAATAAAAAAAAGGAATGATATATCTTTCTGTTAAAAAAATATGTATAAAATGATTAAGGAAATATTAAAAGATAATTATTATCTATTCAAAACTATTTTTATAATGAATGGTAAACATTTTTAAGATTAGAAAAAGACTGGGAACCTTTAACGGTAATTAAAGTGGGCATCTTCATTTATTTACTCCTTTCGATTTTTCTGGATATCAAAAAGGTCTATTAAAATTTTATAATGAAAACGAATAAAATCGAAGACTTTTAATTTATTTGAGCAAATGAATCACAGTGTAGCAAAACAAGTAATTTTGTTTAATTTCATAGATAAGATATCGTAATTTACTTTTATGATTCTACGTTCCAAAATTAAAATTAAAATTATAATCAACCAATGGAATTCAAATATTAATGTAAAATTTTCAAAACAGTTTGTATTATTGTTATTAATTTTTGTCAATCTTGAATCAAGGAAGCGGAAACTTTACATAATATTTTTTTCTATTATCGCATTAAACAAATGATTGTTTTTCTTAATAGAAATATATGTTGTGGGTCATTAATTAATTTTGTAAAGGAAATTAATATTAGGTTCATGAGAATTTCTATGGAATATAAATTCAACTCCATTTAAAATTACTTTTTAATTATATTTCTGTAAAAATAGTCATGTATCTAATTTTATTTTTTTTTAAATGTTCAAGGTGGCGTTTTATGAAATATTGAATGGATTATGGGTGCGTAACGGGCTGCAAATCAAGGGACAAGCAATGACGTACGTTCAATCAAATTTTTGCAATTCAATGGTCGATGCGGATATTTATCTTCTTCAAATTTGTGCAATGAAACTACAACCGGATGTTTTTCTCAAAACAATAATTGACAAGTAAGAAGAAAAGATATTTCAACAAAAGTTTTACTTTTAATTATTATAGTGATTACTCAGTTTAAGTGTTTATTTTCATTCAATAGGTTCCATGTACGAGAATGGATGAGCCTCAGTCTTTATCATGCACCTCAGAATGAATATCTTGAAGGAGAACATGACACTCCGATGTTGGAGAGCTGCTTGACTTTCTTAGCTACCTTACTTAATATTCGTACAAACTTAGGTAATATTTATGCTCCATTGTTTAAAAAAAAAACCATCCTCCGGAAACCGTTGCTAAGAATAATTATTTTCTTACAGGACTGTCAGATGCTGAAATGGCGGGTCTGGAAATGGTGACATTATTGTGTATGGGAGACAAAACTCATAGTCAGCTAATGGAATTGATGCCAGAACGTTGTGGCACGACTCAGAATAGAGATTTTGAAGCAATTCTGAGAGAGGTTTGTTTTAATTTAAAGTAGTTATTTTATTAAATATTTTTCAATCGATTAATCTTTACATTTTTGGCCAATAGGTCGCAGATTTTAGGGCTCAGAACACTGAGGCAAGTGGTAACATGCAACAAAGAATGTACGGGCCTAAATCTCGAGTTTGGGAAGAATTGTTTGATCCTCTGCATGTTTCCCTGAGAGCAGTACATCGCAAAGATTTCCAAGTAGCCATGGATCGTTTCATTAAATAGTAAGAATTTATCTATGCTTGGTTTTGAAAATATCTTTAAATTATTATCATAAACGCATTGTATTTAAAAATTATGTTCTTTTAGTGTAAAACAGACTGGAAAATTAAAGAACAGTGCAACACCCTGGCCACCTTTTCGCCATCCCGTTCCTGTCTCTCCGAATTATGAGGATCCCAGACTTGTTCTTCGATCAAAAGTTTTCCATGCGATGATTTATATCATTTTTTACAAATCTGTTAATGGGCACAATGTATCGGAGAACGTGATGGCACTGGCTGTTTATCTTTTAGAAATGGCGGTAATGAGTGCCGAAGTCCCAGATAGAGCTGTAAGTTATTCTCAAAGTCTAAAGTTATTTATTTTGCATTTTAATATAATAAATATAATAAATATTTAATACATTGAAGTATCCTTAACTCAGTGTAACGAAAATATTTGAATTTATAGAGTAATCCATTGTGTCAATATACAAGTGGAGATTCGCCTCGTGTGATTAAGGACATGGACTTATCTAGTTGGTTTACAAGTGATGATTTGTCTGAAAATCTCAGGACAGTTGTTCCTCGTGTTATTCTGATGCAGGAAGCAGAACACAGCATGAATAGTGATTACTGTAGGTATATTTTCTTCTGATTAATTTTTTACCCAATGGATTGTTCTTATTAAGCGAATAATACAATTTCCAGGTGACTTTGACTGGGAAGTTCAAGGAGAAATGACTGAAGTAGCTTCTACCTTAATGATAGATGATAGTACTGAGGAAAATGCGTTGATCCTCGATTTTGAAAGTGTGGACGCAAACAGTGATACAATGGGTGAAACGTCTTCTCTTCCAGCTCTGCCATCTACAAATGGTATGGAATTATTTTCTCCGAAATAACCTTTTTTAAAATAATCTTTTTCTGAGACATTTTTAAAAGTATCAGGGAACATATCCTGCTTCCTGCTTCTCCTTTTTGTTGTTACCTAGCTTTCCTTAGAATTCTTTAGTGTCTTAACAGATAAGTGTGTAACTTATTTTAAACAGAATAAGTCCCCTTTAAAAAAAATCTCCTATTTCCCTTTAAGTTTAAAACCTAAACCATTGTGATGCCAGAAATATGAAACAGATCTTTCATATTATTTTTAAAAGTATTTGTAATTATTACCTTGTTCCTGAAAGAAAATTTCCTTTTATTATAATTGTTTATAATTTCCATTAAATTTAACCTCTTTGAACTCAAATTTAATATTCCTGACCTTTTGTGAGTCTGGACGGATCTTTGAATTCAAATTTATTTTGTAGTTGAGTATGGCATGTCTATTGTACCCGAAGATGGAATTATTGCCATTCCCCATCGCAACAGTGAAGATGAATTAATACCATCTATGCAAAGAGCTTTACCACCATCCACCGAAGAATCCATGGCCCTTGCCCTTGAATCACCTCCTTCACCGAGCCGTACGTTCTTTCAGTTTATTCCATCTCAATAACTAAAATGCCAACCTTATTAACATCAATCTATGTCGGTACACCTCAAGGTTGTTGCATGGAGCACGGTAGGGAAGAGAAATCTAATTCATTAAAACTTAGTAGAATGTTATTACTATTGTCTGGAACAAATTGAAAACATAACAAGTTACTTTTTTGATAACAATTAATGTGGTCCTGGTGAAAAGTGGCCTACAATAGAATACAATAAAGTCACAGCAATGTGACAATTGGAATTTTTCGTAGGAGTTTCTAATTACTTGTAGATTTTTTTTTTACTACTTATAACATCTTTTTATAAATATTTCCTTCTTTTTTATTGAAAATGATTTTAAGTTGGAGGAAATTAGAAAAAACAAATTTAGAAAAATTTTTACCTTATTAAAATTGATTGTAATTTGTTGGGTTTAGTGTAAAATTGTATTCCCGTCAAGAGATCAAAGTTTTATGTTTTTTTTTTTCAAGTACAACCTTTATAAATGATCGAATTTTAATCAATAAAAGCTTATTTTGTATATTAAGTAGCTTTCTAAAATTTTAAGAGAGCAAATTATTTGTCAAATGTTTTTTAAATATTTTCTTAAGTTATAATGAATTACGTTCTTTTAATCAACCCCTTCCCTAACATTAACCTCTTTGAAAAGAATTATTCGTCTCTTTATGTTTAATTTCAGAAGTATATGCTTAATTTTATTGAGAGCTAGATGCAAATATAAATGTTGATGTAGGAAAAGTTTTTTAATTTGAAATTATATTTTGTTGAAAAGATCATATGGGTGGTCAACCCGCTTTGCCGCCAGTACCTCAGCGTCCAGCTGTTATGGCTGGAAATGAAGTGGTGCCAGTTCAGTCCCTGGAATTAGAAAGACCTTATCCTCGCCTAACCACTTCCGAAATAGTGACGACTGAAATCGTGCCGTCAACATCTAATACTCAAAGACACATTAGACATAGAGATTCTCAAGTAAGAATAATTTGTTTCTGATAGTCACACTTTTGTATAAATATTTTATAGAACCGGAGTAAGTTGTCGTATATTTAAATATGATTTAAAATAATTTATTTTTTATCAGATTGGTTCTTCACACCCACAAACGATGTTGAGACTAGGGGAGAGTATAATCTCTCTTTTACTGAAGCTCCACTCTCAATTATCCGGAGTGCCTGATAGCTATTACCCAGAATCACAAGCAATGAATGAAGCCGAAGCAACGAGTAGTAACGCAGAGCCAGCGAAAGAATGTAGAATCGGTGATGGTCCATATTTCATTTCACAGTTACTAAGAAAGATATCGAATTTAGATCCCATGTGCAGAGACTGCATCAATGATATTAGAAATAAATTGTGGCCGCGTATGCAAGAATACGAAGATGAGCAACGAGAAAGGGAACATCGAGAAAGAGAGGAGAAGAAAAAAAGAGCGAAAGAGAGACAACAGCAGGTAATGGCTGATTTTGCAAACAAGCAGAAGCAGTTCATGGAAAAAGCAATGGAAATAGACGAAGCAGAAGCTTCCGGAACTGAATGGGATAGTGAAGAAAACCCAACCAAATTAATTAGTAAAAAAGAATATGACTGCGTGATTTGTAATCAAACCACTCACAGTAGCGAAGATAAGCCGATGGGACTCGTTGTCTTAGTACAGGTGTGTTTTATTTCCTGGAATAAATTAGTTTTATTTAGTATGTTGTATTAAAAATTTGTATCTCTTCTTTCTAAGGCGACTAGTGTTATGGGTCATGAAAGAAGACATCCTGAAAGATTGGTACTTCGCACTTCTGACGAAGATACAACATCATCAACTCAAGCTACACAAACCTCATCAAAAACAGAAACTCGTGGTGCCTTTTTCGATCTTAGAATGTTTGAGATGAACAGGCTCTTCGATCAGGTAATTAAAAATTTATTATTCAGCTTTTGAATTTCTGTTCTGTTTATAAATAGAGAATTCTTATTGCAGAGCTCTTGTCTGCTTTCTGTGAATCAAGGCTGGGAAGATGGAGTGCATGTACAGACATGTGGGCACCATTTGCACTTAGATTGTCTTAAATCGTATTTGCAAACATTGCGGAATCAACAAAGGCAGGTGACTTTAGCAGTCGAGAGAGGAGAGTATCTTTGTCCTCTCTGCCGACAATTGGCTAACTCTGTTTTGCCATTATCACCACAATTAGGGGAATGTGCAGCTGTGGTTCGTTCTCGACACGCTTCACCTGAAATAATACTCTCCGAACTGAATAATTTCCTTAATGACATACAACGAACTCCTGTACGTAATTGTTTGTTTGATTTGACAAACTGCACGAAGGTACGTAAATTTACAATTTTTTTTATTACAGGCCACATCAAACTTATCCGCAGCGATGGGGAAAGCCATGGAGGACATGACAGGCGTTACGTACTTGAAGTATAATCAAAAGGGCAGCACTCCTAGTCATGAAAGCTTGTTCCTTTTCGTTACTTCAGTAGCGAGAACCAATTTTGAAGTAGAACTTATTCAACGTGGAGGTTCTCTTTGCGTTCCTCCTCCTAAAACAATTCCTCTCACACCCAAACGTGACTGCATTGGTAAATTTAAATAAAAAATTTACCTTGGATTTAAAGAAATTTATAATTATAGTTAATATATTAACGAATGTAAAATATGTTTTCAGTTGCTTTGCTGCACGTACTAGCGATGCATGCAAGAGTTTTGACCACCTGGCCAGCATCCCATACTTGGCAGCAACTGGCAGGCTTACCACCAGATCCCTCATCACCTCTGGCTCTTATTCCACACGAAAGAGAAGTTCCTCTACTACTTAGGGATCCAACGGCTCTGCTTTTACAGTTCATTCTTCTACTGCCTTTGCACTTAGATCAAAGTAAGTTAACCATCGTTACATTAATATTTACTATAACATTTTTTCCAGTGTTGCCAATTTATTTATCACCTAGTTCTAAAATTTTTAGTTTTATTAATTGTAGCATTTTTTCTGGGATCACGCGAATTTTAAATGCAAACTAGATTTGAAGATTCAACAAAATTTTTGAATATTCAAAGAGGTTTCAAAATAATTTTAAATTGAAATATTTCAAGAGATTGTGAGAGATTTCGATAGTTTTTGAAAGCTTTTAATGGTTTTAGGGGTACCAGAATTCAAGGATTGGAAAATAAATCTTTGGAGTTTCCAATCTCTTAATTTTCTAATCTATTCAGCAACAATTATATTCTTCAGTGTATAACTTGTATTATTTTAAAAACAAACATGATTTATACCATTACTACATGCCTTTATAATAACAAACGTTTTTTGTTTTCTTACAGCTTACTTCTCCGCTGTTGTAAAAGTTGTCTACAACCTGTTGTATTACCAAGTTGTACTTCAAATTAGCTGTAGTTTGTCCCCAGCTGAACGAAACGCTATTTTAGGTAGAGCGAGAGTTTGCGAACACGACTCAAGTTCGTTGGAGACAATAATGAGTACTATAATTGGTTACTTCAGTGATAGTAAACTTTATGGAAATGATTCTTTGACAAGCGATCCATCTGTACGTAGAACTGCCTCGTCTACCTCGACGACCTTTCATTTTGCTCGAGTAAAACTACAGGCGTTGGAACAACAGGTAGGATTCAGTAATGTTTCTCTAAATTTATTAACATTAGTTTATGATTTGCAATTTAAATTCAATAAATTTTATTCCTTGTAGGTACAAACTTTGTGCCTTCCATTCTTACGCGTTGCTGCCTTGTTGCGTCATCACTTGTACGAGCAACCAATACCGTTAGTTCAATCACCACAGGAAGAGTTCGTAAGGCTTGTGTATTATTTGGAACTGGTTACGGAAGGAATGGGGTGGGATTGTTTCAGCGCTGCAGTTGCTTTAAATTGGCAAAACAAGGAAGCGGCCGTGGCAGTACCACATCTCTGGTGCGAGCAGTACAAAGCCTTTGTTTATCGAAGTGAAATTGCAGCTAAGAGTTTAATTGTTGATCAGCATATATCCTGGCACATGCCAAAACTCTTTAGTCTTCCAAGAGAATATGAAAAAATATTTACGGTTAGTTAGTTCATGAATTATTTCATTACTGCAGGTTGTTCATTTAGTATTCTAATTATTGCAATTTTTAAAATAATTTCTCTTATTTATTTTGCAGTATTATCACGAACGACAATGTCGTCAGTGTCATTCGGTACCTCAAGAGATTAGTATTTGTTTGCTGTGTGGTGAAATTGTCTGTCTGAAGCAAAACTGCTGCAAGCAAAATAACATTTGTGAGGCTGTAGAAGTAAGTTTTAAATATAAGAATTTTGTTAAATGGATTCTTTGATAGATTCCTAATGGAATTTATCTTTTCTTCTAGCATGCAAATAAGTGTGGAGGTGGTACCGGAATATATTTAGTAGTAGCGTCTACTTATATTATTGTGATTCGAGGAAAGAGAGCTTGTTTATGGGGATCATTATACCTTGACGACTTCGAAGAGGAAGATAAAGATTTAAAGTAAGTACAAAAGAACAATTTCGATACACAGATTCTTATTTTTTAAATGTAAAATATTTTCCAAGAGTTGAACTTCAATTTTGCTTTTCAGAAGGGGCAAGCCTTTGTACCTAAGTCAAGATCGATATCAATTATTGGAACAACAGTGGCTAGCACATAGGTTTGATCACACGAAAAAAACTTGGGTGTGGCATCGTGATGCGCTGTGACCTTTCATTATGTCGAACGCTCGCCCGTCCGAAGCACGCGAAAATTTTGTTTGATTTTTCTCTATCACCCACTGCCTCACCAATAATAACGCTTCGAACATTAACAGTTTGCCCCTATAGAATATAAATATATTTATTCTCATTTTTGATGCAATGACTAGGCGTAATAACGATGATGATTACATTTGAAAAATTGAAAGTATTAATACGTGATGAAAGATGGGCTGATAAATTGCGCAGAATAACAATGTCGGATAAGTTAGACGAACTTGACTATAATTAGGATTTGTAAATTTTATTTAGTCTCTTTCAAGCGGAAATTGTAATGATTTTAATTTAGAGTCTGAATTTCTGCATACAAGAAGGAGAAATCGTTATATTTTTAGATTTAAAGTACTCTCACTAAATTTCTTAAATTGCCAAAAGAATATAATTTTAGCAAGTATAAAACTGAAGATTTCTTTTATTTTTTTATAGTATTTTTAGAAATTGTTGAATTTTCATTGGAGGTATAGTTATAAATGTGTAGGATCTCCTTTTTGTACTCGGAAAGTAATCATTATTTATAATGATGTATTTGAAGCTGTAAAGAGATCTCTAAAAGAAAGTCGAATTTGAGTTCGTCCTTTTGCACGTTTTTTAAAACGTGTTGATGTGATCAATTTTTCTTTTTGTCTATAGACAGAGTGATTACTAATAAGTCTTTGGATATGATCTTGTTAATTAGAATTAGAAGTTGGTTGACTGTTGAAAAGTCTTTACTCGATATGTGTTTCTTAAAATTATGTTTTAGTAAGCTTTTTTAACCAAACGAAAGACAAATTGTTTTGAGGTAAAAATCGTTTTTCAATTTGCATACATTTATTAATAATTGGTAAAAGAGAAGGGACCGAAACGATTTCCTGCTCAAATTAAACCGTTTGCATCTCGCAATCAATAATAATACAAAACCGATTACAACAATAAGTCAGCAACAAAATATTTGTGAGAAACGTGTATTTTTTTCTAAAAAATGTAACTTGAATGGACAAGAACATTGGATTCCTTTTTTGAAATCAAAGAGAACTTGAATCGAGAAACTGGTTTGTTTACAGTATCAAATTGCTTTGGTAAGATATTTAATGAATGAATCTAATTATTCTGTTTATAACATTGATATAAGTCTTTATTGACTGACGTTTCAGTGCTTCATCTCTTGCAACATAGTGACTTTAGCCTTTCCTTTACAGCTCTGTATTAAATCTAAATTAATAGCAGGCAAAATTATTATTTTTAATTTTTAAAATCAAAAAATTCAGAGGTAAGAAAAAATGCTCCTCGTGGAAAAGTGAGAAAAAATATATAATCGTTATTTTTCTCACTATAATCTTTCCTTATTACGTTTACTAGAAATAGTAAGCTTGACTTTGTATAAAAGTGTAAATTTCGTCCTAGGAAGTATGCTTTTTAAATTAAGATCGTCAGAGGAGTGCAACTCAGATTCATTTAAAATGCTTGTTTAGGGGAAAAATAATCTTTTAAAAGTGACAAATAATAGTGAATCTATAACAGAATATCGACATCTAGTTAATACTTCTACACCTTCATTGTGGTTTTGAATTTAATATTTTACAGAAATCGTTGGATTATCAACTTACATTGTTACAATTGCTGTTTAAGTATGAACGACATATTTTATTTCTTACAGACAGATTAGCTTCATATGAATGTAAATATGTATAGATATGATGGCAGCCACTGTTACCTAGTTAATCATTTGTACATAGATAATCAACTGTTTTCTAGGAATGTTCTTGCATAGCGCGTAATTCTTAAACATTAAAAAATAAAACAAAACATTGTTTTTTTATTAAACCCTGTTGTCACTTGATTTAATAATATTTAATCATTAAAATATTAAGAAATTAATTAGACAATGTGTAAAGGACGGAAAAAATAATTGAAAACCAAAACTTCATTTTGTACAATATTTTATTCGTGGAATCGAGATACATTGTAAAGGCAAGTTACAAATTACAATTATGAGCATTTTAAAGTATTTTACCAGAAACTAAGAAAAAGAAAATCATATTTAGAACGAATTCTTGTGATAATTTCGATACCAGTTAAATATGAACAAGTAATAAAATTGTTTCTTGATAATTAAATGTATTTAATAAGTTACATGATTTTGAATCTTCTAAGTTTAATGTTTCAAACTTCATAAAATTTGTCATTTTGAACAACTAAATCACACAATTGAGTAAGTAATCTGAAAAAAGGTAGGACAAAAATTGTCTGAAAAAACGAGGATAGCTTCAAAACCAAGCAGCTATCGTCGGCCAGATTTCTTCAAATTTCTAATTCGTCTTTAGTAGACAATCTTATCCCAAGTCTAAAGTTTTTTTACTGCGATATTAGCTCGCTTTTGAAAATTTTACTTACTGACGACAAGCTTGTTTTTGAGTCTCATAACCATATTTCGGATGCCATTCACACCCGTCAAATTGAGGAAAATGTAATAATTGCCTCTTAGATTACGTGACTTTACAAAGTTTACGGTTACATGAACGACAAATCGGCTTTATATTTTACTTTTAAATATTACTACATAATTGTATTGATATTTCACTACATAATAATGTATCCTTATATAATTATTTACCTCAACACGCTTTATTTAGACTCATCATTACGTGTTCAAAAATAAGGAAAAAAATGGTTTTGGAATCTCAAAGTATCTGTTCATTTATAGAAACATTATAATCTAGTTTGTAACTTTTAAAAGCTTACAATTGGAATCAAATCCGTCGACCATGCAATTAGCCTTAATCACGTAAATTTACAATTTCGCCTTTGAAAACTCATCTTTGACTTGTAAATTCACATTTTCGTACAAATCTGCCGATTTTAAACGAGTTTTGAAAAGCATCTAAATATGAATATCTATCAATATTCATTTTACGTAATTTAAAAGAAATAAAACTAGAATAAAGCTTGAATGAATACATTTAATGATACAGTTATCTAGATACTCTTAAAACTCGCTCTGTAACACCATAATTCATCGCAAAAGTGACGAGATATTGAAATTCATAATTATTTATTGCATCTATTTTCTGAACGTAACAATTTCCTTTAATTTAAACTGAAAAAAAATAATTTTTTTTAGAACAATCTACCATTTTAACTGCTAAGAAAGTTATTGCATTATGAGCGAGTGATTTATGCAGCTCAAATAGAAGAACAATTTTTTTCATTGTAAAAAAGAGTTTGCAGCTTATTCAAGTTGCATCATCGATAAAGGAATGTAAAACAGCACGTCCAGATCGTTACATGGATGTCAAATTATACAATAAGATTTTATTAATGCATTTACTGGCGAATCTTGTCCGTTTGTCACTTTCACTTTTTAAAAACTATGAAAACCAAATTGCATGGCGCCTTCCTTACTCGTCTCAGTAGTGACCACCTGTTTGTTCTTGATACACCTCGATAACATCGTCGTTTTCCATTTCCAACTGAAATTCAATGACGTAGAATATACATTTACATCAATAAATTATTTTGTATGTCGGAACTCAACTTTTCTCTACTGAATAATCAGGGTGGCGATTTACTTTACGACTTCACATTAGCGAGTTTTATTGATAATTTTCCGGACATAAAAAAATTCAATCACTTCTTTTTTTTACTGAACTGGAAACTTGGATTGAGTACCATAAAAACAAAAGTTGGAAAATATCCAGGTAAGCACTTTTATTCACAATTACTTTTTGATGTAAAATATAAGTAACATGAAAACATACGAATCATCTTACCTAATATAACTATCCTTTAAATTTTAAAAAATATAAACTTTAAATATTTTCGATCTAGTTAGCACTATACTTTTCTAAATTAACTCAGACATTATAATTTATTAATATGCGTTTATAGAAATTTGGAAAAATTAAGGTTTGAATTTAATTGATCATTGAACACAACTGTTTTCATTGCTGAATTCTAGAATATTCCATGATTTTGTCATATTTCTAAATATCAAGTCATTGAAAAAAATTCTATTCATTTGTCTACACACTTTCATTTGCGAATTATATGGTTTTTGTAACAAAATTTACATACCTGCTTTGGTGTTTCATCATCATTAATTCTTTTGCCATCAAAGAGAAACCTGAGGCTCGTCATGGGAACACCCTAACAAGCAGAAAATAAAAAATTATTATAATAATATTTTTATGAAAAGAATCCTTTTCAACAGCAAGCAAATAATTTAAATAAGAATATTTTGTTCAAGGTTAATCAATTTTAATTGAATCATTTAAATTCTTAACATTAAAATCCATAAGACATTCAATTTTATATGAAGTGATAAAGCAAAATAAATGTACGTATTAGAAATCTCAAAATCTTCAAAATAATTACGATCATTTAGAATATCAAAAAATATTCAATACTGAAGCTGACTGCATTTTAAAAGTGAAAAACAATCAGAAAATTAATTGTTCTGATGAAAAGCTAACTTTTCCGATATCCGATTTTTTTGAAAAATGTTTTTAAACTTTACTATAAAAGCATGAAAGCCCAAAAAGTAAGCGAAAGAAGTGACAACCCTATTAAACATAAACAACTCAAAATGAGAAAGTAGAGAAAAAGCGTTTGGAAGAAAATTTGAAATAAACCAATACTGACCACGCGATCACTGTAGGATTTTTTCAGCTTGCCCATTTGAGTGGTCATTTTTACCCTAAAGTGGATTTCATTGCTGTCCTAAAAAATAAAAAAATAAAAATGCAAGTTAATCGAAAATCTCATTATATGCGTTAAAAGAGCGCCCGGGAAAATTCTAAAGACTTACGTTTCCAACAACTTTGAGCTTTATGTATTCTGAATTCGCGTCTCCTGGGCCGGAATCGGGTTTTTGCTCCTGAAATGCGCGAAGGTTATAGCGATTAATTTCACGATCAATGTGATGTTTTTACATTGTATTTATAGCAAAATCAATACTTTTTTCAGCAACGAGGCAAAATATATTGCAACTTACCTGGTTATCGGACATGATTATTAATTAAAGGCAATATAATTGACCACGCGCCACAACGGTAACCAAACACAAGCAAGGAATATGGCGCTACGCTTTTGTCAGTTTCACAGCCTTCTGTTCCAAAAATAAAATCCCACTGTTTAGAACCATGTGTTCCTAAAAAGAGCCGCTTGGATAAATTTGTCCAGATTATCCGTTTCAATCGATAATTGGTGGACACTTTCAACAATGACTAATCAGAAACGAGTTCATAAAATTTGGCGCCAAAGTTGCTATTCTTGGGATCCAATCACATTAAGAATCTAGAAGAAAGAGCGATGATTGGTCGGTAGTTATTGTTATGTTTGTTGTTTAGTGCCAAATTTAATCTTTTTTTGATAAATATTTAATAATTGCTAATATGCCATTTTAGTTGTAATAAGGTAGTTCTAATTCTTATTAGACATCATTTTTAAAAAATATCTTGCGTCAAAGTTTTATTCATGCTATGAAGGTAAAATGACGCGATATAGTTTCGATAGGATGTCGCATCGCGTCACTTTTATGGCGTATAAAATATAATAGAGGCGGATAGAAATAAGAATAGAACTAGAGTCAAATCACAATTTAATAATTCAATCGATTTTTGATTAAAAATTAGATTATAGTTATTTTCCTTTTCAAAAGTAACAAAACTGAATTAATATGATATAGTATTAAGATTTGTATGATTATATTTTGAAATTAGAGGTCGGAAAAAATATAACGTCGTTGAACGAAAGAGAACTTCCGGTTTTGACTCATCACTCACGTGTTTAAAACATTAAGGGATGAGAGGGGTTACTTCCTAGTGTTTTACACTGCTCATATAAAAATGAAAATTGGACAATTTGTAAATGACGAAATAATATAAAATACAATTAATAATAATAATACTTAATATACATACATATAAAAGACACTCGCAGAAATCCGCGAAAGCTCTAAAAGGCTGTTGTTTCAATAACACAACAACTTTTGTCAAAGTTTTACTAAGCTTGAGAGAATTTATAAACTGGGTAACTGAATTAGGTAATTTAAAAAATAATTCAGAATTTGGAAATTCAATTTCAACATAGAGTTTTAAAAAATCTGCCCCGCAATATATAAGAAAATTTTATTTCTTTAAGAGTGAAGCCACAAAGACTAACTTTTTGTAATCAAACAAATAAAAATTATCCTTACATTAATTTAAATATAGGATCTGCATAGAGATATTATAGAGGAGACAAGCCATAGGCCGCTCTGTAAGTGGCAACGTCAGTCTGCAAACTCGGTGAGAGCGAAAGAGAGAGATAATGGGAGGTTATTCTGTCTTTGTCTACGCGTCCCGCGTTAGCCACGGCGTTAGCCACGGCGTTAGCGAGAAACAGCCTAACCCATAATTCACTCTCTCTCTCGTCCGAGCTGACAGGTTTCAGGCTGGCTTGTCTCCTGTATCTATAATATCTCTATGGGGATCTGTCCGTCTGTGGTAATCTGGAGGAGGTGTATAACAGAAGAAGATTTTGAAGGTGCTGATTGGAAATTCAACATCTGAAACCTTTGAGTACAAAATTGGAGGATGAATCACTAATAATTGGTAACTAGCAAAAGTTTGCTTATTAGCACGGTAAGTCATGATCTGAAATAAATACATTTCATAGAAAAAATAGTCAAAAATAATAAAATTATATGGAAAACTTTACCTATGTTCCAGTTTTAGTTCGACAACAGTAACTAGAATTTTTGAATTATTTTCAATGTTGCCATTGATCGGAATCGACTTACCAGGAACAAAGCATCTAATTGGTAATGATAAATTAGCAGTGATTGGTAGAGAAGGACAAAAACACCCAATGGTTTTGATTTTTTCTATCGCTACAGATTGCTAAAAATATTGATATAAATGAAATAATTAAATTAAAACCGTGACTCCAAATAAATTCTAATTTGTAAATTCTTAAATTGAAAAGAATTTTATAAAGTTACCAAAGCTCTGTTATTTGCATTATGATCATAATTGGATACAACTTTGAAAGCATCTTTAGTTTCATTATCAAATTTCCAAGGACGATCAATGATACCTTTAACTGTGTATCGAATATGACCAATTTCAGACTCAAGACTACTGGGTATCAATTCAATTTCTTCACCTATGGATTTCAGTAAATATTTAGTTTTAACTTCGAAAATTATTAATAAACTGATATTTATAAAAAAAAAATGAGAACAAATAAATTGCCCAATCGGTAAGCCTTGTCGCCGGTAATGTTATAAAGTAATGTAAAGTACCAAACGACAAGACATACCGAGTGAATTGGCTTTACCAACAATATAGAATGTCTTTTCAAAATATTCTTCATGACCTTTGCAAACTTGATTTTTCTATGCCGTCGAATTTTCTAAAATGTTTTTGCTTCTCCTTTAATTTTAATTTTTACTCCTGAAAATATATTTTTATTTATTTATTAGGCCTTGGATTTACAATCCATCAGAACAACCAACATACTAGGTGGACACAAATAGGTTTTGCATGATAGGAATTATATAGTGTAAAAAGCTTTTTGCTTTCTTGGTAACAAAGTTTAAATATAATAAAGTTACTGAAGATACTGAATTTTTTATACTATATATTCGTGTTCTAAAAGCCAGTCGTGGAAACCTTGAATATACCTATTTATTGGTATTATTAATATTTACTTCACGTTCGATTAGTCATGTTTTATTCATATATTACAAATTAAAAATTAAATTAAATGTTTTACTTTCCCTGAATGTAAATTTAAATTACAACAATTCACTTGCAAAAAGATATTTTTTAACATATCATACTAATAACACCAAATAAAAATCTAATTATTTAAATAATCAAAATAAATAATAATATACACACCTCGGCAGTTTTTGGTGAATTCAGAGCTAAAAATATTTGTCTTTTGACGGCTTAACTAGGATGATAAATTTTCAGTGGTTTATCAAAATCAATCTTAAATTTAATTATACCCATTTTAAAGATTAAAAAAATAAATGCCTGTGGTGATGTTTAAAATGCTGCAATATCTGCGCATACTTTACAGCTATCTGGATGATGTCAACCTATTTGGTATCATTATAAGAATCATTGTAAGTATTATGGATACTAATAATGACCATCAATACTCGTTCAGTGAGATAAAAAAGTGGCAAGAAAGCAAAGACATCTCAAGCAGTATGCGATCTTCTGAAAGAGTTAACTCATAAGTTTACCTCGAGACGCGTAGACATTTCTAGTAATTTTAAATTTAGATTATAAAATTAAATTTTTGAATTATTGAATAGAATCATATCTGTGGATGTATTTGAATATGAATAAATCTCCATAAGAATTTATTTTTCATGTGTTTAGTCTCTTTCCGTACAGATGATATTATTGTGCAAATATTTAAAATGTATCAAAAATATTTTATATTCATTTATTAGTTGGCAATAAATTGGGTACTAAATTCCTAAAATCTTTTATAATCTCAAAAATATTAATAAATTTTCCAATGTAATTGTTCATTTGGCTTGATTTTGAATACTCTGACTTCCCAAGACTGATTCTTCGTAAGATGGTGGAGCTGGGAAAAAGAAATAATTTTTTTTTAAATCTAGTTTTTACATACTAATTAAAATATATCAAACAAATGTATTCAGAAGAGCTAATCATATCAATATGGTAAAAGAACAAAAACATCACTTACGCAAACAATTATTTTCTGAGTAATTTTCAGCAAACCGAGGACCAGAAGAATGTGACATAAATGAAAATCCATCACTTCTTGAACCAATCGGATAGTGAGCTACGGGTACAGTTCCAATGAGAATTGGAATTTCCATTTTTATATCTGAACAAAAGCTAAAAATAATTAAAAAATAAAATACAGTACTGAGATTAAAACATAGACCCAGAAAAATAGAAATTAGACTCACCTTCCACTAATACAGGCTTGAAATCTCAATACATATTCGATTTTAATGATACGATGACTATTTAAACTTGAGGGTAAAAGGGATGGAATTTCGAATTGCTTCTGAAAGCTTAAGACGTTTTTCATTTGATGATGATTACTTTCAGCTATTATTATAGGTTTAATTTTATAAGCAGAATAAGGATGTATCGCTCGATAAATCACGTTCTAGAATAAAATTTTTTTGACAGTGAATTCCAGATTTTAAGTAGAATAATGCACATAATGAGAATGAACTTGAAAAAATTTTAAAGACAATACTTTACCATTTCCAACTTCAGGTTTACATGATTAACATTTTTATTTGAATTATTATCAATCACAACTTTGATCGGAATCAACTGCCCTGGAACGTACCCTCTAAATGGTAATAATAAATTAACAGTAAGATGTGATTTATTCCAGAAGCCATAGATTTTCGTCTTCTTGATTAAAACAGGTTCCTATAGAAGTTAAAAGTAGTTAAGAACCGAGACACAAATAGTAATGAATTTCAGTTTGTGAATCAATAGGAAATCATTTTCAAAACTCACCAAAGCCTTAGGATCTGAGTTAAGATCGTAGTTAGATACAACTTTAAATACATCTATAGTTTTGTGATCGAATTTCCAAGGTCGTTCAATGGTACCTATAACGGTATATGAAATATGACCAAAATTAGAATTGAAACTGCTAGGTAGATCTGGAGGTAAAGTACACTCAAAGGGATATATGTGTCGACCAGGCATCAATGTATATTCTCCACCTGTAGAAAATATTTCATTCTTATTATTTCGGTATAGACTGAAAGATTTTTTAACTTTTATGTTTTATTATGGTGAAGTACTTTTTCAATTCAAAATTTCAAGAATTCGAAACCGTTCAAATCATCAAAATACAAAAAAAAATACGACAAAATTTGGACCAAAAAACATTACCCAAAATAAACAATCATGAGATTGTTTATTTTGGGTAATGTTTTTTGGTCCAAATTTGGTCGTATTTTTTTTTTGTATACAAGGGGTATACTGAGGGGTATAGAGAGAGATTACAATTTTCACTATGGGGAGATAATGAAGGATAGAAAAAGATACAAGTGATCGATCACGAAAGATAGAGAAAAAGATAGATACTTCTTTAGTCGACGGATAGACTAAGGGATAGGAAAAGATAGATATTACCAAACATAGGGATAGAAAAAGATAGATATTCCCAGTCACTCTGGATAAGTGCGCAAACAGAAAAAGATAGGATTTTAGGGATGCAAAGTGATGGGTTGGGAGAGATAGAAATGTTCTATCCTTTCTAATCCCCCAGTTCCTATCTTCTTCAATATTTTTACTTACAGCAGGGTATAGAGAGAAATTAAAATTTGCACTATGGGGTATGGGGAGACAAATGAGGGATAGAAAAAGATACAAGTGGTCGATCACGAGAGATAGAGAAAAATATATAAAAAAGTAGATACTACTTTAGTCGGCGGATAGACTAATGGATAGGAAAAGATAGATATTCCCGATAACTCTGGATAATTGCGGAGATTGAAAAAGATAGATTTTTGGGGATGCAAAATGAAGGGATGGGAGAGATAGAAATGTTCTATCTTTTCCAATTTCCCAGTTCCTATCTTTTTCAATATTTTTACTTCCAGGAGCAGGGTATAACACGTGGATCAATAAGTCCCGGAACTGAGTACTGACACATAGATGGTATTGCCAACAAAAGTTCTGTATGATTTTTCATGAGTACCAACCTTCAAAAGATACCTGTCAAAATTTCATGACATTCTGATGTTTGGTCCACGAGTTACAGTGATTTAAGTGACGCTAGTCTTGATATTCTGAAAACAATGGATTCGAAACAATTTCATGTGTTGGTTTACCATTGCTTTTTGATGAAAAAAAAACACAGTGCAAGCTCAGCAATGGCTTGAAAAGTGCTACGGGGGCTCTGCTTCATCAAAAACAACCATTTGTCGGTGGTATGCTGAGTTTAAACGTGGTCGTACAGACACTGAAGATGCTGAACGCTCCGGCCGGCCAAATGAGGTAGGTACACCGGAAACCATCAAAAAAGTCCATCAAATCGTTTTCGAAAACCGCAAATTAAAATTGCGTGAGATAGCTGACACCTTAAAGATATCATACGGCAGTGTGTACGCTATTTTGCATGAACATTTGTCTATGAGGAAGCTGTTGTCAAAGTGGGTGCCGCGTTTGCTCACGGTGGATCAAAAACGACAACGTGTCGTTGATTCCGAGCGCTGTTTGGATGAGTTGTTTCGCCGAAATAAACCGAATTTTTTGCGTCGGTATGTGACAATGGACGAAACCTGGATCCATCATTACACTCCGGAGTCTAAGCGGTCGTCAGCCGAGTTGACTGCAGTCGGTGAGAAGTGTCCAAAGCGGCCAAAAACGCAAATGTGGGCCGGTAAGGTTATGGCCTCAGTATTTTGGGATGCTCATGGAGTTTTGTTCATCGACTACCTTGAAAAACGTAAGACGATCAATAGCGAACGTTACATTGGCCAATTCATGTGTTTGAAAAACGAAATCGGTGAGAAACGGCTCCAAATGAAGAAGAAAAAAGTGCTCTTTCACCAAGACAATGCGCCATGTCACAAGTCGCTCGCCACCATGGCGAAATTGAATGAATTGAGCCTCGAATTGCTTCCGCACCCACCATATTCACCGGATCTGGCCCCCAGCGACTACTACCTGTTTGCAGACCTCAAAAAAATGCTCCAAGGAAAGAGATTCTACTCCAACGAGAAAGTCATCACCGAAACGAACGCTTATTTCGAGGCCAAAGATAAATCGTTCTACAAGAAGGGTATTGAAATGTTAGTGAAGCGCTGGACTGATTGTGTTGCTTTTGAAGGAGACTATGTTGATGAATAAAGTCGAGTTTTGCCAAAAAAATGTGTTTTTCCTAGTTAGTCCCTGGACTTATTGATCCACGTGTAAGAAAGAAATTAAAATTTGCACTATGGGGTACGGGGAGACAGATGAGGGATAGAAAAAGATACAAGTGGTCGATCACGAGAGATAGAGAATAGTACATTGTGCAACTAGGGAAAAAAAAATTTATTTTGCGAGTGTGAAGTTTGATGCCCGAGCAAAGCGAGGGTAACAACCACACGAGTAGAAAAAAATATATAAAAAAATAGATACTACTTTAGTCGGCGGATAGACTAAAGGATAGGAAAATATAGATATTCCCGGTCACTCTGGATAAGTGCGGAGATAGAAAAAGATAGAGTTTTGGGGATGCAAAGCGATGGGTTGGGAGAGATAGAAATTTTCTATCTTTTCCAATCCCCCAGTTCCTATCTTTTTCAATATTTTTACTTCCAGCGGTGTGGTGGTGGGAAATAAAGTCAAAAGAGGACGAAAGAAAGAAAAAGAAGGAAGGGATTTTGGAAGGTTGCCTTCTTTTTTCTTTCCTCCTTCTTTGTTGGTTTTTCTCATGATTGTTTATTTTGGGTTATGTTTTTTGGTCTAATTTTGGTCGATTTTTTTTGTATTTTGATGATTTGAACGGTTTCGAATTTTTGAAATTTTGAATTGTACTTTGGTTTGGATGTTGAGAGGAATTTAAGTTTGTGGTGATACGGGTTTGAATTCAATTTGGAGTACTTTTTCAGTTATATTTGTAATCTTAAAACTAAAAAAGCTTTTATTTGGCAGCGCTGATAACTCTCTACACTCTTGAAGCTTTTCAATTAATGAAATTAAGAATAATGAAAATATGTCACACTTACCAAAAGATCCTCCAGCAATATTATACATTATGGACAAATATTCTTCATCACCAGTAACTCTGTAGTATCGTCCTAATGAACTATGTAATTTTAAAGCTTTTCGACTTCGACTATCATTCCAAGAAGTATACGCCTTTCCTTCTATTTGAACTCTAATTGCTGAAAGTGGAGATATAGTTCATCATTACATTTGAAATAACTAAAGTATGTAAACTATTTCTATCTACACACCTCGAAAATGCATAGGAGAACCTAGGACTAAGAGCAGACGTGCCTTAATAGTTTCTCCAGCACGATATGTCTTCAAAGGATTATCAAAAAGAATTCTAAATTCTTTTAAAACCATCTTAAATAAAACCTTATAAAAACGCGTGACTTATAGTTTTTATCAGTTTAGGGACAAAAATTTATTAATTAATAAAATTTATAACAACGATGTAATTTTTTTCATCTTAAGGATAGCTTCCCTGCTGGAAGTAAAGAGATTGGAAAAGATGGGAACTGGGGGATTGAAAAAGATAGAAAATTTCTATCTCTCCCAACCCATCACTTTGCATCCCCAAAACTCTATCTTTTTGTATCTCCGCACTTATCCAGAGCTACCGGGAGTCTATCCCTTAGTCTATCCGACGACTGAAGTAGTATCTATCTTTTTCTATATTTTTCTCCACTTTTCGTGATTGACCAGTTGTATCTTTTTCTATCCCTTATTTATCTTCCCATAGTGCAAATTTTAATCTCTCTCTATATCCCTCAGTATCTATTCTTACCACGAAATGAAGAGTGCAGTTCTGAAAAGTATTGTGTCCATTTTACGTAGAAGAAGACTATTACTTCATTGGCCATAAAATATAATCACCCTTATAAAAAAAAATATATAAAATATCTTAGTAGTGGACTGATCCTCTTTTGTTGTAAGGAGGGATAATCAGAGATAGAAAGAGAGTTTAAAATTTGTAATATAGGGATAGATAAGCATCGACTAGATTGGCAAGACGATAGAAAAAGATTGACGTTTATTGATGAAGGATAGAATAAGATAGAAAAGGGTAGATTGAAGAAGATATACGTGAATTAAGATTAACAAAGAAATAAGAAAAGATTTACGTTGATTGATGTAGAATAGAATGAGATAGAAAAGGGGAGATTGAAAAAGTTAGACGTGAATTTAGATTGACGAAGAGATAGAAAAAGATTAAGGTGGATTGATGAAAGATTGGACGAGACGGAGTTCAGGTGATTGAAAAAGATAGCCATAGACCTAGATTGGCAAGAAAATAGAAAAAAATTCACGTCAATATATAAAGGATAGAATGAGATAGAAAAGAGGAGATTAAAAAAGATAGACGTGAATTTAGATTGACAAAGACATAGAAAAAGATTTACGTGGATAGATAAAGCATGGAATGGGATAGAGAATGAAAGATGGAAAAAGATAGACGTGAAGTTAGTTCGACAAAGAGATAAAAAGATTGACGTTGATAGAGGTAGAATAGAATGAGATAGAAAAGGGAAGATTGAAAAAGAGAGACGTGTATTGTGATTGACTAAGAGATAGAAAAATATTTTGGAGGATAGATAAGGGGGTGTTCACATAATATGTCACGCGATTTTTAGCTATTTTTTACACCCCCCCCCCCCCCCCATATCACACATGGTTGCAAACCTCAGCCCCCCCCCCTTTCGATGTCACGTCACACCTCTTAATTTTATAAAACATTTTTCGTTAACGCGTACAAAATGCAGTAAAAAAAGAAGCTATTAATTATTATTGTAGATAATCTGTTCAGAACTTTTTTTCAAATTTCGTGGGTACACATTTAATGTGTGACGTAACGCAGTGGGCAGACCCCCCTCCCAACATGTCACACCACGTCACAATTTGCAGCCCCCCCCCCTCCCTCCCATAAACTGTGTGACGTATTATGTGAACGCCCCCTAAAGCATAGGATGAGATAGAGAATGAAAGATTGAAAAATATAGACGTGAAGTAAGATTGACAAAGAGATAGAAAAAGATTAAGGATGATAGATAAACGATTGGAATGGATAGAAAAATATTTATTAGAAAAGATAGACGTGAATTTAGAATGAAAAAGAGATAAATTTGGATAAATGATCTCTATCTTTTTCTATAATAAAGATTCAAAATGATTCAAAAGGATAAGATTTCTATATTTTTACTTCCAGCATGGTTTACACTATAGAGAATAATGAGTGTGATTAAAAAAACATAAGTGCACTTCATCACAAAAATAAGTAATAAAAATCTCTGGAGAAATGCCTTTTTAAAATAAAATACAATATTTTTCAATAATGTGAAGATTATAAATTTTTGTATAAATTTGTAATAATTTGTTGAATTTTGAAAAACTTTTTAATTTTGACGAAAAATTATATTATACCATAAATTTCCTTGTAATTGCCGACAACTTCAAATAATTCTCTATAAAAAATTACAAATATTTGGTAAGAAATTATTATAATTTGTGCAAAATTACTAAAAAATTTATGAGTTGATAAATAATTTCTACTAGATATATTGTATTTTGTTGCAAAAAACATTTTTACCAGGGATAGACGCTCTAAGTACGTTCAAGTGATCATAAAAGATGTAACACGCTCGTCAAACATTCGTTATCCGTCCGAAACATGTGTTCGGAATCGCGCGCGATCGATTTCTAATATTTTAATCATTAGATCTAATATAAAACTTGAACAAGCCATAGCCCTTGCTCTATCCGATTTGTGCGTCGTCCATATACCTTAAGGGCATTTTTTTAATCTGTCATAGTTATAGGAAAACGTTAGTACAAGTGCGACGTTAATATTCAAGGACATACGTGATTCTCCTTCAATCTCTGATTAAATTAAAATTGGTATAAGTTTTACATACTAGCTAACTTTTATCAGAAACTAGTATCATAAATAAAAATCACTGCATTATAGTCCAGTCGAAAAACAGACTAATATTTATGTCATAAATTAATTTTTACATACTCTTTTATAATTGCGACTAAAAACAGTCATAAAAAGTATCAAATTAAAATGTTTTCATGAAATACTTTTTTGGACATAGGAAAAAGAATTATAAATATTGTCTTATATTAGAGTGAGCATCCGTCCGGATTTACCCGGACATATCCTCATTTTAGGGCTTGTGTGAGTTGTCCTACAGGATTTTTGACTTTGTCCGGATTTTACAAATGATAAATTTTTATTTTTTAATCAACTTTTGAATCTTTTTTTGTACAAAATTTTATCATTCAATGCCATCTAACGATTTCTTCGTCAATTGTCAATCCTCAAGAACTCAAAAATAATCTTTCAACTCAATAGATTATTAATTAAAATGCATCAGGGTTCAAAAATAAAAATATAAGATGTCAAGCGTTGATAACATTTAATAAAATAGTCACTTTTCTGTCCTACTTTGTTCTCTTTTCCAAACTTTTCTGACCTACTTTGTCCTCTTTTTGAAATAAATGTTTGTCCTTTGTCCTCATTTTTCAAACCTTTTTGTCCTATTTTTCGAAAATCAATTATGGCCACCCTATCTTATATGTTTTCTGGCAAACTCCCAAATTCAAACATTAATTTCTTCGTACGATGGTGGAGCTGAAAAAGTAGAAAAATACTTTAACACTAAATATAAATTTTTTTAAAGGTTTTAAAAAATTCTATGTGAATCTGTACACCAGGTTTTATAAGTAATCAATCACTTGTATAAGACCTTATGAAAATTCAAAATAAAATACGTAAAATTTTAAATTATTTAGATTTCAAAGCATCCCATTATATTTAAGTATTTAAATTGAATTCCAGTCAGAAAGTATAATTTTTTATATGATCTAAGATAAAAATTATTCTTACGGGAGTTGAAGCAAAGATCTTCAGTGGATGAAATGACAGCAGAGAAGTAATCAGGAGGAGACACATTGGCAGAAGGAGGTGTCGATGATGTTGATAATGGAGATATTGGAACTGAAATCACTGGAGGTGTCATGGAAGGCTGATACTTACTAAGAGGAATTGTTCCCATCAGAACTGGAATAGCTGATTTCAAAATTGGACAATACCTGACAATAATTTTAAAAAATTAAAAATTTAGTCTGATGGTAATTAAATAATAATGACAGATAAAAGTTACTACTCACCATCTATCGACATAGGCTTCTAACAACAAAATGTATTTTACGTTAATGATACTACAGTTTTTTAAATTTGTGGGAACAATAGAAGGAATTTGCAGTAGTTGTTCATAACTGACAATGTCTTCACGTTTAATTATATAATTACGAACTGCAGCTAGTATTGTACTTGAGGTTTTAATTTCACAAGATGGCTTCTTAACTCGAAAAGTTACGTTCTAAACGCAATATTGCTGATATTAAATTTTACATTCATATTAAAGATGTTAAATACATACATTTTGTAAATTATTAAGCTACATAATTTTAAAATTTCGAAATTTGAATCAAATGGAACTCGATTTTGAAAACACGATTGTTTAAGCTTCTCCAAAGACAATATTTTACCTTTTCTAGCTGAATTTTCACTTCGTAGACTGGAAATTCTGATTCATTTTCAATATTAACTTTGATGGGAATTAATTGTCCTGGAACGTATCCTCTAACTGGTATTGAAAAATTAATTGTGATAGGCAGGGAGGGACAAAAGCAGCCAATAGATTTTGTCTTCTCTACCATTACTGATTCCTGAAAATTTAAAGACGTGAAATCATAAGAATTTGAATTATTCACAGAAATGGTTGCTCATGTGTACGTAACATATTAAAAAATTGTAAAAAATTACCAATGCTCTGGGATCTTTATTCAAATCGTAGTTAGACATAACTGCGAAGGTATTTTTAGTTGTCTGAACTAATTTCTGATATCTTTTATTTTGTTTGATTTCCTGATCAAGAGAAGCTTCAATTCTGTATCTAATATGGCCTAAATCAGATTCGAAGCTACTAGATACATTTGGAGGCAAAGAAAATTGGAAGGGATACACGTATTTTCCAGGAAATAATTCAATTTTTTGACCTGTGGATTTTAATACGTAGTTGTTACTAATTTAGTGATAATTCATAAAAATCATATTTACCAGTGTCTTCTCCAGCGATGTAACAAGTCAGAAAAAATATTTCTTCGTACCCAGTATATCGTAATTGCTGTTTATTTAAAAAGGCTTTCCAAAAAGTATTTGCTTCTCCTTTTACATTAATTATTATACCTGAAAATTTTATTAGATTAATTATTTTTACATTAAATAGTATTTCAAGAACTAGACTTTTTAAATTTTGCTATGAACAAATATCACAATATAGTAAACAGAGGCTCCAAAAATAACTCGGTTTACGATAATTCACAAGAACATAATGAAAATTCCGTTTGAAACTGATTTTAAATATAGCGATAAAACTAGATCAAAAAACGAAAATATTAAAATAATAAAATTACACAGAATTCTAAATACCCTAAAGAATAAAAATAAGTAAAAAATATATACACAACTATGTAGTATTATACGTGTGATATACTTTATAAATAAATTATACGCACCTCGAATTTGTTCTGGAGTGTCTAGAACTAAAATAATTTGTCCTGACACAGATTGTCCTGCATGATAAATTTTCAAAGGATTGTCAAACTGAATTTGAAACTCATTAAGACCCATTCTAACTTAACAAACAGAGAAACAAGATTTTCAGACAAGCTTTTCTGTCAAAAATCTGCACAAGCTTTCTGCAACAAGTCTCGTGACGTCAGCGAACTTAAAATAAAATTAATAGCCATGGTGTGTAGGCAGCTAAAGTGTTGGCACTGAACTTGTAAATTTCTTTTAAACATATTAAAAAATAATTTTTTCCAATAAAAATTCTGATTAATTATATTAATAACAGGAATTTATTTTAGATAGAAAAATCCACTTTTTGTATTGAGAAATGTATTAGTGAGTAAATTAAAAGTGATATGTGATCAAAATTCAAGTCTATAAGAAATTCAATTAAGATGAGAGTGTTATGGCATTAAATTAACCCTATGTATACAAAATATGATAGAATTTTATGGAGTACAAATAAATCTCAATGTAAAAGCTTAATGTAAATATATTAAGCTCTGATTACATGACCTTTCTTTCTACAATAGTTAAAGTTTATCAAAATTATTTTCTACGGTTTACAAAAAACGTTTTGTAACAAACAATGTCAATATTACATGCCATAGCCTTATACTTATTCGCTGAAAAAAATATAGCTCAATTTTTGTACAGAAATCTTGTTAAATATCTAATCATTATAAAAATTAAAGTTTTAATATTCCTTTATAAATTTCAAAGAAAAAATTACAAATTTCTGGCATTTACTTTAAAGCAAATACTTATCTTTTATACCTTTTTTATTGCATAATATACTTTCGTTGTACCTATTTATAAATAAGTCTTAATATAAAATTTGATATTCATTATCAATAATTCAATATTGGTATAATTGAATAGAATAAAATATCACCGGTAAATTTACGTAGTGTAAAAATTGTGTATAGTGGTACCAAAAGTCATTGAATTATTTATACATTATAGACATTTAAATTTTATGCACTTATATAAGCAGAAGCAATTGTTTATAAATATATTATTTCAGTTCACAACTCTTATTTGCATATTATAATAAAAAAACATCAAAGAAATATATTACTGAGCTGGCGCAAAGTTATAAACGGGATATCGCGGTGCGAAAGGCTGCCTAATACCTATAACGTATTCAGATTCGCCTCGGTCTCGAAGACTTCGTGCTCCAGACATGGATTCTTCATAAGATGGTGGGGCTACAAAAGAGCATAATTAAAAAAAATGTATTCTAAAACTTTGTATCAATGGTTAATTAAATTTTAATTGCATAAATAAATTATTCTTACGCAGATTGGGATAGAGTTTTTCAGCCGGTGAATTATCAGTCACGGAATAACTTGGTGTAAACTGCGGGGCAGAAGGAGGAGGAGCTTTTGGAGGAAATTCACCACCTTCTGGAGCAACTGGGTTCCAGCCATACGCAGGATCTTTGGTTGGATAATCTTGTTTTGAAGGTGTCACTAAGGACTGATAACTTGCAAGAGGAACGGTTCCAATGAATACTAAAGTACTCTTTTTCAAATTCTTACGATACCTGAAAAACATGAAATAGAAGTTTAGAACGAGAATGGTAATGATTTGCATAAAAGAACTTACCATCCTTGGACGCAGGCTTCAAACTTTAATTCATATTTGAGATCAATGATTCCACAGTTGTTCAAATTTGAAGGTGGAAGTGGAGGAATTTCCAATTGCTGTTCATAACTAACTGTCGCATTTCCTTCAAACGGACCTTTGCTGACTTCAGATACTTTTATCCATTCAGTTTTAGTATCGGTGTGTGGATGATTCACACGATAGTTTACTACCTAGAATAAATAAGTATCTATTGCTAATATTCAATCACAATTCAAATGTAAAATATAAAAAGAATAAAAATAAAAAACTTATTAAAAGTTAAAAATATAACTTGGAATATAAGTACAATTTTTAATTGTCTTAAGGTAAAAGCACCAATAGCCGGACGTCTAAAGAAATGTCATTCGATTTTTGTATTTATCGTTCTAAATGTGATGCGGAATCAAGAATTGCCGCGATTATTTTAATGTATGTGTTCTCCCTACTATAACAAAAAGTCCAGAGTTGTGTTAAATCTGAATAATCCATTTTAATAATTCTCTTCATTAAATAATGCTCTGGAGCCAATTGCCGGACGGATAAAGTGAATTAATCCAATAGCCGGACAGCGCTGCACCAATACTCGGACAAGAGTATATTATAATTTGATTGATATGGATTTGATATTTTTTAAGCATAATAAACACTGGGAAATATTTACGGAAACATTTTTTAAGTCTACGCTTATAAAAAAAAATATTGAAAATATTTTACAAATAGAATATATCATTATTATTGAAAATTATCATTTAAAAATATCAAAAAGTGGGGAAATTTCACTGTGAAATCCATATTTTCATTGTTCTCAATGTAAAATCAACAAGAAAATAAACGTCAAATGTCAATTGAGGTTAGATTTCAGATTTGACTAATTAAAATATGTTTAAAGTAATTTGCCTAATATTTTATTAGATATATATCTTCTATGAATTGTAAACAATCAAATACTTACCACATTTCTTGAAAATATCAACAGAACTTCTTAAAATTCGCATTCGTTTTTGCAATAAACTTTTCGTCCGGCGACTAGAGCGAAAACAAAATCAATGCAATGTAACTCCGGACTCGCGTTCGGTTATGAGGCAAAAACGAATATTCATTGACCTAATAACCGGATTTAAAATATTTAATTAAAGGAAAATGTTTTTTAATTTTGAAAAATATTATGGTTTAGATAAAGCATTTGACTTCAGTGTAACACATATTAAAATGTAAAATGAAGGTAAATGTAAATATTATTTGCTTAACAAAGACAACGCGTCAGTTAGTTTATAGAGCAGATTTCGCTTCTTTCTTGGCGAAGTTTTAATTTCTAATTCAACAAATTTTTCACTTTTTTAAAGTGTACGTTTCGAGGTTTGTATACGGAACACCAAAATAGCGATAAGTGATTCTGAAATCTCTAATTTTGAGAAAAATTCATGGCTCTGTCCGGCTATTGGGTACTGTCCGGCTATTGGTGCTTTTACCTTAACTGAAATTTAAATAAATTACCTTTTCAAGCGTCAGCTTCACAGAATCGACTACAACTCCCGATTGATTTTCAATATTTACTTTGATCGGCATTGATTGCCCTGGAACATATCCTCTTACAGGCAATGATACATTAACAGAGAGAGGTAGCGAGGCACAACAAAGGCAGCAGAAGGTTTTATTCTTCTCTTCCATAATTGGTTCCTGAAAATTTGAAACAGGAAAATTATCACATTGAAAATAAATCAAGAAGATAAAGTTTTAAGCTTTTATTTGGGATGAAAAGAAGTTTTAAAAATTACCGAAGCTCTAGGTTCTGTATTGAGGTCGAAAGTCGATACAACTGTGAAGGCATCTTTCGTCTCTTGATCAAATTTCCAAGGACGATCAAGGGTAGCTTTTACTGTGTATCTAACGTGGCCCAAATCAGATTCAAAACTGTTGGGAATATTAGGAGGCAAAGCACAAGTAAAAGGATAAATGTGTTCTCCAGGTGGTAATTCAATTTCTTCACCTGTAAATATCGAAATATTGCTAAATTAGTAAATTATTGTTATTATTTTATTACAATTTGTAATTATTTAAAAGTGCTTAGATTTATAATTACTGTTTACATTATACAATCTAGTGAACCAATGATTAATCAATAATTAACCGCAATAAATAAAATTATATAAGACTTACCAGTAGAACTACCAAAGACGTAATAATTCATAGAAAAATATTCTTCGTGACCAGTAAGTAATTGTTTTTCGTCTTCATAACGTCCTTCGTTATTCAATTTTTGTTTATCTTCCGTCCAAGATGTATTAGCTTCCCCTTTCATTTTAACGCTAACACCTAAAAAGTATAAATATGATAATCGATTTATAAAGCGTAAGTATATTAGCATTATAAGATAAAGATTTGTTAAATAACGAAGTTAAATGAAAATAAACAAGTTTCATTACAACTGATAATTATGCAACAACTCAAGAAATCTAATATCATAATCATTTATTTGTGAATAAATTAAAATTAAAGAGTTCGTCGTTATAAGTACTTTATAAATAAAAGTATTTTTGATTCTCAGTTATTTAATAAATAAAAGTTTTTAAAAATCATATAGAAAATCTAAAAAATTGTAAAGTTGTAAAATTATTCTTAAAAGATGGAAAATATAGAATTTAAAATGATTCTGTAAAAATGATCTCTAACTGTACAAACCAGCGTAAAAATAGATTATGCATAGTAAAAATAAAGAGCGTGCCTTAGTCAGTGAAATTATAAATGTCTGGAGTAATACAAATTTTGTTATACAAGGTCGAATTTGCAGTTTCTCTTCATATTTTACACACAATATAAATAAACATTTTAATTTAAAATAGTAGTCTTAAATATCAAAGTTATTTCTATTTTAGGATGAGATAATCCACTATAATAATATTCGTTGAATTCAATTTATCGATATTTGCATATTGCTAATCAAGTATTCAAACATACAGGAAACAACTTTAGTGAAACAAAACTAAAAAGCATTATTTAAAAAATTATTTGGTGGTATAGATAAAATCTTCTATAAATAATAAACGTTTCGACTCTGATCGGAGTCCTCATCAGTGATCTTTATTTCTAAAATATCAAAACTTTGGATCAATATTGCACATATGAGCCCTATCTTGGAATAAACTTTGGTAATGTGAAAAATTAAACAAATTTTTTTTTTAATTGTAAAATGTCGTGAGAAAATTTACATAAAATTGTACAGAAAACATCGATAAATTACCTAAAAAATTCCTCAAGAATGACAATCAAATTCTATCACATAAATCTTAGATACATTTTTGTCTTTTGAAAATTCAGTAATTTTTCCCAAACCTTTAAAATATAAAAATACATAAAGGTATTTTTTGTAAATTGCCGAGAATTTCTAACAGTGTAGTGTTCAAATACATTTTTAAAAATAATAACAATTTTTGATAAAAACGTGTAAAAAACTTTTAGAGTAAAAAATTGAAATATAGCGAATAAACTTGAAATATAAACGTAAAATTATAAATAGCTCATAATAATCCCAGTTTTCGAATATTAGTTTTACAAAAACAATGTCTTCTGACAAAGGGATACCTAAATTTTCCGGACTCATCAACACTTGGGGTTCGAAAATAAATTCAACTAACCTTATGTAATGTAGTATTCTAAAGTTCCAAAATGAGGGATTGTGATACCCTCAGATAATTTTTGTAAACAATTTTTTTCCTTTTCCGTTTCCTGATCACACACATATTTTGACTTAACTCACTGGTCACTATGAAGTTATCTGTCTACATAACCAAATGCAACTAAAGTTTGGCTATGATTTGAAACCGAAAATGTGGGATGAAAGTGGAGGGTATGCTTTTTCTATTGTATTTAGAGTTGAGATTGTAAGGAAAAGGAGAAAGAAAAAAAATGGAAGGATGTGCTCCAGATGACTGGAGTACTACGAAAAAAGGAGGCCATAAAGATTTCTGAAAATTTTTTTTGGTAATTTATCGGTTTTCTGTACAATTTTATGTACATTTTCTCACATTTTACAATTTAAAAAAAAAAAAATTTTTTTTTACATTTTTCACATTACCAAAGTTTATTCCAAGATAGGGCTCATATGTGCAATATTGATCCAAAGTTTTGATATTTTAGAAATAAAGATCACTGATGAGGACTCCGATCAGAGTCGAAACGTTTGAAAGTATATAACTTCCTGAGTTATCATTTCTGGACCCTAAAGCCAATTATGAACAACAACATCGTATTAAATTATTATTTAAAGGTCTATACAAGTCCTATTTTATGAATAAATAATAAAATATTAAATTTTAAAAATATATTATACAAACCACGAATTTTCTTGGTCGAGTCTAGGACTAAAATAATTCTTCCTGTGACGGTTTGTCCAGGATAATAAGTCTTCCAAGGATTGTCAAAAAGAATTTTGAATTCTTTCAACCCCATTGTAAAGAAGATATAAAACTGAAATGATTACGACAAATCGGTCTGGCTTTTGGAGCTTCTTACTGATCACTTGATGTTTATATAAATTTTATCTTGCCTCTCTCTTAATTAGAATTCATATTTTTTTTCCACACACACACTTTTATAATCTTTTAGTACAAACTCCAAAATCATTTCTCTTATACTTCACGTGTTTTTGAAAGGAATGTCTTCAGCTGATTTATAAGCTGAATAGTTTTTGGGCGGTGCACCAATACATCCCTACTTGTTACCATGCTAGCATATGCTAGTAACTATAGTAACTAACTATATTCAGCTTCGGTGCCGGCTGCCGGCCTTCGTGTCAGTGGAATCTTCTGCGCATACTCTGCAACTCTTGGCCATGACGTCATCCTTAGCGAACTGGGGAAAGAAATATGTGTAGATAAAGCCATGGAATATATGTATAGGGGTAGGATAAAGTTAGAGCTTTGATACACTTGATACTACATTGACGTCACTGACCGCCCTCAAGGCTTGATTCTTATCAATCTGTAAAATCGTCTAGAATCTAATTAAATTTGATTTCCTTTGATAAAGAGTCTTATCAATGACAATGTTAATGATATTTTTCCAAATTAATCAGAATCTAGAACAAATTAATTTCACCTGGAAAATTTAGATTAAACCAGGGATGAAAAATGAAATCCTTTCAATTTTGTTTTCCTACTTAAGATAGTTCATCCACGAAAATTAGACCTCAGGTAAAAATAGATAATTTTGCTTTCAAGAATAGCAATATTATTACTGAAGGGATATTTTGAAAGAGAAAAGATTATTTTCCATAAAAAAAATTGAAACGCAGAAAAATAATTTTATTAATAAATTTGATTTTGGCCCCAACTTTTATTCTTATCGTTTATTAGAAAATTTTAAAAAAATTATGCGATTCTAATAAATTACGAATCACTTTTTCGAGGAAAAGATCCCCTACAACTTCACCGTTTCCAATTTTTGAAAATAAATTCTTTAATGGCTGAAACCATTAAAAATTAATTTTCCAAAACGAAATTTTTATAAACAAATTGCTGAATTTGATAATAATTGATACATTTTCAAAAATTGGAAATGGTTAAGTTGTAGAGAATCTTTTCCTTGAAGAAGTGATCCGTAATTTATTAGAATCGCATAATTTTAATTTGATGTAATAAAGTATCTCTTGCAATTATTAGTAATAGATACAAATAATTTACATATTTTTAAATAATATTAAATGAAAAGAATAAAAACACTTTTCAATTTAGTTTTGTTAACGTTGGGGCCGTAAACCTGCGACCCAATCTTCTGAGCATGACCGACTATCATCCCTATTTTTCCTGAAGATATTCCGAAAAAGAAAAATCAATATCAGCAATAGCGTTATATTGAAAGAAAATATATTATAATCTTTGTAAATAGGCGAAGATAAGTTCAACTTTTTAATCAATATCGCCCCACGCATAAAATATTTATAAATTTTGTACGAGTCATTAACAGAAATGAAGTTATCTTTACAATTTGCAATAATTCAGAAAAATAATTAATCGGCAGTAATGAAAAATAAAAAGTAACTAAAAAATAAGAATTTCATAAGCGAGGAATATATTTTTTAATAACTAATTCTCGGTAACAATCATCTTCGATCTTAATTAGTATTTTAAAAAATTCAATTTTATAAAATCATTGTTAAATTAGTCTAAGAAAAGGTTTTTTATCATTAATTCAACTCTATATTGATAATTTTTTTAATAAAAATTATCTATTTTTTTCAATATCTTTTTGATCCAAGAGCACAGTTTGATCTCAGATGTTGAGGATCTGAAAGATTTTCTTAAAGAGTTGTGCTTAAAATACATTTTTAGAGAGCTATTACAAATGATATTTCTCATCCTGAAGAGAACAAATTCCTATAAATTTTTTAAAAAATTGTATTTTTCAAAAAATAATGAGATAAATGACGCTGCATCTCAAAGAGTGTTCTCCTTGATGGAAAGTTGCGCGCAAACTCAGACGGCCTATTGATCCGCTTTTCCTGCACTTTATGATCGTGGACTCTTGTGTCAGTGCAAGGTGTACGCAGTAAAAATCTAGTCTAGTGTTTGTGGAATCGAAATATCAAATTGGCAAGCCCAAAAACAGTGTTTCCTCGTGAAAAAAGGCCACAATGGGAGGTCTTCTTTTCGACGACGGTCCCATCATCCAGCCTGTCGAGTCCGGTAAGTGTTGCCAATTCTAATAACCGGTTGATTCTATCACGAAAATCGGGTATCTGGAATAAAAATTGGTACATTAATCTCCTATAATAGCAAGATATCTTTGTTTTTAAAAAGCTTGATTAGACCTTCTGAAAAGATATTTATTTCGATTACCCAAGCTGATTTTGCACTTCCATATTGAAGAGAAGGGGAGTACGTTCTTTCCATCAATCTATACTCAAATCTTTTGTATGAGTCATACTCCAAGAAATCCCATTTTTGATGATATAGTATATCTGAAATGTTGAATTTTGGTTTATGATATTTCAATTTTAAAAGTAACTTTAGAAAGATATTATAAAGAAAACATTTTTTATAATTTATTTTCTATTGAAAAGTAGACATATTTTTCTGAAGTGAATGACACATGGAAAACTCCAGTCGCCATTGCAATTACTCAGACCCTCTTATTTATATATAGAGAAGAGGTTCAAGTCATTTTCCTAACAAGTCTTGCGAAATATTGCAAAATCTAATCAACAAAGTAGATTCGAGAAGAACCAAGTTTTATATTGTAGAGGGGAAGATTCTTTCAAATGTTCAAATACAGTTGGAAATCCATTAATCATCTGAATATAGAATAATTAAATAAAAATTTAATGGCTTTAAAAATCCCGAAATGTCGAATATATTAAGACCAGCAAAAATCTCTTTCTGATAATTTAAACAACCGCCTTACCAAACTTTCATTATATTCCTAATTCAAAATTTCAGTTTCGACAGCAGCTCTAGTCGGATCATGTCTCGGAACTGCTGCCGTTGTTTGCGCCGTAGTCATGACTTGGTGGTTGTGCAAACAACGAAGAGAGCACACGAAACTGAATTCGGATAAGTCCCTGGCCTTTAGACCACCTCATCGAAAACCAACAGCTGTAAAGAGTCCTGGAAGTGCAACGCACTATCTGAAGAAGAGTCCAAGTCCCACTGGTCCAGCCAAAAGTCCTCCAGGATCCGGAGGTCAAACTCCAAGTCCCACAGGCTCCCAAAATTCTCAACCTAACAATCATGGTTCTCAATCTCGATCACCTCAAGACTCCAGATCACCGGTGCAAACACCTTCTGTAGATACTACCATGATTATTGAAAATGAAAGAGATAAGGCAGAATTGGAGAACAGTGAGAAGGGAGACCGAAACAATGCTAACTGCACTGATCTCAATAAAGATGGTCTTGGACAATTGGTCTTTAAATTACGATACCTGAGTGAACAAAATGCACTGGCAGTTACTGTTGTCAAGTGCAAAGGTCTACCAGCTAGAGGTCAACATAATGCTAGTAGTGATCCATATGTGAAGCTCCAATTATTGCCGGATAAGCAGCACAGGACCAAAACAAGAGTCTTGAGAAATACGAGGGATCCTGTTTATGATGAGGACTTTACTTTCTTCGGAATTTCACAAAACCAACTTCAGGTGAGAAGTAATATTGATGAATTAGCGGAGTGGAATGTCAATTAAAATATCTTCAGTCAATCTTTCAAAATTTCAAGAATTCGAAACCGCTCGAACCCTCAAAATACAAAAAAGACGACCAAATTTGGACCAAAACTACCACATTTTAACAAACAACCATGAGAAAACAAACAAAAAAGGAGGAAAGAAAAAAGAAGACAACATTCCAAAACCCCTTCCTTATTTTTCGTCCTCTTTTGTCTTTATTACCCACCACCATTTACATAAACAAAAAAACAAAACTGCTCGCCGACGTTTTGGTGCTCTTCCAGCACCCTCTTCAAGGCTGAAATTCAAAAAAAAGGAAAAATGATGTCTCCTATCACCCTCTTTGGGACGTAGAACCTTCTCCATGGACGCCAACAGGAGACTGTAACAATATTTTGTCCATCCCTTGCTATTAAGTACCTGAATGACCCTGAGGGTCATTCAATAAAATTTTAATCGTTTCGCAGAATCTACAAACTTCAAGAAAATTTACTGTGGAACATTGTCTTTAAATATAACCCATCATGTTGTCATAAGAACCATTGTACTTAACCAAATCCGTTTTTAAATTTATAAAATATCTTCCCTCTCTTTTTTTTTTAGAATACCGTTTGGGATGGAAGGACTTATAACTTTGGGTAAAGACGTCTTGAATAGATTTGAAAAAAGTGGTATGGTATACAAATTGATGTGTAAAAAGTGTAAAAAGTGTAAAGTTACTTATGTGAGACAAACAGGCAGACTTCTGAATACTAGAGTAGAAGAACATAAAAAGAATCTTGGGAGAAAGTGTGATTATCATAATGTTTTGTCTGATCATAGAAATGACTGCGCTGATCATGACTTTGACTGGAACAATGTAGAAATTTTGCACTCGGAAAGTAATAAGGGAAAAAGAGAATTTATAGAAATTTTATACACTCGAGATTCCCTCCAACGAGCGTTCCCTCATGCGAGCGAGTCACCGTTTCCCTACGACGAGCAGCTGATCGACCCTTCTACTCCCACTACTATGGGATAAAGCGCGCTGAAATTTGAAACAGTAATTAATATTATTATCGGTTAGGGTCGATAATGGCTAACTTTTCCGTACTACATTAGTTTTATCGAACTGCATTTCAAGTACATACCGTCAAAAAAGTCAATTTTATGTCATGTTAAATACTTGCAAATTACTCTTTCATATAATTTTTAACTATATACAATTATTCACATGGCATCACTGACTGCGCGCATCATATAACGCGCATAACAAAAAGTAGGGTATGGAGGGGATCCCTTTCGCGCTCGTTACAGAGAACGAGAGAACACCCGGATGCTTGAACTTCTCGGACGGAATCTCGAATGTATATAAAAAGAGAGGGCAGATATTCTATAAATTTAAAAACGGTTTTGGTTAAGTGCAATGGTACTTAATAGGGAGGGATACACAAAGTATTATTACAGTCTCCTGTTGGCGTCCATGGAGAAGGTTCTACGTCCCAAAGAGGGTGATAGGAGACATCATTTTTTATTTTTTTAGTATTTCAGCCTTGAAGAGGGTGCTGGAAGAGCACCGAAACGTCGGCGAGTAGTTTTGTTTTTTGTTTATTTGTTTATGTAAATGGTGGTGGGTAATAAAGACAAAAGAGGACGAATGGAAGAAAGAGAAGGAAGGGGTTTTGGAATGTTGCCTTCTTTTTTCTTTCCTCCTTTTTGTTTGTTTTCTCACGGTTGTTTGTTAAAATGTGGTGATTTTGGTCCAAATTAAATCGTGTTTTTTATATTTTGAGGGTTCGAGCGGTTTCGAATTCTTGAAATTGTGAATTATACTTTTGTTTGGACGTTGGGAGGAATTCGAATTAGTAGTAATACGGGTTCGAGTTCAGGTTTGAATTCAGCCAATCTAAGCCCTATTGAAAATTCCTGTATAGGATCCTTCAGAGGATCCTTACTTGGGGTCCCGTGCAGGTTCCTATACAGGATCATGTATGGGAACCATCGGGATCCTGTTCAGGATCCTTGAATAGGTTCCCGAAAGGATCCGGGGAGGCGCTTATCAAGGAAACTGTACAGGTTCCTGTGTAACATAAAAACGGTATTCTAGCATTTTCAGAAGCCACTTCTATTGCATTTGTTTTGTACATGAAATTGATGAGAAAAAAATATAAATAAATATATATATATATCTTTTACAGGTTCCTCTACGAAAACCTATATAGGAATAATTTCGTGGTTCAAAATCAGTCAGAATCCTTTAAAGTTTCCCTCTGTGGGATCCTGCATACAGAAATATTTTCCTTCGTTTTACTGTATAGGAACACGTAAAGAAACACACATAAGAACCTGTACAGGATCATGTACAGTATTAGATTGTTCATCTAACGATATAAAGGATCCTATCAAGGAACCTTCCATCCATATACTGTACCCTCGTATTAGAGAATTCTATAAAGGATCCTGTGCTAACCGTTTTTATGTTACACAGGAACCTGTAAAGTTTCCTTCATAGGCACCCCCCCCCCGGATCCTTTCAGGAACCTATTCAAGGATCCTGAACAGTATCCTGATGATTCTCATACATGATCCTGTACAGGAACCTGCACGGAACCTGTATAGGATCAATATTCAAAATTACGGAAATTCTTTTACAGAAAATCAGCCTCCATTTTGTGGTGATGAGCTTCGATAGATACTCTCGAGATGATGTAATTGGAGAGGTAGTTTGTCCTTTAACTTCCGTGTCTGACCTGGAAGATGCAATGAATCGACAAATATCACTGTGTCGGGAAATCTGCCCTCGAAGTCTAAAGGTATTCCTTTTTAAATAAAGCTCGGGATAAACAATCCTGGTTACCTAAAAAAAGAAAGATTAATTTCAATAATAAATCAAATACCTGTATGAACAATTATAATACTTTTCCAGATTCAATCTCAAGGTAGGGGAGAGTTGCTGTTATCTTTGTGCTGGCAGCCAGCAGCAAGCAAACTTACAGTCGTGGTCCTAAAAGCTCGCAACTTACCGAAAATGGATGTTACTGGTTTGGCAGATCCCTACGTGAAAATTTATCTTCTGTACAATTCACAGCGGGTCGCAAAGAGGAAGACACATGTCAAGAAACGTACCTTAGATCCCATTTTTAATGAATCCTTTGTTTTTGAGATACCAAATGGAACCGAAGGACTCAGTAAGACAAGTCTGGAATTTGCCCTGCTTGATTGGGACAGAGTTACGAAAAACGAGGTAATTAGACAAATATTATTTCCAATTTTTTTTAGATCTCAAATTAGGGTCTTTTAAGTTGTTCATTTATATAATCTTTTGGTCACTCTTTAAAAGGGGAATCATTTTTTTTTTCTAAAAAAGTGCAATTTTTAAAAGAATTTTTTTCTGGCGAAGTATGATAGGTATTTCCAAAATTCGTTTTCCATTATAAAGAGGATATATTACATTTTCCGCTAAGGTGTTAAGAAAGCGTTAACGAATCAACGACTTTTTGAAAATTTTGATTAGGTGATATATGAAATTTAAAAAAATTTGATTTTTTGGACCAAAAAAAATGATTCTCCCTTTAAAACTCTGTAACGTTATTTTGAAGTATCTTTTCTGAAATAAATGTAAAATTTAAATGTAAATAATATATAAAACTGTATGAAAACAATGTAGAAACTAAAATGTTGTATATTTCAAACTTTCGTTTTTAAGAGTGTCATAAAATTTTGGAGTTTCCAAGTGACATTTTCCAAATTACTGATGCTTTAATATTTCAAAATTTCTAGTTTTTTGTAATTTTAAAATAAAATAATAAATTTTCCAGGTCATTGGACGATTGGAGGTCGGTGGTCCTAAATGTCAAGGTTCAGCTTTGAACCACTGGAACGAGGTTTGTACATCGCCAAAACGTCAGATTGCCGACTGGCACAAATTGAGGGAATAAGTCTTAATCTCACTTTTTCACTTGCCGCAAAATTCTTATCAGCGCGCCTGAAAAATTTTTCCATATCTAAAACCCATTAAATCAAACACGGAATTCATTCCGTGAGAATCAGACATTTATAAAGGTGTCTTATTTTATAAACCTACTGTACTCAATGTGTAATAATAATATTACGGCTTGATGATCTGTGCAGCTTCCGATTGTAAAATAGAAAAACAATATTGATAGCTAAGGTCCAAGGAGGGTACAGAAAAATAATAGGTCTATAAAAACACATCGTCGCGTCGACTTCCATAAAATGCCTAATTTAGAAAGCTTTTGACATTGTACATATTCGTGTAATGAATTGGAAATATCTTACTAAAGTCTTCGAAGATTCAAAAAAATATTTCAACTTTAAGATAACATTGGTAGAAAAATTGTCCCAAATTTTTACAAGTTCATCCTCTTGGATAGAAAAATATCAAGAATGAAATTTTTCTTTTCTTGTAGAAAGACTTGGTTGATGTCTTTTCAACGTGAAGTTTTGCGAGTACGAAACCATTTTTGATTCCGCTAGTCGTTGAAATATTGTTATAAGAAATATTTGATTTTTTATCACTCGATGATGAAAAATATAGTAACCCAAGTGACTACGCAATTCTAGTAAATGGGCATAGCTAGAATCAAATCAATGCCTTCATTGCATGTGAAATGTATAATGCAGAAATTCGTATATTCATTGCAAAAATTTTCTGCTTGTGTGTGTCTTCTGTGAATCTTTTGGCAGTAGAAATTACTTTCTTCATAGAGGGAAAATCGATTTTCTTCCTGTTGAAAAAAAAGAAACAAAAATTATGGAGACAAATTTTCGATATAAGCTTGAGATACACACGTGTTTCAATTGGTAAGTGATAATTGTAAATGATAGGGCGATTGTGAACGATAGGGCGATTGTAAACGATGAAGAGAAAGTTTTTAAGAAGCGAAGAAAGTAACAGCCTCAGAACCAAAGTTCAATATTTACCACTGATTCCTTTTATAATTTTGTTCAAGTTACTAAGTTATTACAATCTTTAAAGTACAAGAGATTTTAAAACTCGTCATATTAAGAATAGGGCTTATCAAAAAATTGTATAAAGTGGTAAATATTGAACCGGGTAATTAATACAGTATTTCATTAATTAAGGATTTGAAGCTTTGACATTAAAATTTGAAGAGATAATTTTTCCGTTTGCCGTAAAATTTGGAATAAATCAATAAATTGCAGGGTGGCTGAGTTGAAAGTGATTGGAGGTTGCTACTTTCCTTTCTTGGATATAAGCAACTTTTTTTGTAAATATGTAAGTGATATTGACAAATTTTTATTTCAACGTATTTTATTTTAAATTATTTATTTATTTATAAATCGTGTCACTGTTTTCTATTCTTGCAGAAATAAGACAATTCATATTTTTTTAAGCTACTCTTACTTGTTACGATTTTTAGATATAGATTTCCTTTATTTCACAAATTTTTTCCAATGTACGTGGATTTTGAAAAAGGTTTAAGTCATAGACAGAAAATCCTCGTTTTTCGCACGAATGTCAATTTTTACAGCAACGCATCTTATGAAATAAATACTCTTGTGTATTTTTTATAGTACAATTTTCCGTAGTTTTACAGCAAGCAGAGCAAAACACAGTAAAACATTATTTTCCATAAATTTTGAATGAAAGAAAAAAGTTGAAATTAATTGTTATTCGAAGTGTACAAAAACAAATTACAGTATTGCATGAATCATACATTTTTAATTATGATTGTTTCAGTTTTTGTTGTTTCGCTTTAAATGGTAATTAATAAATAGTAATTAATATGAAGAGAAGAATTGATTTTCTATTGGGGAGAGACGAGTCATTCTAGTCATTGTGGTAAGAAAAAGTACCTTTGAGGGAAACAAAGTTGAAAGTAAGTCGTTAAATTTAAACCTTACAAAGACTTGAAGGGTTATACAAAATAACGATAATGATATACTGAATTATATCAATAGACATAATACACAAATTTAATGAAGTGCAAAAATGCATTGTAATCGAGTGTTGATTCACCTACTTATTGTAATTAATTGCTTTACATTACAAGGTACGACTGTAACGAATTAACAAGTAGAATAATACTTTAGGAAAAATGTGCTTCGTCTTCTGCTTTTACAGAGTTTAAGAATTAACAGATAATTATTGAATTGATCTTTGTGAAATATTCAAAATATCTAAAAATCTTACTCTGCAAAATCACGAAAAAATTCATCTGTAACACTTATTGATTATCACAATGGAATGTTGTGAAAACATCATACCATTCAGATTATTCCGAAATTCTGTTAAAAATTTCGTAAGAGCCAAACATAAATCCAATGGCTATAAAATATTATCTTATATATTATGTTTTATTAAAGCTACTTTTAGTTTTTTGACAACAGTTCATGAATCTTAACAACTCTTATCATCAAAACTTAATTAAAATCAGGATGGCTTGATGAATTCTTTCTGACATTCCAGAACACACAGAAATGAATTACAGCGTTACTGTGTGAACAGGTTTTAAGGCTGTGCAGTCAATAAAGAATTTAAGAAAAGTATTGTCTTATTTTTCTTCCATTTTTCCAGAACTCAAAAAATGTAGGTACTAGTCATGAAAAAACCAAGATGAAGTAGAAAAATATTTTATTAAAATCCAAAGATTTTCTTATGGCAATATTTAATACAAAGGGTTGCATGATACACTTATAAAATTTAAAAAGAGGAATGCTGTGTTGCAATACCTAATTAGTTTTTATATTAATCAAGGCAACCGACATTCATTAAAAATTGTTAATATGAACACAACAGTCACAAGAAACAAGATACATACATTTAAAAACTTCCACTTCACTATATGAATATATAATCATATATAAAAAGACTTGAGATAATTTAAATGCAACCCTTAACTATGAAAGTGATCCTTTCAAACTGTTTATAAATTAACATCCATTCATACCTATTTTTCATAACATTTTCTAGCTTTTGTGACCTAATTATAAACGAGGATATTCAAGCGAATATAGTTATACTTTATCAAAACATTTTCTTAAACACAACCATGCATCACGGTAATAAGAAAAATGTAAACTATTTTAAAAATCTAGCATATGTGATGTTCCGGGAAGAAAAGTCCCTAACGCAACTTAGGTAAATTTTACAGGACGGTCGATTACAGAAAAGGTACAACATAGGAACTCGATAAGATGGTCTCAATTTGTAATTGGATGACAACTCGAATTTTTTAAATAAACAAATAATTATTTTTCTTATAAAAGAGAGACTCAAAAAGTATCAATAGTATTGAAAATCTGAAAAACAATTTTTTCCGCTTTAGGGGCTTTTTTTTACAGAAAGTCACATATGAAAAAACTGAAACTTATTCAGTATCTATAACTTCTTACACAGAAATGTGTATTTAAATAAAATTATTTGATGCATAAAATATTAAAAAAACAAATTAGTGAAAGCTTTAACCTTGTTTGTAGTTCATCAGCCTTTCATTTTCCAACAAAATTAATATATCCAAAGACTTTTGCTTCCACGATTGCCAACATAAATATTGAAATAATATCCATGAAAAAAATGTACACGGAAAATACCGATTTGCGATGATAGATCACGTGTTATGACAGTGTGCACGAGATAAATTAAATTTTGAAGAAACTCTTGAATAACGGAGAATAGAAAATGTTTATAATAAAAGGCACAGGTACATGAGAAGTGGCATAATCAGATTATCGATTTGCTCTGTTTTTGCTTCGACGACGGAGATTCCAATCACAGCGAAGGTACTTCTAATTATTTGTCGGTTATCATTAATTAAACCTGAAAATAAATAAAATATAATGATAGGATTTATTTATTGGTGTGCAATTTTTCTGCAGATACAGAAATTTATATAAATTGATGAATATTTTCAAAATATATTACCGAAAGCTACTAGGGTGTAAATCAATGCGAGCTGGGAGATTATACAAGCTATCAAACCCTCGATCGTTTTTTTCGTTCCAGTCAACTTATGCTTCCCCCAGTTGCTGCCAACGTAACTAGCAGCTGCGTCTCCAATTCCTACTGTTAGTACACCACTAAGTAATCCTAAAAGTCCAATATCATTGGCAGGCATCCAAAGAGGGAATGATAAACCGCACAGCAAGTAGAGCGGAGTTAAAGACACAAATTCATCCTTTTCATCAGCAAAAACAGAGTATCCTTGCTGTAGAAGTCCTCCTAGAGGTGATATATTAAAAAACCTCAAAAGCTGAAAAAAAATTAATTTTACTAATAAAAAAGTGAAAATTCTTTGTCAGATTATTATTTTTCAGTAGATTTTATGCTGACCTCCAACATCAGCAACAAAGCCAGGGCAACACCACTAACTAAATACAGTAAAGTTGGCTCCCAAATCATCCCTGGGATAAAGACCATAGTCGCTAAGATGTGAAAGACTTTCCTATCTGAAGTCGTTGCTTTCGAGTTTGAAAGAATTCTGTATGTTATGAAACACCATGCCAGAATGAAACAAACGAGCCAATAAACAAGCAAAAATGTCTGGAACATTTTTAGATTTATTATTAATTATAGCTAAATACTTACGAATATTATCAGACATTATGTATTTTAGAAAATGAATGTTTTTTTTTTTAATGAATGAGTATAAGACGAAGGTCTAACTTACCCTCGAGGATTTACTGAATATGAAGGAAATTATCCAAAGAAAGGGACTTCGGTCTAATAAGACATGCAGAGATGGAATCACTAACACTAACAGTGTAGTGATAAATAATGTGTAAAACTGTGCAGTTTGACGCAATTTTATAAAACTGGCACATAATAAGCAAACCGATAACACGTAAAGAATTCCCACCTGAAAGATGTTAAAGCACATTTGTGATCAAAACCTGCTTGATGTCATGCATTATTTATCCATCCAATTCATCAATACAAAAAACTATTGCATATTTCAATATCGTGTGCAATTTATGAATAAATTTTATTGCGTGGTGCACCTTTATTGAATTTTTCGATTTTAAAATGACATTTTATTTTTCTTAGGACGTCATTACTCAAATGAAATAATACATTTTTAAGGGCTTTACCACTTTAAGAAACTTTAATAGATTTTGATTTAAATACTAGTATTAATTTCTCGATATTTTTAAAATCTACATCAGAGATCACATAGGTTTAGTAATTCAATTTTAGGGAAATTAAAAGATCTAAGGTATCTTTTTTACAATAATAAGTGAAAAGAAGGGAAAAACTGTGACCCCTGCTCAATACTTGAAAAAAATCCTAAAATAAATTTCCATATTGTCATAAATTATATTGGATTATTTTTTATCTATTTTAGAGTGAAAACCGGACTGCTTTCACAGTTGGAACTCACTTGCAGTATTACGGTGGCAATATCATTGTTATGAATTGGAGGTAAATGGTATCTAAGTGGAATATTGGTGGCGATCGAGAGTAAAAACAGGACAATTCCATGCGTCACTGCTGTAGCTTCACCAACAGTGAAGCAGCCAGGGAAATACGTCATCGCTTGTACGACTCCCCACGTACTCAAACTTCCAACGCTTGAACCCCATGCTACACTCACTAGCAATCCTGCACTTGATTAAGTAAACATCGCAGTTTTATTAAATAAAGAGACAATACGGTGTCGTTTTATGCCTTGATTAATACTGTGTTGGTCAAAAACAAATGAAGAAACAACAAACAAACTAATTAGAGATCGTCTTAGGTAACTTTTCATTAGATAAGGACCTGATTTTGCTAATCGTCGAGTGAATGCAACACTCTAATTATAAACATTTGTGAGTCAAAATTACTCATACAACTTTTCAAATTCGAATTATTTTTAGCAAATTAGAAAATTAGATCCTTGATACGTTTATATAAAAATTAGTAAAGCACAAACTATGCAAGATGATGTCTTTGAATCGATATACCTTTGTTTGCCAAAAGAAGATAAAGAGTGGATGTTACGATAGCAGGTAAAAAGTAAACCGCTTGAAAATCTTTGGCTATTATTTTATCCGTGGATAAAAACATATACAGGCATATGCAGCTTATTATCAATCCGATTCCTGTTAGTCCTTCCAATAAACAGATTTCGGAATAACTGTGGTTTTCATACAACAGAGTTGCTGTTGCACTCAAGCCCATGAAAGGACCAATCCATAATCCTGGGCTGCTTTTTGTCCTGAAATTGATATGCAATTATTTCATTTAAAACAATTAGCTTCAATAATTACAATTAAAATGTTCATTTTTTGCAAATAACTGGCTTTACCTTAAGATGTGATTGTTCTGATTAGGTGAAAATCCAAATAATGTTTTTTTTCGTGATTGATAAAAGCACGTACAGCAGATTTTTAATGAAAATTTTATTTAAATAAAATATTTTACAGTCAACTTGAGCTGTCACAAAATATTTTCCTTGAGAAAATACTTAATGTTTACAAAGAACTAAATGACGTTAATACTTATTTTATTTTAAATATGTATATGATATATACGGTAGACAAAGGAACAAAATTCACAAAAAGTTATTTCAACGCACGTAACCTATAAGGAGTGAAACCAATTTGCATATACATATATATATTATCACATATATAAATGCATATATATACATGTATATATAACCAATTAAAAATTTTTATTATAAATTAAAAGTATTGAGATACAAAATGAATATTGTTATAAGATCTAAATAAAAGAACAGTTTCATTAAATTGTCTAAAATGTACGCCTAAAAAGTGAGCAAAACAGAATTTCATGAGGTTATGTTTTCTCGTATTACAATAAGAGAGGTTATTCACGGATTTACGTACCGATGATGAATTTTGTTTAATTCCAGATTTTGTATAATTTTCTTCCCTATATTGATGTTTTTCTTGGCTGTAACCTCCATGGTTCTTCTCTAGTTTATCAAAGTTTTCATGCCATCAACCACACTACAGACTACCTGACTGTCCTGGACCTGGACTGCTGGACGTGCTGGACTGTCCTAGTGTCCTGAGTTCCTGACTATACAAGCATTACAAGCACGAAGCACATACATTCACAAGATTCACAACCACACCCCCGCACTATCCACAGAAACGTGAGACGACTAAATTATCCACAAAGATCAACTGTTTATCTTGAAAGAACACACGCACACATTTATATATTATATGTATATATATAATTATGCGTTTGCTTTCAGCAAATTAAAATTTATTTCCACGCAACGTAGTACGAAGTCCGGTTCTCACACATACAACTGCATAGTTTATACACTTTCTAAAGTTAATAATGATAATTATATGATTACCCTGATTACCATCTAATGTTTTAAAACAGCTTATGACTGTCATACACGTCATAATAAGAAATTGTGACGTTTTTTATATTGTGGATTCCTTCAAGTTTCATGAAATGATATTAAATCGTTAAAAGTATGGTCGTGATTTATTTTTGGAAACGTAACTGTGATTTGAATTTTTGGGCATTAAATCATTCGAATATATTTTAACTTTAGATAATTCAAATTTAATATGCTAATTAAATAATTACTTATTAATTTCAAAATTTTTTAATCAATGTTATTTGAACTATTATTAATTTCTTTTAAAATAAAAATTCATCAAATTGCTAGAAATTTGAAAATAACGTGTTGACACTGGTTAAATTAATTTTTATTATTTTCAGTCATGAGTTTTTAAATTATATTTCATTTAACTTTTGTATTTCCTGCAAATTTTGTATGCCTTTAGGATATAAAATTTAAAAATTACAGAAAAAGACCCATATATAAATTCATTGGTAAGACTGAACAATTGATAATACACGGAAAATTTTGATTGAATAATTTCTATTATTTATAAACATTACAACAACATTGTGTGACTGGCATACAATATTTAATAACGACTGCATTCTACAATCAAACTCGAGACCTCTACAGTTATAAATGTAGTAAGTCCGAAAATAATTAGCCTAAACGCTAATTATCATATCCCACAATGTACGATCTTACAAGCAACTTATAACAAATATATAAAAAAAACTGCGCAATTTAATCGAGGATAAAATTGATGATCGCTTTTAAGAGTATCACGGTTTGACTAGACATTACTATAATTGTTCATACGACAAATCGATCATTAAATTTAGACAGCAATAATTTTATCAATATAAACTACATTGTTCGTACCTCGATTATCAGTGCCAAAATTATGTGTCAGGAAAATCTTCAAAACTTGAAAAAGTAGTCATAAGTAGAGGAAATTAGACCATAAAATCCTCTAGGATTTAATTAGGCGATTAGGCCACTGTTGTGCCTGTTTACGAATTTATTAATTCTTTCCCCGACTTTTGCTATAAAATTAATTAAGTACTATGATTAATTAAGTGCTATGATCTTTGATAAACGATATTAATCCATTTGTCGAAGAATCATGGTTGGTGATTTTTTCTGGGCTGTTTAACTCAGGCTCTATGGCTTTTGCTAATTGTTTTCCCAATTCCACACTGTAAATGAAAAACATATTTATAAGAAGAAATATAATCCTAATGAAAAAGATTTTTTATTTTGCAATATTTCAAAATTAAATAAAAAATTGATGAATTGCACTCACCCCCATTGATCGAAGGAATTAATATCCCAAATTATTCCCTGAATAAAGATTTTATGCTCGTACATCGCTGTGAGAAAACATGGTTTAGTTTCTAATTCAAATCTATAAATAATATTACAAAATCAGTTATTGGTTTTACCTATTAAAGCACCAAGTGTGAATGGAGTAATTTGTTTCACAAGAATGCTATTTGTTGGTCTATTGCCCTCGAAAACTTTGTGTTGCAGAAGCAAATTCACTTGATCTGGGCTTAATCCAGATTTTTCAAGTTCTTCCTTAGCCTGTTCTTTATTTTTTCCTTTCATCAACGCTTCTGTCTGAGCGAGAAAATTGGAAAGCAAAATTTTATGGTGCAAATTGCCTTGAACCTGTAGAAAAAAAAATCAATATGTAAGAAAAAAACCCTAAAGATTGATGTTATATAAATTCTAACTTATTATAGTTTGTAGCACTCATTACCTGATTATGAGACAAAACTGGGGCAATGAAATCTGCTGGAATCAGTCTTGTCCCTTGATGTATCAGCTGATAAAATGCATGTTGTCCGTTTGTACCCGGCTCTCCCCAAACTATAGGACCTGAAATTTTATTTAATTGATTTACATAGTATTATTTTCATGAAGAATTTTAAACTTGTAAATGGAACTTTAGACTAATGTAAGAAAAAGAGAAAATTACCAGTCGAGTAATTAACAGTGTCCCCTGATCGTGTGACATACTTTCCATTACTCTCCATGTCACCTTGTTGGAAATAAGCAGCAAATCTGTGTAAGTATTGATCATACGGCAGTAAGGCGTGAGTTTCTGCTCCATAAAAGTTATGGTACCAAATACCCAATAGAGCCAGAATCACTGGAGCCTAGAAATAATTATTCGGAGTATTTAATACGTTGAACTTATAAAAACTAAATGTCGTAAGAACTGAAATCTTACATTCTTTTCTAAGGGAGCAGAGCGGAAGTGTTGGTCCATATAAAAGGCACCACTGAGAAGCTTCTCGAAATTACTGAAACCGATAGATAAGCTAATTGATAAACCGATAGCTGACCACAATGAGTATCGACCTCCAACCCAATCCCAGAATCCAAACATGTTTTTTTCATCGATACCAAATTCCTTGACCTTTTGATTGTTTGTTGAGAGAGCCACGAAATGTGAGGCTACTGCTGCGTCCTGTACAATCAATACAAAATTATTTCTATAACTGTAGAATATTTTTAAAAATACTTTGGAAATTAATTTATCTAATGAATCAAACTTACATTTTTCAAATGCTCCAAAAGCCATATTTTTGCAGAAGTAGCATTTGTGATTGTTTCTTGAGTGGTGAAGGTTTTAGAGGCAATGATAAAGAGGGCAGTTTCCGGATTGAGTTTCTTCAATGTCTCGGCTATGTGTGTCCCATCGATATTGCTAACAAAGTGGACTCGAGGACCAATGTGATACGGCTTGAGTGCTTCTGTTACCATCAAAGGACCCTGTTGAAATTCAATTGAGTAATATTATCATAAGTTTAATAAACTTTAACCTTTGTTTTAATCTTTCTTACCAGATCTGAGCCTCCAATTCCGATATTTATAACGTCCTCGATGGGTTTACCTGTGAAGCCTTTCCATTCCTTCGACAGTACCTAAAGTAAAAAAATATACTTTATTCAACATGATTAAATGAAAAAATTTTCTACTTATTTTAAAATATTTTACCTGGTTTGTAAATTGCTTCATGTGCTCTAGAACTCCATTAACGTCAGGCATCACGTCTTTCCCATCAACCAAAATAGGAGTATTAGCTCTATTCCGTAAAGCTGTGTGCAATACAGCCCGACCTTCAGTAAAGTTAATTTTTTGTCCAGTGAACATTGCATCACGTGCTTTTTCAATTTTACGAGATCGAGCCTGATTTCAGAAGAAGCATTGGAATTTTTGAATAAACATATCAGGTATTAAGTTAAAATAGATTCATTCCTTGAATTACATATTTTTTATATCAGTTTCAATAATGCATACCAATTCGAACAAGAGGCCAAGTACTTCGTTGTTGATTCGATTTTTGGAGTAGTCCAGAAGAATTGGTCCATCTTCAGATGTTTCAAGCTTTAAACTTAAAACATATTTCATTTTACCAGGTTAAAATGACAATCCTTTTACATTGGTAAAATATAATAAATGACATTAAAATTAGATATTTAAATAAATAAAACCTCAAGAGCTTAAGATAACAATTTTCTCAAAAATACTGAAGAGAATTTTGAACAAAACTAAAATATTTTAAAATTGATATAGAATTCTGGATTCTAAAATGATGCAACTTCACATACAATTTTCTAAAATAACACAAGGGATTTTTTGCAAGACTAATAATACCTAATACTGATTAAACAGTGATGAAAGTTATAAATCCAATTTCAGAAATTGGTTAAACAAACAAACAAATTCAATAGTTACAAAAATACAAAAAGTTATTAGTTAAATTTATCAGTCTACTGATTCGTCATTTCGATTTAAGGTATATCAACCTGAAAATACAAAAATTCACACTTTCATTGTTTTTCTATGATGTCAACTAACAGGTTACATATTCATGACTCCAAAATGTCTCAAGCTTTTGAATTAAATAAAAAGGTCATTTCAAGGTTGTCATGTCAAGGTTATAAGCTCACCTAAAATTTTCAAAGCGATCGGGATTCTGTAGAAACAAATCGGAGATTTTGATTTTTTCTCCATTGCTGTTAAAGTATTCTCGCAGTTTATTCCAAACCGGTTCTTTTGTTAGTTCCGGTTTTGCCTCCATGACTTATATTTAAATAAATGCCGTATCACTCACTAAATTCAAATGATCTTCTGCTATCCACGAGACACATGAACTTCGGATTTGTTCGGATTGCTTCGGAAACGTATACAGTAATTGTATTGATGTTAACGACCAATGAAAATGCTCGCCACATAGAAACTTGTCATGAACTGTAGAGCATGCGCTAGGATTTTATTTACTTGCTAATTTTTTCTTCAAAATATTTTTATCAGCAAGCAAGTCTAGATTGTGCTCTCGAAAATAGGTTCAAGATCATTTAGATTTATATTTCAAACTAGATTCTCAATCTTCAAGTCCAGAATAATATCTCTTATATTGACTCTTAAAGAATTCTCGTTTGGATGATGAAACCATCAGAACAACTCTTTTCATGGAAACCGATCGTCATAATTCCTAGGCGGGATGGATTCGAATCCAAGTTGGACATAAACGTCACTTTGATTTGTCAAGATGAATGAAATAGGTTGAATTAGGTGCTGGATTGAGAATTCTTTCAGATTCTTTCTTTAGAGGTAAAAATAATTTTTAATATTTCTTTTTAAACAACAATTTTCTGAATCTTGTTATAATAACTTCAAGAAGAACCCGAAATATATTTTTTACAGTATGAGCCAACGAAGAAAAACAGCAGATAAAAAAAATGAATTTAAAATTTGTAAATCATATCCGTCAACATTTGACTCTTCTCACCGCAAAGATGATTCGCATTTTAGAGGGAAAAGTGTTTCTTATTTATCTGGAGATAGAGAAAATAAACAAAGAAAAATTCGCAAACCAAGAGAATCTCTTATTTCTCCTTCGACTGTGAGAAAGTGTACAAATTCCGGTAATTTTAGAATTAAAAACATTGAAAACGCAGATCAACACGAGCTAAAAGATCGTTATCAGGATCTCCTTAAATCTAGAGAGTTCATAAAAGAAAAATCACGTTGTCATAAAAATGTTCATCATCAGAAAAATGAACGAAGAAGTAGTGAATGTTCTAGCGAGTACAATTGTTATTCTCCCACAAAGGTTCATCGATTTCTTGATAATCATTTTCATTCTGACAATAAGAAAAAAAGTCTTGGTTCTGTTCAAAGATACACAAACTGTAAACATTTGAATGATAATATCAAGAGAAATCACACAGAGGATGGAAAAGAACGAAAAGTTGGAGATTTAGATTTTCTTAACTCGGGGCAAAAAGAAAATATAAAGGATTTGGTATACAGTAGAGATAAAGAGAGAAAAGATGTAGAAGAGTCTAACATTGAAGGATCAGCTCGCACTAGAGGTCTTTATTTTAGAAAAGAAGGAAAGAAAGTTGCAAGTGTAAGTGAGAATTTCAAACTCAATCATGACATCGAGAAAATAAGAAGCAGAAGTAAAAGCCTGTCAAGAACAGAAGATAAAAGTCAATCAAGAAGTGAAATAAAGAAAAAAAATTCAACTATGAAATGTTCACAATTACAAATTGAAACTTTTTCTGATTCCTTGAAGCCCAAACCACAGAAAATCAGCAAAGAAGGAATTAAAACTGAAGACAGAAAAGCAGAAAAACTGTCAAAGTATATAAATATTTCTAGTTCTGACAGCGAACATTCTTCTAATTCAAATAAGAGTCTTGATGTTGACTTGAATTCTTTGGAAGCCCATCAAAAGGAGCTGGGAATAACAGAAGTGACAAAAGAATCCATTTCTGTAAATTTCAATTTAGAAAATGATGAAAAAATAGGAAACATTAGAAAAAAAGAAGAGGTTGCAGAAGATGACCAGATTATAGATAAAAGCTCGGAAATTAAAATTAGTAAAGAATTCCAAAAGAGAAAAATTCAAGAAAAAGAGAAAAAAGTCCAAAGTAAAAAAATTACGCAATCTAGATACAAAAATAACAATGATCCCAAATACAAGGAAAAAAATGTATGTTGTTTGATCATGTATTTAATTCGAAAAATGATTCAGAGTAAACGTAGAGATGGGAGAAAAAATAATTATGAATATACAGATAAAAAAATTAATATTTTAAAGAACGATTCTTGCATAGAAATAAAACATGTAAACAAAATAGAATCAAGTTGCGAAAGCAGTGGATATGATTCGCTGAAGAATATTCAGGATCAACTTTCTGAAAATCCATTTTCAGTAACTCAAAACGAAGGAAAATCTTTAAATATCCCTAATTATTTGGAATTTGGGAATGCGAGGAAATTTCATAGTGATATAGAGTTACCGAATTCTGAAAAATATTGTGTATATAAAGTCTACAAGAGCTGCGATGGAGAAATACTATTAAAAGAATCTCAAAACCAGAAATTTAAAGGTGGCGAATACGTAATAGGAGAAAGAATTTTGAACAGATCTGAAAAATTAATCGAATTCCCAAAAAGAATGGATCGCAATATGCTTAAAAAAAATATATATCAGATTTATTGCATACGTGATAATGAAACGCAGACTGAATTAAATATGCCTGCGACTTCAAAACAAAATATTACCGGAAAGCAACGTTGGTTTAAAAAATATAATAAAAAAAGATACCAAAGCGTGAGAAAAAAGCATTGGGCTTCATTAGAATCATCAAGTAATTCCAGTTTTAGTCAAGAATCAGAATCTTCAGATTTTGAACCATTAAATTTGTCTTTTGGAAAAAAAGAAAATGTTTATCCTCAGCCTACTAAAAGTCTTCTTTCTCAGTTACCAAAGCCTCCTCCACATTTTATAAAAAAGTCCACAACAGTAGACACAAGTGAGTTAAGTTTTTATGCAGCTATACAAAATTCTAAGGAGAAATCAAAGGTTTCGTTAAAATCCTCAGAAAAAGAGAAATATATAAATTCTCATGGAAAATGGAAAAATAATTTTGACATAGAGAGAAATAATGGTTTTCTTCCTGTATCTCCACCTTTGATGATTCCAGTTTCCTGGTTGAAATTAGATAACTCTGAACTCATTGTACATAAAACTGATCTGGAAGAGATATTTAGAGTTAAAATGGAAAACAATTCTAATCTGCTTCAATCTACAGAACTTCAAACTGAAAAAAATCAAAAAGATGCAGATATTAGCCCTCAAGATCCAGGACTAAATAAAAAGAAGAAATCTAAAGGGAAACTGATGAGAATGTTTAGCATAAAGAAAAAAAATACAACAGAAATTATTTTGCAAAATAATGATTAAGAATGATATTTTGAAAATATTCTAAAGTCAATTTATTGAAATAATTAATATAATGATAAAGCAGTAATTTTTAATACATATATTTTAAATACTTCAATTTTATTAATACTTTTTATGCAAAATATTATTAAGATTGTGAAATGTTTTGTTTTTTAAAATGTACAATAAAAATGTTAAAAGGGAATCAGTTTTAGAAAAATTTTACTTTTTCATCAGTTTAGAATAAATCGCAGATTGGGAACAATAACGTGTATCTATTCAGGGGAAGAAGCAAAAGGCACCGTGCGAAGTCATGGTAGGGAGAGTTAAATCGACGCCAGCGCACGCAGTGGATAATTTAGGCGTTAAAGGAGGCTGTTTTATATTTCCGAGCAATCAAAATACATGTGCAAATCTAAATTTTGTTTTAATTTAAAAAATATAGCTGAAATGAGCCACCGAAGTTGTTGTGTTGTGAATTGTAAAAATACAAGCAGCAAAAGTGAGTGTAAATTTTATAAATTTCCAACGTCTAAATGGAAAATAAATCAAAGGAATAAGTGGGTATAGCTGCAGTAAGAAGGCAAAAGTTATTATTTTTATTATGGAAAATACTTACTTTTTACTGCTGATTTCACACAAATACTTCACAAGGAAAAACAATCGAATTTTAAAGTGAATCAAATTGTTTTTTTGTTTGCTTTTTTATTGATAATAAACATTTTTATAACTAAGTCCCATTATAATACATTATAAAAGTTCTCGAACAGCCTCCTTTAGTTCACTCATGCTATGGCGCTGCAGTCACGCACGGTGCCTATTTAGGAAAAGAGGCAAGAACTTTGTAAGAATAGACTTTTTCAGAAATACATACATAAATTCAAACTTCCCGCTAATTTGAAAATGACGAAAACGCGTTACTATAAACCTAACCTCTATGTGAATTTTAATTGTTTACAGTTTTGCACATGGGTTATGACAAATTTCCACCGGTTGTTCTTCATAATCTATATTTCACTGTATAGCCTTATGTTTTTTCATAAAATCACAGTATGAACATTATCCTGAATAATCCCACGAGAGACATTTAGATAAATTCTAAAATTCCCACTGAAAAAAAAAAATAAAATGAGATTGGTGAAACCAAATTGGGTTACTCACGATGGTATGTTATCAAATTGTTAATTATTTTTTAGATTCATTAGAAAAGCTTACTTTTGCATGATTACAAATTTTATTAGTCGTGTTTTCACATCTATTTTGTAACCATATTCAGATAATCCAATATTCTCGGTGGACATTCATCCTGATGGAAAGAGATTCGCCACTGGGGGACAGGGTAAGTTTAAATATGTTTAACTTATATTAATTGAAGACTCATTTTCTAAAGAAAAATATTTTAATAAAAAATGAAGAACATTCTTTCTTACAGTAGAAAATTACGACCATACAAATCTGATTTTTCATGTATAGTAATTTAATAATTTCTAATGACGAGTCCGAATCGGCTACTTTATTGATATACTTAATCGCTTTTTTGAGTTCGAGAAGAATTAATCATGTGCCAGTTTTTTTAAATTCAAATAAATCGCTCCTTTTCCGCCTGTAAAGTAAACTGTTGTATCTATTTTCGGTTCTATTTGTTCCGGGACAGACACTTCATATTTTCTTATTAAGTGCGCCACACCATATTTAGTTTGCGACAATCCCAGACGCTTGGCTGCAATATTAAAAAAGTCTTCTAAAATTAAATAGTATAAATAATATCCTAAAAGAAATATGTATTTACAATAAAATACAGTGGATTTTAATCAACTACAATAATGTGACTATTGCATTTTCTTGTATTTTTATATAACTTCTCACAATTTTCTACAAAAAGATGCTTATTGCTAATATTATATAAAATAAAGAATACAAATATCTTTTGCTTGCATTGTTATGTTAGTGGGTTTTGAATGGATTTTACGAAATTTCTATTTCATAAACGGATAAAAATAAATCATCTCGAAAAATTTATTCTTCTACTACGCTTTTCATTATTTAACATGTTCCGTGCCGGACCGATTTTTGACGACCTTCCGTTCAGGCCTCAGCGGGGGTCGTAAACGCCCCACGCGGCACGGAACGTGTTAAAGTATTTTATTTTGGATGGAATATTATACTATAAAAAATTGCAACTTTCTAATGGTTATAGTTTAGTGACTTGAAATTCCACTGGTCTATCTTTTTACAAAGTTATTACCCACGAAAAAATTATAATCGTCATGATATTGCAGTTTATTATTATTGTATTTCGTTATAAAACATACTTCCACCAATGGCATAAAAGATTAAGAATAATAAATGACAAACAAAAAAATTTAGCTGATAGTCACAGTAACAATAATGATTAGTAATTATTAACTATTACTATTAATAAGTAGGCTCACCTATGCAACTTCTCGGTCCAATACCGAAAGGCATAAATGTTAACGGATTTCGCAATCTTGTATTCTCTTTCAAAAAATTGTCAGGATTAAAAATGTTGGGATTCCGAAAATATTTTTCGTCGTAATGTAGTCCAAATATGGATATAAAAATCGGCGTCCCTTTTTCTATTGATAAACCTGTTTTTTTTATTGTATAATCCGTTGTCGCTATCCGATCAATTGTCGGGACAGTTGGATAAAGTCGGAGAGTTTCATTAACAACATTATCCAAATAGGATAAGTTGTTGAGCTAAACAGAGATCAAACAAATATTTTATTATTCTATTCTATTATGATATTTCCGGAAAATTCAAATTAAAGCTATTTATTTAGGATTACAAGTTTTATTTACCGATTCGAAAGTTAAATCTCCATTATTTTTTTCCATGGCCTCATATATTTTCGTTCGTAATTTATTTTGAATTTTTTTATTCTTTGCTAACTCTAACAAAGTAAAAGTCATCACGGTCGACGTTGTATCGAAACCCGCCGTAAAAAACACAATTGATTGTGATATGATCTGATTTTCGGTGAGATCTGAAAGAAACAATAATTTTAATCATTACATAAACTAAAAAATGAACGTCTTACTTTTACTTTTATGTCATAAATATGAAATTATTAAAAATCCATGAATTCTTATGAAAACTACCATTCCTGTTATTAATCTCTATGAGAAGGTCCGCCAGATCATTATTTTTAATTCCTGATGATTTCCGTTCATCAAGAATTTTTTTAAATTCCTTCCGAAAGAACTCGCCACTTTGTTTTTCAAAGAATCGAAAGTCAAAAAACGTTGCGATCTGCGGTAATAAATAAAGTGACTTAAGTTCAAAGGATCTTCTCCAATTGTAATCTCCAAACATCATTTTGCCAAATTTTCTAAATGGACATTTCATGTCACAGATGCTGTTTAATTCTATACCAAATTCAGTTAAGCCAACGACGTCGGTCATAAGTCTTGCACAAATCTCTTTTATATCTAACGTTTTTCCTGAACCTGTAAATGTTCGAAAAAATGTCTAAAATTGATAGGTTTGAATCTCAAGGAAAATGTTTAAAATTTTTGGAAAATCTCGAACATTTTCTTGTCCGTGAAACTCATATATTGGTCATGAACCAGTTAGGAAATTTCTAAGAGCGAATTTCGCTATAAAATGGCAAAATACTAACTTACCATCGAATTCAAGTGACTCTAAATAATTGTCAAGCTTTATAATGATCTGCTTTTGTATTTCAAAAGCGTTTTTTAAATTCTTCGGAGAAAAGGCGGGGGATAATTTTTTTCTCAATTCTTTCCAATGCGGATTTTTAACAAAAGGAATACTTTCATTGCTTAAATTATCTTTTTCACTGGATCGCGTAAATTTATCGGAAAAGCTATTAAATTCCGTCACAAGCAATTCATTAATTATTGCAGGATCTCGCAACAATAAGGCGGGTTTGTTTAATGCGTAAAAACCTATATAAGGTTCGTTTTGATTGTAATTATAGTATTTTAGCATAGATTTCCCAGGGGAATCCATGTTCAACACGAAGTTTACAAAATTTTTTAAAAATACCAGTAGAGATACTTGTGTAACACCTCGTTTCTCCCAATATTTAAACATTTTTAAATAATATAAAAATGATGCTAACAGTAATATTACTGTTAACAAAACTCCCACATATACCATTTTTATTTTTTTTAGAGAAACACTTTATTAGAATTAAAATTTCTGAGACTATTAAGACGTCCACTTTCAACGAACACCGTGCCACAAGTGTCCAATCTCTGGTTACTCAATATTTTCCACGGGTGTCAAGAAACATATGTTTAGCATTCTTATACAAGTTTATCAAATATACGGGGTAAACCCGCGTAACGAGAAACCTATGAACAAAACACAGTCACCACCGACGTTGGAATCGACTCGATTAAATTCAACCCCATTTGATTATCATAAGAAGTAATACAGACCAATGATTAAAGTCTCTGTTTCCTTATTGAATGTTAATTGTTAAATTAGAAGATATTTGAAAGAGCGACACAATTTTTTTTATTGATTCATTGCTTGAAGGTGTAGTTTGACTCATTGTTTGTAATGAAATATAGTCTTTGATGCATTTTATTTTCTTCAAATTTCATTAAGTATTGTAAGGTAAAAACTTACTTTGAAACTTCATAATTTCTGTGTTTCATGATCCTTGATTTTTCAGTTGAGTTTCAAAATAATTTTACTACTTTTTTCCTGATATTGTAAAATTTTCAGTAAATATAATATATAATCTTAAATGAATGAATAAATAATAATAAATCTATAGTGTTTTAAACAATTTCATGTATTACAGGTGGCGATTCAGGGCGGGTAGTAATATGGAACATGGAATCAGTAATTGATGAAGCTGCAGAATTAGATCAAAACATTCCGAAAATGTTATGTCAGATAGACAACCATCTTGGTACGAAACTCTTATTTATTTGTACTCATATTTTTTTCATTCATAAAGTTTTTAAACATTTATTAATTTCAAAAATGTTTTTACCTTACTTGTTGGAATATGCCTACTTTGGCATGTTATTGGCATCGTGTTGGCATTTTTTTGGTATGCTTTTTCCACGTGATATTTACGTCGCAATTATCGCATTTCGTTGATTTTCTTTTTGATAAAAACTTGAATATTTATTATTTCGGTGTTATTGTAAAGTATAATTTTACATTATAATATTTAAATTTAAAAATAATACGATTATACAAGCATCTGTTAACTTCAGATAGAGCTATCTGAAGTCTGCTGAAGTAGTTATTTATACAAATTTTCGTATAGTCGCATTATTTTTCAATTTAAACATTATAATGTAAAATTATACTTACCTGATAACACCGAAATAATCATCAATTTTTAAGTTTTTATTTTAAAAAATCAATAAAAAGAGATAATTCCGACGTAATTATCACTTGGAAAAAGCATACCAAAAAAATTGCCAAAAAGATAGCAATAACATGCCAAAGTTGGCATAATCCAAAAAGTAAGGGTTTATTTTTACAAATTTTTAAAGATCCAAAACACATTGATATTGATACATAATTTCTAATACATCCAAAGAAAATGCTTAGATGTGTAAATTCTATAAGAAGCAAGAATTTATAAGAATTATTCTTTGATTTCTCAAAAAAAAGACTTGTGCAAAAAATAAATCGTAAGAACGATTATTCCTTTGATTCATTAATTTAATATTAACTATTTTTATTAAGTAAGATACATTTTTTGATTATTTTTTTTTGCTCTTTTGATGGCACTAATAAAAACCTACTAGAAATGCCTGGAGAAACCCTATCGTCATCTGTGTGAGGTCGACCAGTGCAATTGATATAACCTAAAGCACAGATCGCCTTGCTTTTTTTCTCTTTAATTAGAAACAAGACTAGCTTAGAAGGAAACATAAGAAAGTTCTTTTTTTTATCGAATTCTTTTATGCAACAAAAGCGTGTTATGAGCGTTTTATGCTATCTGTTTTGCGGGTGGTCGGTAAACGAGGACTTACTACTCGCAAAATAAGCGTAAATAACCCAGTAAATGTTAGCTTAGTAACATTAATCATTACCCCAGTAACAATTCTTTATCTAAATCAAAAAATTTTATCTGCAAGAAGATTTATTGGTACATTTATTATTAATCGGTCGTTAACTATCAATCAACCTACTTTGAAATTAATAAAAAGTAATAACCTAGAAAATTTGATTTATTGTTCTTGTATGGTAGTTAATCCAATAATCATAACTGACTCAGCTTTCTTTACTTAAGCCTTGGTATACGAAATAAATTACAAAAATAACTTTCAAATTCTTTCTTTTTTCTAAATAATTTTTATATTCTGCTCCATAATTTCCTAAATTGATAATTTTTTTAATTTAAACTTTATAAATTTTCAATTCTTTTAAATTCTCAATTTTCTACGCACAATTTTTTAAAACTAATTAATACTTGAATTACTCAATTTCATTCTTTTTATTCAAGATCAGATTAATTGAAAATCAGAATTTTTCACTTTTCATATTTCTAACGATCTCATTAAATAGAGTGTTGCATTACAATTAAGGGATGAAACACAGTAATTGCAACAAGTGTGAAGTTTGCCTTCACACTCGTTAAATCCGTTGTGTTTTGTTTCAACCCGCTCTACAGGTACTGAAAATCGGATTTTCAAGAGATGCTATGAAAAATAGTTTTAAAGTCTAATAAAATTTTTTTAACTGAAAGAATATCTTTTATTATTATTATTATAATATCAAAATCGGTTAAAAATATATCAACACAAATCAATAAAAATTCACAATGAAAGAGGAGAGAAGAACTTTTAACAAATTTTTTAATTTCACAAAGAGAAAAGTGGTTTTAGAGGTCGCCGTCTTCTTTCTTAAGGACTTTTTATCGGTTCATGCTGTTACGTTTTTTTTTCAAATTTGGTCAATATTTTTTCCGGATAATTTAAAATATCTTGAATTAAATAGCCTGCGTGAATTGCGTAAGATGGAGTAGCAATGGATTACTGGCCTCGGGAGGTGACGACAAGCTCATAATGATCTGGAGATTATCAGGAGGTGGCGGTGGTAGTTCTATATTCGGTGGAAAAGCTGGTGTCGAAACTTGGCGATGTGTCGCCACCTTGAGATCTCATGAAGGAGATGTCCTGGATCTTGCTTGGGCGCCACACAATCCTTGGCTGGCTTCAGCTTCAGTCGACAACACCGTCATCGTCTGGGATGCTTCCAAGTTTCCAGCGATTGTCGCTGTTTTAAAAGGTCATACAGGACTTGTAAAAGGTGTTACATGGGACCCAGTGGGAAAATATTTAGCATCCCAGTCCGATGATAAAACTCTAAGAGTTTGGCGTACAACAGATTGGGGCGAAGCTGCTCTCATAACAGAACCCTTTGATGAATGCGGAGGCACAACTCACGTACTGAGACTCTCCTGGAGTCCGGATGGTCAGTATTTAGTATCTGCTCATGCAATGAATGGTGGAGGACCAACTGCTCAAATTATTGAAAGAGATGGGTGGACTCAGGATAAAGATTTCGTTGGTCATAGGAAAGCAGTCACGTGCGTTGTATGTATTTTGCACAATGACGTTTAGTCATTTATTTCGGTAATAAATTAACTAATTATTCATTAAAATTTGCAGAGATTCAATGGTAATATTCTGCAGAAGAAACAACCTGGGTCATCGAAGCCCCAGCAGTATTGTTGCGTCGCGATAGGATCACGAGATCGTTCTCTTTCGGTTTGGTTAACTTGCCTAAAACGGCCATTAGTTGTGGTTCACGAATTGTTTTTAAATTCGGTGCTTGATGCTAGTTGGTCACCATGTGGAATGCGCCTTGCAGCTTGTTCTTGGGATGGCACTGTAGTATTTATAGAATTTACGCAACAGGAATTAGGACAACCCTTGGATCCTGCTGAACAAGTAAGATTCTTTAACAAAGTCGACAATAGTTTGCTTTCTAACTCGTAGCAATTTAGCTTCTTTCTATGCAACTTCTTTTTATTTGAATCTGTAGAGTATTCTTCATGAACGCTTGTATGGAAAACCGTTGATTCAAGGAGGAGGTTGCACAGTGATGGAAGCTCCAGAGCTTCTAAATGTAAAGCCTCCTCCACCTATGACTCCAGCTTCACCAGCGAAGCCAGTCAACTCTGTTCAAACAATACAAACTTCAACTCTAGTGAAGGGCCCTATCAATAAACAGATTGAAACTAAAACATCTGATGGCAAAAGGAGAATCACTCCGATATTTATTCCACCCCCATCGGATGTAACGTAAGTTCCTTAATTAAGATTCATCTTTCTTTAAGCTAAAGTTCTTCTTGATTTTTTATAGGACTAACACTACTCCTGCCTTCACCAGTACTTCTCGGCAAACATCTTCGATCATCATCGAAAAACGAGACGATGTAGTCACCCCTAATGTTAGTTCCGCCTTAAATGCAACTTCATCGAATATGTCAGCGTCAACTCTGCCGTTAAAGCGCCGAGAGCAAGCAGCTCCGAAACTTCACCACTCCTCTCAAAGTAAAAGAATAAAATTCCCCTCGGAGAGGAGTGGATCGCAAATATTTTTACCGGCATTGAAGTCATCGAGGACTTTATCACAGCAAGCTGGGCATTATGCTGTAACTGTTAGGAACAGCCAAGGCTTGGCTCATTTGGAAGTATTTAGGGGGACTGATTCTGAACCACTTTGGGATCTTTATTTGGGATACAACGCGGTGGCTTTAGCTGCTTCCCCAGCTGTCATCGTCTTGGGTTTGGAGGATGGAAGTGTTCACACGTTCCATCCAGCGAAAGGAACTCGACCTGCTCCTCCATTGGCGCCCCCTGCACCGTTGGCTAGAGTTCATGCAGTTGGAAGTGCAGTAATGAATTTTATTCTGTACTTTAACTTACACAGAATATTTATCTTCTAGTTATCAACAAAATATAGTATCAATTCAGAATTTGTAATAAAAAACTAAATTTTCTAAATATATTTATTATGATTAGGTTATGGTGATATCAAGTTGTGGAGCCGTACGAGTTTGGGAAATAGGGAATACCTGTCGGCTCATAGTTTCTACCTCTGCAGATCACTTAGCTGCTCCAGGATCATCTTTACTCTCTTGCACTTTACACAACGGAATGCCACATTTAGCATTTACGAATGCAAGGGCTTATATATATAACAAAGAAATGGGTACATTTTTTTATTTGGAATGTAAAGATCTCTATGCCAAAAATTTATATTATTTTTGAATTTAGGAACTTGGCTTTTAATTGGCGATAGTCAAGATACTGTTTGGCGCTGGTCCGCTCACAATGCTTCGAGTTCTACTGGAATGAGAGTTCCTAGAGGCCCTCTTTCTACTTTACAAGAAGGATTGCATAGAATTGCTGGTAGTACTCTTCCGAATCCAAAATTACCCCATAGTGCGCCTTGTGTTGTTTCATACCTCGAGCAACAATTGCTTGCTTCGAAGGCACTTGGCAGTGCCCAGGAATATGTTCACTGGCTCATGGCTTTGGTTTCCTTTTTATTGACTCAAGGTACTTTTGAAATCAAAATGAGGATAGTCACTGAACTTGGGAAAAAATGACCAACGATTAAATAATTTGTGATATTAAGTAAAATTATTTGCTTACTTTCATATTCTGTAACATTCATTAAAAAAAATAATTCTGAGTGGAGATTCTTATCTGAATATTTTTTAAACTTTCTTTCTTCAACTTACAAAATCCAAATTTTAATTTCGGTGAAAATAGTAATGAAATCTTAATGTGTTATTTATTGCAAAGCATTTTGTTAATGGTCGAGAAATACTTTCAGTAAGCAAGGAATGACTAACAATTTTTGTCAATGGTTTAAGTGGCTATCCTACACAATCTGACTGAACTAAATTAATAAGAATTTATACTATTTATTAATTATATACTTTTACAGATGGCTTAGAAAAGCGTCTTAGACTTATTCTGGATGATCTCATGGGTCCCAGTCACAGTTCTGCTACTAAAAGTTCATGGGAACCCACAATATTGGTAATTACTTTCTTTGAAAAATATTTCTACGTTTTCAATAGATTTTATGTTTTTATATATTTGTTATAGGGAATGAAGAAGCACAAATTAATGGGAGACGTTTTAGGTGTCTTAGGCGGGCATCTTCGATGGCAAAGATTGTATCTCGAGTACTCAGAACAACTTACGACTTTAAAAAATGCTACTGCTTAAGTATAGATAATCAATTTTCAAATAGGAAATATTTTACTTACATTTGTACAGTCACAGTAACATAGGCAAATCAATTCAAACTAATGAATGTATCAAACAAAAAGGAATTTAATTTATATTAAAAAATGTGATTCATAAGAATGTATCAAGGAAATTATGTTCATCATTGACACTTTTCAGTACGTGATACTTATTTTTTAAATATTTTAATAAAAAAATAGTTTGGTAAAGAAACGTTATTGAGCAAAGATAAAGAGACGATATTTTTAACGATTGTATTGTATTTATGTTTTTAGGAATATATTATAATATCGTATACCTAATTTTACACTACCCTATATAAGCTCTTTCTTTATAAAAATACATAATAAAGCTCAATGCGCAATAAGCAAAAAACTTTTAAATTAGAAAGCAAAACTAGCTAAAGGCTGGCCAAGCTTAATAAGTAATCGTATGCAATAATTCGTTCTCGAACGTTCTGTGCGTTTCGTATCAATTATGTAGCCTCCTCAATTGACAATTATCCAAATAGCACCATCGCCTCGCAATTTTCCATACTCTAAAATTATTTCATTTTCTTCATTACGATCAAACATAAATATTAAAATAATATTAGGCAATACAATCTTTTGAGACATTTAGTTTGTATTCCGATTCATAGGAAGATCATCTTTTCATACAACAAATTTATTATTATTCTGAGTATTTTACACCGATTATCATTACTATTATAGCAATAGAGTATTACCCAATCTCAACTTAATAACATTTGTAATTAAGTTCATCTGTTAGTTATATTGTTATAGTCTTTTCAGTCGTAAATATCGTCGATTACTGACAGTCTTGTCTTCTAATTAAATGTCTTTGTAAGTGTTACTTCGAGCCCCTCTTGCATCGCACGTACATATTTATACAGAATATTGCACAACATTCATAATATACAAAAAAATCTAAATTAAGACTCCATCAACTGCAATGCATTTTCGAAACCTTTTGGTCCATTGTGTTAAGTTATGTACAATTTTTTTTTTTTTTGTAAAATTACATTACTGATATTTTGTCACAGTAAAAATTCTCACTTCGTTTTATCAGGTTCTACCTCTAGATTCCTGGATTTTCCGACTAGTGGAAATACGTTATATAATGAAATCTTGCTTAGAGTTCTACGCAAGTGGTGAAAAGTACGTGATTCCTGAAAATGTTATAAAGGCGGAGGGCCGTTAGGATATTCGACCAAAGGTGTGAAGCTCCTCGCAAGGTTGTTGGACAGCATGCAACTAAAATCTTCTTCTGCCGACGGTACCAGCGTGGCAGCTCCTAACAGTAACAGCATCAGTGCTTGAATCGGAAGAGAAGCACGAAGTACTCTTCCTACAAAACGGCATCCTCTCACTAATGCTGTATCTTCTCTTTCGTCACCACTGAAACACGTAAATATAAATCGTCAGTTTCATTTCATATCTTTATTGTTTTATAAATCAAATATTTCTATTCAGTGCGAATTTCTTTTTTTATTACAGGAAAAGAAAAACGTACTCTGTGGAGGCTGTGTCGTGGGGTTGAGAACTTCCAGAGGCAGCTTCATCGAGTAGCTACAGTTCAACAAAAAAGAAAACAAACAATAAGATACTGTGCAAGTGATTGCTAAAGGAATTGTTTCGAATTTGTGCAACAATCTACGATAATAGCGCACAAATGTGAATACGTAAAACCAATTTATTGTTTCCAACTTCAAGACCTGAAAATACACTACTTTGCAACTGTCTCGATTTTTGTAGACTAATTTCATTTAAAAACAGAAAAATAATACAAAAACTAAAACAGAGAACCAAAGTATGAGTTCGATGAGATGAGACTTACATCTCTTGAGAGTGATGCCAAGGAGGAAGACGTAGTTCCGAGACCAACATCTCCAGGATCCAGCCCGAGTGCTGCTCCCAGTTTAACGACATAAACACCTGTGAGTCGCCTGAGTGATTGCAACCTGAGTTTTAGTTCTTGAAGTCTTTCTCGAGTTCCGTTGTTTTCATTTAGTAATTGGTCGGCTGATTCTTTTAAGGATAGAACTCGTGGCTCACAACGCTCTAAGTCGCTGCGAATTTCTCTGAAAAGTCATAGATTATAAATAATTTTGGATAATTTATTTAAAATTAGAATTTTAATAATTAATTTAGAAATGACAATTCAATTTAATTAGTTTAATTATAAAAAATAATCGAAATGTGGCTTTTAACAGTGAAAAACCTACTTGAACTTCTGATACTTGGCTCGAAGAAGATCAGCATTTTCAGTTAGGTCGATAGGTTCACTCGCTTGTATCGACATTTCCGTCTTTACCAGCCAAGAGAGAAGCTCTTCAATAATTAAATGGAATTGTGAGTTCTTCATAAGAGCAGCTTGCAATGCAGATTGCCACTTAGCAGCAACTTGACAAACTTTTTCCCATCTGGCATTAGCATTTGCTAATCTATTCTGCAACTCTTTAGCACGATCAGTTTCTTCAGAATGCTCGGCCAGATGGGCACCAACGATGTTTAAACTGACAACAATGCTTTTATGACTATCAAGATCTAACAAGAACTCCCGATGATCTTGAATAACGTCCTCCAGTTCTTCGATGTTACTTGATGGTGAGTTTTGCTCGCTTTGAGTCCCTTCAGCAAACTCCAACCATTTCTCCAATCTCCAGAGATCGTTGTCCAGTTGAGCCCAATTACGTTGAGAGCAGATGGGACAGGTTAATCTTCCAGCATCACTAAAATACAAGTTTACAAATTAGACAACTCTTAATGAATAAAAATCCAGAAAATACCCTTTGCCTCTAGGAACGTAACTTCATCAGTGCAGGTCTAGAATTGCAGATAAAAATAACTGAATGGTGTTTCAAATTACACATGAACTGACTGCTATTTAGAGGATCTATGATAAATAATCAATTAATTCAGCTCAACAGTGATCAGTGCAAAAAGTGGAAGTGACTTTATGTTATAACTCTGAAAAAACTCACTGTTTGCACAATAAAGTATAATTATCAGCAGATGACCTACAGATGAAAGATGGAATACCAAGACGCTTTAGTACTTGATATATGTCGATTTAAAATATCTCTACTGAAACTGATATGATCCTATCATCAATGATGATCTTTACAAGAAATGAGATAATATTTTTGTTAATCGCACGAATATGATATCACTGTTGAACTTACTTCATTTCTCTGATTTGTTGTTCTCGAGCTCTTGCTTGGATCAAAAGACTCTCATGTCTAGCAATAAGTTCTGATATCTCAGAAACTTTAGCATGCCCGTTATCAAACTGCCCATCATCCAAAAGTAGATTGTGCAAGTGCCTTGTCAGATCTATTGTCGATTGAGAGCTCCCGATTAATTTAGCCTATGGAATAATTCATCAAGCTTATATATTAAGTATTTTTCAACAAAACATTAATTTAAAAACATCACTGTTGAAAAATTGTCTACTTACGATTGTTTTTGCAGCTGTCGTGAGCCCAGACCCAGGAGTGGGTTCCGGAGTTACAGCATTTTCCAAAGAATCCAAAGCAGAACGACATTCATTAATCGCTGCTTCCAATTCAATCAGATAAGCATCACATGAGGTCATCCTCACCAGTTTAGGCAAAGTGTCTACTTGAACAGCAGAATCCTGTTCAAACTTCAAGGTCTCAACTTGAACAGCCTCATCGACTTCTAACCTCTCCTGGGTTTCAATATCAGATCTAAGAGTCGAAACCCTATTTTTTATGTCCCTCCAGAGCAGTTGATATTCATCCACCAGTTCCTGAATCGTGTTGACATCATCAGGATGACTCTCCTTCATTACAATCAGTGCCACCTCATCAGCTCGCTGAAGAGTCGCGTTTTGAGATTCCAATTCACTTTCGATAGATGCCAATTGTTGTAACCTCTTCCTGGGTGTTACTTGCATAGGCGAAGTTAAATGCTGTAGTTCAGTGAGTCGAACATCCACTTGAGTTAGTCCAACCACTGCAGATCCATGGGCTGTGATGAATTCTCGGTAGACCTTCTGTTCCTGCCTAAGAGCAGCCAGAACGACATTAACCCTGTGAGATAAGCCATGCCACCTGTCTAATGCCAGGCGAATTTTAGCTGTAAGAGATTTCAAATTTTCTGGTTCCAGTCCTCCCTTTGCAAGGAGACTGTAGTTCTGTTCAAGGACGCGCAAGGCAGAGTCATGTGATCTTATTTCTTCTGCAATTTTTTTAGCCCTGATTATCGCCTTGTCTGTGTCTTCTTTCGAAATGTCTTTAACTTCTTTCTCCAAATTTTGGAGTCTTCCGTCGATTTCATTTAGCCATTGCTCATTATCAGATCTTATATTTTCTAGTTCTTGCAAAAGCTTCCAAGTCAAAATGATCTGCCTCTTACGCTCAGCTGATCTAACGCATGTGGCCTTCCACCTTTTCTCCAGTCCTTCCATACCAACTTTAATAATGTCTGTGTTGAAGGACGCTTTCCATGTATCACAGTCGCTGAGTAAAATCTCACAGAGATTAAATACCTCTCCAACGTTTCCACTCTCAGCTTCTATCATTTTCTGCAATTGTTCATGATCTTGAAGTTTTTTATCTGCGATGCTTTGCCTGATCGACTCTACAGTGAAAGGCTCTGAGAGTTGAGATTCGATTCCTCCTAGCCAGGCTCTTATTTCTGCTATCCTCTTCTCAAGTGTGCTCATAGTTTGCATTAGATCCGTCAACTTATTCGCCCTGGCTTTACCAGCCGTGAGCAAACGTGTCCACCTGTCATTAAGCTCTTCGAGAGACGATTGGAGCTTCTCCTTCTCATTTTCTTCAGCTACGTCTAGGAGAGTTTGACCAGTACTTTGCAGCCATTCAAGTTCTCTCTTCTTCAAAGCCATTTCAGCTTGAAGCTCATTTTCTATCCTCTTCAAGGCTTCCTCAGGCTCGTCCAACATTGTAGTGTCGCAACTATGAATTCTCACTTCGGCATCGTCCAACCAAACCATCAACCTGCCTAATCTTTTCTCCCATCTAGAACTTAAACTACATCTCTCACCTAACTTATAAACCAAAAGAGCCAACTGATGCTCTAGATCTCCATGTTGTTGCCACAGCAAGGAACTATGTTGATTCAGCGATTTCATGTCCGAAGGACTAAGGCACTCTCTCAATTGTTCTGTGGTAACTCCAAGGCATTCAAGATCAGTTGTTATACTAACAAGTTTGCTTTTAAGATCTTGCAGGGACTCTAACTTTTGTTGTGTCTGAGATAGACTACAAGGTCCGGAGTGGAAGGCAGCACTCAGTACTTTACTCACTTCTTGGAAGGTGTCGGTGATTTTGCTGGACTGGTCAACATGTCGATCATTCAAATTTTTTATCCTCATTATAAAGTCTCTCCAGGTTTCCAGACTAGCTCTCAGGTTTGCTATCCTCTGAACATTTGCAGCATGTTCCATTCTAACCGAGACAGCGAGTGCCTCGTCACAATTAACCAACAACTTTTCTTGTTGCATTTGCAAAGACTCGGCTTTTGTTTCTCCATTGGGTATTTTATCCAATAATGATTCAATCTTCTTGAGGATCTTATCGATTCTTCTTAGATGAATAAACCTCAACTGCAAACGGCTTTTTTCTCTCTCGATGTCCTTAAGCCAGGTCATAAGTTCATTTTGATTTATCCTATATTTATCCCAAGCTAAGAGTCTATCGCGAACTGCAGAATGCCTTTCCATTATCCTAGCAAGGGTTTCATTATGCAGATTAGTCAAGGTGTTGAACTGTTCAGAAACCGAAAGGTCTCGACCTTCTCCAGCTCTCACCATCAGGATCAGATTTTGCTGATCAGTGAGGAGATTCTTGTGGACCTCGCAGAGGTTCCTGTGCTCGGAGAGGCCGTTGTAGTCACCTGGTACGTCGTTCGAGAGGAACTCTTGAACGTGAGTTAAGTATTCTTCCCAAAGTTTTAAAGCAGCTGCAACGTCCTGAGATTTTACGAGGCGAGCAGAGAGTCTGTGATATTGTTGAAAGGTTTCTTTGAAGACTCGTTGCCATAACTGGAGCACCTCTACGATCGTAGGTTCCTGGGTTGAAGCATCCAGGGCTCGTTCTTTGATGGACTGCAGTTGAGGTTCAGTACGAGTCAAAGCCAAAAGATGGTTTCTAAGTAATTTCAGCTGATCGTTTGATTCTTCTTGGCCCACTGATGTTATACTCTGGAAAAAAGCAAACATATTACAGATTCTTTCATCAATAACAAATTATATTTCTATATTTTGAGAATTTGAAGATAATCAATATTAAATAATGACAACTAGATGCTAAACCACTTGGATCAATATAATACCAAATCAAATTTTAATGCAAAAGAAATATTAAGTTTTATTCATGAGAATCTTTTATCGAAGTGTTGTCTGGAAAATATAAAAGCAGAAAACGAAATTTTTCTTGAAAGTCCTGCTTCAATGGAATGTGGGCGTCTACTACGTTTTAATGATTTGAATTAAAGCCTTGATTTATCTAGAATCGACGAAAGGCAATGAAAACCCAGAGTTTCGTAAATTCTGTTGGAAGTACGGGCAGTCGACTTCGAAAGTTTGGCCAAGTACACGAACTCAAAACGCCCAGCCATTCAGCTGTTGCGGATTTCGTGACTGATGTAATTGCCCACTGATAAACCTTTCAACCTTGACATAACAAATTGTTTTGAAACTACAATTAAAATATAAGCGCGTGTCGGAATGATTGAGTTGTGCCAAGCACCATGAGCACCTCAAGAATTCGATGAGAACTGAGTGTAAATTCTGACTCCAATTATAAATATTATGATTGTATAATGCTCTAGAAATATTTATTTTAAATCTTCCGGTGGATATCCGACTTCGATCTTCTAGATCATTGGGTAAATTGAAATTATTTTCTTCAAGATAATAGAAATTTCAAAGAGTATAAAATTTTTCTTTCATTTTTTAAATTGATTTTAGGCCTATATCGATTAATTACAAATTGTATCATTTTTCTGCTCTTTTGAAGAAATTCTTTTTGAGGTGATAAAAGTATTAATTCTCTCATCTGCGTTTTGATTGTTTAAGTTTGAAATTATTTTATTCAAAAAATTAAAATAAGAGTGTTAATATTATGAAAAGTTGATAGTAAAAATAATTTTCTTTTCAAAGCTTACCTGCTGGACGGAATCGAGGAAGTTTTTGGTTTGGCAGATATCATCTCGAGCGAATTCCTGATTCAGAGCTCGTGCATCTGCAGTGTCAGCGAGAGATGAAAGAGTTTCTCGAACATCTTCCAGACGTTTTCCTAAGGCCTCGACCTCACAATGAAGAGGTCCACCAGCATCCAAACCAACATCTGAAGCAATCTGTGCCACCAAACCACGCAATTCCGCCAATCTCTCTTTATGTTCAGCCAGCGTGTTTTCACAAACCTGTAAAGTGCAAGAATAATTTTGTTTTAAATATTTGAATAAATTAAATTAAACTGTTAAAAGTCAATATGCAATCCAATTCAAAATTCAAAACTTTAAAAGACGAATAAGTTGGATTCGCAATTTTCGAATGCATGATACTTTTTTATTGATTTATTATTTTTGCATTATTTTCCATTTGCATTCTTAAAAGCCTACTATTTATGAAATCTTTCATATAGTCAGATTCATTCATAAGACTTCAGAAATTCTTGTCTGAGAACTTGCGGTAAAGAGAATTTACTTATGTGCTACGCTTATATTTATAGAATTTCAACGCCGTTCCCTGAATCTTTTGGAGGAGCCATAACTCAGTGCCCTGCTTATACTTTTTCAGAGCCAGAAAACCTTTTCTTCTATCAACAATCTCTTAAAAATAAACTGCAAATTGAATCACATTTTATTTCTGGATTAAAAATGAGCTTGATCGTTTCTTATTTTGTTGTTCTATTCATCTTTAAATTTAAATTTAAAATGTTAGTTTGATTCACATTAATGGTTATCAATAATCATAAAGTAAGTTAGAGTTAGTTGTCAATAAAATTTGTGTATTTGTGTATTAAAAAAAAAAAGAAAAAATAAGTAATGGAAGTGGATCACAGTGTGGACTTGACCCAAGTAGTTTTTCTATTTTCTGTGCTTAATATTTTGGGATCTTACAAGAAAAGAAGAATAGGAATGATAGGACGGAAATTCCATTTCACAGAATTTATTATATTTTCTGCAATTTTTTTGAAGTTTTCTAAGCATTATTGTAATTTATATTTTGATAAATTGTTTCATATGCATTAAGAATTCTTGATATTCCTTGAAATTATCCTTTAAAAATATAGAAGAAATTGTGTAAAATTTAATAAGTACTGTAAAATGGCACTTGTATTTCATTTTTTAAGAGCGTCACAATTTCTTTGATATTTTTTTTAGAGCACCTGCATATTTTTATTGGCATATAAAACAATGTCAAGTGTCAATTGATCAATAAAAGGTCATTGAAATAGCCAAATTAAAGGCCAGACTTTTAAAACTTATTATCATTTCGAAATTGAAAGAGCACATTGAGAATAATAATTATACAACATTATCAATAATTAATTTTATAGTTTGATACTACAAGATATAAAAAGTCTTTAGCTATAGGTATAAATCTTCAAAAAAGAAAAAAAATACGATTTTAAAATGTTTCTCAATTTTTATATCACCTTTTGAAACGATTGATTGTAAGTGACTCTTGACATTAGTGACATTTCTAAACTGATAACATTCGCTCAAGCCTAAGTTACAGACCTTGAAACGATTTCTCGGTTTTTCATAAATAATATACCTCATAAACTTATCAACTTAAAATTGCCGATTCGATCCTACTTTAAAACTATAACATACACGTATAATAAGGTGCTATAAAAATAAACTAATTTTTTCAAATTTTTGCTTTTTTCAAGTTATAAATCTTATGTTCAAGTTGTCGTAAATATTCGAATTAAAACTCTTTTTGCAATAAGAGTAATTTAAATTAGAAAATGGCATAACAATAAATCTTACTCTAATTTCTTCTGGAGTACACATTATACATGATTTTCTGAAAAGTCCAAATTTCATTCAAATTTGTCCAGGATAGTGTAATTGAATTTTCGTTTCACGTTTCACTGTCAGCGCGCACATGGTCACAATGTAAATATATATATACACAAAAATACCGGCGACTCGACACACCCCATGTGTTCAACTTTCACATCACAGTTTCGAATAATTTTTCCAGATATTTTGATTCTTTAACTTTCTCAATAACTCTAAAATAAATTAAATCACAATCAGATAGTAAAAATCTAGAAACACTTATTTAATTAATTTATGAATAAATATACTTTTTATATAGCACGTTTCACAAAAAGGCCATAAAGCAAGTGAAGACTCGAATGAAAAAGTCCATGATCAAATTATATTATTAATTGGTCTGGTTCTCTGAATGGTCCGATACTATATGAGATGAAAAGAGTTATGAAAGTCATATTTAAGAGGCACATGAAGAACGCGTATTGGCGAGCCGGGCACAGAGATGTCCTGGACCAGACTGGCGTCTCTGAGGGGATCGATGAGAACATCAGAGACTCCTTTAGGCCATATTTTTCGCTCCTTTATACCTCCTATTTTTCTCATGAACACACCCTCTTTCTAACTTTGGGGTTGCAGGCCTACTCAAATGTGTCAAAAATTGACACATTGTTACTCCAGATGAGAAAGCTCGATTACCCTCCAAAAAATTCGATTTCCTCAAAACAAAAAAGTTGTACCCCTTAAAAAAATATTTTCCAGTTTCAAAAATCATATTTAGTTTGGGTTACACGAGGGATTATTTATTTTTTAATTCCAGATTTTTCACTTATTTTTGAAGACTGGTTTGTTTTTGAAAAACTTTTTAAATATTTGGAAAATTAATTTTTATCTAGATTTATAACTTCATAAAAAGTGTAACCATGAATAGTTGTACTCTGGCCCCTTCAAATTTAGGGATGAGATGTTCTTCCACAAACACGTCAGTTCTTATCTGAATCTTATCTAAGCACGTTTGTACAGAGGGTGACGAAGCTGCACTAAACAAGGTCTAACCAAGCCAGATGTAAAGTAGACAACCAACGTTTCTCATTAGCGATAGTATGCAGATTATCGAGAGCTAACAATTTCCTGCTCTATAAGCAGTAAAGTAGAACTTTTACACATAATGCGGATGACTAATTCCAAATCCAAGTTTCACTTCTTTATCTATCCTATTATGAGGTTTTCACTCATTTTGCCTGCTTTGCATTATCTCAGATAAACGTCTCCATATGAAATTTAAGGTAGTACGATCACGAAAATTAGACCTCAGGCAAAAATAGATAATTTTACTTTCAAGAATAGCAATATTATTATTGAAGGGCTAATTTGCAAGAGAAAAGATTATTTTTCATGAAAAAAATTTGAAACACAAAAAAATAATTTTATTAATAAATTTTATTTTTGCCCAAACTTATTTTCTTATCGCTTCGAGCCAAATTTTTAAAAATTATGCGATTCTGATAAATCACGGTTCATTTTTTTAGGAAAAAGATTCTCTACAACTTGACCGTTTCCAATTTTTGAAAATGAATTCTTTAATGGCTGAAATTATAAAAAAAAATTTTTCCAAAACGAAATTTTTATAAACAAATTGCTGTATTTGATAATAATTAATTCAATTTCAAAAATAGGAAACGGTCAAGTTGTAGAGAATCTTTTTTCTAAAAAAATGAACCGTGATTTATTAGAATCGCATCATTTTTAAAAATTTGGCTCGAAGCGATAAGAAAATAAGTTTGGGCAAAAATAAAATTTATTAATAACATTATTTTTTTGTGTTTCAAATTTTTTTCATAAAAAATAATCTTTTCTCCTTCAAATTAGCCCTTCAATAATAATATTGCTATTCTTGAAAGCAAAATTATCTATTTTTGCCTGAGATCTAATTTTCGTGATCGTACTACCTTAATATTAAAAACATTTATAAATACATTTTTCAAAAATTACAATTTAAGTATTTCCCATAATTGTGTATTGCTTAATTTAAAAGTATCACAACTCTTTTATGATTATTCTTCCGTAAAATGAGATTAAATTGTTGAGAACTTAAAAAGATGTTGCGCATACTTATTATCTCTTTTTATGGAGCAAATGAACTGTGCTTGATAATGTGATTTAAAAACATGAGTAATTGCTGCTCTCAGATTTCAAGGGCTCTTGAGGTCAAGTTGTAATTGGTGGTGCATTTATGTAAAATATCAGTTGATTGAAATTTTCAAATATCCTCAGACAATTTTTTAAGTTATTAAATTGATCTCTTATTGCTCCAAAAAATTATGCAAGTAAATTTTCTTGAAGAGGTTTGCATATTGAAATCTAAATAGAATAAAAGTTGGGCTAAATGAGTTAATTTCTAGCTATAAGAAATAATTTTGATTTTAAATTTAATTATGATTTTTTTGCAGGTGATGAAGATCTTACCTTGACTTGATTAAGGGCTTCTTCTGGAGGTAGATTTGCTACGCTCCCCATTTGAGTATCAACCCAGGCTTTCACCACCGAGCTGGCGTCACGATATTGTTGCCAAAGTCTAACAGCGTGTTGATATTTATTGCAAAGGGCATCCAACTCGGCCCTGGTGTCTTCCCAAGCCTGGACAGCTTCATTTACTGCAGCTTCAACTCTTTCGCTTACCTCTGCAGCGCAGGATCCCCGCAGTGGTTCAGCTGCGGCTTGAAGTTCCCCAATGAGAACTTCACGTGCTCCTAAATCACCATTTAAGCCCTAGAAAAAACCAAAACAAATTTTATAACTTTAAAAAAAAAATAAGATTAAAAAACTTTCAATAATTACAATTAGAATTTCATTAAATCGATTATACTGTTTGAAGTAAAAAATGAGAAAAAATTTTTCCCTGGTCTGAGAAAATTTTAATTTACAGCCGTCATTGGAGAGATGAAATAAAAATTCCATATAGTTCTGAACATTCAGAATTAGTATTGAAATATATGTAGGAACTGCGCGCACAGAAGCCTGCAAGTGCGGCCGTTATTCCACTGGCTTACATTTTAGATAAGAAACTTTTTACGGAAAGAGTAATTTCACTTTGAATGTACACGAACGAGTGAGTCGGGGATAATAGAGTAAACTTCACAGAATTTCATTGATGGTTAGACGGTTCTCGCTTGAGAAAATTCTAACTTGTAGATAACTAAATACAATTTGCATGACCCGCTATAAAGTATTGGGCTAGTTATTCCCTACGAGGCTAAAAAGCGTTTTAAATAAAGCAATTAGACTTTTAAATGAAATCAATGAAATTTAATGAATTCAAGAGAATTAAGAAACTAAAATATCATCATGTTTACGTATTGAATTTAAATAACGAAATTGAATTGTATATCTTTTGAATTCAAATTAAAAAGACCATTGAATTCGCGAATGAAGAAAGAGGATGAAAGGGAAAAATGTTGAATTCGATTTAATGCCATCTATAAATACTTGAACTCCAAGAGACAAGTATGTTTCAGACTTGTACATGAATTCGGTCAGGCTTTCGTAGACTAATTTTGCGTTGAGTGTTAGAGTTCATTAACCTGACTGATTTTCCAAACTCCTACCTACTAATAATAAGGCTACCTAGTTTTCCAACGCGAGTCAATCGATACTTGATCTTATATTTCGAGAAAAATGTACGCGATACAACACTGCGAGTTCACTTTCATTAAAATTTATAGAGATGAAACTGCCATTGAAAAGTTGAGTTCTAATAGAAAGAAACATTTTTTCGAGTCTATAAATTATAAAGTGATTTATTAGAATGAAATTATTATTAACGAAAACTTATTTACTTTTAATAATTAGATACTTTGCAATGTATTAAGAGCTATTGATTTGTCTTATATTTTCTACAAAGCTTAAGGATCTTCGAACCACTTTCATTAATTTAATGATATAGTGGTATAATTTAATGTCTCTTGACTTAGCGACTGAGCGGAAGGTAGAAAAATAGATTTGATGTGAAATGGGTGTGTAATTCTGATAAACTTTGTATAGTAACCGGAAGGGCCAAGCGGTATAGAATTTATTAATGCTTCGTGTGAGTGCAGATAGAAATTACGAGCAGGGTCTTTGATCCATCTGACTATATCAATGGATCATACGCAATTAAATATGCCTATATGTATGACTATTGCTCGACAAATTAGCCTTGCAAATTTCAAAAACTTCGTTTCAAGAAAGCTAATTCTTAGCTTAGCTTAGATCTTAGTCATAATAAAATAATGTTCGAATACTGGTTGATCTCAAATTAGAAAAAATATTCCTTTGATAAAATCGCAATGAACATTTATTTTAGTTGATTGTTGAAAGGATTAGTTTTATAAAAATTAATATTATTGTCCAAAGATGAAAAATTGACAGCGGAGTAGAGTCAATTTAAATTAGTTTTGAAATGGAATAGAGAAGCCTTTGGAGCAAGAATTCAATTTCTTCTAAGAATCGAATAGGAATCAATATTGCAGTAGGAAATCTTAATACGTGAAACATGTAACTTTTGTGAAATAAGAGGGCCTAGCGAACCTAAACTTAGCAAAGGCGTCTTCCACGTGCCATAGTTTACATACCGCATAGACACGTCATCAAATAAATGGTCTTAGCTATATTTTCTCATCTCTTGCATAGTAATTATTAAACAGTATTCTACTCTATGGCGTAATCACAATAATATATATATTATTAGAGGCCTGGAATCAATCAGTTTTGAAATACTTATACTTTATTACGACTTAGAATTTTACTCTTTCAACATTTATCTTGTATGTTAATAATTAATTAATTAATTGAATATTCTATGATGAATTGTATTTTGACAAATACAAAAATATATAAAAGTTAGCAAATTACCTGTTGCTATATAAATTATTAGGGATTTAAATAAAGTCTTTTTATCAATACTTTATTCTATATTGTACTTACTAAGAGTTATTACATTCTGAATTTTTTACTGTATTTCAAATAAGAAACTTTTTTTTAAAGTGTATCAATGAAATTGTTAAGAGTCATTCTTTAGAAATTCCAGTTTATGCTTGAGGTGCAATTCTATTAAATGCAACGATAAGGCTGAGAATCTTTTATGAACTTGGAAACTAAGTTTAACAATGCAAACTCTGCAAATAAATATATGTATGAATTTTTATTTTGACTATGTATACGTTGAAATTTAATAACAATTTAGTAATAAAATATTATATTGAATGTAATTTATAAAATTAATATTGTTTTGTGAATTTTTAATAGCAAAATTTAGACTTAGTCAATTTGAATTTAATTGAAATTAGACCTAATCACTAAAAGTATAGTTTAAATATATATATATATAATGTATAAAAAGCACAAACAATGGATGTCAATGTCCTGTACATTGAATAAATGTATATTGAATAACAAAGGTTTTGAATGTTGAATCTTTGCAATCAGATTTCCATTCTGATAAGTGAATGTACATATTATATATAATTTATATTACATTCAGAGAAATAAAAATTTATTATAAGCTTCAATACTTATATTTTCAATTAGTAAATAAAACTGAAATCTTTCATTGAAATAAGGGGAAATTAGAAATGTTCGAATATTCAATTATTAAACGATAAAATTTATTTGAGTTTTGCGCTTGATTGTTCAATTTATACAAAAAATTATTCTTGAATGTCTAAAAACAGAATTTGTATTGCGCAATAAAAATAGAACGTGAAAAAAATTTGAATCCACTTGTGTGTGTAAACGTTAGTAGAATAATAAGTAGATTTTTCGCCTTTTTTAATTACACCATTTGTCCATTTCATATCCGACTCTCAAAGATGCTCGTGAAAATTATAATAATCATTCAGAATTATTAAAAACAATTGTTTTAATTCGAAAATTTTAAAAAGTTTTATGCAGTCTTCAGAAATTTTAAATATTTACGGACAAAAAATTTGTTGCTTTTTTGTAAAAATGACAGACTTGTTGATCAATATTACAGAAATGCCCGTTATATTTCTGAAAAATTTATCGACAAATCTGGCATGTTTAGAAAAGAGCAGCGAATTGTACTGAAATTTCTGTTAAATTTATAGAAATATAATGCTCTTACAATTTTAACTTATAGACTCAGTAAATTTGATCCAATTTATTTTCTCCGTGTTATATTTACGAAAAGATTATATTAAATTAGAAAAATTTTAGATTTTAAAAGTTTTGTCAAAATTATTTTACTTGAATTTGATTTCAACAAAAATATTTCTGCATTTATTATTATTATTATTATTATTGTATTAATAAATAATATTTAATATTTTACTAAGACACCCTATATATTTTTTGCAAGATAACGAAAGCTAGTCAAGGAAGTCGTCATCAATTGACCAAAGCTGATATGGTTTTATGTTTGATGAAATAATTACAGTATTTTTAGCGTAATTTGTGTTGTTTACAAAGAACGATTTATCAACCAAATGTAACTTTTTTTCGATACACTTTATTTTTGGACATTACGCGACCCAAGCAAAAAATATACACTGATGTATTCTTAAAAAATGCCAAACATCTATAAATCATATTTTTTTAAATACTTTATCTTTAGGATATTTTTTTCTTGACATTAAAAAAATTTATTTCTATCGAATGCTGAATCAATTATGATTTTTCAGTATGAATAAAAAAAATGAAACATTCACAATAAAATGAAGTAATTACAAAGAAAACGAATAAAGGCTATTTTTTAAATCTTTCATACTTTGCACCAATTTTTTTCTTTCTTTTATTAGTACTTAATTTTTCTTATCTTGAAGCTGCTACCAGGTCAAATTAAAATTTGTTCTCTACCTTTTATGTTGACAACATGACACGAAGCTTTTAAACCATTTCCTGAATAGAAAACACAGCTTATCTGAGATCAGTTAAAACATTTGCAAAGTTCTGCGACCCACTGCATTTTTACAGTTATCCTTCAAGGAAGTTGAAATGATTTCCGCATCCGTCAATCTTCGCAAAGGAATTTAGTTAAAGCACGCAACGATATATAGTGGTTTAAATGAAAGCTTACAAAAGCACCAGATGAAAATAAAAAAATTAGATTCCCGTGAACGAGTTCAACCTTCTCAAAGAAAAAGCGCGCTTAGTCTGCAGCCGCGTCTTTAGTTACCTTGAAACTATATTTGTTTCATGGATCATCTTCAAACCACGAATTTATTTTCCTCCATGTTCTAATAAATGGAGCACACTTGACTTTGTGACTTGGGGTTTTAAGTTATCATGTTATGGGAAATTTATTTTCCCACTTTAGATTGACTTAACAATTTCAATATTTTCTTTTAATCAACTTTTGTTTATTCTTTGACATAGATCTTGAAGAAAACACGTGAAAACCGAACACCAATTATTGAAAACGTGGCGCTATATCAACGACGGTTCGCGCCTTACTGATTGTCAATGTGCGATAATGTTTCACTGTAGATGACTTTAGAGTTTAAAAGATGCGCATGCGTTAATGAGTAACAGTGCTACTTTATTAGCTTCACTTTTATTCTTAATTTACAATTTGATAAGAATGTCAATATAGAAACTGGAATGTATATAATTTTTAATTGAGCAGAGTTTTTAATTTTGGAGATGATAAATTTGTGTGACTTTTTGAAATACGAATCAAGCTTAATACATGGAAAGAAATTATAAATTCATAATGAATACAAACCTTTTCGTTTGAAAAGAAGTATAATTTTTTCCAAAATCTTGTTTGGAATTTCTACAGAGTAACGTTTTTGATAAATTGTCGTATAATATTTCTTGACACAGTTTTTTAGAAAACATCATTTTTTAATTAAAAATCTTATTAACAATTAAAACCGATTTTCTTTACTCAATTCAGAAATAAGATGTCTCAAAAGTATTTAAATGTTATAATTTTTAGATTGAAAATAAATTCGTTGATCACTGCCAATATGCAACAAATATACGCTTTAACCATTGAATGATGTTATTATCTTATTTCTCGGACTTGAATGACTTTATATGCTGAAAATCTTTTACTTTGATTCCGTAAAATAATATGTAGAAATTCATTTCTTGTTTTCCTAATTTGAGAAATGAATTGTTTACTAATATTAAAAGTCAACAAACAGCAACAGCCTTAGCCTCTCTGGTGCTCCCAGGAGAAATTTTTATTGTAAGCTTCTTTTAAAATGGAAAAATAAAAATATTATATAGATTTTAAGGATTCTCAGTAAAAGCAAAACAAACAACATTGAATAAGTTCATAGAAATAATCGTATAATTTAAAAATACAAAGAATTATCTCCTCCATTTTCTCGGATTTGAATGATTTTTTAATTTTAATTCCACAATTAAAATATATAAAAATTTCATAAATGGCCCTTGTCATCTTAATCATTCATTTATTTAATATAAAAATTCATCTTACCTCCAAACGTTCAGTAGCCTTGAGTAGTCTTTCATAGTCTACAGAGCCTTGCACAGTAAGGAGTTCCATCATATAATCAGCTTCTTGCACAGACTGTTGTACCATTTCCAATTGTCTTTCAAATCTCCTCCACAAGGTAAGTCTGTTCTTCAACAAGGTCAATAGTTTGGAACAACGAGATTCAAGCTCGGCATGATCATCCTGAAGATTAGAGATGTCCCTTTCAACTCCAACTGGTGATACTGATATCCTCATACTCATTGGAAAGGTGTGAAGAACTTGACGAAGTGCCATTATATCCTGCCAAAGCATTGCTAGTTCTTCAGCAACTGATTTACATCTGTCAACAGATGCTGCTACAATATCACTCCCCTGCTTTTTACTTCCTTCACATTGATCCAAAATCGAAGACAATCTCTGATGAGCTTTCCGAATTCGATTAAGACCTCGTTCCAAGGCTTGAAGACGTTCTCGAAGAAGTTGAGCTGCATCTAATTCTTCACTTACTTGACTTTCTATTCTTCGAGCTGTGGAAAGCAAGATTCCAACCCTTTCACTCTCAGCTGCTGGCAAAAGTCCCAGTCTTCCCAATTCCTCCTGGAAACAAGAAATTATTTTTTATTATCCATAAAACAAGAATTAGTAACTGAAGATTTAATAGTTTAAGTCTAAGTTTTTTATTGATTCTCGTTGATAAATTAATATTTACCTGGATGACGCAGACACGTTCGAATAATATAGACAACCTCTCTACGTAAAGTTCCAGTTCTTCTTCGGTTTTCAAAACCCCATGGAATCCCTCTATAGTAATTCTCAGCTCATTTAACTCCCTTTCAAGAAGGTTCAGTTTCTCATTGGGTGGAACATCTTCAGAAGAAATATTGTTTCTCACAGCTGTCTGTATCTCATTGATTCGTTCTGTCATCTCGTTCCACCTTTCCTGAAGTTGTCCTCTGAATTGTCTTTGGAGCATTTCATCAGATAAGGGTACGATTCTTAAAGCCTGTTCGAAACAATTATTAGCCTCATTTCGCATGTTGTTATAAACTTCGTATTGGGCCTTCAGTTCCTGAAAATTAAATACAAACATAAAAAATCTATTAAGTTCAGAAATAATTTTTATCTCATGGCACTAAGCCAATCGTAAAAGCAGAATTCAATTTATAAGCAGACACTCTTCTCCGAATCAGCATACATTCGTCTAAACTGGTCTGGGTTATAAAAATAATCTTACCCAAAATTGACGCATGTGTCCACCGGAAGGATCTTGTATGTTGGCAAGTCCCTTTTCTGCGCCTGACATCCAGTGTTCTAAACGATCTACCAATAACTCTTGAGTGCTCCAGCTTTCTCTGAAAGCCATCAAACGTCTCAAAGAAGATTCAACATTTTCCTGTAGTTTAACGATCACATCTAAAGCCTCGCCATAACGATCTTCTGGATCCTCGACGTTTATCAACTCTTGAAGACTCTGAGCAATGCTTAATAATTGAATCAAACGAGCGTGATGGGTTGCAACATCTGATGAAAGAGACTGAAAATAAAGAAAGTTTGAATTTTTTTCACAAACTCCAAATAGTTCAAATATGCTTTTAAGGTCAGATACTTTCAGACCAACTTACTTGGTAGAGCGAAATGTACTGATCATAATCAGAAGATGTGACTGTCTGCAAATCAGGAACACGTTGATGAGCCACTTGCAGCCATCCTCTCTCCTCCTTCATGCCCTGTTCAAGTAAAATCCACCTGGATGCTGCTAAAGACATCTGCTGAGCTTTGGAAGCAGCCTGGTCCAACAAAGAAGTAGCTCGACTGTGTAGTTCTTCATGCAGACCAGAGTGTTTAGCTCTAGTTTCAGGATCCAAATTGCCTTCCAAAGACTCTAAAATAGCTCGGCAGTGATTCAAATTTACAAAGAACTTCCTGTGTTTCTGCATCTCTTCTTGCAGATGTTCAAGACTGATTGCTGAAATAGGACTCTCTAAAAGTTCCTCTGCGATGTCAGTTATTTGTACAAATTCTTGAAGGGTGTGTTCATACTCTTCAGCTAGAGATTCGAGTTGTAGAAGACGTTCTCTTTCTATATTAATATTGTGTTCAATAATCCTGGTTGTCTCGTGTGCTGTAAAAGCATCTTCTGGGATTTTCTTGCCTGGATAGTCCTTTAACAATTTTCGAGCTGCTATCAAAAGTTTAGATGTCTTCCACATGTGACATTGGTTTGTATTTTCTAATCTATCCAGCTCTTCGAGCTTCCACTTGGTGGAGGAATCATTTTCGATGACGGTATCTACTTGTTTTCGTTGCTCTTCGACGAGTCTGGAAGAAGTGATTATTAAAGTAATGACTTAATAACAAGTTTTTATTATTTAATTCAGTGAAATATTGATAAAAATATTTATTAATATGTAAATCTATAACTCACCTTGAAACGTTGTTTACGCCATTTAAAAATTCGTCCCACCTTGCTAGTTCTGCATTTGTGAAAATTTCCGCATCATTCGTGATTTCTTCGATAGCTTTAGTCTGATATTCCAATGCATCAACGCATTCTTGAATCTTTTCTCGTTCTTCTTCAGGGTAACTTTCTTCGACACTTCTCCAAATCCTATCAAGTTCCTTAATGATGTCTTCTATTTGAATGACTTCGTCTCTGAGTTTAATGAAGTTGCACTCATCTCCATGAGAAGGTCCATCAGGACTTTCCCTTTCAATAAAAACTCTATATTCAATGGTTTCTAGCCAGGTTGAAATTGTTTCAACAATTGTCACCAAAGTCTGCTCCATTACAATTATATTATGTTCCTGAGCAACAATTTCTAGATGAGCTAACTCTTCCTTTATTTTTGACAATCTTTGTCCAGGTAATTCACCAACAGGAATCTGGCTTAAGGTGGCAATATGTAAAACGTTTGATAAGTGAGAAGTTTGTTTTACGTTTGGAAAACTTTTGACTCGTTCAGATATCATCTTTGCTGTTTGAGTTTTTTGAACAATTGAATCTCTCCGGATCTGGTATTCTTTAGCTTCTGCTAGAATAAGAGCACTGGAGTTTGATGGTTCCCTAGAATTGTTGCTCTGCGTGATCAGTAGGCGATCTTCCCATGAAATAGATCTTTTGTTTGGTTTAGACCCTGCAATAGATTCAGCGTATGTTTTAATCTTCACTGTCTCTTGTTTATCATTCTTTTTAGCTAGAACTGATTCCGTTGGTGAAAGTAGTTCTTCGGTAGTATCCATTGGCTCTGGAACTGCATCAATTGAAATAGATTCTGGAAGAGAATGTTGGCGTAATGTTCCTTGAATTTTTTGTTCGGATACTCTTAAATCAGGTACAATTTTTCCCAGAGAATCTATGGACGAATCATCTTCAGGTTCTTCAGAAGACCTGTTGCTCGATCCTTTCTTGGTAACATCTGAATATGAAAGCTTGAAAGAGATTTCATCAGGATGATCTGACTGTGTAAAGGTTGCTCCGAGGTCAGATGTTTCGGAAGCTAGAGGACTCTTCTTGATCTCAACAGTCTTATGTCTCTTTTTCTTCTTTTTTCGTTTTTCTGCTTTGTCAGCCTCATTATTTTTCAAAGAGGAGTCCACTTCATTTTCATCGTGGTGTCTTAACTTGCTGACATTGACAGAAAACTCAGGAGAGTGTTTTTCAGACATTTTGAGAGTTGCTTGAAGTTGGATTTCATAGGAATTATCTGTGGTTGAATCAGTTTCAGACATAGAAGTTGAACCTCCTGTTGCTACTGATTTAAATCGATCGGGAATTTGTTGAATATTTTCTTCAGTTTTCATAGGCAATGATGGACTTGATACAGTTGTTCGAACTTCTTGCATTGATGTTTCTTCAGTCGATTTATTTATGTCAGAATCCTCTTCAGTTGGATTAATTTCTTTGACTTCGTCTATTTCATCAGCAAGCAAAATTTCTGGAGTCGTGATAACAATTACGTCAGGAATAATTTCTTCATTTACCGGAGTTTCTTTTCCAGAAGTTATTATTACTACTTCTCCTTCATCTTCTTCTTCTTTATTTTCAAAACTTGCAACTTCACTATCTGGCAATACAGTTATTTCAACAGATTCAATAACAGTTTGTTGGTGCACAGAAGCTGTGGGTGTAAGTTCATCAACAGTTTGAACACTGATGTTTGATCTATCAGGAATAATCTGTACACCCTCCTCAATTGTGGGAATCAATTCTTCAGTCATTGTCTGCATAGATGCTGCCAAAGTTTCCTTTTGTGGTTCAGGGCTGGTCTGAGTTTCTCCTTCGCTAACCAATTTAGCTACTTCAAAATTTTCCTTATCTAAATCATCTTTGAATTCTGGACTGGTTTGTGAAACTCTGTCAGTTCCTTTTGATATACTTGTTTGAATTTCACTTTCTTGAACTTGAACAACTCGTGGACTTTCCCGCGGTGTTGTTTGGGTTTCCACAGTACTAACTATCACTTGTTCAACTAAATTAGCTTGCGTGTTAAAATCTTGCATCTGCACAACTTCAGGAGAAGCTGTATTACTCGTCTGTATGTTCGCTTCTGAGGTTGATACAATATCCGGTGTCTGGGTCTGTATACTTACTTCCTGGAAGGCAACATCTTTTACAATTGGTTCTGAAGTTGTCTGTTGTTCCATGTCAATGGAAGGGTTAGATAGAGTCAGTGTCTGAGTTTCCGTTTCTGCAGTATCTCTTGGGGTGGTTTGCATTTCTGTAGAGTCAACTTCAACTGCTGTTGTCTGAACATTAATTTCCAGCATTTCCGGCGGTGTGGTTGGATTGAATTCATGTACAGGAGTTGTTTGAACAATAGTTTGAATAGTTGATATCCCCTCTGGTGTTACTGTTTGCATCGAAGTGGTCTCTATTTCCGCTAACTGGGTTGGTGAGGTTTGGATTGCTGTATCTTGATCAACCTTAGGAGAAGTCTGCATCTCAGAGTGGACTTTTTTAATTTTCTCTGTTTGAATTTCATGCTCTAGAGCTTGAGGAACTGCATCAAGAGATATCTGCACTGTATTGGTGATGTTTTCTGGTACTTTAAAATCACTTTCAGGAGAAACATCTTGATTTTGTATAACAGCTTCATTCAATATACCAAGATCATCAGTGGGTTCCGTAACGATCTCGTCACTACTCATTTTTGTTATTTCCTCTTTTTTTCTTTTCTTTTTTCTAGATTTCTTTGATTGCTTACTACTTTCAACTTCCTGTGAAACAGCTTCGTCTGTGAAACCAGCTTCATCTGTTGTACTCTTTGGGAACTCAGTTACATCTTCTTCACTTGAAGCTTGGATTTTATGCTTCTTTTTCTTTTTTCGTTTTTTCTTCCCACCATCATCTTCATTATCAAGACCAATTGTTGTTTCTTCTACTGTAGTCCTATCATCTGGTTCGTATCCATTATCCCTTTCGAATGATTCATCTTGTATCGAAATCGACTCAGATGTCTCTGCAATTTCTAAAACATCAGGTTCAGGTGGATCAGTCTCTCGTTTAGAAGAATCTGTTAATGGAACATTGATATCTACAGACTCTGCTATTGTGGTCGACAAACTTGTTGATTCTTCTCCACTGATCTTTGGGGGATCATTATCTGTTTTTGATACCTTATTTCTCTCACTGATGCTCGTGGCTTTGTCCACCTTACTTTTTTCAGAAGATGTATCTTCACAAATCTCAGGGTAGTTTCTTGATTCAGCATCGGTTTCTGCTTTTAAGAAGGCACTGGTCTGTATAATTTTATTGCTACTGATTTTTATTTTTTCTGATTCGACTGGGAGTTCTATATCAACGGCTTCTTTGACAATTTGATACGTTGAATCTTCTGGACGTTCAACTCGTGTCTTAATGGAGACAGAGGGACCTTCTTTATCTTCTTTTTGCACCGAGAGTGTAATTTCTACTTTTTGAATGGATGTGTATTCAGGTTTCAGAGCGTTTTCTGACAAATCCTTCTGATCTTCTGGCTTCAGTTTTTCTTCTGATTTTGTCGATAATGCAAAAGATTCGGTATACTTCATTCTGTCGTTTAGAATTTCTATGTCTTGTTCTTTGTTTTCTGATATTGGAACCGTTGTTTCTAGTTTTGGCACCGTAGTTTCTGATATTGATTTCACAATTTCTGATTTTAATTCTACTTCTTTTGATATTGGTACCATATCTTCTGGTTGTTCCTTTACATTCATTGGTTCTTCTTTTATATCTTTTGACACTTCATCACCTTTATCTCCAGGTGAAACAATTTCTTCCACTTCAAATTGTAACTGGGGTTCTCCGGATCCGTCTTGTTTACTATCTTCATCTTCTTTAGTTATGATTTGCTCTCTTGAATCGTGATTGTCTAATGCAATGATACTGGCTTTGTGATGATCATCAGATTCTACAGTGCGGATAGAATCAAAGTGCTCTTCTACTTCTACTGTGCCTGGTTCTAATTTATTAAATTGTGTCTTGATTTCTGTAACTGGTACTATGTCAGACTTACAACTTGCTCCTGCCACAGGTTCTAAAATTTCTGCTTCTGCTTCTATAACTTCGAATTTTATGGGTGATTCCTCCAGTGTGCGAATAGCAGGCTGCACAGCAGTTGGTTCCTTAAATTGAGTTGAAATTTCATTTGCTGTAGACATCAATTCTTCTTTTGGATCATTTTTAAGTACCAAATCTGATTCTTTCAAATCGGGGACTTTGCTCACCTCAGTTTGTATCTCTGTTGATCGTGATGCCTTCAACTTAGATTGCTCTAATTCTGGAGGAACAATTGTTTTAGAACTTTCAAATACTGTTGATGAAATTTCGTTATTTTTTTCTTTGTTCTTAACTTCCATTTGACTTTGATCAAGTTTAGGTTTGTCACTAGGTTTAGATTCTTTATCTAATTTACGTTCTCCGTCCAATTTGATTTCACCTTTAGATGATTTCTTCTTTTTAGACTTTCTTAAATTACGCTCCTCAGAACTATCAGGGGTCATTTCTTTCGCAAATGGTCCAAAAAATGGTCCTTGTACTGGACTTTCAGGTATACAAGGTTCGGAAGATGCTTTGGAAACACCTGAAGTTTCAGGCTTAACTAAATCCTCCGATTTGAGATGTACTTTATCTGGATCAACAGAAGCTTCTTTTGCTACAAGAGATTCAATTATTCTGTCATCACCAGTTCGATAATCCTCATTTTTGACAACATTAATGCTAATATGAGGAATGTCCTGTTCATCAATTTCCACTTCCTCAGGTTCCTCTATCACTTCCTCAGTCATAGTCTCTTTACCATCTATTATCGTTACTTTTCTGATAATACGACGAGTCTTGCGAATCACTCGTCTCGTCACTTGCTGAACCATAGCATGAACAGTAGAGGTCTTAGTTTGGTAATCAACACCTTCATCAAAAGTTTCTTTCAGAGCCAATGAGTCTATATCTTGAATATTTCCTTGGATGACACTATGGGTGACTTGTGGAACACTTTCATACTCTTCTACATTAACTTCAGTTCCTGGAGCTCCGGTAGTTACTTTTCCACCGTAGCTTTGTTTTGTGGACATCTCTATTGTCCCATCAGGTTTTGTGGTTGTGACAGTGACCTGCTGACCTCTTATTGTGGCTTCTGAAAAAGCTTGAAGAACAGGGGGATTGTCACCAACTGTAGCTGTTAATGATGATACATGTTGTTGAGTTGTCTGCCTACTTGTGACTAGAGTTCTTCTCAGTTTTCTCACAATGATCCTCTTAGTACCATCACTATCTACCACTACTTCAGTGGTCACATCGTCAGGTTCCACAAGAACAGTTTCAAAAGATTGTGGAGTAGCGTGTTGAATATTCAATTCTGATGTGATATTCTCCTCTTTTTGAGCATCCTGATATTTCATGTCAACCACTATATCATCAGGATTTATTCCTTGTTGCTCTCTACGAATGAAATCTTGACTGGATGGAACATTCTTGGTAGCTATTTCAATGACATCATGGTTACCATCAATTGTCTTCAGGACCTTGATTGTTTCTTGTGACGGGGAACTTTCTGCTGATGCTGGAATTGCAATTGGTTCTGTCATAAGACTTTGACTGTAGCAGGATACTGGAATTTGAGTTGTAGAAGTTTGCTTGGTGAGTTGAATAGGTTTTTCTTTAACTTGTAGGTCTTCGAATAAGCTTTGACCTGTTTGTAAGGAAACGTCTGCTAAAGAGGGTGAACTAGATCTCAGAGAGGGCGCTTGGTCCAAAGTAGGATCTTCTTGATCTTCTTCTTTAAATGGTTCTGCTTCAGAGAGTTCCTGAAAAATAACGCCGATTTAAGGAACAATGAAACATGTTTACGAAAATGGAGATGCTAATGATAATGTGGTGAAACGAAATTAATTAGTATCTTTTAAATATTTTCATTGCTTGAAATAATAATACAAAAATGCCAATATCAGTAAGAAAATAAAATTCCTAATTACAATAGATCTGATTTGGAATGTACAACAGCATTCTTAAATACGTAATATATATATATATATATATATAACACTGCAATTTAAAAAATTAATATGCACAAAGAGAAGTTTTCTTACAGAAAGCCTAACATGTTGTATATATAATAAACAAATAATCTTTTTTGACAGTTGAAACAATTCTCAAATAAGAAGCAATTTAATTAAAATTGTAATGAATCAAGTTTTGAATAAAATTTCATATCTGACATTATTTATTTCCCTGCTAACAAATAATGTTGAAGATGTCAATCTCTATAATATATTTCATATAGCTCACATTTATAATTTAATTATTAATTAATATTTGAAAAATATAAAATAAATTTTAAATCATAATTTTTGGCCACGTAACTAAAACCGTTATTTTCGCATAATAAGAATACCAAATAAATATAAATTATACCCGCAAATGTATATATGTAAAATAATACTTTACTTAAAAAATAAAACCTTAAAACCAATATAGTGCAATAAATGATAAAATAGACAAGAGAAAATAAATAGTAGGGTATAACTGATAATAGTTTAATTATATCAAAGTACAATAATTCATTAAACATTCCTTAAATACATGCAGTGTCTATATTACAACCATCACCTTAAAATAAAGCCACAACGAATAAAAGATTTAACAAATAATGACGATGATAGGAAAAATGAAATAATACACATGAAATGAGTTAGAAAAAGGGTAGAACATATGAGTGTGCGTGGTGAAAAAAAATGACAACGGAGTATAAGAAATTCTACAAGAAAAATAGCAAAAATCAAAGAATACTTCTTTTAAAAATAACCGAAATCTCAATATCTTACATATAAAATACTCCCAAACGAAAAAATGTATTGTTAAGCTACCACATGAAATATTAGTTCTTCATTAATCACTAATGAATACAATAATTAAATTTTTAATGATAAATTAATAATAAATATGAATATGCTCTCATTATGGACATAAGAGCTTTGAAATAATATTGTCACATTCAAAGGAAAAGAAACTAATGTTCAGATTAATTTCATTAAAATAATTTATACAAAAATATTTTCATGACGTAGAAAAATGACTAAAAAAATTAATTTCACCCCTGGATAAAATATCTAAATGAGATCACAACTCTTTTTTTTGAAGTAAGTCCAACTGCAAGGAAAAAACGATTCATATCAAATCTAAATGAAGACTATTAAAAAAAATAATTTCATTATAAATGGGTTTCTTTATTCTACTAAACCTAATTTTTATCTTTTGAATTATGTTTTAATGTTTTTAATTAAATTGTGATCTTTGCAGTGTCATGTTAGACTGATGAATATAATTTAATAAATTGTCAAAACTGTGAAATGTCTCGTTTTTTCCAGCGAATTGTATAATACCATAAATCAAAACTGAGCAATGGAACGAATGTAATGGTAAAACATGATACAAAATTTTTTTTAAGCGGTTCCCTTCACCGAAGCGTAGTGAGAATGAGATAAAATAAAATATCCTGAGTTCTGGTAAGAGGCGAGTACCTGCTGCTTTTGTTGAAGACGTTTTGACAGTTCTAACAAAGCCTCCTTTAATTTCATTGCCAAAGAATTTACTTCTGGTAGTTTTTCCAGCTCAGTAACACGTTGTGTACGATTTGACAATTCCACTTGCAGTTCCTGTGTACATATCAATGAGTTAATCAACATGAGAGAAAAACAACAAAAAGAGAAGTTAGAATTGGTACAAACCTCGCAATCGGTTTCTGAAAAGTTGTTTATGGTCAAGACTGTGGTTTCCAACCAAGCAGTAGTATCATCCAAAAATTGTTTGTAGGCTTCTATTTCTTTTTGTCTTCGTTCTTGGACACCACAAGCTTCTTCCAGAGCAAAGTGACTTTGCTCAGTTTGAGAAAGAAGAGTTATAACCTTTGTACGAATTCCAGCTAAAGATGCAAGTAATCTTCGAGTTTCTAAATCCACCGGAATCGCGGTAACTTCTTTGTTGAGTGTTTCTGCTTTTACATTGTATGATCTCAATTCTGCCAATATTCCCTGAGAATCAAGTAAAAATCTTGTTATGCATCAGTTAGAATGACAAGAGATAAACAAATTACAATTTCCTAATTTAAATGAATTTATGGAAGAGTTTTCTTACAGACAAAGCGGTAAGCATAGATTGTAAACTATCTCTTGGAAGATGTCTCAAAGAATCGCCAAGATGATCCACTGCTTTTCGGAGTTCATCAACGCTTAGTTCCATTGACTCCTGAAACATATGGTTTGATTATTCAATTTGTCAGAAACTAATTTCTCAGCACGTTTAACCATGCCGTGCACATGGTCAAACTCCAACACATTTCGGATGACATTAATGTATTAGCTCCAAAAAACTCAGCAAACCTGTCAAAAACTGCAAGGGTAAACAAATTAAAATTAAGTAACAATTCGATCATCTTGATCCATTAGCGACCTTGAAATAAAATATTTCAAATTAACGCCGACATATTAGTTAGTTAGTGTTGGTTACTCTCCAAAAACAAAATTTCACAAAATCAGTCAGTAATTAAACTTGATGTTTATTATAATAAGAAAAGTATAGTATTCTAATAAACTCTGTTTTGAATTCAAAGCTTTACAATCTGACCCCAAAGTTAGGTTCCGAATGTAAATCTTGAAAATTGATCAGAAGTGAATAAGACAAAAGTGATTTTAGTTCAAGGTCAGTAACACTTATTAATTTGAAATAAAACGCGATGGCAGTTTGCATCATTAGTCTAGCAAGAGCGAGTGTGAAGGCTATACGCATAAAAAAACGATTCACAACATAGGGACGGACAACGTAACGAACATCTCGATAGTAATAGGTGTATGTAGACTTTTGGAAAACAGAAAAAACTCTAGATTATGTAGCATGCAGGTTGTATGAAGAACCAAAGTCATAGAAGCGAGAGCACCTAGCTCGAGCAATAATAATGCACCAATGTCAGGAGGTAGAAAGAAAATAGAAGAAATAGTAATAGAGCCAGAGACAAAGAGCGAGAAAAAACAACCAACCAATAGTACAACAATATAATGGCTATGGTAACTGTTAAGAACTGCATTTAATATGTAATATATAACAAGACCGAGCATTTTTTGGCGGGTGAGTCGCACCTTGATCCTCTGGATGCTTTTCACTTGGGTCTTCATTGCCATCATATCTTTCTCCGCCTCCAGTGAACTTGGCTGCTGGTTAGATCCGCTTCTCTCTTTACCTAAATTGAGCTGGGAGTTTGGATAGGATTCGGGATCAGTTGGTGATTCGTGGGACGAAGGATCAGGAATGGAAGTGTCTATTAAGGTAGATTCTACTGAGGAAAATTCTATTTTGGGAAATTCTACATCAGTCACAAGATCTTCGGTCATCCTATCAAGGAGTAGGTCCAGTTTTCGGTCATCCTGATCGTCGATGCTTTCGGGGGACAAATATGTACTATAATCGCTCCAGCTACATATGCCACCTGGCAAATCCGCGACCAAACGTTCGGTATGGGGTACAGAGAACTGGGAACTTGTTTTGGCGTTAGAACCTCGACCTCCACCTCCAGAATAACCATCATTCGAATCATCATCATTAGGGGGATTTTGATCAACAGTTGCAATTAAAGTTTGTTGCTTTGATCGAGAGGCTATAGCTTCGAATAAATCTCTTTCAGCTTCGTGGTAGGATCTTTTGTCTACCCAGAAACCTCCATCTTGAGAAGCATATTTGGGCCAGATGGTCCCTGGAACATGGGACTCTTGCACGAGTTTGGCTATCTTCTCTTCCATTTTTGGGTCTTTTTCTTTGTGCTGAGGTATTACGAGAATTTCGTCGGCGATGTAAAATTGAACCTTAGACTTGGGTTGTCCATCAAGTGAGTCCATTGAATCTGAATATATTGCTGGTAGAGATACTGCCTTTGGAGGCATATGGTTTATATCGCAAAATGATACTTTTTTTGATTCGTTAACTTTAGGGGAATCTGGGCCTTTCATTATTGTTTGAAATCGAGTTTCTGCTTTTGAAGTTGGTTCAGTTTTTGGAACATTGGGCTCTTTGGGTACATCAAATTCAGAAATAAGATTTTTATCTGCTTCATCTAATTTAACGGCAAGTGATTCTTTATCCGAATCTGGTTTGATAAGAACATCTGACTTGACAATATCTGACTTTCCAGGAAGAGTTGGCTTGATAGTTTCTTGTTTTTCAAAAACAGGTGACTTGACAACAGCTGATTCATCAAAAGCAGGAATCTTGATAGCACTAGATTTATCAGAAATAACTGATGTCTCAGGGAGAGATGATTTGAATGTTTCTGAATTTATTGTCTCTGAAACTGGCTTCAATTCAGGAGTCGAAACTCCAGAAATTTGGTCAACAGAAAGAGCTGATCCGTTAACTTTTTTATGCTTAATAACATTTTTTTCGGCTATAAATTCAGATTTTGTATTGATGGCAGTTACAACTTTATTAGATTTTTCGCTTATTGGTTGTCCTGATTCATTTTTTGATTGAATCTTAGTCTCTCCTTGAGTCAGTGCTAGTTTCTTTAGAGGCATAATAGCCTTCATGGGTTCATCCTTTTTCGACTCTCTAGTTTTTGAAGAATCTTTTGAATCGGACGATTGAGACTCAGTCTTCTTTTCTCGAAGAAAAGTTTGCTTTGATTCTTTTATCATATCGTCCACTTTTGTAACCAAAACAGCAGTTTTACAAATTAAGCTATCCTCAGAGAAAGGCTTTTGGATAGTAGTAGTTGGGTTCTCACTCTTCTGCATTGATTCGCTTGTATTTGTTACAAATACTCCTTTATCAGTTTGATCAATTATTTGATTTTGTCTTTCTTTTTCTGAAGAAATATCCTGTTTAGATTTTTTTGACTTGGATTTTTGTTTTTTCTTATTAATTGGCATTTCTTGTTCTTGACTAATTTCAACCTTTTCCAATTCTTCTATCTTCGGAAACTCTTCATCTTTAAGGGGTTTAGTAACATCTATTTCTTTTTTCAGCTCATCAGAAGAGATTGTCTTTTCGTTTTGGATTTTTATTGTTTCAATTTCTTGAATATTTAATTTTTCACTGTCAAGAATTTCATGTTTAGTGTTTTTCGATTCTGCAGATTTATTCAAATCTACCTTGTCTTCTGTTTTCAGAATTTGAATTTGAGGTTGAACTTGTTCTTTTTGATGACCTGATTTGTTTTGCTTCTTCTTTTTCTTTTCGGCTTCAGTTTCTTTTCTTGACACTTCAAGTTTCTCTATTTTATTCGAATCCTCAGTGCGAGATGTAGGATTTTCATAAAAATTTTTGGTATCTTTTGTTGTGGCAACTGATTTATCTTCAGTTCTTTCTTCCATTATTTGATCAAATTTCGATTCCAATTCTTCTTTTGATTTTACTTTTTCCTTGCCTCGGACTTCTGTTTCATTAACTTTCAGTATCTGTTCTTCTTTTGACTTGACATTTTCTAACTTTTTAATTTCTTCATCTTTCTTAATATCTTGAATAACCTCACTTTCTATAATAACTGCTCTCTCTGATTCAGTCTTTCCTTTTTTGCTTTTCGATTTTGATTTTGACTTATTACTTTCATTAGATTTCTGTATTCCTGTATTAGTTTCTGATTTTTCAACCATACCCACAACTGATGTTGTAACTTCGACTGCAGGAGAAAATTTATTCAGTTCCTGAATTTCAGGATCTTTTTTCTCTACTTCAAGGCCTTTTTTCTGAGCTTCAGATTCTTTTTCTAGAATTTGAGGATCTTTCTTCTGTACTTCACTTCCTTTCTTATTTTCTTTATTATTATTGTTTTTGTTCTCTTCTGCTTTACTCTTCTTCGATTTACGCTTTTTTGAATCAGATCCTATTTCTTCAGATTTCTTCAAAATATCAACTAATTCCTTTTCATTATTCGAACGAGTTTCTACAATTTCAGGATTTTTTACTGCAGAATTATCGCGAGTTTGGGACCTATTTCTAGAACGAGACCTTGACCGACGAGAACGTAATTCTTTTCTGTTTACAAATTCCATGAAGCCTTGATCATCTACTTGGACAAGGTTTTCTATGGGTTCTACTTCAGGAGCTTCTTGTACAAATATTTGTATCTGAGGCACTGAACGTTGAGCAGGAGTGGGAATAGGAACTTCATTTCGTTCAATTGCATCTTGAGCATCCCTAGCTTTCTTGGCTGCAATAGCAGCCCAGGAACTATTATCTAATTTTGGCACATTTTCAGCTATAGTCAATGCAGATTTATTTGTAGTTGGAAGCTCTACTTCTACTTCGTCAGCCCAAAGGGTGTTACTTTCTACGGTTTTAATAGACGAGACATTTTCAACAACTGATGATTTATTTTCATTTTGCCCCAGCGACTGCTCCAATTGTTTTTTGTCATCTTGTTTTTTAGATTGATCTGCCTCTTTTTGAGCCTCTGATGCAACATATGGTTCTTGAGTAATATTAGAGAGGAGAGAGATATTTGTTATTTCTTTATCAGATTCTTTAGAAGGCATTTTGACTGCTTTGATTGCTTCTGGCTTCAATATATCTCCTTCTTCTTGACCAGGTTGAGGCGAGGAAGTTGCAGAAGTGGCTGTAACTTCAGCATAGGATTTATTTGGATCCATAACAATTGTTTCTTTTGAGACAGAAATTTTAATCTCTGGGGTTTTTTCTGTGATTGGCTTATCAGGCATTTCCTTATGTTTTGGACCCGATTTAGCAGTTGGATTCAGTTGCCTAACTAAAGGTTTTTTTTCTATTGTAGAAATAGTATTGTCTGTTTTTGGAACTTCTTCAATATGCTTTCCTAATTCTTTAATTTCAGATTTTTGAGACTGCTTCTTTCCTTTTCCTTTCTTATCTTCGATAAGAGATTTTTCTTTAGGTATATCAGGTGTTAGTTCTACAGTTTTTAGTGTCGATTCAGTAGTTATATTATCTTTGAGTAGATCCTTAGATTCTTTAACATCCAATTCTTGTTTGCTGGAAACTGATAGATTGGTTATAGATATCTCGGAAGGTTGTTCAATTTTAGTGCTTTCATTCATATCCTTTTGTTTTCCTACTTTCTTATGCTTTGATTTCTTCTTTGATAATTTGGAAGATGATTGTTCGCTTGTTTCAGATGCTGCTTGAGTTGCAATAGTTTCTGTATTTTCAGATGTTGTTTCAAATGCTGTTTCAGATGTAACAATTGATGTATTTTCAGGTTCGTTTTTAGGTACATCAGATATTTTACCATTGAGATCTTTGCTTATTTCTTCTTTATAAATTTTCGAAGGCTCTTCAACAGATTTATCTCCTACACTTTTTATGCTATCCAGTTTTTGAACTCCTTTAACTTTAATTGACTCCATAATTTGTTCCGTTGATATTTCTGGAAGAGAATCAATCTTATCAGACTTTTTAGTCGGTTGTTCAAATTTATCTTCTTTTTTATCTTCTGACTTGCTTGCTTTTTCCTTCTTAGATGGTTCTTTTTCAGTTTCATGATCATACTTTTTATCTTTTCCTTTCACCTTTTTGTCCTTTGATGTTATAGATTTTGATTCATCAACTTTATTTTTGACATTGGCTTGCTTCGTTGTTGGTTTTAACACATTGTTTTCAGAATCATCAAAACCATCATCTTCTATAACAATTAAATCATCATTTAAAATATCCAACCATGCATCGTCTGATACCAAATGAACAGACAGTGGTTTTTCTGTATGTAAAGACACTCTCTCCTTAGATAATTCCGTTTCTTTAGAAGACTCATTTTTAATAGATTCAAGATTTGTATTTTGATTTTCATTTGATTGTCCGCCTCTCACAATTGGGGACTCTTCCACTTTAGTTACTTTTTCATGATCAGATTTAGTATGCTGCTCTTTTGTCTTTTCTTCAGATTTTTCCTTCTTTATAGGAATATCTTTTGCCTCAGGCATTTTGATTCCCTTAAAAATGTTCTTTTCAATTTCAGTTTTTGGTTCTACTGTTTGAGTTATTTCCTTCTTAGATGGCTTTTTCCCCTTTCTTGTCTCTTTTACGTTAGATTTTTCGGTTTCTTGAGAAGCCTTTTCCTGCTTAAATTGATCTTTTTCTGAAATAGCATCCTTAACAATTTCCTTAGGAACTTGCTTTACCTTAGTCTTCTCTTTTTCTTCAGATAGTTCTTTCGTTTTGGATATTTCCTTTTCTGTGGATGCTTTCCTAGCGGTAGACGCTTCTTTTTCTTCAGGACCTTTCTCTTCATTTGGTGTTGCTTCCTTTTTAGGGTTCATAACTTTAAGTGCCTCTGTCTCTTTTGACAATTTATCCTTTTCGATTGTTTCCTTTTCTTCTTTTTTAATTACTACTTTCTGATCTTTTTTAAAAGTATCTTCTTGTGCATGAACTTTTTGATTCTCAGGCATTATTTTTTCTTCAAGCACTTTCTTAAGTTTTTCGTTTTCTTCAAGATCTTTAGCTACTTCCTTTTGTTTATATACTACCGTTTTTTTAGGGGCGTCTCCTTTCTCAACTTTTTGTTCTTTAGTGTCAATCACTTTTGTGGGTACTTCCTTTTCTTTAAGAAATTCTTGAACTTTTTTCGTTTTCTGAATTACCGCTTGTTCTTGAAGTTCTTCTTGTTTTACAGGCACCACTTTTTCTTTAGGTGATTGTTTTTCTTTAGATTCTTCCGCAGGTACTTCTTTGGATTCTTTCTTTCTCTTCGGTTCAATTTTTGCTTCAACTATTTCTTTTTTTATAGGTGCATCTTCTCTTTTACAAACTTTCTTTTCTATAAGATTTTGCTGTTCTTCAGCTACCTCCTGTTTATTAGAAACCTTTCCTTCAGTTACCTTAGAAATTTCTTGTTCTTTTAATTGTTTTTGACCTTCAGATACTTCTTTATTTACTCTCTTTTCATTTGATTTTTCTTTTTTGTTCGACATTTCATTTTTCTTATGTGCTTTCGTTTCTTTTGGTTCTGATTTGCTTTGCTCCTCTTTTTCTGACTCGTCTTTCATAATAACACCTAATTTTTCAATTTTTATATCATCCTTTATCATTGAACTCTGTACATTGAGAACTAGTTGCGGTTCTTGGTTTTCAATATCATCAAAGCCATCATCTTCTATCATCAAAGAATCATCATCCAAAACGTCCATCCAAGAGTCATCTGACGTCAAATGAACAGCTTTTTGGTTATCAATTGGCTTATCTAGAATTATTTCTGATATCTTATCCTTGGATGTTTCTGATTCTTTATCTTTTTCCACTAAACAAGTTTCCATGTCATTCTTAATAATAATTGTTTGTTCAGGAGTAACAGAAATATTACTACTCGGCTCAGATAATACTTTTTCCTTTTGTACGACTGTTGCCTGTTGTATCTCAGCTGCATTTATTTCAGCCAAAGAATATTTTGGAATTTCCAGTGCTAATGCTGCAGACTTCATTTCTGCACCCGATTTCGATTTTATTTTACTGGATTCCACCTCTGGTGTCTTCATTTTTGATTCTTGCACAATTCTTTCGATACTCGATGATCTAGGTTCTGAAGAAACTGGTGGATGAGGCTTTTCGATAACTTTTTGTAAGGTATAATATCTATGTAAGACTACTTCAGCTTGAGCATATGCATGATAATCGAACCAATAAGGCTTGATTGATTCTTGAATGTATTTAAGATTTGCCTTAACAGCATTACTTTTCTTCTCTTTGATATCTGTAACCATTGCCTTTTCCTCTTCCTGATTTAAAATTTTCTCAGGTTTTTCTTTCTCCTTTTCTTCCGTTTGATGTTCTTCCTTAGTTTTTGTTTTATCTATTCCTTTAGGTTCAATTATTTCTGTGATAATTGCTTGTGTTGTTGTTTCAATAGATTCTTGAGTTCCATTACTTACCGATGTTACGAAAACAGCTGTACTCTTTGTCTCTCTCTCATTTTCAATCAGTTCCAAACTCTTTTCAGATTTTGGAATACAAGTTGAATGAACTTTCTTTCTATCTTTGACACTACCAAATAAATGTTCCTCATCAATTTCTAAAACAAAATTTGTGGGAGCAGTCACATTGCTAGAACTCAAGTTTGCCTCGCCTATCTTTGCAACCTGATCTACAGTTTCACTCGCTTTACTCTCATTGATAGATTCGCTCGCTACCCTAGCATACGTAGTCACAATACTAGCTTCTACATTTCCCGGACGTAAGCTTATAACTTCTTCTCCCTTAGAGCCCTTTGTTTCTGGTAAAGGTACATTTTCCAAAATTTCAATCGACTTTACAGCTGGAGGTTGCAGTTCCTCTGACCCTGTCGATGTTGTTGTTATGGTTGTAACAGCTTTCTCGATTATCAAAGCTTTCCCAGTCAAAGTTTTCTCGCTTATTTCAGTCAAATTTTCATCAATTAAAGATTTTCCTTTCCTCCTAGACTTTTCCTCCTCCTCAATTTCCTTGACCTTGAAATCATTCGAATCAGACTTGGCAATTTTCTTTTCCATCTTCTCTTCTGAAGGTATGATAGAAACAGTTTCTAATGAAATTTCTTCTCCAGATTTTTCAATTACAGCTTTAGTGGGTGGCTTATTGTCTTCTAAAGGACCTGATGTTTTCTGGACCTGAGCCTCTGATTTTTTTGTATCATTGGTACTTTTTGTACATTTTAAAACATCCACTTCTTTATCTTTTTTTATTTTAGACTCTTCTGCTGATTTTTGTCCCGAAGGTCCTTTCCTTTGTTTAGTTTTAGCAGATTTTTTATCCTTAGAAGATGCTTCAATCTCTGACTTAGTTACTTCAATGGTATTTTCTTTTCTTCCATCTGTTACTACTGTAGACTGTATAGTTTCTTTGGATGAATTATCTTCACTTTTTGTGATAACAACTTCAACTAGAGGTGCTACATATTTTTCATGTTTGATTAAAACCACATCTTCAGTTTTATTAGGAGGATCAACTATGGGATCTTCGACTGTTAATATAGCTTCTTTTTCCGCAACAGTTTCAATAATCCCTTCAATTGGTGGTTTACTAAATTGAATTGTTTGATCTTTTATTTTTGATTCTTCTACTAGTATCACAGTTGTTCCTTTTCCTTTTTCCTTTTCTTTAGACTTTTTTAATTGTCCAGTCTCCTTTACAGTTTTTTCAATATCTTTTTTAAAGACCTTAGTTTTTATTTCTTCTTTTCCTTTTTTAGTCTCCCCTTTTGGCAGAACCGGTTTAACACTTTCATCATTAGACTTCGTTGATCTGTCATCAACATCAATAATTATTTCAGTTTCATGCTTAATTGATTCAAGCGTTTCAATTTTACTATCTTCCGAAGATACTTTCACAGCCATTTTTTCTTCAGAAACCTTTGCTTTTTCATCCTTATTTTTATAATCTGTTTTATTTTCTTGAACAATTGATTTTTCATCACTAGTTATGGATTTATTTGATTTTTTATTAGATTCATGAACCTTCTTGTTCTCCTGTTTAATTGGCTCAGCTAAATCAACTTCACCTTTAGACACCTTTCCACTTTCAGTCTTTCTTTCTGATTTATTTTTCTTTTCTGATTTCTCACCACCTTTTATCTTCTTACTATCTGGTTTTATTGGTTCAACACGATCTAATTTAATTTTACTTTCTTCCTTGACAATCTTTTCTTCAATTGGAAGAGGTTTATCACTTTTTTCTCTAGATCCCACTGATTTATCATCAGTTATATCAATTTTTTCACCTTTATCTCCTTTGATATTAACCTGATCTTTTTTGGATTTCATCTTTTGCTTGTCCATGTTCTCAATTTCCTTCAATGCTTTATCTATTTCGTCTATGTTAGATTTCACAGCTTTCTTCTTTTTCTGTTTACGTTTCTTCTCTGATTCTTTATACTTTGAATCTTCATCAGTCTCTTTATCTTTCTCAATTGTCGCCCCCTTTATTTCTTCTTTAATTACCTTTATTTCTTCCTTTTTTATCTTGTCCTCTTGTTTCACCACTTCTTTTGCTTGTATGTCTTTTTCCTCTTTCTTTTTTTCTATTTTATTTTCTGTCTTTAGTTCTTTTTCTTCCTTTTTACTTTCCCTTTTACTTTCTTCTACTCTTTTTATACTCTCTTGTTTCTTCTTAATTTCTTGTGTTTTTTGATTCTTCTGAACTCCAGACTTTTCAGGTAATTGTTTTGATGTTATATTCTTTTCCACTGCCTTATCTTTAGAAACCTTGTCAACATTTTTAGACTTTTTCTCAAACTCTTGCTTTTGTTTTTCTTCTTGAGGTTTCTTCCTTACATCTCGTTTTTTCATAGTATCCCATCCATTACCTTTAACTTGCTGGGTAGAACTAAAACTTACCGGTTCAGTTGTGTTTTTGGTCAACACGATAGACTCTTGTGGTGTCATTTCTCGTGAGCTTGAACTTTCCTTAGATCTTGTAGTGGTAGGTATGGAAGATGGTGGTGGAGTTTGCCGGGTACTTAATCCCTGAGATAATATTTTTGCGTATGAAATTGATGGTCCTCGATTTTCCATATTGTCAATTACATCCTGCTTTTCTAACACCTGCTCTTCCTGAATAACTATTTCAGTTATATCGGGTTCGAACTCTTCCTTCTTGGGTAGAACTACATTGCCCTGTTCTTCACAAACAGAAGCTTCAGTGATTTGAATAGCTGGTTCAGATTCCTCACTCATGATAATTGAAGATGTCATTTGAGGTTGTATTGAGAGATCAGCAACTGTTTGTGGCAAGAATATAGATTGTTGCATAAATTCACCCATCGGATCCAATTGCTGTTGAGCTATAGAAGCTTGAACTGGCGGATATAATTCCGCAGTTGGCAGGTAATTCCCCTGAGTAACATAATGATCTTCTGAATAACTAGAAGGTCCTTCAAAAGACCCCAAAATCCTGGGATCCAACCCTTGTACTTGCTGATGAGTTGGTGCATAAACATAAGAAGAAACTGGATAAGTCCCCATTTGTGAATTGATGAATCCGACCAATTCAGGTGTTGGATGCATATAGTCATAAATCTCTGTTTGAGAAGCTGTTGGCGCTTCATAAGGCTCTGCCGACCAGTCGGTACTAGCAGTTTTAGTCGACCAATCTTTTGGTTCTTCTTGGCAGTTGATAGCATTTTTTTGACCATCATTTGACTCTCTAATTTGGCAAATATTTTGATAAGGCACTTCTTGATCTACTACTCTTACTTGAGAATCAGGAATGTCATCGTTCGTTGTGGTATCTACTACTTCAATAGTTACGGATCCTTGAATCTCTTGACTAGATTCCACTTGACTAGATTCTTTAAAAATATTAGGGCCTCCACCTAATTGAACCATCTCCTTAGGTTCTGATGAAGCTCTTGATAAATTCCCTTGTAACCTTCCACGTAAAATATCAGCATAAGATGTAGATCCAGGAATCCACATGGGACTTGGTGATCTACCTCTGGAACGTTCCTGGGGTGCGAGGCTACTCATGAGCATCTTTACTTCAGTGGTTTCGGGAGCTGATTCTTCAGTTAAACTGACCTTTATCTGAATTGGAGTTTCGGTTCTGGTTTCATGTTTCCTTGGTTTTGGAGGTGCTTTTCTCGTTGGCGAACGACCTCGACGAGTTTGATCAACTTTCCTAGAAGAATCCTTTTCAGAAGCGACTTTTGGAACTCCGGCAGGGGTCTTTTCTCTTTTATCAGTTAGAGGATCCTCACTTTGAGATTCGTTTGTTGCCATTTGGTAAGCGCTAGTTTTGCTCGCAGTCTTTCGAAGGACCTGCGTGGTCAGGGAAGAAGGAGGAGGTTCTTCGCGTGGGGTCTTGAAGGGACTATTGCATCGCGAGTTTGAACGTGATCTTCCCGCAGCGATGTCTGCATACGACACAAGACCAGGGGCTCTGACAACCGTCTCTGTGGGCGGGACATAGTGCGGATCCACTGCATGAATCTTATCCACCAGTGTTCTCGTGCGTTGTCTCCAACTGTCCATCTGTGTCTGCAAGGCCTGTTCGCAAATCGAACAGCCAAAGAACACAAGGATATGTCAATTGGATTTCGATAATTGGGGCTTAATTTAATTTTATCTCCTAAATGACATAGTAACTGAGCAGATCATGAGTACTTTAGCTTTTCTACTTAAATGATCAAAAAAGTTTAAAGTAAATTGCTTATAATGCTCTTTATTTATTTTCAAGTTATACGCCTTTCTCGATACAGATTTTCAACATTCGTATATGATTTCATTTAGGTAATAACGCGATAAACTTTTCCTATTCATAACACAAGCGCTCGAACACATACATTAATAGTAACAAAAGACGCGATCTTACAGATCAAGATATGTGATCTCACAGAATGGTACAAGTGTAATATATTATTTAGGACTTTAAACGAAACCCGAACCAGATCGACGATCTTCGACGGGTCTCGGTCCACCGATGGAATATTTGGCTATTGACAGCTTAAACTTTCAACCTCTCCACAGTGAAGAGTAGAATCAGTCAAGGGTTTTTCGACTTTCAATCAATTCGGTTGATTGAAAATCGAAGTTACCTAGCGCTACGGATCTAACGGTTCGATATCCGGTGTTCCCCGCTGAATCAAGAGTTTTGAACGTTCCGTGCGGGACTGAATTTTACTCTGTAGAGATTTGATTTTCTCGCGGTAAATCTGTCGTAGTTTGGTAAGTAAAATCAATAATCGAAATAAAATTCGCGAGGTAATAGTAGATCATGTCGAAAGGATGATGCAAAGAGAGATAGAGAGAGAGAGAGAGAGAAGAGGTGAAAGGATACCGCCACAAGATAGAAAAGTAATAGAATTTTGTGAGAGAAAAGAGATCCCATGACGTGTTCCGTAGGCCAAAAGGATGACGTAGGATGACCAGATTGACAAACGCGATAACGAGCATGATGACAATACAGGGTCAGGTCGGTGTGGAAGGAGGGAATGCAGCAAACAGAAGTCATAAATAAAAATGCTAGTCGACAAAACGAGAAATTAAAGAGAAATTATTATTGCAAGTGTAACGCAAAACTTTTCTATGTAGTATCAGCGTCATTGTGAATTTATGGTCTTAGAACATATATCACTCTGTACGAGAAATGTATCCACTAGAGGTCACTTGATTTCTGCAGCATATTTCGAAAATCATTCTGCAACCCTTGTAGGTTGTTTGAATACCATCACCTTTAAAGTTACTTTCAAGCCTGTGGTGATTGTGTACGTGCAAAGCAACCCTGGTGTTTGTGTTGCAAATATTACTTATAAGTGCCTCTGTGAATAACTAGTTTGTGAACGAGGCAAAAATTATAATAATGAAATGATAAATAATATAAAAATGAACAATATCAACATAAACAAGCAAAATCAAGTAATCTCCCTCGAACAGTAATGACACAAATGAAACGTTCTTAAGATCTAAGTGTAAGAGGTAAGAAACAATAAGGCAAACAAAAATGTTAAAATCAAGATACCAACCAACACCCTGTGAGTGATATACCACCATGATTACAGCGAAAAATAATTCCAGCAGGATAATAAAAGGATCATTTTCTGCGAGGAGATGTTAGTACTTGGATTGGGATAAAGACAATTGGATTTCAAATGAGATAGTCATTCAGACTAATTAAGAGTAATTGTGGTTCTCAACTACTTTTGATTTTACACATTTGCTCTCGGCCACTCTTTTCGACTATTCTCACCAGATTATTAATAATAATAAGCAAAATAAATGCCAATTCTTAGCAACAGATTGATGAAAAAAATTATTTTTAATTAAGCGTGTGTATAATTGGTGAATATTTGGATGATCCGTTTTCTCCACTTAAACTATCTCACAAAAAACAACAATAAGCTACTCGTGATCAAATTACCATTATTTATTTTTTACAAATTGTTTTCAGGGTTAAATTAGTCAAAATCCATCGGTTTGTGTGAGTAAGGTCGTGAAGATCGTCAATCTTTGATCGACCTACAGGGAATGACTATCAGTTAGTAATAATTATGATGTTAGGAGGCTAAATTGACGTGGTCGTTCTCCTCGCGAAAAGAAATTACTCAAAATGTTCTGTATCAAGTTCTCTATGCCAATTAAGATCTTGGTGGTGGTCTTGAGTTGGTATCATTTCAATAGTATAGATTAACGCTTGCTGCTTCAGCGCACGGTGCAATAGAGAAAAGTGAAAGAGTATAAAAGGTGAACCTACCTGTTGATCTTCCAGAGCCTTCTCCCTGTCATTGGGTAGATAATTAGGACTCAAGACTGTTCTCAGTTGTTGTTCCACTTGGACGATGTGTTGCCTCAGCTGCTGTATTTCCTGCAAAAGGAAAATAATAGGAAGAGATTAGACTTATTATTAATTCTATTTCATAGAGTATCTGCCCAATAACAATCTTCTTGTTTGGTATCTAATTTCTTTTTCGATAGCGAACTCACCTGTTGATACTGATCAATCTGATGAAGACAAGCTTCCAAAGCGGCTGTCTGATCTTTCACTGTATTAAGAAGAAGATCCAACTCCCCTAGAAGTTCCTCAGCTGCTTCACTGACTCGACTATCACCACCAATTCCAGACCGGAAATGAACTTGGAGCTTCTCTACAGACATTGTGATCTTTGTTTTTTGAATGGCGATATCACTCAACATCTTCTCTCGGATCGCATGTTGATCTCTCAAAGGCTTTTTCTTATTTTGAGGTGATTCTAGACTTTGCTGAGCCTTTTCGATCCAGTTCTTAACATCCTTCATCTTCTTCTCACACTGTTCCCATTCTTCGCTAGTTTCTTGCAGCAGAGCATTCTAAAATAAATTTTAAATTGTAATACCTACTTCTGAACAGGAATCAGAATGAGAACATTTATCAAGCTACCCTTTCTAAAAGTTGTCCCTCAACCTCCGCTTTAGTATCTTCAGCTGCTGTGAGCTTTTCTGGAAGGTCTCCAACATTCGTCACCTGGCTTATATTCTCTAACTCTCTTCCCATTTCACTCAGGTTCTTATTCACCTGTTTACAGCTTTTGACTGCAGTCTGAAATAAAGTGTTTCAATCGATAAAATACTTTACAGGAAAAGCCTCGGATTAAAAATCAATTAAATTGTTTATTTTTATGATGAACCTACCGAATATTCATGAAGTCTTTGTCTAGCTTGACTAAGACTGCTCAGTCTCAGAGGTTCAACCAAGAAGAGCCTTTTCTCGTCAATCCAGGTTTTCACAGCTTCATGTAAGGCAAGGAATCTTTGCCAGGCATCTAGAATATCTCCAATTTGTTGTTTCTTTTCATCTAACCATGATTTGACCTGTCCCAACTGATCAGTCAAGTTTACAATGGTGCTACCAATTAGTTCCTTTTCATTTCCATCTCTGGTGTTTTCAATAATGACCTGACCATTTTTCGTTAATCTTTCAAGCTTGTCAGATATCGGGCCCAATTCGTTTTGTATTTGACGAAGGTGTTCCATCAGTTTAGTTGGTTCTATGGACCTGTTTTGAACTTTTAGCTCTGCCTGACGAATCCAGGATTGAACTTCATCCACGTCGGTTAAGTAATCTGACCTTGTCGTCTTGGCTCGTTTTTGTTCCCTCTGTTTCTCTTCCATTGCTTGGCTTGTGTCTTCGGCTTTTAGTTCCAAGGATGTGAGTTTCTGGGCTAGATCAGTTGGTACCAGCTGCTGGCTAGCTTGATACCGCGCCTTTGTGTTTCCTGAAAATACTTTCGCAGATTCTACGAGAATGTCAACGCGAGCTTTTAGTGCTTCCAAGTCAATCTCTGTTGCCTCCTGATCAGCAGTGAACACGTAGAAGGTCGATGTCTGCTGGTGGAGTTCTTCAAGGTCGACAATTAACCGTTCCACTTCCTCCTCGAATCTTTCGAGGTTTTTGAGGTCGGAGTTTGTTTTTTTAGACTTATCCCGAAGTGAATCGACAAGCCTGGAAGTTCAAGATCGAATATGAAGAAATTTAAGGGTGATTCGATTTTGAAGGGCTTCATAATTCAGAAATTAAAAACAATTTACGTTAATTTAGAGCAAGTTTTACTTTTGGAGCAATTCCAATTGAACATTATTTTAGATGTAATGAACTTACAAAATGTTCAAAAATTCCTAGTAGAATATCTTTAATTCTGTGGAAAATATAATAATTAAGAAATTCAAAATCACTGTGTACTTTTCACATATTATAGATATTCCTCGACAAATAAATTTGGATTTTATTTAAAGTTTGATCTTTTAAAGTCCTCAAAAAATTGTACTTTTGACTTTTTAATATTTTTTACTAAAAGAAATTGGACACAAAGAATTGGCAACCTATCAAATCACTATAAAATTGTTGGTAGTCTATTTTAAAAGTATTATAAACTTTCAATCATTTTTCAAGATTGAATTTGTATTTATGATTGAAAACTTGTTAAAGTTTAATTCAAACCATCTTGAGAATTCATATTTAAAAATTGTCTATTCCTATATTTTTTAAATATGAACTCTTTAAAATTCTACAGGTAAATGGAATAGTTCTAAATTTGAATACATTAAAAATGAACTATTATATAAATATTTTAATACGCTTAATTGATTCTAACAAAATTGAATTATTTATAAATAAAACAAGTAACGTTGATGAATAAATGAATATTTATTTTAAATTACTTCTCAATAGATGTTTTTCTACAAATTAGAAATTTTAATGAATATTTCAATAAAAATGTTTATATTATAATGCAAATTCTAAATATCTCCAATTTTCATTCATTTATTTTTTATTGCATGCAAGATAATATCAATCTTTTAAATTGAATTGTATTGGTAACCTATCTTTGAATAATAAGTCTTTAAGATCACACCAAGCGTGGCAGATTGGTAGTCAATAAGTTAATTATAAAATTTTTATTGATATGGATTTGTTTATGGGGTTTTTAACAGTTGTCTAAAGACCCAAAAACTTCAGTTTGCGAAGATCAGACAAATTTAGAATCGGAAATGCGTGTCGCGTGCTCTGAGCAGCCTATGGTTACTCTGGCTTGAATCCCAGCCGGATTCAAGCCGGTCTCAGAGGCCTTGGCTAAAAGTAGATAAGCAAAGTATGTATGAATGTCCCTTTGGGACATCTCAGTAGATCACGCAATGAAAGTTTTCACTTAAAAGCATTAGTGTAACAAGTCATTGACTAACAAGTAAAAAGTTGAACAAGAGTTAATCTTTATCATTTCCTCAAATTTATTCCTCAACAAATCAAACACTATATTATTCAATTTCTTTCCTTCTACTTCCCATTTTCATTAATTCTATTAATTTAATTGTATTTTGTAAAATTTATAAACTCAGATAAAATTAGTTTGAATATTGACCAATTTCATTTTCATTGTGTCAATGTACAATAACAATATATTTTTCTGAGTCTAAAGCTTCACAATTCTATTATTAATTAATTTTTTTCATGTTTTATCATTATATCACTGATGATTGTTAAAAATATTCTCAAACGGATTCTGATAAATAATTTATTACTGAAAATTTCATAAAGTTTGAAACGTGAGAGATTTATTAAGGAAGTGATCAAATCATTTCTAATGAGAGAATCCGTTGAAACTTGAGGTGTAAATTTTATTTCGAATCTTTTTTGCAATCTGACATCAGCGAGCTTCTTTATGCACTACTTGTAGCTAAAAATAGAAGATCTGAGTCTGTATCTCTCTTTTTCCTTTTTTTTTACTCTTTTCATTCTTCACCCATGAAAGTAGCAGATGTCAATGTCAGATTTCGATTGCACTGGCGGATTTTTTAAAAATAGAATTCACGTCATCGATGCGGTCATACACGTAATTATCGAGGAAGGAAAAAAAACTTGAGATTGTTAGGCACCTCCTACTGTGGGTATGAAATTCCTCAACTAACCATCAGTACTGCCAGGTTAGTGACATTTTTCTATATAACAGACAACTCCACGTGATCTTCATTCCATTAACAAGGAACAAAAATAAAAAGAAACAAGTTATCTTAATTTGAGAATAAACTGATGATTCTCAGTTTCTGCTAATTGTTTTAATTTAATTTTAAACAAATTTACTCTATTTTTTAAACATATGTTGCAATTTAAGAGTGTAATTAATTTGATTTAAAGTGAATCAATTAAAACAGATAACAAATAACTCTTAACAGAAATTTTAATTAAATAATTATAAAAAAAATTGTAAATTCGAAAGCTAAATAATAAAGATTTTAATAGAAAATTAAAAATGAGTATAATTTGAAGTTAAATCTAAGGAATTCAATTCGATGTCAAATTAAAATTTGAGAGTTGAGATAAGAGATAAAAAAGATCAAGAAGGATAATATCACACACCATCATATTTTTTATCTATAAAAGTGATTGATCTAGCGATATAAAGAGTACCTATAGTACGAGCTTGCAAAAACGTGTCGGTGTCCAAAATACTTAGTGTTCCTTTTCCACAACGTAGATCAAGTATTTATTTTTCTTTATTTTATAAATCTTTGGCAAATATTTTAAAACGAGTAAAATTTTGCAAAAATAATAAAATGGCGCGGCACAAATCAAGCCAAACAGCAGCGGCTCGCGATTCGAAACGTATTGAGAGGCAAAGAGTCGCTTTGGTTATTCTTGCAAGGCGTCGCGACGCATGCGGGATACTTTTGGTTCTCCAGTCACAAGAGGCGTCGCGACGCCCGTTACAAACTATCCAAAACAGTTCACTAAGAATAATTTTCGACGTGCAACTCAGTTTATTCGCGATCTGTTGCTCCTTCGGTTCTACTTTTCAAGTCTTTTTTTTCCTTTTTTAGAAAACAATCATTCTTTTTAATAAATTTTACAGAATTATTCATAAATGAATATTTTCTAGTGCAAGAGTTTTAACAATTTTTTTATTGTTGGTCTTTTTTTTCATGTTAAGTCTTTGTCTCATAAACAAATAAGAAAGAAAAGTAAATATAACCATCTGAATTTTGTGAGGATTGTACATTTTTATTAAAATCGAACTTTCAAGATGTTAAACTCTAGAAAATAATCACCAATAAAAGTTAAAACTCTTTAGAATAAAAAATTTTCAATTTTACTGAAAATTTTTTAAAAATGTTTGTTAGTTTTTAGTTATTGATTTTATATTTTGTATAATTATAATAACGTTTTCATTTCGATAAAACTTCATTTTAAAATAATGAAATTTTGAAACAGAAAACATGATCTTTAGAAAATAGAAAACGAGTTATTACGCTAAAAAGATTTAGAAATGGAGCAAGTGGTTATTTTTAACATCTTCACTAAATTTGTACGAATGGTCTGAAAATAATGCGTAAGTTTATAATTATTTACGTGAGTATTACGGAAATAAAAGTATTCATTGCATTTGAGAAAATTATCAACTAATTAAAAAAAAATTGTCAAGAATTTATTCCTATATAATTATATATAATTGTAATACAATATTATGAATATTTATGATGATACTCTAATTTTGATAAAACTGTAGATGATATTGTTATGTCCTGTAATCTACTTTTAAAAATATTGACAATAAACTACATTCTTCTTTATCAGCTGCGCATGAAATATAAATAGGTAATGTATTTTTGCAGTAACCGGATAATTTAAGAATCATTCTTATCGCGACCTATCCAATCAGAAGGTGCTATGCATTTAAAAATAAATTCGCAAAGTGCAATTTAATATTGAGATTAGATTATGAATTCCTTTTCGAAATTAAAATTTTATTTTCTTACAAGGTCTAATTATTTTCCTTAATAATGGAAATTATATTTTATTTATTCCCATTAATTGATGCATAACAAAAAACAAAATATAAGTATAAGATAAGATAAGATAAGGTATTTTTTATAAATTACAAATTTATTAGAACACTTTTTAAAATCCCCTAAATTAATTGCTTATTCATAATTCGCTGAAGAATGAGTTTTGGTTTATATCAAATTATTCATAAAGACTTAAAAAATCATTAGTTTATTTCTTATAGAAACTCTCATACTAGTAATTTTTATAATAAGAAACTTCTTCTCACAATATTAATATTTTAATAATTTTCTATTTTATTTCTCAAGTTAAGAAAAATCATCAAGGTATATATTTTTTCTTTCTTATGATTTATCTATTAAAAATATTACCATAACTTTAATAAATAAAATTTAAAAAATTACCTTTTATAACCATTATATCCATGAAGTCATTAGCTCATATCTCGAAGTCAATAGATAAAGTCATAAAATTGAATATTCTAAGTTGCAATTAATTAAAAACTAAAATATTCTTTGTAAAAAGAAATTGTAATATATTTCTGTGAATTGAATTAATTTTTTAAAATTAACTTATTATTCACCAATACAAAAGAAAACTTGTTTCGTGAACAAACATAAAACTGTCTGGCTTAAAACGAGGGAACTGTTACTAGAATTGTTTTATTGATCGAATTATCACTTCACTTAATATGTTCGTTCGTTACCGTGGTCAGTAATTCGACGCGCAATGTTTGATCGACACCAGAGAACTAATATAACCGACATAGTGCCGGTCTGAAAGAAATCGGTTCAACGATAATAATGAATGCCATGGCCATCGGCCTTCATTAAGGAGTTCGACCTTTTACTATTCCTCTCAATTTTTTCCAACATCCCCACTAAACATTTGTCTGTTTACATTAATCACCTCATCCGACAAATTCGATTATGACGTAATGTAAAGAGTGATGCAAACTCCAATCTAAGCCTACCCGTTGAAATTTAAGTTACATTGAATACTTAAAAGTCGCAGATATTTAATTCGTATCTCTCTCCACGTGAGGACGTCATCATTGCTTTAAAATGTTAAAGACCGAAGATAAATATTCTCTTTAGATTAATTCCGAAAATGAACGTCATCGATAGAAAAAGAAAATGGTCGATGGACTTTATGAATTTAAAGAATGTCTTTTGACTTTGATTTACTCTCATTCTACAATGTTCTCTATAAGTTTTTGCTTTCATTTAGTTTGTATATTTATATTAGGATTCGAAATTCTAAAAATAGAATTTACTAACTAATAATATATTTTTTAAATGAATTATTATTCATATTATTATTATTATTATTATTATTATTATTCATTTCTGTACTTTTTATGGGTAGAGTTGAAATAAATATTGGATTCAAAAATAGGGATAATAATAATAACTAATGTTACTATACCTGTTCATGAAATACAAAATAAAATTTTTGTTTCGATTTAGAAAAAAGCTCAAAGCCAACTGCACATGCACATGCACATTCGTTTCCAGGCCGTATAATTGCAACTTTATGACAAAACAAAATTTAAAAATATTTATTTTTCAAAATTGAATATTTCAAATGTTCAAAATATTTTTATATTATTTTTATTTATTTCAATATTTTGATTTCTTTAACTTGATTAATTATTATTTTTATCAGATAAAATCGAAGCCTTTATACAACCTATTTTTCAAAACTATAACATTATGTTTATATACTTACGTTTCGGCAGTTTTTTCTAATTTTTCTATTCTTTCATCAAGGGCTCGAGCTGCTGCCTCAGTAAACGCAGATAAATAAGCAAGGACTGGTCCTGCTAACGCTTTTATTTCCTCCACATCAGGTTTTGATTTTTCAGCATCTGACGTTAGCTCCTATTTAAATAATAACATAACAATTTATAAATATTTGCAAATATTAAAGCTAATTATTAAGCAAATTAACCGAAATGAATTCCCATAAATTGAAAAAATATTGTTTAATAAGTAATGTATCCGATACATAAAGGTCAAAATGGAGCTAAAAATATATATTTAGCAAATCGTAGTTGAAAAAAAGATAGGAAAGGCTTACATCCAAAACTTTGATAGTATCCAAAATATGTTGCTTGGACCTAACAACAGTATCAACAAGTTTGCTCCGTTCTTCAATTCCATTCATTCCAGCTTCTACTTTACTCCAGCGAGCTTCCAACTCTTCCCAATGTTTTGAAAGTGCTTCCAAAGCACCACGTCTTCCTTCCAAACCGGAAATGAGTTCACTCCACTCACAACTGGTTTCTGACAACTGAGCTTCGATAGTCATTTGATTCGTCGCATCCGCTTGTTGAAAGATTTCTTTGCCTCTCTCGTTCAGAAGATCCAACTCGAATTGTTGATTCTAAAAAGGAAACGAAACTTCAAATCCTGCTAATAAGCCATATTTCAAAGAATTGAATTAGAACTAAAACTTATCAAGTCATATGACTTTTCTTTATCGATGACTTCATCATTCTAAGAATCATATTCTGTATTTACATAGAAATACAATTCGAAAATGTATCTGTATTGATATAATTAATGTGGTACTAAGTGGTTCAAAGGTGCTATTATATAACTAACTTGTAAAATAGTTTCAATTTAAAAACTATCTAAATAACCGACTAGTCTAAAGTTTTTGGTTTTACTTTCTTCTTGAAGATACATACTTGTACATCATTGAGTGCATGATTGATCTTCTGAATATTGAACTGCAGACCAGCCAGGGTCGTAACAGGTTCATCAGTGAATTTAGTTCTTGCAATCACAGCCTTGACACGTTCCAAAGTTTGAGTATAATCTCTCCAAGTTTCTGCTCCTTGTTCAAGTCGAGCTTTTTGAGACTTAGCAGTGTTCAAAGTGTTCTTCAACAACTGAGTGTGTTGTTGCTGTTCAGCACTTAATTCCTCTTGCTCAGAAGTATTCAAAGAAGGCCAAATTTTATCAGCAGCTTGCTGAATCTTCTGGGAGACCAGCTCCCTCATAGAAGCTTCACTGCTAAAGAAAATCTGCAAAGATAATTACAATTTCAAATTCTAATAATCTATTGAATTCCATCTTAAAATGAAATAAAACTTTATAACGAAAAATCTTAAAATTAAACTCTACCTTGTGCTCTTCCAGGTCACTTAAAATGTTTTCAAAGTCTAGTCCCTCCTTATCACTTTGAAGCCTGATTTCAGCTTCCTTCACCCAGTTATGAAGTTTCTCAGCTAAGGAAGCATAATCAAGTCTCATTTGCAAGTTACTTTCCAAATATTTGCCTCGTTCTTCCATCTCTCTAGGTAGTGAACTTAGCAGAGAAACAGCTTCACTTAGCATTTCTTTCAAGGAACCTGGCATACCATCTTCATGTCTCACAGACTCTTTCAAAGTCCTGATTCTATCCAAGTAATCATTCACCTCATCACAAAGTTCTTGATGTTTCTTCAGCTCGGCTTCAACGTTTTGAGAATCTCTTTCCAAAAGAGGACGAGTTTTTACTTCCTTTTCTTTCCCTTCTAGCCAGTCTAGGATGTTAGCCAACTCATTAGCAAGACGTTTATGCTCTGCAGCGGCAAGTTCGTGTTGTTCTCTTTGGGATTCTACTGCACGTCTGAGAGACTGAAGTTGTTGCTTCAAAGATTGTAACTGGTCAGTGATATTATTTTTATCAGCAGAAGTACCTTCGGCAGCGATCTGTTGTCCTTTATCAGTTGCGCTTGCAAGAGTGGCTTCGCATTCTTGAATCTTGAGGATCACGTCATCATACCTCTTGATCTTTTCTTCAGTTGTCTGTCCCCCTTTCTCTATGTCTCTAACTATTTCAGTGTATTTGGTAATAAAAGTCATAATTTCGTTGATCAAGGCAATAAATTGCTGTCTCAATAGAAGAAGCTGTCTTAGTTTTGCAATCTGAGTTTCCAAGGAACTTATCAGATCATTCTGCTGGGTTAAAACTCCATGAAGGTTTCCAGTGTTCACATTCTGAAGATCCGAAAGTTTTGCTTTATTGTGCTTGAGGTCTCCAAGGATTTTTTCATAGGCAGCTAGCATGCCCTCTACATCTTCAACTCTGGATCCAATTGGTTTGTTCAGTTCTTGGAGTTCTCTCTGAATATCAGTCATGAACTGCACAGCTTCTGCAACGCGAGCTGCTGCTTCTTCAGCCTCGTCAATGTTCTTTTGCAAAGCTGCTGTTCTTTCGTTGATTACGTTAGCTACCCTTCCATGAGCTTCTTTCATGTTCTTCAGTTGTTCATTCAGTTCCAATTTGTCCACGTCACTTACTGTTGGCAGGATCGATTTACCTTGCTGAGTTATTTTTTCTATGTCATCTGCATACTCTTTAGCTTCTTTCTTCAAACGATCATACTGAAAATAAAATGAATTCAAAGTTTTATATCTAACTACGTCTCACTTAATCTAAATTCAAACAAATTTTACCTTCGACAGTTGCTCTCGAAGAACATCAATACTTGAGGACCTTATTTCAGAAGATGTAGCAACTTCAGCTTCCTTAATCCATCTCTCACACCTATCAATTTCACTTTCAAAAGCCTTGCGACCTTGAAGAAGGTCTGTCAGAGCAGCCTGTTTTTCTCTAGCTTCTTTCTGCAATTGTTCATATTCATCGCTTAACTCATTCAGCAAACCTTGAAGACGAACACGATCTTCTTCGTTACATTCTTTCAAAAGATTGTTGCCTTGCTTGAGAATATCATTTAAGTCTCTTTCCTTGAAAGCTCTGATATCTAATTCCAAGCCATTATGTTGAGCTATATCTTGTTCAACCTTGCCAGCCTTCAGAGGCAAATAACTGCTAAGTTTTTTCAAGTCATTGCTCTTTGACTTTATCCAGGAACGAGCTTTTTCAAGGTCGCTCTCTAGTTTTCTGCGAGCTTCAGTAGCTGCAGTTGCTGCTGAAATTTCCTCTCTTAAAATTGAACAAAGCTCTACTTGTTCTCCACGCAAGGCTCGAGTGTCAGCTTCCAACTGTTGTTGTTCACTGGATTCTAATTCATTTTGCATGTTTCCCACTCGTTTATCTAACGCGTTGATTATTATCTGCTTCCCTTCTGCTTCTTTCAATGTTGCCTTAAAGAAGTTTACAATAAATTTAGAAATCAGAAAAAAGGAGAATAAGTATATAAAAAATTCATTAAAAATTACCTTCAGTGCTAGAAGTTTTTCTTCAGCTAGTTTGCTCTCGAAACCAAGAGGTTCCGAAAGTTTAGCAAATTGTTTCTTCTGATTGATCCAGTCTCTGTTATCTTCAATCTCCTTTCTAGTAGCTTCAATACCTTGAGCTGTCATGTCCAGGACTTGAGCCTTCCTTTGCAACTTTTTACCAATATCAGCATGCCTACGTTCGACTGATTTAATCTGCTCTTCTATCTGCTGAGAATCGAGGTTGCTAACAGAATCCATCACTTGATCTCCCAATTTCTTCACATTATCCAATCTCTCAGGTCCCTCGCTCTCGAATTCAGCAGTGATTTCTTGGACAGAGGAAATCTTCCCACCAATTGTGAGACCAGATCCTTTTTCAATGATGTCTACTTTGTTGGAAAGAGCATCAAACCAGGTGTGGATATCTTGAACTTGAGTTCTGTACCTTTGAATCAAATCTTGAGAAGCTTGCTTACTAGCTATAGCTTCAGTCAATTCAGCTTCTAATTTATTTAAACTTTCTTCAATGTCATCATCTTGATCAGGGATGAGTGATAGCTCAGTCAAGGCTCGTGATCTACGTTCTCCAACGTTAGAAAGCAAATCGTTCATAGCCTGAAGTTCAGTTTGAGCAGCTTCAGCTCTAAGCTTTGCTGGTCTTGATTTCCATTCTGCACAGATTGCTCGTTGCTGATTTATCCAGGTTCGAAGTGTGTTTTTCTGACGAGTTTGCTCTTCCATTTCGCTCACTGCCTTTGTCACGTTTGACAGATGTGTTTGCATCTGCAAAGTCAAAAGAAAATGGTCTTTTGTAAATAAAATGTTATTTTATATTTAAAAGCTGATGAACATAGAATAACAATGCAAACCTCACAACACAAGTGGTTAAGTTTCGCTAAGAAGCCACTGCGCTCAATATTTTCTATCAGTGCTTTCAGCCTGTGAGCCGAATCTTCATTATCCTTCTGCGCAAAGGTGAGCCAAATAATAGTAAACAAAATTAAAGAAGCGTGCAAAAAACTAGGGGTTATAAAAAAGGTGCATAAATTTGAACAATTTCATGCTGAAATTATGAATTTTGTAGAGCTCAAGGACTTTTAAAAATAATTTTGTATTATTAGACACTGAAATTCAAACATAATTGGAAAATATTGTTCAGTCTTTTGGATATTGTGAATAAATATTTTACTTGTCATTTTGACCTATTACCTAACCATTTCAAGTTGAAGTCAAATTTGATCTATTGCACATTCAACTTCCAAAATAACAAAAGCTGAAGACAAAAATAAGTGAAATAGCAATTTAAAATTCGATTAGAATTTTTAAAATTTTGCAACTACTTCCAAGCGTTATATATAAAATTAGTACAGCTCTAAGAAATCGATCACACTCAAATGCAAAATTATAAAATACCTGATCGATGAGATCTTCAAGGCGACTTCGAACCTCGATTTCTTTCGCTGGAATTTGCACTGGAGGAGCGTCTAGAGGACTTCCAGGTCTGGAAAGACAAGCAGCTGCAGCTTCACAAGCTTCCACAGCAACTGCAAGTCGACCTTTTTCAGATTGAAGTTTATTATGAAGAACTCTGGCTTTTTCCAGACTTTCCTCAGCTGATTCCAAAGTATCAAGAGGAGCTTGAAGCTCCTCAGCAACTTCTGGTTCATAGGCGTCCAAGTTCTGCATGATACTTTCCAAGGTATTCTCGTACTCTTGGAACTTTGCGAAAGATTCAGCTAATCTATTCTTAATTTGCAAAGCAGTATTTAGAAGAGAATTATAACTCTCACGAACATTTTGCAGTTGAGTATCTATAATGGGCCTGATAGAAGGATTAACAAGTTCGTACCGTTCAATTTGTCCATGACCTTTGGCTTTGAGATCATCTAATACTAATTGGTATTTTTGAATTTCTTCCAGTAAATTTTCATGTTGCTTCATTTGCTCAACGGTTTGTTCTTTATTAGTAATATACAATGAATTGTGGGACATAAGTTGGAAAGATATTTGCAAGAGCCACTTTTCAGTCTCTTGTAAAGCTGAATGGTAAGCATTATAGTCTTGTACTTCTTCCTCTACCGATTTCTTTTGTTCCTCTACTTGTTGTCCAAGTGCTTCCCAACGAGACTCAAGAAGTTTTGTTTGCTTCTGTGTTGTGTCGTCCTTGGCCCATTTGGAGAGTTCAGCAGCTTCAGTAAGCAGATGATCAAGATCTGAACCTTTGTTCTTAACTTCTTCAGCAAGATGTTTACATCTCTCAAGCAAAGTCTTCATTTCTCCGAATTCACCCTTGGTATCTGGCAGAACCTTTAATGTATCCTCAGTTTCTGAAAGCCAATGCTCGAATCGACTATGAGCGTCTGAGTAATCCTCCCAACGACTGAAAACAGATTTTATTTGAGCCTGAACTGTGTTGAGATCAATGCTCAGTTGCTCCCAGCTTAATCGCAAAATTGCCATGTCGTTCCTTAACTGGTCTTGTTGCTCAGGCAATGCAGTGTTGATTGCTTTAGCAAAAGCACTTTGCAAGGTCGATAGCAAGTGTTGACCTTCTGTAATTCGCGTAGACACCAACTGTAAGCAAAATATAATATTTTAATATTGATTTCCCTTACTATGAAATTCAGAAATAGTATATAAATCAGTTAACATTCTCTAACTTACTTTGATAGTTTCCAGTTTATCCTTGGCCCAAGAAATATCTCCAACTCCAATGCAATCTTGAACTGATCCATGTGCGGTTTGAAGCCATTCTTCCAATTCCTTTTTGGCCTTCAAGAACTCGGTATGATCTGAAAGATTCTTCTCAACTTTAGAAACTAACCCTTGAGCATCTGTAAGTAGGCACGTGTAGGCAGATTGAAGCTGAACAGTGTTGTCTCTGGCCCAGCTGCAAGCACTTAACTCCATCAAACTTTCACATTTATCGTTCAAGTCTTCAAGCACAGGTTTCTGATGCATGGCTTCCTCCACAAGTCTCTTGCATCTAGCCAAATCCTCTGGAGTCTTGTTTTCTTTTACTTGTTCTTCACTGATCTTCTTCTGGAATTGGTCGATCCATTGTTTCATGCCATCTAAAGCACTTGTGAACTGAGACCAGGTTTCGATACAGTTTGATAGAGTGTTCTGAGACTCATGACATTGGGACTGCAAGCTATTCCAGTCTGCTTGGAGTTGACTCATGTCTTGATTGATAGATTCCTGACCATCAGGTCCTGTTGTCAAGATAACTGATTGACTAAGCTCAATTACTTTTGAAATCAGGGATTGTCCTTTGGGTAGAGATTGAATGATCTGGCTGACTTTCTTTTCTCGTCCAACAACCTTTTCTCTTTCACCGTGAGTTATGCTATGTTGTTGTAATTCTACTTTCGTTGTTCGGACCCAGTCTGCTGCGTCGTTGTAGGCTTGTTGGAAATTTTCATGTTCCTTCATTTGAATTTCAAGATTTTTAATTTTCTGAGCCACAAGCTTTTGCAGTTCTTCATACTTGGCAAGGGTGGCATCATAAGGTGCTCTAGGGATACTTGTATCTTCTGTTAATCTTGATTTCAGTCGATCAATACTTTCACTATGACCTTGAACATCCCTCTGAACGGTTTTGTATTTCTCAAGTAAAGCTCTCTTTTCACTGAGATCGTTTCTGTAAACTTCTTCGAGCTGTACTTTGCTTTCAACTTCTTCAATCCAGTCTGTTATCAAACGATGCATTTTATTCAGTTCTTCTAGGATACTTCCTCTGGCTGCAAGCTTTTGTCTGACTTCTTCAACATCGGACAGCAATTTTTCAAAATCTGCTTTTAGATTTTCAGTGTTTTCTTGAATTTTGGCAGCTCCATTTTGTTCTGTGTTCATTATGACCTTTTCCTTTAACTCAAGAGCATACCGCAACTTATTCTGACCTTGCTCGAGAGTTTGACGAATGGCTTTGCAAGTTTGCAACTTATTGTTGACCTCTGTAAGAGTACTTGGTATATCTTTACATTCAGCAAGTTTATCACGAGTTCTTTCTATCCAATCTTGACATTCTTGATATAAAGTGTTATGTTGTTGATGTTCCTACAGGGCAAATAGAAAACAATGAAAAAAAGTTACCATCATATTTTTTTTAAAATTAGTTTGATTGTTTTCAAGCTTACCTGATAATGCAATTCCAACCGTCGCATAATTTCTTTAGCGAGAGACAAAATAGCGTTATATTTCGTTGTCAGCTGGGTGATAGCGTTGGATATTCTTGTGTCAGCACAAGTCTCTAAAAGAACTTGAGCTCTCATATTTAGCCGATCCAGTTCCTTCTGCCAATCAAAGAGAGTCTGCAGATGAACCTGGAACTGCTCGAGTACATTTTTCTTTTCTTCAAGACTATCTTGAAGTTTATAAAATGACTGGACTAGTTGTTCGGTTTGTGTCAGCCAATCTGCAGCTTCGGAATATTGATCTTCATACTCTGTCCATTTCACTATTCCTATTTCCAGCAAACTCTTGGTGTTGTTCAAGGAGTCTCTGGATCAGAAAACAATCATAGCTTAATTACTAACTATTTTGGCAAGTATTATCGTAAAATATCAACCAATTAATAAATTATCAACTTACATATAATTATCATATTCTTCTTGAAGAAGAGCAACTTCTTCCTCGATGATCTCTTTGTCATCAGCATCAGCTATCTGGCAAGCAAGATTTCCTTGTTCAAGGGCCTTCTCTAATTTTTTCTGTCCCTCGGGTAGTTCACTTTGAAGAACCTTAAGCTGGGTGATTTTACTTGCCAGAGATTCTTTGTCACCAGTTGGTTCAGAACATTTTCCAAGGCGTTCCTTAGCTACTCGAATCCACTGAATAAATTCATTCCCACTATCAATAAATGCTTGATGCTGTTCCACAGTTTCCTTCTGCTTAGCATAAAGTTCTTGAGCTTGTTTGGTAAGAGTTTCGTACTTTATTGAAATTTCAGTAGCTGGTGTAGCTTGCTGAAGATCTTCAGCCTTGGTAGTAACAGACTGAATCATTGGTTCGAACGCTACAATATCTTGAACAATGCTATTTGTCTGGCGGAGATTTGCTTTTCTTTCTCCAATTGCTAGTGAACTAAGACCAGCTAAACCTTTCCTAGCCTTTGATACCTTCTGCTCACAAACTTGTTGTAATTTTGCCTCGCGGTCGTTTATCCATTGCTGAAGTTGCGAATAAGAAGAACTGTAATCAGCCCATTGGAGAAGGCTAGTTTCCAGATGAACCTTCGTCGTGGAAATCTTCTTCACTAGTCGCTCCCAGTCGTTTTGAATTTCTTTGAGCTGAGCAGCTATTTCTTCACGTCCATCAGATCTTGTATTTCTCATTACCTTAAAAAATGAATTATGACATCAACATTATTTTGATCTGTGAAAATAACGAAAATATTAATTTAATATTTTGTTTTTAACAGTTTTTACCTTTTCGCCACAGTTAACCGTCAGATGAACGAGATTTTGACCTTCTTCCCTTTTTCTTAGGAGTTCCTGAATCTTGTCTAATCTACTTTGGAATTCTTCTCGACTGCTGGTAGAAGCAGCTTCCGTTCCTTGTCGAATAATTTGTTTCGCATTTTCTATCCAATCACGAGCTTTGCCAAGATTTGTTTCGTATTCTTTATGCTGAGCTAAGTTGGTTTCAACCTTGTTGAGCACGTCCTTTGCAAGGTTAACTTGAACCTGATAACGTGAATTTAAATGACGAAGTTGGTTATTGATATAAGTGTCCAACTGCGTCGTGAGAAGAGCAGAAGCAATCTTGTTAAACTTGTCAATTTGATCTTGACCCTTTATAAGGTCATTTAGTATATCCTTTACTTCCTGAACCTGTTTCTCCTTTTCTTGAACATTAGGTAAAAGTGCATTTTTCTGAGCCTTTATAAGGATATCAATCTGCTGGAGCCAATCACTAATTCGCTCAAACTCGTCCTTGAAATCGCGCCACTGACTGACTGTTGCTTCGAGCTGATCTTTTTGTTGCTTGATATCTGCAAAAAAAGTATAATGATTATAGTCGAATAAATAGTCTAAATAAGAGTTGAAAAATTAGCCTTGCAAAAATACTCATACCTTTGAACAAACTTTCGAAGCTTTCGGCCAAAGCACGAATTTCATTTCTTATTACTTCCTGACCTTGAGGACTAGTACTTGCACACACAACATCCCCAGTGTGCTGGAGATGCTCTACCAACAGTTCACCCTGAGCTTTCTTATTCAGTAAACCTTCAAGAGGAGCTACCGAATTTTCAATAGCCAACTTGTCACTAAGAGAACGTTGTCTCATGGAAGGTATCTTTTCTCGAGCTCGACTGAGCCAACCGATCAGATCATCATGAGCTTCTTTATAGACACGATGGTTCCTGTACTGACCTTCTCGTTCAGCTAACAATGATTTGATTCTTTCAAATAAAGCGTCAAACTTGTTAAGAATCTCCTGAGCCTTGGATGCAGCTAGGCTTTGCTGTCCACTAGCAATCATTTCAGCAACCTTGCATTTCAAGCTGTCGACTTCAATGTTCTCACAGCGAACCTTCTCTTCAAGAGCTTTCAATCGTTCTAACTGAGAACGCTTTTCAGTCATCGTTGTTTGGAATTGTGAAATCTCATCAACAGACGCTTGCATATATTCAACCGTTTTGTTGATCGACTGGATTTGCTCCAATAAGCCAGCCCATTTATTAATTGAGTCGTCCAAGTTAGTTTTAGTCTCTATCATCTTTAAGGCTAGAGAGCTCCATTGCTCTTGAAGTTTTGCCAATGCATCGTTGATTGCTTGATGACCTGCTGGTGCTGTATTAGCTAGAACAACTTGGGCCAGTTCTACAATGCACTGGACCTTCGCAAAACCATCGTCTTTGTAGAGCAGCATATCTTGAATCATTTCTAATTTCTTCTCCAAATCCTTCTGCGTAGATGTACTCAAATCCGCGCAGTAAGCCAACTTATTCCTGATATCTTCAAGCCATGATGAGCACTCAGAAAGCTTGCTAGCAAATTCTTGATGACTAGTGACATACTGCTGCCAACGATTGTTCAGTTCTTTAACTTTGCAAGAGATTTGTTGATACTTAACACCCAATTCAGATATCTGTGAAGTACGAGAAGTCAAGTTCTTATGTAATAATTGAGCTCGTTCAGAAACGGCATCAATTTCTAGTTCCTTGGCTCGAACTTCACCCTGCAAGACTCTCAGTTTTTCCAGCTGATCCTTCTTTTCTTCCAGAGTTGATTTCAAATCAACTGCATGTAGTTTTGTATCAGTCTCTCGAATCCAGGCCAGGCATCTTTCTTTCGAGGATTCAAACTCGTTCCATTGTTGTAACTTTGCTTCTAGAGCCTCCATTGTGGACTTAACAGCTGAGACAAGACTTTCCCATTCTTGTTGTGATGAATCGATCTGCGATTTGATGTTTATCTGGCCACTTTCTAATGTACCTGGGATGACCTTTTCACCAAGGGTGCGAATTTGGCGAATCCTGGGTTCTTCTTCAGGCAGAGTTTGCAGTAAATTCCGCAGACGATCAAGATTTGTATGAAGTGATACTCTTTCAATTTCTGCATCTCCCCAAAGATTAACAGTATTGTGGGTTGCATCCAACCACTCGTGAGTATCTAAAACTGCTTTACTGTATTGCTGATGGTCACTGACGATCGCTTCGTATCTATAAGAAAAAATATATTTAAAAAACATTGAAAAATATTAAAGTCAAGAAGATGTTACTTACTTTTCCACAAATCCACTAGCCCGTTTCAGAACGACAGCGTGTCTTTCTCCCAACTCCTTCAGGACACTATCGATCTTCTCTGTTCTGTCCGGTAGATTATCAGCCTTATCTCGAAGGTTAAGAAGATCCTGTTGATGAATCTGGGCATCATGTAAAAACGTTCGATAAATTTGTAACTGAGCTCGCTTTTCATCCAGAGTATTCTTCAGTTCTATTTCGGGTTTCAAATGAGCTTCCGCGACCTTGAGCCATTTTTCGAAAGCCTCACTGCATTCATCAAATCCAGACCAGCAGAAGATCTTAGCTTTGATTTCTCTTTCAGTCGAGGTCACACCATCGTAGAGAGACTCACAAGCCTGCTGAAGATCCAGCAGTTGTTGACGAATGATTTCTCTTCCTTCAGAGCCTGTGGTGGGATAGAGACGTTCGCCGGCTTCTACCGTAGTGTTAACTAGTAATGTAATGGAAGCCTGTCTTGAGAGTAAGTCGTTCAAAGTATCAATGTGTGAGACCAATTCCTCACGTGTTCCGGATATGTTGTCTCGAGTGGCTTGGAAGCGCTGCTGCGCAGACGTTAGACGTTCCGAACATTCCTTATAACGCTCTAAATAGGCTGCGTGATCTGAGGTGGCTTGCTCGCATTTTTTTACTAATTCCTATGGAAAAAAATTAACAAAAAAAGATTAGTGATCAGTAGACAGATCAGCAAGAAAATTTAAAAAGAATTCAAAGATTAGGAATCAAAATTATAATTATAACTGGAATTACCTTTGCAGTTGTCTGGATAGACTGGAATCTTGAAGTGACCTGCTGGACACTAGCAGAAAATCTTGTCTCTCCACTGATTTGTATTAAATTTGATGAATCATCACTCATCTTGTCAAATTCGGCTTCATTTTGCCGCAGGTTGAGTAGTAATGACTGAAAAAATTCGTAAGCATATAAAATGCCTCATTAAAACATTAAATCATATAATTGCAAATGAAATCAAAAGTAGAAATCAGAGATAGAGATAATAGCTCCGAATGAAAGAAAATATTGCTTGAAGAAATTAACCAAGATTGCTTGAAGTTTCTAACTGAAATGAAAACACAATATAGTTTCTCTAAATGCTGAAGAATGAAGCAACGTGCTTGATGAGAAGCCCTAATGCCTCGGCATGATTCTTTACCAGTGCAGAAAACCATCTTTTATCTGAATAAGTTTGATTAATTAATAGAATAAAGAATCTCATTTTTCAAATAAGAGAAGGTTAACATCCTGAAAGCTGTGAGAGATCCCTTTAAATATTTGTCATTCCAGCGAATGAAGAAGCTTAAAGTAAAGAAAAAGCTGTAATTGAAATAAAATATTGAAACCAAATGCTGAAAGGCAAATGAAAATAAAGTTTCCAGGCCCAGGTCCCAAGCATCAAGCTTTAGGATTTGTTTCAGAGATCTTACTTGATCGAGGTGGTCACCAAGAGCCACCAATTCCATCGCATCGGTGTTCCGAACTTCCATAATTTTTAGCAGATCCTAAAGAATTTCATCATCAAAATTGATATAGTTGATTATCAAATCAAACCCCTTTATTCAAAGACAATTCAGACAATTGAACTCTCAGTAAACGGAACTTATAAGCATACCTGATACTTTTCCAGTTGTTCTTGCTTCTCTTCGATGGTATTCTTCAAGGAATAATTCTTAAGTGAACTTTCAGCTTCTGATAACCAAAGCAACAAACGCTCCAATGAACTTTCATATTCACTCCACTGTTGTATTCTCTCCTCAATACAACGAACAGCATCGCTGACTGCATTTGCAAATTTCTTGGTTTCAAACCTTAGATTAGTCAAGTCTCTCTCCATGGATTCTTGAGACCTAGGAGACAACATGCGAGAATTTTCAGTCACATGTTTCTCCAAAACGTTCAACTTTATTTCTCCTTCACTAAGATTATCCTGAATTTCGATAACCTTCAATAGCCTAGCATGGAGAGCAGATTTGTTTCCCGTATAGTCACTGTAATTAGCAAGAGTTTCCCATTGTTGCTTCAAATAAGCTTGATAAGCCTTTTGCAAATCATAGAACTGCTGGAGAACATCAAGAATTGCTTCCAAGTTTGCTATTCCTTTTTGAGAGGTCTCTACCAACTTCTCATATCTCTGAGTAACTAATCCCACTTTCTGGATGTCTATCGGTGCTTGTGACACTTGAACAAGGGCGTTCGCTTTTTCCGAAACACCTTCAATGATTCTTTTATGGGAAAGTATTTCTTGATGCACTGCCTTGAAGTAAAGTTATGATTAATTACAATTTGATTTAGAAGATATTGTTCGGTATAAAATATTGTTAAAAATCTAGTACTTGGAAACTTACTTTACTCTTCAATAGTTTAGATCTAATCTCCTGTAAGGATGTCCAACTGGTTCCAGAATCTTGTTTCATCGACCTCTCCATTCCATCCAACCAAGAGAGAATTTGTTGCAAGGTTTCTTGGTAGCTTAACCACTGCAGACTCTGAGCATCTTGCTTTTTTTGTTGCTCAAGAATCCCATCAGCCAAACTATCCCATCTCTCTCTAGTTTTTCTCAATTCTTGTCGAATTTGCTCTCGACCTTGAGCAGAAGTATCTGGCAGAATTCTTTCACCAGCTGCAGTCAATCCTGACAAACGGTGTTCTGCTTGTTCACGTTCTGTGAGAAGTACTTGTAACCTTGAACCTTTAGCTTCCAGATTTCCTCCGATTTCTTCCTTCTTCAAAGCATCAAGGTTTTGCTCGAGTGGTGTCAACCACGCATCTATGGCCTTCAATTTTTCTTCGTATTCTTTATGGTCGTCTACGATGCTCTGGCTGCGAGTGATAACTTCTTTACTTAGGGCATGCAACTGTTGGTATCTGGAATTAAGTAAACACTTTTTATTAGAATCTATCAAAATTGAATAGTTTTCTTACGAACATATTTATTGTATTCAATGATATACACACCTATTGCTTATTTGAGATATGAGAGGTTTGATTCTTTCCACTCCACTTGAATTCAGAAGACCATGAGATTTATCGACAAACTGATCTATTTCCTTCTCTTGTTTTATTATAATTTCACGTTTTTCCTTAAATGAACGAAGGCGTTCTTCCTTATCCTTCAAAGTGGGTTGCAACTGTTGGTCCCTGAATGCTGCTTCTATCGACCTGAACCAACTTGTATGGGCTTCCAACTGGTCTTCAAAGTCCTGCCATTTCTTCAAAGCTGCGTTCTGCTGTGTTTTTGCTGTTTCTAAATTAATAGAAGATAAATAAATTATAAGAAATTTATAAATAAAAAAATAATTAAAAAGACATTAACAGTTACTAACCAATTTCATTCAAATGCTGTTTGAGACTAGCTTCCAAAGAAGATACTTCTTTATTAACAACTTCTTGACCTTTAGGAGCTGTGCTCTTTATAACTGCAACGGCGAGTTCCTTCAACTCTTTCAGTAGCTCATTTCCTTGATTTTTTCCATCAGATAAAACAGCAAGTGTAGCCAGTCTTCTCGATATTTCACTTCTCTCTCCAGAAACGTCATTACAATCAACAAGTTTCTCACTTTCTCCAGCAAGCCAATCACTAAATCCAATACATTTTAAATTGAAGCGATTATGCTTTTCTGCACAATCATCTAAATTTTCGAGTAAATCGCGTGATTTAGAGACTATGTTTTGGAAGAGTTGTTTTATAGACTGAAGATAAACATTCAAAGAAGTGTCTTTGGTTTGATCAACTAATTGTTGCGCTTTATCACAAACGGACTCTACCAAAGCCTGATGGGACATGATCTCTTGATGCATGATCTTGTGATTTTGGAGCTGAGCTCGTTTTTCCTCCAATGTGGACTTGAGTTCAGTGTGTTGGTGCATTGCCCTCTCAACATCTCGTAACCATGCAGTCAACTGTTCTTGGGAAAGTGAGAATTCAGCAAATTGCATCAAGCACTGATCCAGTTTTTGGGTTGCTGATTGTAAATCTTCGGAAAAACCGTCCCACAGTGTTCTTAAGTTTCTCAATTGTTGGCGGACAATTTCTCGACCTTCTGGTGACGTGTGAGTGTAAAGCTTTTCCCCAAGATCGATTATTGATTCAAAACGAGCATTTTCTTTTGTACGAGTGTCACCAAGGTTACGAATGCTTTTCTGTCGAGTTTGAAGAACTGCTAAATCTCCTACAATCTCACTATGTTTCTTTAGTTCTTCTTGTACTTCGTTAATCCAATTGACAAACTCGTTGTACCTTTCATTAAAGGCTCCATGCTCCTTTACAAACTGTTCATAACGAGCAAAAGCTTCCTTCACTTGATTCCTGATAGCTTGATATTTCGTAGCCTGTCTGGAGACTCGAGTTGCTAAATCAGATTCAGCTTCAACGTTCTGACTTTGTTCGATAGCAGCATTAAAATCAGCCCCCTTTGCTACAATTTCATCTTCCAAACTTTTCAGCTTCTTCAAATGAGCTCTCTTGGTTTCTTCAGTACTTTTCAAGCTCTGATCTTTTACTTGAGTTTCCATTTGTTTTGTCCAAGTTTCAAGAGCTTCAATGACTTTTTGGAATTCCGACCACTCATCAAAGACTCGGTTCAATCTATCTCGAGTTGCTTCAGATCTGTTCAAGAAATCTTGCCAGATCTTCTTTTGTTCTTCAAAGGCTTTCAGGAGAGCTGGGTGTCCAGCTATAGAAGTTTGTTCAAGAATTATATTTAGTTGTTGATTACAATCCTCAAGTAATCGATCACCATCTACCTTTTGTTGGAGTATATTATCTAAGAAATTGATCTTGGCTTTGGCAGCATCTCTCTCAATTGATAAATCATCGATCACTGGGCTCGCTTCATTCACTATGGCGTTTATCCAATCTCGCATTTTCTCAAAGGTTTGGAGATATGCTTCATGGTTTGCTACGTGTTTTTCTGCTACATTTACTTTGCCTTCCACGTCATGAGAAAGTTTGTCATAGGTGTCGATGACATTACTGAGCATGTCACTAGATTCGTCATCAGATAAGTTGCCTAAACGTTCTTGTAGCTGTTGTAAGATATTCTTATGGACACCTACATCTTGGGCAATAGCTCTGTAGGAATGGAGTGCTAATTTCTTCTCTTGGAGAGTTGGATGGAGATCTTGCATCTCACTCAGTTTAGCTTGAGCATCAATCACCCATCGTTGTACTTGAGTGTATTTATCTTCAAATGAAGATCTATGCATCATATCACTTTCGATTTTCTTATAGGTAGCATTTACCTTATCAGCCAAAGCATCTACTCTGTTTCTAAGATTTCTCAATTCTGTTCGGATGATTTCGCGATGATTCGAATCGATTTTAGAATACAAGTTCTCTCCAGCTTCGACTGTATGGTTCAAGATTGTCTGAGCTTCTTCTCTATTTTCATTGAAAACTTTTAATTCCTTGAGTTTATTTTGATAGAAGGTGATAGGCTTAGGTCCACTGATTTCATTAAAGGTATTCAATTTCTTTTCTGCTTCTGTAAGCCAATCTTCTAAATTTTTTGCACTTGACTTGTACTGATCTCTTGTAGCTTTCAGCTCTTCAAGTTTTTTCAGATGTTGGATCAAGAATTTATGAATCGTTTGGTATCTCGTATTTAAATGTCCCACGTACTGCCCAACTCTGGATTCTGGACTGACTTTTGTAATCTGATCTCCTAGGGCAGCTAAATCAGTCAACTCATTCTGAAACTCCAAAACAGTATCATGCAGGCTACTGACTTCTTCGATTTTAGCTTCTATTTCTGATGGATTAATTAGGGTAGAACCTTCCATTCTGATTTTGTTCTCTATTTCTTTCAGCCACGACACCACATTTTCAGAAGTCAATTCGTAAGATTGCCATAAAGCAATATTCTGCTGTAGAATATCTTCTATCTTTGCATAATTACTCTTTAATGCTTCGAGGTCAGTTGCAACTTTCTCTCGTTCAGCATGTAGAGCTGACATGGTTTCAACACTTTCCACTGTTTCCAATAATTTCAAAAAGTAGTCACTGTCAGTTTTTCTTGCTTCACAGTCAGCAATTCCAGCGGCTACGTCGTTCAAGGATGCCATCTTAACTTCAAGGTTGTATCTATCACTGTTTTGTTCAGGTTTACACCAGGCTATTTTTTCTTTATGGACTGCAACCAATCTTTGAAGTGCTCCAAATTTCTCATGATAAAGTTTCGTCAAAAATGCTACCAATGTTGCATGTACTTTATCAGCGTGACTTGCAACTCCATCTCTTCTAAGCTGAAGAGCTTGAAGTTCTTTAGGTAGACTAGACTTGGAAATTGAAGGATAGGTAGAAGCCATATCAGTTAATTTCTCATCAATTTCTGATAAGGCATAGTCACATTTTTCTAGCTCTTGCTTCAGTTCTTGACACTTGTTGATTCTACTCAAGATCTTTGTATTTTCTCCAGTAAGATCGTCACATTTAATGATATTCTCTCGAATCTTAGAAATAAGGTCACTCGATTGCTTCAGCTCTTGACGAATACTCTTCTCTTTATCACTTAAAGTGGACGTCAATGATTCTAACTTATCTGCTGCCTCTTTCACTAGTTTGAATTCATCTTCAAGGAGTTGGTTCAAAGAAGTTAGCGTAGGAATGCTGACATTGTTGTTTAATTTAACAAGCTGCTCTGTCTTTGTGGCAATTCCTTGACGAATAACTTGATATGCTGGCAGTTCCTCATAGTACTTTGCCAACCTAGCTTTACCAGCTTCTGCATCCGAAAGGCGTTCAATAGCTGAAGTGAATGCTTCATTAGTATCACTCAACCACCTCGTAAGATCATATTTTGCTTCATCAATTTGTTTCCAAATGACAACTTGGGTCTCGAAAATCTGTGTCTTTTCAACTACATTAGAATAGATATTCTGATATTGTTTTCTTATTTTAGACAAATCGGAATCAATTGATTCGATCCTAAAAGAAGGCATTAGGGAAGCTTCCTTGATTATCTGTTGGGCCTTTGATTCCATCTTTTCCAGAAACTGTTTACCCCTCTTCAAAGCCTCCAATTCTCTCTTGTACTTGTCAAGGATGACTGTAGCCTGAGTTATATCATTTGGCACTTCCTTTGCAGATTGGCACAGGTTTTTGGATTCTTCAATGAGAATACTCAACTTTTCCCTCGCTTCTTTATATTGTCTCCAGTCGTTATCCATCTCAATGTATTTTCTTTTTTGTTCAAAGAGAAGTTCATTAACCTTCTCCCAATTAGCATCCACTGATGATAAGACCACCTGAATATTCGTCATTGCTCTCTGATCTTCTCTCAAAAGGTTATCACCTTCTCGATGTAGCTGATCTTTCTCATTTACACACTGCTGATGCTGCTGAATCAGATCATTGATGTTCTCTACAGTTGGTGATAACTTCTCACAGGTATCAACCTCATAAACAACTTCTTGAAGAGCAGACTGATTACCAACAATTTCTTCACTAATCTTTTGCTGAAGTTTTCTAAAATTATCCCATTTTGCGCCTAGACTCTCAAGTTTGTCTCTCTTTGAGGCTAGTTCAGTTCTCAAGGCTACAGCTTGAGCCTCAAGGTTGTTCACTAAAGCTGATGCTGTCAGAGGCTTACCTTGTTTATCGCGAACATGGACACCTAAGGCATTGTCTACAATTGGAACTTGTTCTTTCCAAGAACTTATCTTGGATTGGACACCTTGCAGCTCTGAAGAAATACTCTCTAAATCAGTGATAGTAGGCTTTCTAGCTTCTGATTGGTACTTGCAATGACCTAATTGAGCACTTGCCTCGTTTTGCCAGCTTAGTAACTCAGCCCACTTCTCTAAACATTTTTTCTTTTGCTGGAGATCGTCTTCCAGAGCCTTATATTTTGCAGCAATCGTGGTGTAGATTCCATCAAGTGCTGTAGCCTCCTGAGCAGAACTGGAAGCTTTTAGACTCTTTACTTCTTCGTAAATAGCGGTAAAGTTTGGCTGCTTCTCAGAATGCTCCTGTAAGAAGGCATGGACTGCTTGCAAGTTGGTATCCACATTATTGATATCAACATCACTAATTTCTGCAGTATTTGATCTCAACCTGCTCATCCAATTCTCAAAGTCAGTTATCTTTATCTGGAATTCTTGTCTTGCAAGAAGAGCATCTGATGCTCGATTTATCTGATGTCGAACCGTATCTGCAAGTTTGTTGACTCGTGACTTCATTTCTGAAACTTTGCTTTTCAAATTTGTAGCTCCTTCAATAGATAATCCATGGCTGATATGATCTGATACTTGAGTAAGAGAAATCAACTGAGCTTGATGATCAGAAATGTCCTTATTAAAATCTTTCATACGTGTAAGTTCTTGTTCGAGTTTGCTGACCTCTGGTGTTTGGGTATTTGGTTCAATTAACGAAACTTTTTCACTCTTCTGCAACCACTCATTGAATTGCTGTGCATCTTGCTCAAAGGTCTTCCAAGAAGAAACCAATTTGTCTAATTTCGTTGTGGCCTGGACAGCTATATCATGAACAGAATTCCAGCGAGTATTCACTGCATCAACTTCATCAGGTGCAGCTCCTTTACCTGCAATGTGCTGACTCATCTGCGTGAGTTCTTGAAGTTGAGGTACATACTGATCACATCGTTTTTCAAACTCTTTTGCAGCTCTGAGCATCTCAGTTGCTTGTACCAAAGTTGTCGGTTTTGCCCCAAAGGTTGCTACTTTTGATTCAGCTTCTTCTATCCAAGGTTTTAATTTTTGAATCCCAACTTCATATTCTTTCCAAGTGGCAAGATTTTGAGTTTCCAGATCTCGTTGATCAGCGATACTTTTGTTTAGAGACTCAATTTTCTCATGAAGGTTTCTTATGTTATCTTTTAACTGTAGTGCCTCTGGCTGTTTTGCATTACTTGGAACAAGTACCTTAGACTCTTCCTCCAAAGTCTTCAAGATAGTAATCTTTTCATGGATCTGTTTCTGCAGAATTTCTGTTTTGCGAACTCTCTCCTCAGGTGATATAGAAGAATCGATATTTGCAATTGATTGTGGAGCATTTTGATGGGTCCAAGTCTTAAGATCATTTAATTTCGTTTGGAAAGTATTCCATCTCACACTGTACTGTTGAAGTTCAACCACTTTCTTTTCTACTTTTTCCAAAGTGAATTCCAGGTTCGTTTCAGTTTCGTGAATTTCTTTAGTTAGTTGGACTTTCCTCTCTGGTGGTGTAACTTCACACAAACGTTCATGAGTCTCTCGGAACTTCTTCAACATTTCCACAGCTTCTTTTCTCATGGAAGAACTCAATTTCTCCTGATTCTGCAAATCAGATTGAATACGTGAAGAATCATAGTGTCCAATCATTTTAACATTTTTTAGATCTTCTTCAGCCTGCGATATAAGTCTTAAGATCTCCCTTTTCTGTTCTTCATAAGTATTCCATAATTTCTCAGAAACCTTCAAGTTTTTCAAAGCTTCCATACTCTGCCCATAGGTGTCATTCCAATTGGCTTCCAGTTGCTGAACTTCTGATGAGATGAACGTTGGTACATGCTGATCTTTCAGAAGATCTTTTCCACGTTGCAACATGCTAACAATATTTGCTCTTTGCTGATCTAGTTGACTAATACGAGTCTCTTGATGCATAACTGCATCCTTGATTTTTTCTGGAGTCTCTACAAGTGGAGGAACAGATGACTGTTCACGAACTTTACGGAGAAGTGTACAGACTTCTCTCACTTCTTTGCGATAGGTATAGCTTTTTGAATAGATCTCTGATTTAGTCATGGTGATTTCTATGGTTGGTATCAAGTTTTTGTAACGAGTGATCAGCTGCTCCAAATGCTTCTGTTCTGTTATTGCTTCGTGATCCGATCGATTAGAAGTTAGGCTGTCGAGGGTCTGCACCAGCCACTTCATTGCCTCCCGTTGGTTGTCAGCTTCACAACACACTTTCTGCAAAGATAATAGAAAAATGATTGATTAAAATTGAGTCATGGATATTTACTGATTAATTATTTATGATCACATGTTTTTAAATATAAATAGATATTGTTTGTTAACCCTTACCGTCAAAGTTTGTATCTGTCCAATGAGGCAAGGTACAAAAAATGTAGATAAGATTGTAATACTACCTAAACAAACCACTAAAAACTCAATATTTATAGTTCTCTAACCTGGAAAAGTGTTTTTTCCTTTTCAAACTCTTCTAATGAAGTGACCTCTTGCAAGATTGTTCTCAAGGTACTGTCAACACGATCCATCCATCGAACCATTTCATTGAATCTTTAACAAGTACAAAATTCTTAAACATACAGTAAATTCAATATTTTAGTTTTAAATTTTTGATGACTATTTAAAAAATACCAACTTTTGCCTGTAAGCAGCCCATTGTTCAGGAACTTGACGAAGTTGGTCCCTCAGGTATTCAACTTTTTGAGCCACATCCTCCCACAATCTCTCAGCTCTTTGAGCAGTTTCCCCCAAAAAAGTATCATTTGGTTGGAGGTGATTATAAGCAGTGCTGATCTTTTTCAGAGCCTGCAAACAACGCTCCACTTGCAAAACAATTCCACGATTAACAAAAAATTCCTTATTCCTCTGAAGAATAGATCCAACATCTTCATTCTTGATAAGACCCTGTTGTTCAGCGTTTATCTCCATCTCAATCTCCTTCAAATATTGAGTGAAAGTTGCTTCATCAAGTCTGAATTCAAGTCTCATTAGATGCAGAGGTGCAAAAGACAAAACCTCTTTCCAACGCCGCTGAAGTGCATCAACTGCTTCTACAATAGGAGCTTGTTGTTCTACTGGCAATGAGTTTCTCAGATCATGACCAGCATTCACGAGATCTTGAATCCATCTTTCATTGACTTTACCAAAGAAGTTTTTATGATGCTCAACAGATTGACGATTATCGATATGTTTATCATTAATCAGAGTTTCCGCAGCTGAAAGCCATTCTGATATTTGCCTTTCACACTCTCGGAATTTGGTCCAACAACGAACAGCTTCTTGGAGCTTCTGTTCCCAGATCTGAGTAGATTGAAAGACCTTTGCAAAACGTTCGTTCAGTTTTCTTAATTCTACACCTCCTTCAGCTTTGTTGACGTCAGCATGTGCATCAACAGATTTCACAATACTAGAAAAGACTTTGTTCTTTGACTCTAGCATAGATTTATAGTACAAACTTCTGGAGAAGAAAACTTTATGACGATCAAGTTGTGCTAGGGCTGAATCTCTTCCACCAGAAAGATTGTAACTAGCCAATAAACGTTCGGCTTCGTCCAACCAGCTAGATATCTCTCTTTGACCTGCTTCTAATGATTCTTGCTGGACCAAAAGTTGATGATAGAGATGTAGTTGCATGGGAATCAGAGCTCGAACCCTGACTAGAGTTTCTTTTTCTTTCTTCAAGGTATTCATCATCTTGTCTACCTCGTCTCGCGAAAGATCTTGGATCAGTGCCTGGAACTTTCTACTGATGTTCTTGAAGAGTTCCTCAATGCTTTCAACTTCCTCATGAAGAACTTTTAACCTTTCTCCAAAAGCCTTGATCTTCTCAGTTGATGTTAACTGAGCAGTGGACAGATCAGCTTCTGCATTTCTCAACCAGGTTTGCAAAGTCTCAACTCCAGATCTGTAATCCTTTCTATTTCGTAATAAGTCTCCAGCATGCATATACTGTTTAGCTTCTTGGAAAAGCCTTTCCCATCTAGAGGTCAAGTTGACGTATCTGTCCTTCAATTGGAGAGCCACCTAATAGAAAAAAGTTCATTTTTAGAATCTGGTTGTTGTGAATAATTATTTTATTTAATTTATTTATAAATATTTTAAAATATATTTATGGATACCTGTTCATCAGAAGTGGCGATTAGGAAACTGACAGTGTCAGAAAGCTGTTGGTATTTATCCTTCCAAACACTGATGTCCTGGAAAAACTCCATTTTCTCCTCTTCCGGGAAGTTTATAGCCAGCTCAGCTTTAGCTAGCCATGCTTCGAATTCATCAGAAACTATTCTCCATCGACGCCAATAAGCGACTACTTCCTCAAGCATGCTTTGCACGCAACGAAGATCCATAGATACGTTCTTCCACTTTTCGCCAGTTTCCCTCATGAAGCGATCAATACTTAAACTCTCTTCTCGGTCTGGAAACGAAAATCGTAAACCTTTAAATTTGTAAGAACAGAAAAATCCAGAATAGAGTTTTTCAACAATTAAACGGGACAAAAATCTTAAAATAGGTATTGAAAATTTAAAGAGAAAGAAACATTGGAAATCTTATATTAAGCTAAAATCGATCTCACCAACTTCGCCTTCTCGTTTGTATTCATCGACGACCTGTTGCATGTCCAAGTAGGCTTTTTGGAACTCTTGGAATATTCTATTTCTGGAGACGAAATTTCTATATTGTTCAAGCATATCATGAACCTTTTCCTCGGTACCATACTTGATACTCCAGCTTTTCAATTTCGTCTCTACCAGGAAAAGGAATGCAATTAGACAGCATTTGTGCTCCAAGAACTTGAGTTTGATCCTTCTCTTCGCAGCTCGATCTGGAAGACTATCGAATCTTGAAGACATGTTCTCTAGTTGTTTCAGAGGTAGTTGTCTTGCAAGAGAAGATGATCTTGCTTTCTGGAACTTTTCAGTTATTGTAGGAAGGTCAAGGAAGAATTTTTTATGAACTTCTAACTTGTTAGAGATTATGCTGGCTGTTTCCTCAGTCATTTCGTCAGGAATATTATCGTCTGAATTCAAAATCGTTTCTGCTTGAGCAAGCCACCTGCCTACTTCTCCAAATTCACCTGGCAGGGCGGAATCTAGTAACCAGAGCCATCGTAAGACCTGAAAGAATTACAATTTTTTAATATTTCTCTTTTTAGCTTTAATAAGTCCCAAAATTTTGAAAATTTGATATTTTTAAATTAACCTGCAATTCCAATTTCTTCCACAAACTTTGAATCTGTTTCCAGGAATCTCGAGTTATGCTGATCATGCTTGGGGTGTCGACTAGGCTTTGTAGTTTCTTATAAGTTGGTAACTTTTCATCTATTTCTGCTTTGAAAGCTTCATATTCCTAACAAGGGGTTTAGGTCAGTACCAATTTTGATTTTATACATAGTATAATGATCTGATTATTTAAAAAACTTACTGAATAATTCAGAGGAAAAGAGTTGGTTCTGTTAAGTTGATCCAAGCGTCTGATTCTTTCATTGAGCCATTCTAATAAGAAATTATACTCCTGCTGGATAGCAACAAAAGAATCGGGTCCAGTTGATTTTGGCTCTGGGTATTTATGCAAAAACTGAGCCACATAGGTCATTATAGATTTTTCATCTGGTCTGGGAACATCTACATCCTCAGGATCCAAAAGTCTCGCAATTCCAAGTTCAGTTTCTGCAACTTGGAAAGCTGTTTCAAGTCGAGTTCTATTGGTTGTAGCTCTCATTTCAGCCAGGTTCACTAAATTGGCTTTGATAGCGTCGATTATCGCTAGAAAGGCTATTCCATCTCTCCAACTTTCTCCAAAATCTCTGACTTGAATTCCCATATCCCTAAAAAAATTATTAGCTCAATTAAAACATGAATTTAATGATATCCTATTGCAATCATTCGATTTACTTAAAACATGGAAAATATTTTTAGTTCCGATCTTTATTCTTATTCAAACTGTATCAAAATTTACAAAAATATATTTTTGCAACTTGAAAAACAAGCAAACTTTTTTTGCAAAAAAATGTTCTGTATCATTGCGAAATATAGATGAATAAAATGAAGAAAATGTTATTTGTTGTCTTTAATAGATTTGCTTGAAAAACGTCTAAAAGTCGACTTTTTTTAGAGTCACTCCACAAGAGATTTTAATTCCGAGAAAATAATGAAGAAAAATACTAACTTTGGTAAGGCATTGGCAACCCACTGAAGAAGAGTTTTTCGAGCTCCTTGTTTCCATTTCTCACTGCTAAGTCGTTTTCGTTCACTGGCAGCTGAGCCTTGGGTTCCAATGCTTTCAAGGCTGCTCTGACTACCCCAAGTTTGCCCCAGGTACTCAAGAGCTCTGGTGTTCTCTTCGATCTATAATTTTATTTTATTTATTGTAAATTTCGATACTTATAATTTTGAAAAACATTTAGCGTGCGTACAAAAGTGACGAGCACATACACTGATATGCATGCAGTGACGAAATTGCGAAACAATTAAAATGATTTTGATTGTCTAGTCGAATCACTCACCTTTCTGCGATCCTTGGATCGTAGCTTGTTTACATTGGAATATATTTGGTTAGCAGAGTTAGCATTAGTTATTAAAAATGAGATTTAAATTTCTCAGCAACAATAAATAATAAAAAGCCAGAGAGTATTAAAAAAAGATAATGATAAAATGTATATATTATATTTTAGTTACGTAACTCAGTTGTATTGAATGTTATAGAGCGTATCTGACGCTTGTTCTAGAACTTTTATGTAAATTACAGTTACTTGAGAGTTGTTACTCAGTTTTAGAATCATTATTCAATTTATTTTTAACAGTGTTTTAAAAAAGTGTTACTTTCGGTTATGGAACGGTTATGTATCCTCAGTTTTAAACATTGGTGAAAAACTCTCTTACATCTTTGTTATGATTATTAAAAGTTATAGAATTAATTTAGGATATAATATAAAAAAATCTTTTAAAAATTAATCAATTGTCGCTGAGAACTTTGCCAAAATATTCGATAACGATTAGATGATTGCTCAACTACAAAGAACATCCAATTTGATGATAAAGTTGTTAATTACTTTAATTTAATTCTAATATGCCATTTTCTAAGAAATGTGAATTTTTGTGAGTTGAAAGGTATTACAGGTGTCGAACTTTTTACACAAGCAGCTATTGATTTTGTGTGATTTATTAGTTGATTAATTTTCAATTGCACAAAATAGTAATTTTTAATTTAAGCACCTGGAAGTAAAGGATTATTGTCCAGATGAGTCCGAGGACTACTGGAGGTCTACCATCTACGAGGTCTGATGAATTTATATTCACTAGTTTTATCTGAAAATATCAAATACAGCCAATAATAATTTTAGTTTTTAATCACCGTAAAATTATTCTTTTAACTTTCTATGGCTAAAAAGCTTACTTTCTTGCTCTGTAAAAATTGGAGTGCAGTATTGGCATTGCTGAGAAAGTGTGGTCTCTTCAAATTTCGTCCTTTTTCCAATGGCTAAAATATTGTATGCAAGAAATAAATCATTGGAATTTGTATACATAATTGAATTATTCGTAAAACGAATAAAAAATTTAATTACCAATTTCTCGCCAGAAAGTACTTCTAATAAAGCAAGTAGACGCGTTCCATCTTTTAAATCCTCAATCAAATCGTCCACTCGAAGAGGAGGAACTCGCTAGAAACAATATTTTCATTGCTTTCATATCAACAGTATCAGTTCCCTAATCAAACTCGTAATCATTGCTTTATTAATAATACAAGTATTTAACAAGAAATAAAAAAAAGTAGCAACATTTAATAAACCCTAGATATTTTCATTATTTTAGAACTTTAAATCTTTTTACTTCATATCAATCGCTTTTCTTACCCAAGATGTTGTGAAAGACGTTTATAGGTTAGGTCATTGTGTCATATATAGGTAAGAAAATGATGATTGCTTATATTTGTTCAACTTTAATAATATTGATATTGTAGATTCAGTATAAGTACCTGAATTGATTTTATTTTATTATTTTGTTGTAAAAAAAGAGATCCAATATTAAAAACAAGTGAAGAAGTGAAAATTTATTTATGACAATCCTTTCTTGTGTATTTTTTAAATGTTAAATCAATATATCTTTTTTATGCACAAATTGTATATTTTTTATCATTGTCTAATTCACATATATCTGAAACTACTTTTATAGAATGATAGAATATGGCGCATATAGATTCAAAAATATATTTACCTAACCTATATGTCATTTTAGAATAATATTCTATTTTTAGATTCTAAATACAAATAATTTATTTACGCAGTCAAAAAAACTAATTCGCAATAAAACTACGTAAATGGCACCAAGTTTCAAGTTAAATTTACCCTGGCGAAAGTATCGGATTAAAATTCATTCCGAACCAATCCGAAACTTTTCGAATCATTCCAGAATTTGTGTCTAAACCGAGCAGTTTTATTTCGATCTAATCCGCAAAATGTTATAAATACCGCTCGATACCAAACGGTTAAAAATCAATCCGATATATTCCGATTTAATCTAAGGTGCTAATCAGGATCATCAGGATCAATCCGAAGTTGAATTAACCCTAACCGAGTTTCCAATCCTATTTAATCCGAATAATTCCGACCATGGATTTATTCTGATTGGTTCGGATTCAAAATTCAGTTTACATCAAATCGAGTTAGGATTTATTCTGATTGATTCGCATTATAAATTTAGTTCTGATTCATTCGGATCAGCATCTTCTATTTAATCGGAATAAATCGAATTCAGTCGGATTGGTTTTCAACCGTTTTTCATCGAACGGGATTTATAACACTTATCGGATAAGATCAGAATGAAACTGTTTGGTTTGTATGCAAATTCCGGAATGATTCGGATTGTTTCTGAATGAATTTCAATTCGAAACTTTAGTCAGGGTAATGATGTACGTGCAAGTTACATAACTGAAAATTCCGCTGGCATATTTCTAAAAATTTCTCGCGCTATATCTGACTTATTTTCTAAATATGCCTAAAACAAAAACGGCATTCATTTTCCTCATGCAGACCCTAACAATAATAGGGGAAACTAACCTGGGCCCCAACAATACCCTATCAACATTTCCACACGGGATTTACAAATTTAGTAAAAAGAACTGCTAACTAGCATTAAGACAGCCAACGAAAGAATTTAAAAACTAAACTTTTATTTATCAGATTAGCAATAAAAATAGTTATAATTGCTTTGTTTGTAAATTTAAAAACTTCATTGCATGTAACTAATATAAACTCTGCTGTATTTTATAGTCTACTAAAATAAGTGAAATATGAATATCGGTCAGGAGTTTCTCGTAAATCTATCAAAAGACTGAAGTTATACTGGGTTTTAGGGGTGCTGCTTGGGGGGGGGGGAGGGTTAATAGCTTAGTGCTTTGTGTGCCTGCATGTCACGAGGATGAATTTACTTTGAAGGATCCGGAAGTAAGAAAATCGAGAGCTAGGCACGGTTATTCTCCTGTAGTTAATAGGTTTTGGGTTCTCCATCGTTGAGGAACACGTCACATCATGACTTGCAAGCAGTCAAGCACTTTAATCCCAACACTAGTCATTATAATTTGCAAAACTCGACTAACTTTCATCTAACGTAGTCGAAAGATTATAGGAACTTCAACTGGTAATTAGTAATTTTGTGCAAACTGTCTAGATAGGATATTAAACTGTTACTTTTTTTCTCTAATCGTTATTTGAGAATTATTTGTTGATTCTTTATTATCATAAATTTATAATAATGATTGATAAAATTAATTATTAAGTTATGGAGAATAGTTTTGAGTAAATAATACTTATTGCATTTGAATATTTTTGCATTATATAGGTGATTTTAAATCGAAGTTGGCAATTTTGTGTTTGGGTCGATGATTAGAAATAATTTATTGATTATTCATTAGTGAGAAGCTGGAACTTACCTTTACAAGATAAGAATTAATCCAGTTTACAAAAGTCTTTTTCTGTACACGTTCCTGCTCGTCTGAAAAATAAAAAGGTGTGTTAGTACATTTATTTAATTATGCACGCAAAAAAATGTGTAGCTGGTACAAAGATACAAATCGCTGTTCCAGCTATATTATTAACTATCCTAACCATAAATATGGCTGATATAACCTAAAAGACCCCTGTGACAGCTACACATTTTTTTCCGTGAGGCAAAACAAATTTTTTTGGGGGTTTCACCTGAAAAATTTGGGTAAGTTTTTTTTTTCAAAAAATTTCCCAAATCTCAAAATATTTTAAAATTTTCTTAAGATTTACTGCAGAAAGTTCCCTAAAATTCGCAATAAATAACCAAAAGTTTGAGAGGAATCCTTTAAAAATTATAGATTTTTTTTAAATTTACCCAATCCTGGTGTATGCTTTGGATAGAAATCCATTCCGAGTCAATCCAAAGTCCGTGTCCAAACTAATCCGAAAAAAATGTTCAATCTCGTTTGTTGCAAATTAGTTAAAAATTAATCCATCTCAATCCGAAAATTCAATCCAAATGTATCCGTACCAATCCGAATGAAACCGAATCCGGATTGACTCGGATTCATTCGGATTGAAAATTTGGATTACACTAATTCGTGTTCGGGTTCATCGGATTGATTCAAATTAAGACGGATTAATTTTCAACTTATTTGCAAGAAAAGAGGTTAAAAACTTTTTCGGATTGGCTCAGAATTCCCCAGATAGGCTCGGATACAAACTCCGGAATGGTTCGGAATGAATTTCTATCCGAAGCTTTAGCTAGACCTCTTTCCGAATGATTAAATTATTACTTTTAGAAATATTCCTTAAAATTTTGGTGAAAATACATTTTACAAACAAAAATTGTAGAGAACTTTCCTGATTTTATTGTTTATTTCGTGACTAACTTTTCGCTCCTCAATCAATTGTGATAAGCTGATTCAGATGGAGGCAATATAAATAATCCACTCTAATTTTAATTTTGGCAGTACTTTTTATAAATTTCATTTTCAAGTTATTTGGGTTACTATAGGTAAAAATAAAATTCCGTTTGATGTTGTCGGGTCAAAGGAAAAAGAACCGCAAAGATAATATTACGATAGCCTCCGTTGACTAGTGTAATAAATTAGTTTACGCTTCTACATTTTGATAAAGCTTTTAATTCGGTTAAAAAGTATTATTTTTGTCAATTTTATCAAAAGGCTCTGATTTATAATTTATAGAACTTTGAAATGTTTTGACAATTTTAATATCACTGTTGCACATATTATTTACAGAAGACAAGTTATCAATTGAAAATATTTATAAAATTCATGATATAAGAACCTTTATTGCCATGTTGTCACGTATCTGCTTTTTTAAAAATATAAATTCTTCTGTATTCTGTATGAGAAAATGTGGAACGCAATTTACGAGGATCACGTCACTAGAGTATCCTGATTTGCCTGGGGTTTCAAATATCCTTGATCCTAATGCAAGTGCATAAATTTATTTTTGTTTTTTAATTCACAGTCTATTTCATAAAAAGATACAATATATGAAATTAAAATGATAAACAACTCAAAGACAATCAATCCATTTTTCAATTTAAATGTACCATACCATTGAATTATGTTTATTAATTTATTATAATTATGTGTAGATTCTGAAAATTCTCGGTAACATAAAATTGGAGAAGGTAAGAAAACCGATAGTGCGAGAATTTATTGAGAAGTTACGTAAAGATTAATTTTTAACATTTATTTGTTACGTTTCTTTATTTAAGACCATGTCTTACTTTTCCGATCCCTACCATATTTCCATATGAATTAAGGTATCGAGTTGAAAGTTTCAGTAATTAAGTAAAAAGCACTAAGGAATGTTTATCTACTCCTAAAAATTTATAATTATAAAAAAAAAATTATGGAAATTTTTTTTTTTCATAATTTATAATTGTAAACAAAATTTGTTGGAAATTTTTTATTCATAGTTATAAATATGTAGGAGCATATAAACATTCTTTAGTGCTTTTTACTTAATTACTCAAAGTTTTAACTCGATATCTCAATTAATGTGAAAATGCGAAGGGCGAAAAAAATGTCGGTAAGGTAGGGATCGGATGAGTAAAACATGGCCTTAAATATCATTTATATTCACAATAGCACTGAAAGACAAAATGCAATATTATGAAACAGGATTAATTAGGTAATTTAAAACTATAAATTTACTTTACTTGGAGAAAAATTTAAATTCTGGTATAAATTCTTGAAAAAATCACCTCCAGAACTTACCGGTAAGTTCTGAAATTACCTAATGTAAGTTACAGCCTTTCGAACTCTAGTTATATGGTCAATTGTATTATAAGTACTATCATTTTACTTACATAGATTTCGTTAATCAACTATACACATCGGAAAGACGAACTAGATATTTATTTACGAGTTCAAAAATAGAAAGAGTCACCGACACATGATTCACGAATTGAAACGCGTATGTTGCAATGATTTTCGCTTCTCTTAAATGTATTTCGATTCAGTTTTGCCAAAAAATAGCTTCTATTCAAAATATTTATCTAATTATTATTACATACCCAATCGCTCAGAAATATCCATTTTATATATACCTGAACTAGAAATTTAGGATACCGAAATTATTTTCAAATTGGGTCGTTATTGAAAGAAAATTAATTCGAATAATTTAAAAATGATTTATAATTTTTTTTATCAAAAATAAACCAAACAAGGTATTTTTCACTTCAAATAAAAGTGATCTGAATGAAAACCCTAATAAAATCTCTAAGTCCGTTTGAAAAGCAATTTGTCGAAATTGTTACTAATTTCTCTATTGAATTTTGTATCTGAAAATAAGAAATAGAAACGGATAGAAGTTGCAAGAAAAATGAATATAGTTTTTACCTTTGAAACTCAAAACTTTTTCATCCGTATAGGATATTATATATTTTTCTATCCGCATATATTTGTCAGTTTGACTCCATTAGAATCAATAAAATCTATCCTCTTTTATTTATTTTTTTGAATACATATTTTTGCGTTCAATCGGCCAGATATAGACTAAAGCTGAGAAAAGTTTTGGGGTTGAATTGTATAAAGGTGATAGATAAGTTCGAATACAAAATAATTGAACAAAAGAGGTAGTATAATATTAATCTGAAAATTGACTGAAAATTTTAAAACAACATTGAAAAGAATGAGGTAATTTTATATTGAACGAAATGTAAAAACTAGTATAAATTTGGAAAAGTTACTTTTATCTATCTCCATATTAAGTATTCAATTTTATTGAAACGAATAGATTTTAACATTTCATTTGTAACAAGATAATTTCAAATAGCCGCCATTTTTTTTTGTTAAAATGTCTGATTCTAGTACGGGCCATAGCCAAAACTATACAAATTAAGAATCTGTTTTACCTTTTGATTTCAGGTCATTTGTCTTTTTTTTCATCAATGCAACGGAAAGAGAAGTCATTTTTCACGCCGTTATTCTAACTATAAAAAAAGGCAAAACAAAATTTCTATCAATTTAAGATGTTTACTTTAACATGTAAAAATTTTGGAATAAAAATATTGTTTCTACTACAAAATAAAAATGTTTTAAAAAAATGTTAATTTCACCAGAGTGCCCCCTTAAAGTTTATCTGGATAACTAATTTTCATTTCGAGGTGCCAAAATTTTCGCTTTTATAAAAAATAACCTCATACATGAGTCTTATCCGTTAAGAAAATATAATAGTTATGTGTTCTTTATTAATATTCTTTCTTATGATAAAAAATAGGAAGTGGAAGATTGACGATCGCGTGTACAACTATTTTCTTCTTTATATTTCCTGTTTCTCTTTTTTTTTATGCTCTCTAAAGAAACTGTGGAATTGTCAGTGCCATTGTATTGGTATAGTTTTTCGGAAAAAGGAAGAACATAACATGTAATCTATACATTTATTTCCCCAAGTATGGTACACGATATTGCATAAGTTAAATTTCTTTATTGTCTTCTGACAAATCTCGTGACTTAGATTCCGTGACTTTAAATGTTTCAACGCAATATAGATATAAATTTTGAAAACGGCTTCAATAGAAATATTAATTTCAACAACATTTTTTCTTAAAGGCATGGAGTACATCGGTTACGTGATCCAGAAAAGAATTTTAACTTTTCAAAAATTGTTCTATGATAATAAACATTTTTGGCTGAAACTTTAGGATATTATAACAAAAAAACAAAAAATATTCATTATTGCCCGCAGAAAACAATTTTGTTCATTGAACAAAATCGTTTTGTTAAATTAACAAAATATTTTATTAACGTAATTACATTTTTTAGTTGAATCTAATAAGTACTTAAAATTTATGAAAATAAACTGGAATATTTGGTTGTATCAATCAAATTATGGTTTAATCAAACAATTTTACTGACTAGAGAATTTTGTTGGATCAACGAAACATTTTGTTGTCCCTATAAGAACAAAATACTGTTTTTGAATCAAAAAAATTCTGAAGAATATTTTATAGCATTAATTTTTTTAATTTGAAATATTTATTTAATAATATAAAAAATACCAAACGCTTTAGTAATTTGAAATATATTTTAAAGATGATATAAAAAGTTAGTATTTTAAAATATATATTTTAATACATAAATGCCATATTTGAGTGATATTGAATAAGATAATAAAAATTCATTACATTGTTTTATTTTTAATACCCAGGAAAAAAGAAACGATTGGACGAATGCTTTAGTGAATCGGTTTTTTTTAAGAATGCGGATTGGGCGATCTTCTTATGAATCGAAATGACCTCAAAATTTAAATCATTTCAATTGGCCAACTCCGTTTCGGGAAATTGTAAATTGGTAGGCTCCGATTGAGCGAAGTTTTTGAGGTTATTTTACCATATGTCACACAAAATTTAAGAATTGTGAATCAACAAGTGAGTAAAACAAATTATATACCAGAGTGTCATATTCTGTTATAAATTTCCATTTTTAACAAATATAAGACATATCCGTAAAATACATGGATCCACTGCAGCTTCCGACCGATTCAAATTTTCTAACTCCCCAAGCGGTTCTTTGTTCCTGGGTAGTTATTAATTTATAATTTTTGTTATGAATTATTACGAAGATTATATCTCAGTTTATATTATCCTCTTACTGGCAAATTGAAACACATAGCTTACTAATTTATTTCTAACTATAGGTATCGCAAAATACTATCCAGAAAATTTTAGATACAGAGAAAAGAGTTTCCTGAGATGAGAAAAAAATTGTGGGTTTGAGACGAAGGTTAAAAGCGGGGGAAGTGTGAATGGAACAAGTGGAATAAGTTCTTGGGAACGAGGTCAAGACGTAATCTTTACCAGACGAAACGTCATTAGCCCTCTCAATCCCTCCTTTAATTTTTTTGTTTCTAACACTATTTTTATCTGCAATTTTATTGCAAAATTAATCAATGAGTCTCGTAGTTTTATTTCCTACTTGACAGTTTAATAACGTAATCAAATAGATATTCAAATTCAGTTCCATCTTCAAAACTTGCAGAACTATTTTTAGATTCATTTGAGTAAATACTGAAATCTTCAGTTATCAATTTACAAAGCTAATTGTTTTCGTAATGCACTGTTTTCATTCTGAATGAATAAATAAAATTATATTCTGCTCAATCTTAGGCAATACGTAATAGCGCCACTCACAATCAAATTTGTAACAATCTCATTGAGGTTATAATTAAATCTTGCAATCAACGATTGTAATAATTCAAAATCTTAATCAAATGAATATAGGTATCTATTCATGAAATAAGATAAGAATATATATATATTATTAATTACGGGATAAAATTTTGTAATTGGTACTTGAAAACGTTGCAGAAAATGGGAAATATATCTATTTTTGAAGAAAACCCTAGACGTGTATCTAATTACAGATGGCTTTATTTATTCTTAATATTTTTTATATTTATGACACGCATTGAATTCATGATCAAGAGACAGACGATATCCGTGACAAATCTAGAGTTTCCTCGGCCTTGTTGTCACAAACTCGCTTCTATGCATATTAATTACCCAATTTGCTGTATAAAACTGTGATATCAAAATTTTGATTTGATATTGTAATTCAATAATTAAATGTATTTTTCAAATCACAGTAATAAAATCACTAGATTTTAAAATAAGATTATTAATGCAAATTTGCTTCACCTTTTCAAAAGATAATTAATATCTAAATGTTATGATTTTATCGAGTAGAGATTTGGTATGAAAAGTAATTAAATAATTTATTAATAAAAAGAATCTCTTATCTCAGGAAACTTAAATAACTTGCATAAAATATTGTTAGTAGACGTAGATAAATTATCATTATCCTAGGAGGTCACTGATAAGAAAAATGATAAAAACTAAAGAATGGCTCTAACTTGAGTTGGAATATCTCGTGGATATGGAAAGTCAGTACTTTGAATTTAAACATGAGATTTTTAAAAATAGAGTTATTTGATCAGTTTACTCATTTTCAATCCTTGGAATTGAAATAAATGGACCTTTTTTCAAACTATCTATGAATAGCTAAGAGTATACTGTAAATCAGTCAAAATTCACTGATTATTTCAGTGAAAATTGACTGATTTGACAGTGAAAAAAAAAAATATAAGAATATCACTGATTCAATCAGTGAAAATTTGACTGATTCAGATTTAGAGAGTACGTTTCATGATTTCTTGAATCCAAAAAAGGATTTTTTCAATCCTCTACTCTCTGAATCTGAATCAGTCAAGTTTTCACTGATTGAATCAGTGATTTGCTTTTTCACTGATTCACCAGTATCAACGATATATTTCACTGTATAATCAGTTAATTTCCACTGATTTTTCAGTGAAAAAAACATTTTTTACTCTTGATCAGTTAATTTTCACTAAAGTAATCAGTGAAATTTGACTGATTCACAGTAAGCTCTTTTTAGCTATTTGAATCAGTCTAATTTCACTCATAATCAGTAGATTTTGACTGATTCAGGTTTAGAGAGTAAACATGTAATTTTTTATGCTGGACATTTTTCGATCCAAATCAATTTAAATCACTCTAACTCCCATCCACAGAAATCCTGTTTCAAGTTTATGCAATCGACAATCAATATCCTATTCTTTTAATTCCAGCAGGACATGTTACACAATAATTATGCAGGCGATGCATCTCTTTCAGTTTATATTCAAGGTTTCGAACCAGCATCAAGTAAATTGATATTACCATAATTTGAAACAGTATTGATATATGAAATGTTACACAATACGCCATGATATAACTTTAGAATATTTATAATTTTAAAATTGCTTTCAATAGTAAACAAATGATAAATACTCAATATTGTGGATCATAGCCGTTTAAAAATGGGATTATGCGCAAAATTTTCTCATTGATTAGAAGTAGATCAAATTTCGTTGAATCAAATAAATTTGTGTTCGTTTAACGGTAGTATTTTGTTGCTGTACGATAAAAAAATGTTTGGTTTATCCAACAAAATTATTTCATTGACTTAACAAAATTAGTTAGTCAAATTTGCGGTTGATCCAATCAAATATTTTAGTTACTTTCAATTAATTTCAAGGACTTATTAGATTCAAGCAACAAATTTGGTTTAGTTAATAAAATACTTTGTGAATTGAACAAAATGTTTTTCCTACACGGAGAAAAAAAAATTGTTATATTTACTAAATCCATAAGCTAAAATAGTGACAGCATAAACTTATTGTGAATTTAGGTGATATTCATATAAGTGTACGATTCATCAATTTTTTGTAAACATAACAAATTTTTCAATAAATATTACAGAAGTCCCAGTCAAACTTGCAGAATAAAAAATTTTCCTCAAAATGTCGAATCAACGGGCATTTCTGTATTCTCTAAATCTGAATCAGTCAAAATCTACTGATTATCAGTGAAATTTGACTGATTCAAATAGCTAAACAGAGGTTACTGTAAATCAGTCAAATTTCACTGATTACTTCAGTAAAATCAACTGATTTAACAGTGAAAAATACTTTTTTCACTGATTCAATCAGTGAAAATTAACTGATTTGTCAGTGAAAAATATTCTTGCACTGATGAATCAGTGAAAAGGCAAATTACTGATTCAATCAGTGAAAATTCGACTGATTCAGATTTAGAGAGTAATATTTATCGAAAAATTTGTTATTCTCTGATTCTGAATCTGTTGGAAATCTTAATAATTTAAATCATTGACTGGCTACTTGCTTTCCAATAATTCAAAATTGATTGATTTTTAGTCAGAAATGACTGATTGTAATACAAGAAGTCAGTCACTGATTGGAATTATTAAAAATTATAACTGATTCAAATTCAGAGAGTATGTTTACAAAAGATTGGTGAAGTGTACTGAAATATCTGTCAAATTTACAGAAATTTTATGCTGTCTCTATTTTAATTTATGGGCTCAGTAAATGCAACAGATTCTTTGTCTCCTTGTAAGTGGAATGTAAACAACAGGTATAGAAATCCTGAATTATAATATTTATATGTTCTTGTAGAATGATGACCCAGTTAGTGATAGTTAAGTGACTTATTGACCTCGCACATCGTACAGAGAAATATGTAGTCACTAGATTTAAGATAATCTAGAACGCCCTTGACATTAAAAATACCACTCTAACCTTTAAAAAGTGAAATAAATGCTTTTATTCTGAGTTCTTATAAAATTAATAAAAACCCAATAAACCTACTCCCAAAACAAAATTTTAATTGATTAAAAAAAATCGCTTTGTTCACAGCATGAGGTTGATTTCCAAAAATATTTTGGTTGGATGAGTTAAATATTCATTCGACCAAACATTTTTGCTCGACTAAACCAGAGCTTTTGGTTAAAAGTTTTCTTAATAATGTTGCACCATTTTTTGGTTAAATTTTTCAAATGAATTTGTTTTGGTTGGATAGACAAAATTTTTTGACAATGGCAAACACATGTTTGGTATTATATATTTGGTAATTTAGTAGAATCGACCAAACATTTATAACTATGAGATTGTCTTGGAATAATTAAACATTTTGTTGTCTGATTAATAATAAAATTCAAAGGTTCAACCAAACAAATTTTTTTTGAGTTGCGTAAAAAATGAAATCTAAATATACAGGTCTCGGAGCGGCAATCTGCAAAAAGTCGCTTAAAATTAAAAAAGAGTCTTGGGAAAAATGCAAATGAATAAAATCACACGCTCACTTATGCTTCGTTATTACAAATTAATTGCAGTAGGTCAATAAAATAATGAACATGTACCGGAACATATCACGTGATAATTTACATTCACAATTGGAAACAGTATATTATATTTAACAATATTTTCCCCGAAAAAATAAGCCATAATTTATGAAAATCCAATCATTTTCTGAAAATTGGTAAGGATCGATAGTAAGAAAAAATTCTATTAAAAAAAATCTGCCCGCTTCGTGGGCAGATTCCCATCGCGCGCTTTGTGCGCAGCTCCCAAATTTGAGCGCCTCTAGAGCGCGCGATTCGAATGTCGCGCTTCGCGCTCCGTAATGCTTCTATTCTTTGCATACATTCAAGCTAAGATCTTGTAATTTGATACTTAAACTCGAGTCAATTTTATTATATTGCAAATGTGAATTCAATTTTCTCTAAGTTATTAAATTTGTTTATGATTTCAAATAAAAAAGGAAATTCAATTTACCATACTTAAGGCTCTATTAGCCTTAAGGAACACATTCTCATAATGACACTCGCGCTTTGCGCTCGACTTTTTACTTTATATCCATTAGAGCCACATTTGCATCAAAAATACAAATTTAAGCGCGCCCAGGGTGCGTCTTTTGATCACCACGCTTCGCGCTCCGGAATGTGTGGATCTCACGCTTAGCGCTCGGTGTTCTATGTTCTTTACATACAAATTACTTAATTTGTCTCAGAAAAAGTTTTTTTTATTTTTAATAATATTTTTCATTAATAAAAAAAAGATATAATTATGAACAAATAATCGAAATCAAATTTGCATATCTTTTTAAAATAAAATTTTTTCCGTACCTCGTATATTTTGGCGAAAAAAATTAATTTTTCATTTTCATAAAAACGTTTTTGATGAATAAATGAAAATATATAATTCTTATAAAATGGTCACCGGGAATTTGTAGATCTCTTTGAAATAAAGAATCTTGTTCCTGAACATTTTTACCGTATCTCGTATACTTTGACGAGAAAATGGAATTTTTGATTTTTACAAAAACGTCTTTTATGGAAAAAACTAGAGCCATTGGTAAAAAATGGTTGATCAACGAATTCTTCTTTTCTTTTTGGGAGCTCCAAAGGTGAGTTAAATTTCAATCCAATCCGATAATTCTATCGAGAGTTATCGAGTTTACGAACAGATATAGACAAACAATTTCGAAAAAATCGTTTTTTCTCACTCAGGGAGCCTCAAAATGTAAGATTTGGTGGAAATTCCTAAAGTGATTTTTCATATAAAACTAATACCTTCTTATATGATGAGAATGTAAAAAAGTCGAATAAAGCTGAAAAAGTCATAGACTTCGAGGTCTGCATATATATAGTATGCTATGTTTACCTCTGTCTGTTAATTTTACAGTCTGAGATGGAGACAGCTCTCACACCCTACCAATCGTCTATCATTCTCCATTAGACTGAATCCACTGCTATTTGTACGCGAAATTGTTTCATAATTACTTCGTAATTGGTGTTGCTCGGAGGATGAGGTAAGATTGCATGTGCAGTCGACACACGTGGACATATGACGTGCCTGAAAATAACGCTCACACAAACTAATGTGGATCTAATACGATTTACCGATTTCATGCAAGAAGAAAGGGGGGAATCAATGCTTACACGGAAAAATGAATTGATGTAAAGAAAACCGAATAAAACCAGAAAATTTTCTATTTTCAAATTGAAAAACAAGATCTGCTCTCTAAATCTGAATCAATCAAAATCTACTGATTTATAAGTGAAATTTGACTGATTCAAATAGCTAAACAGAGGTTACTATGAATCAGTCAAATTTCACTGATTGCTTTAGTGAAAGTTAACTAATTTAACTGTGAAAAATATTTTTTCCACTGATGAATCAGTGAAAATGAACTGATATGACAGTGAAAAAGATTATTTTCACTGATGAATCAGTAAAATGGCAAATCACTGATTCAATAAGTGAAAATTTGACCGATTCCCCGGAGAAAGTACCTTAATCCGAGGCATCAATCCGAACGAATCCAAGCCGAATTTTTAATCCGAATTAATTCGAACCATTCCGACCTCGAATTCATTCGGATTGGTTCTGATTGAAAATTCGGTTTGGATCAAAATCCGAGCTTGGATTGATTCAGATTGATTCGGATTAATTCGAATTGATGCCTCGGATTGAGTCTGATTAAGTCGGATTGATTTTTGACCGTTTTTCATCAAACGAGATACAAAACTTTTTTTGGATTAGAACGGAATGACTTGGAATGGTTCGGAAATAGATTCCGAAATGGCTCAGAATAGCAAAATCCAATTGATTCATTATTCAGAAATGTATAACAAAATTGAATGTGTCAATTATAAATTTTATGATGTTCAATATAGAAATGTTTTTTATTAATTTTAATCTTAAACGAAAATAAGACGTAGGTCTAATTTAAATTTTCTTAATTTTATTAATTGAATTCTTATTCCTATAATTAAATTCTATTTCTAATCTATTGTGGAGTGAGACTCATAAATTTTTGGCTGCCCACGAAGATAGCAATATAGCTTTTTCATTCTCGTTTAAAAATATAGGTACTTGGAAAAATTGTAAAAATGTTTCGATGATTTGCCCAGCTTAAAAGCAGCAATTTATTGAAAGAAGTCTAGAATACTTTATAGTCGAAGAAAAAAGTGTTCTTTATTATCTGATGACTTTAACATTTAACTGACCGTGAAATTGATATATAGAGAATAAGGTGTGTCATCTTTCTAAAACCAAAAATGTGGCTTCCTTCCGTTCAATCTAACATAAAAAAATTTTAGATTTGCTTTATTATACTCAATAAAAATTAAAAATAGAAAATTAATGAATGTTCATATTTTCAAGTTTTAATCCAGGTAATAATCTAGGTAGATAGCTTTATTTATTCAACTAGGATATTTAAATTTTATGTCATTTTTTAAATATATATCAGGTATGAAAATTTTCAATTTTTTATAATTTGCGAATTCTACATTTTTACCTATTTTTAAAATTTTGCAAATCTTCCTATGATTAATTATGTCTCTCAGAAAATAAAATCTTTTTTAAATAAAAGTAACATTTATTCGAAAAAACGTTTTAAATGTCATTTTCCTAAAATTAAATTTTATTCAAAATTTACAATTAAAGTTTATTTTTTTAACTCAAAGCTAGAATAGTATTTAAAAACAAAATTATAATTCAGAAAAATAAGTTTCATTTTTGAAAAAAAAATTTCTTTTTTGTAAAACTGGTTAAAGATTGCACCGAAATTGAAAAATAATGCATTTAACAAATTTTATTTCCACCCGAACTTTTTTTCTTATCGTGTCATACCAAATTTTAAAAAATTATGTGATTCTAATAAATCTCGGATCATTTTTTCAGGAAAAAGATTTTCTACAACTTAAACGTTTCCGATTTTCTGAAATGAATAAATTATTACCAAATTCAGCAATTTGTTTATAAGAATTTTGTTTTAGAAATATGATTTTTAATGGTTTCAGCCATTAAAGAATTTATTTCCAAAAATTGGGAACGGTAAAGTTGTGAAGATTCTTTTTCTTGAAAAAATAATCCGTGATTTATTAGAATCACATAATTCTTTAAAACTTGGTATAAAGGGATACGAAAAAAAAGTTCGTGTAAAAATAAAATTTGTTAAATGCATTATTTTTCTGTATTTCAAATTTTTTTCATGGAAAATAATCTTTTCTCTTTCAAACTAACCCTTCAATAATAATATTGCTATTCTCGAAAGCAAAATTATCTATTTTTGCCTAAGGCCCAATTTTCGTGAATGAACTGCCGTAATGAATAAAATTTTTACAAAAATTCACAATATTTGAAAGCTCAAAAAAATGAAAATCTCTAAATTTAGTTTGGAAACTATTAATTAATTTATATCTTCCCACTAAAAATAAATACCCGTTATAGAATGAATATTACAATCAATAAAGAATACGGACAAAAGAATTTTGGGTTAATCCAAAAAATAATTGATTAATTCAATAAAATTCTCTATTTAGTGATATTTGGTTGACTCAATCAAATATTTTAGTTAATTTTAATAAATTTCAAGTATTCATTAGATTCAACCAAAAAATTTTGTCAGCCCAATAAAATTCTTTGTGAATTCAACAAAAGGATTTTGTTCAATGAACAAATTTTTCTTCAGAATATAAATGCGTGGAATAATTTTTTCAGAATCACATGTAAATGTCATTGCAACTGCAGGGAAATATTGATTACTTAGGTCTCTATATTTCACCATGGGAATAATTCCCTCTAACATATTCGGAAATGAGCCGTAATCCCTTTTTCGTTTAGGGTGGAAATGCATTTGCACCCACACATGCTCTTCTTATGTGGACACAAAAATACAATGTTGGATTTTATATCTACTGCGAATATACTACGCATGACTCACCGTCAGAGCCTAACTTTCCCTTTTCAGTTTTCCCTGCCCTTTCCCTTTCTTCAATCTTCTTTACAGAACTACGCACTTCACGAGTTTTTTTATAACACAATCAAGTCGGAAATATCTGCTTTTAAAAGCAGCTGTCCCTTTTCTTCAAAATAATTATAATTAATTTATAAAAAATATCCAACAAATAATTATGAACTATGAATTTTAAAAAATATTCAACAAATAATTATGAACTATGAATTTATGAATAATGATTTACTAATTTTGGCGCGTTAAATAATTTTCATAATATTTTTTGTTTAATTCCAATTTTGCATTTAAAATTTTTAAGTATACTCAGAAAAAAATTGATTGAATCAAAGAAAATTATTTGAATTGAATAAAATTTTTTGATTCAAACAAAGAATCTTTGAACCAAATAAAAATTTGATCAATTCAAATAAATTTCTGCTTCAAATCAAAAAAATTATATCTTTGCCATATATAAATGCATTAACTTTTGGTTTTGAAGAAAAATTTATTTAGTTTAAATAAATATTTATTTGGCCCAAATATATATTTTTTCGAGTCAAACAAATGTTATTGAATCCAAACGAATAATTCGTTTGAATGGGAAAAAGCCTTTTAAACAAATTATTTCTTTCATTCAATTAAATCTTTTTTCTCAGTGTAATTAATCAATTATTGTAGATACTTTTCAACTGGTTTTAGGGTCCAAGGTGATCAAAATTTGACAAGATCAGAAAGTTTAGACACCTTAATAATTAATTATGTAAAAAAATGTTTTCATGCAACTTCACCCAGAAAACAGTTTCTTTGAATCAAATAAACATTTCTTTGATATACGCTCAAAGAAAAAATTTCTTTGAATTGAAGGAAGTTTTGTTGATTCAATAAAATTTTCTTTAATGTAAACAAATCTATTTCTTTGGATCAAAAAAATTTTTTTTGAATTAACAAAACTTTCTTTAATTTAAAGACATTTTTTCTTTGACCCTGTATCAAAGAAACTGTTTTCTCAGTATTCAATGATAACGGCCAAAGAACTTTAAGATTTTATAATTTACAAAAAATATAGTTTCTTAGTTCAAGTGCAAAAAAGTTATTATTTTGAATATTTGAGTATGTTATTCCAAGTATTTTTTTATTAGTTACTTCTGCAATATATATAATATATATGAACTAATTAGTTAATCAAGAAACTTGTAATTTTTTCATAATTTATTGTTTTCCCCAATAACTTATTGCTTTTATTTTGATTACAGAGTGGTTAAATCATTGAAGCGACGACAAAAATCATCGGCTTTATTATAAAGAAGAGAAAGTAAATCGTAAAAAGACTTCATTCTCATTCAAGGTTACGAAACTAGTAAAACAATCGCATAATCGATTGATTGTGGCTTTATCGCTATTCGCAACACGAGGTAGTATTTATCATTATCAATAAATCACAATTCACTATCGATAAAAAAATTAGCAGCGTTCCAGAATTATGAATGTCACATAAATTCATAATTATAATCCAAGAATCTAAAAATGCACATTATGCACTGCAAATCTATTCTTTTATATTGCACAGGTAAAAATATCTGCGATGAAGATAAGAATAGATTAATTTTTATCATTTAATCATTTTATATTTGAAATGTTCCTTTGAAGTAGATAAATTCTATTACCATTAATTTGCATTACTTTATATTTTTATCAAAGAGTAAATAATTTCCAGTTTTTGACACGTTACGACTTTCCCAGTATCTGTAAAAAATGCCTTACAGTAAAAATTAATAATTTCTTGTAGGAAGATTCAGATAGACAGTTCGAAAATAAATTAGTCAAAGCGACTATTTTTTTAGATTTTTTCATTTATTATTTTCTTACATTCAGTTATTACTAGTGAAAATGTGAAAAATTTGATCTTGAATCATAAAAGTAATATAGTAAGTAAGTAAATCATAAAATTTATAAAAAGTTTGAATCAGATGAAAATGATAGACTTTGCATTAGTGAATTTGTATCATCCAAAAACAGCTAACAACAACTAAAATTTGTAGTGATGTTAAATTTCAAGAAGAAAATGATCAATGCAAATTTTCATGGCAATTTCTAGTTTTAATGTTTATGGCCAAGGTAAAGAAAGTGATGACTTAAAAAACTGGAAAATATTAACAAATATGAAAATGGACCTTGAGACACTGAGAAAACAGTTTCTTTGATATACGTTCAAAGAAAGTTTTGTTAATTTAAAATTTTTTTCTTTGATCCAAATAAATAGATTTGTTTGCATTAAAAAACATTTTTTTGAATTATCAAAACTTTCTTTGATTCAAAGAAACTTTTTTCTTGGTGATCCTATTCTTTGTTTGATTAGTTGAAAAAAATTCAATTTTACTACAATTTATAGCAATAATGTTCTATTTTTTCATTGAAAAACGAAAAACAATTGATATATCGTCCATTTGCATATGCGACACACTGAGAAGACAGTTCCTTGAAATCAAAGAAACATTTCTTTGATATACGTTCAAAGAAAAAATTTCTTTTAATTAAAGAGTTTTATTAATTCAAAATTTTTTTCTTTGATCCAAAGAAAATGATTTGTTTACATTGAAGAAAATTTTTTTGAATCGACAAAACTTTCTTCAATTCAAAGAAATTTTTTCTTTGACCCTATGTCAAAGAAATGTTTTTTCATTTGAAAGAAATCATAGAAAATGAAAAATCTATAATTTTTATCCGCTTGAAACTTTTCATGGCTCATTTTATTCAAGATAAAAATCTCCACACATTAATTAAAAAAAATATTCTAGATAGAAAAAACTGAGGAAACAGTCACTTTAACTAACTTTTTCCGATTATCTATAATTCTACCTTAGATAAATTAAAAATTAAATTAAAGCAATAAATAATGTTTATTTTGAGATTTTTTGTTTGTAACGACATATATTTTTCTGACGAGAAATCTGCATTATATGTATAAAGTGGAAAAACGAGAAAGATAAATAGAAAATGTGAAACAGTTAATAAGAAAAGGCCGAGAATGAAGAGAAACCTTGAACTGACAGCGACTAATGTCACCATTGACTATTAACATGTTACTACGTTATGCTAAAGAATAAAACACACAAGCCAGACGGTATTTCGTTTCGGCAGAGCGCAGCATTTCACGCTTTATAGCATCAGGCCTTCATCACGAATCTCCTTTATTCTGTTTTTTAATTAAATTCATTCCAGCTTCCGCTGTGTTACGTCACCTACGCATTTATCAACTTTTCATTACAATTATATCCGTAGTTTGTATTAAATTAGTTTTAAAGTAATCTCTTAAAAAATGATAGCCAAAATTAGCTCTTTTCGCATGTATAAATAAAATTATAGTTCAGTGAGATTAGATACAAATTAGGATGATAATTAATTGAATGAATAATAGAAGAGCGATATTTAGAATATTTTACAGTTTGACCTTGAGAACGAATAATTTTTATTTTTGTTTATCGTATTGGATAGTTATTTCCTTATAGAGAAAGTTTTTTCTTGATAAATAAAGTTTTTTCAAATAAATATATGCATTGTTAATGGATCTATTGAAATTCTATAATTGAAATAAATAAATTAATACGTTTTCAATTTAGTTTATTTGAAGTAAGTAAATACAAACAGGTGATGTGTATTTTTCTTTTTGCACAAGTATTTTAATCTTTTTGACAAAATTTATTTTATTTTAGTGGTAAATTTGAGTATTAATAATATTAATGAACAATTAATGCAGACATTTCTGGACACAATCTGGAAATTAACAAAAGTTTTCCATTATAAGATCAAAATGGAAAAAATTTCATAAATTATGTTTTTAAACAAGTTAGAAAACAATATAACATCTTTCTAATCAGCTACACTGAGAAAAAAATTTATCCAACAAATCTTTTTTTGTTGCCCTGACAAAATATTTTGTTTAAGTAACAAAATTTGATTGATACAGCAAAATGTTTTGTTGGCACAACAAAAGAATTTTTTTAGCTAAATACTAACAAAAAATTTTTGTTGATTTGACAAAACTGTTTTCTCAGTGTATAAATTTAAACTTTATTCAAAAATGACTAAATGTCGCTGAAATATTTTAAAAATGTTTTAGCTTTTCAACGCTAATTAGAAAGAAAATTCTGCTTAGAAATTGTAGTTTGGAATAAAAATTTAATTATTACATTTTTAGGATTTTTGAATTTATTCATTAAAAGACTGAACTTCGTGGGAACAGGAACGTTGGACATCTTGAGGCCATTTATCAATCGGACCATGTGACCAAATTCATGTCAGTTAACTGTTTTAGTTTACAAAATTATCGATAATTCTTACATTTTTAATCTCTTAAAAATTTTATTGCAAAATTTGTGCTAAAAAGAAGTGAAGAGACTTCTTTATCGTACATTGCTATATTCCCCAGATTTACAGCAATATATTCTGAAATAAAAAATTTTCCAGAAATAAATAAAAATATAATTTAGTCACGTGGCCGGGTTGATCAATGGCCTTAGACTTCTAATATATTTAAAATACTTTTTTAAGGCATACAAAATTCTCAGGCCAACAAAAATCCTGACATTGAAGTCTCTCAAATCTTATGAAAACATTTCAAAGACGTTTAATGACCTAGAAAGATTTAGTCTGATTAAAACTTTTTGAAGAAATAAACAAGACAAAAGAAATTGCATATCAAATTTAAATAGAAAACATAATTAAATTTTTATTGCCAAACATTACTTTGGCAAATGTTTATGTTCACGGAGAAAATTAATTTGTGTAAATTTAATCAAAAGTTGAGTAAAGTTGGAACATAGTGGCTTTTAGTGAAAATTAAATTTAACTCGAAAACAGTTGATTAAACTTTATAATTCGTTATTGAATGAATACGCGAAAAAAATTTAAACTTTAACCAAAAGCCACTGTGTCCCAGCTTTACTCAACTTTTGATTGAATTTTTACAAATGAATTTTCTCCGTTTTGTTAAGCCGTTTTTTGTAGTTTTTGAGAGTAACGCGTTACTTTGAAAAAGATGTAACGGTAAATAAAACGCTAACGTAACTGTTACTTTTTTAAAAAAGCAACGCGTTACTTTACCATTATTTTTTAATAATATTTAAAGAATTTGAAAATCTTTCTGTGGAAAAAATGGCGGCTAGTGTTCCTCCGATAATGTAGGCAGTGACAAAAATTTCAAACTCAACTAATTAATTTGAACTAATTAATTTTTTAATAATATTCGATATTGTTGATGTTCTTAGTTGGCTTTAGGGTCCAGAAAAAATGTAACTCAAGGTTTCATGTTTTTGAGTTACATTTTTTCTGGACCCTAAAGCCAACTAAGAACATCAATAATATCGAATATTATTAAAACTAAAGGGTCGATACAAGTTCTAATCATTATTATTTTTTAAAATCAAATTTTAATATATTTTACTTTTCCATACGAACTTTAGGACACTTTTATTTTTGTTTAAAGTAATCAGAGCGTAAGTAAGACTTCCACTGGAAAAACAATTAATTACCATTTTAGATAAATTTAGAAATGTCTAAAAAGTAAACTTTCCTGCAACGTAGTTACAATTAATGCGTTACTGTTAATCGCTGCATATATATTTTTAATTAGGCAGTATTATTATTTTTTTTAATGGTAATTAATTGTTTTTCCCGAGGTTTATCTAACAATAAACTGACTTGCACTTTACCCACATTAGGCAAAAAAGGGATCTAAAGTTCATATGGGAAATGAAAATTGTCTTTTAAAAATTATATTAAAAAATTTAAGGTCAAGGTAACGTCTTTTTTTAGTAACAGTAATATGTTACTTTTTTCAAAAAGTAACGGTTACGTTACTTTCGACTAGTAACGAGGCGCAAACCAAAGTTTTGTGCAAGAGGAAGAAATCTGAAAAGTTTTGGATCAAGATGATGAAAACGTAAACAAGACCAGTTTTTCTGCATTGGTGTTTTCTTTTATGCGGTGCATAGCCAGGTGTAGATATTTCATTTCACCCCATGACCCCGTTTCCCATTCTCCCCGTGGCCTATTCCGTAAGAAGCCCTAGGCTAACTGAATACTACAGCTGACGTCATTCATACATCTCCAAGTACGTTCGAAGAGGAATAAGATTTCAATGACTTTGTTTCCTGTGTAGAAATTGCCAGGCCTGGTGCTAGTCCAGCAATGAAAATCTTAGCCAGGCTTAGGCCCGGTCTGAGGTGGTTGACAAATCTGGCCACCAGACCAGGCCCAGTTCGGCGTTTCGAGTCATGCTACAACTTGCCAGGCCTGGGACATGTCGAAATTTCAAGGCTCGGAGCGGCAAAAAGTTTTTAAAAAAGTCGCCAATGTCCCATAAAATCCAAAAAAAGTCGCAGGGAAGTTTGAAAAAGTGTAAACACGTGTCTGTAATATTAAATGTGTATTTTATAAAAACTTGAACACAATAATGACTACAAAGACTTTAACTATTTATTTAAATACTAATAATTAATTAATTTAAATTATTAACGTATTAACTAATGTTAATACATTAATTTGATATATTTTTTCTACTTATTATTATATTAATGCTCCTACAATATGTAATTAATCTATTACAATTCCTATTAGACAATAACAAAAATTTGAAACAGAAAAAAGTTTCCAGGGTGATAATTCATAGGAAAATTTCAAATTCCAGGTAATTTCCAGGTTTTCAAGGTTTTTCCAGGTCAAGCTTTTTCAATTTTCCAAGTAAGCTTAAAATCACTTGATTATGATTTTTATACTTTTTTAATTATCTTAATAGTTCCAAGCCCACATAAAAAATTATGGGTCTTAAAATTAATTTCCAGGTCAACTTAAAATAACTTGATTATAGTTTTTATATTCAAGTGTAAAGAATTTGAAATCTTTACGTGGAAATAAAGACGCTTTCAATAACGTTTTTAATTATCTTAATAGTTCCAAGCCCACATAAAAAATTAAGGGTCTTAAAATTAAATTCCAATTAATTTCCAAGTAAGCTTAAAATCACTTGATTATGATTTTTATACTTTTTTAATTATCTTAATAGTTCCAAGCCCACATAAAAAATTAAGGGTCTTAAAATTAAATTCCAGGTAATTTCCAGGTCAACTTAAAATAACTTGATTATGATTTTTATAGTTTTTTAATTATCGCAATAGTTTTCAGCCCTCATAAAAAATTAAGGGTCTTAAAATTAAATTCCAGGTAATTTCCAGGTCAACTTAAAATAACTTGATTATGATTTTTATAGTTTTTTAATTATCGCAATAGTTTTCAGCCCTCATAAAAAATTATGGGTCTTAAAATTAATTTCCAGGTCAACTTAAAATAACTTGATTATAGTTTTTATATTCAAGTGTAAAGAATTTGAAATCTTTCTGTGGAAATAAAGACGCTTTCGATAAAGTTTTTTATTATCACAATAATTTTCAGCCCCCATAAAAAATTGAGGGTCTTAAAATTAAATTCCAATTAATTTCCAGGTTAACTTAAAATAACTTGATTATGATTTTTATACTTTTTTAATTATCTTAATAGTTCCAAGCCCACATAAAAAATTAAGGGTCTTAAAATTAAATTCCAGGTCATTTCCAGGTCAACTTCAAATAACTTGATTATGACTTTTATACTTTTTTAATTATCGCAATAGTTTTCAGCCACCATAAAAAATTAAGGGTCTTAAAATTAAATCCCAGGTAATTTCCAGGTCAACTTCAAATAACTTGATTATGACTTTTATCTTTTTTAATTATCGCAATAGTTTTCAGCCCTCATAAAAAATTATGGGTCTTAAAATTACTTTCGAGGTCAACTTAAAATAACTTGATTATACTTTTTATATTTAAATTTAAAGAATTTGAAATCTTTCTGTGGAAATAAAGACGCTTTCGATAAAGTTTTTTATTATCACAATAATTTTCAGCCCCCATAAAAAATTGAGGGTCTTAAAATTAAATTCCAATTAATTTCCAGGTTAACTTAAAATAACTTGATTATGATTTTTATACTTTTTTAATTATCGCAATAGTTTCAAGACCCCAATAAAAATTAAGGGTCTTAAAATTAAATTCCAGGTATTTTCCAGGTTTTTCAATGTTTCCAGATCAAATTTCTATCCTGAATCTCTAACATCTTTTCTTGCATTCATAATAATCTTAGCAAAAGCAATATAATTATTAAGAATCAAATGTAATTTTGATAAATGGTACCTTTGATCTCTGCAATATGCGCGTCATATTCACTGCGACTACGAACATATTCCATTCTGGCTCCAACATTTTGGAAGCTCTGGCTGCGGTATTCAGCATACCACTCAGAAGGAGGTTTTTCCTCCAGGGCACTGGAAGGTCGTGAACTCGATCCCCTCCTTTGGGAGAGACTCTCCTCAGATGGGAATTTGGTAAAGGATGCAACCGAACTGGATTTGCTACCATGACTTTGCATTTCATGACTGTGACTTTGATATGCAGAATCTTCTAAGGCATGTTCTTCACTTGGAGTTCTACTAGTTTCACTGAGCAATTGTCCAGAGGGTAGTGTATTTCCGTTACTACTGGTTGTTAAGGATGTTGATGTAAATTCTTGAAGAGTTTTTCTCATTGTAATCTTCTCGAATTTGACAACCTTGGGTAGAGTTGGAAATTTAATAATTCAAGAAATTATTAAGTGAAGATCTTACACTACCTCTCAATAGTATCAATACACTAGTTTTTTGGCATTTTGCATCAAAGACGAAATGTTTCTGTCAATTGAGTACTGTTTCCAATTTTGAAAATAAGTAAAAAATCTTTAAATATAGTTATTTTTATTTTAAAATATTTCTTTTCAAAAAGTTCTTTTAGCGATTTCACTCATTGAAAACTTTACTTTTAAAATTAATTTGGCATGGGGTCAATTTTTTTAACAAAACAAAAAAAATTAGTTTTTAATTAATTTATAAAGGATAATAAAAGCAAAGGAAAATAATTAAAAATTATACGTTAAGCATACTAAACTAATCAAAATTTTGCACGGATTTCAGGTTCTGGTTATTAGAATTAAAAATAGTCACCATGCTTTAAAAAAAATTTTAAAAAAGAACCTCCAACAATGAAGAAGGCCCCCATTTGGCCGAAGCGTTTGCCATTCCTAATTCTTATTATTTCTAGGTTTTTCATCTCCTGAAAATCTTTTTCTCTAAAAAACTGGCCCCGTGAAAAATTAATTCCTGTGGGTCAATCAAATAATGAATATGTACTGGAAAATAGAACGAAATAATTTAGATTTGAAATTAGAAACAGTAGAGTTGTGGAGAATTCTTTTTTCCCAAAAAAATAAGCTATGATTTAAAAAAATCCAATTATTTTTTAAAAATTGGTAGGAAGCGATAACAAGGAAAAATTCTATTACAAAAAAGATTATTAAATGTAATTGAAATATATTTGATAATTTTAAAAATTGAAAAATTCTTAAAAGTATTATTTTTCGTATGTTTTAAATTTTTTCCATCAAAAATAATTTTTTTTTCTTTCACAAGACAATATTGATAATATCATTTCATGTCTGAAAATCATAAAAAAACTTTTTTTACAGAGACCTAAATTTCCGCACAACTTCCTTATCGGAAATATTCCAAAAAAAGTAAAGATTTTAAAGTTTTCGTAATTTTTGAATGACTTCCGAATAATGAACTTTTTAAAATTTGTCTTTACTCATTTCAAAGGTGAATTTATGTAGAATGTCACAAATATGATTGAAAACTGATAACTTTTTCTTGGATGCTGCGAATGTCTGGATTTAGAATAAACAAATTATGTAACTATAAAATCGTTTTTTTTAGATTATTATTGTTATTATTATATTCTTACATTTATATTTATTATAAACATTGTAAAAGTATGAGAAAAAATTATCATAATATTTTGAATGCGTTACTGATATTCTATGTAAATGTACCTTTATAAAAAGCCAACAAAAGTTTCAAAAAGTTGATTATTTCGGGAGTTATTATAAAATTATTAAAACTTTTTAAACTTAGACTTTTTGTTATATCTTTGTTAATAATTGAGAAAAATATTTCTTTTTTAGATCATTGAAAGCATAATTTATTTATATTACCTTCTATTCTTTTTTCAAGGAAAAAAGGTTACTTTATGCATTTTGAAAATTAAGAACTTTTATATAAATGCCGAAAAATAGTTGAATTAATGCTATTAGGTGGTAGTGTAAACCATTTTTCAGCTTCTTTTCTCGTCATTTGTTTCTCTTTATTATATCATAGTTTTATTTGTTATTGATTTGTTGTATCTATATGGACCACTGGTGCAAAATTAGAACTTGCAAAACTCTACTCTGACAGATATTTTGAAATTATTCAATGTAGAAGACTAGACAATTGATAGATAATTTACTTTTTTTTCTTCCTTCAAAGCAGAAAAGAAAGAAAGCACTTTTTACTATTCAGATCTACTTCCAAATTGTTTTTCGTAGCGGATTGAAATTTTTTTAATGATTTGATACCAAATATACTTTGACATTTTTAAGAGTAGTTTTTCTGTCAACCACTTATTATTATTATAAAATTTGGACCTGTGCTCAGGAAATTGATCAAAGAACTGCAAAAATTGCCATTTTTAGCCATCTTTTATCCAACATACCACGAGCAATGATTTTTTTCTTAAAACCGGCTACATGGCATCGTTTACTACTTCTTTTTACCTTTTATTTCGATTTTTTATCATCCCGAAGCGGTTTTTACCTTTCGAGATATGGCACATTGACCATTTCAGTTTTACACTGCAAAACGAAAATCTGACCGAAAATAATTATTCAAATATATTAAATAAAATCGTTATTCGATTATTAAAGTGTCTGATATCTAAAGTTTTTCGAGTCTGCTAAATCTGAATTTGAATCCAGATTCGCGAAATCCAAGATAGAGGATCCAATAAGATCGACCTAAATTTTCAGAAATACTAAGATTCGTACAAAACTTCATGTCCTGATCTTCTTAAGTCAGCCATCTTAAATTTTTGCAAACCTGAGCTAAAATTTGTATTTAGAAAACCTAAAAACCTCCATATACTAAATTCTTCACCAATCAAATCACAATTTTCACCTTGTTTTTCAGTGTGAAACTGATATGCCAAATGTGCCGTATCTCGTAGGAAAACAATCGGTTCAGGATGATACGAAATGGAAATAATAGGTGAAAAGAAGTATTAAAAAATAGTGTAAGAATTTTTATAAGAAAATTCACCGCTCGTCTTATATTGGTTCAAATACATTTAAAAATGACCATTTTTGCACCTTTAGATTAGGACATCTCGAAATCCTAAAGTGCTAGAACAATGAAGACAAGAGATTTTTTTTCAGGACATTGGATCCTTCGAGAACACTCAGTCCTCTGTTTGGTTAAAACTTTTCTCAGTCTATCTTATTTATCTCAAAAGAGTAGTTTTGCAAAAATGGCCCAAAACATGATGAATAAGATCCTCAAAGAGCACCATCTCTACCTTTGCTCCATTCAATTCGCCTTCTTCGACAAGGCGTTCGTATGTTTCCTCAAAGGAAGAATCACTGGTTCTGGAAGAAGACCTTGGGAAATTAGGAGTTGCCAAATTAAAGGCACTCCTTCTTATTTGACAATCCACCTCATCCTGCGGAAGATCTTCCATGCTAACAGACCGGTTTCCTTCCGACCATAATTGCTCAAAGAAGTTAACCCGGTCTTTTAAAGGACCACCACGTGGTGTCCTTGGACTCCGAATGGGATTCCCGGCGCCATCCTCTCTTTCATTGGGTGGGGTTGGTCGCGACATCCTTCGCGGTTTATTCAACCCCTGGTTTAATTACAGCAGCTACTTCGTAGGCCATTTCCACCCTCTTCGATCCGTCTCGACTCTCTTGCTAATCATTTTTTAGGATCCCATCTGATGGAAAATTTCAATCTAAACCTTTTAAAATTCACAATTTTTTCACTGATATACTTCAGTGAAGATACAATTTAAATCTTCTCACAGTATCACTAGTTACACAGCCAGAGAAACTGATAAAGGAAATTTGTTGATTGGGAAAAATTGAACGCACGTGGTTTTGGAAAGGAAGGTCTGAATTGCGTTGGAAGGTTAAACTCCTTATATGGAGTACGCATGCGATACGTGCATCACGTTCACTCGCCGGTTCAATACTGGGTTGGTTACTCGGTCTCGGTGGAGAGCGAAGTACTCTCCTTCCTTGCCTTTCTATCGCTACCAATGTATTAAGGCTATAGTGTGGATTCAGGCTCTACGACTCGACCGTTTTCTGCTACCATGAACCAACCCTCTTTTCGACCGACTTTTTAACCCCACATCCTGCAATCGTTACCACCGTTGCTACTTCGACGTTTTGTCAGTCCGAAAACCCACTCGATCGATCCTTTTTACCGGATTCCAAGACAAAGGGTTGGAAAGAAATTAGTTAATCCAACCATAATTCGGTTGGGAACCAAAAGAATTTACTTACTCTCTAAATCTGAATCAGTCAAATCTTTACTGATTGAATTAGTGATTTACCTTTTCACTGATTCACCAGTTAAAAATATATTTCACTGTTAAATCAGTTGATTATCACTAATTGAATCAGTGGAAAAAATATTTTCACTGTTGAATCAGTTAATTTTCACTGAAGCAATCAGTGGAATTTGACTTATTGATTCAGTGATTTGACTTTCCACTGATTCATCAGCGGAAAAAATATTTTTCATTGTTAAATCAGTTAACTTTCACCGATTCATTAATGAAAAATATTTTTCACTGTTGAATCAGTTAATTTTCACGGATTGAATCAGTGAAATTTAACTGATTCTCAGTAACCTCTTTTTGGCTATTTGAATCAGTCAAATTTCACTGATAATCAGTAGATTTGGACTGATTGATATTTAGAGAGTATAATAGGAATCAATAAATTCTTAGTTTATTCAAATGGAGAATTTTCTTGGTTACTATTTGGTTGATTTGAGAAAATGTTTCAGTTGTTGCAACCAAATTATGTTTGCTTTAACCAAAAATCTTGGTTCATTTATCAAAATTGTTTGGCAAGATTGAATATATATTTTTTCTGCAGATAAAAATAATTTGGTTAACTTCACCGAAATTTAGTTGTATGTATGAATTTACTTATTATACAGTTAACCAAATTTTTGGATAATTCAACCAAAAATGGTTTGATTGGATACGATTCGGTTAAGTCAAAGAAATATTTCGGTCGATTCAACCAAAGATGGTTCTTTTGGATACGATTCGGTTGTGTTAAACAATTATTTCAGTTGCTTCAACCAAGTATTGTTGGATTTATCCAAAGATCTTGGCTTATTTTTCGAAATTTGTTGGTTAAATTAAATAAATATTTTTCTGCAATCAAAATAATATTTGGTAAACTGCGCCGAAATTTAGTTGGATCTACGGAAGAATTTACTTATCAGACGGTTAACCAAATTTTGGATAATTCAACCAAAAATGGTTTGATTGGATTTGATTCGGTTAAGTCAAAGAAATATTTCGGTCGATTCAACCAAAGATGGTTCTTTTGGATACGATTCGGTTTTGTTAAACAATTATTTCAGTTGCTTCAACCAAGTATTGTTGGATTTATCCAAAGATCTTGGCTTATTTTTCGATATTTGTTGGTTAAATTAAATAAATATTTTTCTGTAATCAAAATAATATTTGGTAAACTGCGCCGTAATTTAGTTGGATCTACGGAAGAATTTACTTATCAGACGGTTAACCAAATTTTTGGATAATTCAACCAAAAATGGGTCGATTTGATAAAATTCAGTCAAGTCAAACAAATATTTCGGTCGATTCAACCAAAGATGGTTCTTTTGGATACGACTCGGTTGTATTAAACAATTATTTCAGTTGCTTCGACCAAGTATTGTTGGATTTATCCAAAGATCTTGGCTTATTTTTCGAAATTTGTTGATAAATTGAATATATATTTTTCTGCAATCAAAATACTAGGTTGTTAAGTTTTGAAAGCGACATCTAAAGAGCAGTAGAAGAACCAAAATTTCTACGCCATTTTAAGATTTAATCTTTCATATGAACATACCCAAAGTGTCATTCCACTCTGTCAATTCATTGTTTGTTTACAAGCCATTTGAAGTTGACGTGTCAGTGTATTTTTGTACAATGGAAAAAACCAAATATCGTGCAGTGATAAAAATCTTTGTTTTGGAAGGTTTATAGCAACGGAAATTCATACAAAAATGGTGAAAGTGTTAAAGGAAGCTGCTCCTTTATTTCCAACTGTGCATCGATGGGTTTTAGAGTTTAGACGTGGTCGAAAAAGCGTTGAAGACGATCCACGCTCAGGACGTCCAAAAAGTGCATCAACACCAGCATTCATAGCAAAAGTACAGGATATGGTTTTGGAAGATCGTCGATTGACCGAGAGAGATTTAGCAGAGGCCCTAGACATCTCATTAGGCAGCGTGAGTCATATTTTACGTGAAGTTTTGGGTTTCAGAAAGCTCTGTGCACAATGGGTGCCGCATTCGCTCACAATGGAACAAAAACACGTTCGAATGCGACTTTCTGAGCAACATTTGGAGCGTTTTCGAAAGGATAAAAAGGATTTTTTGCGTCGATTCATCACTATGGATGAGACTTGGGTCTTCCATCATGATCCTGAATCAAAATAAGAGGCTAAGGAGTAGTGTGAACCAGGCACTTCGGCACCGAAGCGAGTTCGTGTCCAGAAATCGGCGAAGAAGGTGTTAGCATCAGTTTTTTGGGATGCAAAAGGAATTTTGTTGGTGGATTATCTCCAAACTGGCAAAACAATAAATTCTGAATATTATTGTAACCTTTTGGATCAATTGGATGCAAAAATTCGTGAAAAAAGACCCGGTTTGCAGAAGAAAAAAATCCTTTTTCATCAAGACAATGCACCCGCTCACACAGCTCAAAAAACCATCACTAAAATAACCGAATTAAAGTACGAATTGTTGCAGCATCCACCTTATTCGCCTGATTTAGCTCCCTCTTGTCTTCTGGCTGTTCTCACACCTCAAGAAATTCCTTCGTGGGAAGCATTTTTCATCAAACGAAGAGGTTATAGCCGTCGTAGAGGAGTATTTTTCACTATTTTGCAGGCCTTGCAGAAAGTCACTTCCATGATGGGATAAACAAGTTGGAAGACCGTCGGACCAAATGTATTGATCTTATGGGAGATTATACTGAGCAATAAAAGTGATTTCACCAAAAAAAAAACGTATTTTCATTTCTGCTTTCAAAACTTTTTGAACAACCTAGTAATATTTGGTAAACTGCGCCGAAATTTAGTTGGATCTATGAAAGAATTTACTTATCAGACGGTTAACCAAATTTTGAATAATTCAACCAAAAATGGTTCGATTGGATGCGATTCGGTTAAGTCAAAGAAATATTTCGGTCGATTCAACCAAAGATGGTTCTTTTGGATACGATTCGGTTGTGTTAAACAATTATTTCAGTTGCTTCAACCAAGTATTGTTGGATTTATCCAAAGATCTTGGCTTATTTTTCGATATTTGTTGGTTAAATTGAATAAATATTTTTCTGCAATCAAAATAATATTTGGTAAACTGCGCCGAAAGTTAGTTGAATCTACGGAAGAATTTACTTATCAGACGGTTAACCAAATTTTTGGATAATTCAACCAAAAATGGTTCGATTTGATACGATTCGGTTAAGTCAAACAAATATTTCAGTTGCTTCATCCAAGTATTGTTTCATTCATCCAAAGATCTTGGTTTATTTTTCGAAATTGTTTTGTTAGATTAAAAGTATATTTTTTTGAAATACAAAAATATGTGTTAAATCGAAGCGAAATTTAGTTGTATCTATTACAAAATAAACATTTTATATACTTTTCGCCAAATTCTTATTCATTTCAACGAAAGAATTTGCTTGGTTGATATAAGAAAAACTTTTAGTTTTTTCAACCAAATTTTGTTTGATTTGACCAAAAATCTTGGTTTATTTACCAAAATTGTTTAGTTATATTAAATATATGTGGGAATTTTTCACAACAAAATACTATTTAAGTAAAACTGTATGAGATTTTTGTATTTTATTTGAGCAAGCTTTAGTATATCCAGAAAAAATGTCTAGTTGGTTGAACAAAATCGTTTTTTTGACTGCATTTGGTTGATTTAAAAAAAAGATTAGTTTGGATGAACGAAATTTTGACTCATTTAACATTTGCTCAAGTAAACCAAAGCTTTTGGTTTAACAGTTTTGTTAACCTCACAAAATATTAGGTTATTCAGAATAAATTTTTGTTTTAATGAACCAAATAATTTGTTTCATTCAAACAAGGATAGCTTGTTTAAATACATATAGTTATAAATTATGTACATGAATAAATTTAATGGACACATTTTGAAGAAATTAAAACTGAAATAAAATTCAATTTTTAAGCGTTAAAACCTCAAAAACAAAAATATTGCAAAATATTTCAGTTTTTTTATTTTACAACTTATAATAAAGAAAAAGGATGTTCCACACTAAGAGAAAAAGTACAGGGAAAATTCGAGTTAAGACTCTAATATTTACCGTTTTTAACGGCAACACGGAGGGATATTCGCTTGGAAGGTACAAATAGATACAAATAGATTTTCCATACTTAAGCGAAACAAGGAATTCCTCACTGGCACCTGACAGGGCCCCTGTCAGTTTTTTCTGGCCTAGAAATACTAATCGGGTGCTAACAGTGTCTCTACCAGTTTTTTCTATATTAGGAAATTCTAGTCCGGGCCCCAATAGAACCCAACTTGTAATAAGAAAAGATAGGGAAATTTCTACACGGCCATATCGATCTTATCAACCTGTGATTTAGAATTAACGTCATTTAAGACTAGATGGAATACTCAATATATATCTTGAAAAAATTTTCTGTGAAAAAAGGAACGCTTTCACTCCGCTGGGTATCGAGCCCAGGACTACTTCCGTAGCTCAGATGATAGAGCATTCGACCGACAATCGAATGGTCCTGGGCTCGATACCCAGCGGAGTGGAAGCGTTCCTTTTTACACAGAACATTTTTTCCAAATATATATTGAATATTCCATCAAGTCTTACATGATGTTAATTCTAAATCACATATTGATAAGGTCGATATGGTAGAGTTACCTTATCGTGGTGAGTGATACACTCTTCTAATTATCGACATAATCGACTGAAATGATTCGGAAAAATTAGTAAATAATTTATGATATATCCGTAGTCAAATATGCGTAAATAGATTCTGTGAGAAAAGTTGTGTGGAACCTCCGTAGCTCAGGTGAAGGGCATTCGGCCAACAATCGAAAGGTCCTGGGCTCGATACCCAGCGGAGTGAAAGCGTTCCTATTTTCACAGAAATTTTTTTCAAATTATTCTTTTTGATTTTAATCACACAAAATTGCTTTTACAATTTTCTTTAAAGACTTCAATTGTGAAGTTCGGTTTAGTTTTTTTGTTTCTAGTTTCAATTTCTGCTCTATGATTTTATCTTGTAAGGTAACTTATTTTTAAATTGCAAATATATCTTGAAATAACGAACAGTGAATATTATGACCAATAGAAGCAGATCAGATAAGATTAGTTATTATAATTATAGATAGGACTTGTATCGACCCTTTGATGAATATTCGATATATGTGTAAATTGGCTTTAGGGTCCAGAAATGATGAAAACTCAGTTCTTACATTCTTTCAAACGTTTCGACTCAGGTTGGAGTCCTCATCAGTGAGAATTTATTTCTATAAAAAATACAAAGGAGGAATCTTAAGAATTGACCGTGTGACGGATAAAAATTGTAGTAAAAAAGTGATATAAGAATCGCAGGTGTGAAAATAAAATTGGACTAAGTAACTAAATTTGCAATACAGTAAAACTGTAACAAAACTGTACAAAAAAAATTTTTTTCCGTAAAATTGCTAAAAAGAACCTTAAAGAGACATTGTAATACAATGATATAAATGAATTATCTACTTTCATACAAAGTATGATAAATGTTATATTATTGTAAAAATTTAAATATAATTTGTTTATGCTTTTGCAATACTTACTTACTTACTTACAATAACGCTTACTTAACTGGAATATATATTTATCAAACATAGCTTATCAACTTCTCATACGCAAAAATAAATTTATTTCTAGCTAATGTACATACAAATCAAGTGTTTTATTTAACGTTATTATTTTAAATCAATATTTTCTTTAAATTTTTAGTTTTTTTTTAGATTTCATTTCTATTCCAAAAGCTGAAATTAAAATTTCACCTTCATCATGATGATACTAGATTAAATGTTAATTATAAAAATTAATTAAAAATTACACAGTTGCGATTTATAAAACTTATTTAAATAACTTCACGGTCGAAGTTATATGGGTTCGATCCAAGATTTAAATTAAAAAATTTTTGCGCAAGATGTATTTTTGCTTTCTTCGATCGAAAATATTCGAAACGTATTTTTTTATTTTAATATGATATTTAAACTTTTTAAGAAGTGAATTTTTAAACATTTAAAGTGCCAAAACGTACTTTTTCACCATCGCGTATACTAAAAAAAGTATTTTATTAAAAAAATTCCTACACATTGTGAAATTTACGTTTTTTTCTCAGCTCTCCAATGAGGTTTATTAGAAATCGATTCAATCTTTTGTTAATAGAACCGTCAATTTTATTAAGAAAATAAATTTTTTCAAATTTGGTACTAATTTTTTTCCTTTTTTTATCGATAAATGTTCCTTAAATATATTCCAGAGTATACTGTTAAAATTTGCGAATAAATAGTTTAATACTTTGTATTGAACCTGTATATAAAATGTATGAAATCTGATTAAAACTCAATTTAATATTATTGCTACATTCTCTAACATTGTAGTAACAGTGAATAAACTTCTTGAGCAATGAATATAAAGCAGATCTGAAAATTTGAGCGGATATCTTGCCAAGAGTTGGTACAGAACTTATAAGAAGCATTAAAGGCAATTAGGGTCACTGACTACCGTCTACATTAAATATAAATTCATTCATCAAAACTCTACCTTTTATTTTCTTTGCTCTTCAACCTAATTATTGTCCTCGAAAGTACAATTCAAATGATTTATTGGTTATAAACACTTACAATTTTAATTTTAAATATTATATACAGTCGAGTCTCTGTACAAGTAGCATTTCCAGGTATATATAATCTAAATTAAATTATTTCTAGTTATGAGTACTCTCTAAATCCGAATCAGTAAAAATCTACTGATTATAAGTGAAATTTGACTGATTCAAATAGCTGAAAATAGGTTACTGTGAATCAGTCAAATTTTACTGATTATTTTAGTGAAAATTAACTGATTTAGCAGTGAAAAATATTTTTTCCACTGATGAATCAGTGAAAAATATCATTTTTACTTATAAATCAGTAAAAAGGAAAATCACTGATCCAGTAATTGAAAATTTTACTGATTCAGATTTAGAGAGTATAAATATCTGGCTTCTTGGAGAAAAAAAAAAATATTCAGAAAATTTAAACTAATTAAATTCACAATTTGGGGTTTATTTTGGTTGTACGTAGCATGCGTGCGGACACGTACGAAAAGTGCTTCCGAACACCTGCTTGACCTGCTTCCTTTGTCTAATACATATTACATATATGTACATTCGCTACATCATTAAGAGCATTGATCCTGGAAAATAATAGGTCGGTCAGACCGGGGCATTTACTTTGTCTTCATAGTCGTACTCGTCAATCGAATCGGTTCACTCGAAACTTGCTTATATCTTTTAATTTCTAACTGACAGTTCATTCTCTCACTGAAGAGGATATTTTTAGAATGAAATATTTTCATAGTTAAGAAAAAAAAGTTTTTTAGTAGAAATTTTAGAGTTTGATCAAAAGGTTCTTTATTTACTATTCTCCAAATCTGAATCAGTCAAAATCTACTGATTATCAGTGAAATTTGACTGATTCTAATAGCCAAAAAGAGGTTACTGAGAATTAGTCAAATTTCACTGATTCAATCCGTGAAAATTAACTGATTTAACAATGAAAAATATTTTTTCCGATGATAAATCAGTGGAAAGTCAAATCACTGAATCAATCAGTGAAAATTTGACTGTTTCGGATTTAGAGAGTACTCCATCACTATTAAATTTCCAATAAAATGTATATTTTTTACATGCACTTGAAAAAATATTCAGTTGCACAAATATTTTTATTGGTTTAACCAAATTTTGATTGACTTGGCCAAATTTTATTTGATTCAACCAAAAATCTTAGTTCACTGGAGAAAATGGTTTGGTAACTGCTTAGATTAAATTTTTTTTTTTCTAGTCGTAAAAAGATGTATTTATTAAGAATACAAAATACTTCAGTCAATTCAACCAAATATTATTTGACCTAATCAAAGATTTTGGTTCATTTATCGAAATTGTTTAGTTAGATTGGAGATAAATATTTCTTGTACAATCAGAAAAACATTTGATCAATTAAACTAAAATTTAATTGGATAAACCATAAAGATCAACAAATATTCTATTTATTCCATGTCATTCTTTTTCAAGTTATCTCATTTTCGAATATGGTAAGTTATATAATAATAATTTTTCAAATCTTCTTGTCAAAAATTTTTTTTTGTATACTTTGGACATTTTCCAAATTGGAAAAGTTTTTATTCTTAGATTTATCAAATTTATAGTTTAATAATTTCAGGTTTTTTTTAACATATATTTTTGAACGTCAACATTTTTTTAATGTTCCCAACTTCGCAAACTTTAGGATTCCAAAAATCTTCAAAACTTTTATTTAAGAAAAATGAGATTTCTTAAAAATCAAAATTCAAAAGATTTTTCAATTCATTAATTAATTTTCATGTATTTTCTTATTAAGATTCAAAATTTTCTAATTAATTACTGTTTTTTTAATCTCTCAATTTTCACATTTTAGTTTTATCATTTCAAAGTCTTTTATTTTCTATATTGGACATGTTTACATAAATTTGAACTAAAAATGTATAGAAAATGGCAACATTTAAATTAGTTTCCCAACAATCATTCATCATTCAGCTTTGTAATTTAAGAGTTTGGATATTTTGAACGCCATAAAATCATAAGTTCGAAAGTAATAAAATTAGAATGTTTGAAAATTAAGAAGTTTAATGTTTATAAATTCACAAATGTCATCATAAACTTTTCACATTTGCAATCCTTCAAATTTCCAGTAACTCATGTTTAAATATTTCAAACTTTTATGTTTCAACTTATTTCATTCTTAAATGCCGCCAATACCCTAGTTTGCTGATTTAATGTAATAATTTCACATTAGTAATTACAATTATTTTCTAATTTTTAGTCTTCACATTCGAATTTAACAGATCATAAAACTTCTAATTTCCTACTCTCTAAATCTGAATCAGTAAAAATCTACTGATTATCAGTGAAATTTCACTGATTCAAATAGCTAAAAAGAGGTGACTGCGAATCAGTCAAATTTCACTGATTAGTTCAGTGAAAATTAACTGATTTAAAAGTGTAAAATATTGTTTTCACTAATTAAACAGTGAAAAATAACTGATTTAACAATAAAAAATATTGTTTTCACTGATGAATCAGTGAAAAGTCAAATCACTGATTCAATCAGTGAAAATTTAACTGATTCAGATTTAGAGAGTACTTTTCAAATAACCTTATTCACTATCATTTTTATCGGCCACTCTAAATCGACATATTATTACTAATTTCAAAATCACGTTTACATAAATAAAGTAATCAATAAAAATAATTAAAAAATTTTCTTATCTAATCATAAGAAAAAAATATTACAATAAATTAGCAAAATTTAAAAATATTTTATTCTATTTTTTCGACTATATTCTTAAATTGTTTAGTCATTATGGAGTATTATAAATCCCAAATAGACTAATAATTTGAAACCATAGTATATAACTCCTCAAGATTTAACCTTAATACAATCAGACTTGGATGACGTGCGTATGAAGTGTGCAAGTACTTGATATGTACTTGTTTGTCTGCAAGTATGCACGAAACGGATTAGAGAATGTCGAGGATAAAATGGAAATACGATGCGACATGCTCATGTGTTTACTTTGAAACGATTACTTTAAATACAAAGATGATAGTGAATATTTGTTCGAATTTTTTTACATTCTCATCATGGATGAGAAGGTATTGGTTTTATGTGAAAAATGACTTTCGAAAATTTCATCAAATCTTTACGTTTTGAGACCCCCTGAGTCCGAAAAAAGGGTTTTTACGAAAGTGTCTGTCTGTCTGTCTGTCTGTAGGTCGTGTGCGGCATAACTCTCGATAGAATTATCAGATTGAATTGAGCTTTGGTACACTTTATCGGAGCCGAAAAAGTAAGGACAAGTTCGTTAACCAGCCACATCCAATCAAAATTGAGGGATTGAGCACTACTTTTGTGTTTTTGAAAATAATTTTTTGTAAAAATCAAAAATTTCAATACTAGTTTTAGATAGTGCTCATAAATCTCTAAAAATTATCCTGATAACATTTTTTGATTAAATCAAAATTAGAAATGTCACAGCATATTCAAATTCGAAAAAAGTCAATATCAAAATTCCATTTTCCAGTTAAATTATACGAGATACGAAAAAACGTTATGATACAATATTATTGAATAAATAAAGACCTACAAATTTGAATTGTAACATTTTTTCACAAGATGCATATTTTTTTTTTTAATTCAAAAATAATCTATTGAAAATCCAAAATTCAATTTTTTAACAATAATATGTGAAATACGAAAAAAACGTAAGAATACATATATATATATGTAATATATGTAATATATACATAATTCCATTTTTTAGACAAAATATATGAGATACATAAAAAAAGTTCAAATGAAAAATTATTTGCCTAAATGAGGTCTACAAATTCTTATTAAGAAATTTCTCGACAGGATGTATATTTTATGTTTTGATTATTAATATTAAAAAAATTCGATTTTTTTCACCAAAATATGTGAGATACGAAATAAGCGTTGTTCTGCAAAATCGTTTCCTTAAGGTAGTACGATCACGAAAATTAGACCTCAGACAAAAATAGATAATTTTGCTTTCAAGAATAGCAACATTATTATTGAAGGGCCAGTTTGAATGAGAAAAGATTATTTTTCATGAAAAAAATTTGAAACACAAAAAAATAATGTTATTAATAAATTTTATTTTTGCCCAAACTTATTTTCTTTTCGCTTCGAGTCAAATTTTTGAAAATGATGCGATTCTAATAAATTATGGTTCATTTTTTTAGAAAAAAGATTCTCTACAACTTGACCGTTTCCTATTTTTGAAATTGAATTTATTATTATCAAATACAGCAATTTGTTTATAAAAATTTTGTTTTGAAAAATTGTTTTTTTATAATTTCAGCCATTAAAGAATTCATTTTCAAAAATCGGAAACGGTCAAGTTGTAGAGAATCTTTTTCCTAAAAAAATGAACCGTGATTTATTATAATCGCATCATTTTTAAAAATTTGGCTCGAAGCGATAAGAAAATAAGTTTGGGCAAAAATGAAATTTATTAATAACATTATTTTTTTGTGTTTCAAATTTTTTTCATGAAAAATAATCTTTTCTCTTTCAAATTAGCCCTTCAAAAATAATATTGCTATTCTTGAAAGCAAAATTATCTATTTTAGCCTGAGGTCTAATTTTCGTGATCGTACTACCTTAAATGAAGTCTACGATTATTTTTTATTTTTGAGAGATTTGGAAGAAAATAAATTATTTTAATCATGCAATTTATTAAAAAGTTACTGAAATGTATACAGAAAATCGAGCACGAAACGCGAGTGTCATGATGAGAATGTGTTCCTTAAGGCCGATAGAGCCTTAAGTAAATTGAATTTCCTGTTTCACTTAAACTGAAAAAGTAATTTAGTGAATTTGAGAAAATGAGTAATTCACATCATCTTTAATATTATAAAATTGGTTTGAGCTTCAGTATTAAATTATAAGAAATAAACTTAAATGTATGCTAAGAGAATAAGACCTAGCGCGAAGCGCGAGGTCCAGAAAGATCGGAGCGCGAAGCTCGACGATCTAGTATTAGGGAGCGCGAAGCGCGACGACCAAACCGCGCGCCCTAGGCGCGCTCACGCTTGCGCGCGAAGCGAGCTGCGCGCGATGAGAATGTGCCCGCGAAGCGGGCAGATTTTTTTAATTATGCATTCATCTTCTAAATAGAATGCGACTTTATATCACTAAAAACCCAAAATCATATTAAGGCGCAGGCAAAATTTTAATTTAAAATTTCAAGAAACTCGAAACATTTGGAACTCTCAAATTTCGACAACGGCCAAATTTGGACCAAAATTAAGAATTACTATAATTCGAAACTTTAAGAAACTCGAAGTAGTTCAAATTGTCAAATTTCGATACAGACCAAATTTGGACCAAAATTAGGAAATACTATAATTTAAAAAATCAAGAAACTCGAAACATTTGGAATTCTTAAATTTCGACAACGACCAAACTTGGACCAAAATATGAAATAATATAATTCAAAACTTCAAGAAACTCGAAACGATGCAAATCCTCAAATTCCGATAAAGACCAAATTTGGACCAAAATATGAAATAATATAATTCAAAACTTCAAGAAACTCGAAACGGTGCAAATCCTCAAATTCCGATAAAGACCAAATTTGGACCAAAATTAGGAAATACAATAATTTAAAACATCGAGAAACTCGAAACAATTCGAATTCTGACATTTTGACAACGACCAAATTTGGACCAAATTAAGAAATACTATGATTTGAAACACCAAAAATCTCAAAAGAAACAATTCGAATTCTGAAATTTTGACAACGAACAAATTTGGACCATAATTAAGAAAAATAAAAAAAGGGTTTTTGGAGGTTGCATTTTTTCTTTTCTGTTTTTTTGTTGGTTTTTTTATGCTTTTTGAGTAAGAAGAAAGCGTGCATGACTTAATTTTTGTCCAAATTTGGTCTTTTTAGAAATTTGAGAATTCGAATTGTTTTGAGTTTCTTGAAATATTAAATGTCCATTTATGTTCTATAATCAAGGTCAAGAGAGAGTGGGTCGTATTCAAGAACAAAATGTTAATTTCTCCCAAAACTTCCAAGTTTATCATGTCCCAAAATTCAGCCAAAATATTCATACGTGTATTTCAAGTATACAAAGGAGAAAGACAATATATGTTTAGAATTGTTTTAGAATTATCCATTTATGTTCTATTATTTATTTATCAAGAAAAGAATTTTGGTTTCCCCCAAATTTTTTTTAATAATCAACATTTTTAATTTAATTTTGGGACATGATAAAGGAGGTATTAACGGAGGGTTGTAGACTTTAATTGGTTTTGAAAAATGATCGATAAAATTTCAATGCCAATAAAACAGAAATTCATTTTTTTTAATGTCCAAACCAATTAAAATTGACAAATCCGTATTGATGAATTCAGTTGATTATCAAATCATGAAAGTATCAAAATTGCTTAAGGATTCTGCATAAAAAATGAAGAAAGATCGTTTTTTTAGAAAGTCATACCACAATATATGTAGCAAATTCGTTTATATGAACACTTTTTATAAAAAAAAATCTTGCACAACAATTTTATCTCTGGCAGTGAGCTCATCTCCAGTTAAGTCGCGCTTGAAAGTATCTTTCCAAGAAAAGTTAAAAAAGTAGAAAATTTCATCATACAGTTTCCTGATCAGGATACATAATAATAACCAATTAAAAAAGAAAGTCACATGTCAATATAAATATTCATATCTTATTTAATAATCAATTAAAAAAAACTCATGTTAGCGTTAAGGTACACTCTCTAAATCTGAATTAGTCAAAATTTACTGATTATTAGTAAAATTTGACCGATTCAAATAGCTAAGAAATGGTTACTGTGAATGAGTCAAATTTCACTGATTACTTCAGTGAAAATTAACTGATTCTACAGTGAAAATTAACTGATTCTACAGTGAAAAATATTTTTCACTGATGAATCAGTGATAATGCAAATTACTGACTCAGTCAGTGAAAATTTGACTGATTCAGATTTAGATAACACCGAAATTCTAGGTATTTATAACAATAAATTTATTGGTCATAAAATAATTTAAGGAGGATTTTTGACCCCATTCTGAACTTTCGTAATATTTTACAGTTTAGAAAAACATCAAATCAGAGTGATGGTAATAGTTGGCATAAGTCCAAACGATAATTTTAGTAACATTTATTTCTATTTGTGATTCAGTGTATTGCAAAGCTTATCAGTTATCGGAGCAAATGTCTTGGCATATCGATTGTAGGTCGTATCTAGAGGTCTTGAAACTTTAATTTTCACTACAGAGACATTTCTTTTCTTCTACGATCAGAGAAAATATTTTTTTTATTTACAAGTTTATTCATTCTTCATTCCTCTTTAACCCATTCCCTCTTAATTTTTAAATCTTAGGCTTCAAATTTCTTAAAAATGATCATTATTAAAGTACATAAAAATGTGTTTTGAAAATTTTATTTTTATTGCTAATAAAAAAAAATTATACAACCTGTTAAGAAATTAAAAAGATGAATAAAATATTATTTGAAAATTGATAGATTGTGTTGAATTGATTAAATTGGTAAATTATAGTTGTTTTTACTACAAATGCGATTCATAAAGAAAGAAAAAAGGAACCTCATTTTTATGTCAATACCTATTTAATTACAAAAAATAGAATTTAGTTGCATAAAATACCTCAAATGACTGAATCTAATTTTAAAAAATTAATTTTTTAAAGCCTTAAGTCTTGAAAAAATAAATTTAAAAATAACTATATTTAAAATTAGTTATTACATTTTTGAAAAAATGATCATTAGCGATATTAGAAAAGTCCAGTGAACTCTCTAAATCTGAATCAGTCAAATTTTCACTCACTGAATCAGTGATTTGCCCTTTTACTGATTCATCAGTGAAAATGATATTTTTCACTGTCAAATCAGTTAATTTTCACTGATTGAATCAGTCAAATTTTACTTATAATCAGTAGATTTTGACTGATTCAGGTTAATAGAGAATAGTAAAAGTTTTCAAATAGATAATTTCTCTCTCTGAAAAATCATTGTCAAATAGATTGAACTGTAGAATTTTTTGCAAAATTTTTACGAAAATCGAAAAACAAACGTTCTTTACTCTTTTCTGTTATATTCTCTAAATTTTCAAAAAAATATTTTGTGAACTAAAAAATTTATTTTACAGAAACTTTGACATTAATTTAGTTTTTTCCTTGAGTCAACTATTTTATAAAAGTCACCAGAATCTGGAAATTGCTTGGAAAGTGACTGAGGCCCTTTTGAAAAATCGAAGTTTAATTTTCCAAGAACGAGAAAATTGAAAAGTCTTTAAATTGCAAAGCTAGCAACATCTTATTCCTCACTGCACACTTGATGAATCATTGCGACAGACTTTCTATTTATAACAGAATCGAGCTTCTTACGAAAAAAGCACCTCCGGGCTTCTCGGTCAGCCTTTTCAAACAGGCGTATAAAATCTTGAGTAAATAAGCCGTCCGAAATTTTCAGCCGCGGTTCTAGTTCATGCCAATCAGAGTCAGGCAAATTCACGAGAAAATAGCACGTGTAGGATATTTGTTCGTCACTTGAAAATCTTCGTGATTTTTACTCATTAACTACTTTAAATAGATTCGGTGAGTCAAGCACCTCTTTATTATTATTTTTTTTTGATGATTTCAAACTCTGTCGAAAATGATTTTGGTCAATAAGAAAGATTCAGGATGTTTGGTTTTATGTAAAATCTAAAAATAATACAGAGTCATAGAGGAAAGAGGGAACTCTTTGTATAGCGTATAAAAGTTTATGGAAGATTGTGATGAAGATTTGTAAATTTTATGGATCGCATGAATACATAATGTGCATCTGCTATTAAATTGGTGCGTGAGATGTGTCTGTCAGTGCTACTTGCACTTTCAGCTGTGACTGTCATCACTAAGAATACACTACGCCTTTTCAAATTGACAGACTAATAAAAATAAAGCCTTTGAGAATACAAAATACTCTCTGGTAATGTTATGACTGCTATACTTTGTTGAAAATACACTGCTGGAAATGTTTGAAATTTCACAGTTTTTATGTTACAAAAGTAACGTAAAATTTGCTCTTTAAATCTTAAACAGTCAAAATCTACTGATTATAAGTGAAATTTGACTGATTTTAAATAGTTAAAAAGTGGTTACTGTTAAACCGGCCAAATTTCACTAATTACTTCAGTGAAAATCAACTGATTTAACAGTGAAAAATATTTTTTCTATTCATTCAATCAGTGTAAATTAACTGATTTGACAGTAGAAAATATTTTTGCACTAATGAATCAGTGAAAATTTGACTGATTCAGATTTAGAGAGTGACGATATTTATGATGATTTTGAGTAAAGGTACACTGTTAGAAATTTGTACCGTAATTTCCCGAAACACGTGACTGGAGTATTATTCAGTTACTCTCTAAATATGAATCAGTCAAAATCTACTGATTATCAGTGAAATTTGACTGATTCAAATAGCTAAAAAGAGGTTACTGTAAATCAGTCAAATTCCACTGATTAATTCAGTGAAAATTAACTGATTTAACAGTGAAAATATTTTTTCCACTGATTCAATTAGTGATAATCAACTGATTTAACAGTGAAATATATTTTTTAACTGGTGAATCAGTGAAAAGGCAAATCACTGATTCAATCAGTAAAAATTTGACTGATTCAGATTTAGAGAGTACAGTTTTGTATAAAATTAAGATAGAATTTCAGAAAGTTCAGTTACTTTTTAGTAAATTTTAGAAAACATTTCTTAATTTTCAGTTTCAAAGTGTTGAATATTCTGATACTTGTATCTGGAAATTCTGAAACTTGTAACAGGAAAAATTCTATGTTTTGGGTAACTGAAGTTTTATGCAGTTACGTGTAACTGAAAATTTTGTTATAGTTTCGTAATTTTATGATAAGTTTCATAAAAATACTGTTATAGGTAGTTTTAAGATACATTTTATGAAAATTCAGTTGAGTTTCATAATATTAAGAAAAATTTCAAAAAATTCAGTATATTTTTCGCAATTTTAAAATACTTTTTCTCAAAAAGATCATAAATGTCGTCAAATTTTACGTTACTTTTTTAACATAAAAATTTTGTAAATTTTCGAACATTTCTAAAAGTGTAGTAATATTCATATTCTGAGGCTTGCATTGCCTCTTAATTAATAATTGAAGATATATGTTGAAGTTGATAGTTGGCAATAGTTGGATTTAGGGTTCAAGGCTAATAAAAACTTATAGTTTTAGATAATTATGATGTTTGTGTATAAAAAGTTATTTTTTTCTCGTTTTTTCTCTTTTTTTGTTTTCTGAGGAATCACATAACTTGAACGGCACACACTTTTCTTATATGGTTACCCAGAAAACGAGAAAGGAAAAAAACGGGAAAAAAATAACTTTTTATACACAAACTTTAATGATGAATTTTATAAAAATTTAGTCGAATTTTACGTTAACTTTGTAAAATAAAATTTTTGTGAAATTCTGAACATTTCTAACAGTGTATCTTCAAATTGCAAAAAATGCACTGAATTTTTTTGAAATTCTTCTTAATATTATGAAACATCTGAATTTCTATAAAATGTATCTCAAAACTACCAAACTGTAACAGAATTTTTATAAAATTTATCATAAAATTACGAAACTGTTACAAAATTTTCAGTTGCATGTAACTGCATAAAACTTCGGTATTTTATAACTTTAAAAAATTTAAGAAACAATTTCTTAATTTTTTTAAAAAGTAAATTGATCAAATTAACCAAACTTTGGTTGAATGAACTTTAATATTCGTTTGATTTAACCTAATCGTATAAATAATTTAATTTTTCATTATTTTGACTATTTTTAGCCAAAATTTTCGAAAGTAAATTAATAAAACTATATCAGTTACTTTTTAGTAAATTCAAGAGAAAAGTTTTTTATTCTCAGTTACAAATTACTATGAATATTTCGATAATTGTATTTTATTGTTAGAAATTTCTGCCGGAATTTTCCGAAACACGTATAATTGCGAATCAGTCAAATTCTACTGATTATTTCAGTGAAAATTAACCAATGAATCAGTGAAAAGGGAATTCACTGATTCAATCAGTGAAAATTTGACTGATTCAGATTTAGAGAGCAAGAACAGTTTTAGAAATTTCATTATTCGGTGAATTTCTGGTGATTTAAAGAAATGTTTACTCAAGATAATCGTAGATTATATACAATTTGACGTTAAATTTGTAAATGAAAAATGTCTTAAATTTCAGAACATTTTTAACAGTAAAAACACGTTTAAAGAGTAATCGGAAATAGTTAAATATAGATTATAATTGTTATTTGATGTTTGTTATATTGTGTATTAACCTTAGGTATTAATTTTAGAAATGATGTCAGAAGAAAGTATTCTGAAAATTGAAGCAGGTAAAATGTCAGAATCGTAAAAATACGATTTTTTAAAGAGGAATCAAACGTGTGTGAATGTGAATGGCTGAAGCAGGTGCTTGTCATTACTATTTATAAACGCATGGCTCGTCGTCTCGAGGATTCTATTCTATTTTCCTGCATAATCTATAGTGAACGCAATGAGCATGCGAATCATGCGATTACGAGTATAGTAACATACGATGATATATATATGAATGTAAGTTCATTAGCGGTATGTTGTTACACAATTACGTGTTATTATCATATATCACTTTTAAAGATGTGCCAGAAAACAGGGTCACGAATCAAAAGTTCAAAATTGTATATTTTTTACTTAAAAAAAGAACAAAAGTCACCGATTTCACGTTTAACATATGATTTTTAATCTCAAGAAATATATTATACAATATTATTTTATTCGGTTATAAATTTGATTTTTATTTTCTTTAGACATTGAAAAGGGAAGGATATTTTATAAAGCTAACATTTATTCCTATCTTGCAATATTTCACAAAATTTTCAAGATATTTTTTCCTGTAAGGTATAAATATGTTATTTTCTCATTTCTCTCTAACTCTGAATCAGTCAAATTTTCACTTATTGAATCAGTGATTTGCCCTTTTACTGATTCATCCGTGAAAATTATATTTTTCACTGTCAAATCAGTTAATTTTCACTGATTCAGCAGTGCAAAAAATATTTTTCACCGCTAAATCGGTTAATTTTCACTAAAGTAATCAGTGAAATTTGATTGATTCACAGTAACCTCTTTTTAGCTATTTGAATCAGTAAAATTCACACTTATAATCAGTAGATGTTGACTGATTCAGATTTAGAGAGTATGTAATGTACTCTCTAAATCTGAATCAGTGATTTTCCTTTTCACTGATTCATCAGTGAAAAAAATATTTCTCACTGTCAAATCAGTCAATTTTCACTGAAGTAATCAGTGAAATTTGACTGATTTACAGTAACCTCTTTTTAGCTATTTGAATCAGTCAAATTTCACTGGTAATCAGTAGATTTTGACTGATTCAATTTTAGAGAGTATATAATTAAAATAAATGATAAATTGTTTCAATTTTATTCTGAAAAACAAAATACTCCCATTGATCTTTAATTATTGTAGTAAGTTTTAAATATAAATAATTACTTTAAGTGTAAAATATGAGATTGTTTAGTTATTAGAAATATTTTAGAAAGGCATTCACAAAATGTACAATATATCTATACTTTCTCGGATATAATATGAAAAAATATTTCTAGAAATCTTTACTTTTATTTTAAATATTAAAACTATCTGGCATGATATATTTTAATATATTGAGATTTTATATCCCCTTTTTATAAATGATCGATTTTAAATAAGTTAAAAGTGGAATTAATCAAGTTACTTAACTTTTAGTTTGAAATTAAAATTTGTTATGTAGCAACAATCTTAAACATTACTTAAATAACTGCATCTTATTAACATTTTATTTTATACATAAAATATGATATAGCAGATTTCTTAGAACGTATTTTCTGAAGAAATTTCTATTAAGGTTTTGGATTTTGCTTCGGAATGAAAAAATAATAGCTTTCAAAAATCAATTATAATATATGACTGATAATTATATAATTAATAGAAAGTTTTTTTTAATCATTTTGAAATTTTTTCCTGCATCATATATATATTAGCAATTTTATATAAAGTAATTTTACATTCCTATATATATAGGAATGTATAATTACTTTATATAAAATTTAAATTTAATTTTTAAAATAAATACTTTATAAAAAAATTATATATATATATAAATTATTGTAAAAAATAATTTTCTCAATGACTTATATATTTGAAAGAGAAGAAGAGCTTCGTTTACACTCTTTTCGATAAGAGATACTTGGCATTCCCATTTTCATTAAGATGTTTCATGCCAAATTTCTATCTTTTTGCAATAAATGCTTCACTTTTGTTGGCTACTTGAATGGACCAATGGCGTCATTCTAACTTTAATATCCAGGTGCCAAAATATCTCTTCAATGATGCGAAGCGCATCGGATTGTATTCCCGATATCATAAAACGTTGTTTTAACATAGAACCAATTGATGCAAATAAAAAACTGCTTCTAATGATTCTTTCCATAATAAATTTGTTTAATCTCTACACTTTATTTCTATAATATTCTCTATAAGTTTCAAATAAAGAAACACGCCTCTTTGCTTATAATAAACGCTTTTTAAATTTAAATATAAGTGCAATGTCGAACAAATTGAAGGACATGATTTCAAAAATGTATAGGTCAGAAAAGATAAAAATGTATTTAAAGGAATGTAGACCGTGATAAAGAATTATCGTTCTTTTAAAATGATGATTAGTTTACAATTTTTCAATATTTTATTCTTCTTCATAATATTATTTTTCAAAATTAAAGATTTCAAATTCTTTAAATTTGAATTTAATTTGCATTTGTTTTCAATATAAGAGCTTGAAATTATCTACTCTCTAAATCTGAAACAGTCATAATCTACTGATAATCAGTGAAATTTGACTGATTCAGATTTAGAGAGTACGAGGACACCTGTCGGTAACGTATCCTATTTGATACGCGACTAGTGATCCTCCGATAATGTAGGTAGTGGCAAAAATTTCAAACTCAACTAATTAATTTGGAATATTATTTTTAATGATCTATTATTAGTCTCTAAATCTTAATCAGTAAAAATCTACTGAATATAAGTGAAATTTTACTGATTCAAATAGCTAAAAAGAAGTTACTGTGAATCAGTCAAATTTCGCTGATTACTTCAGTGAAAATCAACCGATTTAACAGTGAAAAATATTTTTTCTATTCATTAAATCAGTGTAAATTAACTGATTTGACAGTAAAAAATATCTTCTTCATTGATGAATCAGTAAGAAGGCAAATCACTGATTCAATGAGTGAAAATTTGACTGATTCAGACTTAGAGAGTAAACCACTTTAAATTATTTTTGAAGGATGTTTCCTCATTTTCAGTTCTTACCAGTGATTACTAATAATTTGAATTTAATCACAAATGTTGTGTTATGTGTAAATTTATTATTAACAACGATTAATTTTTTAGATCTTTGAAACCTTTTCGGTGGGAATTACATTTGATCTGTGTTTCTCTTCTGGATACAAAGTGTCAAACAAATTCGAAGACAAGCTTGAGTTTATTTTCATTCAATTGATTTGCGTCATGAACATTGATTTATATATATAAAAAAGATTATGTTTGGATCCGTTGCGTCTGGTAATATGTAAATCTTTCCAGTATGAAAAAGTATTTAAAACAAATCTTTTAAAACTCACCCTGAAGTTGATGAATGGTAGCTTGATATTCTGCTAGTTTTTCATCCACATAATCTTGACTTTGGCTGGCAATAATTTCAGCGGTGCTTGGACCGGAGTCATCATCGTCCCCTTGACTAGGATCCAATGGGACTCCCACGTATTCGTATTCACCAGATTTATATGGAGCAATTAAATATTCTGGTGGACCGCAAGGTATTGGAGAAGTTGTTCCACTTCCCAATGGACTCTAAATAAATATTCATTAATTACAATCATTGATTATTAAAAAAGATGCTGCGAATTTATTAGTTGAAAGAATCATGGACATTCAAAGTTCTTTGAACCGTCGCCCGAATTTTTAACTAATTTTGATGAAATCTAAATATAAACTGGGAGTTTTTAAAATTATAGGTTTTGATAATATTTTACAGGCAGAGACAGTAAGAATTTTCCGCAGCAAAATGCTGTATGATAATTCATTATCGGATATAAGGAACTTTACTACTCTCTAAATCTGAATCAGTCAAATTTTCACTGATTAAATCAGTGATTTGCCTTTTCACTGGTTCATTAGTGGAAAAATATTTTTCAATGTTAAATCAGTTAATTTTCACTAAAGTAATCAGTGAAATTTGACTGATTTACAGTAACCTCTTTTTGGCTATTTGAATCAGTCAAATTTCACTGATAATCAGTAGATTTTGGCTGAATTAGATTTAGAGAGTATAGCTTACATATATTAAAGTTCAATATAATTTCTTGAAATTTAACTATTTTATATATATATATATATTATATTATATACTATTTGCCCGAACAAACAATTAAAAAATTTTTTTTTTGTCAAAGTTATTATAAAATGAAATGTTTTTCACTTTTATAACAAAACCTTACCGTTTTTGAACAAATAAACCGATCCTTATCATTTCTTGGCATATCAAAGAATGACATTTCGTGAATTATAAAATATTCCTCATAGTTATACATTGAGAAAAATGTAAAAATCAAACCGATTTAAATGAAATTTGATATTCCGTGATTTAGGTACCCGCTTATTTCGAATATTAAAGCCGAATTTAAAAATTCGAAATGGCGGATCCAATATAATAGACCGGATTTTTGGGCCGTTAATTTCAAAATTAAAGAACAAATTCAAAAATTGAAAATAGAGGATAAAATATGGCTAACCGAAAACCGTCATATTGAAACTGTCATTTCGAATTTGGTCTTCAAATTCGAATTAACTGGGTCCAAAAACTCCAAAATGCCAAATTCCATTTAAATCGGTTTGATTTTTAAATTTTTGTTCTGCCATATTGAATCCGCCACTTAGAATTTTCAAATCTGTTAAATTTGTAATCTAAATTGTAAATTAGTGAACCGAAAAAGCTCTAACTACCAATTTCGTATTTTTTTAAAAAGTCCAGTATTGGAAATGGCTCTTGTATTTTTTTCTTCGTTATTAGAAGAGTTACAATACACTCTCTAAATCTGAATCAGTCAAATTTTCACATATTGAATCAGTGATTTGCCCTTTTACTGATTCATCAGCGAAAATTATATTTTTCACTGTCAAATGAGTCAAATCACCAAATCGGTTAATTTTCACTAAAGTAATCAGTGAAATTTGACTGATTTACAGCAACCTCTTTTTAGCTATTTGAATCAGTGAAATTTCACTTATAATCAGTAGATTTTGACTGATTCAGATTCAGAGAGCAGTTAAAAAAAAAATTATGTTACAGAGTTTGTATCCTTACACAGAGAAAAATATCTCTTAAATTTACTGAACCCCTAAAGTTAAAACAGTGGAAGTATAACATTTGTATACATTTAACAGATATATCAATAAAATTCACTCATCTTTTGATAAAGTAAAAAATTTGTATACAAATATTACAGATATTCCTCTTAAATTTACAGACTAAGGAATTTTTTTCAAACTCTTAATCCAACAGACAGTTCTTTAACATTTATCGACAAATCTCTTTTGTTAAGAAAAAAGCGATGAATTGTACCGGAAAATCTATTAAATTAAAAGAAATTTTATGCTCTCACTTATTTTACTTATAGATTCAGTAAATGGAACAGATTTTGTTTAGAAAAAGCTTACCTGTATTTGTGTCGGTATGTAAGGTCTGGGCATACCATTTCCTGGGGAAATGGGCGAAGGCCATCGAGGTCGTGGACATTGAATATATCCTGGAGAAGGGCACCCGAAGACAGGTGACATTCCAGGTGAAAAGGGCATTCCCATTGGAACAGGACTCATTGGATGTATCGAACCCGGATACATAGTTGGCGACATCGGATGAACATGAGAAACAGGAGTTGGTGGACCACGAGATCTACTTTGTGGTCCTTGAGATTGAGAAGGATGTGGTGAAGAAGTTGGACTAAATGGGGATGCTGGACGAAAAGGACTTGGAGTATTGGGCTTTGCAGACCAATTGCCTGGGGTCCCATACACCCCAGGTGGTCTTACCGGATGTTGTGACATCTTCTGTTACTCGGATGTTTTCACATCACCTCGACAGTCGGCTGACATCGCTGAAATCAGAAAATGGACTGATTAATTCTGGAGGTGAACACATCCAAGAATTAATGGACCATGAGAACAGCGTCGAGACGATGTCTCCACGAAAAGCCCATTTGTTTCATCTTATTAACTACCTTTTCCGAGAAAACTAGCATTTCTCGAATTACTTCTAAAATAATTTCTGCACTCAAAAATAAATCGGATTACTAAATAAATTCTAGTGATACTAACTAAAAAATAAGTAAAATCGACTAGTTTTTCGGTTGATTAGACCAAAAAAACTAGTAAAAGTAAAAAAATTCCTTCTGAAAATTAAATAGTGATGAGGGATCGAAGACTCAGGAAAAAGATTTGATTGGATGAGAGAAAATTATTTGTTTGAAAGACTTCCTTTCATTCAAAGAAATGTTTTCTTTGAATTAAATAAAATAAATTATCTAAAATAAAAATTTGATCAAATCAAATAAATTTCTGCGTTAAATCAAACAAATTATATCTTTCACCATATATCAATGCATGAATTGTTTTGATTCAAACAAAAAATTTATTTGATTTCAACAAATATTTATTTGTCCCAAAGATATATTGTTTGAATTAAACAAATGTCATTTAATTAAAATAAATCTTTTGTTTGAAAAAAAAAAAGCCTTTCAAAACAATTATTTTCTTTCATTTAATCAAATTTTTTTTTTCAGTGAAGCTCAAACTGTCATCAACTTTCTAGCTATTCCGAAATCTGTTTCCAAACCATTCGAAATCATTCCAAACCAGTTCAAAAAACCATTTGCATCTCGTTTGATAAAAAACGGTCAAAAATCAATCTGACTTAATCCCATTTATTCCACTTCAATCCGAGTCAATCTAAAGCAATCTGAGCTCGGAATAATCCAAACCAAATTTTAAATCCAAATGAATCTGAAGTCGGAATAATTCGGATTGATACCTCTGATTGATTTTCGACCATTTTTCATCAAACGAGATTTTTTTGGATTGGTTTGGAAACATATTTCGGAATGACTAGGAATAGTTCCGATTCACTCGGATTGAATTCCAATCCAAAACTTTCGCCAGGGTAAAAAAATAAACATGTACCGGAACATGTCTGGAAACAAATTTTATTTTTATCTTTACTACAATGTTTCATTATAGTAAATTATCATAAGTTCACTCAACAAATGACAAATAATTTGTACACACTGGAAAATAAATTCGGATTTATAATTTAAGGCTGGTAGAATTAGCAGCAAAATTTAGTAAAATCAACTAAATTTTTGTTTAATTTAACCGAAAAAAGGAGTAGTCCACCTGGCCAACCAGGTTAATCTTACTATTTTTTCCAGCTATATAAAAGAAACATTTAGAGGATAATATACAGTTAAAAATTGATGAAAATGGAAAAAGTGCTATTCCATTATTAAATTTATTATTTTCGTTTGAGTTTACCTGTCAATCTTTCGAATCCACTAAAAATTTGAAAATTTGTACTGTTTATGTCAAACTCATTTTGCTTATTTTACTAATTTTGTTCTAATTTATTTACTTGAATATGTCTTTAAATCAGCAATCCAACCATTTGTCATTAACTTCAGAAATCATTAAAAAATTTACTATTATATGCTATATATATTATTTACTATATATATTATATATAAAAATTGAGATAATGTAGGCAGTGACAAAAATTTCAAACTCAACTAATTAATTTGAAATATATTATATTATTAATATTATTTAGGCATTTTTACTTCTGTAAACAGATAACTTTACTTCTTGCAACATTAGTGGTAAAATAAATCTTATTTTTTAATTTTTATAGTAAACAATCATCTTTCGAACAAATTTTACTGTCAAAAATTTGTTATGTTATGAAAAAAAAGTCAAACTAAACAATAAATTTGGTTTTTTCTTTTTTCTTATTTAGTTTAATTTATTTTGCATAATAAAAAATATTTTCAACATTGAAATTAAGTCGAAAAATGCTTTTTTACTGCCGAAATGATAAAATAAAAAAATAATAAAATAATAATGATACTTAAAAGAAAAAATATTTATCAAATAAACTGAATAATTATTATGAAATTTGAATGATTTTGTGTGTATAGTTTTTATTTATGTATAACTATTCAAATTTTGAGATAATAATTGTAATTAATATGAGTCGATTAAATGCAACTGTGATTCGTTTAATGGCGATGAATAGATCATTTACATGGCTTTAGTCCAAAATCCTCTAGAAATAGGTGTGTACATCGTTTAATGCATTCGTGTTTTCTGACATACATACTGAATATAAGCGACGAGTAGATCCTATAAATTCTCTTCCAATTATTGTTTATATTCTCTGTACAATGTTATGCAACAAATCTACTCAAAGGAATAGTATTAAAAGTCACTAACTTAATAGGTAAAATTTTATTTCTCTTTTCTGAAAATAATTAAGGTAGTTGATCCACGAAAATTAGACCTCAGGTAAAAATAGATAATTTTGCTTTCAAGAATAGCAATATTATTATTGAAGGGCTGTTTTGGAAGAGAAAAGTTTAATTTTCATGAAAAAATTTGAAACACAAAAAAATAATTTTATTAATAAATTTTATTTATGCCCCAACTTTTTTCTTATCGCTTCTTACCAAATTTTAAAAAATTATGTCATTTTAATAAATTACAAATCACTTTTTCAAGAAAAAGATTCCTTACAACTGAAATATTTCCAATTTTTGAAAATGAATAAATTATTATCAAATTCGGCAATTTGTTTAAAAAAATTTCGTTTTGGAAAATGTTTTTTTAATGGTTTCAGCCATAAAAGAATTTATTTTTAAAAATCAGAAACGGTGAAGTTGTGGGAAATCTTTTCTCTGAAAAAATGATTCATGATTTAATAGAATCATTTTTAAAATTTGGTAAAAAGTGATAAGAAGAAAAGTTGGTTCAAAAATAAAATTTATTAATAAAATTATTTTTCTGTGTTTCTAATTTTTTTCACGTGAAATAATTTTTTCTCTTTCAAAATAGCCCTTAAATAATAATATTGCTATTCTTGAAAGCAAAATTATCTATTTTTGCCTGGAGCAGTCGACCGGCAATCGAAAGACCCAGGCTCGAATCCCGGCACAGTCGAAAGCGTCTATTTTCCCACAGAAAGATTTCAAATTCTTTAAATTTGAATTTAAGTTGCATTATTGCGATATAAGAGCTTGAAATTGTCTACGGTACCTGTCAGCAACATATCCTATCTGATACGCACTAATTATCCCCAATAATATAGGCAGTGGCAAAAATTTCGAACTCAACCAATTAAATAGAAATAATTAACAAAAAATTTAAAACATGATTTTTAACTAATTGACTTAATTATCTTGATTGCTTATGACTCTCATAAATTTAAATCAATGTTTTGATATTTTAGACTTTTATTACAGACAGTATAGCTTTAAGCTGAGTGAAAAGTGATTTAAAAATGAATAATTGGGCTCAACAAAATATTTTTACATTCTCAACATAAATGAGAAGGTATTAGTTTTATGTGAAAAATGACTTTCGAAATTTCCATCAAATAATTACGTTTTGAGATCTTCTGAGTCAGAAAAACGGTTTTTACGAAAGTGTCTGTTTGTTTGTCTGTTCTCATAAATCTCTACTAATATTTACTACTAATATCCTTATAATATTTTTCGATGTAATTAAAATTAGGAAAGTTACAGTATGTTAAAACTTGAAAAAAGTCAATATTTATATTCCATTTTCCAGTTAAAATATAGGAGATACGAAAAAAACATTATTAAACAAACTCGTTTACTGCAAAAAGATCTAAAAATTTAAATCGCAGAATTTTTCTATAAGATGTATATTTTTCTATTTAATTTACAAAAATACTATTGAAAATCTGAAATTTAATTTTTTAAGAATAATATGTGAAATACGAAAAAAACTTTAGTTTGCAAAATTGTTCGTTTCAATAAGATCTACAAATTTTGTCTGACATAGTTTCTGATAAAACATATATTTTTCATTTTAATTTAAAAAAATACGACTAAAATTAAAAAATGTCATTATTCAAACAGAATATGTGAGATACGAAAAAACCTTAAGATGCACTGAGAGAAAGTATTAGTCGTGGTTACCTATTTTTTTTTGTAAAAAAGGGTCACAAGTATGTTTTTTAGTCTGCATCATCTAAGCACCTTAGTTCTTACAGCAATATTAACTGAGTAGCAATGATTAAAATTTTTAGTAAAACTTACAAAATCCGATTATTAGTCGGTCCGTTTTGTAGCCGCAACTATTTTCATGCATTCCCACATTGTATCGAGCTTATAATAGGTGTTACCAATACGTTTTTGTAAAACTTACTTAATTGCGTTAATTGCTTTTACTATTTGTCCAGTGTAGTTATTACAAAAATATATATTTTTTCGACATAACGGAGAAAAGTTGTACCAAAAACTATTCCAATATCTTAATTAGAAACTGATTAATTTTTTTCATCCGTACATGTTTAAAATAGTAATTGCAACATTAAAAAAAAATGTTAAATTTACCATTCTATCTATTTTATTTTTTATTTTTTTTTATTTATTTATTTCATCCGTACATGATTAAAATAGTAATTGCAACATTAAAAAAAAATGTTAAATTTACCATTCTATCTATTTTATTTTTGTTAATGTCGATGAGAACTTTCTTAGGTTAGAATTGTTTAGGAGAAAAACTTTTTTAATTACTGTTTTTCAAAATTTAACAAAGGATGATAATTGTTGAGAGGTTTTTCATCAAAAACTACACAACAGTTTACAGTTATACTTTAAAATTACCATGATTTAATTCTTCTCATTTTGATGAAGAACAAAAGCAAAATTTTAAGAAATCAATATATGTTACGATTTCAAAACGATTCAAAACAGTTGATAAGCAGGTAAAATCTAATTCGTCTGAACAATAATTTCTTAAAGTTTACTATTACCATAGAATTGCAAGTCATGTTTACACACGAAATATTGCATACGGAAATAAAATATTTACATTTCTCAAAATAAATGAATTTGATCAATTTTACAAAAAAAAATTAGTAGCATTTACAAAATTTTTGGCACTGCTTACTAAAAGAATATAGTTGTGACCTTTTAGTCAGCACAACTAATAGGATTTCTCTCAGTGTGGAAAATTATTTGCTTAAATGAGGTCTACAAATTTTCAGTAGGACATTTTTTCACAAGATATGAATTTTATGTTTTAAATTTAATATTTTAAATCGTTTGAGCAAATGTCATGATGAGAATGAGTTCCTTAAGGCTGATAGAGCCTTAAGTAAATTAAATTTCCTTTTTCGTTTGAAATCAAAACAATTAGTAACTTTGAGAAAATGTAATTCACATCTACAATATTATATAGAATTGAATTGAGCTTCAGTATCAAATTACAAGAATAAACTTATATGTATGCGAAGAATATAAGATATTTTCGAATTAAACAAATCATTTCAACAAAGGATTTGTCATTTTTTTAAATCAAACACATTTTTTTGTATGATAAATTTATATTTTTAATTAAGAAAAGTAGAGTAAAGAAACTACTTTTTAAAATTTGAATAAAAGTTTTTTTTGAGTAAAAGGCATATTTATTATGGATCGAAATATCTCCCAAATCCTACCAAATTTATGTGGACAGGAAAGAAACGTGATCTCATCAATTTAAGTCAAGATATTGTGCATAATTTAAGATCATTAATCGCTAGTATATTAAAGATATTATAAGAAGAGTTTGAGAAAATAAAACATTTTAACTACCATTTCTTTCATTCCGAAAAAGATTTATTACTTCAAACAATGTATAATTTCCTTTGAATAATTAAATTAATTGTTTCTCAATTATAATTTTTTTTAAAGGCGCGTAGTGAGCGTTTAAGTTCGTGTTGAGTTAAATTTTCTGAATTAAGTCTAGTTTACGAAAAACTTTTTAATAAGTTTAACTGCATACTAATTTGGACTGAATGATGATACACGAAGGAAAAATGTGTTGCATTTACTGCGTCTACAAGTTAAAATAGTGTCAGCATGAAATTTCTGTAAATTTAACAGATATTCAGGTATATTTACTTCCTTTTTTGAAAATATAATATATTTGTTGATAAATATTATATAGAAATGCCTATTGAATTATGATTTTGATAAAAATGTCTTATTCTGTAAATTTATCCATACCTCCGCCATGTTTATAAAAAATGTAACAGATTTTTTTCTTTGTATAATATTATATACACTGTAAAAAAATCCTAATTTTCCAATACATAGGTGATGAAATTTTTCAATAATAAATTGAAAAAATAATCTTCTATCGAATTATTTCAATAATTTACAAGAAATATTCGAATCCCTATTGGATTTTTTTTCAGTAATGAAATACTTAGAATTTTTTTTTTCTTGGAGTTTTTCAGTCAGACACGCAATATTCGGCACGTGATTGAATATTTTCTACATGATTTATATATAAATTTTAAAACATATATTGGTTAATTACTTCCAATACTTTATTGGAAGTTTCGAAAAAAAAATTTTTTAGAGTGTATGTTGAAATTGTATTATAAAACAAAATCGCAAAAAGAGTCATTAATTACTTTCTTGAAAGGATTAATTAACAATTAATAAAGTTTGTATTTACACAATTCCATTCTATCCTTACGAGGAAAATTGTTCCGCAGGTGGAAAGTTCCCTAAAAGAGAGCTATATCTGTCCATTAATATATGCAAGTAATATTTTTCATCCATATGATGAAATTAGTGACGAGCTTGAATCATTAATTACTACTTTGACTGAATATTATTTTTTTTTCAATTTTATTTTTATCGACTGATAAGTAAAAGTTCTTACTGATTCAATTTAGCAGCATATTTCTCACTGATTAAAATTTGAAGATTAAATTATAAAATTTTTATATAATTATTGATATTTTAAATGTAAAATACTCTTTTAATTTCAATTAGACGTTTTTTTAATCATTCCACTAGGGCCTTAATTTTTCAAGGATACAATTAAATGTAATAAAATGTATTTAAATTTAAATGTACATATCATTTGCAAAGAGATATCTCTTCCATTACTCAGTGTAATTAAATTTATTAAAATTTATAATCAAAGATAAAGTAGATATTCTTCTTTAATTTTATTGTAGTTTTTGAAAATATGTGTGTAAAGCATACTTTCAAAATCAAAAGATGAGGCATGTGCCTTCTAGATCGGAATTATATCCCGAGTCGAAATATAAGGGTCATTCCATATTAGATTGACAGTCGATGTCGCAGATTTGAACGAGATAATTTTTTTTCGGTTATTTATCAACAATAAATAGACGCGTATTTTTTTGTTTGGCCAAAAAAAATTTTTTTACAAGTATAAGATTTTTCGAATTTTTTAAGAAATGATATTTTCGACATAGCAAGCGCACTTTCAAGCCTGTTTATCTTGAAAACAATTGCTCGCACGAAAAACTTTTCAAATTACAAAAATTATTGTTTTGACTCTGCTTCACAAAGATTGTTGCAAAAAAATTGTTTAAATATTTTTTAACATACAAAAGTAAAGAAATAAACGCAAAATCGTTCTTTTTTTCAAATTTGGCCCCTTTTGAAATTTTTTTTTTCGTGAATTTAGATTATTTGAAGTCTGTTATAAAATATGATGATTGAATCAAAATGGCTGGATTGCGCGTGAAGCCGCGCGAGGCTCTTCAAAATTCCATAATTTCCGAATCAATGATCCAGCCATTTTGATTCAATTGTCATATTTTATAACAGACTTTAAAGAATCTAAAATCACGAAAAAAAAAAATTTCAAAAGGGGCCAAATTTGGGAAAAAACGATTTTACGTTTATTTCTTTACTTTTGTATGTTAAAAAATATTTAAACAATTTTTTCGCAACAGTCTCTGTAAAGAAGAGTCAAAACACTAATTTTCATAATTTGGAAAATTTTTCGTGCGAACAATTGTTTTCAAGATAAACAGGCTTGAAAGTGCGCTTGCTATGTCGAAAATATCATTTCTTAGAAAATTCGAAAAATCGTATACATGTAAAAAAATTTTTTTTCGGCCAAACAAAAAAATACGTGTCTATTTATTGTTGATAAAGAACCGAAAAAAAATTATCTCGTTCAAATCTGCGACATCGATTGTCAATCTAATATGGAATGACCCATAAGTACATTTTTGATCCTCCATAGTGCTGAATGATTCCCCCTTTAGATCTACTTAGTCCTTAACATCTTCATTGGATTCTCTTATGTTCTATTTAGTCCGCTTTTAATTCTCGGTTAGTCTCTTTAATATTTTAAGTCCGATTTTAATTCTCTGTAACAAATCAACAAATGCTTCATAGATTCCTAATGGAGATATTTCGCAACACTTTGAAATGAACACGTGTCTGAATTCAAGAAGGATAAATTGGGAGAATTATTTAACACCACTTTAAGATTGAAAAAACATTTCTGTTTGGACAGTATTAAGGTAGTTGATCCACGAAAATTAGACCTCCGGCAAAAATAGATAATTTTGCTTTCAACAATAGCAATATTATTTTTTAAAGGGCTAATTTGAAAGGGAAAAGATTATTTTCCATGAAAAAAATTTGAAACACAAAAAAATAATTTTATTAATAAATTTTATTTTTGACCAAACTTATTTTCTTATCGCTTCGAGCCAAATTTTTAAAAATGATGCGATTCTAATAATTCACAGTTCAGTTTTTTAGGAAAAAGATTCTCTACAACTTGACAGTTTCCAATTTTTGAAAATGAATTCTTTAATGGGTGAAAGTATAAAAAAAATTTTTTCAAAATAAAATTTTTATAAAACTTGGTACGTTTGCATTGGCTTTAGGGTCCATAAATGAAGAAGTCTATTTAATCAGACGTTTCGGCTCTGATCGGAGCCCTCATGAGTGATATTTATTAAATCTAAAAATACAAAAAAGATGCTGTCGCTAATTTCACACTTTTTAACGGAATAACTAGAGTACTTAGAATATGATATAAAACCGAGTGCTTGGTATGTTAATCTGTAATTGAAAATGGAAAGCTTGGATATACGACTATTCTTTGGACTATTTTTCCCTGGAACTATTTTGAACCTATTTGTAAACTATTTATAAAATATTTATATTTATAATTTATATTTATATTATATTTATATAATATTTATATTTATAAAATAATATTTATAAAATAATTATATAATAAGGTTTGAACTCAAATAAATTGGTGCGAAGCTGAATGTGAACAGCCTTGTCTAGACAATTGAGGCCATTTTTTGGAATATTTTTTCCTGAAACTATTTTAACCTATTTGTAGACTATTTTCCTGAAACTATTTCAACCTATTATAGACTATTTATAAAAATGTTCACATTTTGACTGTCTTTTCTATGCTGGTGTCTACAATTGAATTTGTTGAGACTATTAGGGCCTGGTTCGAACTATTTAACTTAGACTATTTTAAACTATTTCAAAACTATTTTTTAAAAAAGTAAATATTCACATTCTTTTTTAAGAAGGTCTTATCCATACCGGTGTCTATAATAATTCTTAGGTTACAGATTGAAAGGAAGAGATTGATGTAGAGCATTAATGATATTTTGAACTATTTGGACTGAACAACTATTTTTAAACTCTTTAAAAAAAAAAAAAAAAAAAATATAATAATTATTTATATTTGTGAATATCTAATACATTATTGCATCCACTATTTTAAACCTATGTTGGAAAAAGTATTAATATTAATATTTTGGTATGACCTATCTGTTGTTACGTTGCGAACCACGAAAAATGAGAATGTAATCGTTATTCTCCGTGATTTCTCTTTATTTAATAGAAGGGGTAAGTATTAATAATTCCAGACTCGTACATTAGAATTTTCTTTAATTTGACGACACAAGGTTACAGACTCGATGTTTGGTCGATTAATGTTGACAGTGAACTAACTTAGTGACCATTTGAAAAGTGAGGGTGCATCTCGAAAATGGAGTGGTGGGGAGGGTAGAGGTAAGTTTAGGCAAAGGTATTACAGAGTGAGTCATGAAGTCGAGGATGGCGTACAGATGAAACATTATGACCTAAGTTACCTGAACATATCTGAGGCGACGTTTAGTGTCTGGGATTAGCCCCTAATTGTCTTCTTTGGAACGTAAGGAAATCCTAGAGAAGTTTATTTGAGCACGTTTTGCTTGAACCATGTAAAAGTAATAAAACGCCGAAAGAAATATTGTTAGCGTTAGTTTAGGAAAAACCCAGTGCTATAATTGAGTGCTGAGAATTTCACTGAATTGCTACAATCTGCTAAATATTGTAAATTAAAGTAAGAACTTAGTCCAGGGTCTAAAACTCAGACCTTACAAATACCTCTGATCTAAAGTAGTGAATTTAGGCGTCAACATATCCCGCCCCCTTTGAACGATCTAGTTCAAGAAAGGTATCGCATTATCTCGGTACTAGAATAGATTTTTTCTGAGTTAAATTCTGATATAACATTCATGTCGACGATTTGTCTATTCAATCATAAATTAACAATATAGATAAAGATATACAATGATATATGTAAATAAATCATGACGAATTAGTCGTACATATGCAAGTGTATAAAAATAAAACCATGAAGGGTACAATTGTGTATAGAAACAGTTACATCATACGTGGATTTGAAAATGATACATAGTTCATAAAGCACAAATCGATAGAGGATTTTTCTAATCGGCGGTTGAGAATTCCTCCTCTATAGGTAAAGGCGAAACCTCTATAGGTAGAGGCGAAACCTTTTTTATACTCCGTTTGTACTCTCCCTTTTCGTCTTCACGGTAACCACTCGGACTACCTTATCACTACCTGGGTGGAGTGCAGTGATTCGACCCATTGTCCACTGCATTGGTGGTAGGTTGTCATCGTGCAAGATGACAATGTCGCCAACCTTTACGTTAACAGCTCTGCCGGTGTGCCATTTCTTTTTCACGTTGAGATGATGGAGGTACTCTCTGTGCCACCGGGTCCAAAAATGTTGGCGCATTTGTTGGACATGTTGCCATGAAGATAAGCGTGCAGAAGGTAGATCCTGTAATTGTCTCTCAGGCATGCCTTTCAGAGAATCGCCAATAAGGAAATGACCGGGCGTTAGAATGGATAGGTCGTTAGGATCTGAGGAGAGGGGCGTTAAAGGTCTCGAGTTTAAAATTGCTTCTATCTCAGTGATCAAAGTTGAAAATTCTTCATACGTTAAAAGCGCGTTACCAACGACTCGCAGGAGGTGGTGCTTGAGAGACTTGACCGCTGCCTCCCAGAGTCCGCCAAAATGGGGAGAACAAGGTGGGATTGCATGCCACGCGATACGGTTGTCAATGAGAGTTTGTTTTACTCTTTCATTATGCTTATCAGAGGACAAAAGCCTTTGAATATCCGCGATTTCGTTTTTAGCACCCACAAAGTTTGTGGCGTTGTCTGAATAAAGATCGGAACTCAGACCTCTTCGACTAAAAAATCTATTTAGTGTTGCTAGAAAGGCTTCGGTAGTGAGATCGCTAACTGGTTCAATGTGTACCGCTTTTGTGGCGAAGCAAACGAAAAATGGCTACGAAGATCTTAACTTTCTTTCGATTCCGATGTCGTTTTTCCTTGATAAAGAACGGACCGCAATAATCAACGCCTGCAATCAAAAATGGACGTTCTAGAGAGAGTCGTCCCTTTGGAAGATCTCCCATGACATATTGTGGGCTTGTCGGTTTAGCGCGAGCACAGATTACGCATTTATGTATGACTTTCTTTACTGCATTGCGTCCGTTAACAATCCAAAAATTTTGTTGAAGAGCATTGAGCGTCGCTTGTGTGCCCCCGTGCATGATTTTATAGTGTTCTTCGCGGATTAACACCTCAACAAATTGATGCCCTTGTTGCAATAATGCCGGGTGTTTCTGCGAGAACGCAAGATTAGATTTATCAATTCGACCCCCCACTCGCAAAATTCCTTCCGAATCCATGAATGGAGACAGATTGCTAAACCTGCCTGATAATTGATTTTTTGAGTTTAGAATTTTCAATTCACAAGAAAGAACACTTTGCTGGATTAGCTTAATCATTTTTGTATTAGCCTGTGTTAATTCGTTAATTGACAAGGACCCCGTTATTTTTTCTTTGGTTTTTGCAAAGTGAGACACTCGATTACAGCATGCAATAAGTCGCTTTAACTCGTTTGATGAAGAAAAAATGACTGAAGATATCGATGTTAACCGTCTCTATGCAGCCCTTTGGAGCTGAATCAGTTTCGCTGATTTGGCTAACCGCGAGGGACGTGAGAGTCGGTTTAGGCTCTGAGGTTCCTGAAACACATAATATTGACCTTGGCCAATCGCTTTCGTTTTCTTTTAACCATTCTGGGCCATTTTGCCACAGTTGAGATTTGACAAGTTCGTTCGGTAAGAGGCCTCGCGAAACAAGGTCTGCTGGGTTATCTTCCGAACGGATATGTCTCCATTCGTGGTTTTCGATTAAACTCGTTATGCTGACCATGTCTGAAACGCGATTTCTTACAAAGGTTTCTAAAGTATTGGGAGTAGTGTTAATCCAATGCAAGGTAATTGTAGAATCTGACCAGAAAGTTACCCTCTCGAATTTCAAATGTTGTAGAGCTTGAGCTGTTTCTCTGTATAGTTTAACTAAGAGGTGAGCTGCTGATAATTCAAGTCTAGGCAGCGATAACGATTTGATAGGGGCTACCCTCGATTTCGAACATACCAGGTGAGTCTCTGAAAGACCCTCGCGAGAAGTGGACCTGATATAAATAACTGCGCCATAAGCCTTTTCACTAGCGTCGCTGAAACCGTGTATCTGAAGATTGACGTAATTATCAACAACTAATTTTCGGCTGAACTGTAATGAGGACAGAAGTGGCAATTGGTCTCTAAAATTGTACCACATATCACGGATTTCGTTAGGAACTACGGTATCCCAATCTGATTTGAGGAGCCATAATTTTTGTATCAGAATTTTACCATGTACTATGACTGGACCGATCAGACCGAGTGGGTCGAAAAGTTGCGAGATTTCAGAGAGAATAGTACGTTTTGTTATTGTGGTTTCGGTTTCGCTTTTTTGTTGTGAGGTAAATACAATGGAGTCTGACTTTGGATTCCAGTGAATACCTAGTGTTTTTGTGGTGGTGTCAAAATTTAATTGAAAATGAGACTCGTTTGCGCAATCTGATAGTGATTCGATCAAACTTGGCTCGTTTGATGCCCATTTTCGTAAATTTAAACATCCTTTACGAGTAATTTCGATCAGCTCGTCACGCAATTGAATTGCTTCTTCGCGAGAGAAAGCACCGGTCAACATGTCGTCGACGTAGAAATCACTTTTAAGGACATCTGCTGCCCTTGGGAAACGACAAGCTTCGTCGTTTGCTAACTGATGTAATGATCTAATTGCTAAAAAGGGTGCTGCGGAAGTTCCGAAGGTCACTGTATTTAATTCAAAGGTTTTTACTGGAAGAGAAGGATCATCACGCCACAGGATTTTTTGAAATTTTCGATCATCTGGATGAATCATTGTTTGAAGGTACATTTTCTCTATATCAGCTGTTAGGACATAGAAATACGATCGGAAGCGAACAAGGAGAGAGAAGAGACCTTCTTGAATAGTAGGCCCTACCATGAGGACTTCGTTTAGTGATATACCAGTGGCTGTTTTCGCGGAACCATCGAACACGACACGCAATTTTGTAGTCAAGCTAGTGTTTTTTATAACGGCATGATGGGGTAAATAAAACCCTACTTGAGTGGATGGTGACTCGACTTCGGTCATATAACCCTTTTTAATATAGGAATTAATGTCTTCGCGATAACGTTCTTTAAAGTCCGGCTTTCTGGTAAAGGATCGTTCGAGTGCATATAGACGTTTTAACGCATTTGTGTAAGATTCCCCAAGGTCGCACGCATTTTCCTTGAAAGGAAGCTTCACGCAATATCTTCCGCTTTCTGGATCTCTAACCGTATTTATTTGATAATGATTTTCGCACTCTACTTCTTCAGACGAAAGTTTTTTACCTTCTGGACAGTTTTCAGTTGTCCAGAATTTCTCTAATTGTTCATTTAACGACATAGATAAAAGGTGGCACGACTGACGATTAGCGAACTTTGACAACGACAGGCTACCGGACAGTATCCAACCAAAAACGGTGTTTTGCAATATAAGGTTCTGACCAGGGACTTCGATCTGTCCCTGTTTCAAAAGTCGCAGAAAATATTCAGCCCCAATGATGCCGTCTACTGGGCTTGGTGTATTAAAAAGAGGATCTGCTAATTCAATATCCCTTGGGATCTTTAAATCAGCTCTTCGTATGGGTCTTGACGGTAGAAATTCGTTAACTTCGTTGACGATTAAGAAATCAAGGTTTAGTGAGAAATCATTCAGACGAGATTTTACTGTAGTTTCCGTTTTGTATTTTATACACGACGACAATGAGTTTATAGCCCCGAGAGGAACATTTATTTCGCGTTTATTAAGTCCGAGTTTGGATGCCATTCTTTCTGTTAGAATGTGCGGTTGCGAGCAAGAATCTAAAAGAAACCGACAGTCATGATAAAGTCCGCTTCGGTCCTTTATCATGGCAACTGCTGATGTTAAAAGCTTCTCCTGATAGGATTCGTTTTTCGAGTAGAATGTGTTTAAATGAGTCGCCTGCATTGAAGTTTCAGGAGAGAGCTGCGTAGGTTTTTCGTTGTCGAGATGTAATAACGAATGATGTTTTTTGTTACACGTTTTACAGGAAGACGACTTACATTCTTCTAATTTATGATTTGATTTAAGGCAGTTGAAGCACAAATTTGATCTTTTTACTATTTTTATACGTTCAGGAACAGCTACGTTTACTAGTCGTTCGCAATATTGAGTAAAATGAGAACCCTTGCATAAATGGCAAAATGCTTTAAACTGAGTCACGTATGAATGATGACGATTTGCATTGAGACCGTTTAATTTCCGATCCGCGGTTTGATAACTGTTCCTGTGGTTCGATTTTTCGTTTTTTACAAGATTGTCGACTTCGAGAATCTTCCTACGATTATGTAGAAATTCCAACAATTCGTCCATTGTTGGCGAGGAATTACCTTGAGTTTCCTCTTTCCATTTTAGTCGCGTTTGATGATCAAGCTTAGACACGATCAAATAGATTGGAAAGGCTTCCAAAAATGGTTTTCTCAAAGCTTCGAGTGCGCGATAATGTTTAGTACTGTTATCGATAAGATTTCCGAGAGCAGTAGCCGATGCGTTTTGACACGAAGGTAATTCAAAGAAAGCACGTATCCGATTGTTTATTACCGCAGCAGGGTCGTCATAGTAACGTTCTAGTATGGACCAGGCTACTTGATAATTGACGGACGTAGTTTCTAAACATTCAATTTTTTCCGCTGCCTTACCTTTTACACAAGATCGTAGATACATTAGTTTTTCTGCGTTTGTAAATTTACTATTATTGTGTACGACCGCTTTGAAAGTGTCACAAAACCCGGGCCATTGTTCGTAAGAACCTTCGAATTTTGGTAATTCTGCTTGAGGAATTCTGTAATTCGTTTCATGGCAACTTGCATTCGCGTTTGATGATTGAGGGGGAGAAGGCTCAGATACATTGAATTGGACAGGGTTTGGCAAACTAACTTGAGTGTTTCCTGGATTTAAGTTGTCTGAACTAGACTGAGAACTAATCTGAGTTGCGCTTAAATGATTCGATGGATTTTCAAAATTTATGGATTGCACAGAAGAAATGGTTATTTGATCGCGATTTATTATTGCCTTTACCCTTGCGCTGACTGCACAAAGATCTTCCTCAAAGAGTTCTCTCTCGGTTTGTTCGCGTTCAAATTCTTCGTCTGTTACTAACGTTTCGATTTCTGATTGAATTTCTTCAAATCTTTCGCGTATTCCTTTAAGACCTTCATACCTTTCGATTAATTCACCTTTATCGATCTCATCAACCGATTTCTTTAAATAATTTTTCAAACTAGTTATCCTACCCTTTAGCGGAGCACGCAATCTAACCAGCTTTTTTATTCGCGCTTGATCGTTTTCGTTCATTATCGCGATTCGATTTTCAACTTTGAGATTGAGATAGAGTGAGAGGTATATAAAACAATGGAAATTCAACACACGGATTGACGATTCAAATCATAGACAAGCATAAGACGACTTACTTTTTCGTTGACAGGTGGGCTACTGGTGCTTCCTTGTAGTTGACCTGGTGCGTTCTCCAATCGTTGTTAGGTTTCTGATGATGAGACTTCGATGACGATTTATTTGCAACTTCGCCTGCACATATGAGCTTGGTCTAGCTAATCAGTTTAATATTTGAGTTCACTGTCACATTTCGCACACACTTGCGCGATTAGTTTAGGCTTGCACAGTTCGTTTGCACTTATACGGTTCGTTTTCCACTTACACAGTTCGTATTTATCGTTGAGGTTCGTTTTTGTTAATACTGATCACGTTTGCATAGGCACTTGATGAGGTTCGATGTTAGGACTGATGTGAATTTTGTTCGTTGATTCACACGTTGAAATCGATGTCAGAGCTGATGTGAATTTTATTCGTTAATTCACACGTTGAATTCGATATCCGGCTCGAAGGACCAAAATGTTGTTACGTTGCGAACCACGAAAAATGAGAATGTAATCGTTATTCTCCGTGATTTCTCTTTATTTAATAGAAGGGGTAAGTATTAATAATTCCAGACTCGTACATTAGAATTTTCTTTAATTTGACGACACAAGGTTACAGACTCGATGTTTGGTCGATTAATGTTGACAGTGAACTAACTTAGTGACCATTTGAAAAGTGAGGGTGCATCTCGAAAATGGAGTGGTGGGGAGGGTAGAGGTAAGTTTAGGCAAAGGTATTACAGAGTGAGTCATGAAGTCGAGGATGGCGTACAGATGAAACATTATGACCTAAGTTACCTGAACATATCTGAGGCGACGTTTAGTGTCTGGGATTAGCCCCTAATTGTCTTCTTTGGAACGTAAGGAAATCCTAGAGAAGTTTATTTGAGCACGTTTTGCTTGAACCATGTAAAAGTAATAAAACGCCGAAAGAAATATTGTTAGCGTTAGTTTAGGAAAAACCCAGTGCTATAATTGAGTGCTGAGAATTTCACTGAATTGCTACAATCTGCTAAATATTGTAAATTAAAGTAAGAACTTAGTCCAGGGTCTAAAACTCAGACCTTACAAATACCTCTGATCTAAAGTAGTGAATTTAGGCGTCAACACTATCTATAACAGTATCTACATTCAATTCTTTGGTGTGAAGCTGGATGGGAATAGTTGATCTTTAAGGCTTTCCTTTTGTACTATTTTGTCTAAATACTATTTTTAAACTATTTATAACTATTTTAAATATTCACATTTTTTATAATATTTTGAACATGTCTTATCTATATTTGTAATCTACAACCAAATTCTCTGGTAACAAGTTAACAAAATGAACCTGATTCACACATTAAAGTTGTTTTTGAACTATTTTCCCTGAGTTTGCTATTTCTAATATATTTCAAAAAATTTTTTAAAAAATTTTTTATAAACAAATTACTGTATTTGATAATAATTAATTCAATTTGAAAAATAGGAAACGGTCATGTTGTAGAGAATCTTTTTCTTAAAAAAATGAACCATGATTTATTAGAATCGAATCATTTTTAAAAATTTGGCTCGAAGCGATAAGAAAATAAGTTTGGGAAAAAATAAAATTTATTAATAAAATTATTTTTTTGTGTTTCAAATTTTTTTCATGGAAAATAATCTTTTCCCTTTCAAATTAGCCCTTTAAAAAATAATATTGCTATTCTTGAAAGCAAAATTATCTACTTTTGCCTGAGGTCTAATTTTCGTGAAGGAACTACCTTAAAAACTATGTTTCATATAATTTAGTCCATAAGATACCGGATACCAAAAAAAGTTATTTAATATTTGTTAAAATATTTTTCGTACTATTGAAAGCTGCAGCTTTACTTTGATACAAATGTTCTTAAAAATATGCGATTATTAATCTTTCTATTAAATATTGCAAAATATTAAATAATAGTCCATCCAACTTCAATATTAAATATCATATGAGAGGTTATTATAAAATGAGTTCAAAATACTTTATGTTTGGACCTTATCAATTACTGCGTTTTTTAAATAAAATTCACCTGACAAAAATTATTTTATTTTTATTATAATATTATCGGAATATTTAAAGTATTAAAGATAATTAAGCGTACTTTTTGAAATACCAAAAATTTCAATTCAAATGTTCTTAATAAATAATCACTTTAAGTATGCAAAAAATTAACATCAATCTACCTTCTTACTTAACGAATGAATTATAAACTTATAAATATATAATCTAGTATTAATTTCTTATATTCAATAAAATCGCATTATAATTATAGCATTTGTTATAAGTAAGAAGGTAGATTGATGTTAAATTTTTGCATTCTTAATAGTAATTATTTCTTAAGAATATTTGAATTGAAATTTTTGCTATTTAAAAAAAAGCGCACCAAACGACGCATGTGCAATAGAATATGTACAGTAGTGAATGAAGGAGTTACGAGAATCTAATAAGGATTTAATTAAGTCCGTTTTAAGTTCTCAAAACGTGTAGAAATGGAAATTTCCGCACATTTTGAGCACTTAAATAGGACTTGGATTATATTGAAATAAACCCTCATTAGATCCTCGTAAATTATCTGAGGTAGAGAAGTTTAGAGTATCAAAAAAGTACCTATATTTCGACCCGGGTTACTTTTAATCTGTCCTTTTAGCTTTTTCAAACAATTAAAATAATTTTAAAAAAAGATAAGAAAAAGCTATATCTATTTTTTCAGGTGCTCTTTAATTAGGTAATATGAAAAAAATTATGATCAGTTAAAATTTTCCACATATTCCATTACTTATATTTAAATCTCCATGGATTACTAATTGTAAGTCAACTTTGCATGAAATTCTCAAATTTCCATGCTTCTTAATTTTAAAATTTGTAGAAATATGAAATTTGAAATTAAAAGTTCATTGGATCTTTTAAAATTACGATAGTGCAATTTCCTTAAATGTGAAAACTTTAAAAAATTAGAATAGTCTTCTTTCCTTTTAAACAGTTGATCAATTTTTAGCAAAAGTTGATTTTAATAAACAAAATTTTAGGGTGTGAGTCTCATATGGATATTTTTTGGCATCAATGATTTCAGTTCAAAAGAGTCCAACGCTCCCAAGCTTTTTGGCCGGATTTCGAGTGTAGGCCGTCTAAATGTAGTAGGATTTCTATTTTTATGAGACACTATATGTATGAGTATGTGCAAGCAATGTACATATACTCGTAATGTTTCAAAGGCGGATATTTCAGAAACTGACACGATTATATTTATGACTGGGAATGCTGCCCTTGCGAACCTGCATAGCGACAATCTTGATTCCCCAAGTTTCGATTCCAATTTTTTGCCATTTTTACTCTCAAATTCAGAACTAATGAAAATTCGATTACTTATTCAAATTGATAAAAAATATATAAATTATTTGTCATTTTCATTTGTCAATTAGTACACGCAGAAAATTCATTTGTAAAAATTTAATCAAAAGTTGAGTAAAGCTGGGACAGAGTGGCTTTTGGTGGAAGTTTAAAATTTTTTTACGTACTTATTCAAAAATGAATTAATCAACTGTTTTAAGGTAGTTGATCCACAAAAATTAGACCTCAGGAAAAAATAGATAATTTTGCTTTCAAGAATAGCAATATTATTATTGAAGGGCTATTTTGGAAAAGAAATGATTAATTTACATGAAAAAAATTTAAAATACAGAAAAATAATTTTATTAATAAATTTTATTTTTGCCCCAACTTTTCTTCTTATCGCTTCTTACCAAATTTTAAAAAATTATGCGATTTTAATAAATTACAAATCACTTTTTCAAGAAAAAGATTCCCTACAATTTAACCATTTCCAATTTTCGAAAATGAATAAATTATTATCAAATTCGGCAATTTGTTTATACAAATTTCGTTTTGGAAAATGTTTTTTTAATGGTTTCAGCCATAAAAGAATTTATTTTTAAAAATCAGAAACGGTGAAGTTGTGGGAAATCTTTTCTCTAAAAAAATGATTCATGACTTATTAGAATCGCATAATTTTTTTAAATTTGGTAAAAAGCGATAAGAAGAAAAGTTGGTTCAAAAATAAAATTTATTAATACAATTATTTTTCTGTGTTTCAAATTTTTTTCATATAAAATAATCTTTTCTCTTTCAAAATAGCCCTCAAATAATAATATTGCTATTCTTGAAAGCAAAATTATCTATTTTTGCCTGAGGTCTAATTTTTGTGGATGAAAACTACCCTAAAGTTAACTCAACTGTTCAATTAAACTTTATAATTCGTTATTCAATAAATACGCAAAAAGAAATTTAATTTTCATCAAAAGCCACTATGTCCCAGCTTTACTCAAGCTTTGATTCAATTTTCATAAATGAATTTATGACCTGGCGCATCACCGTGGAATATAATCGCAGAAAAATGTCAAAAAACACAATTTGTAACTTTTTTTAAGCTCTTTTGAAAGCACTCATAGAACAACAAATTTGATTCAAATTTATTGCAATTATAAGCGTTTTTGTTGAAAAATGGCCTTTATTTTCAAGATCTGTTATCTCTGGAATTATGAAAGATACAGAAAAACTTATAGGAAAAAAATATTTGTTATTTTCAGTACAATACTCAGAAATTTCTCTGGAATTTTTATCGGATATTTTTTTTGTCAGTTTCCAAAGCCGACTGTGACATTTGAATACATTTGAGTACGGAAGAAATTTTAACAATGTACATATTTAAATCTGTAGTAGAATATTTACCAAAATTATTCAAAGCTGTGATCAAATTTAAAGATTATCATTTCAATGAAACAAAAGTTTAATTAAGCAGTTTTTATTTGTTGAGTTAATTTCAGTTGTGATAGCATTTTTCTAATGAAAAATATGTGATAAAAAATTTTTTCCTTATAAATTTGTCTATATATCGTATTTCCAGAGATTATAGATTTTGAAAATAAAGGCCATTTTTCAACAAAAATGTTCATAATTGCAATAAATTTGAATCAAATTTATTTTACATGAGTGCTTTTGAAAGAGCTTTGATGATTTTTATTATTCACTTTTGGCTTTGGTTGGACAAACATTTTTTTCGGGAGTGTAAATTTTCTGCCAAGTAATTAAAAAAAATGACCAATAATTACTAGAAATTTTCATCGATTTGGATTTGAGCCTATTTTAGTAATTTATTTCATATTGGAACTGAGGAATACAAAACGGTTATTCTTGACATTATTATTAGCAAATTTTACATAAAATATGATATTCCTTCAAGTTTTCAAAAGAATAACTCAGCAGTTTAGAAACTATAAAAGGCAACTTGGGATCTTAAATTAAACAATGTGAAACATCTTGACATAAAAAGTTATACATATTTACAGAGCACAATACACATTTTACCATCTTTTTAATCCTGTTATAAATATTTCGTAATATTTTCCCTTGAATGTCAATTCTTTATTTTTAAATAAACTATACTGAGACGGAAATAAAAACTTGAAAATTTCAAAATTGTAATTTGACATTTATCGTCCAAAGTCAATATCTAAAGTCTATCCTTTTTCTTTATTTGAATTTGTTATCAATTGAATGAAAGTGGGTTTTGACCAAATTCAGTCGTAAAGTTTAAAACTACACTAAAGATTTATAAATACTTTTATATTTTATTATCCTAGATATCACAACTGAATATATAAACTGGTTCTTCCACAAGTGAATATGAAAACATTAATTGATCAGTGAGACGGATGGGTTTGCATATTTTTTACAAAATTTTGAAAACACTTTTTAGTCCAAATAATTCTAGGTGCTTATCACTCGTGCGTTCGCGTCACCCCTTGGTGTTTGTAAGTGTTTTTTTAAGGATGTTTAGCAACATTAAAGATACCTCATTTGGAACTTTTTAAATAAGACGGTAATTAATTCTATTGAGAAAATTGTGAAATACTGATAAACCCGAGGATAAATCTGAAGCTCCTACACGTAGAAGTTAACATTGAATCTTGCAAAAAATTTTTTACTATCAGTGTGGTTCCTCGAAAGCCGGTAAAAATGAAAATGGGTCTCATTATTCTACTCACTAATTATTTAGCCTTTGCTAATATTACTGGTAAATAAATTGAATCATATATTATTCTGAATTTAATTAGTTAGATCTAGTTGATAAATTCGAAAGTATCTAATTAAAGTATGTTATTAACTTAAAATAATTTTTAAGCCGCAAATCATGAAAAACGATTTTTCAAGAGTGAATTTCTTTTAACAATTTTTTTGCAAGTGTTTGTATTTCACACAATTCCATTGTGTTGAAGCTCCATTCGATCATAAAAATCGGTTCTTTTTTTCTAAGCTGAGAAACAGCGAAAATTCGTTGATTCAGATTTTGCGAGTTTTTACTTCATATTTATATACAGTTTTACATCTGCATTTGGTATTTTGAAAATGCCACGTTTTCAAAAACACCAACTGCACTGTAAAAAAATTTTCGGAAATTTTTCCGAAAACACTGAGAAAAAAGATTTGATTGAATCAAAGAAAATAATTTGTTTGAATGACTTTCTTTGATTTAAAGAAATTATTTGTTTAAATGAAATAAAATCTGTTTGATTCAAACAAAATATCTTTGAACCAAATAAATATTTGTTTGAATCAAATTAATTTTTCTTCAAAACAAAGAAATTAATGCATTGATATATGGTCAAAGATATAATTTGTTTGATTTAAGGCAGAAATTTATTTGATTCGAACAAATATTTATTTGGTCCAAAGATATTTTGTTTGAATCAAACAAATTTTGTTTCATTTAAACAAATCATTTCTTTAAATCAAAGAAAGTCGTTCAAACAAATTATTTTCTTTGATTCAATCAAATCTTTTTTCTCAGTGAATTAAAATACAAATGAGTCGTAAATTTTTCCAAAGATATTATAGTCGGAAATATTTCCGACATAGAACTGGAAATAGTTCCTATTGTTTAGTTGGAGAAATATCCAGTTTATTGGAAAATATATATTTATTTCATAATTTAAGTGGAAAAAGATCTCAAAAAAGTGAACACATTTCCGCTTTTCATGGGAAAAATTTCCTACAACTTAGGAGATTTGTGAAATGTTTTCCCATTTTTTATATATTTCCTAATAGTTCGTAAATAAGTCCGAAAATTCGGTCAATTTTCCTCAAATCTATGAAATTTTTCCACTTTCTATAGGAAAATCTATGCTTCCTAAGGATTTAGGAAAAGTTTCCTAATACATAGTAGGGAAATTTACCGATATTTTTTACAGTGTGAAATAAAATAATTATGAAACAAGTTACATAGAAATCAGATATAATTTCAATAAAAATGAGCTGACAAAAAAAATCGTATTAGATGGAGAGAGTTATTTTAACCACTCTCTAAATATGAATCAATCAAAATCTACTGATTGTCAGTGAAATTTGACTGATTCAAATAGTTAAAAAGAGGTTACTGCGAATCAGTCAAATTTCACTGATTACTTCAGTGAAAAGTAACTGGTCTAACAGTGAAAAATATTGTTTTCACTAATTAAACAGTTAAAATTAACTGATTTAACAGTGAAAAATATTGTTTCCACTGATGATTCAGTGAAAAGGCAAATCACTGATTCAATCAGTGAAAATTTGACTGATTCAGATTTAGAGAGTAGAAAATAATATTAAACATAACCAGAATTCCGATTGATTGAACTAGATTTTTGTGAATGTCATTTTCAAACGGATACAAATTACTAATCTCCAGCCCTTTTTCAAGCGCTTGAAATATGAATCGATTGAAATTTTGTTTACTAATATTTTTGACAATTCCAGAAATCAATTCGATACAACCAAATAAAAAGTTTTTTCAAAAAAAAGAAGTTTCTAATAGAGCGATGTCTTCTATGGCGTCAATAAGAAGAAAAGATGGAATGCATCTTTGCGGCGGATGTCTGATTTCCAAAATACATGTTTTAACTGCTGCTCATTGTATTGCACGTTATAAGAAAGTAAAGTCTCCTAAGTACAATGGAATATATATTGTAGTTAATTGTCCAAATCTTATGGATGGTGGAACCCGATATGAAATTAAACACTTAGATTATTATGACTATTTTTATGACGTTCTTGATGATGATATATTTGGCGATATTGGACTTTTGACAGTAAATAACACAAAATTCCGTTACAAGCCTAAACTCTAAAAATATTTTTTTTAAACTTCCAATAAAGTATTGGAAGTAATTAACCAATATATGTTTTGAAATTTTTATATAAATTATGTAGGAAATATTCAATGACGTGCCGAATATTGCGTGTCTCAATGAAAAATTCTAAGACTACACTTGAAAAATTTCAGTACTGAAAAAAAAATCCAATAGGGATTCGAATATTTCTTGTAAATTAATGAAATAATTCGATAGAAGATTATTTTTTCAATTTATCATTGAAAAATTTCATCACCTATGTATTGGAAAATTACGATTTTTGTTTACAGTCTATCTTTACAATACTACTTATTTATTAATATTTTTTTCATTTCTAGCTTTATGACGAGGTCGAACTAATACCAGATGAAGTATCCTATCTTGATTTGCCTGATTTTGAAGTTCCACTCGGAACAAAATGCGTAATGCCGAAATGGCGCAGCGCACAATTCAGTAATGAAATAAAAACTAGATCACCCTCCACGTCTGTACTACAAAAGTTTACTGTTGAAATCAAAGACAAAGGAGACATGAATGAAATTTTAATTTATAGCGAATATGCAAAATTATTTTGTGCACTCTCGATAAAAAAGAAATTCTACTTATTTGGAGTGAGTATTGCTGTCAATAATGTAACTATAAAATTCCCCCCCCCCCTCCTCCTCAACTTAAGGGAAAAAATAAATTGGGACCTTCCTGTCAGATTAATCACAAACACAATAAAATGGATTTTACGTGAAAAAACCTCCTACCAACAAAAATTTCAAGCTTTTGACGTAAGTCACATGTTACCTTGCAAAGAAAATAATTTCCATTTTTTCATTATTATCCTTGAATAATGATTAATTAAATTGACCAAAAATAATTTTTTAGATTAAAAAAAAATTCAAACAGACTCTAGATATCGCTGAATAGAATATTTGGTTGAATTAAGGCCATGGACCAATTGGCCGCGTGACTAGATTTCTACCTTACCGGCATTTCAAAATGGGTATCCTCATTTTCGTACAAAATGAGATACCGGTTTGGAAATTCGTGAAATTAAATAAAATCCATTAAGATCGGCCTGCTTGTCATAAATTTTAATAATTGTTCAACACATTTTCCTTCGAAAAAAAGAACTTTTATGGTAAAAATAGGTTGTGGTAGAGTTACTCTTTATTTCCCTCTGGAAAAGAAAGTTTTTCTATGATTTAAGACTTAAAATGATACCATCAGTCGTGTCCTATAAAAGAAAAATATTCTTTTTTATGTAAAAAATTTAAAATTTACGAAAAATAATACTTTTAATAATGTTTTTTGTAATAGAATTTTTACTTTCTACCGCATCTTACATTTTCATATACATATATATATATATATATATTTTTTTTTTTTCCCCGAAAAAAGGCCATGATTTCTTTTTGATTTCAAATGAAAAAAGAAATTCAATTTACTTAAGACTTCATCAGTCTTAAGAAAGACATTCTCATCATGATACTCGCGCTTCGCGCTCGAGTTTTTTTACTTTATATCCACTTATAGAGCTACATTTGCCATAAAAAAATACCTATTTTTTTGAATATTTTTTCAGCAATCATATAATTAAAATTATTTATTTTCTTCCAAATATCTTAAAAAGGAAAAGAAATCGTAGACTTTATTTAAGAAAACGATTTTGGACTTTAACGCTTATTTTGTATCTCACATATTTTTGTTTAAAAATGGAATTTTTGATTTTAGAGTGTTTTTAAAATCAAAACACAAAATATACATCTCGTAAAAACATGTTCCAATGAGAATTTGCAGACCTTATTTGGGAAAATAATTTCCTATCTGAACGTTTTTTGCGAATCTCATATATTATTTTTATGGATGGAATATTTGAATTTTAATGGCATTTTTTGAAATTTCACACATTCTGGTTAAAAAATTGAATTTCAGATTTTCAATAGTAATTTTTTGAATTAAAATCAAAAATATACATCTTATAGAAAAATGTTACGATTCAAATTTGTAGATCTTTTTGCAGTAAACAATTTTGTATCATAACATTTTTTATCTCCTGCTTTCTAAATCCGAAACAGTAAAAACTCACTGTTTCAGACTGAAAAACCATTGTTTCGAATGCTGTAAGTCTTCCACATAGAAATCAGTCGAATTTACCTGATTTCACTAAGGAAACTCACTGGTTTTAATCAATGAAATATACAGGTCAACAGTATAATTCGCTGCTTAATTAGTGATTTTCCTTAGTGATATCAGTTAAATTTCACTGATTCTATGTGCAAGACTTATAGCATTCGAAACAGTGGTTTTTCACTATTACAAATTTAAGTAGTATAGTTTAACTGGAAAATGGAATTTTGGTATTGACTTTTTTCAAGTTTTGTAAATTTTCTAATTTTGCCTAAATCGAAAAATATTATGATGATAATTGGTAGAAATTTATGAGCACTATCAGAAACCAATATTTCAATTTTTTATTTTTTCAAAAACACAAAAAATGCTCTAATTTTCAAAATTTTAGTCGGATGTTGCAAGTTAATGAACTCGTCTTTACTTTTTCGGCTCCGATAATGTATGCCAAAGCTCAATTCAATTCAATAATTCCATTTGAGAGTTATCGAGTATACGAACTACTACACAGACAGACACTTTCGTAAAAACCGTTTTTTCTGATTCAGGGTATCCCAAAACGTAAACATTTGATGAAAATTTCAAAAGTCATTTTTTACATAAAACTGATAATTTTTCATTTATGATAAAAATTGGCAACCTTTCTGATTTTAGGGGGACAGTGGATGTCCGTTGATTTATGAAAATAAGGTCATAGGAGTGACTTCTACTACAGCTGTAAGACCAGAAGGCCCTAGTGTTTTTACAGACGTTTATGAATATTTGGACTACATTGAACTGGCAAAGTATCGTGCAGCTAATAACATTGACCCTCACGTGGAACATCCTGAGCCAAATCCACCAGCTAGTGAAGATACAATTGCTAGTCCGAAACCCACCTGCATGGGTTTTATACCAAGAATTACTAAAAAATTGATCACCAACAATAAGTCCTTTAAACAAAAATCGCCATCAGGTGATGAAATAATATAATCGTAAGATTCCTTCAATGTAACAAAAATGTTAGGGTGACTTTTTGTCCGGATTTTCCCAAATGTGGCTTTTTTCCTACAAAATTTTTGATTTCGCGCGGGTTTTTGGAAGTAGGATTTTTTAATCTTTTAAAGTAGATATTTGATAGGAATGTGATAACAAAAAGCATTTAGTCTGATTGAAATTTAGTGGTTTTCTCCATATTCGACAAAAACCTGTAGATATTCAAAACTACAGTGGGTGATCAAATTATTATAATTACTGCTGATTTTAAATATACCAAAAAGTAACTGAATTTCCGTAAATGCAACATAATTTTAAGAAATTGTAACTGTATAAAACTACAATTTCCCGTGTGGAAATTGAACCCGGAAACTGATCGAAATCCGGATGGATAGCCCTAGTTGTAACCGGGAACCCGCCAAAAACGTCACGCTGGTTTGGTTATGTTCCCGACATGAAGGTTGGTCGGGAACCGGCCGGGCTACCCGGCCCTTTTCTGGCTGTTTTTAAGGGGGGTTCTTAGTAGCATTAAAATTTCACTTAATTCACAATCAAAATTTTCAATCCGAATGAATCCGGTCAATTTCGGATTCATTCGGATTGAAAGTTAGGACCGATTCGGATTGGTCGGATTCAGTCGGATTAAGAGTTCGGATTGATTTTGAATCGGCCTCTGATTGATACGGATTGAAACTTGCTTCGGATTTATTCGGAATAACTCGGATTGGTTCAGAAACAGATTTCTGAATGGGTCGCATTGGTTTGGAATAAATTCCCAATCCGAGACTTTCTCCAGGGTACTTGACTAGTGCCCGACTAGTTCCCGGTCAGTTTCCGACAATGAACTTCATCCTGGGTTGATTCTGCCGGTTCCCGACTTGACTCGGTCCGGTCACGAGTCAATCCGGACGATTCCCACCCAGTTCCCGACCATGCAATACAGCCCGAGTTTGCCCGGCAGGGATCCGGCCAGAAACCTTTTTGTAATGGGGCTAACTGGGGCAATTTCCACACGGGTTGTGTTGCGGGAAATTCCGGTGGAATTTCGAATAACGTATACGCATGAAAATCAATTTCTGTACTTATTGTAAATAATTATATTAATTTGAGTGTCCACTGTATATCAATAGAGAACAATATTGTTAAAATTTATGAGAATTTATAAGCTAAGGGCATGTTTCCGTAACTTTATTTAGAAAATAATAATTATTTCTCGTTCAAATTTCGGGAAATTGCAAAGACTTGCAAATACTCAACATTTATTTTAATTACTTTATCAGATGCATTAATATAAAATCACTAATGTAATATTCATTGAAATCGAATGAAACAGTATTTTATAAGAATTATATTTAATAAAATTACCTTTATACATATATATTATAATGTTTGATATTATTTTATATCACTGTCAAGTCTATTCTAAAAATTATTATAAAAGTAACTCGTTGCAAGTCAATGAATGTGAAATTTCTTATCATCGTTTTGCTCATGATTCATGTAGTCAATACTGATGATGGTAATTGAATAATTAAATTATATTTTATATTCTGGACTTGTATTGACCTTTAATTAAAAATTGGAGATTCTCATTGATATCAGTCATTGGCTTTAGGGTCTAAGGTTAATATAAAATTCAAGGTTTCCTTTTTTATAAAGTATTATATCATAAATTATATATTTTTTCCTAGAATAATATAATATTGGATTGTCCCAAAGGTAATTGCCGATTTCACATATAGATGTCTTTAACCATCTTTTTGATTGGCTACTTTTATTGCCGCGATTTTTTCCTTCTGGGTATTTTTTTGCTGTCACTCTTAGCTTTCTTTGCAAATAAATTGCGCATAATTTCGTTTACAATTGTTAGTTTGATATTAACTTTAATATGGAGTGTAAAAAGGAGGATTTTCGTCATATTTTGCTTTTTTATTTCCGTAAAGGAAAAAACGCAGCAAAGGCTGCTAAAAGTTAAGTGATGTGTATGGCGAGGAAGACTCAAGGTTGTATGTGAAAAAATCGATTTCTGGTAGAATTTTTTTAAAAAGGGAGCTTATATTTAAATAGAATGATTATTTATATGCTAAATTAATTTCAAATTTTTCAACCGGACCGATGCGGAGATAATTAATGTCAAAGTTGACTACTTTAACACGTAATTTGTGAGCAATGCATAGGCACTCGCCACATTTTAATTGTAGTAATTAAACGATCTGGTAGAGAAATAAAAAAAATTTCGGTACTTCCGCTGCTTGAAAATACAAATTTTTGAAAAAAAACATCAAATCTCTCCACCGTATAGTTTTATAGATAATCTAATGAAAATTGAACCGAAACAAATATATATATGGGTCAGAATTTCTGAAACAGATCACCCGAATTGGATGAAAATTCAAATCTACTTCAAAATGATTTTTTGCGATAGTGTTTACTATTCCTGACATAAATCTAAAGTGATTTCGTTCAAACATTTTTTTTGTTTATAATATTAACAATTATAGATTTTTGTCACTTTTTTTTGTAAAATTAATTCTGGCTGATCTAATTATCCGATTTTTATGTTTTTTGTGACAATGGAATCGTCATTTAACATAGATTGACTATGATTTTTTCCGATTTGAAAACTTGAAATTTTAATAATTGTTTATAACAAATTGATAAACAAATGTCTTCTTCATCGGATTTCGACTGGAAAAAAAACCACATGTACTTCATTCAATTGTCTTTCATATTTCGTTGAAAAAAAAAATCGTCCGCATTTTGGAACGATCCAATTCGGTCGAAAACATAGTCGCGCGAGCTGCCAAAACTGTGCCGTTCGCTCGCGCGCATTTATTCTTCACCGCACAAATGTTTCGTGCTATGTAAAAAGGATTTCTCGGGTGAATAAATAAACTTAACAAAATACTTAGGTAGAACATTTAATGATGAATAACTAGAAGAAGAATGATATATAGTACAACATACTGAATTAAATGATTGATTTTACACATAATTCTGATTAATGTAAGTGTTTGGTATATTTTACAAATAATGTGTTGATTCTTCGGCTAATCGAAAACTAACAAATTAAGGTAAAAGCACCAATAGCCGTGTCCATTTTAATAATTTTCTTTATTAAATAATGCTCTGGAGTCAATTGCCGGACGGGAAAAGTGAATTGATCCAATAGTCGGACTGCGCTGCACCAATACTCGGACAAGAGAATATTATAATTTTATTGATATGGATTTGATATTTTTTAAGCATAATAAACACTGGGAAATATTTACGGAAACATTTTTTAGGTCTACGCTTATAAAAAAAAATATTGAAAAGATTTTACAAATAGAATATATTATATTTAGAGCTTGCAGCACTAATTGTCAATCGTTTTTGCCTTATATCCTCAATGGCATTTATAATATCCGTTTTGGTATAAAGCTTTTTAATCTTTTTTTCTGATGCTTTTTCCATGATCTATAATGAAGACACTAAATACATAAAACCCAGAAAATACATATGTTAAAATGAAAATACTTTTTCAAAATATCAGATTTTCAGCAAATCCATAGTTCAAACATTATTTCTTTAAAAAATTATCCATTATTAATCATAGTTTATCATTATTATTGGAAATTATCATTCAAAAAGATCAAAAAGTGGGGAAATTTCACTCTGAAATCCATATTTTCATTGTTCTCAATGTAAAATCAACAAGAAAATAAACGTCAAATGTCAATTGAGGTTGGATTTCATATTTGACTAATTAAAATATGTTTAAAGTAATTTGCCTAATATTTTATTAGATAGATATCTCCTATGAATTTAAAACAATGAAATACTTACCACATTTCTTGAAAATATTAACAGCACGGACACGCGCGTTCGGTTATTAGGCAAAACGAATATTCATTGTCCTAATAACCAGATTTAAAATATTTAATTAAAGGAAAATGTTTTTTAATTTTGAAAAATATTATGGTTTATATAAAGCATTTGACTTTAGTGTAACACGTATTAAAATGACAAATGAAGGTAAATGTAAATGTTATTTGCTTCAGAAGAGAATTTTTTTTTTCTTAGCGAAGTTTTAATTTCTAATTCAACAAATTTTTCACTTTTTTAAAGTGTACGTTTCGAGGTTTGTATACGGTACACCAAAATAACGATAAATCATTCATAAATCTCTAATTCTGAGAAAAATTCATGGCTCTGTCCGGCTATTGGTGCTTTTACCTTAACTCATCATATAATTTAGCCTCCAAGTGATACATAATAATTAACGTTCGATCCTGCACAGAGTACCAATATCTGAATTCGATACTATTTTGCACAAAACGTGCTTTGGTTCTGTGGCTGTCTCGAATGAATAATAATAATGATAATAATAATAATGACAGATATAGCATAAACCACTTTGCCAAAAAAACACTCGAAATTCTAGAACACCACTACAAAAATAACGCGTTAATTTTTTATAGAGGTCTGTGCTCAGTTTCGACTGTGAAAAGACTGATCTACAAAAGCAAAAATAATAATGATGCTGAAAAAAACAAATGACGATCGCTATCAACTAACGTGTTCAAAGGCGTTGAACGCTCCGTGTCAAAGCGCGCTCCGAACGTTCAATCATATTTAAATTGGCATTACATTAATCAAGAATAGAAATGAGAAAAAAATATTTTTGCAAAATTAATCTGGATTTTAGTTCACATTGTCAATGCCTATCGAAAAAATACCATAACGAGTAGAAGTAATTTTTGACCATATTTGAGTGATCTGTTTAAGGAGTATATCATCCTTGAAAATACTACCTATTTTGTGCTAAATTTAAATAAACTGATGTCCAAATTGTATACTACTTATATACGTTTCAAAAATCTATTATTTATTCACCCGAGAAATCCTTTTTACATAGCACGAAGCATTTGCGCGGTGAAGAATAAATGCGCGCGAGCGAACGGCACAGTTTTGGCAGCTCGCGCGACTATGTTTTCGACCGAATTGGATCGTTCCAAAATGCGGACGATTTTTTTTCTCAACGGAATATGAAAGATAATTGAATGAAGTACATGTGGTTTTTTTCCAGTCGAAATCCAATGAAGAAGACATTTGTTTATCAATTTGTTATAAACAATTATTAAAATTTCACATAAAATTTCAAGTTTTCAAATCGGGAAAAATCATAGTCAATCTATGTTAAATGGCGATTCCATTGTCACAAAAAACATAAAAATCTGATAATTAGATCAACCAGAATTAATTTTACAAAAAAAAGTGACAAAAATCTATAATTGTTAATATTATAAACGAAAAAAATTTTTGAATCCAATTCGGGTGATCTGTTTCAGAAATTCTGACCCATATGTTTTATAAGAAACTGTGTCAGACAAAATTTGTACATTTTATTGATACGAATAATTTTGCATTCTTACTTTTCTTTTTTATTTCACATATATAAATAAATTATATATGTTAATTTAGGTTCATTTTATGTATTTTTAACAATCAACCTCATTTGTCCATACTTACAATTTGTAATATCTTCAGTATGATGCTATGAATTTTTCCCAAAGTTTTTCTAATTCGTTGTGCTAAAAGTGTTCAATTCCTCCCACTTATTCTTTCGAACTATTTTATTCTGAAGCGATTTCAAAGTTTTTTTTATCAACTCATAGAGAAAAATCTTAATTCATAAATTATTTATAACAAAAACCCTAAGTTAGCAACTTCTTTTACTTTTTATTTAGATTCAAAATAAATCACTGATGAAAGCTTCGATTAAAGCCGAAACGTCTGATTCACATCCAGTTTCTTATTTATGACCCTAAAGCCAATCTAATACTACACGCATTAATGATTAAGAGTCAATTTAATTTCTGATTAATATATTATATTTATATCTACTTAAACGAAAAGGTATGTTTATAGTTATGATTAATCTATACTTTATTAAAACTGACTGAATATAAACTTGAGATAAATTTTTTTTACATAAGTGTTAAAAAATGATAAAGTGAAAATGCAAATGTTCCAAATACATTTAATATTCAAAATCGAAAAACAATGATATATGATATAAATTTAGAGTGTTAAAGTAGTCGCTAAAAATTACACTGAATTTTCTCCTCTTTTTAAAATTGCCCCACTATCAAAATTTAGATTGTGAGCAGCAAAACTTGGGCCAAATTTCGACTCGGGAGGTTTTTTCACGTGCATGCATCACATATGGGGGTTGACAACTTTTATCCGTGTTAACTTAGCATGACTTGAAACTACCATGAAGGAAATCAAAGTGCATATTCTGTAGTTTAAAATCTGAGAAGTATTCAGGAAAATAATTGTTCCATCCAAAAGAATTAATAATGTAAGAAAATTCCAAAAATTTGGACATTTTGAACCCTCATGGGGGTGCCAAGGGGTGAATTGGAAAATCTTATGTGAATAATTATCAACTACCTCCCCCTCTTTAAAATAACTACTGACTTGAAAAAATCGCCCAAGTATAACAAAAATTCGAAAAGGTCGGTAGATTTTAACAACTTTTAAGAAAATGAAGTGTATATTTTCCACTTGATTGATATTTTCTTGTCAAGAAAGTTTTCAACTAAAAGATTTATAGAAGGTTCTAGAACCTTGATCTTGAAAGTTTTCAATTTATATATTTGAATTAAACTACAAAATATCTCTAGCATGATGTAAATTTACTGGATCCTGAACCACGGATGCTGCTATCCAAAAATAAAATGTCAGCCGAATTGACGATCAGAAATAGGTCTGTCGAGACGAATATCAGATATAGAATACACTCGTTCCTTAATAATCAATTTTAATAAAAAGAATATGTTTTTTCTCTCAAACTTGTTATTTTTTTGCAAAATGAAACATCTACTACTTTTAAAAGTACTATATACAATTTCTTACAATAATTATTTACTATTATCATGTTTAATTATAATTAAATTTAACATTATTACAAGTTTTATTATTTAACCCTCTCTGGCCCGAATTTTATCCTTAAATATACAATTTGCAAGGCATTTACTTTGATATTTCAGGTTGATGGTGCTGACATCCGCAGGCCCGTGGAGTGGGAGGAGGGCCGGGAGTGATTCCCCCCGAGCCCATTCTGTTTAGGGGGGCCCGGAACTTTGTTCACCCTGAAAATTTTTCGGTTAGCGTAGTATATAAGTATTAGCAGTAAATTATGGTTTTGAAAAAAACAGCCTATGAAAAAAAACAAAGCTTTCAAAAAAAAAAAAAAAACAGAAATTGTTCGGAGGGCCCGATACCGCCCCCCCCCCCAAAATCTCAGAGATTATATAATTAAGACCTATACGTCATCTTGTGAAAAAAATAAAATTATTTGGTAAAATATCGGTATATTAACATGTGACCTGAAAGTTACATGGACCCATAGAGGGTTAATTATTTTCCGATGAAAAATGCATTGCGTTTGATCGCGAAAATTTCATTTGAAAATAAATCTTAATTATTAATATTCCAGTGTGAATGTCGTTACGAATTTCTTGGCATGAGTAAAATGTCATTCTTGAAATTTGAACGTGAAAAAATTTCTCATTATGTATTAAAAAAATTAAAATTGTAAGATAAGTTAAAAATATTTGCAATAAAAGTCTCACATTTGCTTCTTTCATGATTAATATTTCGAATGGGATGTTATCACCCTTTTGCTGATCCAAATAAAGTTTGTCTCCAACTATAATTTACAATAAAATGACTTTAATTATATCAGTGTGATATAATTAATAAAATAATAATTCATACAAGTTTGTGATACCAGTTTCAATAAATCACTTTCCCTGGAGCATAATAATTACAAAAGTAATCCTGAAGTCGGTAACACTGTTTAATCCACATATCACCATCATTTCTATATAAAATGATAATCCACAGAATAAATCCACCCACAAAGAGGAGCTCACCTTGCTCGAGGCGACTGGAATATAAAAATCCAAAAAGTCGAGCTGAACCAGGAAGCAACAAAAAAGAAGCTCCTCGTTTCGTAAGTTCGTTAATCGAAGGATATAAATCGAAGCACTTCTTCGGTACTCGCGGCGGACGAAGAAAAGCGAATTAAAGGAATAATTAATAAATGCAGAGTAAACAAACGCGGGATTAAAATGAAACTAATCAATGATCGATCGATTTTTCTTTTAGTAATAAACCAGTCCACGACGAAGAACCCGAAGAGACTGGCTTCTGGATCATCGGTCCAGGATGGGCGTCGGGACGCCACATTTATATTTAACTTTGGCATCAGTCGACATTCGACTTCACGCACCTCTTTCTCCACCTCCTCACTTCTGTTCAATTTCTTCTTCCTCTTTTGTTCACTTTTCTCTATCCTTCTTTCCTCCTCTACTTTCTCCTCATTTCTTCTTTCTTCCGCCCTATTTTCTAGGTAAAAATACTTGCAAGTATAGATCCGAGAATTTTATACAATATTCGATGAGGTAATGGACCAAAAGACGAGAATACTGTCAACTCGCATCATCGATAATTTTAATTTTGGCCCGGAATCGTAAAGAGGTCTACCGAATTGCATAGCTTGTGTTTACTGAAGAAGAGTTAGGATCTGACTTCAGGACCACCATCAAGTGTCAAAATGATTTGCGAAATACAATTTTGTATTGGAGTTAAAAGAGAAGAAGACAAAGTAAGAAGATAGAGGAGGAAAGAAATAAAAACAGGATGGAGTACGAAAATCTGTTGGATGTAGAAAGTTTATGTGTTAAAATAGTGATAGCACGACATATTATGAAGAATTTACAGATTTTTTTGACTGATTTACTATATTTCTTTAAATATGAGGGACTAAAGCTAAATTAGTCAAGAATTGGCTCAATTACAGCCAGAGAACGAATTTTCCTTATGTAATCGACTATTTTAAATAATTTGCAGTCATGAATGAACTTGCTAAAAAGAGCTTTCGTAAATTCCGCAAAATATTGTCGGAATATCCGAAAATATTTTCGTCAAAGGGCCTTCGGGGCATAAATTCGGTTTATCAGCAACGACGTTCCGATATTCCGAAAATGGATGATCACTGCAATCTCTGGAATTAGAATGAATTTTTCAGTCTCAATTTTATTTCTAAAAACGACCTAAGGGGGATTCGAAACCTGGTACACTGAGAAAAAAGATTTTATTGAATCAAAGAGAATGATTTGTTTGAATAACTTTCTTTGATTTAAAGAAATGATTTGTTTGAATGAAATAAAATTTGTTTGATTCAAACGAAATATCTTTGAAGCAAATAAATATTTGTTTGAATCAAATCAATTTCTCTTCAAAACAAAGAAATTAATGCATTGATATACGGTCAAAGATATAATTTGTTTGATTTGAGGCAGAAATTTATTTGATTCGAACAAATAATTATTTGGTCCAAAGATATTTTGTTTGAATCAAACAAATTTTATTTCATTTAAAAAAACATTTTTTTACATCAAAGAAAGTGTTTCAAGCAAATAATTTTTTTGATTAAATCAAATATTTTTTCTGAGTGTACCTACACTTCTACAAAATCTACCGATCGTATTCATTATCTGACATAATTCATTTATCTTTTCGGTTATAGTATCAGGGACAAAACAACAATAAATTTGTCTATTGACACAATTATATGGTCTTAACGTTATAGTAGCGTTATAGTAATACTATAAAAACTATAAAATTTAATAGATAACGTTAAGACCATATAACTGTATCAATGGTCACATTTATTGCTGTTTCGTCCCTGATACTATAACCGAAAAGATAAATGAATTATGTCAGATAATGAATACGATCGGTAGATTTTGTAGATTTTAAAGAAGAATAAATTCATTAGTCCGTAAAAATCTACAAAAAACTGACGGATTGATGAATTTATTCTTCTTTAAAATCTAAAAAAAATTTCATTATTTTCACCCACGTATTTTAAAAATTTATTAAAAAATTGTATTTAATAGAGTCGTGATTAAATGTATGAAATAAAAAATGAAAGAGTAAAAAATAAAAATTACGATTTAGGGATTTCAAAATATGTTAATCTTAGAAAGTTAAAATATTGTAAATGCGCTTGGTATCAAAATCTGGAAATTTCAAATTCATTGGAGCTTTAATTCGTTGAGTGAGGTTGCTTTCTCAAACAATTCTGAGATGACGCCAGCAATCGAGCAATGGTTCATCTCCCCTAAACTATTTTGGACTATTAACAGAAGAAACGTCAAGTGATGGTCGTAGGATGCCACCAGAGATACGAAATAAAGACCTTGGCGAAAATTTTGGTTTGTATTTGAATCCGAGCGAATCCGAACTATTTCAAGGCATTAAAAAAACTTTTTAAATCTCGTTTAATGGAAATCGATTGAAAATCAATCCGAGACTTCAATTCAGGACCTCAATCCGAATGAATCCGAACCAAGTTTCCAAACCGAATAAATCCGAGCTCCGGTAGATCTAAATTGAATTTTCAATTTGAACTATTCCGATCTCGGATTTATGAAAGCTTCCTAAGTATTGTAATTACCCTGACGAAAGTTTCGGCAAGGAATTCAATCCGAGCAAAGCTGAACCATTCCGTACCAATCCGAACAAAATTTCAAATTTCTTTCAATGCAATTCGGTTCAAAATTAATCCGGTTCACTCTGAGACTTCAATGCGAATGAATCCTAACGGAATAGATCTGAAACAGATTTCGGAATTGCTCAGATTAAATTCCTTTCCGAAATTTTCGCTAGGGGAATTCAAGGCAGATTTCACTGGCTGTTTTGTCATTGAATACATTATCTAAACTTATTGTAAATAATAACAGAATATAAAACTAGCCACTGATGATATTAATTTTAACCGTGAAAAAGTATCATCAATGTATAAAGGACACATGTGTACAGTTTGTATATATATCCACAATAAAATCTACTAGATCTAACGAAATCATTTTGTGAAATAAACTAAGATCTTTGGTTAGGTCAAACAAAATTTGGTTCAATAAATTGAAACATTTTTTTGATTTAACCAAATCGTATCCAAACGAATCATCTTTCGTTGAACTTCGGTTGGATTAGGCGAATATTTTTCTGAGTGTACGCTCTTGTAAGATTCATTTTAACAAATTGATTTAAATTAAAGTATCTTCATACTGACTCCATTTTATTCTTAGAAATGTTTGTTCACAGGCTAATTATTTGTTTAACATTGTTCATGAAATTAAGAGCGTGAGATAATCAGAACTCCTTAAAAACAAGAGCATAAAAGTTCGATATTGCCTCCTTCGCAGGCACTCAAGTATATTGTTAATTATTTGTTACTATGACTCAAGTAAAGTTTATAATTTTGTATACTGACATTTTTATTTAGATCTCGCATATTTTTATTAAGAAGAGGAATTTTTTATTTTCAATATTATTTTGTAAGTTAAATCGAATAATATATATCTTATTCCCAAATGCGTACATCAAAATGTATCTACAGTATCTACACTCTAAAAACAAGTGTGTTACTTCTACACGTGAATCATGATAGTAACTTTTTAGGCATTTCAAGTGTGTATTTTCAATACACATTACAAACGTAACGTTTAATTTTCAAACACTTTAACATTTTGTACCCGAAAAATTGAGTTGGCAATGTTTAGTGCGAACACACTTCGCTCAATTACACACTTGACAACGTGTGTAGTGTGTAAAAATTACACATTTCACTACACACTTATTTTTAGAGTGTAGACATCTTTTAAGCAAATTTATTTTCAATATTATTTTTTAAAATTAAATAAATAATATGTACAAGACGGCGCGGGCGCCCTAGCGAACTGGCTGAACAGTAGCTTTACGCTGTACCGTAAAGCTATCGTAAAGCTATCGTAAAGTAGCATTATAACTCATGAATGAGGCAAAATAAACTTTCAAAATGTTTTTATCCTTATTCTACGTTGAAAATAACGTTAACTGGTAATTGAAATATGCAATAATTTTATTTATTTACGCTAAAAATTGAAAAAAACATAATACCTGTCATTGAAGGCAGTGCAGTGGTTCATCACTTTCCATGTCTTCACCGTCAGGATTGAATATTTGTTAGAGTGAGATGAAGGTATAGTTGTGTCTCACTCCAACCAATGGTCAACTTTAACGGAGAAGTTCCACAAAAGGTGAACCACTGCACTGCTTTCAATGACAGGTATTATGTTTTTTTTAATTTTTAGCGTAAATAAATAAAATTATTGCATATTTCAATTACCATTTAACGTTATTTTCAACATAGAATAAGGATGAAAACATTTTGAATGTTTATTTTGCCTCATTCATGAGTTATAATGCTACTTTACGATAGCTTTACGATATCTTTACGGTACAGCGTAAAGCTACCGTTCAGCCAGTTCGCTAGGGCGTAGAGTGGGGTACTCTATAAGTTCCTGATTCCTGGAATAATATTTCCCTATACAACCACGTTAGGCGAACAGTTATGAAAAATATACTGTATTCACCAGGCATTTTTTGGTCACTATTACTAAATTATCGTTAACGCAGTTTCAAACTTTGTTCAACATGAAATTTCTTATTATTATTTTCCTCGCTGCTTATCTAATCTTTTTTACTGGTGTCGGCAAAGTAGGAATCGATCGTTGATACATGGCCTTAAGTTATGATTTTTATCCAAATGAAATACCTTTTATGAAAACAATTTAGAATATCGCAAAGAAAAGTTCCGTTTTACATTTTGTAATTATGACATACATTAAATTTCGTATATTGATACACCAAATCTTTCTTATCTTAGGAAGACAGCGGAAGTCCTCTGCTAGTAGGTATAATAAGGTCGTAGGAATCCATTCTACTAGTGATACGTAGTGGCGCAAATACTTTGCCCTAAATGTTAACGAATATAGAATAGTAGATTGTGTACCAAGGGCGGCATGGTGGCGATTGTGACGAGTGCGAAGTATACCCGACAGAGCGTAGCGAGGGGTGTATTCGCACGAGTCACATCGCTACCATGTCGCTCGAGGTACACACGACGTTTTGTGTCCAAATTGGTGGAAAGTCGCGTTGCGTGCGAGTGCGTAGTTAGCCGCGGGCAGTCAAGTTTCGTGCAGTATGAACATTTTGCCCGTTGAAGCGGGCGGTATGAACATTTTGCCCGATTTTGACGCCGAGGCACAATTGACCATTTTTTGCAAACAAAAACCAGTTAAAATAAAAATTTATAAAAGTCCTTGATGTGGACTATAGCAATAGTTGTAAGGAATATGTGGTAAACATTTTATAATGATCGGTTCATTAGTTGTGGAGATTTTATCAACAAGGCGTCAAAAAACCCGTTTAAACTTCTTTTAAATGAAAAATCGTGAAAAAAACTTACCTGCGCTTAATCAGCGATGCCTGCAGCATACAGTATGCCTTCTGTTGCTTCATAATTCTCATTTTCATTCAAAATATCCTGTCTCCGTTGAGTTCTGGCCTCTTTGGAATGGGTAATGTGGGTAGGCCCCTTAACCTTCATGTAGTACACTTTGGAGCGTCTCCACCATTTTGCGAAATTTTCTAATGCATGCATAATTTAAGTCCTTAAGTAAAATTTCAAAATTACTCTATTAGAAATTTCTCTATCGAAGATTCCTGCAAGCTTTACAAACGCTTCGGCGGTGAACAGACTGCAGTGGTCCGGCTGGCCGAGGCGGACACCCAAAGTTTGCTTTGACTCGGAAAGTTGCGGGTCCGATGGGTGAACTGCCGCATTAGGGAGTATGCCGGACAATGAGCTCGAAGCATCTATGGTGGGGGCCGTTTACGTCCACGTTCTGTGAACACTGGTGCCAGGGATCTGGTCAATAGATTTATTGGCGATGTAAAGGCAGGAGACCTTTCTGCTCCGCAAGGAGCTCACCTTTACGAGAAAACAACAGGTAATCGTTAGCGCGAATGAAGCCATCCGTAAGAAAGGAAGACACAAACTCGTCGAGAGATGACAGACGAGATGACATGGTTAACACTCCGGGAGATGGACATACCGCCTAATTCCGGAACTCGCCACATGGCTGGATAGAAAGCTCGGTGAAGTCGGCTTTTACCTGTCGTAAACGCTTTCGGGCCATAGTTGTTTTGACGCGTACTTGAAGCGCTTTAAGAAAAGAGACGATGAGTCGTGTCGCTACTGCAGTTTCCCTGTGGACGATGCGGAGCACACACTCTTTGTCTGCACCAGGTGGGATGTGTCAAGAGAGGCCGTTGGTCTGGCGGTGAGCGCTGAGCTCAGTCCTGATACAATTATCTCTCTCATGTTCCAGTCTGGGGGTATCTGGAAGCAAATCAAGTCATTTATCACATTAGTGATGAGGAGGAAGGATCTCGATGGGCGTAGGGAGCGCAACAACAGGGAGGGCCAGTAAAAATCGCACTGGGGACTGCATCCGCGATCGCGCGGGCCGGGCTGCCGCACCGGTGGGAAAAGGAATTTTTATGCTCATCTAGCTGACGTGGCGCACCAGTTCGCTGAACGGACGCGCGGGTGCGGGGAAGGATCTCGGGCGAATGGGTGACGGAAGAGTCGTTCACGACTTAGAACCGGAACCAGCTGCTCATGAAGTTTAAAGCCGAAAGGCGGTTCCGCGAGCGGAATGGAAGTTCGTTAGAAGGGGTTTTTCGTTTTAATAGGAATGTTTAGGCCCGTCCTAAGAGAGTCCTGTACTATGCCCATAAAAGATTTCGTCATTTTTCATCCTCACAAAAAAAAACCGTGCATTCTAGAAATAATTGTTTATAGTAGACGTGAAATACATGTAAATCCAACAAACAAAAATAGATATCATGTATCATTGCTAAACTCTTTACTTCAATATTTATTTTATTTATGACGTCACTACTGAACATAATACGTATAATATCGAGCTTTGTTATGCTGCAGTAAATGTTTACCGTCCCACTCTAATTGCAGCAACAATTTCGGAAAGGAGAACCTCTCCACTCACATACTCGGCAACCAATCAAAATTGTGAAATTGAAGAAGAAACTGAAGCCTTTCTACATTTATTGCTTAGTTTGCATTCAACAGGCAGTGTGTCTCAAAAGGTATTATCCTTTTCGAATAAATAATAAAAATAAATACACAATCGATCATCTTTATAGAGTTTCATAATCTGGAGAATATGAAATTTCTTGTCATCTTCTTGCTCACTGTTTCTGTAGTAATTGCTGACGTTTTCAGTATGTAAACAACATTATAGATATATTATTGCATGATATTTGTTATATTTAAAATCGTATATACAAGATCTGTCGTAAAAGTTCTCAGACAAGCTAAAAATCAAGAAAACTAAATGTTTTTGGCAAAGTTGATTTATTTTTTTCAAAATAGTCCCCTTTAGACTCAATACACCGCTTTGCACGGTCAAGAAGCGAATTGGAAGAGGTTTTTATTTCATCAGTAGAAATTATGTTCAAAATGGCGATCGTCAATCTTTAAATGTCTTCAATGTAATGCTTTCCTCTCATAGTCAAATATAACTTTTCAAACAAATAGAAATCGCTCGGAGCCAATTAAGGTGAATACGAAGAATGGTTGATAGTAAAAATGGTCATGAGATTTTGACACAACATCCATGATCGGTATAGGAATTAATACCCAAAAGATCTAACAGATGTCGCCACTAGTATTGGATATTTTTGGCTTGTCTGGGAACTCTTGTGTAAGACCTTGTAGGAAGCTCTTATGACACTTGGATAAACTTTCAAATTACTACTTGTGCAAGCCTTTTTAGACAAACGTTTTAAAATTTTGTGTACCTTTCCAATATAGTAGATTGTGTAGTTACTAGCTGAGGCGCTGATTTTAGGGCGTGGACTGAAATATTGGTTGAGACCCAAAAAAGGCCCAGCTCCGTAGCACACACAATATTTTTTGTAAAATACGCAATGAAAAGGTGCTTCCAGCACCTAAAAGCAACCTTGAGGGGGTACATTACATTTATGATACACATTAGTGGGAGAGAGTGATCACGTAGTCAACACGTTTTACACTTTTAAACACGTTTGATGGATTCGCTCTTTCTCGGTCCGGAAAGAGAAAGAAAATACAATTTGTGTACTTCGATTTTCGTCAAGAGATATAAATAATACATAATGACATCGATTTTTTCATTTTGTCGATTTTTTATATGTTAATTACTGTAAGTTGTTTTTTTATGAAGACTGACACAATTCCTTATTAATTGCCATACTCACATAACTATATACCATCTCAAAAACATTAGTCGCGTGTCAACGACGTGCATTGGGGAAATAAAAACCATATTGTCACTGAATATAAACGAACTTGAGGAACAGAAGCAGGGATTGAGGAACAAAAGTAGGGTTTGAGGAATGAAACCAGGTACAATGTAAAAAATCGCCGGTCGGAAATGTACGTCCTCAAGGCTGCTTTTCTAGGTGCTCAAAGCATCTTTTTTGTGTGTGTTTTGAAAAAAATAATTTAACTTTACTCAACTTGTCGATTATTTTCTGTACCAGAACGTATTGGTATGTCTAAATAAGTATTATTTAAAATTATTTTTTATGAAATTAAATTAAAAAGCTTTTTGCCATTTACAGAATCAAATACGTCACAATTAAAGAGCAAGATCATTGGTGGAAAGTTCGCTACTCCAAGTAAAATGACATACATGGCCATTGTAAAAAATAAAAAGAATAAACCATGTTGCGGTGCAAGTCTGATTTCTGGAATCCATGCCTTGACTGTTGCTAATTGTATTGCACGGTACAAAGAAATATTAATCCCCAGATATAATGGAATATATGTTGTAGCTGGGACTCACAGTATTACTGAGAAAGGAATAGAACGTAACATCAAACACTTAGATTATTATGAACATTTTTATCGCCATAATAATACGCACATTTTTGGTGACATTGGACTCCTAACAGTAAGTAACACGTAGGATTATATTCCTTTACAAAATCATGTGTGGTTATATCGATTCGAAATAAAATATATTCCAATGTATTAAACTTCAGGATAATAAAAAAGAATTAAGGGGGGAAACCACATTAGGATAAATATTAAGTGCTTTTCGGGATTTTTTTGATGGGGAAGAACACATTGAACATTTTTTAGACTTGAAGCATCTTTTATTCATGTTTTGAAGTACATGTGGTAATTTTTTCAAATTTGTTTAGCTACAAATCATCAAGTTATTAGCTGTCCCCCATGACACGTTTTCATCCAAGTTAACAATGTGCGAGAACTCTAGAGGTTGCTATTTTTATCTGAAATCAATCTAACGATTTCTCTACATTATTAAAATTTTGTTTTAGAATATGAACTAACCTGTGGCCAAAAAAATTGCAAATTAAATTTTTTTTAATTGTTTAAAAAAAGGCTTTATCAATTTTCAAATTTTTTGTTAGTATTTTTGCAATAATTGTCATTGTTCCATAAATGCTATAATCTCAATTGTAGGTTCATGTTCTTAGCAATAAAATTAAGTAAACGTATATCAATTTTGAGAATGATCAGTCCATTAGTTTCAAAGTTATGTTTCCCACAAATAGAAAAAATGTTGTTTCGGAAAAAACGCGTTCAAAGTTTCGAAAACGAAAAACTCAAATTAATAAGTAATTACTTTTAGTTCGCATAGCATCGAAAAGATTTCGAATTTCGTTCTAAAACTTTGAGAGTATATTTTAGAGATGTTTCGCTAATAATTTATGCAATTAAAAAAAAAATCGATTTTTTAAAACCGTCTAATGTGGTTTCCCTCCTTAAGTATAAAAAACTGCACCGAAAATTGAAAACAGAATCTTTTCTTTCTAGTTTTATGAGGAAGTTGAGATGATACCAGGCATAGTATCTTACCTTAATTTACCTGAAACTGAAGTTCAAATCGGAACAGACGGCACAGTGCCTGGATGGGGCCACGCAATCTTTTTAGACAATGACAATTTTTGTCGATCAGAAATGTTAAAATACGTGGATGTTCAGATTGAAGATATAAGCGAGCGTCGCAGTGAAAGAGAATATGATCAATGTGAAAAAGTTTTGTGTGCATCTCTAACTACTAATGAGGATAATATTGATTTAGTAAGTATACCTATGAAAATAAGTGCCTATGTTTCACTTCGTAATATCTAACAAATATAAATATTCAGAAAAATTGCTTTCTTATGTTGTTAATTAACTTTTAATTTTTGTAAATTATATACTTGAAAAAAAATTATTAAATAAATTACAATAAACAAGCTTTTTCTGTATTTTGAAAAGGCATATTTAATTTTAATTTACATGAAATGACATTTGAAAAACACCTCTTCACTTTAGGGAGACAGGGGAAGTCCTTTGGTTTCTCATGATGAAGTCCTTTTAGGAATCCAGTCTGTCATTAATTCCATAGGCCAAACTATCTTCACATGTGTTTTCGAATATTTGACGTATATTGAAGAAGCAAAATCTCGTGCTGCTCTAGAAGTTGTCCAGCATTTCACACATCCTAGAGAATCTCCTTCAGTGTGTCCAATTTCATGATGAAACTATTCTTATGCTACTCATGACTATGAGGAGAAGAATTGATATAACACAGATATGAACGAATTGGGTGTATTATTGTTCCTATAGTTGTTTAAATATTTATTTTACTTGTTGCGACACTGCTGAGCGTAGCATTCCGAACCTCCAATGTTTATCGAAATTTCCAGTAGGTAATAAAGTATGATAAGAGAATTTGAAGATTTTATCGTACTATTTTTTTACTCAATTTTTTTAAATCTCCTTAGCAATAGAATATTTGTCACTTATTGTTGCACAGTCGATGATATCATCATCGCATTTTTGTTGCCCGGTGAATATGAGATTCCTCATAATTGTTCTACTCGTTACTTATGTAGTTGTTTCTGATGCTTCTGGTAAGTAAATTGATTTCTACTTTATTGTCTAATCGATTTTCTGTACTTAATATGGGCATTTTTTTCTACACATGACATATTTGTGTATAATGTTGAATTATTCAAGCAATCACAACTGAACACTTCCTCAAAACGAAAAAACCAAAATCCTTTTATTAGTTCAAGTAATAATGAATAAAAATAACATTTTTCATCGCGCCCAAATTCGATGTTTCTAAAACTCAACTTGTCAATTCTAGCTCGATAACTGGTGAAATGTTTTGAAATTTTTACAGTATGTTCAGCATACATACGTAACACCTTCGATGTTGATAAAACACATAAAAATTGCATTTGTTTACTTATACGAGGTCTGTCCGGAAAGTATCGGGCCTACCTTTATATCTCCGCGCTGGCGTTATTCTTCATCATCAGGCGGGTGGCATCCTTCAAAGTAATCCCGACTTGATTGAATAACACGGTTCCAGCGATGTTTCCACTTCTCGAAACAGTCCTGGAACTCACACAGCCGAAAGTTACAGGGGGCTATGTCGGGACTGTACGGAGGTTGTCGATGCAATGCGATACTGTGTTTGCTCAGAAACTGCTGCACAAGATTCGATGAATGTGCTGGCGCGTTATCGTGGTGAAGAAGCCAGTCACCGCACACACGCGAGTCATTCCTAAAATCTTGTTCAAAATTTCCCACAGCAGTTTTCGGTATTCCGAGATCATTTTCTAGTTCACGAACAGTTAATCGACGATCACCTTTAATCGCAAGTCGCACCCGCTCAATATTATCCAATGTTTCTGTCGTCGAAGGTCGGCCAGAATGAGAATCACTATCAACAGAAGTGCGGCCTCCTTTGAAACGATTATACCACTCATTTATTCGTGTTTTGCTCATACACTCATTCCCAAAGGCCTTCTGCATCATCTGATTAGTTTCCGAACTCGTTTACCCGAGTTGAAAACAAAATTTGATGCAAATTCGTTGATCTTGTTTTTCAGTCATTTTTAACAATCACAAAATCCGCCGAACTCAAAAATAACTTTGTAAACAGACAGGCTGCGCATGAACTATACGTCCGGCAGATGTCAGCAAGCAACCGATAGGTTCGTGAGGCTTTACTGTTGACGTTCATGCCCCGCAGAAGTCGCTCGAACACTATGGCGCGGAGATATAAAGGTAGGCTGACCGGTAGCCGGTTTTTGTTCGTGTTAATCGTAATAAACGTATGAGTGAGGCTGGTCCCACAATGTGTCCTAAGATTAGTACATATCGTCGATGCGTGTACGTTCTGACGTCATCAACGCGTTGTATGCGACGAACTTAAACTTTAAGAAAACTTCCAGCAAGCCGTTTTTTCTACGACGTTTGAAGAAAAATTTCTGAAAATTTCAGTGTAATCGGGTCATAAATATTGTAACTATGTGATGATTTTATAAAAACGCTCGGCGCGCTCAGATTTGAGTTTGGCAGAAAATTTGGAACTGAACTGTTCAAAAGTACTTGACTCAACACAACATTTTGAATCAACCAAAACAAACGTGGAAAGAAACGCGGAAATGGTATTTTTTATTTTTTTATTTGATACCTTTTAATTTAATTATTAAGGCAAGATTACTTGAGGTAGTCGTAAGATCGTATGGTAGGTTCTGAGGCCACCAATTAAATTCGACTTCATTAAAAAGTTAATACAGTAAGACCCTAGAAATTTGAACATGCTTTTACCTTTAATAAATTTATCAGCTCCTACTTTTCATGTCCCACTATTCTATACAGAAGAATAATTGTTAGCATTCGTGTCAATAGGGATATAATATTTCTTTTTAAGAATAAATTTGCTGTATGACGCAACAAATTTAAGTCATTTTATTTATTGTGGAGTACTTGAACAATCATCGAAAGACAAATAATTAAAATAGGAAATTTTCATTTAAAATTTGGGAAATGGTAGAAAAGATAAACACGGACCTAGTTCAAATACTTTTGGTTTGCAAAATGAACAGAAGTACAATTTTATCAACATTTATCGGAAACAGTTTATTTATTATCAAAGCCAGAAGTGATCTATCTATGTCCATTTATATTTTTTTACCTTTTCTCAAAATTTCAAAACAAAATCTTATGTATTTTGGACGTGAACGTGTAGAAACTGGACCAAGTTGTTTACATGAACTTGCTACTTTTCTCAAGTATCACATGCCCTTAATATTATCTTGTTTTCCGTTTTTTTTTTGTTTTAATACCACCCAAATAAACCAGAAAAACAAAAAGTTGAAATTAAACTTGATATATAATAAATAATACAAGAAGGGTCAAATAACCAATTTAAAAAAAAAAAAAAACCACAAAAAAAAGATTTGTTGAATTTGAAAAAAATTGAAATTTTTGGGTTCATAAACGACCCACTGGCCAAATATGAGTTAACATATTCTCAAATATTATTAATTATTACAGACAGTTTCTAATTAATTATGTTTAATAAGATTTTGGAAAATTCACAAAACTGAAGTCTGTCATAGTGTACATTCGAGATTATTGATAAATAGTACTGTAAAACTCAAAGATTTTTTTCCGTGATTATCAAATAAAGTCAATAGGTATTTATGCTACAAAGGAGGAAGAGGATGATTCTGACGAGTGTGAAGTTGCGAACGATCGGAGCGAAGGCGCAAAAACACGAGTGCGAATCATCTTGTTCCTCCCATGTAGTGTACTTTATTTTTTCTCATGCATGCACAGAAATTACCACTTTTTTGCCAAAAACGCGGGAAGAAAACCCCCTTTTTGGGATACACACGAAATGTGCGGAAGTTATTTACGAACTTTTTTCGTCAGTCAGAAGATTTAACAGAAACAATTTTGCACCAATTGTAGGTTTTCACAACGATGAAGTTGGCTGCCCATACATTCAAGTTTTCACAACGAACTTACTTTTTGGTCCGTTAGATGGCGATACTTGGTGGTGCAAAAAATAACGAAAAAATCACGGTGCTAACCGAAATCACGTAATGGTTCTCCCACATGCAGAAGTTATTGTTAATTCCCACGGGAATTATTCATGACTCCCGATTTTTTTCGTGTGTGCCCCAAAAAGGGGATTTTCTTCCCGTGTTTCAGGCAAAAAAGTGGCCATTTCTGTGCATGCATGAGAAAAAAGAAATTAAAAAATTTTGTAACGTTTTTAGAATCCAATGTGTTACAACTAGAAGAAAAAATACTTTATGGCGAGGAACCTGTTTCTAGTGAGATGACTTACCTGGTGCATTTAAGATCAGAAAGTCGTTATACAATTTGTGGTGGATTTCTGATTTCTCCAATTAACGCTTTAACTGCTGCACATTGCATTGTACCCTATAAAGGGATAAAAGATCCGAAGTACGGTGGATTATATGCTAGAATTGGAGGTCACAAACCTTCTTATAACGGAATCCGTTATGATATTAAACACTTAGATTATTATCCAGGTTACACTTGGTGGAATTGTTTTAGAGCCTATGGTGATATTGGGCTCGTAACCGTAAGCTACATTTATAATTGTATTGTCATCTTGTATCAAGATTATGTAATACATATCATTGCCACTATCTTAACCTTCACAATGAAAAATTTAGATAAGAATATCAGGATTGATTACTGAAATTTGAATAAACAAATTTTACTGTTTTTTCCACTTATTTTAAAATAATTATTGCAAATCTGAACCACACTTTCTACTTGTTGGTAAGAAATCAGTTGGAAAAAACCAAATGTAAATTTGTTTTACCGTAATTGGTCGTAATCTCCTTATCTTCAATTTTATCGTGTTATAATCAAAGTATAATATGATAGATATGGACATTTATTTACACTAGTATGTTTCACTGATTCTAATGTAGAGTAATTCCTAATGATATATGAAGTCTTAAAAGTATCTCTGAAAAGGAAATTAAACCAACAATTAAAATGACGCCATTTTATCAATTTTAGTTTTATCACGAGATTGAAATGATACCAAAGGTAGTGTCTCATCTTGACTTACCTGATTATGAGTTCCCAGTTAAAACAAATGTCACATTAGTTGGATGGAGCAAAACTGTCCCACGAACCGTAAACTACCTCCCTGCTAAAATTGATTTATGGACCAATTGTTACTGTCTTCTACCACAGCCCGTATTTCCAGGAGTTCTTTGTATAGTATCAAAAAAAGAGGGAGGTAGATTGACCCCCGTAAGTAATCCTTCAATGAGATAATCTGATCTTTAATTCTATATTAGTTAAAATATAACAGAATTCTTACATCCAGATAATAGTTTCTTTGATATACAGTCAAAGGAAAAATTTCTTTGAATTTAAGAGAGTTTTGTTGATTAAAAAAAAAAGTTGTTTAATGTAAACAAATCTATTTCTTTGTACCATAGAACTTTTTTTTTGAATTAACAAAACTTTCTTTAATTCAAAGACATTTTTTCTTTGACCGTATATCAAAGAAATGTTTCTTTGAAACAAAGAAACTGTTTTATTAGTGTATATTGTGATGATATATATTTGTATATTTTTTTATTTATTAAAATGTTAAACCCTTTTTTCAGGGAGACAGCGGAACCCCTATGGTGGTCAACAATACGGCCGTAGGGGTCGCAAGTACCTATTTCTTTCCTACGGGAAGACAACTTTATGTAGACATTTTCCAATATAGGGATTACATTGAAGAAGCAAAAATTCGTGGAGCTCATAATATTGACCCTCATAAACAATATCTTAAAGCACTTAAACCATTTTTCCTTAAAGAAACACTCTAAAAACAAGTGTGTTACTTCTACACATAAATCACGAAATTATTTTATTAGGCATTTGAAGTGTGTATTTTCAATGCACATTACAAACGTAACGTTTAAATTTCAAACACTTTAACGTTTTGTACCTGAAAAATTGAGTTGGCAATGTTTAGTAAGTAGACACTTCGCTCAATTACACATTTGACAACGTGTGTAGTGTGTAAAAAGTACACATTTCACTATACACTTGTTATTAGAGTGTAGGGATTTGTACACTGAGAGAAATCGGCTTTGGTTCCTGTGCACATAGCACATAAATTTTTTGTACAGTAGTTGCCTTGACCAAAAGAGTTCAGAGAAGCTACTACTTTTATAGTTATCATGACAGTAATTTGAACTTTTTTGTGTATTCGGTTGTTGTGACCAAAGTTGATGATTAGCATGAGCTTTATACGTACCCCAACGGTTAGTACACATACATTTTCTTTATATGCACTGCCAAGCTCCTTTGGTTACTACAACCGCAGCGTTCGCTGTTGCGCTAGACAAATCAAGTATAACTTTCATTTTTTACAACGAGGTAAGCCTGTCGTGATAACTATTAAATCTTGTAATAGTCACACAATTTAACTTGCACTGCACTGGAGATAAGTAGTTACTTCCAAAACGATATGCAGCCTAAGTTGAATCCTGCCGATTCTCGTTCTCGATTCCTGGACTATATTTCACCGTGCCAAGCATCATCAGGTAAATAATTCTATTATAAATATAGTTTGACAATTCTTTCTAAATGATAAACGAATTTGTTCGAGGACAATGCAATGCGTTTCAATGTTGCTGTTTCGTCGTATTTTGTGAAAACTATAATCAGTCAAAAAAAGTTTATGGTGATGAAAAAAGTGATAATTTTTTAACTAATCGACGAAAGTTATCATAAATATAATTATATCGGATTATTTTTCTAGATCTTTTCGGTAAAACTTTATTTTTTCTAATCAAATTGAATTCGTATTTTGATAACTAGGAGAACCATACCTATAACCTCAAAAATAATTTTGGCTGGTCATTACTTGGTCATTTTAACTAAACTCTATGCGCGGCTTTACGATGGTTTCCTATAACCGCAGCGCTTACGGTATTTCAAGTACCAGAATCGTGGTCTCAGTAACGTTCCTTGCAGTTGGAGTAAACACTTTTCCAAAGTATGACAGCCACTACCATGATTGTCATGACAACTTTAACATTTTTTGTAAAGACGATTTTAACAAAAAAACTTTGGTTCGTGAAACCCAAAATTTCTCTCAGTGTAAATTGTCACTCAATATTCAAAAATCATTCACATAGTAATTCTTAGTATAATAGAAGAAAAAATGTAAGACACATGTAGTATAATGGAAAATTTATATTATTCACACTGAAAATAATAGTATATTATGTGCCTAGGCACACAATGAGGGTGATTGCGTGACGAGCGACAATGTTCGCAGGAGATCGAAGCCAAGGCGTAGTCGAGGCGTAGGTGAGGCATAGTCGAGGCGTAGCCGAGACGTAGCTGAAGCAAAGCCGAGACGAATCCGAGGCGCGATCAGTCCTGCGAGCATTGTCGCGAGTCTCGCAATGTCCCGAATTGTGTGCATTGGCACATATTCTATTTTATGTGACTGTGGTGCGGGTACGAGTTTTTATGCGTACATTGGAATCTAATCTAGTACTTATTGTAGTTGTTTGCTGCGCTAGTTGTACGAAGCGGGCGCAAATTGGCGACTAGTCCCGGCCATTTTGATTTTATCGGTCTTGTGTAGTAGTCAGTGCTAACGCTGTACGAAGAATAAGTGAGAAGAAGAAGAATAAGAAATAGATTGCGTTCCGCTGTAAGACTATAATGCACATGCGCAGTTCAATTTCTACATTGTATTCCTCTGTAACGGAATATACAACATTGCTTTACTCTCAGCTGTAACGGAAAAACGAGTTTCCGCGGCTGAGGCACATAAAAGTCTTAAATTGATTACGTCTAAGTGCTGATTTAGTTTGAAATTTCTCCACCCAATGTTTACAATTAAGCATTTAGCTATATGTCTGAATGTAATGAAATTTTGACAAAGCCTCCAAGATGGGTGTGGGAACTGTACGACTAACCTTGCAGAAAGGTCTTATGATACTTGGATAAACTTTTAAATTACCACTTGTGCAAGCCTTTTTAGAGAAAAGTTTTAAAAAATTTTCAACATTTTCAATAAATAATTCAACTTTACTTAATTTGTCGATCATTTTCTGTACCAGAACGCATCGATATGTCAACAGTTGGTCCAATGTTGCAAAATCGATGAAAACCTGCTTGAAAAAACCGAAATGGGAGGTCTTACCCCACCCACCGTATTCTCGAGACGTTACTCCTTCCGACTACTATTTGTTTCGATCGATGGCACACGGCTTGGCTGATCAGCACTTCCGCTCTTATAAAGAAGTCAAAAAATGGATCAATTCGTGGATACGTAGATCACCTCAAAAGACGCATCATTTTTCCGAAAATGAATTCGGAAACTGCTTGAGAGATGGTGAAAAAACGTAGTCAGCGATAGACAATACTTTTATTAATTTTTTCTTTTATTTTGTTTTGAAATAAATGCATTTTTGATAACAAAAAACGGACTGAACTAATTTGCACTCCCAATAAATATTCAGAAAAATTGCTCTTTTATGTTGTTAATTTACTTTTACATTTTGTTAATTATTCATTTTATTTAAAAATTAATGAAATAAATTACAATAAACAAGCTCTTTCTGAATTTTGAAAAGGCATATTCAATTTTAATTTACATGAAATGATATTTGGAAAATACCTCTTCACAGGGTAAGTCCTTTGGTTTCTTATGATAAAGTCCTTTTAGGAATCCAGTCTGTCACTACTAACATAGGCCAAACTATCTGCACATATGTATGTTTTCGATTATTTGACGTATACCATCTGATCAAATTTGACCCGGACTGGTCCAGTTAAAGCGCGCGCGTAAACCGAACCAGAATCCAGCTTGATTGTGACAGAACTTTTAGCTGAACATGAAACAAAAGTCATTGCTCAGCCATCGTATTCGCCAGATTTGACTCTCTGTGATTTTTTCCTGTTTCCAACACTCAAATATCCGCTCCGGAGAACGCGCTATGAGTCGATTGTGGCCATAAAAACACTGAGAAAAATATGTTATTGAATCAAAAGCATTTCTTTCAAAAAGCATGCATACTATTAATTCATTAAAATATACTACAAGAACCATTAAATATGTTACTAATTCTATAGCATATTGATTTCAATCCATAATATACATTCTTTTGGAAAGAAATGCTTTTGATTCATTAGCATTTTTTTCTAAGTGAAGAAATTCGCTGAAAGAATTAAAGGGTATACCGGCAGAGACCTATAAGAAGTGTATGGAAAATTGGATTAACCGTTGGCATGCTTATTTTGGCTCAAAAGGAGCCTATTTTGAAGGCGATAATAAAGATTTGTATTAAAATACATAAAAATGTTGTTTTTTTTAACCAGTCCGGGTCAAATTTGATCAGATGGTATTGAGGAAGCAAAATCTCGTGTTGCTCTAGAAATTGTCAACGTTTTTTACATCCTAGAGTATCTCCTCCAGTTTGTCAAATATCATGATAAAATTATTCTTATAGCAGTAATGACTATAAGGAGAAGTATTGATATAACACATAGAGATGAACGAATCAGGTGTATCATTTTTCCTATAGTTATCCCTTCTAGAAATAATCGATTGGACGCAATTAGATTCGTTTGATCCGATTGAGAACGATAAAGAAACACGATTGGAAAGAATTAAATTGATTGATTTCTATCGTGTTTCTTAACCGTTCTCAATCGGGTCAACGGAATCCAATCGTGCCCAATCGATTACTTCTAGAACGGATTTAAATATTTATTTAACTTGTTGTGACACTGCTGAACGTAGCATTCTAAACCTTCAAAGTTTATCAAAATTTCCAGTAGGTAATAAAGTATGATAAGAGAATTTGAAGATTTTATCGTATTATTTTTTTGCTCAATTTTTTAAAATTTCCTTAGCAACAGAATATTTGTCAGTTACTGCTGCAGAGACGATGATATTATCAACGCATTTATGTTGCCCGGTGAATATGAGATTCCTCATAATTGTTCTACTTGTTACTTATGTAGTTGTTTCTGATGCTTCTGGTAAGTAAATTGATTTATACTTTATTGTCTAATCGATTTTCTGTGCTTAATATGGGCATATTTTTGTACACATGAGATATTTGTGTATAATGTTGAATTATTCAAGCAATCACAACTGAACACTTCTTCAAAACGAAAAATCGAAATCCTTTTATTAGTTTAAATAATAATTAATAAAAATAACATTTTTCATCGCGCCCAAATTCGATGTTTTTTAAAACTCAACTTGTCAATTCTAGCTCGATAAGTGGTGAAATGTTTTGAAATTTTGACAGTATGTTCAGCATACATACGTAACACCTCCGATGTTGATAAAACACATAAAAAATCTGCGAAAAACGAATAATATTCCGTTATTGCTGCGCTTTAACGCTAGACGAGCTGCTCGCGCGCCGAGCGTTTCTTATGAAATTGTCCATAGTTATAATATTTGTGACCCGGTTACACTGAAATTTTCAGAAAGTTTTCTTCAAACGTCATAGAAAAAACATACTGTAAAAATTTCAAATCATGGCATCAGTTATTGAGCTAGAATCGACGAGTTGAGTTTTAAAAAACATCGAATTTGGGCGCGATCAAAAATTTTATTTTTATTAATTATTACTTAAACTAATAATCGGATTTATTAATTATATGAGCGAAAAATGTCGACTTTTGCAAGTTTTATTTAATGGTATTTTTTATTTTTCGATTTGACACCTTTTAATTTAATTATTAAGGCAAGATTACTTTTCTTGTCCCACTATTATGTACAGAAGAATAATTGTTAGCATTCGTGTCAACAGGGATATAATATTTCTTTTTAAGAATAAATTTGCTGTATGACGCAACAAATTTAATTCATTTTATTTATTGTGGAGTACTTGGACAATCATCGAATGGCAAATAATTAAAATAGGAAATTTTCATTTAAAATTTGGGAAATGGTAGAGAAGATAAACACGGACCTAGATCAAATACTTTTGGTTTACAAAATGAACAGAAGTACAATTTTATCAACATTTATCGGACACAGTTTTTTTATTATCAAAGCCAAAAGTGATCTATCTATGTCCATTTATATTTTTTTTACCTTTTCTCAAAATTTAAAAACAAAATTTTATGTATTTTGGACGTGAACGTGTAGAAGCTGGACCAAGTTGTTTACATGAACTTGCTACTTTTCTCAAGTATCACATGCCCTTAATATTGTCTTGTTTTCCATTTTTTCTGTTTTAATACCACCTAAATAAACCAGAAAAACAAAAAATTGAAATTAAACTTGATATATAATAAATAATACAAAAATGGTCGAATAACCAATTTTTAAAATACATAACTACAAAAAAAAAAGATTTGTGATTTATTATTATTATTATTAATTCCCACGGGAATTATTTATAACTCCCCATTTTTTTGTATGTACCCCAAAAGGGGGATTTTCTTTCAGCGTTTCAGGCAAAACAAGTGGCCATTTTTGTGCATGCATGAGAAAAAAGAGATTAAAAAAGTTTTTGACGTTTGTAGAATCCAATGTGTTACAACTAGAAGAAAAAATAATTAATGGCGAGGAACCTCTTCCCGGTGAGATGACTTACATGGTGTTTTTAAATTCAGATGTTGGTTTTATATTTTGTGGTGGATTTCTTATTTCTCCGATCTACGCTTTAACTGCTGCACATTGCATTGTACCTTATAAAGGGATAAGAAATCCGAAGTACGGTGGATTACATGCTAAAGTTGGAAGTCACACACCTCGTGACGGAATCCGTTATGATATTAAACACTTAGATTATTATGATGGTTACACTTGGTGGAATTTGTTTTCTGGCTATGGTGATATTGGGCTCGTAACCGTAAGCGACATTTATAATGGTATTGTCATCTTGTATCGAGATTATGAAATACATACAACATTGCACTATCTCAATCTCCACAGAGAAAAATGGAAATGAGAAAATCAGGATTGATTACTGAAATTTAAATAAAAAAATCTGCCCGCTTCGCGGGAACATTCTCATCGCGCGCTTCGCGCTCCGTTCTTTCTGGACCTCGCGCTTCGCGCTCGGTCTTGTGCTCTCCGCATACATTTAAGTTTATTTCTTATAATTTGATACTGAAGCTCAAACTAATTTTATAATTATATTACAGATGATGTGAATTACACATTTTCTCAAAGTCACTCTATTTCTTTTTGAATTTAAGTGAAACAGGAAATTCAATTTACTTAAGGCTCTATCAGCCTTAAGGAACACATTATCATCATAACGCTCGCGCTCGATTATCTGTATACATTTCAGTCACTGTTTAATAAATTACATGATTAAAATAATTTATTTTCTTCCAAATCTCTCAAAAAGAAAAAACAGTCGTAGAACTTATTTAAGGAAACGATTTTGCAGAACAACGCTTATTTCGTATCTCACATATTATGTGAAAAAAATCGAATTTTTTTAATATTAAAAATCAAAACATAAAATATACATCCTGTCCCGAAATGTCTTAATGAGAATTTGTAAACCTCATTTAGGCAAACAATTTTCCAGATAAACGTTTTTTTTGTATCTCACATATTTTGTCTAAAAAATGGAATTTTTGAATTTTAAACGTATTTTTTGGAATTAAAACGAAAAATATATGTTTTACCAGAAACTGCGTCAGACAAAATTTGTAGATGAGAATATAAAAATTTTACGGTTTTTTTTTCCACTGATTTTTTAATAATCAATGCAAATCTGCGTCATACTTCCTACTTGTTAGTGAGAAATCAGTTGGAAAAGACTGAATGTAACGTTTTAACAGTAATTGGTCCTAATCTCTTTATCTCCAATTTTGCTTTGTTATAATCAATGTATAATATATATTTGCACTCATTTATACCAGTATCTTCAACTGATTCTAATGTAAAGTAATTCTTAATGATTTATGCAGTCTTATAAAAGTATCTCTGAAAAGGAAACGGAACCAACAATTAAAGTGACACTATTTGATCAATTTTAGTTTTATCACGAGATTGAAATGATACCATACAGAGTGTCTTATCTTGACTTACCTGATTATGAGTTCCCAGTTGGAACAAATGTCAAATCAATTGGATGGAGCAATACTAGCCCACGAACCTTAAAGTACCTCCCTGCTGAAATTGATTTGTGGACCAATTGTTACTGTCTTCTACCACAGCCCGTATTTCCAGGAGTTCTTTGTATAGCATCAAAAAAAGAGGGAGCTAGAGCGAGCCCAGTAAGTAATCCTTTAATAAGATAATGTGCTGTTTATTTATATATTAGTTAAAATGTAACAGAATTCATATATTGTGATGATATATACTTGTATATTTTTTTATTTATTAAGATGTTAAACCGTGTTTTCAGGGAGACTGTGGAACCCCTGTAGTGGTCAACAATACGGCCATAGGGATCCTTAGTACTTATTTCTATGGTAGGGAAAGACATATTTATGTAGACATTTTCCAATATAGGGATTACATTGAAATAGCAAAAGTTCGTGGAGCTTGTAACATTACCCCTCATAAGCAGAATATCAAGGCAGTTAAACCATTTTGGATTGCATAAATAAATATGTAAATTGTCACTCAATATTCAAAAATCATTTACATAGTAATTCTTACTATAATAGAAGAAAAAATGTAAGACACATGTAGTATAATGGAAAATTTCTCTTATTCACACTGAAAATAAAAGTCTTAATAAATTAATCACGTCTTACTGATGATTGTGTTTCAAATTTCTCCACCCAATGTATGAGTACATTAGTCTGCATACTTTTTTATAATTCATGAAACAGCAAAAAATTATGTCGTATTTACAATTAAGCATTTACGAGTCGCTGTTTCGAATTTATTGGCGACACAATTTATTAATCTGGTGAGTATGAGATTCCTCATCATCATCAACTATCTCCACGTAGAAACAGAACCTATTTATTTACATAGACTTGCAACTTCCCTGATTATCAGTAGCTACATTATTAATAAAAAATTTAAATCATTAAATGGATCAATTTTATTACTAAGGCAAGATTATTTGAGTTAGTCATAAGGTCGTATTGTAGGTTCTGAAGCCACCAATTAAATTCGACGACTTCATTAAGAAATTAATTCAGTAAGACCTTGAAAATTTCAACATGCTTTTACCTTCAATAAATATATCAGCTTGTACTTTCCTTGTCCCACTATTATGTACAAACGAATAATTGTTAGCATTCATGTCAACAGGAATATAATATTTCTTTTGAAGAATAAATTTGCTGTATGACGCAAAAAATTTAAGTCATTTTATGCATTGTGGAGTACTTAAACAATCATCGAAAGGTAAAAAAGTAAAATAGGAAATTTTTATTTAAAATTCGGGGAATGGTAAAGAAGATAAAAACGGAACTAGATCAAATACTTTTGCACCGAGTGAAAGTATTAGTCGTAGATACCCATTTTTTTTGTAAAAAAGGGTCACAAGTATGTTTGTTTATTTATTTTTATTATTTATTATTTATTTAATTTATTTATTAATCAGAAACAGTTTTTTTTATTATCAAAACCAAAACTGATCTATCTATGTCCATTTATATTTTTTTTACGATTTCTCAAAATTTAAAAACAAAATATCATGTATTTTGGACGTGAACGTGTAGAAGCTGGACCAAGTTGTTTACATGAACTTGCTACTTTTCTCAAGTATCACATGCCCTTAACCACAAAAAAAAAAGATTTGTTGAATTTGGAAAAAATTGAAATATTTGGGGTAAATATGAGTTAACATATTCTCAAATATTATTAATTATTACAGACAGTTTCTAATTAATTATGTTTAATAAGATTTTGGAAAATTTACAAAACTGAAGTCTGTCATGGTGTATATTCGAGATTATTGATAAATAGTTCAGTAAAACTCAAATATTTTTTTCCGTGGGGATCAAATAAAGTTAAAAGAAATTAAAAAACATTTAACGTTTGTAGAATTCAATGTGTTACAACTAGTGGAAAAAATACTTAATGGCGAGGAACCTCTTTCTGGTGAGATGACTTACATGGTGTTTTAAGATTCAGATGTTGGTTTTATATATTGTGGTGGATTTCTTATTTCTCCGATCTACGCTTTAACTGCTGCACATTGCATTGTACTTTATAAAGGGATAAGAAATCCGAAGTACGGCGGATTACATGCTAAAGTTGGAAGTCACACATCTCGTGACGGAATCCGTTATGATATTAAACACTTAGATTTTTATCCTGTTTACAGTTGGTGGAACAAATCTATTTCTTTGTACCATAGAAACTTTTTTTTGAATTAACAAAACTTTCTTTAATTCAAAGAAATTTTTTCTTTGACCGTATATCAAAGAAATGTTCCATTGAAACAAAAAAACTGTTTTATTAGTGTATATTGTGCTGATATATATTTGTATATTTTTTTATGTATTAAAATGTTAAACCGTGTTTTCAGGGAGACGGCGGATCCCCTATAGTGGTCAACAATACGGCCGTAGGGGTCGCAAGTACCTATTTCTATCCTACGGGAAGACAAATTTATGTAGACATTTTCCAATATGGGGATTACATTGAAGAAGCAAAACTTCGTGGAGCTCATAATATTGACCCTCATAAACAATATCTTAAAGCACTTGAACCATTTTTCCTTAAATATATGGGTTTATAAATTGTCACTCAATATTCAAAAATCATTTATATAGTAATTCTTACTATAATAGCAGAAAAACAATGTAACATGTTTGGTGACATTGGACTCCTAACAGTAAGCAACACCTACGATTATATTCCTTTACAAAATGACGTGTGGTTATAAAAATTCGAAATAAAATATTCTCCAATGTAATAAACTTCAGTATCATGAAACAGAATTAAGTGTAAAAAAACTGGACCGAAACTTGAAAAAACAGAATCCTTTCTTTCTAGTTTTATAAGGCAGTTAAGATAATACCAGGTATAGTTTCTTATCCACATTAAACACATGTGTTACTTGAAACTGAATTTCATAACGAAATAGAGGGCACTGTGCCTGGTTGGGACCACGCTATCTTTTTAGACAATGACAATTTTTGTGCATCAGAAATATTAAAATAGGTGGATGTTCAGATTAAAGATGTAAGCGAGCGTTGTAGTAAAAGAGAATATGATCAACGTAAAAAATTCCTGTGTACTACTAATGGGGATAAGTTTGATTTAGTAAATATGGTATACCTTCGAAAATGAGTGCCTACACAGTGTGATCTAAAAATATCCGAACTTTTTAGTTATAAAATAAAACAAGCATGGTATTATGTTTCAAAGCTAATATTTATCCAAAATAGGATCTATTTAACTAAATACTACGTTTGGAACGATCAACCAATTTATCCATAGACTTTTTAAACTCGGTTTTTGGGACGTTCTTTATCAACTGCGTCACAGCTGCTTGAATGCGTCATAGTAAAAAGCTCCTTTCATTGCAGTTTTCAGTTTTGGGAACAGAAAATAGTCAGAAGATGATAGATCAGGCGAATACAGAGGGTGGTCGATGACACAAATCTGTTTTTTCATCTCAAATTCGTTGACTTTTTTGGTCTTTATTTAAATAATGTGGAACAAAACTTGCACAGACCTTTCTTTTACCCAAATCTTCAGTTGATATTGTCTAGACTGTAAAGTAAGATGAATTTAATTCTTCTGCCAGCATTCTCAAAGTGGAATTTGCATCGATAGCGATTATTTCACGTACTCTACTGTACTGTAAACTTGATCACAACTCATAAAATCATCACCATCAACTTTTTTTTAATAATTCGTGAGTCTCAGCAAATTTTTTACCGAGTTTAAAACAAAATGTAATATTTGCTCTTTGTTCCATTATGTTTTTACGACATAACCACAAAAACTACTGTCATTAAAACGTGCGTAATTTTGTGACCTGCCAACTGATTTGCTTGAACTTGGTTGCGCTTGAATGAAGAAAAATTAACCTTTCTAACGCTGCCAATGTTTAATAGATGGCGCTACGTGTTCTATGATTTAAATTAAAAGTTCGGTTATTTTCCGATCACACTGTACACTGAGAAAAAAATGCTTTTGAATCAAAAGCACTTCTTTCCAAAAGCATGTATATCATGGATTCAAATCAATGTGCTATAGAATTAGTAACATATTTATTGGTTCTTGTAGTATATTTTTATGAATTAATAGTATATGCTCTCATATGGCTAGAATAACGTAGTCGCTATAACCAGACAAAGATAGTCGGTTTGGACTATAATTACTTCCTCATTTTTAAAGTTTTGAGTTTAAAATGTAACAAATTTAAGCTATATAAACATGCAAAGATCATGCTACTTTTGCCAGGTAAAAATTATAAAGACAGAAATATATCAGGAACAAATACTTTTGTAGGAGAGAGTACACGCAAAAAAATTTGTAGCTGATACAAAGGAACATATCGCTGTTCCAGCTATATTATTAACTATCCTAATTATAAATATGGCTGATATAACCTAAAAAATCCTTGTGATAGCTACACATTTTTTTCCGTGTCATGAAAAGTGGATAAATTTACTTTTATATTATACAGAACGCAGTCAAAATACAATGTTCCATGTAGTGATGTTACGCATTTGACTCTACATAACCTTACAATTGATTTTTAGAAATTACAAATCTGGCTGTGACTAAATCCCTAGCAAACTGGCTGAAAGCTAGCTTTACGCTGTAAAGCTAGAGTAAAGCTATCGTAAAGCTAGCGTAAAGTAGCATTATAACTCATGAATAAGGTGAAATAAATAGCTGACATGTTTTTATCCTTATTCTACGTTAAAAATAACGTTAACTGGTAATTGAGATATGCAATAATACAATAATAATACAATACCTGTCATTGAAGGCAGTGTAGTGGTTCACCTTTTGTGGAACGTCTCCACCGTTAAAGTTGACCATTGGTTGGGGTGAGACACAACTATACTTTCATCTCACTCTAACAAATAGTCAATCCTGACGGCGAAGACATGGAAAGTGATGAACCACTGCACTGCCTCCAATGACAGGTATAATGTTTTTTTAATTTTTAGCGTTAATAAATAAAATTATTGCATATTTCAATTACCAGTTAACGTTATTTTTAACGTAGAATAAGGATAAAAACATGTTATTTATTTATTTCACCTCATTTATGAGTTATATAATGAGTCAAATTTTCTCAAGTGGGCCAGCAAAAACGGACCTATCGATTTTGAAGATCTTTTTCGCTTTTTCCAATAGCTTGAAACATTATAAGTGCTACAGCAAAATGTTTTGATGAAATTCGCTTTTTTCTAGTAGTTGTTTATAAACAAATTTTAGGCTAAGTTTTCGTAGAACGGCTATATTTCAGTTTACTAACAATGCGATTAGAGTGAAATATAAAACAAACGTATAAAAATGTTTGAACGACTATTGACGAGTAAATCTAAATTCATATTTTTTTTTTGTTTATAAAAAATTCAAATTTTTATAAAAAAATGCAAATTTTTTGAACTTCTCATATAGGTAGGGAAAAAAATAAAAGGCCTTGGATGCGGCAAACATTCAGCTTTAATTAAAGAAAAAAAACATTTTAGTACAATTCACAAACAAAAGAGTCATCAATTTTTTTATGCAAGCCTGCACGCGCTCGGGTGTTACCGAGTCATCTCGTCGGCGCCAGCTATAACCGTTTTTCGTTGGCTATTAAGTATCAGTATTTTCTTTTGTTCATTTGCATGATTATACAATATAATACTCACAATGTCGTTGTTAAATGCGTTGAGAAGAATTGAACAAATTTGTTGTTAAGGTTTTATCGTTTAATCGTGATTCCAATTTTTTTTGTGATTTTCGAATTCTTCAACTGTGCAGAAATCAAAATAAATTTTATTGAAAAATATTTAAAAATTGTACTATTTTTCTGATGGAGCAGGCTCTCAATACAAAAACAGATTTAATTTCACGAATTTGTTAAATCATAAAAAAGATTTTGGTATAGAAGCCGAATAGCATTTCTTTGCAACATCACATGGAAAAGGGGCGTGTGGTGGAATTGGATGGTGCGTCAAAAGAAATGCTTACCGTGCTAGTTTACAAACAGAAATTCGAAAAAATAACAAATCCTACAGAATTGTACAAGTGGGCAACTGAATTTTTCAATAAAATTCATTTTGATTTCTGCACAGTTGAAGAATTCGAAAAACACAAAAAAAAATCGTAATCACGATTTGCAACAGCAAAAATCGTAAAAAATACACGTGCCTATATCATTGTTACAAACCAAATGATAATAAAAAAATTCAATGCAAAGTATTTTCTGCAGCTAACAGCGACGTTGTACAACAAATACTTAAATAAATACGGAAGTTTTTTTTTATGATGCATTTCTTACTATTTGATTGACATAATTAACAATGACATTGTAAAGCTAGATTTCAGGCAGTTCGCTAGGGATTACATAGTCGCTGCGACCACTTTTAGTAGGTACACTGACGGGTCAAGAATTTTATTCTTTGAATTCAACGGATTCAACCACAAATAATAGTTAAGGTCAATTTCAACTACATATATCACAATTGCTCTTTTATGTTGTTAATTAACTTTTACATTTTGTTAATTATTCATTTTATTTAAAAATTAATGAAATAAATTACAATAAACAAGCTCTTTCTGAATTTTGAAAAGGCATATTCAATTTTAATTTACATGAAATGATATTTGGAAAATACCTCTTCACAGGGGAAGTCCTTTGGTTTCTTATGATAAAGTCCTTTTAGGAATCCAGTCTGTCACTACTAACATAGGCCAAACTATCTGCACATATGTATGTTTTCGAATATTTGACGTATACCATCTGATCAAATTTGACCCGGACTGGTCCAGTTAAAGCGCGCGCGTAAACCGAACCAGAATCCAGCTTCATTGTGACAGAACTTTTAGCTAAACACGAAACAAAACTCATTGCTCAGCCATCGCATTCACCAGATTTGACTCCCTGTGACTATTTCCCGTTTCCAAAACTCAAATATCCGCTCCGGAGAACGCGCTATGAGTCGATTGAGGCCATAAAAACACTGAGATAAAAATGGTATTGCATCAAAAGCATTTCTTTCCAAAAGCATGCATACTATTAATTCATTAAAATATACTACAAGAACCAATAAATATGTTAACTATTCTATAGCATAGGGGAAAAGCGGCGAAATTGGCGCACCTAATAGAAAGTGCGAGTTTAAAAAGAAAGTATATGACTAAAAATTATGACAAAATATTTATTTAATAGCTGGATATCTTTTCTATACTTTCCAATGGATAAAGATTGCATTGAAAATTATTAAAGCAGGTTTTTATTCAGATTTCCGAAGGACTGCACCTGCGTCAATTTACCCGCCATGTCGGGTAAATTGACGCACTAATATTATAATCTTCTCTTGCCACGTATTAGTTATATTTTCATAGATTTAGAATTACATTTCAGTAGCAAAGGTTGATGAAAAGAGGTAGTTATAATTTGAAACTAAATTTGAGATAGTATATCAAGATATGTGAAGTTTTTTATACCTTTATTCACATAAACCAGCTAAAGTTAAAATATATTTTATATTTGTACAATAAAATACTGGCAATTGTGGATATTTAAGTGAATATTCAAATTGAAATCATTTTTATAGAGAATTATTTGAATTTGTAATCAGAAGTATATACAATTATTAACTTTAGAAGACTTATAAATAATAGAAACAATCAATCAAAAATACAAATTTTTTACTTACATTGCTTTCACATCTTAAAATCGAGAAAACTTTCAAAACACTGTCAGACTGCAAATTAATTATTAAAAATCGCTTTTAAAATGCCTGAATACCTCAAACTTAAAAAAAAATTTAACCACTGATTGTTCAAATGAATATAACCTTACAAAGTCGTTACATCAGTTTTGCGAACCACATTACCTCCCATGTCACAAAAAATCTTAAGAAAAAGATTAGCAGAAAAGTCCAGCAACATTCAAATGTATATATCTATATATTAATAATTGTGTACTTACTATCTTCTTTATATTTTCAATCATAAACATCCGAGCACTTGACTTCAGTCACCGGTTTCCAGAAACACAACACGTGTGCCAACTTCGTCTCTGATTTGAATCTCGTATGCGCCAATTTTGCCGCAAGTGTATCGTTCATTAATTAAATACTTTTTACGTAAAATGCTTATTTTTTCATACAAATATTCTATCCTAATCGTAAGATTAAATATCAAAGATTATAAAATCGTTGCATTAATCTAATTCACCTTGAATTACTATTATTTAACGATTTAACTCAATGGCTTCGAACATAACCATTATGACAAAAAACGATTAATCGCAATAAAACTGTATTAAGTAATTAGATTTTTATAATGTTTTCTATCAAATACATATCATACAAGAATGCACACGATAGAACTATTTTTATTTTTTGTTATGTTATCATTTTCTGAAAAATAGAGCGCGCCAATTTAGACGACGCGCAAATTTCGCCGCTTCTCCCCTACTGATTTTAATCCATGATATACATGCTTTTGGGAAGAAATGCTTTTGATTCAATAGCATTTTTTTCTCAGTGAAGAAATTCGCTGAAAGAAATAAAGGCTATACCGGCAGAGGCCTATAAGAAGTGTATGGAAAATAGGATTAACCGTTGGCATGCTTATTTTGGCTCAAAAGGAGCCAATTCTGAAGGCGATAATAAAGATTTGTATTAAAATACTTAAAAATGTTGTTTGTTTTAACCAGTCCGGGTCAAATTTGATCAGGTGGTTTTGAGGAAGCAAAATCTCGTGTTGCTCTAGAAATTGTCAACCTTTTTCACATCCTAGAGTATCTCCTTCAGTTTGTCAAATTTCATGATAAAATTATTCTTAAAGTAGTAATGACTATAAGGAGAAGAATTGATGTAACACATAGAGATAAACGAATCAGGTGTATCATTTTTCCTGCAGTTATCCCTTCTAGAAATAATCGATTGGACGCAATTGGATTCGATTGATCCGATTGAGAACGACAAAGAAACACGATTGGAAACAATTAAATTGATTGATTTCTATCGTGTTTCTGAACCGTTCTCAATCGGGTCAATCGAATCCAATCGTGCCCAATCGATTATTTCTAGAACGGATTTAAATATTTATTTTACTTGTTGTGAAGCTACTGAACGTAGCATTTGGAACCTTCAAAGTTTATCTAAATTTTCAGTAGGTAATAAAGTATGATAAGAGACTTTGAGGATTTTATCGTATTAGTTTTTATTCAATTTTTTTTTAAATTTCCTAAGCAATAGAATATTTGTCAGTTACTATTGCAGAGACGATGATATCATCATCGTATTTTTCTTGCCCGGTGAATATGAGATGCCTCATAATTGTTCTACTCGTTACTTATGATCTAGTCGTTTCTGATGCTTCTGGTAAATAAATTGAATTATACTTTATATTCTAATCGATTTTATTTACTTAATACGGGCATTTTTTGTACATATTTGTGTGAACTGAATTGATCAAAAGTACTTGACTCAACAAAAAATTTTGATTCAACCAAAATAAACGTGGAAACAAACGCGGTGAAGAAAAAAGCTGTATTCAAAAATCGCCTCTGAAAAAACGTGGCGCGGGAAAACCTAAATCGAGGCTACGAAAGAAATAACCAAGCATAATTGATTATTTCTTATGAGAAACGTTACTAAAATAGTTAATGATATGTTGAAAAACGTATGGGAAGAATTTTTTGAATATAAATAAATAAATTTAATAAATGTAATAAATGAATCAAATCAGTTATTGAGAAGAAAATCCGTGTTTTTCATCATTTCGCGTGAATTTTGATGGAAAAGAATTTATTTTTCGCACGTATCTGAAATTAATTAGTGACGAGAAGGATGGTATACGTGAGTATTATTAACAATATAAATATTTAAAATAATTAAATAACAATAAATTTTACAGTGTACCATCGCAGTGTTAAAAAAATCTGCGAAAAACGAATAATATTCCGTTACTGCTGCGCGCTAACGCTAGACGAGCTGCTCGCGCGCCGAGCGTTTCTTAAGAAATTATCCATAGTTATAATATTTGTGCCTCGATTACACTGAAATTTTCAGAAAGTTTTCTTCAAGCGTCGTAGAAAAAACATATTGTAAAAGTTTCAAATCATTCCATCAGTTTTTGAGCTCGAATCGGCGAGTTGAGTTTTGAAAACATCGAATTTGGGCGCGATGAAAAATGTTATTTTTATTAATTATTACTTAAACTAATAATTGGATTTATCAATTATATGGGCGAAAAATGTCGACTTTTGCCAGTTTCATTTAATGATATGTATGTAATAGTGTACATTCGAGATTATTGATAAATAGTTCTGTAAAACTCAATTATTTTTTTCTGTGCGTATCAAATAAAGTCAATAGATATTTATGCTACAAGGGAGGAAGAGGATGATTCTTACGAGTGTGAAGTTGCGCACGAACGGAGCTAAGGCGCAAAAACACTAGTTTGAATCATCTTGTTCCTCCCACGTAGCGTACTTTATTTGTTCTCATGCATGCACAGAAATGACCAATTTTTTCCTAAAACGCGGGAAGAAAATCCCTTTTTTGGGATACACACGAAAAATGCGGGAGTTATTTACGACCTTTTTTCGTCAGTCAGAAGATTTGACAGATACAATTTTGCACCAATTGTAGGTTTTCACAACGATGAAGTTGGCTGCCCATACATTCAAGTTTTCACAACGAACTTACTTTTTGGTCCGTTAGATGGCGATACTTAATGGTGCAAAAAATGACGAAAAAATCACGGTGCTAACGCAATTTTCGCAATGGTTCTCCCATATGCGGGAGTTATTATTAATTCCCACGGGAATTATTCATAACTCCCGATTTTTTCGTGTGTGCCCCATAAAGGGGATTTTCTTCCCGCGTTTAAGGCAAAAAAGTGGCCATTTCTGTGCATGTATGAGAAAAAAGAGATTAAATAAGTTTTTGACGTTTGTAGAATCCAATGTGTTACAACTAGAAGAAAAAATAATTAATGGCGAGGAAACTCTTCCCGGTGAGATGACTTACATGGTGCATTTAAGATCAGATACTGGTCTTACATCTTGTGGTGGATTTCTCATTTCTCCGATTAACGCTTTAACTGCTGCACATTGCATTGTACCTTATAAAGGGATAAGAAATCCGAAGTACGGTGGATTACATGCTAAAGTTGGAAGTCACACACCTCGTGACGGAATCCGTTATGATATTAAACACTTAGATTATTATGATGGTTACACTTGGTGGAATTTGTTTTCTGGCTATGGTGATATTGGGCTCGTAACCGTAAGCGACATTTATAATTGTATTGTCATCTTGTATCAAGATTATGAAATACATATAACATTGCACCATCTCAATCTCCACAGAGAAAAATTGAAATGAGAAAATCAGGATTGATTACTGAAATTTAAATAAAAAAATTTTACGGTTCTTTTTTCAACTGATTTTTTAATAATCAATGCAAATCTGCGCCATCATTCCTACTTGTTAGTGAGAAATGAGTTGGAAAAGACCGAATGTAACGTTTTACCAGTAATTGGTCCTAATCTCTTTATCTCCAATTTTTCCATGTTATAATCAATGTATAATATATATTTACACTCATTTATACCAGTATCTTCAACTGATTCTAATGTAAAGTAATTCTTAATGATTTATGCAGTCTTATAAAAGTATCTCTGAAAAGGAAACGGAACCAACAATTAAAGTGACACTATTTGATCAATTTTAGTTTTATCACGAGATTGAAATGATACCAAACAGAGTGTCTCATCTTGACTTACCTGAATATGAGTTCCCAGTTGGAACAGACGTCAAATTAGTTGGATGGAGCAATACTAGACCACGAACCTTAAAGTACCTCCCTGCTGAAATTGATTTGTGGACCAATTGTTACTGTGTTCTACCACAGCCCGTATTTCCAGGAGTTCTTTGTATAGCATCAAAAAAAGAGGGAGCTAGAGCGAGCCGGGTAAGTAATCCTTTAATAAGATAATGTGCTCTTTAATTATATATTAGTTCAAATATGACAGAATTCATATATTGTGATGATATATATTTGTATATTTTTTTATGTATTAAAATTTTAAACCCTTTTTTCAGGGAGACAGCGGAACCCCTATAGTGGTCAACAATACGGCTGTAGGGGTCGCAAGTACCTATTTCTATCCTACGAGAAGACAAATTTATGTAGACATTTTCCAATATAGTGATTACATTGAAATAGCAAAAGTTCGTGGAGCTTCTAACATTACCCCTCATAAACAGAATATCAAGGCAGTTAAACCATTTTGGATTGCATAAATGAATATGTAAATTGTCACTCAATATTCAAAAATCATTTACATAGTAATTCTTACTATAACAGAAGAAAAAAATGTAAGACACATGTAGTATAATGGAAAATTCCTATCATTCGCACTGAAAATAAAAGTCTTAAATTAATCACGTCTAACTGATGATTGTGTTTGAAATTTCTCTTCCCAATGTATGAGTACATTAGTCTGTCCTTTTCTAATGGTCTACTTTATATCACACCTTAATATTAGCTGACTTTTTAATTCAGATTAAGATTTATTTTCCAGAGTGTTAATTCTAGTTACTTTAATATTTGTTCTACTTATTGCCTCAATGCTGTATATGTCCTGAATTTTCAAAAACTATGAAATTTTCAAAGTAGATTATAAAATATAACAAGGGTTCTTCTCATATTTATGACTGTAAGTGTAAACATTTGAGAAGCATACCTTTTTTTATAACTCATGATAGAGCATACAAATTTTAATATTTCAATTCGAAACGTTCAACTAGATAACTACTGTCAGAAAAAATCCATTTGGCAACAGCTATACCTCTTATCATGTACCTTTGAAATGAATAATTATGTCGTATTTACAATTAAGCAATTATGAGTTGCCATTTTGAAATTATTGTCGACACATTTTAATAATCTGGTAATTATGAGATTCCTTATCATCATCAATCTACTGGCTATGTCTTTAATATTCGTAGATTTTCCCGGTAAGTGCATTTACTTTTTTTATTAATGCTTTAATCATGTTTAAGCTTAGAGGACTAACGTTCTGAGCATTTCTCTTGCAATTTAAAAATTTAAACTGGAATATCTGAAAATGAAGTTATAGTCCAATCAAGCTTAATTTTAGAATAAAACGAATATTTATGAAAGGAATGCTCGGAATATGCCATTTTCTGTGCATGTAGAACATGCCGAAAATGATTAATTCCATTTCGCCTCAATGCACCGTCCCATTGCGCTTCAAACCCTGCTTCTCATTCTAACCAAAGTATTGAGTATTTGTATAAAAAAAATACACAATCAGAAAAAAGATTTAATTGAATAAAAGAAAATGATTTGTTTGGAAGACTTGCTTTGATTTAAATAAATGATTTGTTTGATCCAAACAAAATATCTTTGAACCAGATAAATATTTGTTTGAATCAAATTAATTTTTCTTCAAAACAAAGAAATTAGTGCATTGATATACGGTCAAAGATATAATTTGTTTGATTTAAGGCAGAAATTTATTTGATTTGAACAAATATTTATTTGGTTCAAAGACACTTTGTTTGAATGAAACAAATATTGTTTCATTTAAACAAATCATTTCTTTAGATCAAAGAAAGTGTTTCAAACAAATAATTTTTTTGATTCAATCAAATCTTTTTTCTGAGTGCATGATTCCACGTTCTGAAATTTTAATAATAGTTATTACGTATTTTTATACTATTTCACGTTTTACACTTCTTCGCTTTTTTATCATTGCAATATCATTTATTCTATCTATTTGTAAAAATTACACGCAAAAAGTAGCTACAAATACTATTTAAACCCCCTGACCGTATACTAGTGCGAATTCGCACCAGCATAATTTTCAAGTTGCTTATAACAATTTTTTCATAACCTAATGTATTTTTTCGTCAATTTAAATTGCAGCAGTGCATACTGCGGGAAATTTTGCCCTAACATCATATATCTATCCATGTTTTGAACACTTTTTTTTAATCCGTAGTGGTCACACCTCCTAAGAATAACGTAGTGGTCACACTGGGTCCAATGGACCCCACGCAGAAAAACACTTGCCATTTGTGCGTTCTTTTTGATGTATCGACTAAAATATATAATATCGTATAATACAATAATTTTTATGTGCCTCCGGCGCGTAAACTCGTTTTTTCGCTACAGTTAAGAGTAGCGCAATGTTGTGTATTGCGCTACAGAGGAATGAAATGTAAAAATTGAACTGCGCATGTGCCTATAGCCATACACCGGAGCACAATCTTCTTCTTCTTCATACAGCGTTAGCACCCTACTGACAAAGCCTTGTACATTTGAACTGCGCATGCTCTATTACAACACGCTACTACTACACAAAATCAAAAAAATCAAAATGGCCGGAACTAGTTGTGAAATATCAAGTGCAATGGACGAGAATCATGATGAATACTAGATTAGATTCAAGTGTACGCATAAAAACTCGTATCCGCACCGAAGTCACATAAAATAGAATACGTGCCAATGCACACAATTCGGGAAATTACGAGACTCGCTTAAAATGCTCGCAGGACTGATCGCGCCTCGGCTTCGTCTCGGCTTCGATCTCCTGCAAGCATTGTCGCTCGTCGCGCAATAACTCTCATTGCGCGCCTAGGTACATAATATACTATTTTCTCCTTTTTTAATTTTTTTATGTTGAAAAAACGCGAGAAAATTTTTTTTTTCATCGAAGGTACGTAGATGCAAAGTTAGCCTGGGGTCCACTGGACCTACTGTGACCACTACGAGTTAAATCTATAAATCAGCTGCTGAGATCGTCATATCACAATTCGCACCTGTGTACGGTTTATGGGTAATGGAATGAAATGTACGGTGAGAGGGTTGATACCGAACTGCGGTCGAACGCATTTATCACAGGCAAAAAATGCACTGGTCACGCTTGGGGCACGCTGAATCCAAAATATACAATGAGTCCTAATTGAACTAAAAAACATTAAATAATACATATTCATAAAGTCATTTCCTTCAAAAATCCTGTTTAAACGAACAAAACTCGATATTTTATAGCCAAACTTTAGCAATTATTAAAATTCAAAGCGCTGTTACACAACAAATTTTAGGCCAATTTTAATAAAATCTACTCAATTTGTAGCTTTATCTGTCTTCATTATTGTGTTGAAATTTTAACGTAATCAAATGAAAATTGGCGAAATGGTACTAAATATTTAAAAAACGATCTTTTTGCAATATCCCAAAAACAAAAGCTGATTGAGCAAAATGATGGTCATTTTTGGATTCAGCGACCCCAAATTACCCTAAAAAAGTTGTTGCATATTCTGCAGCGAACAGAATTTTTTTTGGTCGGCCAGTGATATTTGAGCTGCCGTACTAATTAAAAACATGTGATTATTTTTATCCGAGCTGCGGTCACGCAGAAATCGTGGTCGTGTGTACGTTTTTACCTAATTCCGACTATCTAAAAACGAAAACACGATGGAAATGCAGAAAAACGAATGTGGAATTTGATGATTTTCTGCGTGATCGCAGTTCGGATAAGAGTATTATAATCACATGTTTTTAATTGCTACGCAGTTCGTCCAGGTTGACCGCAGCTCGGATAGTACCGGTGAGAGGGTGGAATGGCCAGTTTGTTTTCTGAAATGGAAAATATTAAATAGGACATTTTATTTTTGCAAGTGTTTCAATCACTTCAATTGTACTATTCATCATCCAACTAATGAAAAATACAACAAAATGGTAAACAGTTTGATTCAAGTGGTATCACTGTCAAAAATAATATTTATTACACGGAGAAACCCAAATTTACAATTTTTGCTAAACTACGTTCCAATTTAGGGGAAAACGTGTTATAGTGAGAATTCCCCGCAGCGAAATAACAAACTTCAGATAAGTTATATTATAATTTACTATAGATATCGTAAAGCTATCGTAAAGTAGCATTATAACTCATGAATGAGGCAAAATAAACATTCAAAATGTTTTCATCCTTATTCTACGTTGAAAATAACGTTAACTGGTAATTGAAATATGCAATAATTTTATTTATTTACGCTAAAAATTAAAAAAAACATAATACCTGTCATTGAAGGCAGTGCAGTGGTTCACCTTTTGTGGAACTTCTCCGTTAAAGTTGACCATTGGTTGGAGTGAGACACAACTATACTTTCGTCTCACTCTGACAAATATTCAATCCTGACGGTGAAGACATGGAAAGTGATGAACCACTGCACTGCCTTGAATGACAGGTATTATGTTTTTTTCAATTTTTAGCGTAAATAAATAAAATTATTGCATATTTCAATTACCAGTTAACGTTATTTTCAACGTAGGATAAGGATGAAAACATTTTGAATGTTTATTTTGCCTCATTCATGAGTTATAATGCTACTTTACGATAGCTTTACGATAGCTTTACGGTACAGCGTAAAGCTACCGTTCAGCCAGTTCGCTAGGGCTATACTAAAGTTTCATATCATTTTTCGAATTTTTAGTATTTTGACTGCGAAAAATTTCCAATCTGCTAGGAATAATTACCATTGCACCTCGATTTTCCCTAAATTCCTAACATTTTACAGAATTATTATTATAAAATAAAACATATATTGCTATACAAAGTTTCTCCATGTACTTACTGTTTTGACTTTCAGAGCGTAAAGTGGCCATTTAAAATGGAACTTTTAACTATTTTGTGATCTTAAAACTACATAATTACCGCGAAATTATGTATATTATACATTTATTAATATTATTTAAATATACATATCTAGAAAAACTTAGATTCCATTTCTTTTTATCATATCAGAATAAATTACTATCGGTGAATATAATAAATGTTTAAGCATTTTTTTTTCATGAGAACAATAGAAATTTCTAGAAGCTGGGAAACTGTGTGATATTTTTAGAATCCAACTCGTTACAACTAAAAAGCAAGATTGTTGGTGGAGCGTTCGCTTTGAACGGAACAATGACATATATGGCATCTGTAAAAAACATAGAAAATGAACATGTTTGCGGCGGATGTCTGATTTCTGGAACTCACGTCTTAACTGTTGCTCATTGTATTGTTTATTATAAAAAAATACTTTATCCTAAGTACGACGGAATATATGTTGTAGTTGGCACTCATAATATTAGTGAAGAAGGATTACGACGTAATATAAAACACCTAGATTGTTCTGAAGAATTTTATTGGCCTAATGATGAGGACATTATTGGTGATATTGGACTTATAACAGTAAGGTTTTTGGTTCGGCAATAGAATTTTGTTATTACACGATCAACAAAATGTTTAGTTAACCAAATTTCATTTGATTCAACTAAAAATTTTGGTTCATCTAAAACAATGGTTTGCTTATATTAACTCAAGCATGAAAGTTCAATAGTTGATAAGAGACATTTTTTTCAAAATCGATTTTTTTCGTTTTTGTGATCTACAATCAAACGCCAACATGGGATAATTATTGTCGATTCTTTATCGTATTCTAATGTACAAAAATAATGGTCCATTTCGCACTTTTGATAACTCTACTGGTATCAGAAGTTCAAAATTTAACAAGTGCTTATTGAGTCTTAAGGACGTTCAATGTTTTTCGGATCACTTGATTCAAAGAAATCATACTTAGTACAAATAAATTTTACCCAAAATTAATTTTCTTTGTTAAATCGAGACTGTAAACAATGTTTCTACTTTACTATAATTCAGCCTCTTTTATTGTTTCAGCATAAAAAATTCATTATTAAAAGAGAGAAAATCATCATTTTCTATTTGAATATCAATTTCAAATGGATCTGAGAAAATTTTCCGAAAGGACTTTTGTAATTAGTTTTGAACATATAATCTGCATTTTAAGCTGTTATTATTAGCGGATTACCCTGTATATACAAAATAATTACATTATTTAAAATTTCAGTTAGAATTTTTCAAAATACGAAAAAATGTTTTATACAGTTATAATTTCATAAAATTAATATAAATTGAAGAAAATTTTAGAATACGTTTAATTAATAGCATCATAACAAGTATCAATAATTTAAAATATTTACTGTTTCCTCTTTTAGTTAAGTAGAGGAGTTGATTTGATGCCAAGGAAAGTATCGTATCTTAAATTGCCTAAATCTGAAGTTCATATCAAAACATTTGGACTTGTGTCTGGCTGGGGTGACACAATATTCTCTAATGGTGAAACTTCCGAACCATCTGGAATGTTGAAGTACTTGATTGTTGAGATTAAAAATGTAAACGAATGTCGTCAGGACTTGATACATAGTAATTATGAAAAAGTTCTCTGTGTATATCCAAGCCTAAATGGGACTAAACTCGCTAAAGCAAGTATCCCTTTATACTTCTTCAATAAAAATACAGCAAAAAAAAGCTTTTATACATTAATACATGGAAACCTTCTTATTTTAGGGAGACAGTGGAAATCCTTTGGTTTCTCATGAAACAGTCATAGGAGTCCAATCTTGTAGTTCCGATGAATTTGGCCCGAGTATTTTTACATATATTTACAAATATTTGAAATATATAGAAGAAGCAAAATATCGTGCAGCAAGAAACATTGAACTTGATTTAGTACACTGTTAGAAATGTTTTGGAATTTATGAAATTTTTAAGTTACAAATGTAACAGAAAATGATATGAAATTTACAATAATTTTGAAAAAACGTATCTCAAAATTTGATAAGGGTTAACTGCAATTTCCAAAATTCTTCTTCAAATTACGAAACTGTACTGAATTTTTCTAAATTTATCTTGCTAAAATAAAACTTATTTGATCCAAGAGCATGATTAGTTGGCTCTATTTAACGAAAAATTGACTCATTCTAAGTAATGACTTTACTGCCATGAAATTTAAATTCAAATTGGAGACATGATATATTTATTCATAATTTAATTCCATTTCACATCAAACAGCCTGAAGAAAAAATTAATAAACGATTTCTTTTCAGCTTTATTATAACTGTTAAAATATATTTTAAATCAAGACTTCCCGTGTAGGAATATTATTGGAGATCCAACTTGGTCCTGGATAATTTTTCCCAATAATATCTGGGCCCCGCCCGGATTCATCACGTTAATTTAGGGTCCGGACCGAATAACTCGCCGAGCAATTGCCCTTGAAAATAAACTAGTCCTTGAGAAAATTTTTGACGTTGAAAAAAAAAATTATTTTCAGAAAAAAAATATGATGTAATAGAGCTCATGAAGGCCTATATTTTTTGTATATTTCAGGCATATTCCGGAACAATGTCCGAGCACTAGATCTACATGTGACCACTGTTCACCAATTATCGGCAACGAAAGGAGATTTGACCATTTTGCTAAAAAAATTTTGCGCACTGCAGTATGTAAGATGACTTTTCATGCAAATGTAGCAAAAAAAAAAGTCGCACACTGTACGGAAAGTTCCCACTTTGCGAGAATGTGTTCTACTGTCCTGATTTTAAAAGTGTGTATCTACATTTTTCACCGGAATTGAGTTTTTTGTATCGTTGGATTCGTCATGAAAAGACGAATTCAACTGTGCAAAAATGAGCACAAAATTATAAATAATAATAAAGATATTAAGGCCAGGTTTTCTGTAGTTTTTCGTATCTACAGCGATTTTTGAGAAAGCCTGATGAAGAATGTGGGTATGAGTTGAGACTGAAATCTAAATTTAAAACAACATATCTACGCAGATAGGTTTTTTAAAAAAGTATTCAGGCTTGTTTGAGGCCTACAATCCTTTTTATGCAAATCGTAAGTACATACCTATAATATTCTTCATCAGGATTGAAGCATCCTTTGATTCTAATCTCCTCTCATAACGACGTATTTATATGTATTTATGATGAGAATTTTGTAGTATAAGGTTGTATAATTGAATTTTATAATTTACGCATATAAAAAATATGATTGTTTATTACAAAAGTATTTTTTGAGCAGATCATCTAGAAAAACCTCTTCAAATAAGCTCTAAACATTTCAATATATTTTGTAAAAAATTAAGATAATTGAAAAATTTTGCTAAAAATGTTGCCAAATGGTTATTTTTGTTATTTTTAAAATTTGTGAAATAGGCATATTATAAAAACAATTTCTGTGATTTTTGTTTCGTTTTTCATTTAAAATTATCGCTTGGATAGAAAAGGTTTTATTCTTTGAATAACTAATTGTTATTGAAGTATAAAATTCATATCATTTGGAACGAACGCGATTTTTGTAACATAATCTTTTTAACAAAATATTCCAATTTTGCATAACAAAATTTTTCTAATAGATACAATAATCATACGTGACTTTTTTAATTTTTAACTTCTAAACTTCTTTGACGTTTATAGAACCTAATAACACGTGGATCAATAAGTCTCGGGACTGACACATAGATGGCGTTGCCAATAAAAGTTCTGTATGATTTTTCATGAGTACCAACCTTCAAAAAATACCTATCAACATTTCATGACATTCTGATATTTGGTCCACGAGTTACAGAGATTTAAGTGACGCTAGTCTTGATATTCTCAAAACAATGGATTCGAAACAATTTCGTGAGTTGATTTACCATTGCTTTTTGATGAAAAAAAACACAGTGCAAGCTCAGCGATGGCTTGAAAACCCCATTGAAAAACTTTACGTAAAAAATGACGTAAAAAATGACGTAAAAAACGACGTCAAAAATGGCGTAAAAACGACGTCAAGAATTGGGATAGTTTTTGACGTCAATTTTACGTCATTTTTTACGTTAAATTTTTCTTTAAAAAGCCTTAACAATTTATATTTAATCGCCTACTGGATATTGTAATTAAAAAATGCCCATCAGTAAAAGAACTATTATATAATGTAATAATTTATTTCAAAGTGGAATGGGCATTCCGTAAAGGAGTGACATAAAAATGTAAGAGGAAAATAAATAGATACAATATTTTATGGTTAACTTTAGTGTACTGATTCTATAAGAGTATATTCAATTAAATATAATGAATCGACTATATTTTTCTAATAAGAGTATAAATTAGGTACCACACAGAAATACTCAGTGCCATTATTTACAACATACACGCACATTTTTTCAATATCACTTGTCAAGACAACAGATTCTTGACGTAAAAAATGACGTAAAAAATGATGTAAAAAACTATCCCAATTCTTGACGTCGGTTTTTACGCCATTTTTGACGTCGTTTTTTACGTCGTTTTTTACGTCAAGTTTTTCAATAGGGAAGTGCTACGGGGACTCTGCTCCATCAAAAACAACCATTTGTCGGTGTTATGCTGAGTTTAAACGTGGTCGTACAGACACTGAAGATGCTGAACGCTCCGGCCGGCCAAATGAGGTAGTTACACCAGAAACCATCAAAAAAGTCCACTAAATCGTTTTTGAAAATCGTAAATTAAAATTGCGTGAGATAGCATGAACATTTGTCTATGAGGAAGCTGTTGTCAAAATGGGTGCCGCGTTTACTCACGGTGGATAAAAAACGACAACATGTCGTTGATTCCGAGCGCTGTTTGGAGTTGTTTCGCCGAAATAAACCGAATTTTTTGCGTCGGTATGTGACAATGGACAAAACCTGGATCCATCACTACACGGAAAAAATTTGTCGTTTAAAAAGTTATCGACTTTGTGTAATACTCGTGGATAGGTTAGAAAGTCGACTAAATATTATGAACCTCCTTATTGAAGAATATGATAGATAATCGCTGAAAATGTAAAACGTAAATTCGAAAGTTTAAGTGACAGTCGCGGAAAATTTTAAACACCGTGGGTTAGGTTCCATTTTCTCTAAACCAGGCATCGAAAGTCTAAGTGACAGTCGAAGAAAATGTTGAACAGTTTAAAAAGGAAAATATTATTTTCTGTGATATGATCCTGCACTTATATACTTAATTATTTTTCACTTCTACATTACCTATATAATCCTAATATGATCTTACCATTATATTTAACACTGTACAACATTACAGAAACGCAATTTTTTATAAACACTTCGCAGCACCGAGAATCGAAAGCTCGCACGCACGCACGCATCCTAACCCAATTCTAATCGCACGCCTTAACCCGCATAACCGATAAATGTCGTGGAGACTTGTGTAAAATATTTGGATCACATTCAGAGTTTGAAGGCAAAACTAAAATAAATTTCAAATTTGACGTAATACACTTTATCAAGGTAAACATATACTTACTCGGAACTAATTCTTCAATGTACGTTTCAATCCAAATTCAAACGAAACCAAACGACACGTAATCTTAAAATCTAACCAAAATTATTACAAAAACATAAAGCCGAGCTGCATTGTCTGCTGTGCGATGCTACGAATTACGTTTCTGCGCATCGCTTTTTACGACTGTCGAGAAAATGTTAGAAGACGGCATGTAAAATCTGATGGACTTTAGAATACAATTTACAAAACTATTTGTTTGAATTACTTTAATTTCAAATTATTCGATAGCCTTTTAAAATCTATGACAAATGAATCCAAAGATTATAAAACTTTTCATTACTTCTTAGAAAAGATCAGTTAAAATACTTTTATAATAGTAAATACGCGACTTTTTTTCTTCGACCTGATTTTCTAAAAGTTATTCGACTTTTTTCTACTATTTCCTAAAAGTCATTGAAACCTTACAAGACTTTCTCCGATTTTACTTTCTGTCCACGACTCTTCGAATAGTCTGTTAAATTTTAAGCGACAAATTTTTTCCGTGTACACTCCGGAGTCAAAGCGGTCGTCAGCCGAGTGGACTGCAGTCGGTGAGAAGCGTCCAAGGCGGCCAAAAACGCAAATGTGGGCCGGTAAGGTTATGGCCTTAGTATTTTGGGATGCTCATGGAGTTTTGTTCATCGACTACCTTGAAAAAGGTAAGACGATCAATAGCGAACGTTACATTGGCCAGTTGATGCGTTTGAAGAACGAAATCGGTGAGAAACGGCTCCAAATGAAAAAGAAAAAAGTGTTCTTTCACCAAGACAATGCGCCGTGTCACAAGTCGCTCGCTACCATGGCGAAATTCAATGAATTCAGCTTCGAATTGCTTCCGCGCCCACCATATTCACCGGATCTGGCCCCCAGCGACTACTACCTGTTTGCAGACCTCAAAAAAATGCTCCAAGGAAAGAGATTCTACACGCAGAAAAAAGTTCCGTATAATATACTGAAAATCCGGTAAATTTTACTTAATTTCCAAGTACTTATATGGACAACTGGCCAGTTAACTGAATGTTACTAGGCTGAACAAGTAACTGTAATCAGATTTGATAGTTACAAATACGAATACATAAGTGGTACTGACTTGCGGATCAGTAAATTTCACCGAGCCAATTGCTATCCTACACTGTTTCTAAATGCTACAAATGCTTATTATTCTGTTACATTTCCATAGCGTGTAAGAGAATGTAACTTACTGTAACGGTATAGTTGAACAAAATGTTAGTGCTCTTTACGTTTGTCGAATGTCAGAATTACTTATAAGACAGTAGCTTCACCGATTTTTCTTAGTGAAAGTAGCATATTCGTTTCGGATAATACAGTTCTTTTGTTTTGGCTACTTTCTTTGCACACTGAGAAAATTTGATAAATAATAAATATAAAATTATTAAAACCATAATCTGTAGATGTTAAAAAAAAGATAGTATCGGATAATATCTTGGATTATAAACTGAAACATAACAGATTTAACGCGTGCAAAATAAAAGAAAGATAGAGGGGAGAGCTTTGACACTCAGAAGAGGGGAGGTTTCAGTGGGAACACATACACGAATATTATTATCATACCTCATTTATGTTCACATATTTAAGTACACAATACTACACTATTTATAATCGCATACGCTTAAAATTAAATTTCAGAATCGCTTTTGAGTTCGAACCCTCTAACTCTACCTATATCTACATTAACTAAACGCATTCCTAACTAGACCAAGCAACAGGGAATTTGTTATGAATGATTTATGACATTATTTATTTCAGAAAACGGACTGCGCCATCAGAAGAGAGGTTGGTCATAGAGTAATTGTGTCATGTTTTGGACAACGAGATATGATTTATAAAATTGTTATTAACATTTAAGACAAAAAAATCGCACTTTTTTTAGTTTTTTGTTTATAACATTAAAGGTAATTATCCAATCTTGATGACATCAATTAAAAAGTTGTAGAAAAATTAAATTCGAACAATATGAGTCGTCGCTTGATCTGATTGGATAATTAGAAGCGGAGAAAATTCGGAAAAATCAGGAAATTGAGCTTTTGTTAAACAAATTAATATCTCAGTTAATTTTCAACTTTTCAGGTTGAGGTTTGGTGGAAAAGTAATTGACTTTATGCACTTCAAATGTATTAAAAAAAAGAACACTTTAAGATAATACGTATCCGCGCTATTGACACTTTAATTTATTTCATGCGTTAATTGTAAAATGTCTGCTTGCCGCAGAGGTGGTCCGCTTTTAATTTTGAAAACGGCTTTTAAAAGTATAAATCAAGCACAACAGAACGTCAATCTTGGTTTTTCGATAAAATGTTGCAAAGTTTATTAAAAAAAGGTCCAAACATGGCTCTAAACGCTTGAACGCAGCAAAGTGAAAGTGAGCCTACTCGCCTTCTCCCCCCACCACTGTCAATTTGTTGCGTTCAAGCGTTTAGAGCCATGTTTGGACCTTTTTTTAATAAACTTTGCAACATTTTAACGAAAAACCAAGATTAACGTTCTGTTGTGCTTGCTTTATATTTTTAAAGGCCGTTTTCAAAATAAAAATCGGACCACCTCTGCGGCAAGCAGACATTTTACAATTAACGCATGAAATAAATTAAAGCGTCAATAGCGCGGAAACATTTTATCTTAAAGTGTTCTTTTTTTATACATTTGAAGAGCATAAAGTCAATTACTTTTCCACCAAACCTCAACCTGAAAAGTTGGAAATTAACTGAGATATTAATTTGTTTAACAAAAGCTCAATTTCCCGATTTTTCCGAATTTTCTCCGCTTCTAATTATCCAATCAGATCGAACGGCGGCTCATTTTGTTCGCAATTCAATTTTCTACAACTGTTCAATTAATATCATCAAGATTGGATAATTATCTTTAATGTTATAAACAAAAAACTAAAAAAAATGCGATTTTTTGGTCTTAAATGTTGATAAAAAATTTATAAATCATATTTCGTTGTCCAAAACATGACACAATTACTCTATGACCAACCTTTCTTCTGATGGCGCAGTCCGTTTTCTGAAATAAATAATGTCATAACAAATTCCCTGTTGCTTGGTCTAAACGCCTAAAGCCTCTCGGCTAATCTCGCTTGTCATATTCCGAAATAAATGTCGCTTATAAGCCACTACTGAGTTGGCCAGACTTGGATTCGAGTCTACGAAGCTATTCGGATAACGTCGGAAGCACTCGGACGACATTCTGAAACGAATTATATGAAAAACCGAGAATGAATGTTTTGATTTTACCGAATACTATCCTTACTTTTAACATCCAGGTTTTATGATTCGTTTTCTCACTGCAGTTGGAAATTCCTTTGTTTACACCCAGCGCTGCCGGCACACGTGATTTACACATGAAGGTTATGTTTTTGTTACTTGTGCGCGAGTTAAGCGAAACATCCAGATCGGTAAAATCTACTGATCTTTCGTTAATGTGTACTATACTAGTATTGTAATTCAGTTCCAGTGAATGGTACTTATCATCCTGTATTTAATACATATGATAAAGGTATTTTTAACTCACAAGTGACAGAGTTAGATTTACTTTGATTTTACTGTGAGATTTACGAAACGCTCAGTAATTCCGACATTTCTTTTCAGCTATGTTAACAGTTTTTACTGTTACACTTACTTAAAATCATTTACTGTTCCTGGTTAGTAAATTTTGTCTTTATTTTTTCTGCGTGTAGGGGAGAAGCGGCGAAATTGGCGCGTCGTCTAAATTGGCGCACCCTATTTTTCAGAAAATGATAACATAACAAAAAATAAAAATAGTTCTATCGTGTGCATTCTTGTATGATATGTATTTCATAGAAAACATTATAAAAATCTAATTGCTTAATACAGTTTTATTGCGATTAATCGTTTTTTGGCATAATGGTTATGTTCGAAGCCATTGAGTTAAATCGTTAAATAATAGTAATTCAAGGTGAATTAGATTAATGCAACGATTTTATAATCTTTGCTATTTAATCTTACGATTAGGATAGAATATTTGTATGAAAAAATAAGCATTTTACGTAAAAAGTATTTAATTAATGAACGATACACTTGCGGCAAAATTGGCGCATACGAGATTCAAATCAGAGGCGAAGTTGGCACACGTGTTCTGTTTCTGGAAACCGGTGACTGAAGTCAAGTGCTCGGATGTTTATGATTGAAAATATAAAGAAGATAGTAAGTACACAATTATTAATATATAGATATATACATTTGAATGTTGCTGGACTTTCCTGCTAATCTTTTTCTTAAGATTTTTTGTGACATGGGAGGTAATGTGGTTCGCAAAACTGATGTAACGACTTTGTAAGGTTATATTCATTTGAACAATCTGTGGTTAAATTTTTTTTTAAGTTTGAGGTATTAAGGCATTTTAAAAGCGATTTTTAATAATTAATTTGCAGTCTGACAGTGTTTTGAAAGTTTTCTCGATTTTAAGATGTGAAAGCAATGTGAGTAAAAATTTGTATTTTTGATTGATTGTTTCTATTATTTATAAGTCTTCTAAAGTTAATAATTGTATATACTTCTGATTACAAATTCAAATAATTCTCTATAAAAATGATTTCAATTTGAATATTCACTTAAATATCCACAATTGCCAGTATTTTATTTCACAAATATAAAATATATTTTAACTTTGGCTGGTTTATGTGAATAAAGGTATAAAAAACTTCACATATCTTGATATACAATCTCAAATTTAGTTTCAAATTATAACTACCTCTTTTCATTAACCTTTGCTACTGAAATGGAATTCTAAATCTATGAAAATATAACTAATACGTGGCAAGAGAAGATTATAATATTAGTGCGTCAATTTACCCGACATGGCGGGTAAATTGACGCAGGTGCAGTCCTTCGGAAATCTGAATAAAAACCTGCTTTAATAATTTTCAATGCAATCTTTATCCATTGGAAAGTATAGAAAAGATATCCAGCTATTAAATAAATATTTTTTCATAATTTTTAGTCATATACTTTCTTTTTAAACTCACACTTTCTATTAGGTGCGCCAATTTCGCCGCGTCTCCCCTACTCCAACGAGGAAGTCATCACCGAAACGAACGCTTATTTTGAGGCCAAAGATAAATCGTTCTACAAGAAAGGTATTGAAATGTTAGAGAAGCGCTGGACTGATTGTGTTGCTTTTGAAGGAGACTATGTTGATGAATAAAGTCGAGTTTTGCCAAAAAAATGTGTTTTTCCTAGTTAGTCCCGGGACTTATTGATCCACGTTGTAAGGATAAAGCTTGTCAAATCATTGCGTGATGAAGTCCGTTAGAGCTTGTAAACGTTCACGTGATTGATGACGTCGGTTGGCGATGAGAGAGAGTAGTAACGTTATGGTCTGAGGAGAGTATAGTATTGAAATTGTATTATATTGAGAAGGTCTGATTAGCTATCTACCTTCGGCGATATATTTTATCTTTCATAGTCGCAAAATTATGCCTATTGTATCTATTCTTAAATTCACCATATTACGAGGAGAACAGTTCTCTTACTCGCATTTGGCATCATTAATGTATATCCAAAGGCACAAGGTGCAGTGAAAGCAGAAACGCACCCATTTAATCACATGTTGGAAATTCATATGGATTTTTCGATGACAAGGTATGATGATTTGATTATGACTCATAAAGACATCTCTGTATCATCATGAATATGAATATATTTATGATTGGGTGATTCGAACTGCTGATGATCCAATACGTCTGGTGGATTGAATTGGTGGCGACATTCACCGAGATATAATATATTATCATTATCGTATGTAAGGGATTTTTCTAATTGAGAGATTGATCAGAGCGCCAAATGACGATAGTCTAGTCGTTGTAATTTGATTCAATATTTTTAACAATTTTAGTGATTTGATTGTGTATTGGAATGGTTGGGTGTGTGTTGATAATTTAACGTTGTACGTGAATGTTCTTATTCTTATTATGATTTTATATTGTATTTAAACGATTTCAAGTTGATAGTTATTTGAATCTGTAAATGTCCCCTGTTATAAATAATGTTGATAGGTCATGAGATTTGTTGACCAATATTAATAACCTTTTGTAAATTTGCAACCTTTTGATCTAGTACTTGGAATAAATAATTTTCAATTTACACTAAATTGTCATCTTTATTCCGATCTATGTTAAAGAATAGTATTATTTATTATGTCACGGAAAAGACCGTTACAACGTGTTACATCAGAACTGGAGGGTTAACTGGATTGTTAATGGTGAAGAAGCTCCCCCTGGAGAGATGACTTACATCTTTTAAATTTATAACTTCCAAAGCACCAATACCAGATACTCCTGCAATCACATGTTCACCATAAAAATCACCATTAAAATATTGAACTGCATAAAGAAATTCTCCATCTACACGCAGAAAAAAGAAAGGCAAAATTTACTAACCAGGAACAGTAAATGATTTTAAGTAAATGTAACAGTAAAAACTGTTAACATAGCTGAAAAGAAATGTCGGAATTACTGAGCGTTTCGTAAATCTCATAGTAAAATCAAAGTAAATCTAACTCTGTCACTTGTGAGTTAAAAATACCTTTATCATATGTATTAAATACAGGATGATAAGTACCATTCACTGGAACTGAATTACAATACTAGTATAGTACACATTAACGAAAGATCAGTAGATTTTACCGATCTGGATGTTTCGCTTAACTCGCGAACATGTAACGAAAACATAACCTTCATGTGTAAATCACGTGTGCCGGCAACGCTGGGTGTAAACAAAGGAATTTCCAACTGCAGTGAGAAAAACGGATCATAAAACCTGGATGTTAAAAGTAGGGATAGTATTCGGTAAAATCAAAACATTCATTCTCAGTTTTTCATATAATTCGTTTCAGAATGTCGTCCGAGTGCTTCCGACGTTATCCGAATAGCTTCGTAGACTCAAATCCAAGTCTGGCCAACTCAGTAGTGGCTTATAAGCGACATTTATTTCGGAATATGGCAAGCGAGAATAGCCGTGTGGCTTTAGGCGTTAGTAATGCGTTTAGTTAATGTAGATATAGGTAGAGTTAGAGGGTTCGAACCCAAAAGCGATTCTGAAATTTAATTTCAAGCGTATGGGATTATAAATAGTGTAGCATTGTGTACTTAAATATGTGAACATAAATGAGGTATGATAATAATATTTGTGTATGTGTTCCCACTGAAACCTCCCCTCTTCTGAGTGCCAAAGCTCTCCCCTCTATCTTTCTTTTGTTTTGCACGCGTTAAATCTGGTATGTTTCAGTTTATAATCCAAGATTATACCCGGTGACATATTTTTCATTACCGTTTACAATCCATTTTTCTCAGTGTGCAAAGAAAGTAGCCAAAACAAAAGAACTGTGTTATCCGAAACGAATATGCTACTTTCACTAAGAAAAATCGGTAAAGCTACTGTCTTATAAGTAATTCTGACATTCGACAAACGTAAAGAGCACTAACATTTTGTTCAACTATACCGTTACAGTAAGTTACATTCTCTTACACGCTATGGAAATGTAACAGAATAATAAGCATTTGTAGCATTTAGAAACAGTGTAGGATAGCAATTGGCTCGGTGAAATTTACTGATCCGCAAGTCAGTACCACTTATGTATTCGTATTTGTAACTATCAAATCTGATTACAGTTACTTGTTCAGCCTAGTAACATTCAGTTAACTGGCCAGTTGTCCATATAAGTACTTGGAAATTAAGTAAAATTTACCGGATTTTCAGTATATTATACGGAACTTTTTTCTGCGTGTAAGGTGGTTGGTTTGTTTTCTGTAATTATTGTTTTTATTAATCTGGGATTTCTCAGGCCCCAAACTTGAAGGCTGCCTCTCACTACCCAGGAACCAGTGAGCATATTTGTTTCCTTAACAAGAAAAAAGTAGGAGATTTTAATCATTTTAATTGAAATAAATATTGCAAGAATTAAAACATTTCAATACGCACCCAAAGGTCAATTGCATCTCCACATTTATGAAGTCCTTGAAAATGTCGCATCGATCCTTTGCCGTTTCTAAGATTCCAAATTTGTAAATAATTAAATAATTTATTAATTATTTAGTTAATTATACTTTTGGTAAATGTTACATATTTTTTATGAAGCTTGAACATTACTATGGAATTTGAAAACATTACTTGAATAAAATTGCGAACTTTTTTATGTTTAAATATTATCGAGCCCTATAAAAAATATGGTATATATAGATTTGCGGATAGAATTTTATGAATCCAAATCTGTAAATAATTAAATAATTTATTCATTATTTAATTAATTATACTTTTGGTAAATGTTACATATTTTTTATGAAGCTTGAACATTACTATGGAATTTGAAAACATTACTTGAATAAAATTGCGAACTTTTTTATGTTTAAATATTATCGAGCCCTATAAAAAATATGGTATATATAGATTTGCGGATAGAATTTTATGAATCCAAATCTGTAAATAATTAAATAATTTATTCATTATTTAATTAATTATACTTTTGGTAAATGTTACATATTTTTTATGAAGCTTGAACATTACTATGGAATTTGAAAACATTACTTGAATAAAATTGCGAACTTTTTTATGTTTAAATATTATCGAGCCCTATAAAAAATAGGGTATATATAGATTTGCGGATAGAATTTTATGAATTTAAAACGCAAAACATAGAAATTATAATTTGCCTTAGAATTACATATTTTAATGCATAAAAAAATATATCGAGACTTTTAAAATTCTATTGATTTTTCCAGGTATAGAAATTGGTCAATTTATTGTTTTGCAGTCTTACCCTTACTGTATTATCCCAACCACCAGTAATTATTAATTCAGGATAAGTTTGATAAAATTTCGAAGCAAATATTCTCATATGATGAAATTTACCCACCCTATCTTCAATCATGTCTGCATTCTTCTTTTCGTAGGCCGTGGTTAGCTGAAAATCACTGTTGATAATTATGAATCATTTTTACATAGATTATATTGTAGCAAAAATGTTTTTTAAATGTCTACACGAGCAAAAAATTACAAGCGATTTACCAATAACTGAGAAAATAACTAAGGTATACAAAGTCTTGTCGATTCTGTAAAATATAAATTTTGCACACCTTCAGATTCACGAGAAAAAATCTGTTAAATTTACTAAGTCCATGAGTTAGTATCAATTTGAGTTTGTGGTGATATCGATAAAATTTCTTTGTGAATAAGTTAAAATAGTAATAGCATAAAATTCTATAAATTTTACATTTCAACGTTTTTTTGTGAATATAACAGATTTACTGATAAATATTATAGTTATGACTATGAGGAGAAGAATTGATATAACACATAGAGATGAAAGAATTGGATGTATCATTGTTCTTCTAATTATTTAAATATTTAATTTACTTGTTGCGACACTGCTGAACGTAGTATTCTGAACCTTCAAAGTTTATCGAAATTTCCCGTAGGTAAAAAAGTATGATAAGAGACTTTGAAGATTTTATGGTATTAGTTTTTACTCAATTTTTTTTTGTAATCTCCTAAGCAATAGAATATTGATCAGTTGTTGTTGCAGAGACGATGATGTCATCATCGCATTTTTGTTATCTGGTGAATAAGAGATTCCTCATAGTTGTTCTACTCGTTGCTTATGATGTAGTCGTTTCTGATGCTTCTGGTAAATAAATTGATTTATGCTTTATTCTCTAATCGGTTTTCTGTACTTAATATTGGCATTTATTTTCTGCACATGACATATTTGTGTATTATGTTGAATTATTTGAGCAATCACAACTGAACACTTCTTCAAAACGAAAAATTCAAATAAAAAAATCAAAATCCTTTTAATGACTGTATTTGCAGACTGTTATTTGCGTAAATATTCTATATACACTGAGAAAACAGTTTCTTTGAATCAAAGAAACATTTCTTTAATATACGGTCAAAGCAAAAATTTCTTTAAATCTAAGAAAGTTTTGTTAATTAAAAAAAAAAAATTTTTGATTCAAAGAAATAGATTTGTTTACATTGAACAAAATCTTTATGGATCAAAAAAACTTTCTTCAATTCAAAGAAAATTTTTCTTTGACCGTATATCAAAGAAACTGTTTTCTGTGTGTAGTATTTGGTTAATTCAACATAGATCAGTTAGATCGGCCAAAAAGTTGGTTTATTATACTGCTGACTAAATTTTTGTTTAATTCAACTACCAAATTGATGACTCGTAACCAAAGATGATTTGTTTGCATTCGATTTTACGTCAAAAATAAAATGAATTCATTTAATTTGGGAAATGATTAAGGAGATGAACATCAACGTAGATAGTCTATTTTTGGTTTAGATAGTCAAAAATAGTTTTATTTTAAACAAAATCTTTTGCAAAACTTCTTTTCATTAAAAAAACCAAAAATTGGCTATCTCCATGTAAAAACAGAACCTATTTATTTACATGGACTTGCAACTTCCCTGATTATAAGTTGCTAAATTATTTATAAAAAATTTAAATCATAAAAGGGATCAATTTAATTACTATGGCAAGATTACTTGATTACCTGCAATGAATTTATCAGCTCCTACTTTCCTTGTTCCACTACTGTGTACAAAAGAATAATTGTTAGCATCCGTGTCAACAGGGATATAATATTTCTTTTGAAGAATAAAATTTGCTGTTGGACGCGAAAAATTTAAGCCATTTTATTCATTGTGGAGTACTCAAACAATCATCGAAAGGCAATCAAGTAAAATAGGAAATTTTTATTTAAAATTTGGGGAATGGTAAAGAAGATGAAAACGGACCTAGATCAAATACTTTTAGTTTAACAAATAGACAAAAGTTCAATTTTATCACCATTTATCGGAAACAGTTTTTTTTATTATCAAAACCAAAAGTGATCTATCTATGTCAATTTATATTTAATCTACCTTTTCTTAAAATTTAATAAGAAAATTTCATGTATTTTGGACATGAACGTGTAGAAACTGAACCAAGTTGTTTACATGAACTTGCTACTTTTCTCAAGTATCACATGCCCTTAATATTGTCTTGTTTTCCGTTTTTTCTGTTTTAATACCACCCAAATAAACCACAAAAACAAAAAGTTGAAATTAAACTTGATGTATAATAATACATGAAGGGTCATATAACCTATTAAAAATACAAAAACACAAGAAAAAATTATTGTTGAATTAGAAAAAAATTGAAATATTTGGAGTTATAAACAACCCGTTGGTGAAATATGGGTTAATGTATTCTCAAATACTATTAATTATTACACATACAGTTTCTAATTAATTGTGTACAATAATATTTTGGGAAAACAGAACTTAAGTCTATAATAGCGTAAATTCAAGATTATTGATAAATAGTTCTGTAAAACTCAAAGATTTTTTTTCCATGCGTATCTAATAAAGTTAATAGTATATTATGTGCCTAGGCACATAATGAGGGTTATTACGCGACGAGCGACAATGCTCGCAGGAGACCGAAGCCAAGACGTAGTCGAGGCGTAGGTGAGGCATATTCGAGACGTAGCTGAGGCAAAGCCGAGACGAAGCCGAGACAAAGCCGAGGCACAATCAGTCCTGCGAGCATTTTAAGCGAGTCTCGTAATGACCCGAATTGTATGCATTGGCACATATTCTATTTTATGTGCCTCCGGCGCGGAAACTCGTTTTTCCGTTACAGCTGAGAGTAACGGAATGTTGCGTATTTCGTTACAGAGGAATATAATGTAAAAATTGAACTGCGCATGCGCATATAGTCTTACAGTGGAGCGTAATCTTCTTCTTATTCTTCTTCTTCGTACAGCGTTGGCACCGTACTGACAAAGCCTTGTAAATTTGAACTGCGCATGCTCTATTACAATACGCTACTACTATACAAGATCGAGAAAATCAAAATGGCCGGAACTAGTCGTGAAATATCAAGTGCAATGGATGAGAATCATGATGAATACTAGATTAGATTCGAGTGTACGCATAAAAACTAGTATACGCACCGAAGTCACATGAAATAGATTATGTGCCAATGCACACAATTCGAGTAATTACGAGACTCGCTTAAAATGCTCGCAGGAGATCGAAGCCAAGGCGTAGTTGAGGTATAGCCGATCTCCTGCGAGCATTGTTGCTCGTCACGCAATAACCCTCATTGTGCGCCTAGGCACGTAATATACTATTATGTGACTTCGGTGTGTATACGAGTTTTTATGCGTACACTCGAATATAATCTAGTATTCATCATGATTCTCGTCCATTGCACTTGATATTTCACGACTAGTTCCGGCCGTTTTGATTTTTTCGATCTTGTGTAGTAGTAGCGTATTGTAATAGAGCATGCGCAGTTCAAATTTACAAGGCTTTGGCAGTACGGTGCCAACGCTGTACGAAGAAGAAGAATAAGAAGAAGATTACGCTCCGCTGTAAGACTATATGTGCATGCGCAGTTCAATTTTTACATTATATTCCTCTGTAACGGAATACGCAACATTCCGTTACTCTCAGCTGTAACGGAAAAACGAGTTTCCGCGCCGGAGGCACATAAAAGAATTTAATAAACAATTTAACATTTGTAGAATCCAATGCGTTACAACTAGAGGAAAAAATAATTAATGGCGAGGAACCTCTTCCCGGCGAGATTACCTACATGGTGTTTTTAGATACAGACATTGATGATTCATTTTGTGGTGGATTTCTCATTTCTCCGATTAACGCTTTAACTGCTGCACATTGCATTGTACCCTATAAAGGGATAAAAGATCCCAAGTACGGTGGATTACATGCTAGAATTGGAGGTCACAATCCTTCTTGTGACGGAATCCGTTATGATATTAAACACTTAGATTATTATCCAAAATACAGCTGGTGGAATTTTTTTCTTGGCTATGGTGATATTGGGCTCATAACTGTAAGCGACATTGATAATTGTATTGTCATCGTGTATCAAGATTATGAGATACATATCACATTACTCAATCTCAATCTTCACAGAAAAAATGAAAATGAGAAAATCAGGATTGATTACTGAAGTTTAAATAAAAACATTTTACGGTTTTTTTTCCACTGATTTTTTAATAATCATTGCAAATCTGCGCCACACTTCCTACTTGTTAGTGAGAAATCAGTTGGAAAAGACCGAATGTAACGTTTTAACAGTAATTGGTCCTAATCTCTTTATCTCCAATTTTGCCTTGTTATAATCAATATATAATATATATATTTACACTCATTTATACCAGTATCTTTAACTGATTCTAATGTAAAGTAATTCATAATGATATATGAAGTCTTATAAAAGTATCTCTGAAAAGGAAACGGAACCAACAATTAAAGTGACACTATTTGATCAATTTAGTTTTATCACGAGATTGAAATGATACCATACAGAGTGTCTCATCTTGACTTACCTGATTATGAGTTCCCAGTTGGAACAAATGTCAAATTAATTGGATGGAGCAATACTACTTTATACACCATAGAGTACCTCCCTGGTGAAATTGAAATTTGGAGCAATTGTTACAGTGTTCTACCACAGCCTGTATTTTCAGGAATTTTTTGTATAGCTTCAAAAAAAAAGGGAGCTAGAGTGTCTGCAGTAAGTAATCCTTCAATAAGATGATGTGCTCTTTTATTCTATATTAGTTAAAATATGACACAAATTATATATTGTAATGATACACGGAAAAAACAGTATAGCTGTTCGACCTATACTGGTATATAGTGTATCGACCCATGCGGTATAGGTGAAACAACTATACTGGTTTGCCGCGCGACCTATACATTGCTCCACATGCACGCGACTTTAACCTCGAAATGATAAAGAAGTGTCATTTTTTCGAGGCGTTTTTTCGAAGCGTTTGTCAATTTGTTTGGAGCATTTTTTCTTTCTTTGAAAGATCATTTTTCCGTATCACGTATTGTTTTCTCACACGCGAAAATTCACAAGAGTGATAACGATGGCATAATATTTTGATTGCGATCGCTATACATGGTATTGTCATATCAACGAACTTGTATAGCTGTCTCACCTATACTCGTATAGTTTTGAGGACCATACCGTAGCATTGGTCTGATAGCAATATTTTCTGGTTCTAAGGACCAAAATATAGTTCTCTTAGCTATACTGTTTTTTCAGTGTATATATTTGTATATTTTTTTATGTATTAAGATGTTAAACCGTGTTTTCAGGGAGACAGTGGAACCCCTATAGTGGTCAACAATACGGCCATAGGGATCCAAAGTTCCTATTTCTCTAGTAAGGAAAAACATATTTATGTAAACATTTTCCAATATAGGGATTACATTGAAGTAGCAAAACTTCGTGGAGCTCGTAACATTAACCCTCATAAACAATATCTTAAGGCACTTGAACCATTTTTCCTCAAATATATGGATTTATAAATTGTCACTCAATATTCAAAAATTATTTACATAGTAATTCTTACTATAATAGTAGAAAAAAATGTATTCTAGTTACTTTAATATTTGTTCTACTTGTTGCGTCAATGCTGAATATGTTCTGAATCTTTAAAACCTATGAAATTTTCAAAGTAGGTTACAAAATATAACAAGGGTTCTTCTCACATTTATGACTGTAAGTGCAAACATTTGAGAAGCATACCTTTTATTATAACTCATGATGCAGCATAAAAATTTTAATATTTCAATTCGAAACGATCAACTAGATAACTACTGTCGGAAAAAATCCATTTGGCAACAGCTATACCTCTTATCATGTACCTTTGAAATGAATAATTATGTCGTATTTACAATTAAGTATTTATGAGTTTCCATTTCGAAATTATTGTCGACACTAGTATGTTATGTGCATAGGCGCATAATAAGCGTTATTACGCGATGAGCGACAATGCTCGCAGGAGATCAAGGCCAAGGCGTAGTCGAGGCGTAAGTGAGGCGTAGCTGAGGCAAAGCCGAGGCGCGATCAGTCCTGCGAGCATTTTAAGCGAGTCTCGTAATTACCCGAATTGTGTGCATTGGCACATATTCTATTTTATGTGACTTCGGCACATATACGAGTTTTTATGCGTACACTCGAATCCAATCTGAAAAGATCGAAATTGCCGTTATTATCGCCCATCTCACTTGACATTTCGCGAATACTTCCAGCCAGTTTGATTTTCTCGACCTTGTGTAGTAGTAGCGTATCGTAATAGAGCATGCGCAGTTCAAATGTACAAGGTTTTGTCAGTACGGTGCCAACGCTGTACGAAGAAGAAGAAGAGAGGAACATTACGCTCCGCTGTATCGTAATAGGCGCATGCACAATTCAATTTTTACATTGCATTCCTCTGTATCGTAATACACAACATTACGCTACTCTCGACTCTAGCGTTAAAGCGAATTTACGCGGCGGAGGCACATAAAATTTCCTTATCATCATCAATCTACTGGCTATGTCTGTAGTATTCGTAGATTTTCCCGGTAAGTGAATTTACTTTTTTTATTAATGCTTTAATCATGCTTAAGCTTTGAGGACTAACTTTCTGAGCATTTTTCTTGCTAGTAAAGCTAGATATATGGTATCTTTGGCATTAGTTAAAAAACCAAAAAACCCAGGTTCAAGACTGGAGGCGATCTAAAAACACAAGCACAGTCAAAGTAGGTGGCGCTGTAACCCCAACAACTATTGAACAAGGATCAAGGTTGGCTTCATCCTACATCAAAGAAATTCGCCATGTTGTAGCCAAATAATAATTTTCCAAGTTGGGGCCAAACTTGTAATAGGGCAAACATTTGGCAATTTCCACACCGTTCCATTCCGCTTCAAACCCTATTTTTTTACTATTGCAATACCATTTATTCTATCTATTTCTAAAAAGTACCTTATGTTTCATTCGAAGTATTGTCCATCGTATTGTTCTTCTTGCGTTTGGCACGAATCTTGATCCAATAATGCTTCCAATTCCACGTCTTCGTACACTTTCGGCCTTCCACTACGTTCTTTGCCTTCAAAGTCAAATCCAACGTTTTTAAACTTTTGAAACCACTCACGACAACTTCTCTCACTTGAGGCAACCTCACCATATCTTTCTAGAAGCAATCGATGCACAAAGTAGCCATTTAAAATGGCACTTTTAACTACACTGAGAAAAAAATGCGCTTAAATCAATGCCATTGCGTTCCAAAAGCATGTATATCACGGATTCAAATCAATATGCTATAGAATTAGTAACATATTTTTTGGTTCTTGTAGTATATTTTTATGAATTCATAGTATACATGATTTTGGAAAGAAATGCTTTTGATTAAATAGCAATTTTTTTCTGTTTATTTTACAATTTCAAAACTACATAATTACCGCGAAATTATTTATATTATACATTTATTAATATTATTTGAATATACATAACTAGAAAAACTTAGATTCCATTTCCTTTTATATCAGAATAAATTATTATCGGTGAATATAATAAATGTTTAAACATTTTTTTTCATGAGAACAATAGAAATTTCTAGAAGCTGGGAAACTGTGTGATATTTTTATAATCCAACTCGTTACAACTAAAAAGCAAGATTGTTGGAGCGTTCGCTTTGAACGGAACAATAACATACTTGTATATGACATCTGTAAAAAACATAGAAAATGGACATGTTTGCGGTTGATGCCTGATTGCTGGAATTCACGTCTTAACTGTTGCTCATTGTATTGTTTATTATAAAAAAATACTTCATCCTAAGTACGACGGAATATATGTTGTAGTTGGCACTCACAATATTAGTGAAGAAGGATTATGACGTAATATAAAACACCTAGATTGTTCTGAAGAATTTTATTGGCCTAATGGTGAGGACATTATTGGTGATATTGGACTTATAACAGTAAGTAGCACGCAATGTTATATTAACTCAAAAAAATGTTTAATTGAATCAACAAAATTTTTCTTGGTTTGGCCATAGAATTTTGTTATTACACGATCAACAAAATACTTAGTTAACCGAATTTCATTTGATTCAACTAAAAATTTTGGTTCATCTAAAACAATGGTTTGCTTATATTAACTGAAGGATGAAAGTTCAAAAGTTGATAAGCGACATTTTTTTCATTTTTGTGAACTACAATCAAACGCCAACATGGGATAATAATCTGCAAATAATGGGTTTGTATTTGTTTTTGAAAAGCTATGGGTCGTTTCCAGAGTAATTTTTGACGTAGAATCCGAATCCGAAATCAGAATCAGCCTATCACGTCAGGATTTTGAGATATTTGAGGTTATGTACTCGAAAAATGGGGTTCTTCGCTACTGTTAAGGTTATGTACAGGGCGCAAGAATTTTTTTTGGTTTTTTTCTCAAACGTCATCATTTAGCACTACTCTTTCCTTTAAAAATGAGCTATTGAACAGTCACGAGCGATTTTTTTTCACAAAGATAAGGCCATATCAAGTTTTGTCAGAAAATTGACATTTCCATTTCTAAGATGGTGGATTCAAAATTCAACTACATATATCACGTCAGTATGACCAGAATTTTTTCTCAGTGTATTTTTAGGGCAATCCCTTATTCTAGCCATTCGGGTATGGGCAGAATACTGATTATGACTAATTCTTCTTTGGCGACATTGTCTAGTCTTGAAGATTGTTTGACTAGTTCTGTGAAGTCCTATCTTGCATTTAAAATAGCTCACGTTCTTATTGGAGCGTTGATCAGGGGTCGAGTGGTTGAATTTTTGTGGATCCCATCTCATGTGGATATAATTGGCAACGAGGTGGCTAATGGGGTAGCCAAATTTGCTAGAGACCTGCATTATTGTGTTCACTTCGGCCTTCCTTACAATGATCTTTTGGGTCCTGTTGGGTCCGACTCTGAGGCGTGGCCCGGTTTCCTCTGATCCTATGCGGGAGTGGAAGGGTGCTTCCTGCTCGCGGTATTTTTCTCGAGTGTCATTTAAGTCTCCCAGACCGTGACGTTTTTCGTTTTGAGATAGTTTACCACCCAATGTTCGAGATAAAATAAAACAATCGTACTTGGACAAGTTACTACAAAGCAGCTTAGGGCCATCGTTATGTCTATTCTCCATGCTCGAAACATTGACCCTCATATAGAATTTCCTCAAGCAATGCGCCTAACTTGTCTTGAAGAGATTTGATACTATGATTTTCAACTTAGAAATGATTCATGTATTCTCTAAATCTGAATCAGTCAAATTTTCACTGACTGAATCAGTGATTTACCTTTTCACTGATTCATCAGTGAAAAAAATATTTCTCACTGTCAAATCAGTCCATTTTCACTGAAATAATCAGTGAAATTTGACTGATTTACAGTAATCTCTTTTTAGCTATTTGAATCAGTCAAATTTCACTGATAATCAGTAGATTTTGACTGATTCAAATTTAGAGTAGTAACCATTACCTACTACCGTACTAAAAAACCATTATAACACACATGAAATAAAAAGTATTGTGTCATACACTGTTTCTAATAATAGTAAATTGAATACCTAAGCAGTAAAGTTGACCTTTTCGAGGACGGAAAAACTATATCCTCGTATAAAAGTCAACTTTACTGCTGTGGTACATACGATACTTTATCTGAAATAGGCAGAAAAGCGCGAATTTGTCTGCCCAAGAAGTAGAAGCAAAATGGCGCTTGCTTGATTGTAAAGCATACACACGCGTGTGTGGCAATGTTACAATTCTACAATCAACATTGTGATGTTATCGTATAAAATTGCCATCCACATATTTGTTTTACTTGTGGCGTCATTGTTGAAGATATATTATTCGGAATCATTGGAAGGAATAGAATTTTTGAATTAGATAACAAAATATACCAAGAGATTTTGTGGATTTTTTCGTATTTATTACTCAACTGGATCTTTAGGTATAAATATTTGAATAAGCAGCATAAGTATATTTTGAAAAGTGACGTTCCGTCCGAAGAATGGTTGAGTTATATTCACAATTATGAATTCGTCAGTTACTTTTGGAAAATCATTGCCATTACAATTTCTTAAATTGGTGATTATGAGGTTCTTTACCATCATCATACTATCTACGTTTGTAGTCTTTGCAAATATTGTTGGTGAGTAAGTTTGCTTATATTTTCGCAGCAATTGTATGGAAAGTTCTTTTGACGCGCACCAATTATCGGTAACGAAAGAAGACCTGCGCATTTTGCTAAAAAAATTTTGCGCACTGCACTATGCAAGATGACTTTTCATGCAAATGTAGAAAAAAAAATCGCACACTGTACGGAAAGTTCCCATTTAGCGAGAATGCGTTCTAGTGTCCTGATTTAAAACGTGTGTATCTACATTTTTCTTCGGAATTGAGTTTTTGTATTGTTAGATTTGTTAGGAAAAGACGAATTCAACTGTGCAAAAATGAGCACAAAATTATAAATAATGATAAAGATATTAAGGCCAGGTTTTCTGTAGTTTTTCGTATCTAGAGCGATTTTTGAGAAATCCTGATGAAGAATGTGAATATGAGTTAAGGCTGAAATCATAATTTAAAACAACGTATTTACGCAGATACGTTTTTTAAAAAAGTATTCTGGCTTGTTTGAGGCCTACATTCCTTTTTAAGCAAATCGTAAGTACATACATATATTCTTCATCAGGATTGAAGCATCCTTTGAATTTAAATTTCCCTCATAACGACGTAGTTATATGTATTTATAAAGATATAGACGCGTTTATCCCCATGAATAGGAAAGGATGTATGTATTTTTAATGTATAAAAAATGTATCGAGATTTTTAAAATTCGATTGATTTTTCAAGGTTTGGAAATTGTCAATTTATTGTTTCGCAGCCTTACCCTTAGTGTATTATCCCAGTCACCAGTAATTATTAATTCAGGATAAGTTTGATGAAATTTCGAAGCAAATATTCTCATATGATGAAATTTATTCACCCTATCTTCAATCATGTCTGCATTCTTCTTTTTGTAGGTCGTGATTAGCTGGAAATCACTGTTGATAATTATGAATCATTTTTACATAGATTACAAGGTGCGTTCCAAAATAAACGAGACTTTTTCAAAATAGCTATTTATAGTGGCGCTATCTTCTGATGGGAGTAGGAGTTGGAAAGGTACATCCTTCACTGACGTTCTGTCAAAATTTCATGACCAACGGACAATTAGAAACCGAGTTATTGCTTTATAAGGGACAGTGTGTTTATAGCATCGGTCGAAAAATGAACTTCGGACAAAGAGCGAATATTAAGTTTTGTTTGAAACTTGATAAAATTTTTACTGAAAGGTTTGAATTAATGAAACAAGTGTATGGTGACAATTGTTTTTTCCGTGCCAGAGTCCATGAGTGGTTTAAACGATTCAAAGAAGGTCGTGAAGACATCAAGGACGACGAACATCCCGGTCAGGAAAGTTTCGTGATTACATCAAGTAATATTGAAATTGTGCGTGAATTTATAAAAAATGGGCCAAAATGTTCACCGATATATCGTGGTTCAAAGTCAGCAGTGATTTTTAATAGCGCTCACAAGCACCGTGCGCACAATTTCCGACGGTAGTGCACTTTCTCCTTATTGGTCACCAAATTCAATTTCTTTTACTGCGTTTTTATAGCTTTATTTTTACGGTTCCTCCCACGCAGTATTAAATAATAAACATCACCTTTTGGAATCTGCGTATAGTTTTTTTCCTTTACTGAGACTGCGTCGGAATTTTGGACAATCGGTCGTGTATTGTGGATCAATACTTCCCGCATTCCTGGAGTTTACTTGTTGCTTCTAAATGACTCTCGTAAAGTTAGGGTGCGATGACATCTCGGGTGCATCTTCTATTGTGTATTTCCAGTTGCGGTGAGGATGGAGATATTGATTTGTTGACTCCCGATTCTGAATACTATTTTCCGTGTTTACTTTTCTGCTTTCTTTTACAATACTTTTTGATTCCTCTCTCTGTAGCTTCTCTCCAGTCGATTCTAATTATTTCTTAAATAATTTGGTTACATACTTTAATTTCCAATGGTACATTCAAGTTCATACATAGTTTTCAATATTAACATTTATAAGTATAGGTTAATATTAGTAAGAAAAAGGTCACAGAACGTGACAACACGAACGAAAAATTACAAGCGATTTACCAATAACTGAGAAAATAACTAAGGTATACAAAGTCTTGTCGATTCTGTAAAATATAAATATGAAATATATAAATATATAAATTTTTCCTAATAAACTGGATATTTCTCAGACCAAACAGTAGCAACTATTTCCAGTTCTATGTCGAAAATATTATCGACTATATCTTTGGAAAAATTTCGACCCATTTGTATTTTAAGCTGTCCGACTATTTTCGAAGAAATTTCTGAAAAATTTTGTTATGTAAAGATGAATGAATCAGGTGCATCATTGTTCTTATCGATATTTAAATATATAATTTACTTGTTGCGACACTGCTGAACGTAGCATTCTAAACCTCCAAAATTTATTGAAGTTTCCGTTAGGTAAAAAAGTATGATAAGAGACTTTGAGGATTTTATCGTATTAATTTTTACTCAATTTTTTTTTAATTTCCTAACCAATAGAATATTTGTCAGTTACTATTGCAGAGACGATGATATCATCATCGCATTTTTGTTACCCGGTGAATATGAGATTCCTCATAATTGTTTTACTCGTTGCTTATGATGTAGTCGTTTCTGATGCTTCTGGTAAATAAATTGATTTATGCTTTATTCTCTAAACGGTTTTCTGTACTTAATATTGGCATTTCTTTTCTGCACATGACATATTTGTGTATTATGTTGAATTATTTAAGCAATCACAACTGAACACTTCTTTAAAACGAAAAAATCAAAATCCTTTCAATGACTGTATTTGCAGACTGTTATTTGCGTAAATACTCTATATACACTGAGAAAACAGTTTCTTTGAATATATCAAAGAAATTTTTCTTCGATATACGGTCAAAGAAAACATTTCTTTAAATCTAAGAAAGTTTTGTTAATTCAAAAAAATAATTTTTGATTCAAAGAAATAGATTTGTTTACATTGAGGAAAATTTTTTTGGATCAACAAAACTTTCTTCAGTTCAAAGAAATTTTTTCTTTGACGGTATATCAAAGAAATGTTTCTTTGATTCAAAGAAACAGTTTTCTGTGTGTAGTAATTGGGTAATTCAACATAGATCAGGTTAGATCGGCCACAGTTGGTTTATTATACTGTTGACTAAACTTTTGGTTTATTCAACTACCAAATTGATGAATTGTAACCAAAGATGATTTCTTTGCATACGATTTTACGTCAAAAATAAAATGAATTCATTTGATTTGGGAAATGATTGAGATGAAAATAAACGTAGATAGTCTATTTTTGGTTTAGATAGTCAAAAAAAGTTTTGTTTTATCAAAATCTTTTGAAATTTAAAATGATAAAGAAGATGAAAATGAACGTAAATAGTCTATTTTTGGCTCAGATAGTCAAAAAAAGTTTTTTTTAAATCAAAATCTTTTGCAAAACTTCTTTTCATTAAAAAAACCAAAAACTGGCTATCCCCATGTAGAAACAGAACCTATTTATTTACATGGACTTTCAACTTCCCTGATTATCAGTCGCTAAATTGTTTATAAAAAATCAAAATCATTAAATAGATCAATTTAATTATTAAGGCAAGATTACTTGAGTTAGTCGTAAGGTCGTATGGTAGGTTCTGAGGCCACCAATTAAATTCGACGACTTAATTAATAAGTTAATACAGTAAAACCTTAAAAATTTCAACATGCTTTTAACTTCAATGAATTTATCAGCTCCTACTTTCCTTGCCCCACTATTATGTACAAAAGAATAATTGTTAGCATCCGTGTCAATAGGGATATGGGTGATTCTCTGCGAGGACGCAGTTTTGGAAGCCCAAAATTTTGTAAACGAAAATTCTCTTTTTTGTACGGTTTTTGTCATTTTCCTTTGTGTTTTTACTACTGAAATACACCCTGAATGTGGTCAAGCTACAAGTGTCGTGGTGTGTTCTTAGCGATAAAATCTTTAATTTTCGGTTCCACGGTTGTGACCAGATTGCCACGGCTGTGACATTTTTCCTACTTTTGGTGCAGTTGACTGCTGTAAGTGGTTTCATAGAACGACAAAATACATTCGATAACAAAGTACACAATATTTATTATATTTTTCTTGGAAACAAAATTAAATTCACATGTTTTTTACGTTGAATAATTACATAATAAAAGAAAAGTAAAACCAAATTATTGCACCAAATCAAGCTTCGATAAATAGTAATCTTTCTTTCTGGTTTCCTATTTTATTAGCATTGGAAACCGACTTTTTCATTTTCGTAATATCTTGCTGACGTTTTTTAGTAGCCTTCATTGATTTTTAGAAACAAGTCGCGTTTTACAACGTACCATTTTTCCTTAAAAAAAGTATACATTGTGTAGATATTCAAAAGATAGGGATGGATACGAAAACAATTGTTGCGTGCGCCTTAAAAAGAAATTTGACAAATAAAATGAATTAGTGTGAAAGGCGTATAATGCTTGACAAGAATATTTATTCACACAAATAATAAAAAATATAATTATTCCTTTTTTCCGTGCTAATGTAACGTCCTAGTTACTCACCCTTCACTATTATTAAATTGATTCCCCTCGTTTTTGATCGGTGAAGAAATCCAAAGAATTTCTAAACCAAAACAGGGTGAGGGAAGCTAACAACAAATAAATATTCAACGAATTTACAATTATTAACTTTTATTCACTGCTTGTACATGAAAAAAAACTCGACAGAGAGAGGGGGGAGGAGGGCGGGCGATAGAGGGCGGGGAGAGAGAAATTCAATTTTTTAACAATAATATGTGAAATACGAAAAAAGCGTAAGAATACAAAGTTGTTCTTTTCAAAAAGATCTACAAGTTTTGTCTCACACAGTTTATGAAAAAACATATATTTTTCGTTTCAATTCCAAAAAATACGATTGAAATTCAAGAATTACATTTTTTAGACAAAATATATGAGATACATAAAAAACGTTTAGATGAGAAATTATTTGCCTAAATGAAGTCTACAAATTCTCATTAAGACATTTGGGACAGGATGTATATTTTATGTTTTGATTTTTAATATTTAAAAAATTCGATTTTTTTCACCAAAATATGTGAGATACGAAATAAGCGTTGTTCTGCAAAATCCTTTCCTCAAATAAAGTCTACGATTGTTTTTCCTTTTTTAGATATTTGGAAGAAAATAAATTATTTTAATCATGTAATTTATTAAAAAGTTACTGAAATGTATACAGAAAATCGAGCGCGAAGCGCAAGTGTCGTGGTGAGAATGTGTTCCTAAGGCTGATAGAGCCTTAAGTAAATTTAATTTCCTGTTTCACTTAAACTGAAAAAGAAATTTAGTGAATTTGAGAAAATGAGTAATTTACATCTTTAATATTACAAAATTGGTTTGAGCTTTAGTATTAAATTATAAGAAATAAACTTAAATGTATGTGAAGAGCACAAGATCGAGCTTGATTTCCGTTTTTTTCTCTTTCAATACCACCCAAATGAACCAGAAAAACAAAAAGTTGAAATTAAACTTGATATATAATATATAATACATGAAGTGTCATATAACCTATTAAAAATACAAAAACACAAGAAAAAATTATTGTTGAATTAGGAAAAAATTGAAATATTTGGGGTTATAAAAAACCCATTGGTGAAATATGGGTTAATGTATTCTCAAATATTATTAATTATTACATACAGTTTCTAATTACTTATGTACAATACAATAATATTTTGGAAAATTTACAGAACTTAAGTCTGTAATAGCGTACATTCAACATTATTGATAATATTTTGTAAAATATTATATATTCTTTATTTATCATATAGTATATATAGAATATATTCTGTAAAACTCAAAGACTTTTTTCCGTGCGCATCAAACAAAGTTAAAAGAATTTAATAAACAATTTAACGTTTGTAGAATCCAATGCGTTACAACTAGAGGAAAAAATATTTAATGGCGAGGAACCTCTTCCTGGTGAGATGACTTACATGGTGTTTTTAAATGCAGACACTGATGATTTTTTTTGTGGTGGATTTCTCATTTCTCCGATCTACGCTTTAACTGCTGCACATTGCATTGTACCCTATAAAGGGATAAAAGATCCCAAGTACGGTGGATTACATGCTAGAATTGGAGGTCACAATCCTTCTTGTGACGGAATCCGTTATGATATTAAACACTTAGATTATTATCAAAAATACAATTGGTGGAATTTCTTTCTTGGCTATGGTGATATTGGGCTCATAACTGTAAGCGACATTGATAATTGTATTGTCATCGTGTATCAAGATTATGAAATACATATCACATTACTCTATCTCAATCTTCAAAGAAAAAATGGAGATATGAGAATCAGGATTTATTACTGAAATTCATATAAAAAAAATTTACAGTCTTTTTTCTTACTGATTTTTTAATAATCATTGCAAATCCTCGCCACACTTCCTACTTGTTGGTGAGAAATCAGTTGGAAAAGACCGAATGTAACGTTTTAACAGTAATTGGTCCTAATCTCTTTATCTCCAATTTTGCCTTGTTATAATCAATATATAATATATATATTTACACTCATTTATACCAGTATCTTCAACTGATTCTAATGTAAATTAATTCATAATGATATATGAAGTCTTATAAAAGTATCTCTGAAAAGGAAACGGAACCAACAATTAAAGTGACACTATTTGATCAATTTTAGTTTTATCATGAGATTGAAATGATACCAAACAGAGTGTCTCATCTTGACTTACCTGATTATGAGTTCCCAGTTGGAACAGACGTCAAATTAATTGGATGGAGCAATACTAGCTCACAAACCTTAAATTACCTCCCTGCTGAAATTGATTTATGGACCAATTGTTACTGTGTTCTACCACAGCCCGTATTTCCAGGAGTTCTTTGTATAGCATCAAAAAAAGAGGGAGCCAGAGGGACCCCAGTAAGCATTCCTTTACCAAGATAATATGCTCTTTAATTCTATATTAGTTAAAATATAACAGAATTCAAATATTGTGATGATACATATTTGTATATTTTTTTATGCTATAAGATGCTAAACCCCTTTTTCAGGGAGATAGCGGAACCCCTATGGTGGTCAACAATACGGCCATAGGAATCCAAAGTTCGTACTTCGGTGGTAGGGAAAGACATATTTATGTAGACATTTTCCAATACAGGGATTACATTGAAGTAGCAAAACTTCGTGGAGCTCGTAACATTAACCCTCATGAACAACATCTTAAGGCACTTGAACCATTTTTCCTTAAATATATGAATTCATAAATTGTCACTCAACACTGATAGAAATGCTTGGGATTTATCAGCCATATGAATATAGCTGAATGTTTTTAAGTAATTCAACAAAATATATTTGACAGTTAACCAAAAATATTGCTGCAATAGTAATTCATATGATTGGAATACACATACAGGCTGAACTGATACAAGCAAACCTTGGTTTTCGGTAAATCTCCAATATAATATAGGTCAAGGAACCACAATTATGTCTATATCGTCGAATTTGGCCCAAGTATTTTTACATATATTTACAAATATTTGAAGTATATAGAAGAAGCAAAATATCGTGCAGCAAGAAACATTGAACTTGATTTAGTACACTGTTAGAAATGTTTTGGAATTTATGAAATTTTTAAGTTACAAATGTAACAGAAAATGACATGAAATTTACAATAATTTTGAGAAAACGTATCTCAAAATTTGATAGGGGTTAACTGCAATTTCCAAAATTCTTCTTCAAATTACGAAACTGTACTGAATTTTTCTAAATTTATCTTGCTAAAATAAAACTTATTTGATCCAAGAGCATGATTAGTTGGCTCTATTCAACGAAAAATTGACTCATTCTAAGTAATGACTTTACTGCCATGAAATTTAAATTCCAATTGGAGACATGGTATATTTATTCATAATTTAATTCCAACTCACATCAAACAGCCTGAAGAAAAAATTAATCAACGATTTCTTTTCAGCTTTATTATACCAGGGGTTTAGTTGAAATTTGCCGGCTTTACTCATAGATGTCGCTAGAGATATGTATACATTTCTATGATTTGGCATCTATGTCATATATTTCTATGGACAATAACCTTCAAAAATACACAATTACATTCTGCCAAAATAATAGCATCATAGTTGTTTACCTCAGTGAAGCTCATCGATTGCTGGTAGAAACTTATGGTGAACATGTTCCAGTGATTAGAACATGTGAGACATGGTTTCGTCAATTTAAAAGTGGAGATTTCGATTTAACAGACAATGAACATCCTGGTGCAGCGAAAAAGTTCGAAGACGAGGAATTGCAGGCGTTATTGGATGAAGACTCAACCCAATCGCAACAACAATTGGCACAAACTGTAAATGTGACCCGAGGAGCAATTTGCCAACGTTTAAACGCCATGGGAAAAATCAAAAAGTATGGAAAATGGGTACCACACCAACTGAACGATAGACAAATGGACAATCGAAAAACCATTTGTGAAATGCTGCTTCAACGGTTCAAAATAAAATATTTTCTGCATCGAATTGTCACGGGGGACAAAAATGGATTTATTTCGAGAACCCGAAGCGGAAAAAATCATGGCTTTCACCTGGTGAGGTCGGCCCATCGACTCCAAGGCCAAAACGCTTTGGCCGTAAGACAATTCTCTGTGTTTGGTGGGACCAGTGTGGTGTGGTGTACTTTGAGTTATTAAAACCTGGTGAGACGGTGAATACGGATCGCTACCGACAACAAATTATCAATTTGAATCATGCGTTGATCGAAAAACGGCCGGAATGGGCCCGAAGACATGGCAAAGTTATCCTACAACATGACAAAGCACCGTCTCATACCGTTAAAGTGGCGAAGAACACATTAAAAGCATTGAATTGGGAAATATTATCGCACCCGCCGTATTCTCCAGACCTCGCCCCGTCCGACTATCACCTTTTCGCGTCGATGGGACACTCACTCGCAGAGCAGCGCTGCGCCAATTTTGAAGAAGTCGAAAAATGGCTCGTCGAATGGTTTGCCTTGAAAGAGAAAAAGTTTTTTTTGGAATGGTATCCATGATTTGCCTGAAAGATGGGCAAAATGTGTAGAATCCAATGGTCAATACTTTGAATAAAATTTTTTTGAGATTCCCTTGAAAATTAAGTGTTTTCTTTATTGAAAAAACCGGCAAACTTCAACTAACACTCCTGATAACTGTTAAAATATATTTTAAATCAAGACTTCCCGTGTAGGGATGTTATTAGAGATCCAGCTTAGTCCCGGATAATCTTCCCCAATAATATCCGGGCCCCGACCGGATTCGTTACGTTAATTGAGGGTCCGGATCGAATAACTCGCTGAGCGCTCGCTTTTGAAAATAAACTATTCCTTAAAGAAATTTTTGACGTTGAAAAAAAAAATTTGATCATTTAAGAAAAGGGTCTTACCTCCATTTGACCTTGAAAATTGACCTCAAGGTAAAAATTGACGAGAAAGTCATATGTTCCCCTTGGTTCTGGTCAACCTTTGTCCGAACCATTTTTTCGTAAACTGTAAAAAATAATTCGGAAATTTTTCCGAAAATAGTCGGACAGCTTAAAATACAAATGGATCGTAAATTTTTCCAAAGATATAGTCGGAAACATTTCCGACATAGAACTGGAATGAGTTCCTACTGTTTGGTCGGAGAAATATCCAGTTTATTAGGAAAAATTTATATATTTCATAATTTAAGTGGAAAAAGATCGAAAAAAGTGAACAAATTTCCGTTTTTGTGGAATATTTTCCGCTTTTCATGGGGAAAATTTCCTACAACACAGGAGATTTGTGAAATGTTCTCATCTTTTTCATTTATTTCCTGATAGTTCGAAAATGCGTTCAATTTTCCTCAAATCTATGAAATGTTTCCACTTTCTGTAGGAAAATCTATACTTTCTAAGGATTTAGGAAAAATTTCCTGATACATAGTAGGAAACTTTACCGATATTTTTTACAGTGTAGATATAGTATTTTAGAAGATATTTGGGATTATAGATCAAAATGGGTCACCGTGTATATGTATGTATACACATATTTGTTTTATTTGTGGCGTCATTGTTGACGTTATTGTTATATTGTTCGGAATCTTTGGAAAGAATGGAATATTTGAAGTAGATGACAAAATATACCAAGAGATTTTGTGGATTTTTTCGTATTTATTACCCAACTGGATCTTTAGGTGTAAATATTTGAAAAAGCAGCTTAAGTATATTTTGAAAAGTGACGTTTCGTCCGAAAAATGATTGAGTTATATTCACAATTATGAATTCGTTAGTTACTTTTGGAAAATTATTGCCATTACAATTTCTTAAATTGGTGAATATGAGGTTCTTTATCATCATCATACTGTCTACGTTTGTAGTTTTTGCAAATATTGTTGGTGAGTAAGTTTTCTTATATTTTTGCAGCATTTGTATGAAAAATTCTTTTGACACGCACCAATTATCGGCGACGAAAGGAGACTTGCCCATTTTGCTAAAAAAATTTTGCGCACCGCAGTATGCAAGATGACTTTTCATGCAAATGTAGCAAAAAAAATTGCACACTGTACGGGAAGTTCGCACTTTGCGAGAATGTGTTCTACTGTCCTGATTTTAAGTGTGTATCTACATTTTTCATCGGAATGGAGTTTTTTGTATTGTTAGATTTGTTAGGAAAAGACGAATTCAACTGTGCAAAAATGAGCACAAAATTATAAATAATGATAAAGATATTAAGGCCAGGTTTTCTGTAGTTTTTCGTATCTAGAGCGATTTTTGAGAAATCCTGATAAAGAATGTGGGTATCTAAAAATATTTTATCGTATCTACACTTTTTCTGGAATTATAGGCTGAGTTGAGGCCGAAATCTTAATTTAAAACAGCGTATCTACGCAGATACGTTTTTTAAAAAAGTATTCTGGCTTGTTTGAGGCCTACAATCCTTTTTAAGCGAATCGTAAGTACATACCTATATTCTTCATCAGGATTGGAGCCTCCTATTATTCTAAATTCTCCTCATAACGACGTATAAGGTTGTATAATTGATTTTTATAATTGACGCATCTAAAAAATATGATTGTTTATTACAAAAGTATTTTTGAGCAGATCACGTAGAAAAACCTTTTCAAATAAGGTCTAAACATCCCAATACATTTTCTAAAAAAGTAAGATAATTAAAAAAATTTCAAACATTTTTGCTAAAAATTCTGCCAAATTGTTATTTTTTAAATTTGTGAAAAAGACATATTATAAAAACAATTTCTATGATTTTTGTCTTGTTTTTCATGTAAAATTATCGCTTGGACAGAAAAAGTTGTATTCTTTGAATAACTAATTGTTATTGAAGTAAAAAATTCATAACATTTGGAACGAACGCGATTTTTGTAACATAATCTTTTTAACAAAATATTACAATTTTACGTAACAAAATTTTTCTAATAGATACAATAATCATATGTGACTTTTTTAATTTTTATTTTCTAAACTCCTTTGACGTTTATAGAATCTAATGCATCAGAACTGGAGGATAAGATTGTTAACGGTGAAGAAGCTCCTCCTGGAGAGATGACTTACATGGTGTCTATAAAAGATGAATCAGATAGACACACTTGCGGTGGATTTCTGATTTCCTTGATTCATGTTTTAACTGCTGCTCATTGCCTTATTCCCTACAAGGAAATAAGAATCCCAAAGTACGGTGGCCTATATGTTAAAGTTGGAAGTCACAAACTTTCTGAAGGAGGACAACGATATAATATTAAACACTTGGATTATTATAAAAAATACCGTTGGTACAACGTATTTTCTGGCTTTGGTGACATTGGACTAATAACAGTATGAAATACTTGTAATTTTGTATGAGAGTGTTGATATATCATATTACACTCTAAATTTTAATCAGTGCATTTCACTGTAAATGTCCACGTTCTTGATATTTACTAAACTAATGGAACCTCCCGGGAGGACACTGCAATCCTCTGCAGCCTGCGACTAAGAACAGTCCAACGTCCAACTGATCGTACCCATGTGGCTCCCTACTGAGAGTGCCCCGCCGCCTGGTGGTGTCTCTCCCGACCCATGAGGAGGCGAGGCTGATGTGAGCTTAGCTCTGCCGAGGTAGGGTGCCATGCGGGATCAGGAGCCAGCCCCTTTGGGACCCTGATCAGGAAGTGCGTATTGAACACAGACGTCGGAGTCTGTGTTGCCCCGAGCGAGTCTGGTCCGTCCATGTATTCTGGGACCAGATAATCGAAGGTTGGGCCTCAGGGAACTGGGGTAGGAATGCGGTCGGAGGATATACCCGTTCCCAACTATTCCGACACGCTCCTCTACGCACGATGCGCTGGTAAAAAGTTTATGGAAATAAAATTTTGGGGTACAAGGAGTCAAAGGCTTCTTCGGGGGCTGTTGGATGGAAGCACGTCCTTCATCTCCTGAGGGAGCAGAATGATAAAATGGAGAAGCTGGCGAGGGCTCTCAGCGTCATACAGCAGGGTATGCTGAGAAATAACCCTTGTACATCGTGCGAAACTTGTTTCTACACGTAGAGTCATTCCAAAGACAGGACCGAAGATCCTGCGTGGTCCGTAACGAAGAACTCTTCATTCTCGAAGGACTGGGGAGAGCGGGTGGGAGGCTTAAAGCAAATATGGCGCCGGAGATCGACGGGGTTCCAAACGAGATCATCAAAGACGTGATCGCAGAATACCCGGAGATCCTCCTACAACAAACCTCTGGAGGAGGCCTGGTCTTATAAACCAATATGTCTATTAGATACGATGGGGAAGCTTCTAATGGAGTTGATCCTACACAGTGTGTCCCAAAAATAACCGAACTTTTTAGATCCATTTTTGTTTTGTAACATTAGCACACTTTTTCTTTTATTGAAATGGCTGTAACTTTCACATCTGTCATCCGATTTACATGAATTTAGGTGCGTTTGAAAGAGGATGAATGTATCTTCTTAATGCTGCAAATTTTCAATAGATGGCGCTGCATGTTGTATGATTTAAATATAAAGTTCGGTTATTTTTGGAACACACTGTGTACAACGACTTCAGAGTCTCTTGATCGGGGAGTGCGGTCTTTCGGAGAACCAGTTCGGGTTCATGAAAGGCAGGTTCACTGTGGACGCCATCCAAGCTGTGGTAAACATGGACACAAATGCACGGAGAGGAACTGGTAAGCGTAAGGAATTCTGCGTGTTGATCAGCATTGACATACGCAATGCGTTCAATACTGCGAGATGGAAGATCTGCATCAAGGCGATGATGCAAAAGAAGGGTTCAGACTACCTGTTGCGGGACTAAAGGAAATCGCTCGCGCGAAGAAGGCCATGCGCAAGGATGGAAGGCACAGACTCGTCGAGAGATAGCAGACGAGATGGCATGGTGAACAGACTGGGATATGGACCGACCTTCTGATCCCGAAGCTCAGAACGTGGAAATTTTTTGATGAAATTTATTTTAAAGTTTACTAAAAAATTACTAAATTTTCTTTAATTTTATCTTAATTTTACAATATTGTAAATGCCTAAAATTTCATCTATGAGTTTCAAAAAATTATGGTAGTTTGTAACAGTGATATTGTAAAATTATGTCACGTTATGATAAAAAACTTCCATTATATTAATTATAAAAAATTCCACAGGAATGTTTAATAATATTAAGTTTCCCCACCAATTTAAATGTGGTTTAGTAAAAATTGTAAACGTGGGTCTTACCATGCATTAATCAGTGTTTCATACGATTATGAACTGAGTAACCAGTAAGCTTTACTGATTTAAATTTAGAAACTGCTATGATATATAAGATATGAAATTATCAGTGAAAAGTAGAAATAACTAAAATTAAATTATTTGTATATTTATAGTTTTGTGTGGAAGTTAAAATAATACCAAATAAAGTATCTTATCTTGATTTACCTAATTCTGAAACTGAATTAAACACACCCGCTATAATCCCTGGGTGGGGAAGAGATGTACATTGGCCGTGGATATCAAATGTTTCAGAAACCTTAAAGTACATCAAAGTTAAAATTGTTCATTGGAGCCACTGCGAATGGTTAGTACCAAAACCCTTATTCCCAGGATCTGTATGTGCGGCTCCAGAAAGAAAAGGAGACTTAACCAGTAAAGTAAGTATTCTTCGCTAACAAAGCATTGAAAACATTTGGAAATATCCCTTCCTACAGCAGTTAAATAGATTTTGTTATTTATGTAAGGCAAAGTCTATTCTATAGTTTGTAATGACATATATTAATTTTTATTTTTCAAGGTATCAAACCCTTTTTATTTCAGGGAGACAGCGGAGGTCCTCTAGTAGTCGGTAATACTGCCGTAGGAATTCATTGCAACTCTGATAGTATTTGGAAAGTAACATATTCTCTAGATATTTTCGAATATAAGGACTATATTCAAGAAGCAAAAGATCGTGCAGCTCGAAACATTGATCCTCATGTATAATATATCCTCCAACTTGACCCTCTGGTTTAATTTTCTAGTGCATTTCTAAATTGTGATTTAGAAATCCCAAAATCATCCATGTAGTACTGATCTAAAAAAATAATTAATATACAAGACATGAAGTAAAATGATAAACCTCTATTATTGTTTCTAGATATTTAAATATATATTTTACTTGTCTCTTCACCTGTGAAGATTTAATTTTACAAAACTTCAAAGCGTATGGAATTTTTAACGTTTTAAAGTTTCTTTTTAAATGACGATGTCAATCCTGCTCTTTTTTATAATAAGGTCATAAAAATCCAATCTTGCTCTACCTTTTATAGACCAACAACGTTTGTCGTAGGATTTTTCAAATATTTGGACAATATTAAAGCAACAAAATGAAGACATGATTTTGTGCTAGGCATCTTCTTTTAAGAAGAGAAATAGTTGGATCACCATTAGATCTTTTTTTTGTAGTACGTCCTACACACGGAAGAAAAATCTGTTAAATTTACTGAGTCTATGAGTTAAAGTAGTGACAGAATAAAATGTATGTGAATTTCAAAGATATTTCAATAAAATTCATTATGCTTTTTTTAGTGTAATAGATTTGTCAATAAATATTATAGAAATTCCTGTTAAATTTACAGAATAAAGAATTTTCATTGAAATATTAATTCAACAGGGACTTTTGCAATATTTATCGACAAAGTTATATTTACAAAAAAAGCAGCAAATTGTACTAATATTTCTGTTAAATTTACAAAAATTTTATGCTGCTCTATTTTAACTTATAGACTCAGTAAATGGAACAGATCTTTTCCCCCCGTGTAGAGTAACTCTATCAATTCCCTGTCAAATCTTATTATGGATTTAAGAATAGTATCTTGAAATTCTAAAATAGTTTTTGTAATAATTATTATCACTTTAAGAAAAATAAATTCAATACACATAGAGAATATTTTTAATCACAAAAAAAACCAAGTGTTGTTTATCCAATTCTGAATTAAATCTATATTTCACCCTTGAACTTGATCAATATAACACCGGATTTGGTATTTTCCGTAAAGTAATAAATTATATGAGGGATTTTGAAAAATTGTTTCTTACACGTATTTTCTACATGGATATTAAAAAAATTCTTGTAAAACACCTGTTTTAAATTTTACGACTTTTCTGTATCACGTTTGACCTCATGGTACAATCCAGGAAAAAACTCTAAAAATATCTTAATTAGTTTGCAAAATACTATGGAGACACACATTTTAAATGAGATCAAAAACTTTTAAAAATATTAATTATTTTCGGAGTTATTAATATTTTTCAAAAAGATCAAAATTTCTACTTCACTATAATAAAGTAAAAGGAATCTTGTCTATCTCTGGTTTTTAAACAGGCATTGGACTCATTACAAATATTTTCAAATATTTAGATTATATTAATGAAGTGGAAATTCGTGAAACTCTTATTTTTTTCTTCCTTAATGATTTTTTCCTTCTTTAAGGTGGCTTGAGCGTTTGGTGTCGTATGAAGTGAGGGGCACCGTGGGGGCACGTGTTACATGAATGCTCATTGCTAATTATTTTTTTAATAATCATATGTATTATAGTTACATCTGAGTAGAAGGGTAAGAAATCACAGAAATGTCCCCTGAAAAAAGTGCTAGTAAAAATTTATTAGTTTCTCCTCGAGGCGGTTTTTTATATTCTGTACTTTTCTCGCAATTTTCTCTTGATTGGAGTCGTTAACCCTTTGTTTTTATAATACTAATAGATTCCTCGAAATCGAAAGTACTATTATATATTTGATTTATGGGGACTTGTGTTTTGTTCCGGAGTTTCGCCGATTTTGATGAGGAATCCCATAAGACTACGTGTTAAACTGACATTTTTTCGGTAGCGATTTTTTCGGCATTGACATCGTCAACCACGGTATTTCTTTTTTCCAAATGAATTTAGCATATTTTATAAAGATAATCTCTAAGTTTCAGAGCAATCTGTAATTTTTTTCAAAAACGCTCAAGCCACCTTAATGATTAATGACCTATAAATTATTAATATTGCTTTAACCCACTCAGATAAAAGTTTACATAGAATTATATACTAAAGGTATTTATTATTACATATTACATAATTAAAATTATTTTGGAATAAAAATAATAGTTACCTACATACATATAAGAAAATTTTATGAAATATTGATTTCAACATGATATCTAAACAAAATCTGCAATTCTTAATACAGATTCCATTCCACCAAAGACTATATTTGCTTCACAAGTATCCAATGCCACCACTGCCTTATTTACAGGAAACTTCCCCACTACCTAAAAAAGTAAAAAATATACAAATCTCAAAACCAGAAGATTCAATTTTCCTATTTTAAGAATTTTCACTTTTCTCCATTTTATAATTATTTGAAAAAACCTTTTTTTCTTTTAAATTTATAACTTCCAGAGCACCAGTACCAGATCCTCCTGCAATCACATGTTCTCCATAAGGATCACCATCAAAATATTGAACTGCATAAAGAAATTCTCCATCTAAGGTGGTTGGTCTGTTTTCTGGAATTATTGTTTCTATTAATCTGGCATTTCTCAGGTCCCAAACTTGAAGGCTGCCTCTCACTACCCAGGAGCCAGTGAGAATATTTGTTTCCTTAACAAGGAAAATGAAGGAGATTTAAATTATATTAATTGAAATAAATATTACAAGAATTAAAACATTTCAATACGCACCCAAAGGTCAATTGCATCTCCACATATATGAGGTCCTTGAAAATGTCGTATTGATCCTTTGCCAACTCTAAGATCCCAAATCTGTAAATAATTAAATATTTTATTCATTATTTAATTAGTTATACTTTTCGTAAATGTTAAATATTTTTTATGAAGCTTGAACATTACTATGGAATCTGACAACATTACGTGAATAAAATTACGAACTTTTTTATGTTTCAATGTTATCAACTCCTATAAAAAATAAGGTTCCAAATTTATATCTATTCTTATAAATTGATAGAATTTAATAGAAATATAGATTTGCGGATAGAATTTTCTGAGTTTAATTTGAAAAACATAGAAATTGTAATTAGCCATAGAATTCCATATTTTTAATGTATAAAAAATATATCGGGATTTTTAAAATTCTATTGATTTTTCCAGGTATAGAAATTGGTCAATTTATTATTTGCAGTCTTACCCTTACTGTATTATCCCAACCACCAGTAATTATCAATTCAGGATAAGTTTGATGAAATTTCGAAGCAAATATTCTCATATGATGAAATTTATTCACCCTATCTTCAATCATGTCTGCATTCATCTTTTTGTAGGTCTTGATTAGCTGAAAATCACTGTTGGTAATTATGAATCATTTTTACATAGATTATATTGTAGCAAAAATGTTTTTTAAATGTCTACACGAACAAAAAATTACAAGCGATTTACCAATAACTGAGAAAATAACTAAAGGTATAAAAAATTGTCAATTCTGTAAATTATAAATTTTGCACATCTTCAGATTCACGGGAAAAAATCTGTTATATTTACTAAGTCCATGAGTTAATATCAATTTGAGTTTTTGGTGATATAGATATTAATTCTTTTTAAATAAGTTAAAATAGTAATAGCATAAAATTTCTATAAATTTTACAATTCAACGTTTTTCTGAAAATTTAAACGATTTGCTGATAAATATTACAGAAATGCCTAGTAAATTTACAGAATAAGGAATTTCCGAAATCGAAAATTTATTAGAGACTTTCTACCGGGACAATCACAAAAACATGGTTTTGACCGAGTAATAGCAATTTATGTTTTGAAAAACACTGATTTTCGATCATTTTTTATGACGAAAAATTGAGTGTTTTCAATTTTTATCTAAAAAACTATTAAGGCTGCATATAAATTGTATTAAGATAAAAAATGAGTCATGACACATCCTACAAAACGGTATTTTTGTTTTTGTGAATGACCGAAAAAAACTGTTTATCACGATTTTCGTGCGCACATATGTCGCAACCTGTCACCGTATTGTAATAGACGCATTATGCTCCGATGTATCGTAATAGGCGCATGCGCAGTTCACTTTTTACATTATGTTCCTCTGTATCGTAATATACAACATTACGCTACTCTTAACTGTAGCATAAAAACGCGTTAATGCGCCGGAGTCACATAAAATATTAATTCAAGAGGCATTTCTGTAATATTTATCAACAATTATGTTATATTTACAAAAAAGCGGTACATTTTGCCAAGATATCTGTTAAATTTAAATAACTTTTATGCTGTCACTATTTTAATTTGTCGACTCAGTAACAGTAACGGATTTTTTTTTCCGTGTTGTCTATTTTTGACAATAGATGTAAAGATTTTGTTGGCTCTCTTAGTATAACTAATAAAGTCGCTAAGTTAGTAATTTTTTCGTGTATAAATGAATTAAGTAATTTGTTCATGTTATTAATTTTTTTTATTATTAAATAATAACTTTACCCTTCCACTTCCTGTGTCGTAAAGCCTAACTCCCGCATCTTTTCCAGCTGAAACCAGATATTCACCGCCAACACTAACATCTAAAGTGTTCACTTCATTTTTCGGTTCTGTAAAATGATTTTGAAGAATTACTCAGCTAAATTTTATTTTAAAAAATGTATATAAAAATAAATTCATTATTATTATCTGTTACTTATACGCGAAAGTAATTTGCGATATTTTTTGATAATCAATATTTTTCAATTGTTGCAAAAAGAGAACTTTTAGTAAAAATTTTAATTCAATTACCCTCAGCAAATCGAGAAAACTCATGTGTATCAGTTTTACACATGAAAATACTTCCACAAGAACTCGAAGCGTAAAAAGTTTCTGGTTGGACTGGATTAAATCTGCAGCACATTACCGGAAATGATGTTTCCAACGCACTTCTCAATGTTACTCGTAATTCACCAGTCTGGCCATTTCGAATCTGTATTCAAATTTAAAATGAAAAAATGACTATATTTAAAAAAATTCATTTTTCATATTAGCCTCCATATATTATATTGCACTGTATGTCACAAAAAATGGAATCAGTGTTTTATGAGAATCTTCGTAATACTAATTACTTACAACATAATTAATAGTTGAAATAATAAGTGATATAATTAAAAGGCCGTGGAGAGAAAACCAGGCCTGGGGGAAGCAACTTGCCAAACTCCAATTTCACACAGATTTATTATATTAATTTTTTGGGGTGAAAAAGGCCCACAAACTCAGGCCCTCCAAAAAATTTAAACCCGGTGTCATGTGCCGCAACTCTATCAACTCAAAGTTACAAACAGATCAATAAACCAATAAAGGGGACACGATAACATTACCATATGTGTGATTTTATCGACGCAAGTTACAGCCAGATCTTCAGATCATCAGAATGATCAATATGGTATTACCATGTCTCGTTATAATACCCATCCAAGATAAGAAATTGACTGACCAAAAGAGAAGGTGAATGAAGCCCTACCATACCAACGCACTACCACATGCACTTATAAGAATCACCCCAGTCCATTTTCAATTCAGTGAAGTCAATGCCACGATGTAACATCTACGAGAAGTCAGTCCAGTTTAGTTCAGTGAAATCGACGCCACGATGTAACTTAAACGAGAAGTCAGTCCAGTCTTACCATCTTTTATACCGCGAGTTCAGTTAAATTCAGTCCAGTTTCAACTCCAGTTCTAACAGATTTTGACCCTCGAGCTCAGCGACAGTAGAAAGTAAAAGGGACTTGACTTGGAGAATCCTCCAAAATAACTGGGATCAGTAAATCAATCATCTGAAACGATTGGACCATAGCATTCTACAGCCTATTTAACACTCATCTCAAAACACCCACAAAAGGAAGATTCAACTCATCAAATTTGACTCAACTGGACTAAATTACAACTACATTCATTTTCAACTCAGAGTAATTACAACAGCTTTGAATTTTCTATTTCCATGGTGCTTACTTAAATTCTATTTTATGTGCCTCCGGCGCGGAAACTCGTTTTTCCGTTACAGCTGAGAGTAACGGAATGTTGTGTATTGCGCTACAGAGGAATGAAATGTAAAAATTGAATTGCGCATGCGCCCATAGCCATGAAACGAAGAACAATCTTCTTCTTATTCTTCTTCTTCTTCGTACACCGTTAGCATCTTATTGACAAAGCCTTGTACATTTGAACTGCGCATGCGTTTACTAAAATCCATTACTACTACACAAGATCGATAAAATCAAAATGGCCGGGATTAGTCGTGACATATCAAGTGTAATGACTAGCGCCGCAAACAACTAAAATACTAGATTAGATTCGAGTATACGCATAAAAACTCGTATACGCACCGGAGTCACATAAAATAGAATACGTGCCAATGCACACAATTCGGGAAATTACGAGACTCGCGACAATGCTCGCAGGACTGATCGCGCCTCAGCTTCGTCTCGGCTTTGTCTCGGTTTCGTCTCAACTACGCATCGGCTACACCTCGACTACGCCTTGGCTCCGATCTCCTGCGAGCATTGTCGCTCGTCACGAAATAAGCCTCATTGTGCGCCTAGGCACGTAATATACTATTGTGTTAATAAACATATTTAGTATAATTAATTCCTTCCTGTTTACTGACTTATTCATCATCTCTTAGGGAAAGAGGAGGAAATCTTTTAATAAGAGAAATGGTACGTTTCTGTAACACCGGGGACATTTAACCCCTCATCACCCCTCTCATCAAGCCTGGATAATTAAGGGGGTCTCCTCATCAGTGGCTCATAAAAAAGGTGGTTTTTTAGGTTTTTTTTTAAACATGAAAGCAGCAAGAGAAACAAATGATCTTTTGCGTATCTTTGAACATATATTTATTCAACAATAAAAAGTTTTTTGAATGTCAAAATAAATAAAAATGGCGGATTCATAAACAATCTTGCGCAGCAGCTCGCCGTGGACAACTCAAACTCCGTGAAAAATCTCAGGTAATAATTCTAACGATTGAAGCAACAACAAAAAAATCGATTTTTTGAAGCTGACTGATGAGGAGACCCCCTTAAGATAAGAATGTATTGGATCTATAACTTAGTTCGTGCGGTTTGCTAAGAGATGGCGTAACTTGATTATTATTCCATCGTTCCAATATTCCGAACATGCGTTGGAAAGCTACTGTCATTGTGCTTCTTTTTCAGTATATATCATTCATTTGAAGCGTAAACAACAATAATTTTTTTTCACTCAAATATGTCGAACTTTGTACCTGAAAAAGTGTTTTTGCGGGGAGTTCTTTTTCATTACTTTAATATGAAGAAAACTGCTGCCGAAAGTCATCGTATTTTGGTGGAAGTTTATTGTGAACATGCTCTAGTTGAGCGAACGTGCCAAAAATGGTTTGCACGATTTAAAAGTGGTGATTTTGGCTTGGAAGACGAAGAACGTCCTGGGCAGCCAAAAAAGTTTGAATATGAAGAACTGGAAGTATTACTCGATGAAGATTGTTGCCAAACACAAGAAGAGCTCGCAGAATCTTTGGGAATCACTCAAGCAGCCAAATCAAAACGTTTAAAAGCAGCCGGATACATTCAAAAGTAAGGAAATTGAGTTCCACATGAACTCAAGCCGAGAGACGTTGAAAGGCGGTTTGCATGTCCGAAATGATGGTGGAACGCCACAAAAAGAAGTCATTTTTGCATCAGATTGTTACTGATGATGAAAAATGAATCCGTTACGACAACCCCAAAGTCATATGTGAAACCCGGCCAACACAGTGGGTCCACTCCTATGGAAGTAAAGGGGAATGAATTATAGTGTTTGCTATCAACAAGTAGTGGCGCTATTTTCGATACCGATGTTCTTTTTAACCTGTTGTAATCATAGCAACCATACTTTGATATTCTTTTGATAAAATCTGATGGTATAAATCATTGATTTGTGTTTAAAAATTTTCAGATCTTTAGAATATACCTAGTAAGAAAGTGAGCATTGAATGGCATTGAAATGTTAGAATCTGGAAAGAAATGGAATCGAGAATGAAACTTTTGAATGCATTTTAATTCCTAGGCATTAAAAGCCATTCAAAAGTTTCATTCTCGATTTACTTTCTTTCCAGATTTTGACATTTCAATACCATTTAATGCCCACCTTCTTATTGGCATCGGGTTGCGGGGTACGGGGGTTTTGTTTACATTGATATTAGTTCTTGCTATCATAACTTGGCGGCGCTGATGCTCATTTTCACTTTCCTAAGTACCCTCCTAAAATACATGGTAGTGAACGTACTGTACCGGCCAACCAGCCAAATCAACGGCAAAGCCGAATATCCATGTTACGAAGGTAATGCTCTGTATTTGGTGGGATCAGAAGGGTGTGCTGTATTATAAGCTACTAAAACCGGGTGAAACCATCAATGGAGAACACTACCGAACACAATTAATCCGTTTGAAGAGAGCAATAGCCGAAAAACGCCCGGAATATGCGACCAGACACGAGGCAATAATTTTCCATCATGACAACGCTCGGCACCATGTTGCTATTCCGGTTAAGAACTATTTGGGAAACAGTGGATGGGAAGTTTTACCCCGCCCGTCTTATAGCCCAGACCTTGCCCCTTCTGACTGCCATTAGTTCCGGTCGATGCAGAACGCCCTCACTGGAATACAGTTCACATCAGAACAGGGTATCAAAAATTGGCTTGATTCATTCTTGGCCGCCAAGCCGGCGCAGTTCTTTTGGGATGGAATCCACAAATTGCCAGAAAGATGGGAAAAAGTCATAGCTTCAGATGGACTATACTTTGAATAATACTATTGTTCACGTTTTTCTTAAATAAATGTTCAAATTTTGACAAAAAAACCGCACGAATTAAGTTATAGATCCAATAGATAAATTGAAATTTGATAACAAGAAATTTCAATTTTGATTACCTGAATTGCTCCTGTGCCAAAAGTCGTAGCAATAATATCTCCCGTTTTAGAAAATTGAACACTGTATAAACCATTGAAATTTTCAGGTATTCGAACTTCGCATTTAACATTTGTTCGATCTTTCGAACTCTCAGCAGTTTTATGTGTTCCTCGAAACCACGTATGACGCTTTTCCAATTCCGTTGAAGACGGTTGTTCATCAGTTAAAAGGACAGGATGTCGACCCCTTCTCTCTTGTCTGTCAGTGTCTCTTCTTTCCTGAAACAAAAATTGAATTTAATCATTTTCACTTGAATAAATATCTCATTGGTAGTATTATTCCAATAGTTTATATAATTAAAACAATTAAATATTATTCTTTGACTGTATTACTTTGATTGTAAACCGCTTAATAAATTCTGCTGTATTTTGTGCATCTTCTGATTTTCTTGGTTTACGAATATTTGGCACATTTTCATTTTTTTCTCTCGCAACTAGAATCATTTTTCATTGATAGAATAAATTAATTTTATAGAATTTGGGGAATAAAAAGAACCGTTAAAAGTTCAATTTTCTTTTTTGAAAATATAAATATTATTCAGCCTATTTCAACGATTTTACTTGTTGTACTGAATTGTATTTAATAAATATGTATTTGAAATAAATATTTTATCAAACCTGCAGCTGGCTCGGAATTCACTCCTCTTTTAATAGCATTTTTTTGAGTTAAGTGCGAATGATCTTTCTTTTGATCTGTCATTTTCTCGTCACATAATTTAAGATAATTATAATTCTGTTAGGTAGGCGAATTTTGGAACTTTATCAGATTTTTTTACGAACTGTCAAAAAATTGTAAAGTGTTAAGACAGCTACGAAACAAAACAATGAAAACTATAGTAATTGAATTTTCAAATTTTTGTAAAATCCTGATATCTTCTCAAGAGTATCAATCATATTTGAAACTAGAGTGAATATTTACATTAATGATAAAAGTATCTTGTTCTTGATGGTATGATTACAGATATTACTTTATATTGATTTAAGATTTATATTCATGTAAGATACAAATTTGTGTGTATAAAATATCTTTCTGAAAATTTGGGAGATATGATAGAATATAAATTTAAATTTGGCTTATCTTTTATTTGTTATTGAAATGTTCACAATGTGGACGTTCAACAGATAGTATGGCTTAGAATTAGAAAGTAATAATTTTTAAAAAATTGAATAAATGCTTTACATCCATTGTCATTCATTAGTTCTGATTTTCGAAGTTCAAAAATTCAACATTTCTGTAAGCAGGTTAATATAACATTTCTTATCATTTTACTGCTTCCTATGTATTTCTCTTCTTGTATTTTTTCTTAAACTTGCAAGCATGTTATATATGTTTGAAATTATTATCAGGTGTACAAATAAGATTCCACCCTTTGACAAAAGTTTTTAGTGAATTTTTATCAGTATAATATATTCTTTTGTGTGTGAAAATGTCGAGTTTTAAGCCGAATAAGCGTCATTTGCGGAAAATTTTGTTAAGATGCAAGCGCATAAGGCAGAGTTTTTTCATGCATCAGAATTATGATATTTATGGGTTGTTTGAGACTGCATCAATACAGCATGACATGGTGAAAGTTCAGCAAGGGGCAGTCCCTGCTTTACGGCAGCATAAATACGACAACAAATGTACGATTCTAATTCTCGGATTATATCTGCTTCAGGGCACCAACAAATGGCGACATGACTCGGCATATATATACATACACTGAGAAAAATATATCTTAGTTTCTTCTTTTTTTTTAGGCGAAATTCTCCTATAACTTATGGCATTTTATCCCCAAAAATTCCTTATAGAACATTTTCCTATTATTTATCAGACTTTACGTACCATCGGAAATTATGCTATAAAATATGGGGCTTCTTCCGAAAAAACATCATAAAATTTTCTGCTAATAGAAACAATTGATCATTGTTCATATTATGCCTCATTCATCAGAAATAAGAATGAAAAAATAAATTTGCCGTCCTATCATTTTTCTCGCCATATATCGGTCATTGCGAAACCTGCAATTTTTTTTCCAATCGGCGATATCTCCGGTTAGAAAAATTAAAATAATAAATGTGAATAGTGAAATGAAAAGCTGAAAAGTGGCTCTTTTTAATGGTTTTCTCATATTTAAAAAATAATCGAAATTCGCGAAGTTATCGACGCTCAAATATAGCGAAAAACCGTGTTTTTCGCACTTTTAGGTTAGGATTACTCGAAAACCTGACGTAATGGAGCAATTCTGAGCCCAGATTCGGTTTCTACGCCAAAAATTACTTCGGAAATGTAACTCAACTACTCCATAACAAAACCATGTAGACCTGTGTTATCAGTTACATGTCCCAGAGCCTGAGATGCCCCATTTTCTTACGAGTTTTACTTTAAAAAACCCTGTTTCTGTTGGTGAAATCGTTTCCCAACCGTAAAAAAACAAATTTTTTTTTATAAATGCAGATTCTACATAGCGAAACCATGGGTTTTGCCAAATTACTTTATTTAATAACGAAATGGAAGGACCAATTAGCAAAATCGTATTAACAAATCGGAAAACCGAAAAAAAACACAATACGTTTTAAAACGTTTTTAAGTGTTTTGTCTTGGAAAACTCGAAAATCAAGCTTAAAATCAATGACAATCGTAACCGATGCGCTTCTCGGATAATAATGTAAAGCGCGTCGTTCAATTTTTCATGATGTTTCATTAAAAAAAATAAAAAGTATTGAAAAACATCAACCGTGCCGTAAATATGCAGATAGTCCTTAGTAATTAAAGACTTTATTAAGTCACTTTCTTCAAATTAAAATTTGATGAAATTAGTGATTTTTTATGAAGTCAACTTTATAAAAAAATTTATAAAAAATTCTTTATAAAAAGTTTGTAAAATTTTTATATAGTTGACTTTATCATAAATTAGAAAAATTGTAAAATTTGTATCTAGTTTTTTTCTAAGATTGACTTAATAAAAGCACGTGTTTTTTTATAAAGTCAACATTATAAAAAAATGTATACATTATGAGTATTAATAATGTATTCAAGTGTAGTACACATCAAATGTGTTTGAAAGAAGAAACGACGCTTTCGGACCAAGTCATTTTATTTTAAAAACAATTCCAACGTTTCGAGAACACAATGTATCTCCTCATCAGGGAATAAAAGTTCTTATTACATTACCAACATTAGTATTAAATTTATATATCTGTAATAATAAATTGTTTTTTAACGATTGTATCAGATAAAATATGACAATGATTATGACATTATCAGATTGGGTGACAAATTTAGCTCTAGTTTTGTATCTTCTAAAAACGAACACATTTTTGAAATTGTAAAAGATCTGGAAACCAATATACATAAAATTCCTGAAGAAAGACAAGAGGAATTCAGACATAAAGTGCTTTCATTATCTTCAAAATATATTAACAAACCAAAACATATCTCAGACTTTGATAGATCAATAGCTATGCAAATAAAATCTACACAAGAGTTTTTAAAAGACGAAAAACAATTACTTGTAACAAAAGCTGATAAAGGAAATATCACGGTAGTTTTAAACAAATTTGATTATAACAAAAAAATGAATGACCTTCTTAATGACCAATTAACATATGAAAAAATTGACTCAAATCCACTAACACAATTACAAAAAAATGTTTTCAAAAAACTAGACAACTGGAGAAAGAAAGGTTATTTAAACGAAAATATAAAAAGAAAAGACTTAATCACTTCGAATACCCTATTAGCAAGAATTTATGGATTACCAAAAGTACATAAAGATAATTATCCACTAAGACCGGTAGTTTCTTGTGTGAACTGTCCCACATATAATATGTCTAAAATTTTGAACAAAATCCTTAACGATTCATTACCTAAACCACGTTCTTTATAAAAAACTCTTTAGCATTCAGAGATACGATAATAAAAAACCAAATTCCAAATAGTTGTATAATGATTTCATTAGATGTAATGTCTTTATTTACAAACATTCCTATCAAACTAATACAAAAAAGCATTGATAAAAGATGGCACTATATTGAAAAATTTACAAAATTACCTTTAGAAGAATTTAAAGATGGAATAGAATTCTTAATGAACAACACATTTTTTCAATTTAATAACTTTTATTACAGACAAACTTTTGGAACACCTATGGGCTCTCCAATTTCTCCTATTTTAGCTGACCTAGTAATGCAAGATTTAGAAACAAATGTTTTAGAAAATTTTGATTTCAATATTCCGGTTTATTATAGATATGTTGATGATACGATTATGTTCATTCCGAAAGATAAAATTGAAGAAGTCTTAACTAGATTTAACAGTTATCATGATAGACTCCAATTTATATATGAAATTGAAAATGAACACAATTCTATAAAATTTTTGAACTTAACTATCATTAAAAATGAAGATAATTCCATAAAAACTAATTGGTTCCGCAAAAATACTTATTCTGGTAGATTCTTAAATTATTTTTCCAATCATCCTTTACAACACAAAATAGGAATAATAAAAAATTTGGTTGACTCCGCTATCTTACTTGCTGACAAATCCTTCCACAAGGAAAATTTAGATATTATTAAGAACTATTTAGAGTTGAATAATTATCCAAAAAATATTATCACTAAACATATTAATAAAAGAATTATTGAATTAAATGAGAGAATCACAAAACCCAAACAAAACATAGATATTGAAAAGAAAGAAAAAGAAAAAATTATCATAATTCCTTACTATAGCACTATTTCTGAAAATATAAAGAGAGTTTTAAACAAATATCAAATAAACACCATTTACAGAATAAATTCAAAATTTAACAGGTTTGTAAGATTAGGTAAGGATCCTGTATCTTCCTCGGATAAGAATAATGTTGTTTATAAATTTTATTGTAAGTGTGGCAAAACATATGTGTGACAGACAAAAGAACCGTTACATATTCGTAGAGATGAGCGTAAAAATAAAATAAAACTCAACCCATAATATTACAATGTCATTTCCAAACACATACTTGATAATAAAAATAGTTCATCACATGAAATTTTGTGGAATGATTTCAAAATTGTCCATCAAGAAAAAAATTTTCAAAAAAGAGCTTTCGCAGAAATGGTTTTCATAAAAAAAGAAAAAAACAATAGTCTAAACAAAGTCTCATATTTGGAACATTTCAACCAATCTTATAATGCTATTTTGGAATTCCTTTCATAAAAGATGTAAAAAATCCATTTTTAAAAAAACAAAAATTTTTTCCCTCTTACTTATGTGTTGGTTTTCCATTTCTTGCTTTATTTATAAATGAATTTTATCTTATGTTGTTCCTTAATTTTATTTAGTTATATTTTCGTTTAAATAACCTTTCTTTCTCCAGTTGTCTAGTTTTTTGAAAACATTTTTTTGTAATTGTGTTAGTGGATTTGAGTCAATTTTTTCATATGTTAATTGGTCATTAAGAAGGTCATTCATTTTTTTGTTATAATCAAATTTGTTTAAAACTACCGTGATATTTCCTTTATCAGCTTTTGTTACAAAGTAATTGTTTTTCGTCTTTTAAAAACTCTTGTGTAGATTTTATTTTCATAGCTATTGATCTATCAAAGTCTGAGATATGTTTTGGTTTGTTAATATATTTTGAAGATAATGAAAGCACTTTATGTCTGAATTCCTCTTGTCTTTCTTCAGGAATTTTATGTATATTGGTTTCCAGATCTTTTACAATTTCAAAAATGTGTTCGTTTTTAGAAGATACAAAACTAGAGCTAAATTTGTCACCCAATCTGATAATGTCATAATCATTGTCATATTTTATCTGATACAATCGTTAAAAAACAATTTATTATTACAGATATATAAATTTAATACTAATGTTGGTAATGTAATAAGAACTTTTATTCCCTGATGAGGAGATACATTGTGTTCTCGAAACGTTGGAATTGTTTTTAAAATAAAATGACTTGGTCCGAAAGCGTCGTTTCTTCTTTCAAACACATTTGATGTGTACTACACTTGAATTTTTAATATTCTCGGACGTAATAAGATCAACATACTGATTAATAATGTAATTTTATTAAAACTGAATAAATGTACCAATTTTGTATATAGTAAACCTATAGAAAATTTTATGAATTTTTCTGTTCTTATAAAGAACATTTTTCTTATTAAAATACCAAACTTTATAAAAAATGTTTATAGTTGATTTAATGAGTAGTCAGTATTTTTATGAGGATTCGTTTTTTGTAAAAAATCGCATTTCATAAAAAGGCCGGACTCTATAAAAAAAAATTTAAGTTGACTTCATAAAAAGTCATTAATTTTATGAAGTTTTGTGTTTTTATAAAAAGTGGCGTTTTATAAAAAAAAAGAAAAAATTTATAAAATTTTTTTCACGTTCACTTCCTGAAATAGGTAGACTTTATGAAGTGCACTTTATAAAATAGGCATAATTATTAAGTTCACTTTATAAACTACATTAATTTTATTAAGTTCATAAAATTGGTGGTCTTTATAATGTTTATTTTATAAGATAGACAAATTTAAGTTTACAAAATTTTTGTAAACTCATAAAAAGTTGACTATGAAATACTGAGCCTTTATTAAATTTTTGTAAGGTGACTATAAAAAACTTGCACTTAATACATTTTTTATAAAGTTTGTACACCTGATACAAATAAAAAATTCTTCATCTATCTCAAGCAGAAATAATATACCAATAATTTCGTTCCAGTAAGTATATGGCTTTAACAAGAAGTGCCTATGCTTTACTTTATCAGACTTAAACAATAAAACAATTGTAAAATCTCATCCTTCTTATTCAATATTTTCTTTCTTCATAAATAATTTATAAAATAAATTTAAAATATACAATATATATAAATTACAATTATTAAACATTATCATGTGAAATAAAAAATAATATATCTGTATTGAAGTGAGTACAATACATATCGTAATCCATATAATATTCTATTCTTAGAAGGATAAATTGATGATATATTGCCATTTTGTGGTAATAATTGAAAAATGTTTTTTCTGTAAATGGCAAGGAAATTTAAAAAAATCTAAATCAAGTGTACTTCAGTCCATCATTGAAAATAAACTCTTAACTGTTTCAGAACAATAAATTGATTTATACTAATAGATTATTCATTGTGGTTTTCAAAATAGATCCTTTTTAAGACACATTTGAACATAAGATTTTTTAAAGTAAATGATAATATATGATAAGAGACTTGAGAGATTTTTCTTTTACCCGTTATTGAGATAGTGACAAATAAAATGTGTGTAAGTATTTTACAAACAACGTGGATTAAAATTATATAAAAATATTGCATTTAAATAAATGAATGTGATATATACTCACAATCAAGCAAGCATTCATCAGCTATCATTTTTAAAGTAATTGCCAACACTGCTTCGTAAGCTGCTTAATATGAAATTCATTATCATCGTTCTGCCCGTGATTTTTGCTGATGCTAACGGTAAGTAGAAAATGGAAACATACTTTCTCTTCTATAAATCTAATATATTGGGAGTACAAATTAGTTTGGTCCGTTTTCAAAAGATTGTTCTGGCTGTTATGAATGTTTCATAGTGACAGCTGATTTCGGTGGATTCAGAGAGGTTAGACATCTGTCAATAACATTCAGTTGATATCGCTTTGAGTTTCATTGAAAAAGCCTTGTTTTTTTACTGTAGAAGATGTAGACTCAAACGCAAGAAGAGCTTGCAGATACATTGGGAGTGACCAGAGACGGTTGCAGGGGTTTGGGGGCTCGGGACAAAAAAAAATGGAGGCCCTTTCAATTAATAAATATCTATTGATAATTTCATTTTTACGTTTCAAAAACAAATTTACACTATTAGATTACAATATTAGATTGAATCGAACAGAAATGAAATAGAAAGACGTTCACCAATGAAAATCAACAAGGAATGAGAGAATATTTATTTAAATAATGTGTATACGAGGGCTGTTCAATAAATCCGTGACTTTGAAATGAAGAACACGTTTTATAACAAAAATTCCAATTTATTTTTCAACATAGTCCCCTTTTAACTGTGTACATTTATTATAGCGGTACTCAAGCTTCTTTATGTCCTCTAAAAAGTAATTTTTATCAAACCCCTCAAAATACTCATTTGTCGCAGCAATGATCTCTTCGTTCAATGAAAATCTTTTACCTCCAAACCATGTTTTACTATTAGGAAACAAAAAATAATCGGAAGGAGACAAATCTGGGGGATAAGGTGAATGAGGAAGTATTTAGTAGCGTAAATCAAATAATTTGGCCGTTGCAATGGCACTCGTGTGAGCTGGTGCATTGTTGTGGGACCGCTTTTCCTTCAGTATGGCATCAAATCGATCTAATAATGAGGCATAATACTCTCCTGTAATATTTTTTCCCTTCTGTAGATAAATAATCGATTAATATTATACCATGTGAGTCTCAAAAAATTGTAGCCATGACCTTACCGGCTGATGAAACCGTCTTCGCTTTTTTCGGCGCAGATTCGCCAGGCCCAGTCTACATCTTCGACTGATTTTTTGTTTCTAGCGTATAATAATGGATCCATATTTTATCAACAGTTACATAACATCGCAAAAATTCCTTTGAATTACGTTGAAACATGCCCAAACACTGCTCAGACCCAAACACACGAGCCCGCTTGTGATCGGCTGTAAGCAAATGCGGCACCTATCCTGCAGACAGCTTCCTCATGCTCAAACATTCATGTAAAATGTGCCATACGCGTCCCACTGAAATGTTTACAGTCTCACTAATCTCACGCACTTTCAATCGACGATCGTTGAGTACGATGTCGTGGATTTTATCGATCATTTCTTGAGAAGTCACCTCTTGGACCGCCAGGACGCCCAACATCACTTGTGCTAATACGGCCGCAACGAAATTCAGTGAACCACTTATGAACCATGTCATGTGATGGAGCAGACTCCTTATAATATTTTACGAGTTTTTCTTCAGTTTCTTTGATTCATTTTTCGCGTAGAAAATAATGTTTAATAAGCACGCGAAACTCGCTTTTTTCCATGGTTTTGTTTTAAAAATGAAAAAATAAATGATATAAGCCCTCGTATAAGCATCGACGATAAATGCTCGTGCATTTGTGAGCGGTGCAAAAGACATCAGATTTCGATCTGCTTCAGCCAATGTCCCGCGCATCGATGACCGATGCGTTGCACATGCACACTTCCTACTAGTTCAAAAACATCAAAAATCGATGCGTGGAGGAAATTTTCATCAACCACACTGCTAAGCGGTGCGTCGCTCACTGATCCTTGGTGTGCTCAGCTCTCAGTGTATGGTGATATATACTTAATTGCTCATCAATTTTTAAAAACTGGGAAATTTTATTGCTATAAAATTTTTCAATCCACGGTTTGTGGAGGCCCTCAACATGTGGGGGCCCCGGTTGCCCGCCGTGCATCCGTCACTGAGAGTGACTCATCAAGCAGTTTCCGTACGATTGAAATCCATGGGAATGATTCAAAAGCAAAACAATTGGATTCCGTATGAATTAAGTCGAACAACGCCGATTTTGCAGAATGTCAACGATCGGTCCAATGTTGCAAAATCGGTGAAAACCTACTTCCCTATTGAAAAACTTGACGTAAAAAACGTAATGAGAGGTCTTACCCCACCCGCCGTATTCTCCAGACGTTACTCCTTTCAAAGTAGCTCCACTCCTATAGGAGTAAAGGGGAACGAATTATATGGTTTGCTATCAACAAGCGATGGCGCTATTGTCACTGCCGATGTCCTTTTTAACCTGTGGTAACCATAGCAACCATAGTTTGATATTCTTATAATAAAATCTAATGGTATAAATCATTGATTTATGTTTAAAAATTTTCCGCTCTTTAGAATATACCTAGTAAGAAGGTGGGCATTGAAATGACAAAATCTGGAAAGAACTGGAATCAAGAATTAAACTTTTGAATTCATTTTAATTCCTAGGCATTAAAAGGCATTCAAAAGTTTCATTCTCAATTTCGTTACTTTCCAAATGTTGATATTTCAATGTCATTCAGTGTCCACCTTCTTACCGGGTTGTGGGGTACGGGGCTTTCATTTCCATTGATATTAGTTCTTGCTATCATATTAGGTGCGCAACTAAGTTCCCACTGTTTTTTTGATGAAAATGCAACTTTATTGTGAAAAAATGGTTACAAATGAATCATTCAAAGTATTGCCCATCGCTAGCTACAACTTTTGCCCATCTTTCTGGTAGAGCTCGAGTACCGTTACGGTAGAAGTGTTCATCTTTTGAGGCTATCCACGAATCAAGCCATTTTTTGATGTTTTCATATGAGCGGAACTATTGATCAGCCCGACCATGTGCCATCAACCGGAACAAGTGATAATCGGACGGCGCAATATCTGACGAATACAGCGGGTGGGGTACGACTTCCCATTTGAGCGTTTTCAGGTAGGTTTTAACGGGTTTGACAACGTGAGGCCGTGCGTTGTCATGCTGTAGAATCACTTTTTCGTGCCTCTGCTCGTATTGTGGCCGTTTTTCTCGCAGTGCTCGACTCAAACGCATCAATTGCGTTCGATACCGTTCCCCAGTGATGGTTTCGTTCGGTTTCAACAGCTCATAATTAATGACACCGACCTGGTCCCACCAAATACACCAATTTACGCGGACGGTCGTCAACATCGAAATCACCGTCTGAAGCAACGGAACCAATCACGGCACGTTGTTTCACTTAGAGCAGCATCTCAAAATAAGACATTTTCACACAACCAAAAGTATATGACGCCAAAACAAAATCACTAATGTGTCAAAACGGTTTGTTTAGCATATGTCTAAGCTTGGTTCATGACGTTTTGGATATGCCAAAATCGACCAGCACTTACTGTTGGAGCCATTCATTCACAAACAGCGGGAACTTAGTTGCGCACCTAATAACTTGGCGGCGCTCATGCTCATTTTCACTTTTTTAAGTACCCTCGTAAAATACATGTTAGTGGACGTACCGTGATTCCTTTCGACTACCATTTGTTTCGATCGATGGCACACGGCTTGGCTCATCAGCATTTCCGCCCTTATGAAGAAGTCAAAACATGGATCATTTCGTGGATCGCCTCAAGAGATGCATCATTTTTTCGAGATGGAATTTGAAAATTGCCTGAGAGATGTAAAAAAAGGCGTAATCAGCGATGGACAATATTTTTATTAACCTGTTCTTTCATTTTGTTTTGAAATAAATTAATTTTTGATTAAAAAAAACGGACCGAATTAAATTTGTACTCCCAAAATTTAATATGAAATTATGTGATTTTATAAACTACTTGTAAATTACAGAATGTTAAAAAAAATTGTTAAAAATTGGGAAAATACATTGGAAACTTGAATTTGATCACTTTTAACGCGCATGTTACTCATGAATGCTTTGAAAACATTTTTGCTCTGTACTGCTTCCCATAACTCTTCACGAAGAAACTCTTCATTGTAAAATCTAGTATTATATATTTATTTATATATATAATATATATTTATTTTTACTAAAAGTTAATAGGAAGCGAGGATATAGTAACGAAACTAATTTTATTTACCATAGCGATAGGAGGAAATACTTTTTCAATCAATCGAATACATCATATATTGGAATATGGTAGTACGTTACCAAAATTCTCATTGGGTAAATAATAAATATACTGCCGAGTGACGTCAGATACGCCGAACGTTTCCGATATTACCCGAGAATCGCTCCATGTTCTCGTTATGATTATTTTTCGGTACCCGATATAGTAATATATTTTTTAAAATTTGAATGTGGTCATATAAACTGAGATTTGACTATATTATTCAATGCATAATTCGATTGTTTTGATATTTCTGAAATTCTCGTTAATTATTATATATTTTTTGAAGAATTTGTTTAATTTCTTAAAATGATGTGAAATTATTTCAAATCTCAACATTAGTGTTAAGTTTCCTATTGACATTTATTAAAAAAAAAATATAATAATACTAAATTTTACAATGAAGAGTTTCTCCGGGTTGAAACACCCTTGAAATTGAAAATTGTGTAAATATTCGATTCTGTCGGATTTTTTTATTAGAAAAAATTTATCGAACAGACGTAAACAATGTAACAAAGAAGGTCTGCCTGGTACCGAATACCTACAAATCAATTATTAACTTTTTAGTAACCTTACAGACTCTAAATGCAATTACTAATATTACGTCTTCTAGTTAAATCATACCCTTAACTTTTTTTCAATTTAAGATAATTGTAAAAACTTTCTGAAATTAGTATTTAAATTGACAATTTTATGTGCCCGGATAAGATCGGATAAGACCGGATAAGCTGACATGGTATTTACATTAATATTGCATGAAGAAAATTTAATTTCTAGATTTTAATTTGTCGCAATTAAAGAGCAAGATTATTGGTGGAGAGTTTGCTTCTCCAGGGACGATGACTTTTATGGCATCTATAAGAGACATGGAAAAAGAACATTATTGCGGCGGATCTTTGATTTCTGGAACTCATGTTTTAACTGCTGCTCATTGTATTGCACGTCATAAGGAAATACAAATTCCTAAGTATAATGGAATATATGTTGTAGTCGGGACTCACAATATTTCAGAAGAAGGAATACGTCGTGATATCAAATACTTAGATTATTACAAAAACTTTGATCGAACTATCGAGGGAGAAATTTCCGGTGATATTGGACTTTTAACAGTAAGAAGCATGTGTAAATATATTTTTATCTTCCACCAAAACATTATGAAATTGGCCAAAATATAAATTAAAAAGACAAAGATAGCATATAAATTTGAAATAAAATATAATTTACTATTTTAAATATCAATACATACATAGAAAACAATTATCCGCGTGAAAAAGTGTACCAAAAATTAAAAATACTTTATTTTTTCTATTCTAGTTTTATAAGGCGGTCGAACTAATTCCAGATAGAGTATCTTATCTTAAATTGCCTACATATGGAACCGAAATCGGAACAAGTGGCATAACCACTGGATGGGGCCACACAGAATTTTCTGGTAATAAAACTTCTACTAAATCACAAATGTTAAAATACTTAGGAGTTCAAGTTGCAGATATAAGTTATTGTCGTAGTAGACTTTCACGTGAGGTATATGAAAAAGTCCTTTGTGTATATCCAAGATTGAAATATACTAGACTGGCTAAAGTAAGTAAATCAGTAACGAAAAGTGCCTATGCTTTACTTTATAACACTGAAAGAATAAACAAAATTTTTGAGAAAGACTATTAAGGGGAGGTTACAGTTCTTGACGATGAAAAAATCGATTTTTTGTTTCTTGCGAAACTTGCATCCTTAAAGTATTGAAAACGCGTGGGTAAAAGGATATTTTCATATATAAAATATTTTTTAAATCACAGTCCGTTAAGCAGAACCTACGGCCGGCTCGGAAACGGGTAACTTCAAACTTTAAATGCGTTTTTCTGAAAATAGTATTTTTCGGCACGCGGGGCGCTCCACAGTGGTGGGAAAACGTAAAAAGCTGGCCAAACGTCGAAATAAAAAAATTTTGGCGGTATGTGTTAATTCTTTCATATGGTCAACAGAGGGAGTCGTTGCGTAATTTCGTAAACAGTGTTGCCAATTGCATGGAAATTTCCCGGAATCCGGGAAATTTTGACTGACTTGGGAAATTTTACGGGATGTCAAGAAATTCCGGGAATTTCCGGGATATTGTCTTATAATTGCCTTTTTATGTATTAAATTTGCATAGAAGATTTAATAAGAGATCTTTATTTAAACACAACCAATCATAATGAGTTTTGATAATAAAAAAGGAGGATTTTATTGGTTGCAGGCCCCTAGGGCGCTTTCATATGTCATAGTGCTCTCATGCCACAAAGTGGAAAAGGCCTATTGCTATTCATTTCACTCTAACTCCTTCTGACGTCATATGCTAAAGTGAGATGAACAGCTTTTCAGGTTTTCAAATTAATGAGTCACATCTCTTGCTAGTCGCTTTTGTGTAAAATTAGCCTAAAGGTTCTCACAGTATCTATGTTGATTGAATAAAAGTATTATGTCCCAAAAAAGAATCCATTGAATGGAATTTGAAATAGATTTTTAAAATATAGAATTCGGAAATGGATATATTTTGGATTAGAAAAGAGAATCCCAAATTACCTTGTATGCCTGTAAGTATAAATTATATAATTATTTTGATTCTCTTTAATTATAGGAGTGAAAAGATAGAAAAGTAAGGTTATATTTCTGTACAGTATTTTCTAAACGTGATCAGTACGCATATATTGTTTATACGTTTATTAGTAAAATATTGTCTCTAGTAGGGCATGTGGTACTTTACCATAAGAGTAATTTAGTTCCTACAGGTTTTTATCCATAATTTTTCAAAATAATATTTGTTCATCAACGTAAAAAACATAAAGACTGAAGTCGATGGACAATTATTTGATTTAGAATTTTCATTATTTTTCGAAATTAACAAATATATATCTTTTAAAAACTATGAAAACCTAGGATAAGACATATTTTTAACAGAGTTTAAAATATTTAAACAATTTTAAGAAGTTTTAGATGATTTTCATTTACGGGAAAGTTCCGGGAAGTTTTGAAATTTGGCCGGGAAAAGTTGGGAATTTTCTATCGAGCTGCCGGGAATTTAAGAGCGCTCACTCCGGCAACACTGTTCGCAAAAGAACAAACAGCTTGGCTTCGTATTTAGATGTATACTTGCTGCTCATAGTAAGCCGCTCTGCCAAGTAGCTAAGAACAATTGAGAAGGGTAGAAAATTGATTCGTTAATGAGTGCATAGAAAATATAATTGCTGTTCCGTTCTTTGTGTACAATATGGAAGGTGTTTCTGGAGGTAAGTTAAATATATTTATGCATTGAAAACCTATTTTATAAAACCAAACATGCTTTAAAATCAAACGTCAAAACTGCTCGCAACTTAAGCCAAGTATAAAAAAGTTCTGTAGAAAAGTGTCAAAATAGGTGTGATCCCAAGAGATCCTGCGTTGTTTGAAGTTTTAACTAATGCAAAATAGTGTAAAGATTCAGTAACTTCAAAGTAATGTTGCGGATGTTTGCAGATGGATGTTCTGTACTCTTTAATGTCGGCTGTGTCGACGTGGGTTTTGCCACGTCAATCGACATGCGTGTTTTTTCAATACTTGAAAATTTATCATTGCTCAAAACTACTTTACCGAAAATCAGACTCATAAGTCATTTGATATATTCTTGTTGCTAAATTTTGTATAAATAAATGTTATTTTATAGGATCAGTTACTGGAGAAGTGTCATGCACGAGAATGGAAATTTTCGAAATTTTGAAAGAAAAATTACAAGCTGATTTGGATACAAAAACAAATCTCATAGAAGAAAATTTTTCTAAAAAAGCAAATGATTTCGAGTTGGATGCAGATCAAAAAAACGAAATAAAAAAGTTGCTTTGCAATATGCAAACAAGATGGAAAGAAAATGATGATCACATCTGATGCATTCATTTCAAGTTTTGGAAAATGTTCGAAGGCCAAAAAAAAAAGCTTCCATCTAGAAGCTGTCACCATGTTTTTGTGTACTAATGATTCCGTAGTGGATGATAACGATGATGATGAAATGGATGTTGAATAAAGCTAGTTTGAGTCAAATTTTATTATACCATACCGTTTGAAATAAAAATTTGTTTACTAAGCTTATTTTTGTTGTATATTATTTAGCAACTTCAAAAACTCTACGATACTGATTTTATTGAAAATTGAGTAAGTTTTGGAAAAGTTGTCCGCCATTTTGAATCAACCATTTTGTAAAATGAAATTTTAACCTAAAATTCGTGATCAGCGACCCAAAAAACCCTTGTATGCAGAATTTCAGGTTCGTAGAAGAACAGCTTCTACTTTTGGCCAGCTTTTCGCGTTTTCCGACCACTGTGCGCTCTACAGCTTGACCGAGTGAACCGATTCACATATACCTTCGTGAAAATAAAAGGATATTCAATTTTCGGGGCCTTATGGAAGCAATTTTTATCAAAAATTGAATCAGAAATAATTTTTCCATCTGTTGCAGAAAAAAAAATTGGGCGGAAATATTGATTTTTTTTCAAACAGCTACCATTTTGTTATCGAGATGTTTTCGAAAAAAGCAAAAACGATAAGGCTCCCTAAATTCGGTCTACTTTAATAAATTTAACTTTTTTTTATTTCGGATAAACTGCCAAGCCTATGGAGCGCCCCGCGCAGACCTAAATACGTTGAATATGGTATTATTTGACACGAGCTAGAGCCACCTTTTTTTATTTATTTTTTTTCATAAAATCAAAATTTACTGTCTACTGATAGAGGAATTAAATAGTATTCATTTTATATCACTAAAAAATTCTCAAATTTCATGCATTTTTCATACCAAGGAACTGCAATCTCCCCTTAAGTTCATTTATCGCCCATGAAATTCCTACTTTACCGACATTTTTTGTCTGTAAATTCATGCAGTGAAGAAGCTTCGAGCACTTTTCGCAAGAGGAAAAAAGACAAAGATATAAAAAGTATTTTTTCCACTTACAAAACGGGAGTAAAGTTTGCTCGTAATATTTGTAGTCATTCATGACGCTCTTATATGAAATAGTCTATTGTACATCTGGGAAAAAAAAATTTATTTTGCGAGTGTGAAGTTTGATACCCGCGCAAAGCGAGGGTGACAACTACATCAGTCAAATTAATGTTTTTCTCGTGTCGTACACGATTTTTTTTTACTTGGGGGTCAGAAAATGGATTTGTTTGCCCCGACTGGCAATTAAACCCACTTTATGACCCGCTGATAGAAAAAGGTCTATTTCAGACGAAGATGAGTTTACAAATAAAAAATGTTGGTAAGGTAGGAATAGGTTAGCAGGTTTACTTTTTTGTGGACCATCTACCCTCCCACAATTGTAGGGGTGCTGCTGCTCCACAAGGGGAAACAAGGGGAAAAGCTGTTGCTCCGAATCATGGGCATAGGAATAAGAAGGGGACTAGGCACATGCTCAAAACTTAGACGCGGGAACTGAAACTGAGAGGGAGGGGGCGAAGCACTAGCTTGTACCCCAATTTAGCGAATGCTCATGGCCATTACGCCAAATTAATTTGTTTATTAGTTATTCAATTTTTGTTTTCCCGTCCATTGTAATATATAGTATTTTAGTAGTGCTACAATTGTCTCCCATACCAATTTTCTCTATCTATTATCATTCCCCAGTAAATCATTTTGTAACTAAGAAAAAGGCTTTTTGTAAAATCCCAGTAACTTTTCCATCAGGGTGGACAAAAAATCTAGCAAAATATTTACTCAAACGAAATTGACAGAGGTGCTTTATTGTCTTTTGTTACGTTTTGCAAATTCCCAGGAAGATGTTTTGTAAAATAAAAAAGTTATCTTACACGATCCCATTTACAGAAATTTGATCACGTGGTCTGGTTGATCCATATCCTTAAGTTGTTTTTTATTTCAGGCAGACAGCGGAAACCCTTTGGTTTTCTTTGATAAAGTCATAGGAATACAATCTGCCAATAGTAATAGACGGAGCCCAACCATTTTTACAGATGTTTTTGAATATTTGGATTACATTAAAGCAGCAAAATGTCGTGCAGCTCGAAATATTAACCCTCATTTGGCACATACTGCACCAAGTTCACCAGTTTGTGAAAGTACTAGCACTGAAGAAAGTAAATGTTGGAAATTCAACTGTTTTTCTTAGGAATACAACGGAATATTAGGTACTTAGATTCTTATACAAAATTTGTTACTCAGAAAAAATAAGAGATTAGATTTTTTTAAAGGTAGTTTTATATACAAGTTACGATCTATCACGGAGTAATAAAATCTGTTACATTCACTGGGATCTTCAGTTGAAATAGTTATAGCATAAGATTCCTGTAAATTTAATAGATAATACAGTACAATTCACCGCTTTTTTATAAGCATAACAGAATTGTCGATAAATATTGGAGAAATGCCTGTCAAATTTACAGAATAAGGAATTTTTTTGAAAATGTTAATTCAATCTTGACCGATGAAAATCGCTTAAAAATCCATGACTTGGATTGGCACGACAACATAATTTTCAAATTGGTGCGGAATAGAACACAATAGGATAAAATAAAATTCAATCCGAAACTTTAAGCAGGTTTTTTCATGTTTTCGTAAAAACAGTTTTTTCACATCTTTTTACAAGTCTAATTTTTATAAAATTATTGTATTGGAACCCATAAGAACTTGTATTGTATAATTTTCTCAGACTTCGCCAAGGCGAATAATTTATAAAATATCATGTTTAGAACTGTAACTATTATTTTATGAAATTTACAACAATATTGAGTAATTCTTTAAAATGCAGTCTTATTTTTAAACAAATTTGATTAAATTTTTTCAAAATGTTAAACAAAATGAGCTCTTGTTCATTATAATATACTTAGCAATACTAATTAATATTAGTAAAAATGAGAAAAAACTATTATTATCAGCGAATGTAACTGGGAAGTGAAATTTTTCTTAATTTCTTAAAATACATGTGTTGAGCTATTCATCCATTTTTTCTGAAGCTCTGATCAATTTTGTTCTTTCAAACTCTTCTCCCTTAACACAAACATTCAGCATGATTCTAAGGCCCGGTCGATTAAACCTTCTGATGAGATCTAGATAAAATCCCATAAGGTTTAACATGCGATAAATTTATCTGAAATTTACCAGAAGGTTGAATCGACCGGACCTAAAGTTAATAAATAAATTATTAGGTGCGCAACTAAGTTCCCGCTGTTATATCAATAGATGGCTTCAGCAGTAAGTGCTGGTCGATTTTGACATATCAAAACGATCAAAACGTCATGAAGAGCTTGCTTCAGCATTAGGAGTTACCCGCCAAGACATTTCCAAGCGATTACATGCGTTGGTAATGATTCAAAAAGAAGGAACTTGGGTTCCTTATGATTTGAAGCCAAGGGACGTTGAGCGTAGTTTTTTCGCCTGTGAACAACTGCTTCAGCGGCAAAAAAGGAAGGGTTTTCTTCATCGCATCGTGACGGGTGATGAAAAATGGATTCATTACAGCAACCCAAAGAGAAGAAAGTCATGGGGACTGCCCGGTTATGCTTCTACGTCGTCGGCTCAGCCGAATATTCACGCTGCGAAGGTTATGCTGTGTGTTTGGTGGGACCAGGTCGGTGTTATTTATTATGAGCTGTTAAAACCGAACAAAACCATCCCTGGGGAACGGTATCGAACGCAATTGATGCGTTTGAGTCAAGCACTGCGTGAAAAACGGCCTCAATACGAACAGAGACACGAAAAAGTGATTCTACAGCATGACAACGCTCGGCCTCACGTTGCCAAACCCGTTAAAACCTAGCTGGAAACGCTCAAATGGGAAGTCCTACCCCACCCGCCGTATTCCCCAGATATTGCGCCGTCCGATTATTACTTGTTTCGGTCGATGGCACATGGTCTGGCTGATTAGCAGTTCCGCTCATATGAAGATAACAAAAAATGGCTTGATTCGTGGATAGCCTCAAAAAATGAACACTTCTACCGTAACAGTATTCGAGCTCTACCAGAAAAATAGGCAAAAGTTGTAGCTAACGATGGGCAATACTTTTAATGATTCATTTGTAACCATTTTTTCACAATAAATTTGCATTTTCAGCAAAAAAACAGCGGGAACTTAGTTGCGCACTTAATACTTTACATATGTGATGTTTTTGAAGTGTTCATCAATACTATGAGATCACTTAATAAGTTCGTAGGATGACTAATAAAACAACAACTTTTAGGCAAAATTCGACTTCATTCATCAACATAATCTCCTTCAAGAGTGATACATTCATTCCAACGCTTTTCTTACATTTCGATGCCTTTTTGTAGAACGATGTATCTTTGGACTCAAAATACGCTTCAGTTTCGGCAATCATTTATTCATTGGAGCCAAATCCCTTTCCCTGGAGCATTCTTTTTAGGTCTGCAAACAGGTAGTAGTGGCTGGAAGCCAAATCCGGAATATACTGTAGATGAGGAAGCAATTCAAAGTACAATTTGTGCATTTTTGCCATTGTTCCGATCAACTTGTGACATGGTGCTCTGTCGTGGTGAAAGAACACTTTTTCTTCTTCATTTGGGATCGTTTTTTCGCAAATTCTTCCTTCAAACGCACCAATAACGCCAGATAATATTCGCTATTGATGGTTCTTCCTTTCTCAAGGTAAACGATGAATAAAATACCATGCGCATAGTTACAACAGGTTAAAAAGAACATCGGTAACGACAATAGCGCCACCGCTTGTTGATAGCAAACATGCCTCCTGATGCCTCCATAACTCCTTTAAGGTCTTTACAAAATAGGATTTTAGAAACCGACGTAACATCGACATGACATGAACATAGATTTTACGTCATGCGCACGCATCTATTGCCAACTGCAGAATTTTTATCGCGTTCGTATTCCCGTTTCGGGAATAACGGAATAAAAGTTCTGCAGTTGGCAATAGATGCCCGCGCACGACGTAAACTCTGTTCATGTCATGTCGATGATACTTCGGCTTCTAAAATCCTATTCTGTAAAGACCTATAGAAGTGGACCTACACGGAGAGCTCGGTACAGAGAGAATCACTGCGCGGCGTAGTGTTGAGCGCTGTGCAGAGAAAAAAATATTTAAATACATCGAATTTTACTGTCCAGACATCAAACTTCAATGTCTGGACATGGATTTTCAATGTTTCGTGCATCAATATTCATTGTCTTGGACGTTGAATAAAGAAAACTTAAAAAATCATGTGTTGCGCAGTAATAAACGCTGCGCGGACAGTGATGGCCACTGTCCAGAGGTTAATTTTTACTGTCTTCGCGCATCGCCTAATGCCAACCGCGTGCATTTTATTTATTTATTAACATTTTTATTTCATTAATATTGTGCATTATAAAGACAATTCTGTACTTTTTAGATTCAAAATAAATCACTGATGAGGGCTCCGATCAGAGCCGAAGCGTCTGATTATGTAAAATGCTGAGTTTTTATTAACCTTGGACCCTAAAGCCAACTGTCAACATCAACACATATCTTCAAAGACAATAATTCCGCACGGTAAAAAAATACTTATCGTTGAATGAGTAGGGCTTAACTATTAAATTGAAATAAGTAACAGTGTGCCCAGATCGGACACGCCAACCATTCGCACACAATTACAGGCTAGGTCCGTGTGAATAAAGTAGGAGCTGTAAGTTTGGTTGCGCGCGCAACCGACTTCTCCTCTTCTGAATTCGAAAACTCGGAGATGCCCGAAAATCTTCGGGAAACTTCGGCTCTCTCCTTATTTCGTCTATATTTAGCATATACGAAATAAAGTAAAAGCAAGCGTTCCCTAACTTTCTGAGTTTCTGCGATTTCTTCGATTCGATATTAAGTAATCGAAATATTGTTTTTCATGCAAACCGAAATTTCTGAAGAAAAAGAAAAAAAGATGTGCGATGGATTGCAAACGAGTAATGAGCATTGGTCTCAAAATTTTATTGTTTCTCGCTCGTTGGGAAATTTCATAAGAATATTAATTTTTCTTTAAAAATCGTATCTTACCGTATATCTCGGAAAGTTATTTCGAAATAAACGCCAGAAAACAAGAATAAAAAGGAAGTGGAATACATATTTCCGCTCAGCTGACGATAACACTATATGTTTGTTGTCATCTCGTCGGGTGAGTCCGCGATTGGATCCCGAGTGATTGGCGCAGCACGATGGTTGCCGAAGTTCACCGAAAGTAATACTCCGAGAGTCAAATAAAGATTGTAAATTAATGGAAAACATTTTTTTTTTCATTCGTTATAGGTATTAATAGTAAATTATAACGGAAAAAAATTTTCCACGCAATGTTCGGAATTTTGCAATGCACATGAAACATTTTCGAAAAATTGTTATGGTTGCTCATTTGATCGCTATCGGGCTACCTTGAGCATAAAGTTTTAAAGGATTGGGCATACTTTGCGAAAGGAACATTTTATCAAAAATATCCGGGCACTGTGTAATAAAAATGTTTTTTAAACTATTGAATAAATAAATCGCCACATGTCAAAAATCCCTGTTAGAAATATTTTCAACATTTTGCGAAACCAAAATTTACGCACATCTTTTTGATAAGGATATTATTCATATATAAATATTTTTTATTCTCGGTACACACAATAAATATATCTACGCTTTTTCATGAGCATATTAAAAAAACAAAAGAAGAATTATAAATCTTTTCAAAATTTCAAGAATTATATTTCCCACAATTCAAGAGGAAAATAATTGTTGGCAGAGATGACGGATACCTGATTTTTGAAATTCATGTTTTAACTGTTACTCATTGTATTTCAAAACATAAGGGTACAATGGAACATATGTTATACTCGTAGTTGGGACTTAAATATTTTAATGTAAATGAAACATCTGATGGTATTAGAATATTAACAGTAAACAACAAGTAATAGGAGCTTTGCAAAAATTACGTAAGATTTTTTAGGCATTCGGAAAAAAACTAACTTGATTGAATTATATCATTTTGTTAAATGAACCAAGATTTTTGGTCCAGTCAAACAAAATTTGGTTGAATCAACTAAAATATTTGTTTGATTCAACTAAATCATATCCAAACCATCTTTAGTTGCATGAAAACTATTCTTCGAGTAAATTAACCAAAAATTTGATCAATTCTATAATAAGCAAAATTTTGTGTTGGTCCAATTTGGTTGGAATAACAAAATATTTTTCTAAGTGAAGTAAAGGGGGTTCAAAAAAATATTACGTCCATGCTGAAGTTACTATAGATGTTTAACGTCTTAAACATGGATGAATGAAAAAAATGGATTGAAAATAGTACAAATAAAATCTGATTGATAGTCAGAAAAAAAATTTTGTTCTTCGAACAAAATCCTATTGTTGGATTCACAAAGTAATTTATTGGATTAAATAAATTTTTGGTTGATCCTAAAAGATACTTGAAATTCATTAAAAGTATTAAATATTTAGTTGAATCAACCAAATTTTCCTTAACAAAAATTTTGTTGAATGATTTGACGATTAAATCCCATGAACTGAATGGTCCATCTGTGGATCAAGCCAATGGAGAAGATTAATCGATAAATCGCACCGAGACCCTGAGAGTCGTACTGTCGATGTGTTACTTGAGTTACTTTAGTACTTCAGTACTCAGTGGACAATGTGAACGATCAGTCTTGCTATGATGAACTATAAAATAATTCGTATCACGAGTGTGATTCCATTGATGACGTTCTTCACGAATTTCGTACTGATTGATCACCACGTGTTAGCTGATGGACCTTCACGTGAGTTGAATTGCCCCAAAATTTCACCCTCGTGGAAAAAAATTGTTTAAAATTAAATAAAAAGTCATTCTATAATTGAGAGTAAGTAAGAGAAAGTAATTTCTATAATTGAGTAATTGGTCACTGGTTGAATCAGTTAAAAATTATTAAATACTCTTACTCTTGTTATAAGAAATTTTAAAATTCTCTCATCAATCATCATATGTATTTTATGTTAAAACAATTATAACTTGTTCTGAATAATTTTTAAAAATTAAATCATTCAATAGATTAAATATATCATTAAATAGAAAGAAATTAAAGTTTATTTCAAGATTATAATGAGTCCATTTTGAAATTTAATACTTTATTTTAAATTATTCATTTATCTATACGTTGATAATTTCAAAAATGTTAGGTTTGGGAAATAAAATAGAAATTTCCTCAAATTAGGGTATTCTTTTATCAACAAAATGGATAAACAAAATTAAAATTAATAAATAATTGGATCGCTAAGTGTCAATAATGTATAAAATTTCCGCACTATATCGTCACGACCTCCATTCGCCTTTAGTCATTATTACGCACGAGGAAATTTTGTTAGACTAAGCTCCGGATTTACAAAGTACTCCAGTTAGGTATAACCGTTTATCCACTTACGACCCCATTCAAGTCTCATCTTCTCGTCAGGCGCGGATCCAGAGATTTATAAGATACAAATATCAGTTTGATTTTCAATTAATTTTTTTGAGTTAATGAAATTATTTTTATGAGTCAACAAAATATTTTTTTAGACCAATAAAACATTTTTTTCCGGAAAACAACAAAATACTGTGGTTAAGCCAACAAATATTTTGTTGATTCAACCAAATCTTTTTGAGTGCATCATTTGTCTGACTAGTTAACTCCTTTTCTACTTATTCACTTTCTCATTCAAAGAGTTTTGCAATAGTTCCTTGACGAAATGAGCAATTAGAAAATTTGAGACATTTAATTTGTAATAGGAAATGGATAATTCTGACGATCTGGTCAACACTGGGCCAATACTGGCAAGTAAATGTATGAATGCCAGTCTTGGTTCAGTTCTAGACCAACTATTATGCAATTTTTGACCCATTATTAAAGCTAAACTAGGGGTCCAGAAATTATACAATATTTGTGCCAAAAATCGGTCAATATTGGCAAACAATTTTTTTCTAAATATTCTATTTCCCATTAGAGTTATGATGCCACTCTAAAAAGTTTTAGAGAGTAAGAAAATTACTTTGAAAAATCTCTGCGAACATTTCTTTAAATAGTTTCCTTCCCTTCTAGAAAAAAATAATTGAAACCGATTGGGACCGATTAATTCGATTGCACCCATTTCCGAAACATCATTGAAATTGATTTAATGAATCGGATTGAATGATTCTTCTAAAATGGGTTTAATCGAATTAATCGGTCTCAATCAGGTTTAATTATTTTTTACTAGAGGGGCTCTTATGCCTTATTATATCTTTAATTTTAAAATAGAGCCCATTCCATAATTTTACATCCCATTATTACATATTGTACTTCATTAGTAATTTGATAGAAAATATTTAAGAGAATTTCTGGTCTTTTCTGCTTTTTATAAATGCAGTTACTCCTCTTTGGAATGAAACATGGACCGACAAATTGAAAAGAGATCTTCTTGTAAAATACGACAAATTTGCAAGACCTGCACATCATCTGAATTCTACAGTAGTGACCCTCGATGTAGGAATTCATCATGTGTCATTGGCAAGTCATAAAATTAATTAATTTTCTAAAATCTGAGGAAAATTCATTGCAAATCTAACTTTTCATAAGAGAAGCTTTTCTAATTCGCACAATGCATACTCTCTAAATCTGAATCAGTCTAATTTTGACTGATTGAATCAGTGGAAAAAGTATTTTTCACTGTTAAATCAGTTGATTTCCACTGAAGTAATCAGTGAAATTTGTCTGATTTACAGTAACCTCTTTTTAGCTATTTAAATCAGTCAAATTTCACTGATAATCAGTAGATTTTGACTGATTCAGATTTAGAGAGTATGATTTTTAAATGATAAATTCTTCGGATGACATATGCCAAGACAAAGTTTTATGCATACTTTTACAATAATATAATTATTCACAATTTAAAATAATTCATATTTCCAGTCATTTTACATTTTTTCAATGCACTCAGTGAAAAAATATTGTTTATTGACCGAAATTGTTTTGTGGAATTGGCAATTTCATTAAATTAACCAAATTTTTTGGTTGAACCTAATAAATTATTCAAATTTATTAAAAGTAACTAAAATATTCGGTTGGATTCACCAAATTTTTTTTAATCAACCTAATTTTACTAACCAAAGCATTTTGTTCAGTTAATGAAATTATTTTTATGAATCAACAAAATAATTTGTTAGACCAATCAAACATTTTACGGTTAAAGGAACAAAAATTTGGTGATTCAACCAAATATTTTGAGTGCGTTATTTGTCTGATTAGTTAACGCATTTTCTACTTATTCACTTTTTCATTCAGAGTTTTGCAATAGTTCATTAACGAAATGAGCAATTAAAAAATGCAATTTAATAATTACAAGAAAATTTGGGACATTTTATTTTAATTTTACTCAATTTGAGTTTAGGTATTTATTTGATTGAAGTGAATTCCAAGTATTTGAAAACAACTGAAGTGACTTTACTCTCTTAATTTCGGACAGTAGTTTTTTTCACAAATTTCAATAATTTACTGTTTTGAGCCACATTCACTGAAAAATCAATTTCAATCTACTTTTTATTTGAGATTCTTGATCGCCATTTGATTTTTTATTCATTTTAACGTGTTTCGAAAAATGTCGAATTTTTCTGGAATCGTCTCAAATCAATCACTAGTTTCATTGAAATTATATGATTCTAAAAAAATAATTGAATATCTAACAAAATTATATAATTTCCAACAAAATAATATAAGTTTCAAAATAATTAACGAAATTTTATGAAAACTAATGAATTTTCTAAGAAATATTATAATTTTCCAAAAAATTGATTAAAAAAAAATGAATTTCTAACATAATCAATTAATTTTTAACAAAAATCATGATTTTCCAACAAAACTATCAAACTTTCATCATAATGAATTGATTTTTAAAACAATTGACGAATTTTTATTTAAATTAATGAATTTTCCATTAAATTTTATAATTTTACAAAAAATTAATAAATTTACAGCAAAAATATGGAATCTTCATAAAAATTAATGAATTTTTAACATAATTAATGAATTACTTATCAATTTTGCTGAAATTTCTTCAAAGTTGCTAAGTCTTTTCTCTATAAAAATTCTGTTATGTAAATATTTTGTTTTTTCAGTAACTTAATAAAGCTCTAATATTATTATTATCATTATTATTTGTTAAAAATTCAATAATTTTATTGCAGATTACAAAATTCCGTTGAAAAGCAATTGAATATGTTGAAAGTTAATTTTTTTAAATTAATCAAAACAGAAAAAGTGACAAAAGTCACTTTTCCTTTCAAAATCATGATAAAAACACTAACTTTTACTTTAAAATGTGACCTCAGAAACCATTTGAAACCAGGACAAAATAAAAAAACATGGATTTATATAAATTAAATTAAAATTTTTTATACGATTTTTTGTATCAATTGAAAAGTGTGAAAAATGTGGCAAATTATCAAATTAGGTGAAATAGGTGACAAAATGCAAAATAGGTGAAAACAGGTGAATAGGTAACGACCTGCGATAACTGAAATAGTTGTATTTGACTTATTTGAAATCAGATACTAAATTTGTACTACTCTGACTTTCTTCAATTAAAGTAAATTGAAGATTTACTCAATTTCGTTACTATTTCACTTCAATCCAGTTTAAATTAATTGGAATTGTTACCGAGTTTAGTATTAAGTAAAAGAATTGATCACATTTCATTTTTTACAGTTTCAAAAAAATTCTTCAAAATTTTCTCATCATAGAAGATTAAAATTTGCATTTAAATGTACACTGAGAAAAAAATTGAATCAAAAGCATTTTTTTCCAAAAGTATGTATATCATGGATTCAAATCAATATGCTATAGAATTAGTAACATATTTATTAGTTCTCGTAGTTTATTTTTATGAATTAATAGTATACATGCTTTTGGAAAGAAATGCTTTTGATTCAATAGCATTTTTTTCTCAGTGTAAGGAAATATATAGGAGTCGTTTTGTAAATTCCATTGATTTTTAAAATTTTTGGTTTCATTCCGAATATTTCTTACTGTATTAACATAATTTCATAATAAATACAATATGCCTGACTATATTAAAATTGATCTACTTCTCGAGTGTCTTAGTTCTATTGATCCCATCGGCTTTTTATTACAAAAACCTTACCCGACTTTATAACGCCTTTTGTTCTTGTCGAATTTGTTGTTAACTTATCAATAAAAAACATCAAAATAAGTACTGAAAATTCAAGATAATTTTTATTTTCTTCAAAAATATTGCACAACGTTATAGTCTCCTCATTGTCTACTTTCAGGATAACAAGAAATATTCAATTTCAGGACGTCATGAAGTCTGTCGTATCCGTACACTGCTATTTAAAAATGGTACGTAAATATTGACACGAAAAATCTTTAAAAAGAACAGATTATTATTGACAAAGATTCTATATTTAAAAAATTATAATAAATAAAGAAATCAAAAATATGCAAATTTAAATGTACAAGTTTAAATATAAAAATATAAAATGCTTTTTGACAAAAAATCAGAAATAATAATTTCCAAAAATTTTCAAAATCTAAACAGGCTTGGAAGGATGATAAATTGAAATGGAATGCATCTAATTACGGAGGACTTGATCAAGCGCACCTGGGCATTCACGAAGTTTGGCAACCTGACGTTGTTTTATATAACAGGTAATTTACAATTTTGGTCATAGGTTTTCTTTTAATTTATTACCTGAAAAAGGTCACTGAAACTTCGGTGATTCTTATAGTATTTTTAAAAAATTCATAGTATTTTAATGATTTTTATTCAATTTAAAAACATGAAGAACAAAAGAAAAAAAGGCGTTTGGAAATTGTCTTTTATGTGCCTCCGGCGCGTAATCTCGTTTTTCGCTACAGTTAAGAGTAGCGCAATGTTGTGTATTGCGCTACAGAGGAATGTAATGTAAAAATCAAACTCCGCATGCGCTTATAGCCATACAGCGGAGCACAATCTTCTTCTTACTCTTCTTCTTCTTCGTACAGCGTTAGCACCCTACTGACAAAGCCTTGTATATTTGAACTGCGCATGCGTCTATTAAAATCCGCTACTACTAGACAAGATCGATAAAATCAAAATGGCCGGGACTAGTCGCGAAATATCAAGTGTAATGACTAGCGCCGCAAACAACTACAATACTAGTTTAGATTCGAGTGTACGCATAAAAACTCGTATACGCACCGAAGTCACATAAAATAGAATACGTGTCAATGCACACAATTCGGGAAATTACGAGACTCGCTACAATGCTCGCAGGACTGATCGCGCCTCGGATTCGTCTCAGCTTCAATCTCCTGCAAGCATTGTCGCTCGTCGCGCAATAACCCTCATTGTGTCGATTGTGCGCCTAGGCTAGGGTTGTAAAATTTCATGAAACTTTGATCTAATGTGAAGTTTCATGAAACATTGGGGGTGTCATGAAATATTTCAAAGTTTCAAACAGAAAAGCGGAAAAATTCAAACTATATATAGTTTAAATAAATATTTCAAGGACATTTTATGATCTAACTGTCTAACCTGATCTGACTTCTGTGCGCCTGTGTAGATAGACGTTTCCCCCTCTTCTCCTAATGTTTCATGAAACAATGAAACTTTAACCATGAAATATTGAAATATTTCAAATGAAAGTTTCAATTTTCAATGTTTCAATGAAACGTTACATCACTTACAACCCTAGCCTAGGCACGTAATATACTATTAAATTCTTCCCTTATGGCTTTTTCTATTTGATTAATATCCAAATTTTGGTTTTTTCAAGTTGAGATTTAAAGTGCATTTTTATTTTCGAATGATTTACAGATTCAAATTAATTTTTTTATTTTTAGGTAAATTATACTTGAGGTTGAGAAAACGATTTCTAAACTACTATAGTCTGAGAATTCGATACTTTCATCTGTTGACAGTAAAATGGATAGGAGTATATATTTAGTATTTATTTTTAGTGTTACTATCAATGCAGTCGAACATTATGGGGACACTCACTGTCTTGTCGACGAAGAGGGAAATGTACTTTGGGTGCCACCCACGCAATTTCTCGCATTTTGTGATTTGGATTTGAGATTATGGCCCTTTGACACGCAAACTTGCTCCCTTATTTTGGGTTCGTGGACATACTCAGGGGATCAGATTGATCTACACCTATTTAAGAAGCCCATGGAGGTGGAAAGTTGTCTACTCCAATTTATTATTCATTTTTTCAATTTTCTTATTTTTCTATCGTGCAATCAAAAATTTTACATTACATCTTATGTTTATTCAACTTTAGCTTGACTTGATTCATAAATATTCATTTTAAAGGAATTTAGAATTTTAATACGCAGAAAAATATTTAAATATACAAAATCTTAAAAATTCATGAAGTATGAATTTTTAAATTTTTTCTAAATTAAAGAAGAGAGTTGGCTTTATTTATATAGACAATTTTTTCTATGGAAAGTTTCTTTTCTTCAAAATTTCAAGTAATCCAAACCAATTTGAATTTTTAAATTACTAAAACGAACAAATTTGGACCAAAACTTTTACACAGTTTTACTTTCGTAAAAGCATCAGCAGCAAATTTGGTTCTGATTTTTTAAAATCAGTTTAGTTTGGTGCTGAGGCTTTTACGAAATTAAGACTAAAAATTCAATGTCAATTTGAATTCTGTTTTGAAATTTTATTTTGTGTTAAAAACATTTTCTGTAAACAACATTTTGTATCTAAATGAAATCAACTCCAAAACATGTTAAATTAAATTGATTTTTTTTTTTTTTTTTAATAAATAAGGATATTTGTAAATAATTCTCTTTAACGAATCTATATAATTTTAGCCGGATCTCCTGGTCACAAATACAGAATGGAAACTGGTGGACATGACCCGAGGACGTAAAGTCGTCCACTACGAATGTTGTCCGGAACCGTATGTTACATTGGTCTTCAATTTAACTTTGAAAAGGAATCCTTTATTGTATTACAACATCGTATTCACGCCCACGATTCGTGCGTAATTTACTTTTAGAATATTTTACTCAAAATCCCAGAAAAAACTTTAATAAATTGTGAAAAATTAATCGATGAAAAATGTATTTATTTCATCAAATTTAGAATATATATTTTTTCTAATGATAATATATACTTATATTTTATTATTTTAACATTCTCTCTTAACTCTTCTATATTTTTTTAATCTCTTGGAATCAAAAAAATTTCATTCCTAATTTTCACAAATTTATACAATGTTTCTCATACAATTTTTTTCTGATATCTTGAGTATTTGTTTAATTATAACTTTTTAATTTCTTTTTTACCTTTTTAGCAATTGTTTTCCTGACACTTATTGTGTTCTGGTTGCCACCTCAAAGTGAAGTAAGAATAGCCATTGCTGGATGCACAGCTCTGATAAATTCGATATTTTTAATCTACTTTGGTCAAAAAATACCGCCGGTTGCAGAAAATTTGCCTCTGATCGGTAAGAGAATTTTCCTTCTGAAAATAATGATCAATTAATTATTTTCTATTTAATTATGTAATTAAATATGTAATAAATTTCAAATAAGAAATGTTTTTAATATAATTGGTCTAAAAATGTGAAAAATACTGGAAATTTGTATTTATTTTTCAAAGTAAAATTCAAAGTAAACAATAGTTTCAAGTTTTTAAATTGTTTCAGTGACATTTTATAGTGGCTGCTTATACCAAGTTACAATTTCACTGATAATTTCAGTAGTGGTATTGAATTTGTCGAAAAGACCATTTTGCAATCCTATTCCACGTTGGATCAGGCATCTTCTTTTAACTTTGCCAGGAATTTTGTGTGTTTCAGATCTCATTCAAGTGGTGAGTAAAATGAACATAAAACTTCTATTTATAAAATTTATTCCAGAGCAGATAAATAAAAAAAAAAAAATATGTGCACTAATAATAAAATGAATTTTTGTTGATATTTCTTTACTTTTTTATTTCTTTTTAACTTTATAACACTTTTCAGATTCAACAACAAAGACCGAATGGTCAAGAGTTGAGAGAAAATCAAGGAGGAGAAGATAACGATCGAGACAATATGATTTCACCAGGAAGAAATGCCACTCAGCTTGAATGGATTTTACTCGCAACTGTTGTCGATCGAATATCATTTCTGATATTTTGTCTAACCTTTAGCATTATGGCGCTGGTTTACGTAACGTAATATTATAAACTATTAAAAATATCAAACATACAAAAGATCTCAAAAGCCAGCGTCAAAAAAGATTTGATTCAGGTGAAATTTTCAAAAAATTAAATAATACAAAAGCAAACTATATTTTTATCTTATTAATAAAAGATGGCATTTATTTTTAAATAGTATTTTTAATAAACTTTCGTTGCTTAAAGTTTAATTCCAAATGTTGGGGTTTTCATGAATTAATCTTAAAAAAAAAGAAAAATCTGATAAACTAGCAATATTTTTGTAACAAAAACTTTATTTATATTTGTACATTGCTGTTTGACCAATTTACTTTACAAGTAGAAATAATACCAGTCTATATGTTATACTTTTGGTATTTTTAATTGGACCTTAACATCAAAAATCCATTTCCTATTCGCGAAACTTCAAATTAATATTTGAATGAATTATTCACTCACATATAACTTTTTTTCTATTAATTCGATAAATTTGAGCTGTTATCTTCAAAGCAGTTTTACTCATAATAAAATTGATTATAAAAAACATCATATATTAATTTATATAAAACAACTCTATGCAGACTTCAGTCTTTAGAAACAGACTAAACGAAAACATTTCTCTAATAAATTTCCCAATAATTCCAATTACAACTTTTTAATAAAATTTCCATCAATTGTAACGCGCCCTGACAAAGTAAAATAATTCAAGTTGAAGTAAAAAAAATTATGGAAATTCTAGAGAAGTGTTTTCAGAATATTGTAGCCATTATTCATTAATATTATGCAGATTAAGAATTACTTTTAAAAGCATCACATATCTACAAACTTGGGGGTGAATAAATAATTTATGCAATACGCAGGACGTACTCATAATTTATAAATGTTGTGAAGAACTTCTTTGAAGCTCTTTTCTTACCAAGCGCCTTTAAAAAAAATCATCAATTAGTTTTTATAACTTATGGCTAACTGGTGTAAAACCAAGTCTCCTGTTATTCGAAGAGTGTCAACAATTGATGGTTTCATTCGATGCTTAAATTCTCCAACCATCTTACTACCCAGCCAAATTGTGTAGCCCTCAAATTCCACTCGTATCCTTTTAAAAATTAATTAATTTACTATTACATCATATTTTTATTTATAAAAAATATAATCAATTAGTATTGAATAAATAAAAGTAGAGTGATGAAAAAATGCTAAACAAAATATCGCTCTCTCTCTAATTCTTTGCGCATAAACTTCTCATCCATAATTAAAATATGTAAAAATGGTTCGATAAAAGGAATTTACGTGAGTAAGAAATCTCTTCCAGGACCCCAAGAAAGATGTCCTTCGTGTCTTTCCTCTTGAGACCATTTTCCATCATTCCAGCAATTCATAACAACACAGGCAGGAGCATTTCCATAATGGAATCTCGGATTAAGATGCAAAGCAATTTCTGGGTGGGGATAAATAAATTTCCCATGTTGCAAATTCACATAGAACCTGTAATAATAATATTGCTTTAAATAAATCTTAAGTTTCCTTTAACAATATAGTCATTATGACATTTCGTTCAATTTCTATCGATACTTACGAATAAGGTAACAATTTCAATTTTCCTTTGATAAACAAACGAGTTCCTGGAGAAAGTCCACATAGCAATCCAACAGTGATTGGTAACTCCTGATTGTTAAAAAAATATTTTTTAAATTCTAAATTGCTTTAAGGAAACTAAATACAATTTTATTTTTATTTTTTCATTATCTAATGAGATGAAATAATTGTGCCTAAGATAAATCTCACAAGATTTTCACGAAGTGGTTCGCCCTCTTTCAATTCAAGAGTTCTAGATGGTTTGCATATTTTAGGATCAGGATAAACATCGAGAGTAATTTGTCGAACTCTGGTTTCTTCTACATCACCAATAAGTGTCAGGCACGCTATTTCTGCAAGCGGCAATCTGTAGGTAAAAGAACAAAAGTGTTCCCCATTTACTGCTATCTGAAAATAATTAAATTTTGTATTTAAAAATTCAAGAAAATAATAATGAAACAGGTAAAATAAACAGGTGAAGGAAAGTATTTTCAACTTTAAAGTTTTCACTTCCTCCGTATGTTTTGCAATTTTTTTTAACTGACCTGGAAATCACTTGCAGTACAAAATATCATAATATGGAAATAAGCATTTCGTCGAAAAATGTATCCACAAGGTAAAACTGGCGAACAAGTCTCCTCTGTTTGCCAATGCCCCTTAACTTTTGTGTTTCGCACGACATATTCTCTATCTAATCGCGGATTGAAGTGTAATGCTATGTTTCCTTCAGTTCTACATGTCAAATTCACAGAAAATCTGAAAAAAATGTAAGTAAGAAATTTCTTAGTAGAAATATGTTATTAAATTGCAATAAATAACAGTGATTTAATCTTAAGATTGGTATTAACTAATTATAGATAGGACTTGTATCGACCCTTTGATGAATATTCGATATATGTGTAAATTGGCTTTAGGGTCCTAACTTTTGAAAATATTTAAAAATCAAAAAAATGTACCTGGACGCATTGCTTGGGATGAAACCAGTTACGATGATCGTGGATGTTGGTTTTAAGGTATTTAATTTTAGAGGTACCGTTACATTCTGAAATTGGAAACAAATAAGTATAAATTCCAAAATCCTCAAAAAATTTATGATTTTTTATTTTTTTATTTTATGATTATGAAGATTTACTGAAATTATATTTCCTTTAATTATTCAATTGATTAATAAAACAGATTGCATATAAAAAAGCATAATTCATATTTTTATGTTTTACAGTATTGTTATTTCATAAACGAATAAACAACATTATCAAACGTTAAATGCCATTTCTCTATTTTCACCTATAAATGATCAGTTGTTGTTTTTCAATCGAAATTATTTTTAATTTGTATACTTCACTAGATACTTACTTCATCAGTAATTACAATTTCAAACATTTTCCATTTTTGTTTTATTGTACGGTTACGTTTATTGAGAGGAAGATAATTTACCAAAACCTTATAACATGTTATTTCCGAGGTTATTTCTATTAATTGGTACAAATATTCTAGAAAACAATTATTTGATCTTCCAGAAAAAGAACTTGAAACATAAAAAATTGCTTCTTTAAAAACTTTTAAAATAACAAAGATATTGTCAGTTGTTCATACCGTTCATACTGATATATAACGATATGCAATTTTCAAAGTCTAACCTTAAAAAACCGTTAGTTTTCATAGTTTTTAATCAATAAGTATGTAAACAAAAAAGAATCAATCATTGTGACTAAAAATGAAATTTTTTTATGGACAAACATTATTTATTGAAATACGTAATTACGCATTAAGTAATTTTGTCCTTATACTGTTTTCTAAAGTTGTACTAAATTTTACGAAGCTTGCTTATCATATACTTGCAGCAAACTTTTCAATAAAATAATTTTTATAATATTTGAAGACAGTACATTTCAATAAAAAATATAAATTTTATAAAAATTAATAAACAAAAAATAAATTAAATGTAAATTAAAATTTAATAAGAATATTTAAATTTAAATGATTTGTATTTCATTTTATTTTATACCTTTATTGAAAATATTTTAGTGACCCAGTAATGATTCTTAAGTTGTATAAAAAAAATCACGAAGAATTGCTGAATGAAACACCTGTTTTGAACTAAATCAGAATTTTATTTGATTTAATTATAACAAACACTTTTTTGCGATCGAAGGCGACACGAAATATGCCGAAATGACCCGAAAATGCCCGAATTTAGTTACTTGAGTATTATCCAGTATTATCTTTCTATCGACTGATCTGTTTCAGCTTTCAGCAGCTTAGTGAAAAATGTAAACGACAGTAAGTATAAATTTTTACCAGTAAATTACCGCACAATTTGAATCGTTATGTTTCACTTACCAAGGATATCGTTTCCTCGTCTGCGAAAGGGAAACTTTTTAGAGCCTCTTGCCTCTCAGCAATCATATTTCGTAACCATTCGCGAGACATTTTATGATGGAGAAATTTATTCAGTTTCGCCTCACCCAATTGGGCTCGAAGCAGTGAACATGTACCCGGTGTTCTCAATAAAATGTCTTTAGTCTTGTTCTCCCAGACTTGATGGCACGACTGAACAAATATGAATCACTATAGTTATATACTTTCATTTATAAATCTATTACACGATATTTTTGAAGATATGCAGTCAATATTTATCCTTTCTTTTTAGAAAACAAATGTATACAACTTTTGTAACAAAGGTTTTTATTGTTTATTAATGGAGACACATAATCAATTGTTGTAAATAAAAAATATTGAAAATAATTTCAAATTAATTAGTTGAGTCTGAAATTTCTGCCACTGCGGTCGAAAGCGTCTTTTTTTCCATAGAAAGATATCAAATTCTTTAAATTTAAAATTTAAAATAATACAATGATAATGATTACGATTTTGTATAAGTTTTATTATTTCTTGTTTACAATTAGACTGTTTTCAGCGATACATATAATACAAACTTTTATGGCAAAAAATTATCCAAAAAATGAGAAAAAATAACTTTTAAATCTTTCATTTATTCTAAAATGAAGATTCATAAACATTTCCAGTCATACGGAAGTGGACAATGTAGCTTTTTTTACTTTTCTGGTTTCTATTCTTTAAAGATCATATTTCGCAAGGAAAGATGGAATTTTATTACATTTTTTAAATTATGGGGATCGTCATTTTTAGATATTTTTGACTCATTTCAGAGGAATCAGGCATTTTAAAACATTTAATTTTTTAATTAGAAAATTTTACGCCCTTTAGAGTTCAAAGCTTTAATACGCTTGTGAAATCTTGATTATATTAATTTTCAATACTTTTATATACATGTATTATCTTCATCAAATTCACATCAAAAAAATATATTTTCTTTCTTCATCGACTTTCCACTTTTGAAATTTTTATTTGTTTCGAAATTGAATGTTATCTAATGATGATAAATTGACATTTCAGCCTTTAATAAAATAAAAATATTCTCTTCTAAAAGATAAATATAACTCAAATACCCAATTAAAACCGATAAAGGGTCAATGTCAAATGTTATAAAGAAAAATGAGTAAAACATCAAAATAAGCAAGCAATTAAAAATAGAAACTCATTCAAAGTAATTTAAAAATCCCTTTTCTAAACTCTGAAAATTAAAAAAATAATAATATAATTACTAATAACCATAATAATGATAAAGCTTTTATTTTAAATTTATAGACTTTCCACGTTTGCGATAAATCAACAGTAAAACAATAATTTTGCAAAATCAATAAAATTAATAAGTCCAATAAATTTAAACCCTAAATATAACAGTTCTCTATATTATTTGCAAAAATCCACTGCACTTATAGTTCCCTTACAGAGTTAACAATCTTTTAAACTTATCTCTCTTTAAATATTGATACAAATATAAATTCATTTGAGCATCAAGAATTGTTCTCTTTTAAAAGTTAAAAAAATATACTAAAAGTAGATTGAGTATATTAAGAAATATTCTGTACGGAATACACTTCCAACTGCAACTTAATCGCTTTATAAACAGAAAGTAAAATTTACTTTCTCAGGCAAATTTTAATCCAGGCGAATAAACTATGTGAGCTTTTTGCGTATTAAAAAAAGTTTTATCAAACTTTTCAAACGAAAGTATACGGCAGTGGAGAGCACCATGCTATTAAAAAATTTTAATTAAAAATAAAAATTATTATCAAGCCTCAAAAATTAAAGTGAGATTAGTACCATTGCTTTCAATCACATTTACGTTATCGGGCAATATTCAATGAAATCTCAACAGCGTTCTTTGATTCTAGATCTCTGAATCAAGCTTATTCAATAAAATATATAAAGTTTTAAACGTCTGCATTATTCTAAAAGAGAGCTTCAAAGTACTCTGCACAAATGTTAGCGAGGTAGATGCAGCGAACGTTTTTTTCTTCCATGATCGTAACAGAGGAAAAATCTAAATATCACGAGGCTCATGGGGGTCTGGAAGTTTTTTCCAGCTTGGTTCCACGCCCCAAATTTCTTTAGCGTACTCTGCAATCGTTCGATCTGACGAAAACTTTCCTGAGGATGCTATGTTGTAGATCGCCATTTCCACCCACTTCGTCTCATCCTGAAATTGAAACAATTCGTAAAAAAATTCTTCAACATTCATTTTTATTACAAGAAATATTCTGTTCATCCCACCTGATAAACTTGACTGACTCGATCTTGAGTCTTGATGTAACTTTCGTAATCAGCAAGAAGGAAGAACCTGTCCCACTTCAGAAGAACGTCAGCGATGTCTTTGAATTCTTCAGGATTGCTAGGACTGAAGAATCCACCCTGGATTTGATCAATGCACTGCTTTGCTTCAGGTAATTTATTGTAGTAATCGTAAGCGTTGTAGCCTTTTCTCTTCAGTTCCTCAACTTCATCCACTGTCATACCAAAGATGAAAATATTTTCTTCGCCCATTTCTTCGGCCATTTCTACATTAGCTCCATCAAGAGTTCCGATTGTCAGTGCTCCGTTTAACTGCAATCAATAATTTTCAATAAAAAAAATATATATTTTAAAATAAAATTTTGATTTTAGAAACATCAAAACTTGCCATAAATTTCATGTTTCCAGTTCCCGATGCTTCAGTTCCAGCAGTCGAAAGTTGTTCACTTAGATCCGCAGCTGGAATAATTTTCTCAGCGAGAGTGACTCGATAGTTTTCGAGGAAAATAAACTTCAATTTATCACCTACGATGGGGTCGTTGTTAACAACGTTAGCAACACTGCAGATGAGTTTAATGATCTTCTTGGCTAGATGGTAACCTGGAGCAGCTTTGCCACCAATCATGACTGTTCGTGGAACTACTGGTGCAGAAGGGTCTCTCTTGATTCTGTTATAAAGAGTAATAACATGCAAGCAATTCAGAAGTTGCCTCTTGTACTCGTGAATTCGTTTCACCTGGAAGTAAAAATTACTTTTATTACTTTTCAAAGGGAATATTATTAGAAATATATCAAGAAAAATATTATTAGGTGAACAAGCACAGAAATTCGCTTCAATAATCACCTGAATGTCAAATATCGACGCAGGATTGACCTTGATTCCATACTCCTGTTCAAGAATCTCTGACAGACGAAGCTTATTTTCCTGCTTCACTTTGACGATGCTTCTTTGGAAAGCAGGATCCTTGGCCCACTGTTTGAGCTGCGCCAGCTGCTCCAAATGGACTGTCCAATCGCTGCCAATTTTCTGTAAGACCAACAAACTTTTACGATCGATCGACATTTGAAGATAAAGTTAAACAAAAACAAAAGTTCCATAGTAAAATTTGCAATTGCCTCTTCAATGATGTCGGAGAGATTCGGATTGCAGAGCAAAAGCCATCTTCTGGGAGTGATGCCGTTTGTCTTGTTTTGGAATTTTTCTGGATTCATTTCGTAGAAGTCGCGGAACCTGAAAGCAAATAAATTTCATAAAGCATATACACAAAAATGTATTTTAAATAATCATGCAAAATCTTTTGATATTTTTTTAAAATCTTACACAGAACTTTTCAAAATCTCGGAATGAATTCGTGCGACTCCGTTGACAGCGTGACTTCCAACTATTGATAAATGCGCCATGTTCACTCTTTTTTCGCCTTCTTCTTCGACTAAAGACATGCGACGCATTCGGTCTAAGTCACCGGGCCATCTAGAAGCGACCATCTGAAGGTGGAGGAAGTTGATATGATAAATGATTTGTAAATGCCTGGGTAAGATGCACTCGAGCATACTTGTTGGCCATCGCTCCAAGGCTTCAGGAAGGACAGTGTGATTCGTGTAGGCGCAGGTTTTCACTGTGATTTCCCAGGCCTGGAAGAAATCAATAATTTTTATCTTTTTTTTGGAAGAACCTAAATTAAATTCGAAATAAGGCTACTGAAGGTAGAAATTAAAACGCACTTTTTCCCAAGAAAGACCCTCAATGTCGATAAGGATCCTCATCAGTTCGGGAATTGCCAAGGAAGGATGCGTGTCATTCAACTGAATAGCGACCTTATCTGGGAAAATATCAAAGTCAGTTCTGTGATGTTCTTTAGAACCAAATTTGCTAGACTTATAACGACGAATGATATCCTGAAGAGTGGCTGCACACATAAAGTATTCCTGCTTCAATCGCAACTCCTTGCCCTCGAAGAAGTTGTCGTTCGGGTACAAGACTCTGGAGATGTTCTCGGCTAGATTTCGGTCAATCACAGCCTGAATATAGTCACCATCATTGACTGAAATGTTAAAATAATTTCGATTTTTAAATTCCCTGACTTTTCCAAGTTTTACTAAATTGAATTGAAAGTATCAAAAATTTGCTTTTCATTCTTGGGATTTTAAATAAAACAATAGATTATAAAGAAGATTGTCGATTTTCACTCACAGAATTTCAAATTAAATTCGATTGGTGATTTTGCAGACCACAATCTTAATGTATTAACCACGTTGTTTTTGTACCCAGGAATCGGGTTATCGTAAGGCATGGCAAAGACGATCTGAAAGCAATTCAGAATTCAAGAAATACATTTGCGTTTTTATAAATTAATTTTATTTTTCAAACGAACCTGCGTGTTGACCCATTTTTTGCCTTCGGGAGTATCGATAACGTGGCCGTAGAAATTGACTGGAAGCATAAATTCTGGACGTGCTTTTTCCCAAGGGTTTCCATACCTAAGCCAATCGTCAGGTTCCTCTATTTGTTCTCCATTCCTTATTTTTTGAGCAAAGATTCCGTATTCGTAGCGGATTCCGTAACCGTAAGCAGCAAGACCTAAAGTGGCCATACTGTCCAAAAAGCAGGCGGCTAAACGACCCAAACCTCCATTTCCAAGACCAGCGTCCTCTTCAAGCTCTTCAAGTTCCTCGATATCTAAACCCATCTGTAAAAAAAATTAGTTAATCCAATTTTTTAAAATTACATTTCTTTAAAAATTATTATTAAGATTTAAATTACCTGGTACATAGCTTCATCACAGGCACCTTGAATTCCTAAATTGATCATTGTATTTTGTAGGGATCTACCCATGTAATATTCCAGGGACAGGTAATACACTCTCTGAAAATAATATTTGGAAACTATTAAAGTAAATTGTTAATAAAAGTAATTTCTTATTATAATATAATTTTTAAACAACTTTAAGATACACTTCATGAAAGAGTCATAATATCAATGATAAAACTTGGTCTTTAGCCAATATAAAATATTTTCTCTTTTAATGAAGAAAAAATGCATAAATAAAAATTAAAATTTTGAAAACTCTACATCTAAGTTTCATGAATTACTAATTTTGAATAATTACTTTTTATATTTTCCACTAAAGGTATTTCAAAATATTTATTCGTCAAATCTATCTCAAGTTATGATTTTAGAACTGAGACTGTTTCCTAACTGGCATCGGGAACAAAAGTGGAAATTGCCAATTTACACAATCAAAAAATTTGCAACAAAAAAGGAAATTGTAAAAAAAGGAGGCATGTGTTAATGCAAAAAAAATTATTATAAATCTTAGATTACTATCTTGGATTAATATGTAAAAATCCAGATATTGTGATGAATATTCTTTTAAAAATACGGAGAATATTTAGATTTATTTTTATTGGATAAATAAAATTACTTTAATCGCTTTATTAAATGTATTTTTATCTTCAAGTTGTTTTGGAAACTGTATAATTACGAATTGAAATTTTTAAATGATACTGACATTATCAAAAAACTTTATGAAGATAAAAAATGTTTTTAAAAAAATCAAGTATATTAATAAGGTCAATAATGATAGGCGAAACATAGTTGATAAGAAAAGATTTTCTGTCTTGAGTTTTTCATCATGAAAGTTTTTCTATTTTAATAATCAATAAATTTAAACAACTTATATTCTTCTAATTATTTAAAAACAGGAATTACATCGACCCTCAATAATAATATTTGCATATTTGTGAATATCTAATTATTGAGACCCTGCCAATTTTATTCAACATTATCTGCTGTAATTTAAGTACAGTAAGATTAATTAAAAAATAATTATAAATGTTCTGAACGTTCATTTAACGATAACATTTTTTTTTTAAACGAAATTTTTGTCCTAGTAAATTTCGTTATGACAAAACAAATTTAATAAAAAATATCCGGGATTCATTTTGTGAATTTAATAAAACTTCAGAATCAAGTCATTGTAAAATAATTGAGAACGTGAAAGTGAGATACGAAATTCGAAAATACTCTACATCGTGTATGAAGCTTGATTTCATAATAATAACTTCATGTATGTGTGAATTGTGTAACGGACAATAATAGCCCAAATTGAAATTACGTATTTTGGTTCCTTGACAAGAATTGTTTCCAAACAAGAAATTAAAAATTATAGCTTAATAATAACAGATTTATAATTCATCGAATAATGGGTCTCATGAATTAATTATTTATTTTTATATATCAATATGGAATTTATTTTTTGGTACTTTGAATCTAAATGTTGAGAAGAAAAGTTATATTAAAGCTTTTCAAGCATTAATATAAAATTTTATAACATTCCATAAGAGTTTTGAAAAAATTATTCCCTTTTAGTGAAATATTCTCGGTTCTGCAGAGTTCATTGACTTTATTTTTTTGAGGCTGGCTAACTGAATCAATCTCTTCATAATCTCTTACGTGTTTAATAGCGTTAAAATTATCGTCTTACAATTAGACATAGACAGCATCGAGGACAAGGTCGTATACCCTTGATACGTGAAATAAAAGAGATCATCCAAATTAAACTGCAAGTGAAACTAATAATTAATTATAGAAACATATTTGATTTTTTTTTTTAAATTTTGTAGCACTATTACAAGTTGATTATAATTTAATAAGATACACAATATAGAATAGATTATTTTCTTTTCGGAGTAAATAATTTTAAGACTCTTGTTTCATTGATTAAAAATTTAATCGGTTGTTTCCAGGACAATTATTTATCAACATTTGAAATCAATCATTTCATTCTGTTAGTAGCAAGAAACCAGTCTAAACGAGTCTTTAATTCTGGAGGGCGAAACTTGTATTCCCCACCATTACAAATTTTAAATTTTCATAGATATTTATGGTTAAAGGATTATTTATGATGTGAATTTCGTATAATTATTATAATAAAAGTCTGAAAAACATCAAAAATTGCAAAAATCTAAAAAAAAAATTGGAACATGATAAAAAAATGACCGTCAATTCAATTTATGAAAACTTTATCATGCAAAAAAACTCAACTTTAAAACAAAATTTGACAGGCTTCCAAATTCCACTCTGCTTTTTTCTAAGGTATTTATAACTATCAAATACGAGACGTAGAATTTTCTAACCAAATAGTAAAAAGGTCACTTTTACTTTAAAAAATACGACACAAATTTTAATCTGAAATGTGAAAAACTTTTGTTCCTCGATTCCACTATTTTCAAAAAATTAAAATGAATGAGCATGCAACTAAACTACTTGAAAGTAAATATAACCCTATTATATACTGAACCGGCTTTTTGCTCTAAAAAATACCTTGGGGTCTTTTTCGTAATAGTATTGCTGGGTGCGTATCCATCTCGAAACAAGATTATCCTTAACACTATGGGCAAGGGCAAAATAATAATCCCGAGATGTTGCAACATTTCGATCTTTGACTAGGGTGTAATGAAGGTGCCTGTTAAAAGTTTTCTTAAAGTTGCTGACATTCTCGACGTCGACGATGCCGCGCACTGAGATTTGCTTCCTCTTCTCTTTGTCGACATCGTTCGCGGACATTTTTCAAAGTACGCTCGATCCGTGTCAATTAAAAGGTTTTAATTCCACCTCGCTGCTGCCAAGTCAATTTGATTAATCACTTTCAACCCTAACGACAAATCGACGTTTTGAACACCAGCAACTGTCTACCGCTCGATCGTGAATGACAACCAGACATAGTCACCTTGTCTCAAGGTCACGCTTGCGCATTGACAATCTGTTTTATGACGAAGACGCTGTAACCGGCTTATTTGAATTTTAACTTGTAAAATTATTGATTTTCTGGAATTTTTTCTTCTTAATTTATGAAATCACATCTGGTGGACTTAGTTTTTTGCGAAATTGTATAAGGCATTTTCACTTCTACTAACCGTGCCTAAAACATCTCGATCACTTGGGCCTAACAATAAACCCACATGATTAATAATAAAGAACGTATGTCATGAAATATTGATGTATATGACTTAGTTTATCACAAATCTCTTGAGAATGTACTTTAATTACGCTTTATTGCACTTATCCATGCATTTTATCGCCTTTTTGACAGCTGCATAACCTCTTCAGTGTACTTATTACTGCTAAAATCGTGAACAATAATGTCTCCTTTTTACAAAAATAGCATAAAAAACTCATAATTAAGAATGTTCGCACCATAATTATAATTCAAAACTGTTGACATTTTAAATCCCATAAGAAAAGCATTAGCAGTTAGTCACGTGGGTTTGTTGTGTTAACTAAAGGTGCGTTCGGAAGGACTATTCGGGTGCACTCTGGGTATTGTATCGGTGTATCCTTTTTCTACTCCTAGAAAGAACGCTTGTGTAAGAAAAAGATGGAACGTCTGGAGTGTTCCCGGATGGTCCTCCTGAACGCATCCAGTGATCGATGTTTCTAGGACGGGTCGGATCTGAAAATTCCCAATTGAAACGATTGAAACTAAATTTTAACATAATACTTTCAAAGGCATTCAAAGAGCGCCAATACTTTGCGAATTACAAGTTGGTTAATTTTATATTTTTTTAATTAACATTGAAAGATATATAAAAATGCCACTTATAGCGGGTTTGGATTTAAAAGGGATAAAAAAACACCCATCTGTAAGTAATATCAAATTATTTTGGTTTTTAAATATCTCGAATTTTTTTACATGAAATACCTGTAATTTGTTTTATTTTGTTATTAAGAAACTATTGATAATTTGTTACGTTTTGCGATTCAAAATAAATTTATCATATCAAGTATAGTTGGAATTTATTTTGAATAAGCATTTTATACGTATTTCGTTTTTTTGTATAATCGATTGATAAACGTATCCTTTGCGTTTTCGAATATAGGACCTATATTTAAAAGAAATTTCTGGAAGTTTTCTTTAAAAGGTTACAGTTCTTGCGTAATATTGCTTGGGTTGGAAATACTTTTTCAAATTTTCATTTCTAATCTGCTCTATTGAAAATTGACGTGTATGGACATATGGATGAGGAATCTAAGTAGTTATTATATATATGTATATATATATAAGTATGCGTGATGGAGCCAAGGAGATTAAAAAAAAACAAATCAATGAAAAATAACAAAATTAAAAATGCGTTTTATGGGTATATAAATCGTCTTTATGGTTTTTCGGAATATAAAAATATTAAAAAATAAATTTCAGTAGAAGAAGTAGTGGTGAACTTTTAATTTTTTGCAATTTATTTGAATGATACTTTCTTCTAAAATTTCTTTTTTATAATTTTTCAAATGTAGGCAAATATTTCTGAGTTACAGAAAAGTTAAAAATTATTTGAAACTGTCACAGATTTCAAACTGCTCTTTAGCATTATAACTTCAGAATGCTTCTAACTTCTATAAAAATTTACTTTAACCGATGATTTTTTTTTACTTATTCTGAATTAAATATTATTTTAATGAGATACAATTTCGCCAGTGATAGCTTCCCTTAAAACTCAATTTATTCAAATTTAATAACTCTTTTTAAGCGTTGAAGCAGTTGAAAACAAGCAGATAAAGGACAACGAAAAAAATTAATAAAATTCACTTTTTAAAAAGGATCATACCGTTTCTAGGAAACCTTTGGAAAACTTAATTTATTACCACTTTAAAAATTGTTAAGGCTGTTATTTAAAGCATGTTATGAGAGAAAAATTTTCACTTCACTGAGAACAAATTTAAAAATATAAAAAATGTCTTTTAACAACAATAACTGTGGGTCAAAGCTTAATGCAGAAAAATTAAATAAGTTTTATAGACAAATAGCTGTAGCTAGAGAATGAGAAATTACTTTAAAAAGTTAAGTTACTTTTAAAATTGTTTAGAGAAAAAAATGAGCCAACATTCCTTAAAATTCGATCATTTCAAAAAATGAACTTAGAAAAAACTGCATTGAACTTTGACTTACAGTAATTGTTACTAAAAGACATTTTTTATATTTTTAAATTTTTTCTCAGTAAAGTGAAATTTTTTTTTTAGAATATGTATTGAATAACAGCTTCATTTTCATACTCAAAATTCAAAACGTTAAAGTTTTCGAAAAAAAACTGATTCAAATTTCAAGAACTTTACATAGGAAATATAAAGTCCCTGATTCACGTAATAATTAATCTCTACTTTTTAACTTGGAAAATAACAATTGTAACAAAAAATATATTTTCAGTTAATTCCTCTTTTCTTCTGCGTATTTACTGGAGCAAGTTTAGCTATTTCATCTTCCTTAAGAGCAGCCTTCTGGTCTCCTGACGTGACATGGTCCCCGAAAAGAAATCCGGAACCTTGGCAAAAGTTTAATGATAAGAAATGCAAGGTAAATCAAATTTGATCTGATATCGCTTAGTATTACGGTGAATCGTGAATTGGTATTTTGATCCTGATAATGATATTTTTCAGCTCTTTGAGCCTGCAAAATCCAGAGGATGGACTCACATGCAAAGATTAAAAAGTATATGGGATTGAAAATATAAAAAATGTATTTTATCTAAAAAAAAATGTACTTATCGAATAATTAGTAAAGGAATGTAGAACTAGTCGAATTAATGTATTTATATGTATAAAATTTATGAATGATTCAGATTTGAAAAAAAAAATATATATATATATATATATGCTTTAAAAACGATTTGTGTTATTGTATGTATTATCATCACTTTGATTCTGATAAATTTACCTTATATTAATGTCTTATATATAAATAAAAAGATTCAATGATTGTTCTTAATATCATTTATTTATAAATAAATCGTGCGAATGCAGATGCAATAATGAAAACGTCAAGAAGCGGTATTACAATTTAATTTCTTAACACTTCCCACTGTCTCGATAAAAACACGTGATTTGGTAATAATAGTTAGACATTAGGTTACAATATAATATAAAGTTGCATCTTCATCGTTCAATTCTTCGATATGACCCAACTTTCATGTACCGATTAATCTTCTATTTATAATACGACGTCGCTTTTATTATAGTAATAATAATAATAATATATCAGCAGTAAAATTACAATTATAATTTATAATTATAATCAATTTATAATTATATAATATAATAGTAACATTTCGTAATCAACATCATTAAGAGACAGATACGACAATCTTCGTTTGTATATTCGCTTTATTTAATCTTTTATCAGTATATTTATAGATCTATTTACGTTAACAACTAAAACACGAGGGACTTCTGGGCATTAGACAATATCTTAAGACCTAACGATAAAAAAGAAACAACCTCCAACAAGCGCTTACTCTCTACCGTGTTCCGTTCAAAAATCCCTCAACGTTCTCTCTTTGACTTCCTTTCGTTGGCCACAAAACGGAACACCTCGGCTTCCTATATAAAAAAAAGGAATAGTGAATCGGTAATACCGTATTCGATCCTTGATTGAATAATGATATTTTCGATATTACGGCGGAAAATATATATTTGACTCTCCTCGATCAAAGGCTGAGTATCGTCGAAGGAGGATGCTGGAAAAGGAATGAGACTTTCCAAAGGACCAATTTCGAGAGAGAATCACAAAACCGATCCTTTTTTGATTACCACAAAAATGGGAGGAGTTTTGCTCCAATGCACACTCTTACATTTCGCTACAATATTCCACCGACGCGTCTTAATAACGAACGGTTTTAAAATTAAACGCTAAGTTTTATTGCGTTTTTCTGTTTATTTCTTACATAAACATATTCATTACTTCAGAGTACTGATTCCTCGATTAATCGAATCTAATCTTGATTTTCAATCAAGTCGATCTCCTCGCCTCTGAAATATTCATAAATTAGCTTGTTGCCCTGTGTTGTTACATCTGTCTATTTAAAAATTGTTGTTTCATTGATCAAAACCGCTGTTATCAAAATCAACCGTGATGTCATGATGATGTTTCGTATTCGTTGCCTTCTTTATACGTACTCGAACGACTTTCTTGGTACATTACTAAAAACTTCGTCTTTCTATTCTCGCTCTTCACTGTCAATACTTCAAGAATTATGATCAAGCTGGTTATTCCTCTTTCGTTGGCTCTGCCTTCTTGCCCAGAGGAATAGCTGCCTTCACTCTGTAATAAAATTTTAATATTAGAACTCGGATATAAACAAATCGTAACCAGGACTATCTTAACATTAATCTATTTTTATTTAAAATATAGGATTTAATTATTTTTATAGAGTATAAAATCTAATCATAAAAAAAAACTTAAATTTTCAACTAATTTTGGTGATTGTGAATTAATTTTAAGAATTTCAATTAATAATATACCCTCGGGGATCACAGCAATTCACGCAAAAGTTGTAAATTATTGTTAATAAATTCGAATTTTGTTGCCAAATAAAATTACATTCCATCCTTAGATGTTAAACTTCCTTGACGTTTGAAACAAAACGTAAAAAATATCTCAATTATAAGATATTTTTTTCCCACTCTTAAGAATGTCTCGAATGTTTTTCATGAGATTGTTTTTATAATTTTTGAAAAATTAATCGAAACTTTGAAAATAATTCACAACATTTTAATATTCCGTAGAATAAAGTTTCTATATGGCTTGAAAATTTTATGTTTCAGAATTTATTATGATTTGGTAACGTTTAAGCTTCAATAAAATTTGAATGATTGTAATTTTATAGTTTCATTTGGGACTGAAACCTTTCTTTAAAAAACAATTGTTTCGAAGAAATAACTTACTTGTTTGTGATGTCATTAATCTTTGCTTGTACTAAGGCCAGGTTCTGGTCAATTTGTACTTTATTCGTTTCGTACACTTTCGGAAGCGTAAACAAAGCTACCACTCCTGGAAAATGAAAATTAGTGCTTTACAAACGTATTCATTTGAAAATATTCTAGGTATACATAAAGAATTTATATAAGGAACTGACCAATGATTATGAGCGTCATTCCATTGAACCAGGCTCCAAGGTAAGTCAAGCACCACAATCCAACTCCAAATTTGAGAGTGTCGACCAAATCTTCGACCAAGAATAGCCTACGTAGTTCGCTGGCTGCAGCATTTGCATTCGCCACAGCAACATCCGCAACTTCATGCACCTTTTCAGCAGGTAATGTCAGATCCAGATCTAGAATATCCCTGTAAATAAATTATTCTTTAATACATAATACACTTGCTATTCATTAAACACTTTGCTTAATTTCCTGCCTATCACATAACTTTTTTAATCAGACCTATATCTAATTTGATTTTTTACACTTGGTAATTGAATAATTTTTAGTTTTTTCTGCTCCTTCAAATTTGAATGTTTCGAACATTAAAAATTTTCAAAAATTCAAGTTAAATTTGATTGTTTCCTAACTAAAGAGGTAGCAGAATTAAAAACCTGGGAAATTGCTTAAAAATGTTTTAAATACATTCTAAATTTAAATTTAAATTCAAATAGATTGAAAAATGGACGTTTAATATTTTCAAAAATTTACAATTTTCAAATTTGTTACATTAATACATTGTAATACATTGTTACAAATAAAGAATTGATAGGAATCGATACGCTCTATTTTGAGTTTTAAAATTAAATATCCTAAAAACTTGACATTTTAACCATTTAATATTGCAAAAATAAAAATTTTTAATTATCATTATACAGTACATTCAACCTTTTAAACTTGAATGCTCCAAAAATTGGTATCCTTCAAACTTGAAGTCTCTGAAATTTTAAATCTTCCTAATTAAATAAATTGAAATTGGATTTACATTATAAACAACTGTGAAATTGACAAATAAATCAATCAAATATTTTAATGAAATTTAATTAAATTTTAATGGTAATTTTTGACGAAATTTTTTTTTTTTTTTCATGAAAATATTAAATGAAATTTTATTTGACTTTATTTGAAGACAAATTGGTTTTGAACTTACTTAAAAGGATGTCCATCTGATGTTTTCTGAACTGCCTGCATAACAGCTTTGTAAACACGAAAAGCTACTGTTCCGGTGAGAGTGAGAAGAGATAAATATGCGAGTACACTGATCAGACTGAAGTAGGCCAGCGACAAAAGCACTCCTAGAAGTGCACCAAAGACGATTCCAGATTTTTTGGGATCACGCCAGTAAATTAAAGCAGCCACTGAAAATTAAAATAAATTACTTCGTTAGAATATAGTTTTTTACATTGCATGTTTTAACTTTGTTATTAAAATTTTAATTAATAGATACTATTTATATTTTAGTGTAAATAAAATATAAAATTTAAATTTTAGGGATAAAATCCCTAAAATATTTAAATTAACCAAAATATAAATTCACTCAATTATACTGAATTTTTACTTCAGTAATAGTCACTTCCAAAATTCTGGAAACGATTCCAGAGTTGTTATTATTCCAACATACAAACACTGCCCTGCCTTTTCCAGATTTACCAGGTCTAAAATGTTTATTTCTCCAGTTTAATAGGATATTCCATATAAATAAATGGTTAATAAAATTTGCAAAATTTACAAAATACATTTTATTTGATTGAAAAATAAAATTATAATGTAATAATTATCTTAATGACAATTAAAAACTTTGTTATGTAGAACATTAAACATTTTAAAACTTTTAACTCAAAATAAGTAAAAAGATTAAACCAAATTAGTTTTCTAACAATGCATATAACAATAAATTATGTTTTTATAAAATAAGATCGATATATTTTATTTCTTGTGATATACTTTAAATATTTTGTGAATTTTTTAGCTGTATTTTCAAACCCGTTCTAATTTCCCCAATTCTGTTTTGATTTTCAATTTACGGTACAAGAATTATATTTGGAAAATCTTCAAACTAAATATACGGAATGATACTGATTCTGAGTTTTCAGTGGACCTATTACGTAGGCAATTGACGCTATTGGAGAGTCTCCCACGCAATTAAAATTAAGAATCAACAAGTACATCAAATGATGATAATTCGCATAGGTATATTTTTTATTGGTGACATCATTAAACTTATATCGCTACGTAGTAACAAAATGCGCATGCAAGAATGATGGCAAACGACATAGAGGAAACTACGACTTCACTTCCGGTTTGTGAAGCATGACATGATCGATGGTTAATTTTAATTTTAGAAACGTGTCAGAATTTATGGTCCTTCCCATAATTAACGGCATCTATCTAAAGTTTATTTGTCATAATCACGTACTCATTGATTACGGAATTATAAATTAAAAATCATTCCACTTAAACATAATCTGAAATTCTCTTAAGGTAGTTTATCCACGAAAATTAGACCTCAGACAAAAATATAGATAATTTTGCTTTTCAGAATATTATTATTGAAGGGATAGTTTTGAAGAGAAAAGATTATTTTCCATAAAAAAAATTTGGAACACAAAAAATCATTTTATTTTTCCCCCAACTTTTTTTCTTATCGCATCTTATCAAATTTTAAAAAATTATGCGATTCTAATAAATTATGAATCACTTTTTTAACAAAAAGATTCTCTGCAACTTAACTGTTTCCAATTTTTGAAAATGAATCAATTATTATCAAATTCAGCAATTTGTTTATAAAAATTTCATTTCGGAAATTTTTTTTTATGGTTTCAGCCATTAAAGAATTTTAAAAATTGGAAACGATTAAGTTGTGAAGACTCTTTTCCCTAAAAAAATGATTCATAATTTATTAGAATCGCATAATTTTTTAAAATTTGGTAAGAAGCGATAAGAAAAAAAGTTGGGGCAGAAATAAAATTTATTAATACAATTATTTTTCTTATTTCAAATTTTTTTCATGGAAAATAATCTTTTTTCTTTCAAAATAGCCCTTCAATAATAGTATTGCTATTCTTGGAAGCAAAATTATTTACTTTTGTCTGAGGTCTAATTTTCGTAGATTCAATGATAAAAAAAAGGTGTCTAATAATATTATTGAATTTCTTATTCATAAATTGTGATACAATAGAATAACAAATTATCGTTCACTGAAACAATTCTTTATTGCCTAAGAGATAAGAATTCAAATTCCTGACATCGCATTTTGAAAAAAATTTGGCGGCAATTTCAAAATTTATCAAATAAATTTTTTAAAAGAAACATATATTATTGGTTTATTTTTATCCTCTTCTTTAACATTAAATAAGTTACGAGCTCTAAAACTTAAGAAATGATTATTGTGTTTTTATTTTGAAAATTAACAATATTTGTACTACGTTTACGTGATATAAGTGAACACAATACTGTAAAAACTCCTAGTAATAAACAGAGATCTTTGACGGTAAGAGTGAGTAAATAAGTGGAGGGGAGAAAGTGATAGTAAGAGAAAGAGCCGAATGCACTTGAAGAGCATCATCATTTCAGGGCAAGGATATCGACTGGCCTTGCTTCTTTCATAGTTCAGTGTTAACTTTTACTGTTTCTTGAGAAAACACTTCTATTCCCCTAAAAACATAAATTACAAAATTCGAAAAAAAATAAGAGCAAAATAATGACAAATCTGAAGGTAATTAAAAATGATCTCTATAATTTTAAACCCTTTCATATTTATTGCTAACAATAAAACGTCTTATTATATTAATGAACTTGATTATTATAATTTTATTTTGGAGCGCCACGTGTTCACTCTATTAGAAAGTTGCACTAAAAGTATAAAAACTGTTAATTAATTACTAAAAAAAAAAATGTCTAGTCTCCCGTAAGATATTTTTAGATAGACTTCTTATAAGTACTTTTTTATCTCTCTAAATTTGAATCAGTAAAATTCATTGCACTGAAAAACAGTAAAATTGTTACTGAAGTTGATCAGTAAAATGTTTTACCGATTAGGTTTTCTTGATCAACTTCAGTGAAAATTGTAACTCTTTCCCAGTGAAATTCCACTGATATACAGTGAAAATTTCACTCAAGAGAAAGAAAAATCCATTTCCAGCTATTTTATCAGTGAAAACTCACTGATTCGAATTTAAAGAGATAATTTACTATTAATTATTGAGTTAAGAATTTAAAATAAGAAAAATTACATTAAAAAGTTATGTTTTAATTAGTAGACATAATTTTAAGTGGAAAATGGAATCATAGTAAATATCATATTCCAATTTTTGCTGAGCTTTCGATTAACAAATTGTTTTAAATATCTATATTAGTGACTTGCGCTTGACAATGCAGTTTAGCAAAAGGCTAAAGATAAGACGTTTGATGCCAGGATTATCACTTTTCATAAATAAGCGAACAGTAAGTTCACTTATTCTTGAAAATGCTTTTCGCAATGCGTCAGTAAACAAAGATAATTATTTTAATTTAATTTAATTTTTGTTTTCGCAAATGCAAATTTGTAAGCCTATCATCTGCTATTATTAATTCAGTTTTCTTGTTCTGAATTATACGATACAAGATTAAATTTTTTTTTAATTTATGTACGGAAATTTTAAATTGTTTCTTATATTTCTGAATTTTTGAAATGGAACGCCATTTTTGAAATCGTACATGTTGTTCAAGATATTTTCAATCATGTGATCTATAAAATGACTATTCATCAGTGAATCATAGAAAAATTGAGAAACCATGAAAATTTATATCACTTATGTTAAATCTATAATATTACTCACAGTTTCGCAACGCATTCTGTCTATATTTTTCATAAAATCTAAAACAAAATCTTCATTTCCTATAAAAATATTTCTTTGAACGGTAACAAATTTCTTTTATCTTAATAAACAAAAATTTTAATTTCAATTTCAATAAACATGTCTATTTATTTGATTGATGTTTATCAATTAAAATAGATTATTATTAAAAATAAATGAAATTCAAGATGCATCCACATTAACTTTTATAATTTACAAAAATCTCATTTTAATTTACTTCTTGCATACTAAAGTGTATTCAAATAAATACAATTTTTAACAGTAAGTCGTTTATGATTGCCATCAACTAATTTGAAAAGAAAAGACTTTTACAGCAATTTGATCGACATTATATACACGTGTGCAACATATTAACCATATGTTGCAAACGAGAGAGTTGCATTGGCAAATAACGGAACACTTATTTTTCATCTTAAAGTTCACGATTAGGAACTAAGAACTTTTTCTAACTGGAACTCACCGGGTCCTCTTTCAGGGAGTTCTTCGGCTGTACGTCTTGAGTTCCTAGGGCGCGGCGCCATGTTTCTTTTGAATTATTAAATTTCAGATTTCTTTCCACGTAACCGTAGTCATATAATTTGTATTTCTTTCGAGAACGAGTGCGAACGCACAACTAACCTGCCTGGCAAATTAAGAGTGCCTCTGTCGACTCCTCCAGGGCAGCTTTCGTGAAGTGAATGAATGTGTGAGTGCAGAATGAGGTAGTATGTGAGTTCATGTGTGAGAGAACGTGGGAGTCCGAGAGAGACAAGAAGACGAAGAGAGGAAAAGGGTGAAAGCAGTAAAGAGAAGTCAGAAAAAAGAAAGAGTTGAGGGACCGCTCAAAGCGGAGAGACCAGATATCAGAGGAGAGAGAACCTCCAAAGAACAGAACTTAGTTGGAACCAAGATGGCAGCACCTTACGGAAACTCAGAGTTGAAAAAAAACAATTCATTCACGCTGTTTCTGAGAGATTATTTCAATTTAATTGAAGTTTACAACTATTTTTACATTCTAATTACATATGATAAGGTATTTTCTAAATGTGGATCAGTGAGATTTTACTGATTAAATAGCGAAAAATATTCTCTAAATCTGAATCAGTCAAAATCTACTGATTATTAGTGAAATTTTACTGATTCAAATAGCTAAAAGAGGTTACTGTGAATCAGTGAAAATTAACTGATTTAACAGTGAAAATTATTTTATCCGCTGATGAATCAGTGAAAAAGAAAATCAATGATTCGATCAGTGAAAATTTGACTAATTCAGAGAGTAGGTAAATTCTACTGACAATGAGTGGTACTCAATAGATAAAACAGATTTCACTATTTTTCAGCAAAGGACCACAATAAGTTCAGTTTAATCAAGAGATTTTCTGTGCGTTTTACATAGCGACCAGTAAAATCTACAGAATGCGAAAAAATCAGAGTTTAGTCGATTTTACTGGACAGCAAGTGAAACGCATGAAAAATCTCTTGATTAAACTGAACTTCTTGTAAAAACTAAAAAGTCAAGTTGCAGAAATAAGTACCGAGCTTCCCGTAAATTTTTCGAATTTTTCTTCTAGGTGGAGCTATTTCATTAGTAGTATTTCACTGATTCAAATTTAGAGTATTAGATTTGTGTAAGATTTCACATTCACTTTAGAGCATTCTTGCTATTTTTGAAAACTACTCTTTGGGAAAAAACAAAATTTTAATACTAATTGCTGATAGTGCTTAAAAATATCAACAAATTGTTTTTGGTAAATTTTTTAATCAAACTAAAATTAAAAAATTTTAGTCTCTTGAAAAGTGAAAAAAAAATCAATAATCAAATTCCATTTTTCAGTCTAAATATTTCAGATACGAAAAAACACTTAAAAACAAAACTTTTTAATTCAAAAAAATATTAATAAAAATCAAATATTCTATTTTTTTACAAAAATATACAAGATCCAAAAAAAGGTCAGAGTACAAAATTGTTTTTAAAAGAGATCTACAAATTTTCATCCATACAATTTTTGATAAAATGTATACCTGAAATGGGTTTTCTGTATATCTAAAAATATCTAAAAAAAGAAAAAAATTCATAGAATTTTCAGAATTTGTAGACGTTATTTACATATTTACATATTTTGTTTAAAAAATGGAATTTTTAGATTTTAATCGTATTTTTTAAAATAAAAATGAAAAATATACGTTTTATCACACTGAGAAAACAGTTTTGTCAAATCAACAAAAATATTTGGTTAGTATTTAGCTAACAAAATTCTTTTGTTGTGCCAACAAAACATTTTGCTATATCAAACAAATTTTGTTGGTTAAACAAAATGTTTTGTTGGGACAACAAAATATTTTGTCAGGATAACAAAAAAAGTTTTGTTGGATAAATTTTTTTTTCAGTGCAGAAACTATGTCAGGCAAAATTTGTAGATCTTATTGAAACGAACAATTTTGCAAACTCAAGTTTTTTTCGTATCTCACATATTTTTGTTAAAAAATTGAATTTTGAATTTTCAATAGTATTTTTTAAAATTACACTGTTAGAAACTTCTGTACTAAACTTCTATTACATGTAATGGAAGTTTTTTTCAGTAACGTATATCAAATTTAAAATACTTTAATCTTAAAAAATTCAAACCTTTATTTGAATTTTAATACACATATATATATTTTAATAATTATTTCAAATTAATTAGTTAAGTTTGAAATTCCAGCGCAGTCGAAAGCGTCTTTTTTTCCACAGGAAGATTTCAAAATTCTTTAAAATTTATATTTTAATAATGTTTGATAATTTTAATATATTTTTATTGAAAAGTTATTAAATTTCATACGAATTTATATTAATATTTCATAATATAAAAATCTATTAAAATTAATAAGATTTTTAATAGTGTAAAAAGAGAAATATACATCTTATGAAAAAATGTTGCGATTTAAACTTTTAGATCTTTATGTAGTAAACAATTTTGTACCATAACTTTTTTTCGTATTTCGTATAATTCAACTGAAAAATGGAATTTAGATATTGACTTTTTTCAAGTTTTAACATACTGTAACTTTCCTAATTTTAGTTTAACTAAAAAATGTTATTAAGATAATTAGTAGAGATTTATGAAAACTATCAGAAACCAATATTGGAATTTTGAATTCATTTTTGCATGATAAGAGATCAAGGTGACATCTTTTACATACAATTTTCCAGTTTGTTACTCAAGACTACTAAACTCAATGACTTACAATACTGTTCTATATATATATATGTAACATATAAATCAGGCCTGCGCACTAATGTGCGAACAGTGGTTGGTTTTTAATTATTTTATAGGGTTGAATTACACTTTAGGTAATCTTGGATTTCATTTTCAAATCATAAACTCTGTTTCTTAAAAACTGAAAATATTAATTGACCTCAACAATAATACATTTTGGGCTCTTGATAATTTAATTATGCCCTAAAAATTTATAATTAGCATCATTTACAAATGAAAATAACTTTTAGTCAAGATCTAATTCAAGTAAATTTAACGTTATTTCTTTATAGCAGAATCAAGTTAGAATAACAATTTATTATTTCAAAAACGGAGTTTTAAGTAATACGAAAAATCAAAAAGATTAATTAAATTATGAGAGGATATGAGTTACTAATTATTTTTCGACTCCAGAAATTTAAGATAATTAAAGGATAAAAGAGAAATGAGATATCCATAGATTATAGAATTCAATCCTTGAAATATAATTAAAATTGCCGCAATGCAGATATTTTTCGCTGTTAAATCAGTTAATTTTCACTGTTTAATTAGTGAAAAAAATATTTTTCACTGTCAAATCAGTCAATTTTCACTGAAATAATCAGTGACATTTGACCGATTTACAGTAACCTATTTTTAGCTATTTGAATCAATCAAATTTCACTGATAATCAGTAGATTTTGACTGATTCAAATTTAGAGTTGGCACAATACAAAATTTCTCATTGGGGTTGCTTTTAAATTGAAATGTGATATTTTACAAAACTCCAATGCAATTAAACATTAACGAGAAACTAAAGCTTTGTTTGTTTTTTAAGGAAAAGCTCCTCTAGAATTGAAAAAAATCAACCTTGGTGTTCGTTCCACTATATTGATTTCATTGATCAACAAAGAAGCCACTCCCTCACGTCATATAAATCGAGAGTTAAAAGCGACAAAGAAAAATGATGTGTCTTGAAAGAATCAATGGACTTGATTCTTTGATTTTTCACAATTTTCCCAACAAAAAATTTAGGAAGCAATAAAAAAGTCGCTAAATAGAAGACCAATTAGAATCAATTTAAATTACAAAAGCCATTAGGCAGTGTTAAGATAATGAAAAATTTTAAATAATTTACTTTAAAGTACTTAAACAGTCTTTTATAATTTTATATAATCCATAGCTTTATAAAATTTGTGTAATATCTTTTTAATTACAAAATAATTAACAATCTTAATTCTAAAAAAATCTAGACACGTGCGCGTAACAGTTTTCTCTCAATTGGTCAAAGTCCAAACTTAAAAGGGAGTACAAAAGGCCGAATGAAGTTTGATCACCTTTCAAGTTTATAACGGTAATTAGATTCCATTTTAAGGCCATGAGCCATGCAGGTCACGTGAGAAATTCAATCACTGATTATCGATTTTTTTCTCCATATATAAAATTTTTAATCGAAATAAATCGCTCCAAATTTAGGAAATGATAAATAATCGGTAATATAGTCTGCAAATTTTCTAAAATTACTTATTTTTATCAAAATTTTTTCATATCCTTATGAATATTCAAGACATAACAGACCTGTTTTAGTCATTTTTATTCATTTTCCAAAATTTCAAGACCATATTTCATTCTCCGTGGAAGTGTAGTCACAGAACTGTAATTGGGAATTTGCATGCAAAAAAATTATGCAATTTTATATATGCAATCTAAAGTTTATATTAAATAAAAAATATTTACAATAGCGTTTTTGTTTTACTCATTAGTTGTTGATTTGCGATGGATTCAAAGATAATGAGCGTTTGAAACGGACCGCTTTAGCGGTCAAGCGTCTCTGATTGGTTCCTTGAAAGTGTGACGTCAAACCGTTGTAATTTCGTATCGGCAACATGCAAACCAAGTGCAAGTGAAGTTCTAAATAATAAATAAACTGGTTTGTTTAGTTAAAAATGCCTCCTAAGGTGGATAGTGGCTTCGTAAAAGCAGACTCGGGAAATCTTCAAAAAATTTCTATGTTTATGGTGTTGGAATATTTTACATCTAACCCTAAATATGCCGCATCAGAAATCCGTGGTGTCAAAGCCACTTTGTAAGTAAAATTTACAAATTATAATTATTCTACTCTGTCAATTTAAATAAAAGAAAAAATTACTAATTGATGATAATGAAAAATCATTCATGTATAAGTTAATGTATCTAGTACATAGTTAAATTATTATTATGTTATTAAAGAAAATGAGTATATTATTGGCAAAATGTATGATATAAATATTAATTTATTATTATAAAATTTATTTCGAAGCCAGAACTTGAAAATTTTTTAATGAAAAATCCGAGGAAAGTAATAACAGCAAGTTCAATGTTTAACATTTGAGAAATTGAGGTTAGAATTTGTTTTGAGCGCTATAAATATAAATATAAATAAATCTATATTTTTTTCAATTACAGTTCATTTAAAGATAATAATATTATGAACAAGAAGAAACTACACTTACGTCAAAATGATCTTGACAGCAAAACATGTTACTATTTCCTGGCATATCTCGCCGTTGTACACTTTCAAACCATTTATTTCGCACAATCGGATTTATCGGAACCGGAAAAAATATTTCATCGGGTGTCTTGGTTGTCGAATTATGACACTCATTGACAAAACACCATTTATTTGCCGTTTTTTTCGACATTTTATACAATTTTCAATTAGTCTTCTATACAAAGATGTGACACGGAGCGATCGTATACAACGATGTGACGTCACCATATCATTGGAAGCATTCGGCTGTTTCCGGAACGTTTTCGGAAAATTTAAAATTTACACTTTTCAAACGCTCATTAATAAATTATTATTAACTAAAAAATTCAGAAAAACATTTTGTATGCAAAAGTGACCCCCAAATTTCATTTTTTCATCACAAAAAAAAATGTGCAAATTCCCAATTGCTGATAACACTTCAGTTTTATATTTTAAAACGAGAAAAAATCCAGAACTTTTACTAGAACGAAATTAACAAACGTTCCTTATTATCTCCTGATGCATTTACCAAGTTTTGAGCAAAATATTTTTTAAACAAAAAAGTTATCTTACATGGTTAGATTATCATATAATTTTTGTCACGTGACCTGATTGGTCCATAGCCTTAAAAAATAAAATTCAGCAGACTTTTTGACATTATAGATTAATTTTTTTCCAACAAACCGAATTTTTAGTTCAAAACTGAAAATTGTAATCATAATTATATATCATAATAATTATTTTAAATAAAAGCGGAAAAAAGAAATAATTAGATAAGGAACTTTTGCAAAATTGTATAATATATTATTGTAAGTTTGAACTTTCAGAACCTGGTAATTATTTGGCCTAATTTTTTTGAATGATTGTTAAGTGACCGGAAACCAGTTGGGTTTGGATAAGCATTAATTGATACAAACTACTTTGGACATAAGATCAAATTTGCAAAACATAGACAAGCAATGTTAATTTAAATAAATGAGTAACAGTTCACAAATTACTTCATTATCTATTCTCCTTTGTTTTAAGGTAGTTCGTTCACGAAAATTAGAATTCAGGCAAAAATAGTTAATTTTGCTTTCAAGAAATAGCAATATTATAATTCAAGGGCTAATTTGAAAAAAAAGATTATTTTTCATGAAAAAAATTTGAAACAAAAAAAAAATAATTTTATTGATAAAGAAATGATGCGATTCTAATAAATCACGGTTCACTTTTTTAGGAAAAAGATTCTCGACAACATGACCGTTTCCGATTTTTGAAATTGAATTAATTATCAAATACAGCAATTTGTTTATAAAAATTTTGTATTGAAAAACAGTTTTTTTTATAATTTCAGCCATTAAAGAATTTATTTTCAAAAATTGGAAACGGTCAAGTTGTCGAGAATCTTTTTCCTAAAAAAGTGAACCGCGATTTATTAGAGTCGCATCATTTTTAAAAATTTGGCTCGAAGCGATAAGAAAATAAGTTTGGGCAAAAATAAAATTTATTAATAAAATTATTTTTTTGTGATGCAAATTTTTTTCATGAAAAATAATCTTTTCTCTTTTAAATTAGCCCTTCAATAATAATATTGCTATTCTTGAAAGCAAAATTATGTACTTTTGCCTGAGGTCTAATTTTCGTGAACGAACTACTTCAAGAGAATAATATTCAATCAAATTCGGCAATGAAAAAAATCGAATTAATCAAAAATTTTTAATTTAATTTTCAATTAACTGTACATTGTGTACATTTTTCTTTAGACACCCTCTTTGTATTTGTGATCTTAAGTGCGTAATAAAACCAATAAATACCTTAGAAACCGATTTTCAAACACTTCACTGAAAAAAATAGTTAGTAAAAACAACTACTTCGGTTTGTAAAATATGCCTCAGCTACTTTATTAGTTAGCACAACAATTTTTTTTGTTGGATTTACTATCTCAATTGTTATCACAAGAACTTGGGTAGTAAAACCAACAAAAAAATTGTTGTGCTAACTAATAAAATAGCTGAGGCATATTTTACAAACCGAAGTAGTTGGTTTTACTAACCATTTTTTTCATTGTTTAGTTACTCATAGCTTAATTACAAATTGTTTAATGGAATTAATCTTATGATAATTAAAAAATGAATATAAAGTTTGCTCTCTAAATTTGAATCAGTTATGATTCCTAATAATTTCAATCAGTGACTGACTTTTTGTTTTACAATCAGTCATTTAGATGAAAAAAACACTGTAAAAATGTCTGAGCGGGATTTAATTATATTTAATTCAAGTTGCATGTGAATAGTTTGTACCGCAAGGTCATAATTACGTAAAGTTGTCTATGATGAAGTGAAACAAGATGTAAATGTCATTTGCAACGTTTATAAACGATAATACAAAACCAAAATTCCATCATCTGCAATTAAAAATAATTTACAAACAGATTATATTTTCGTGTATAAATTTTGAAAAAGACATAATAAAAGTATTTATCAATCAATCATTTAATAACCAACAAATCAAAATTGAAAACAAATTTTATCTATTTGGCTATAAACGTTGTAAACGGCAGTTACATGGAACAAGAAGAGCTTGAAGCCATTTTTGGATTTGTTTAGCAATTTATAAAATATAAATAAAAATTTGCGTTAATTTTAAGTTAAACATTTAAATTAATAAATATTTAATTTGGAAAATAACCTAAAATCAAGGGCGATTGTCTCGAGGCAAAAAATATTTTAAAAATGTAGTTGTCACTATACTTGAAAATTAATATTGCTAGTCTAGCCAGAAATCCTTCCTTTCTTTCATGTGACAAAATAAAATATTAGCTCATAGACGATAATAATTGTTTGACCCTGATCCATAAATCATGTTACTTGGGTATTAATATTTTTAAGAAAAAGTATAGAGAAAAGATAAATAAGAATGTATAATGAAAACATATTATTATTAGTTTTCAAGGATAAGCTTTGAACCTTTTGAAATGAAGAAAAGTTTAGGTTTCAGCCTCACGGTTCAGAAATTTGACCTGAGCCTCATAATTATTTGCACAGGACGGTTCGGGAATTTTGTGAGTTTTGAAAAGAATGGGAAAACCTTTACCTTTTCCCATTAGTAAAGATAATACCTTAGTTTCAGGTCACTTCAAATTTTATTACCTTTTATTTTTAGTCGCCTATCCTACAATATCTGCAACTGTTAAGATGATGTTAAAATTACCTAAACTCATTTTATTTCTATTATTTTATTTTAGATATTCATTTTCGAAAAATCATTGTTCACATTCAGTTTCTTCTTGATTATTTTTCATTATTATTTATTATATATTGACAATGTCAAAGAGAATCATAGGCTAACTATAATTAATCAATTTATAGGAGTTTAGAATATTTTATTCCTAGAGTATCTGAATTAAATTATTTCAAAATCAAAATGAATTTGTTATTTTTTAATTAAAATTCCAGCTAAAATATTAATTCAATTATCATTAGAAAAAGTAACTATATATTCAACATTGATTTATCTTCATTTGCATATTTTTGTGCAAATCTAGTTGAATTTTTTAATATTCGAAATTTTTATTAAATTTAATTTAAAGTTAAACATATGGACAATTCTTGTTTTTATTTAGATTTTTTTAAATAAACGTATAATACTCCATATTTTCCTACATTTAAAAACTTTCTTTCTTTCTTTCTGAAAATTAGGGAAACGTGATGAAAGAAAATAAAGAACACCTATCAACTTCAGTACAAATTTTGGAATAATATTTTTTAAAGAAAAAGATGAGAAAACTTATTGACAATTATAGTTAGTTGTAAAATTTATAAATTCAAAAATTTTGAATTTTCAACTTTTTTGTAAGACTAGAAGCTTTTAACAAATTTTATTTTTTATCATTCACTAGGTTTTTATTCATACGCCATTTTTATCACACAATTGAAATATTCTTTTCTTGAAATTTTTTGATTCTATATAATAATAATAAAAAAAACAATCCAGAACGAAATAAATTAATAAATCCAATTATTATTGAGCATCTCCTTAATTGAAACTACTCACGATTATTTTCAGTTAAACCCAAACTTCAACCATATTATAAAATCAGTATTTTATAATTACTTATTACATATTACATATAATCCTCAAATTTTAGCATTTTATGAATTAAGATAGTTATGCCAAAAATTAAGTCACTGTGAAAAAAAGTTGTTCTACGATTTTAAAATTTGAAATAATATTATCAATCATTTAAAAAAACATTGCTTTTTATGAATAAAATTTAAAACCTACGAATAATAATACTTTTAATTATTTTTTCTGTAATAGAATTTTCCCTTACTATCGCTTCTTACCAATTTTTAAAAAATGATCTCTAAAACATTATTGTTTTCAATTTTGACAATAAGTAAAAAATCTTCAAATGTAAATATTCAAAAACATAATATCCTTTTTAAAAAATTCTTTCAACGATCTCAGACACTGAAAACTTAACTTTTAAAATTGGAAACAGTAGAATGATATAGAATATTTCCTCCGAAAAAATAAGCCATGATTTATGAAAATCTAATAATTTTAAAAAAATTGGTAAGAAGCTTTTCGTAAGTTTTAAATTTTTTCATAAAAAGCAAAGTTCTACCTTCTATAAGAAACAATTGATAATATAATTCCAAGTCTTAAAATAATAGAAAAACTTTTTTATTCAGTGACTTGACTTTTGGCACAACTATACCTTATGCACCAGTTTTAATTAAATTCTAAATCCTGTCCAAGATTGGAATTAAAATGAGACGTGTACGAATTTCAATCAATTCTAGATTACATCTTCGCGCATTGCTTTGCCTAAAACTCGAATATTTCATAATAGGGAAATTAAGTAAGCAGTGACCGGTACTCACGTTCTTCCCTCGTGATTGCCATTTTCTGAGCAGCGCACGCACACGGCGTTACAAGAGATGGAATGTGACGTTTCCAGAGAAACGCGAAGAATCGGGGATAGAATAAAAATTGAAAAAATGAGAAAAAAATCTGGAGAACCCAGAAGGTCAAATGAATAGAAAAGAGCCAAGGGCCGTAAGCGCGACACAGAAACGCGTGCCACTTGGTAGCAAAAGGGAACTGCTAGTCCGAAAGCACGAATCCCAAGGAGTCTCTGGCAAGCTACCAACGAGAACCTGGCTGGGCGTTATATTTAGTTGTTCGAGCCACAAACTTACGTATAGTCGGACTTTTATACGATTTCGTCTGTCTCCTCTTATCTCACGCACCTTCGTGGTCAATCCTCACGAGATGAGCAAAGAAAGTGGAGCCGAAGAAGTTTATTGGCTTCGAAAATGTATCCAAAGAGGAATAAAAGTCGTTTCCTATAATATGGTACCCCAATAAGACAATTATGGGCCCGTAAGGCAGTTATCACCCAAAAAATAAAATAGCTAAAAGTGCCATTTTAAATGGTCAGTTTGCGCTCTGAAAGACAAAATAGTGAGTAACAGGTTTCATTTTTGCAAGTGTCACTTGAATTGCACTATTTACCATTTAACTATCGGAAAATAAAACAAAATTGTCCGTTTTAAATGGCACTTTTAGGTGTTTCTTTTATGTGTGATGGGGGAGTATTTTTAAGTCCTTGCTAATCCGATAAATCAATGATAGGTTGCCAGAAATAGTCCTGAATTTACTCAAATTTATTTAAAAATAGGTCCAATATTGGACTTTTTTCAGACTGTTATCTTAAAGACCCGTCAATATTTGGTTGATATTGGCATATCAAATGTCAATGTTGGCCCAGAGTTGGCTAAATAAATAATGTTCACATTGGGTATTGTTACACCCAGAAACAAATTTTCTTGACCCAACTTAAATATTTGTTTGATTCAAGGCCATGGATAAACCAAATCACGTGACCAAATTCCTGTAAAAGTTCGTGTAAGACAACTTTTTATTTGACAAAATATTTTCCTGAAAATTTGGAAAATACAGAGAGAAGACGATAAATAATGTCTTTTAATTTCGCTTGGGTGGGAATTTTGCAAACAATTTTACAGTTAAGGCTATGGATCAATCGGACCACGTGACTAAATTATACATTTATTCAATCATGTAAGATTACTTTACAAATTTTAAAAACGTATTAAAAGACAATAAAGCACGTCTGTTAAATTCCTTTTAGTAAAAATTTGGAAAAAAATTAGAAAATTTATCGACAATTACAGTTAACTGTAAAATTTTTTGAAAATTTTTTACTTTAACGAAGTTGATATGCGTTCTTTATTGTCCTCTCTTTTGTATTTCTTTTCTCTCTGTATTTTGCAAATTTTCAGGAAGATATTCTGTAAATTAAAAAATTTATCTTACATGAACGAATTAATGTGTAATTTGGTCACATGGTCCGACTGATCTATGGCCTTAACCAGATCGTATTAAAAAAACTATCTTTGGTTGGGTGAAACAAATCCTTTGGTAGATCCAAATAAATTGAGCTTGAATTAACCAAACATTTTTTTGATTTTAGCTTTAAGAACAAAAGTAATAAGAATCCTTACAAGATATACATATTTAATAAAAAATCTATGATTTTTGAGAATTAATTTTGAAGGCTTTAATTTTTGAGGTATTTAATTATAGAATCTAATCATGTTTATCTTTCAACTTTAAAAGCTGTGAAATAAAAAACTTTTAATATTGAATAAATAAAGATTTGAAAACTACAAACTTTAAAAATAATTCAAAATTAAATTCAAACCCGTATCACTGCAAACTCAAATTCATCTAAACGTTAAAATAAAAGTGAAATTCTAAATTTAAAGAATTCGAAACTGTTCGAAGCCTCAAAATACAAAAAAGGACCTAATTTGGACCAAAAAAAATTCCTTAAAATAAACGATCTTTTTTTTCCTCCGTTTTCATTGGCTTCTCATAATTGTTTATTTTAAGAAATTTTTTTTGGTCCAAATTCTTTTTTATTTGTACGGTTCGAATAGTTTCGAATTCTTTGAATTAACATTTTAAAAATAACAACCTGAATATGAAACTTCTTGTATTGGTTTCTAATTTTGCAAATTTCGTAGCCAGAGGCCTTGAAATATTAAAAAATTTGAACCCTCTAATTCTTTGAAGCTTTTTAATTCAATCATTTATATTTTCAAAACGTCAGTTTTCAAGTTTTTGTTTTTCAAGCCTTCAACTTAACGAGTCATTAAGGTAGTTGTCGCGCCAAAAATCAGTCTCTGGAAAAAGAAGTTTTTCATAGGTTTCAAGATTGGTAATTATATCATCAGCCGTGTCAATAAGGAAAGACACTCTTTTTAATAAAAAAAATTTAAAAATTATGAAAAATAATATTTTAATAATGTTTTTTGTAATAGGATATTTCCTTATTATCGCTCCATACCAAATTTTCAAAAATGGTGCGATTCTGATAAATCATGAATCATTTTTTTAGGAAAAGAATTCTCTACAACTTTACCGCTTCCGATTTTTGAAAATGAATCAATTATTATAAAATTCAGCAATTTGTTTATAAAAATTTCGTTTTGGAAAATTGTTTTTTAATGATTTCAACCATTAAAGAATTTATTTTCAAAAATCGGAAACGGTAAAGTTGTAGAGAATCTTTTTCCTAAAAAAATGATTCATGATTTATCAGAATCGCACCATTCTTGAAAATTTGGTATATGGAGCGATAATAAGGAAATATCCTATTACAAAAAACATTATTAAAATATTATTTTTCATAATTTTTAAATTTTTTTATTAAAAAGAGTGTCTTTCCTTATTGACACGGCTGATGATATAATTACCAGTCTTGAAATCATAGAAAAACTTCTTTTTCCAGAGACTGATTTTTGGCGCCACAACTACCTTAAATTTTGAAATTTATTTTCTTTTAAAATTCCTTCAAAATTATGTTCTTATAAAATTGCATAACATTCAAATTTAAAAATTTTTTAAATTACTTATCATCACTAAGCATTTGTTAATTGCAGAATATTCATTGGAATGACATAATCATTTGTAGAATTTAATATCTAAGTATATTATATGTGATTTCTTGAAAATCTAGTAAATTTCATTTTATAACAGAAGACCTACATAAAAATTGAGAATAGATAACATTTTCTACATTACACTACATCTCTATACTCTATGTACTGACAGTTCTGAGTCTTCATTGAAAGATAAAAATTACTTTCTCCAAAACGAAATTATTGGTGTTTCCCCCCATTAAATAAAAAAGTAGCGCATATTTCGTGAAAAATTGTATATATATAGATATAAAGAAATTTCGTTTTTAAACTAAAATCTTTTTCATCGCTCAATGAATATTCAACACTATAAGTACATACAATTCTACTGTACTACTATCTACTTTTACCCAAGGAAAACTGTATCATTGAAACTGGAATAGTATATTTCGTATTAAGTGCGGAAAGACGTATTTTAATACAAGAGCGAGTCGCGACTCGCTCGCGCGGTCAAATATGTTCGGCACGTGGTACGAACGATATTTTTTGTTTGCTGTATACCGAAAGTTATCCGAGTTGGTGTCGTTTTTGCGTACGGAAAGTTGATTTTTCCGCTCACTTAAAATTTTCCCGCACTAGTGCGGGAAAATCGACTTTCCGCACGCAAAACGACACCGACAAGGATAACTTCCAGTCTACGGCGGACAAAAAAGCCTTTTTTTATCGCACAAAAATTTTACTTTTTAACAATAGTTTCAACAATATTGATCCTTGCATACACTACTGAAAAAAGTAGAATTACATATATAATTTTGAAATCATACCTTTTGGGTTCAATCTTTCTGGGTTAAACCATGCATCTGTAAACAACATAAGCAAATACTGAGTTATTACTGTACATTCCAACACCATAAGATAAAGATAAAGAAGAAAAAGATAAAAGGCAGAAAGTACGCAATTATTATTCGCAAATAGAGAAAAAAGAAAATAGAATAGTGGTTTATTAATTATTATTGCAATTAAGTATATTAATAAAGAGATTGCAGATTTGGTAAAGAGAGAAAAGGAAAATCAGTAAAAGTCATTGCTCCTTTATTTATTTGTTATCAACCTCTTAGTTTCAATCCATTCGAAAAATAATAGATAAATTACAATTGTATATTCATAAATATACACTGAAAAAAATTATATTATTAAAGAAAATTCCATTCATTAGATTTTTGAAATTTGTTAATGAAATGTTTTTTGCATGAAAAAAAAAATATATATATGACTCTATAAAGGAGATGTGATTCTAAACTATTAAGAAACCAATTCCGTAAAACCTGTTTTGCTATACCAAATATTTCTACTAAATGAGAAAATGTAAATTAAATGGAGCTAAAGTCACAGGGATTTATTTTCTTCTATCAAAGGAACTCCATTAAGAAAACAGTTCTTTAGATATTTTTAGTTCTCAAATTTTATATTCAATCAACTGTAATAAAATCTCTTACTCCAAAAAACTGAAATCAGAGAAATAAATTTCCTTAAATTGTAATTTACTTCAAGTTATATACGTTTCTAAACATAATTGATAGAATCCAATTGAGATTAATTGATCTTATTAAGAAACACTATTGAAACCGATTAATTTAATCGGATTAAATCGATCAAACAAAACACTTTTCTCAGTGCATATGTTTTTTAAATAAAATTACAGAATATATTTGCGCGCATGCTATTAATTTATAATTATTGAAATTATTCAAGTCTGTTAATGGTCATTTTTAATTAGTAAAGTTAATAATTAATGTTTACATTAAGAATTGATGTTAAGATACTTACGCTGTTTACAAGACTTTAAACCCAAACTAAAGTAAAGCAATTCCATATTTTCGATATTACATTAATGTTATCTTCCCCTAACGATAAAGCAATAAAAATAAGTAATGCTTCTATTAAATCAAATCTTATTTGATACAATATAGTAATTTCTCTGAAAGAAATTAATGTTCATGATGCAATCCAGTTTTCTCCCCACAAACAAAACTTTTGTTACGGGTAATTCTGGTGTATATTTGAGCAATTTTTAATAAAAATAAAATTTTGCATATTTTTGAGCAATGACATTTAGATGAAGAGATTTACGTGAGCGCATATGTAACACGAGCACTTGACACACAAAGAGCAACACAAAAGTCCCTGAATCATATGAGGATCATCGAATCTCTCACTTCGGTATCTGGCTTTTCTCGTATTTCTATCTTCTTTTTATTTCAACTCTCTCCACTTTTAATTAAAAGCATTAGAGCTCTATCATTCAGACCACTTGCATCAATACTGCACGCTCTTACAATTACTTTTAAAAATACATCCAACAATAAAACACTTGTAGTCTTAGAAAATGAATTTTTTAATTTGTTTTAACTAAGCAACAATTAAAATTGTGATACTGACTTCTTCATAATTTCGATGTAAAGTAAAACAAACTGTATACGCGAAATTTAGACATTTTAGTAATTTAAGGCCATGGATCAACAAGACCACACGACCAAGTTACTGTAAAAGTTCATGAAAGATAACTTTTAAATTTTACAAAATACTTATCTGAAAATTTATAAAATATAAAAAAAGAAGATGCTCTCTAAATCTGAATCAGTCAAATTTTTACTGATTAAATCAGTGATTTGCCTTTTTTCACTGAAGTAATCAGTGAAATTTGACTGATTCAGATTTAGTGAGTGAGTTGCTTTCATTTAAACACAAAATTTTTCTACAGAAAGTGTTTTTTACATGTTTTTTAATTATAAACAAAAATCGGAAAATATCTTCCGAATTTTGGTTCCCGATTAAACTAAATCTTTGTATTTTCTGTAAAAAAAATTTGTTTAGAAATGACCCACTCAAGAAGGTAAAGAACCTGTGTCAATTTTGTTCGAGTGAAAATTTTGTAAAATTTTTTACAGTTAAGTGTAATTTTCGTTAGTTTTTCAATTTTTTCAAATATTCTTACTAAAAAGAAGTTAACAGACGTGCTTTATTATATTCTCTTATGTTTCCTAAATTTTCAGCAAAATATTTAGCATACCGCGTGACTAAATTATGCATCAATAATTTCATCTAAGATAACTTTTTTAATTTAAAAAATATTTTCCTGAAGATTTGGGAAACATAACAGAAGTCGATAAAGTAGGTCCGTTTACTTTCTTTTAGTAAGAATTTTTTAAAAAATTGGAAAAATAACGATAATTACAGTTAATTGTAAACATTTTTATATCATTTTTACTCGAACAAAATTGACAGACGTTCTTTATCTTTTGTTGTATTTTATAAATTTTCAGATGAATATTTTGTAAAATGCAAAATTTATCTTACATGAACTTTTACAGTAATTTGGTTTTACAGTAATCAAATAAAGAATTTTAAATTACCCCAAAATTTGTCCACATATTAACGAAGACTTATAGACTTCAATTAATTTTGAACAATTAAAAAAATTCTAACATCGGTGAAACAGGAATTCTTTATTTTAATTGCTCAAAACCAATTAAAGTCTAAAACCCTCGGTGTTAATATGTCCTTTATCAAAATCCAAAGTTTCAGCCGAAAAATTCGTTATTATAGAAAAATTGTGGGGAACATTCAAATACAACTTAGACAATGTCCTTAAGGGCATGTGATATTACGGTAATTAGAAAATTTTATTGATTCCAGGTTTCAACATGTTTGTGCCCAAAATATATAAAATTTCATTTTCAAAATTTGGGAAATGGTAGAGAAGATGAAAACAGACGCAGATAAACTACTTTTGGTTTTGAAAATGGAAAAATTTTTTAAAAAATATTTTGTGAAATTAAACTGTTTTTCATTTTCGAAACCAAATGTAGTCTATCTACGTCTGTTTTCATCTTCTCTACCATTTCTCAAAGTTTTAAAACAAAATTTTACGTATTTTGTACACAAACATGTAGAAATGAATAATAATGTAAAAAAAATTTCCAAAATATTTTGTAAAATTAAAATTTTGTTCATGTTTGAAACCAGATGTAGTCTATCTATGTCCGTTTCTAACTTCTCTACAATTTCCCAAAATTTTGTATTTTGGACACAAACATGTAGAAACCTAAAATCAATAAAATTTGCTTATTTTGGAAAAATTACATGCCCTTTAAAATATGTTTAAAACTCGGAAGAATAAATGCAAAACTCAATTCCTAAATGTACAAAAGTTCATCTAGAGAAATTCATAAACTTTTAAATGAATGACTTTTGTACATGAAGCTCGTGAACTTTGTAAATTTGTATAAAGACACATATCGATTTTATCAAAGTAACGAGTGCACTGACCTCGACATCATTACAAATACTGCCTACTATTCTGATAATAACGAAGTATGTTTTTCAAAACTTAAAAATAAATTCAATATTTTATTATTACACGGAAAAAAATATTTCGAGAAACTTTACTCAACTTTTGAGCAAATTTGGGACATATGGACAAGTTGAAAATTATTCAATATTATTGTAATAATTTGTGACTTACATTTTGAAACTTTACTCTAAAGTTTCAATTATATCGAACTGTGATCTTTAATATTTGGTATGTCACAAATTACTACAATAATATTAAATAATTCAAATTTAAAGAATTTGAAATCTTTCTGTGGAAAAAAGAGAAAAATTTCGAACTCAACTAACTAATTTGAAATATTAAATAATCTTCAACTTGTCGGCATGTCCCAACTTTGCTAAAATTTGAGTAAAGTTTCTCAAACTATTTTTTCGTCTATATATTAAATATATTCTGCTAAAATAAAATAATAAATCTTTCAAATGCAATTATTTATAACGAAAAAATAAGTTAAACTTATTTATATTCTTTATGTGTTGGTAAAAGTCTATTTTAGTTCAGACGTCAGATGAATAAAAGTTATTGTCAGTGCAGAATTTGAAAAAAAATGAAAAGTACACATAAAATTAAACTTTCCAAACTGGTTTAACAATCGCACAAAATGACTAATTTGAGCAATCCATTTTTACAGAAAAGATTGTCATGTCAAAGTTTACCAATTAAAATAAATATCTTAGAAATTCTTTTGTTTTTCCACAAGATTTTTCAGTTTGTAAAATAATATTCAGCAAAACTTGACTCGCTAAAGGCAATTCACATTGATACGTTCTTTTAGAATCTGTTTCAAGAGTATTTTGTAAATTTCATCCACTCTCCCTGAGACAGATATAACGTAGACTATTTAAAAAAATTTCATGATATAAAAATTATAATTATGTAGTCAATAACATTTGAAAAATTACCAACTCTAATTAATTAGCTTCAATGAACAGAAAATTCAATGAAAGTAAATGTTTAATGAATAGTATTTAAAAGACATAACAATACTCTTTAAGTCCGAATCAGTAAAATTTCACTGATTTTACATTTTATAAAGTGTCTTCACAAAAGATTACTTATTTTTCTTGATTGTTTTTAAGTTTTAATCATATGCAAATGCAGGTTTTATTTTTGCTCTAAGTATCTCATTAGAAAATAATTTCTTATCTCGCTAAGTATTTCAAAGGCCGAGTAATTCCTTTCTTATATATCTAAAGTATAGAACAGATTCGACCTCTGAAGTTTTGAGAAACAAGAAACGATGATATTCATAGAGTAAGCGAACGTATCATTTCTGATTAAATTTGCAGTCTTAGATAATATTTCAAAAATTCCTGTTCATAGGTCATTAAATCTAGAATCAGGTAATCACCATTGTACTTTGTCATGAAATCACTTTTTCCACAGATAACATTTTTTCCTTATCTTCAATATTATGCTGAATATATTTCCTAAGTTGGAAATTTCGATTTAAAAAAAGAACATAATTTCCATTGTAAGTAAATGAATAATAAAAGTCAACGATCTTTAAATTTAGAATACTAGAGTATCTTCTCCTTTTCTGTGATAAAGTTCAGATTCCACAAGGCATTCAACTTCTTGGAATAAACGAAGAAGTTGATTTTACTTGTAAAAACTTCGAGTGGAAAGATATACAAAGAAAATCCTCGGAAGGTATTAGCAGAAGTAAATTAACAAAATGAAATTCTTTAAGTTTTTTAAAGGTGAATTTTTTTTAAATTAAGGCCATGGATTAATCGAACCACGTGACTAAATTATACATTTATTTGTTTATGTAAGATAACTTTTTTAATTTAAAAAGTACACTACCGGTCAGAATTGTGGGACCACCTGTTTTTCGATAATTGTTTAAATTATCATAATTTTAATTCTGTGAGTTATGAAATTTGCACTCTTAATAAATTGAAAACCATCAAAATTATCTTTAAAATGAGTCGAAAATGAAGTCGTTTTGTTAAATTTTGAAGAAGTTATTGCAAAAAAGTCAAAATTTCAATGTTTTCTTAAATTTTAAATAACTTTCGAATGTACTTACAGTTTTGAACGTTCATTGAACGATGACAAAATTTTTTTTCCATAAAAAAATTAATTATTATATTTATATTTAGGGCCCTCCAAATATACAATCGTTCATGAAAAATACACTATTTTTTAATTTTCTGGACAAAAAACTAATCATTTAGTTTAACAAACAAATTTTTTCCATCATTTAATGAACGTTCAAAACTGTAAGTACATTCGAAATAATTAACATTTTTTTATATTCTTGGGCTCATTTTAAAGTTAAGATTTGACAGAATCGCAGTAAACTGTCATTATATATTTATAATTTTTTTCTTGCATAATACAAAGAATTAAAATTGTAACAAAAAAGTAGGGAAATTTTGACTATTTCTGCAATAACTTCTTAAAAATTGAACAAAACGAATTCATGCTGGGCTCATTTTATAAAGAATCTTGATAGCTTTAAATTTAATTAAGAGGAAAAATTTTTTCACTCGCATAATTCAAATTAGGATAATTTAAACATTTATCAGAAAACAGGTGGTCCCACAATTCTGACCGGTAGTGTATTTTAGGAAACATACCAAAAGACAATAAAGTACGCCTGTTAACTTCCTTTTAGTAAAAATTTAGAAAAAAATTCGAAAACTTATCAGCAATTACAGTTAACTGTAATTTTTTTTCAAAATTTTCACTCAAACGAAATTGATAGACGTTATCTATTGTCTTCTGTAGTATTTTCCAAATTTTCAAGAAGATATTTTGTAAAATAAAAAAGTTATCTTACACGAACTTTTACCGAAATTTGGTCACGTGATCTGGTTGATCCATGGCCTTAAATCTATTTTACAAATAGAAAATGTATTTATGTTAATTCTAGACTCAGTGACTTGCATCATGAAGATAAAATAGAAAAAGTAAAAAACCGTTAGAAAATTTAGTAAAACTTCCTTAGGAATAACAATAAAATTCTAGCGCATGATTTTGAGATACCTAAACTAAAAAACCAGTATATATTTGTCTAAATAATAACTCTTAATGATAATATAATAACTAAGAATTGCTAATTCGAATTCTAGTGTTCAAATATTTTTTAAGGCCACGGATCAATCAGTACAACTGACTATTTTATGATTTTTGAAAAATTATACTCAAAAATAATGATTTGGTTCTTTGCAAGAAGGATAGTGCAATTTAATTTTCAAGAACATCAAATAAACTTTGAATTTTTTAGCACAAATTAAGAAATTTTAAACTTTAAATGACACAAATTGTAGAATAACTTTTATCTGACAAATGCTCTATTTCAATGTACACTGTGAAATTTGATGTGAAATTTCAATTTGAAAAATAGCGGAGAACTCTAAAATGGGGTAGATAGTCTATTTTTAGTTTGAAATATTAAAAAAGTTTAACTTTAGCAAGTTATCGACTTTGCGATAAATAAACTTTTTCCGTCATAAGAACTAAAAATATTTTGTCTACGTCATTTTGCATGTGGCTCAGCTTGTTTCATGATTGTATTTTCTAATTTTGATTAATTTGGGGATAAACACATCAAAACATGAGTAGCTCTTCAGAACATGTGATATTTACTGAAGGAATTAGCTAATTCTAATGATTTTACGTTTCAACATCTTAATGCCCAAAAAATACATTCAATTTTTTTGTCAAAAGTTGGGAAATGTTAAAGAAGACAAAAATGGAAGTAGCGCCCAAAAAATAAAATAGTGAAAAGTGTCATTTTGAATATCCAATTTGCGCTCTAAAAGTCAAAATAGTAAGTAATACATTTTATTTTGTCAAGTGTTAACGCATCAATTTCACTATTTACCATTCTGTTCTATTTTTTCCTAGTAGAATATTAAAGAATGGAATTCGTGTCAACACTTGCAAAAATAAAATGTATTATTTTTTATTTTGCCTTTTAGAGCGTAAATTGACCATTTTAAATGGCACTTCAAACTATTTTCCTCTCTGCCATTTCCCACATTTAGAAATCAAAATTTTATTTTCTTGAAATAGAATTTTTCTTTACTATCGCTTCTTACCAATTTTTCAACGAAATATTGAACTTTCATTAATTATGGTTTATTATTCCGGGGAAAATATTTTCTACAATTCTACTATTTCCAATTTTGAAAAAAAAGTAAAAAATCATCAAATTAAGTTATTTAAAAAAAATACTTCTTTTCAAAATTAGAAATATATATAGAATATATAATATGTCATGATTTTTGAAAATCCAATAATTTTTTAAAAATTGGCAAGTAGCGATAGTAAGAAAAAATGTTATTCCAAAAAAATTATTAAACGTATTAGATTTTGTAAGTTAAAAATTTTTTTTATATAAACAAATATTTTTCTTTCTAATACACGATTGATGATATAATTCCAAGTCTTAAAATCATAGAAAATGTTTTTTTTTTCAGAGACCTGATTTTTGGCACAACTACCTCAAGTATCACATGCCCTTAAGGTTTACTCAGCATTTCCCAAAATTCCCGTCACCTTCCAAAAATAATTCCATTTTCAAAAACGCAACATGATTCTTTTCCAAAACAATTAAATTAAAAACAACTTCTAGAATCTAGTCTGATCTCACGCCCCTCGTGATGAAGATCACAAGAGAGGAAAGAGCGGAAGTTTTGATTCTGACATCTAGATAGTTACCTAACCTCAGCCAATAAAAGCCACTTTAACCCTATTAACCCCTAAATAGCAATAAAACAAAACAAATTCTTACAAGGATCAAGGATATTCCAAAAGCACGGGCTGCCGTTTGCAAGTGAATTAGACTTGCACACCTCATCATTTTGTTGTATCGGTGCAGCTTCCGAACCCATGTTTTACTCCAAAGTGTTGAAAATTCAACTAAAAACCAAAATCAATCTCACTTTCCACAAAACCCCAACCTCTCACTGTATCAACTCCCAGGAAAGATCCAGCTCAGAGTCTATCACGCAATAATTTTTAAAAATCGTATGCGCGAGATTATTGACTACCGATCCGTCACGACGTCACTCCTGACAAGTACGACTTCGTCACTCTCGTCACAGCTCACCCTCAGATTCTTGGATAAAAAATAATTCTGCTTTTGGGATTACGTACTAATACGTACAACAGGCAAATCTTGTCTTCCTATTCAGAATGCCGATCGGAGTAGAGGATAAATGACAACGTGACGAGTTCACGTCAAAGAGAGAACTGAGGCTGTATCGACCCAAGAGAAGACTCCCCACCAGGAAAAACTACGCACGAGCAGTCGAGCACGCGCGAGAAACGGAGGAACTATGAGCCAGCCATGTTGCCTTGATTCGACCAGCTTTGGAGTTTAGGATGCGATAGGATGTTATCCTGATGACGTGTACATCAACTGGTGAAGACCAGATTACTGATTATCAGCTTCTTTTGTTAGCCTAGACAAAGTCACTTGAATGAAAGTGATGCGTCATCAGTGAGAGAAAAAGAGAGGGATGGGGGGGGGGGAGAGGATTCAAAAATATTCCTGTCATCTGTTCAGGATGAAAAGCACGATTTGCTATTTGGTTTAGAGAGACTGATTTTCCCGGAGATTGGAATTCTGAGTCATGAAGTCCAAAGAAGATAAAGATCCATAGAAAAAATGAAGAGTCGAAGATGAGTTTTGAAAATGCAAAGATGGAATTTTATTTTAAAGTGTTCTTTAATGCTCGAGAGTTTAACTGGATAGATCCTTATTAAAATCGCATCTATTAATCGCTCTTGAGAATATCTTTAGTATTTAAGAATTTATAGAGAATTTAAGGCACTTATTATTCAAACAAATATATTAATAATTAATACATGTTTGCTTCTAGAAACACACTAGAGAGTGAAAATAATATAGTTCTGTATTTTTCACTATTTTATGAGAGCAATTCATTTTTTTCTTAGTTCTAGATCCTTTATAATTTGAATTTGGCGCTTCTTTTAATTTCAGTCGGGCCATTGACGCGCGAAATTCAAATAATGTTGTTACACTCTAAAATAAGAATTCTGCACATTTATCTTTTCTTTCAGTAATTTTACATAATCTTCTAAATTTCCCAGGATTACTTCAGTACATTTTTCAAAATACGAATAAGTTATCACGATAAACATAATAATTTTAGAAAATTATTATGCTTATCGCAGTAAATGTTCCTTTTTTGGTAAATGTAGGAAAGTAATCATGGGGAATCCTGGAGTTTTTTCTGAGGTATTTCTTAGGAATTAAAAGCAATACCAAGTTAAAATTATTTTTAAATTTTTTTAGGCTTAATTTCTCTCACTCCCTAAATCGAAAACAGTAAAAACTCACTGATTCACAGTAAAGAACCACTGTTACGAATGGTACAACAAGTCTTCCACATAGAAATCAGTGGAATTTGTCTGATTCCACCAGGGAAACTCACTGTTTAATCAGGGAAATTCGCTGGTCAATCAGTGAGTTTCGCTAGTGATATCAGTTAAATTTCACTGATTCTACGCGGAAGACTTATTTTGATTATATTTTAATAAAAGTTACCTCTTCTATTACTGCTGCAGAAATCAGTAAATTCACATCAGAAACTTACCTGAAACAAAAAAAATCAACAGTTCATAAAATATCTAATAAATTTTATCAAGTATACATAAATAAGCAGAAAATGGCAGAAAGAATACTCTTCAAATTTAAATCAGTGAGATTTCATTGATAAAATAGCTAGAAATGTATTGCGTTTTCATTTTAGTTAACATTTCACAGTTGATCAGTAGTATTCAACTGAAAAACAGTAAAATTATCACCGAACTTAATTAGTAAAATCTGTTTTACCGATTGAGTCTTACAGATCCATCTCAGTGACAATTACCAGAAGTTTTGAAAATTACTGGAAATGGGTTACTCTTTCACTTTAGTAACGTTTTCACTGATGCTAATCACTGAAATCATCACCAAAGTTGATCGGTAAAATCTTTTTACCGATTGAGTTACACTGATCAACTTAAGGGCCAATTTCACTGCTATTCAGTGGAAAACACCAATTATCAGTGAAATGTGAATGAGTAACGCATTTCTAGCCATTTCATCAGTTAAATTTCACTGATTCAAATTTAGAGAGTATATGTTAAAAAAAAATAGAAAATACCATACTCCAGAGCATCATTTCATTAAAGAACTATTTAGGTCTAATTTAGTCAATATTAACTAATTCAGAGTGAAATTTAAAGAGAAGTAAAAAGATTATATTGCTGGCATAAACTGACGACAAATGGTAAAGAACTATAGATATACATATGAAACTACAAGATCGATGTCCCTCAGTCCAGCAGATATAGTAGCAATAACCTCGACTGCATATTGTAGATATATGCAGAAAAATGCATTTGATATACTTCTGACTTATGAGTTCAAAGAACGATATTTAGGTATTGCAAATAAATTTAAATAATCCTGAAAATATAAACCTCATATTTTCTACTTATTGCTCCTTTTGGAAATTTTATTTGTCAAAGATAAATTTATTAATTTTTTAATTCAACTTTTGTCCTAATTTTAATTAGTAGTTTTTTCATTGATTCCATCCAGTGACTCATTTTTGCCAATTCAATCAGTCGACTTTCTGTTCCAAAGATAAAGATTGATAGATGATTCAATTTTAGAAGACTTTCTCAAATGAGTCAGATTTTTATTTTCTTATTACCTTATCAGATATTGGTATTGTGCATTTTGAGTTTTAAGTTATCGAAAACAACTATCTTCTCCAAAGTCTTGAAATACAGATTAAAATATGATTTACACCTTCAAGAAACAAAGAAAATGAAACATTTCTCCAATAACATTTCAATTCAAATCCAAAAATATCAAAGTTCAGACAAACATTGTGATTAATTGCAACTGATTAACCACGAATGTATATTTATTCGAATAATTAAATGTCGACTTCAGCTTTTTTTATTCGTCACTCATATTTTTTGTTGTATTACAGAGTTTTTTAAAAAATTTGTTATTTAATTCCATCAAAATGAATCGAAAAAACTGTGCAAAAATAAATTATGACTTCCCACACTGAAGTAAAATCTTGATTTAAAAAAAAAAGTATAATTCCTCAGGGTAAGAGTCGGAATGACAAGCATTTCTAAATGTGAAACACGCATTTTACATAACAACTTCATAATTATAATGCAGAAAAACATCTCTTCAGGTAAAATAAAATTGATAAATTCAAATCTAAAGATTCTTAGTTACAGGTAAAAGTTTTATTAGACATTTTTTCGACAAACAAAAAAAAGTGTCTTAAATTCTAATAACATAAAAATGAATTACTTTAAAGATAATTACAGCATTAAGTTGTAAAAATGAAAACATGATTTAACATTGATCATAATTAAAAATGAAAAATAACAAAAAATAAAAATTAGTTTTAAAGCTGAAATAATGAAAAAACTTTTTTTGTTTTATGTGCTCCAAAAGTGAATCAATGGAGAAATGACATAATTGCAGAGATTCACGATGTTGTCAAGATTGCAAAGTCTGTTATCTCTTTATTCATTGATTGAACAGAGTTTCATTACGGATCAATGAATTCACCTTTATTGATTGTGTCTCTTATTAAGGTCGTTGTCGTACCGAAAATCAGGTCTCTGAAAAAAAAAATTTCTCTATGATTTTAAGACTTGAAATTATATTATCAGTCGTGTCTTACAAAAGAAAAAATATTATTTTTTATGAAAAAAATTTAATTCAACGAAAAATAATACTTCCAATAAACGTTTTGTAATAGATTTTTTCCTTACTATCGTTTCTTACCAATTTTTTAAAAATGATTGGATTTTCATAAACCATAGCTTTTTTTCGGGGAAAATATTCTCTACAACTCTCCTGTTTCCAATTTTAAAAGTAAAGTTTTCAGTGGGTGAAATTGTTAAAAGAATTTTTTATAAAGAAATATTTTTTTCCTTAAATAATTATATTTGAAGATTCTAGCTTATTTTAAAAATTGGAAACAGGAGAGTTCTAGAGAATATTTTGCCCGAAAAAAATCCATGATTTATGAAAATCTAGTCATTTTTAAAAAATTGGTAAGAAGCGATAGTAAGGAGAAATTCTATTACAAACAACATTATTGCAAGTATTATTTTCGGCTAAATTAAATTTATTTTCATAAAAAATAATATTTTTTCGTTCGTAAGACACGGCTGATAATACGATTTCAAGTCTTAAAAACATAGAAAAACTTTTTTTTTCAAAGATCTCAGAATCTCCTAAGATATTATGAAAAAATTCAAAATTTCAAATTTTTCTTAAATTATAAATCATTCCTGAAATAATTAAATTTGATGATAAATTTACGTGGAATGTAAAAAACGTGCCAAAAAATTATAAAAGTCTAATCTTAGAACAAAAAAGACGTAAAAATTCAAAAAGTTCTAATACTCAAAAAAGGGATTTTAAAAATACATAAAATTGATAAGCCACAAGATTCAATTAAAATTTCTTGAAACATCAATTATTATTATTTTTAAATTTAAAGAATTTGAAAATCTTTCTTTTATAAAAAATACGCTTTCGACTGCGCTGGGATTCGAGCCCAGGTCTTTCGATTGCATTTATTGATAAATAATTTTGCAAGTTTCAATTTTTACTCTTTTTATTGTTCTAATATTTTTTCTTTCATGATACACGACTGATAATATCATTTAAAGTCTTAAAATCATAGAAAAACAACTTTCAAAGACCTCAAAATCTCCCAAAATATTATGAAAAAAGTCAAAATTTCAAACTTTTCTTAAATTATAAATTTTAGTTGGAATGCAAAAAAACGTGCCAAAAAAATTATAAAAATTTAAACTTAGAACAAAAAATAGGTAAAGATTGAAAAGATTCTAATAGTAAAAAAAAAGGATTTTAAAAACACATAAAATTGATAAGCCACAAGATTTAATCAAATTTTCTTGAAATATCAAATATTATTATTTTTAGTATTTATTTATAAATAATTTTGCAATTTTTAATTCTTACAAGTTTTTCTTCTAAGTTCAGACTTTTTCAGAATCTAGCAGAAAATTAGTATATTATTTTTACACGTTTTCTACATTATACGTAAATTAGCATTAAAAATGAATCAGAGAACGTCTAAAATCATCAATTATTTCAGGAATTATTTAAAATTAAATAAAAGTTTGAAATTTGGACTTTTCTCATAATATCTTTCTCAAAAATTGACAAAAACACTTCATCTTGAGGTCATTTTATGCATAATTTTCACGTCTTTCATGTTATTTTTAGTGAAAAATTTCAATGCCTATATTGTCAATATTAGGAAATTATATGCGACCAGCAAAAACAAAGTGAGTATAATAATTTATTAACCCACTGTATTATTTTTCGTAAAATATATATTTTTTAATAAAATTTTTTTTTTTTCTTTCATAAAACACAACTGATAATATCATTTCAAGTCTTAAAATCATAGAAAACCTTTCTTTTCCAATGATTTAATTTTTGGCACGACAACTACCTTAATATATTATTTTATCAAAATTAGATTATATTTACAAGAAAAAAATATGATTTAAAATTTCTAAAGGGATACCAAGTATTTGCGCGGGAAATTTAAGAGTTAGTGAAATGCAAACGGAATACTCGATAAAGGGACGACTATACATCAAGGGTTGGTATAAAGTATCGAGCAGACTTTATGGCGCCCACGCAAGCGTGTTTCAACCCTGCGTTTTCATTATCGCAGTTACCTGTGCTGCGTATGTTATATATATACATATACAAGACAATAAATATGTCTGTGGACTCAAACACATTCAAGATTCACACAGTGCACGCGATCTCTCTGGTTGCATTGATTTTGCAAGGTGAGGATCCGATTCCATAAAAAACTGTTTAATCGGTCTAAATTTTAAGATTACCCATTTAAATTTCTAAAAGCTTAAAATTTTATCAGATAATTAACTTATAAAAAAATACTAACAGCCGAGAGATTACATTTTTCCTAACTCTCTTAATTTGAATTATGAAAATATGAAAAATCGAGTTGGTTTCATTTTTACACAAAGTTTTTCCAGAAAGTGTTTTTACAAAAACCAGAGATTTGTTATAATTAGGACCAAAAATTCGAAAGATATTTTTGATTTTGGTTTCTGATTACTTAAATATTGATAATATTTTCATCTCAATTGATTGCTGATCCTTTTTTTGGAAAATTCAAACTATAAAGAATTACACCGTTGGATGTTTTATGAAAAGAATTCATGTGAAATTTTGGGATTAAAAATTTCTGTAAATTAGCAATTACCAAAAAATATGTTAAAACTTAAAAATTATTTTGAAACTGATTTAAGCAAGCGAAGTATTACGCTAACAATTCGTGTTTCTTAGTCAATAAATTTACAAACAATAATTGTTTTAAAAAATTTTATTTACTATCAGTGTAACAAGAAATAAAAAAAAATGTTCTGAAATTCAAGAGTTTCTAGAGAAGTTCAAATATGGGAATGAACAAGGTTTCACTTAAATAGCTGACTCGTAGGGTCAGACTCTTCATCAGACTAAATAATGAAACTTTTCTACCTTGCAGACTGCACTTGATTATTTATAGGCCGGTGGTCCTATTATTACACGGAAAGAAAAATATGCTACCAGATACTATGAATATGTTTATCTCTAAATATTATGTAGGTTACCATCTATATTGTAGTGGGTACAATACAGATGATAATTCTCTCGGTTTGCGCACTTTGTATCAAACAATACAAATAATGAAGAATAAAACAACAACTTTTAATTTATTCTGCCATTTTTCTTCACATTAATATATATTAAAGAAAACTTGGACATTAATTTGCTCTAATAATAATAATAAAAAAAATATATATAGTAATATATAATATTAATATATGTATAAATTTTTTTTCAAAGTTCATTGGCTACTTTTGAATTTAAACCCATGGATCAACCAGATCACGTGATCAAATCCTGTCAAAGTTCGTGTAAGATAATTTCTTTATAATTAGAAATATTTTCCTGAAAATTTTGAAAATACAAGAGAAGAAGATAAAGAAAGTCTGTCAACTTTGTTTGAGTGCACATTTTTTCAGTTAACTGTAATTATCGATAAGTTATCCAATTTTTTTCAAAATTTTTAATAAAAAGAAGTTAACAGGCGTGCTTTATTGTTTTCTGTTACGTTTCCCAAATTTTCAAAGAGATATTTTGTAAATTAAAAAAGTTATCTTAGATGGACGTATTAATGTATAATTGAGTCACGTAGTCCGATTGATCCATGCCCTTAATTTACTAATTTCTATGAAAACAATCAGATAAATTTAACTAATAACTAATCAATAGAAACTAATAACAAATCAATAGAAAAATTATCACCAATTCAAATTAACGATTAATTTTATTTTCGGAGCAAAAGTTTTTAGATAAATTGATTGCATTTTTATTTCCAACAAACGTACCAGTATTATTAAATATAATTATAGAATAAGTAAAAACAAGAGATAAACGTTAGCAAAAAAGTGAATTTTGTACAAAGGGATTTGTGTCGTTCGAAACTTGGCTTTTAGCCTGAAACTGAATAATGCAATCGACTGGATTAAATCGAATTTGGCGTAATTCCACAGAAACCAAAGTAAAATCATGCAAGTAGAGACAATGAAGCTCTAGCGAAAGAGAATTTATAATTTCAGACTAAATCAATTATTGATACATTTTTAAAGAGTTCAATTTTAATAAATGATTTTAAAAACCTGACAAAAAGGAGTTTTTGTAATTAAAATAAAATATGAAAGATAAAAATTACTGCAGCTTTCATTTTATAATTTATACCAAGATATGTGTTATTGAAAATCAAATTTTAATTACACTTTAACTCAAAATTGTATTTGAATGATTGAAAAAAAATCTGAAAACAAAGAAATGATAAAAACAAATAATTTTTCACCACTTAAAAACTAATAAAAAGCAATTTTTTAATCAAAATATTTGTTTATACATTTCGTATTTTAAAAATTAAATTTTTTAGAATAAAACAGGTCACTTGCGCCATCTTCCATAAACAGGAAGTTTCGGATAAGTTATAGACATGAAGTCTAATAATTCAACACGTCGATAAAGCAGGAATTTTCTAACACAGCAAGAGGCAACTGAAGTTCAAAAGATTAAAGTTTTTTCAGTGCATATTTTCTTTGAGTAATATTTTTTAAATATTACATTTAAAGAATTTGAAAGTAATCTAGGATTAAAAATTCACAACTAAATATTTTTTAATACTTATGAAATGATCTTCTCACACTGTTCAAGAACAGCTTTTCAAAACACGGAAACAGCTTTCCACGTTGTCGTGAAAATAAATGAACTTAAGGCCGTGGACCAACCGGATCACGTGAATAGGTTCCTACCTTACCAGCATTTTCAATCCGTGTAACCACATTTCTGTTTATAAATGTAATTTTTTTTCGGTCATTCACAAAAAAAACAAAAATACCGTTTTTTAGAATTTGTCATGACGCATTTTTTATCTTATTACAATTTGTATCCAACCCTAATAATTTTTAGATAAAAATTAAAAACACTCAATTTTTCGTCATCAAATATGTTCGAATATCATTGTTTTTGAAAACATAAATTGCTATTACTCGGTCAATTTTTGACGAAATCGTTTGTTTTTTTTATCATTATACATGGAATACTTTATCGAAGCCAATGAATTAAATACAACATGTCGAAACATTTTTCTTTGAACAATATTTTAATGTAAATAAAAAATCATGTTTTTGTGGTTGTCCCGGTAGAAAGTCTCTAACAAATTTTCGATTTCGGAAAACTTCCAGTGACAAAGTTGTTTCTTACCGTTAAAGGAAGTTTTCTGGATATTATTTTAATTTATAACTATAACTGCTTTTTGTACTTCAAGGCACCCAAAATTTAAAAACTGGCTTTTTAAAATGTTTTAATTTATTTGAACAATTGAAACTTTTTAAATACTAAATAAATATTTCAGTATTCTTTTTTTTCTTAAAATCAGGTTTCATGGAAAACTACTGCAGGATGCTGAGAAATAACCGCACCAATCAATACTCACTACCACACTCGAAAAAATTTCTATGTAGAAGTAGTTTCAAAAATTTTAAGGAACAATAATTATAAATTGCACTTCAATAATTTATTGCGAAAAGAAAAACGTTCTCAATACAAAAAAAATATCTATACAATAGGATTTCATCAACTCCACATTGTTAAACTGTATTCATGTAAAATTTGGGCATGAAAAATATAATATGGATATAAATAAATGATAAATTACAAAATATTTTAACAAATACAGTATTGCTATTATGTCATATATAATGAAAGAATGTTTTCAATAACCATAATGAGTAAATTATTAAAAAAGTATTTCCGGTTATTTACAGGTCAATAATGACACACCCAAATTTTTTTGCAGCACTCCATTTGTATAAATCGACTTTGCAACGAGAAACTTTTTTAATTAATTAGAACACTCACTTTAGAAACAAACAGTTTTTTTTAAATGACAAATTATTAAACTTTACTATTTATAATTTGTTGAAAGTAATAGAAAAATTTTCCACATAACACGATGTAATTCCTGATTTTAATATTAATATAATAATTATAAAAAATGTCTATTTAAATCCAAAAAATAGGAAGTATATAGAATATTCCGTATAACGTATAAAGGTTATAAGAAATTGGAGTGCAGTCCAGAATCAAAAAGAAGAATACTTCAAAGATAAATTAGCAAATATTCATGAAAAAATAAAAATTCTAGACGTCGGTAATCGTTTTAATCAGCTCAATAAATCTTGATAAGTCTTTATTGGGTGATATCGATACACGTCGATAGTGATCGTATTTACGATATTACAGCATTTGTCTTGATAACTTATTAAAGGAAGATAAAATTTTTACTTTCCAGAAAAAGAGATAAAAATTTCTTCTAATCCAAATGAATAATAATAATTGTAACTACAAAAGAGACGTTCACATGAAATTAAAAAAAATTACGAAAATTTCTAAAAAATTATCAAAAAATTTGTGACTTGAACCTTAATTATAAAAATTTTACTAAAAATACGAAATTTAATTAATTGTTATAATTCCAGTACATGTCACGGAAATTGACGTAAAGATAATATAAAATGTACCAATTGCAACGAGTGGTTAAATCATATATCGCTTTGCGCAGAATAATGGCTCATTTTGGCTGAAGAAAAAATATTTTGCCTCTCTCTAAATCTGAATCAGTCAAAATCTACTGATTATCAGTGAAATTTGACTAATTCAAATAGTTAAAAAAAGGTTTTTGTAAATCATTCAAATTTCACTGATTCAGCAATGAAAAATATTTTTCCGCTGATGAATCGGTGAAAATTAACTGATTTAACAGTGAAAAATATTTTTTCCACTCATGAATCAGTGAAAAGGCAAATCATCGATTCAATCAGTAAAAATTTGACTGATTCAGATTAAGAGAGCTCGAACTATAGATCAAATTTTAAAGAAAAGACCAAGAATGTTAGTTTTTCAATTGCCCAAGAGGAGAGAATTGCTATACATACTATCAAAATACTATAGTTACCATATCATGCGTTATAGTAAGTACAATATATTGAATCAGTGATTTGCCTTTTCACTGATTCATCAGCGTGAACAATATTTTTCACTGTTAAATCAGTTACTGTTCACTGTTAAATTAGTTAATATTCACTGTTTCGCCAGTGAAAAATACTTTTCACCGTTAAAGCGGTTAATATTCACTGATTGAATCAGTTAAATATGACTGATTCACAGTAATCTCTTTTTAGCTATTTAAATCAGTAAACTTTCACTGATAATCTGTAGATTACGACTGATTCAGATTTAAAGAGTATAATATATATAAGCACAATAGTAAGCACAATATTTTATTTTGCAAATATGAATAAGTATCTTAATAGTTAATCTTTAGCATATTTTTCTCTCCGTTAGGAATCAATAACAATCAACTTTTATTAAAAATATAATTTCATTTGTATTGCAGACGAAACATTATTATAACTTATGTAAATACTTTGCGATAAAATAGCCCCGCACTGAAGGCCAAAGTAGTTGGTCGACATAACGGTTTCAGAAACGAGTAAAAATATCTTAGGTAAGTAGATAATTATTTCGCCAAGGTAAATCATTGACTAACAATAGTTTCCATTGATTTCAATTTCTAATCAGTTCAAATATAACTATAATATATATAATATTATTTTATACACAAATTAAAACTTTTAAATTATAATTCAATATATTTAAATAAATATAATGTTATTTGTTAATTTATGGACGAATTTCTCTTATTCAATATGATATATTTATAAGAATACATTTTTTTATCAGGAGAAATATTTTCCCACGATATTTGAAAGGACATTTCTTTAAAAAGAAGTAAAGCTATTCTATAACCTAATCTTTATCAAAAGAGTTACGTATTGTAGATTCTACTGACATAGAAAAGCATTCACTTTAACAAGTTTCTTCGTCCAGTATAGCACTTGACTTCATATGGATCGGTTGTAAGATTGATATTTTACAACTAGTTCTGATTATGATTAACCGTTTTCATTTTAAAAAGTTATGTACTGAAATCAAAGTGAGATTTTTTGTCGCGGTGTAAAATTTTTTAGCAATTTTGATTTTGTCTGCAAATATGTATAATTAAAAAAATAAAGAAGACAAGGATAAATTTTTGAAGACATAAATTTAACAAAGGTATGAGATTTAATTATAATACTAAGCATCAAAGTACTGAAACAGATACGGATTATCAGTTTTAAATAATACATAAATAAAAATAATTAACGAAAAATATGAATATTCAATTGCAATTTGGATATGTTTTAATTTAAACATTATATAACCCAAAAACATAAAAACTGAATAATTATTCCACTTTTTTTGTTATTTCATTAGAAATATTGTTTTTAGAAACCTATTTTATAAACATATTTTTCACCGAGGATAACTATTTTAAGTAGAGTGTAAGCAGACTATGGACTTTATCATGAAGCAAATAAAGTAGTATGAAGAGTTTGAAGTATTAATGAAGTTTTAACTTTTTACGCATCGATTTCTCTTTAATAATATCATACGTCTGAGATATAGTTTTATTAATAAATTAAAATTCAACAAAACTACAATATTGACCTATTAATATTTCTAATACACGGAGAAACTTTTTATATCAATTCTTACTATAGTATTTTTCAATTTAGGGAAAAACGTATAACTTTCAGAATTTTTGTCAGTAAAAATACTAAATTTCATAATAATGATATGAAACTTCAGCATAGTTCATAGCAAATTTTACTATAGTTTATACTAAAGTTCCATATTATTATTATAAAGTTTAGTATTTTCACTGACAAAAATTCTCAGAGTGATACGCTTTTCTCTAAATTGAAAAATACTATACTCTCTAAATTTGAATCAGTCAAAATCTCCTGATTATCAGTGAAATTTGACTGATTCAAATAGCTAAAAAGAGGTTACTGTAAATCAGTCAAATTTCACTGATTATTTCAGTGAGAATTGACTGATTTGACAGTGAAAAATATTTTTTTCACCGATGAATCAGTGAAAATTAACTCATTTAACAGTGAAAAATATTTTTTCACTGATGAATCAGTGAAAAGGCAAATCACTGATTCAATCAGTGAAAAATTTGACTGATTCAGATTTAGAGAGTAGTAAAAATTGATATAAAAAGTTTCTCCGTGTAGGAATACTTTTTAATTCCGAAAGTCATAACGTAAATATTATTCTATATATCCATTTATTTTTGTGCTTAAAAGATTTCAAAAATTATCAGTCAGGTATTTTTCTTAAATTGAATTTTTCAAAATTTGAAATAGAATAGAAAATTTTTTAGGTTTCGTTATTTGTACTTTTCCGTTAAAAAAATTATTATTAATTTCCATTCAAAAATTTGTTGGATTACAGAAGCTTCTCAAAAATATGAAGTTTTCAAAATCTATTAAAGTTTACAACCAAATTTTTTTCAAGTTCCGACATTAAGAAGTTTCTATTTATGGGATCTCTGAAATTAGAAACATTTACAATTTTGAAGCCTTGAGATTTTTATTTCTTCCAATTGATTAAGGCTTATTGGTCATGCACTACTAATTGACCGTGATACTGAAATAACAACTAATGAAGCAGCTTATGCATATTCAGTAAAATTATTCACTTCTTTCAAATACTTCATTATACGCTTATTATCATTCCAATCATTTCCTAAACAGTTTAAAATTTTATTTGATAAAAAAGAATATAAGGTGAAAATTATTTTTATTATTTCCTTTGTCACTATATAATTATCATCTTCATTTTTTTCAAAAAAATCCTCAAAACCAACTATTTTTGTTATATATTTTAGAAATTATAGATAATATTCCAAAATTTCCAAATATCTAGGAAAATTCGACTAGATCTGCATCACTTATTTTCATATCAAATACAATTATAGTTATATTTTTATTTTAAGGCCAAGGACCAATCTGGTCAAGTGACTAGATTCCTACTTTACCGGCATTTTAGTTTGTGTAACCCCATTTCTGTAAAAAATAAGATAGATAACTGAAAATTTGTAGAATTAAATAGAAAGCATTAATATAGGCCTGTCTGGTCATAAATGTTTATAATTACGGAAAAAAAACTTCTTTGAAATTTCTTTTTTATAATTATTGGCAAAACAAATGTCCACCGCGGGCTTAGGGGCGCTGCTGCATGAAAACAATCATGGCTGCCGCAGGGCTTCGGCGTTCACGTATTTACTGTTGATCTGAATAGGACTTTTCAAATTACATTTATCTGTAAGTGCTAAAAATGCTTTTATTGTCGTTAAATACGTTATGCGAGTACGTACAAGCACTGCATTTACGAGTAAAGTCCTTTCCTTTCCTGTGCTTCGGTGAGAATTCCATTTTCACGCTTATATTTATTTATGTACTTGTCACTTACTTTTTCTGTTAACTATATATTTATTTGTCAAACAATTGATTAATTACTGCGTTACACTGTGAGCATCTGGCTTTAGTATAGTATACACAATGCTGCGCGAAGCCCAACGGTAGCCATATTGATTAGTTCGCTTGTCGACCACCAGGTCTCGCATTGCAAGTTTGAATTGCCAATAGACATTTATGACATTAATTGTGCAAAAATACATGCATTAATTATGGAAAAAAATTTATTTGAATTTTTTTTCATTAATTTATAAACATATATGACCAGAGAGACTTGCCTTAGTGCATTTCATTTACTCTCACAAATTTTCAACTTGTTTACTCATTCTTTACAGAAATGCGGTTACACGTATTGAAAATGCTGGTAAGGTAGGGATCTAGTCACGTGATCCGGTTGGTCCATGGGCTTAAGGTAGTCCGATAGCGAACAAATGAGCAACTATAACAATTTTTCGTAAATGTTTCATGCGCGTTGCAAAATTCCGAACATTGTGCGGAAAATTTTTTTCCGTTATAATTTACTATTAATACCTATAACCTATCACTCTGGATTGGTAAGATACGATTGAGTATGATTGATATGGTTGAGTAGGTATATCGGCCAATTCTGTCCGACAATGATTTAATTGTTAAATTTGTTAGTTTCAATCAAATGAATAATAAAGAACAAAAATAGAACTATATAAAATGATGCCTAGCTAGGGAAGAAGATTATCTGTCCAGAAAAAAGAAAAATAATATTTAAGTAAATAAAGGGTAATTCGTTTTATGTATTATATATATAGGTTAATCTTGCGCCTGCGGGATATCTATACGCCGAACACTCTTGCTCCCTGAGAAGCCGCATCACAGGCTTTCCAATTGGAATTCGATTATCTTAATAAAAGAACGCACCTTAAGTGTTTTACCTCGTTTTCACGTAAACGTAAAAATTAAAAGAAATAACAAAACTCCAAACTATTACAATTTTACTACTTAGATTACAATTGGATTTAATATTAATTGCCATGTAACAAATTTATATCTAGAAAAAAAATTTAATTTTAGGCTATGTACCACATTGGTCAAGTGACTTTATTAATTTTCGTAACTTTTTTTTGAAAATAATGATTATTTTTTGCTGAAATTTTGAGAAATTATGAAAAAACTCCTAGGACAAATCTCGTGACTTCTTTTTAGATTATTAATTTAAAAAATTAATTTTCTTCACCAGGTCAGTATTACAGTAGATACATTTTTTAATTAATCGATAATTATTATTATTTTCGAAAAAAATTTTACTTATTTAAAATAAAAAATATTGAATAACTAAAATTGATAACTTCTTTTAGCGTGTAAAAAAAATTAATTCTTAAGACTTCTAACTAGAAAACTATTTTCTTTGTTAAGAGAATCTTTGTTAATTATTCTGTTTCTAAATATTGTTATAACCTCTTATCTTCTAAATCCTTTTCTTATCAAAACGAATAATTTTTTACAATTATTTAAATAAATATTTAGTTTATTAAAAATATATAATTTACCGGTAAAATAACATTTTCAATTTGTGAAAATTGCTAAGAAAGGGTAGTTGTTATCAGACAAGTTAATTATTCATGCAGATAAATGAAGTGTTATATTATAATTGCGGTAGGCTTGGAAATAATAGTAGTGTAAAGCAAAAAGGAGTTTCCATGACATGACTCACTGGACTTTGTTCTTTTTCTAATAATCTTGACTGCGTTGGTCTTTCTACAAATATCAAACTTTGCATATCATACTTTCTTCACATTAATCCGTGGTTTTTAAATTAAATTCATTCAGTGACTTGTTTCTATTAAATTAAATTCATTGAGTTTAATTTACTGATAATAGAGCACACATTAACTATAGCTAAATGGCAAAAAATGTGTCATTGGTTAAAGTCAGTAAAAAAACTATTTATTGGAACGAATAGTAGACATTAGCAAGTATACTATTATTAAAAATTGATTGGATACTATGCGAAAAATTTTCTTCGCCAAAAAACCGTGAATATGTTTTCAAAACAGAATACATTTGTTGCGCAATAACATTTCACGCATCAAAGATCTAAAAAGTATTCCAAATTTATCAAATTTTTCAGAAGGCAAAAAAACGTTCTGTAAAATCTAATTTTCATTTTAAGAAAAAAAAACAGAAGTCCACTCCAGGCTATTTTAGTGCTGAACAGAGGCCAAAAAAAATTGATTAGAAAAAGTCGACAATTTCAAGAAATTACGTAATAGAAGGCTGAACGCGCGTTTTTATTACTTTGGACGTTGATTAAAAATTGATTTTTTGTATAAATGAAAAACTGAGAAATTTTATGTAGATTATTCACTTCTGAAAAGAAGAAAAAAAATTGAATCGAAAAAAGAAATTATGTTTTCAAAAAAAGGTCTTAAAAAATTTGTCTTTTGATTATAAAATATTTGATCTTCACTTTTTCAAAAATATACCGCAAAAACACTTGTTATAAACAAATCCTTTGGTGATAATGTGTATATGAATTATTAATAATTTTCTAGCAAATAATATCACTTTCGAAAAAATGTGGGTTAATCCCTTATACCGTGTCACCCTTCAATTATGAAGTAGCTATTCAATTTTTGTTAATTAAAGTAAGGGAGTTCAATATGAATATAAAAATGTGGAAGAATTAATAATCTTAACTGTATTATTAAAAATAAATAAGAAATCTGATTTTTTATTGTAGCAAAAGCGTTAAAAACTTTATTAATGTGATTTTCTTTAAATTGACTAAATCTCTACTTAATTTATCATTTTTTAATTTCAATTAAAAATGAATTTATAAAAATTTCAATTTTTCATTTTTTTTCAAATTTAAGATATTCTGAACACGAAATTAGCTCTCTTTTTAGAAATTAAAATGAAAGTCGCGTTGAACATAATTTTTTAATTCTCTAGTTGAATTCTAAGGTTTAATACGGATCAATATGATATAACGAAGGGAGAAAAGTGATTCACCTCTAGTTGCAAACATACTTTTAAAAAGTCAAACAAAAGCTTAAAAAATATTAAATAATCTCAATTTTAAAGATAATTCAACTTAGAAAAAGTGAATTCCTATAATTTTGAAAGCCAGAAGTAAAAAAATGATTTAAAAATCCGATTTGAATTATAAAACCAATAATAAACATAAGCAGTAGAGCAGTGACCGACAAGATACTTATTTAAGTTACATCATTAAGAGTAAAAGATAGATCATTACGCGTCTAATCGATAAACTATGTTAATGTGCTTTTAAGGTCAGCAATGTTTATTCTCTCTTTACTCACACGCAATGAGTTATTTTTAATAAGAAGAAAAAAGCTTCTATGAATGATTAAACAAAATCCCTGTAATCAAGGAATTCACTCAATAAAGAATTCGAATAATTAACAATAACTATTTAATGATCTATTTCGCAAAACTAACTAGCAAGTGTAATAAATAAATTCATAAATTCAATATTAATAAAATCAATCAATATCTATTCTGAGTTGGTTAAATCATTTTAAATCATTTTATATCATTTTCTTTCAATTGTAGTCAATCGATTTTACATTATCAGACACTAATTTAACATTCGACTGATGTTTACAACATTTTTACATATTCAGAAAAATTTAGAAAATTAAAATCATCCATTTATTTTGTTAGATGAAATGATGATGATTACAAATAATTAAAATTGATAAGATACTTTTGCCAGGGATATTACATTTTCCATTGCGAAAAGAACGTTACAAACTTCAGTTGGATGATTCACTCAGTAATTAATATTCATCTGTGTTTGTTTGAATTTAAAAAATTCCGTACCGATAAAAATAAAAATCATCGAAATCTCATTTCATGATCCAAGATAGGAGTTTCAGAATGAAAAAGAGAAAAAGCTTTCTCGTATTGTAACCAACCGGAAATGATACTCTCGAAACGCTCCAAATACGATAACTAACACGGTCCTGATTATCTTTCCTCATTCCCACTTTTGGTTTATACTCGTTAAATCAATCAGACACATTTGAATTCACAGAGTGCAAATCTCTACTAAAAAGCCTCAAGATTGTTTGTCTAAAAAAAAAAAAAAAAAAAAAAAAAAAAAAAAAAGAAGTAATAATTTTCTACTTTGAATATAATATTTTTGTTCTTATTTTTATATTTAATAATATATCTAATCTCCTTTATTTATATTTTTTATTTCTTCGTGAATGTCTTATTCAACTGATAAATTCTTGTAAAAACTTTTAAATTGTTCTTTGGAAATAACGAAAATATTTTTAAATTTTATTACAATCTAAGTTAAATTTATTTGGAACAAGATGCAAAATTTTCTAAAAGTAAAAAAGTAGGTTGATTTTTAAGAAATATCGATACTCTTTTTCTCTATAAATAGAGATTAACACCTACATGGAGTCACTTCATAATCGGAAACTGTGAATCATGTTTTCTAATGCGATTGGCTTCTTCGTCATGACTACGACATCGAATTCTTCGAGAACAAGATTATCCACTTTTATTTTCCAAATCACCAGTTTATTTTCCCTCTTGGAATCTTATTTAGTTAGTTCAAAATATAAAACTTTAAATTTACAATTAAAAGTGATTTCAATTAAATGTTGATTACAAAGTCTCGAAATATTCTGAGATAATACAAATTAAATTCAAAAATTTAATTTTTGTCAATAAAACTTTTAAAAATTTTCAACACTTTATTTAGGAAACGAAAAAAAACGGCAAATTATTAAAATAATAGTTTTTTCCAGTAGAGGGTAATAATGATAACAAAATTATTATATTAGTCTTGAACTATTCAATCAAATTTGTAACCAAATAATGATATGCATCAAAGAATACATCTGACTAGCCGGAAATCGGTAAAAGATTTAAGACTTTGATTCTATGAACCGATCATACCTGATATAAATAATACCTGTAATTTATTATTCACAGGAGCAAAAATATGTGATTCTTCGTAAGAATACTAATGTACGGAGTTTCATTTTGCAAAGATGATTCACTTTCTTAATGCAAAATCTAGAAATACATTTTTATTTTATAATTTACAAATTTCTCATGGATTTCCATGACTGGATTTTACTGATTTTAAATAGGAAGCAATAATTCTGACAAAAACAGTGTGAGTAATCGCACGTTCCGTTTTACAAACAAAGAAAATATAAGAAATAAACAATGCACTGCATGTGCAAGTTGATAAATAAAAGAGACTAATTCTCGTTCTCAAGGACGACAGTACGATCTACATAGCAAAACAAGATATGCTAATTAGATAAATTTAATCTTGTTGAACAAATTAACGCTCAGTAATACAATATACTTCATTTTATTTTAGTAACCTTCTCTTTACTTTGTAAATGAAAGAAAAATCTCCTTTCAGTTTGGAACATAAAAGATTTTATTCATATGATGATTATAAAACTAAAATTTCTGGTACCTTTTATAGTAAATTTATAGTATAGAAAAACTAGAAGGAAGGGCCACAAAATAAACTTAGACAACCTAGGTAACGAACTTAATAAATACTAAGGCGCTTAAAGGTTAAAAAAAGTAAAGAAAATTCAACACAGAAAGGAGCTTGCAGTTCGTTACAGAGAAGCTCATGTGCTGAGAATAACTTATTTTAAGTTTGGAGGATGAGTTACGCTTTTAGAATGTCATGCATGCATGATATTAATGTCCTAACTTCTTTTTCAAGTACTAGAACTCAAGAATTATGTCCAAATTTTCATTTAAAACCCACAATCCTGGCTTATTTCGCATAGCAACCAAGCCTAACTTACGTTTTACGTTTTTTTTATATCTGCCGTTGATAATTTTTAATGTGAAAATAAAAAGAATCTGACCCAATGCCAAAATAACAAAATGAATAAAAATTCTAATAACTAATACCAACTAAAAAGAGTACAAAACTTATATTTATAACATTTACAGACTGGAAAAGTATCCGAAACTCAATTCTGTTTCAAGAAATAATCTAACCCTTAAACAAGAATCACGAAGAAACTAACCTCAAAAATCATTAACTATTGTAGCGATAAATACTTTCCCTAGTGATAATCAACTTACTTTCTCATTCTAGTTACTTTCAATTAATTTTAAATATATATATTTTAATTTCGAAGGTTCTTTAGTGAAAAAAATAGAAAACTGCTTCAAACTTAAAGTAAGACGAATTGAAGAAAAATGTCAACTCACCAAGCCCTAAGTTCCCGAAGATCTGTTTAGGTGCGATTTCTTCAATATCCTTTGTCTTCTTTTCCGATACTCGTCGACAAACAACCTCAGGTTGGCTAATGTCAGTCTTAATTTTCGAAATACTTTTTGCTGGAGAAGGTTCCGGTTCTGATTCAAATTCCGAATCTCGAATTTCATTTCCACTTTGTTTCGTCTTTTTCAAAGCCTCCTCCGACAGGAAGTCATTTGACATCTCGAATTTGTCCTTTTCGGAAGGCTTTTGATAAGGATCAATCGCCTGAAATCCTCCACCTCGTGGCAAAGGCGGAAGTGGTTTATTTGGAGGTTCGTCAAACTTGCCTTTTCCAACCAAATTCCACGTATCATCCTCTTCATCCTTAAAATCTTTAGATTCTTTGATATCTTTATTTTTAGATTTCACTTCCCCCAAGAAATCTACAGTTTCTAATTTCGCATCCTGTAGAAGATCCTGCTTCTTAACCTCCGCTGGCACATTCTCCTTAACAAAGTCGTCTGACTTTTTCAACGAATCATCAGTCTTTGAAGCATTCTTCCCTGTTTCCTGATTGGTCACATTTGATTGGGAAGAAGTAAAATCGAACTTTTCGAGGGGATTATTCGAAATTTCAAGGAGATCTTCTTCAAGACGAAGTTCTCTTTCAGTCTCCATGAAGGCCATCGACGCAGCCTTGGGGTCCATTGGAAGAGTTTTCGTGTCTCTTGGGAAAGTATCACTTGCGTCAGAGTTCGCAGAAGGTGGCGGAGTTGCGGGCACAGGACGCAAATCGGGTTCGAAAGCCGGGACACTTGTATCTAGAAGGTTTCGTGTGGCCTCGACAACATCGACGGCGGCTTCGAGTCTTTGCGAAATTTCCGAACTCGAATCAAAATCTAGATTTGGGGGTCGTGACTCACGGATATTCGCGTACTCTCGCTCTAGGTGCTCGAAGTCGTCAGTCGAATCCTGATCGCGTTTTATTTGATCCTTAACAAGTGAAGGAGGCTGCTCGTTGAAATTTCCACCAAGGAGGTCGTCAACAGTATCTTTTGGGGTTTTATTTGAGTAGAAATCACTAGCAGAATCGTTAGACATTGCTCGAAGATTTTATGATTCGCGTTGAATAATATAATTTATATTTTGTTATAATTATATCAAATGCCGTATAGTTATGTTATTATTTATATCAAATGTTATTTTTATATTTAGGGATTATTTTAATTGGTTTAGATAGAAGAGAATGATTGATAATTTTTTACAAATTGTAAATAAATATAAAAAGGGTTAGCGCGAAAATTGAAGAACGTCCACCAGATAGGACGTTACGCGAATGACAGATCGTCCTGGAGAGAAAAGAACTGTTTCGGGTTTCCACCTACACCTTCTCCTCCTCTTCGTCGTCTTCCGGCTGCTTTCGGATTACACTTGAGTACATTCGCTGTCTATTATTACAGTTTTTGGTTGTTTTTAGACCGCACACTTTATTTATTTTTCCGTTTCAGATTAAAAGCGGGATGTGAAAATCGCAGACGTGATAGGTCGTGATCAGCCGTGTGACTGATAAAGAGAATATATTTTCTCCTCCGTTTACTCCACACGTTCGGTCAGCTGTCAAATGCACTGAAATACAGGGAATTCGCGTTTAGTCTTTAGTCCATCGATATATAAAAACCATGTAGAAAGGAACCGCTCTCTCTACAGCAGTCCTCCAGTTGTGCTTCCAATGGTACTGAATGGTACTACGCATGCGTCGCGAAAGTCTACTGATTTACTATTTTGGAGCATTTATTATGGATAAAGCATAAAGATGGATAATATTGATCATTTAATAATAATAACTTTTAAATATCATATTACATAGTTCATTTTTAGAGAAGATATGAAATTATATTTATATAATATTGACTATAACTGTGATAAAAATGTAACAATCATTACCTAACATATCAACCAAAAATTAGAATTGATTAAAATATAATTTATCATTAAAATTCAAGCTATATTTTTATTAGTATTGGAAAGTGCGCTATTCAAACGCATGTGCTGTATGATTATGAAGATATGAGTACACAAATCACCAAAAAAAAGTAAATAACGCATTTTTTACATATGTTGGACATATGACTTACGTAATAAACTAAAAATTTTGCAAGAGTGGAAAATTTCTAATGTAAATTATGTATAATACATAGAAAACTTCTAATTACGCGTAACTTTACAACACTAACCGGTAATATAGGGTGCGAGAGGGCGAGATGCAAAGATGAACTATGAGGTGAGAAACGTAACCGAATTTCGTGCAAGTATAGCAGTGTCACAAAAGGTTCACAGGATACAAAGAGGGAATTTTCAATTTAATAATACGAATTCCTTCTTTGGATTCTTACTCTAAGGCCATGGATCAATCAGTACATTTGACTAAATCAATAAAATCAATTTTTTATTTTTAAATATGCCATGAATTCTCTAGTGAATGTGAATTGCTACATATATTGTCACTAAATTCCTATCTTACCGGTATTTCGGTTTGTGTAACCCTACTTCCATGCAAAACAAGATACCGGGTTTAAAATTTGTGAAATTAAATAAAATGCACTAAGATAGGTCTGTATACTCAGTATTTCATTTTGCATGGAAATGTGGTTACACAAACTGAAATGCCGGTAAGGTAGGGATCTAGTCACGTGGTCCAGTTGGTCCATAGGCATAGGCTCGATATCTTTTGACTTCACATCTTCACAATGTAAAGTCTAATTAAAATATGTACATGATCCTCAGATGCAGAAAGTATAGAAGATGTTTCAATACTAAAGACCAGTTTACAAAAGTTGCACAGTAGGTAAAAGGGTCGGCCATTATACTCATATGCTAGTCATCATGGATATGTTGGTGGATATCATCAAGTTAAAGTGGGTGAAATACGCAAAATACCACATTTAGATACAGTTAGGTATATTTAGCATTGGGAAAATGGCAGACCTCTTCGCCTGTTTTCTATTGGCTGACAGAACTGATGCGCATTGCGACATTCGAAAGCGCTGCTTCCACCTTCCACCATGACCATTAGATGCATCTACTCCAATCAAGAGCTAGCGTCAAACGTTATCTTGCAGTTTTCAATTGTGCAAAATAAGCCGGCCGGCCAGCTGGCTACTTTGATTTTTTTTTTTTTACATTAAATAGTAGAAGAAATTGTTTAAAAAATTAATTTGAACTTTACTGAACAACAATTTATTAATTTCTGTTTTATTTATTCTGTAAAAAACCTATTATACTAAAATTTAATTTACGATATTTCAAGAAAAATTATTTTTAAATTATCTAGTTGATTCTCCATCCATTAAAAAATATCTTTATCTCTTGAATACATCAATATGATTTTAAATCAATGATTAAACATTATGATTGGCGAAGTAATAAATGCGAAAAATAGTTACTTTTGAGAATTGTTCTATATAGCACACGTTACAAATAAAAGGTTGGAATACTTTTTAGCATTGATTTTTAGCACATCGGTTGTAGTAACTAAGGTGATTGAGTTTAAAGGTTTGCTTTCCAATTCGAAAGTCCGCTTTCAGTTGCAATGTATAAATGTAACTATATGCAATGCATATAGTGTCAAATTAGTTTTGGAGTAAACATATAGTTAAAAGATAATCGATTTTTAACACTTGAAAAACTAAATTGTTTCCAAATTTATAGAACATTTTAAAATATTAATTTCTTGGAAGATTGCATATCTCCAGTTTAGAATATTATAAATTAAACTTTATTTATATTAATATTTTAAGATATTATATTCCACGACAAATTTTTAAATAATGAGTCATGTACGTGATCATCGTATTTTAGTTTCCTCGACTTTATTGTAAGAAAAATAATTATTTTACCCTGATAAAGTGAAAAATAATGAAGTATACATAGGGGTAGGTAGATGGACTACCAACAAATTTGTGTAATTAAAAAACTTAATCACTGATATACCAGTTGAATTAAGGTAATTAGTATTTTAATTGCCCAAATAAAAGATCAGTCGTCAACTTCCCATTGGTCACTTGACCCACTTAGTATTTATACGCCCTTAATTAAGTTTAAAAAACTAAAATTAAGTTAAATTTTCATTATAAATGATGTTTCTACAATTTTTCGATTATTTAGTTAAAATATGCGTTAGATGAAATGCAGATGTTTCCATTTTTGTTTTCAGAACTCAAAGTAAAATTGCAGATTTTATGGGGAGAAGAGGAGGACTTCTAGTAAAATGGATTTTTACCATATAAGTCAGGTAGTGCGTGCTTGTGCGATGTAAGTGTGAGTTGTAAGTTAATTGTATTGGCGAAAGAGGGGTTATTTTAGTGAAGAGCAAGGGGAAAAGTTGGTTCGTTGGTTGGCGCGTACGCGCATCGCGCAGGCTTCGCTTGCTGTGCAGCTGTGGGCATCGGGACGCGCACGTCGTCGTTCACCGCCCGTCGACTGGAATCGACGAACGAATTCCTGTATCTCCCTAAAAAATCACACATAAATCGTAATCTCGTTTTGCGTAATCGTCGGATTTCGTTTACCCTATTAATTACAAATGGCCTCTACAAAAGTTCGTGTGGCAATTGCCACAACCCAGGAGGAAGATCCCTTACTTCTTAAAAATGGATTAACCTCTCATGGTGACAAGACAATCAACCGCAAAATTAACGGATTCAAACTTCGGACGAATGGCCACATACCGGTAAGTACATGTGTATATGCATTTAACTGATATGTTGCTAATCTCTTATGAAAATTACTTTTCATTCACTAGAACGACTAGAGTCAAACTCAAGTTATAATTTAAAAACCCCTAATGCGGCATTATTACATTCTTAAATTCGAGTTTAATTTCAAGTTGTAAATTAAAAAAAGTTATATTTTCTGTTTTTAAGGTTATGATTAACAAATTTGATTCATTGTAATGCTTACCTAACTTTTGCAATTTGTATGAAAGAACCGGTTTCGTCATTTTTCGTGGAAGAGATAAGAAGATGACCTCTTTTGTAATTATTTTATCATTTGTGTGTTTCTTTGATTTATTGGAGCTCTTAAAGAATGTTTTTGATTGTTTTTATCGGACGAATGAGGGTACATTCAGACCTTTGCAGTCAGTTTACTGCTCTACTATATTTGCCATGAGAGAGATACGATTGGATACGATGCGGCAACCTATCAACACTACATCACGTTGTGTCACACTTATGACTTTCGAATCAGCAAAGATCCTGAATGTACCCTTCACGTGAAAATTTGAAATTGTATAATAATACAATGAAGGCAAGTAAGGTTCATAATATATATATACATGCATTTCTCCTGACGTTTGTTGGATATGGAAAGATAAAATTTTCGCGTAAGCAAACTTCAGGGAAGGCGCAATGTGTGTGTAAAAAGGGTACAAATCATGATGTACACTGCTGTTTATTAACGCCAACCACTTTGAAGTTAGACATTACCATTGTATCAATACACTTAATAATACAAAGCTTAAGTTCAAAGTGAACGGCATGAATGAACAGCAATGTACTATGTATATACAGTATATATATATATTGATATATATATATATATAATAAAAGCAGTGCTTCGAAGAATTGTAACCAATTGTAATTGTAGTCCACAATTCATATTACGTGTGCCTCATGCAGGTCTGATGCTGATTAAGTATTTTTGGCGCGTCTATTCAAAATATATAGAAATACATAATACTTATTATCAGAGATCAGATCAAAATAGTGTTGAATTGATTAAAATTTAGGCTTTGAATATCAGCCATTTAAATGGCATTGAAATAGCATTTAATTCACACCTTCATAGTAGATAACTGAGGCAGGTGTTCTAATTAAAGTTGATTGAAGGCCTTCATTTATTTTGTTCACTTCGCGGCAGTATTTTACCTTGCTTCAAAAAGTGAGGTATGATAAACCCTTCTCTCTAAATTTGAATCAGTAAAAATCTACTGTATATCAGTAAAATTTGACTGATTCAAATAGCTAAAAAGCTGTTACTGTAAATCAGTCAAATTTCACTGATTATTTCAGTGAAAATGCAAATAACTGATTCAATCAGTGAAAATTTGACTGATTCAGATTTAGAGAGTTGACTAAATACTCTTATATATTAACATTTTTATTTATTAGAAACAAACCAAATTTTTTTACATTCTCATCATGGATGAGAAGGTATTGGTTTTATGTGAAAAATGACTTTCGAAATTTTCATCAAATCTTTACGTTTTGAGACCCCCTGAGTCAGAAAAAATGGTTTTTACGAACGTGTCTGTCTGTCTGTCTGTCCGTCTGTAGGTCGTGTGCGGCATAACTCTCGATAGAATTATCAGATTGAATTGAGCTTTGGTACGATATAAACGCTGTTCTGCAAAATCGTTTCCTTAAATAAAGTCTACGATTGTTTTTCTTTTTTAGATATGTGGAAGAAAGTAAATTCTTTTAATCATGTAATTTATTAAAAAGTTATACTGAAATGTATACAGAAAATTGAGCGCGAAGCGCGAGTGTCATGATGAGAATGTGTTCCTTAAGGCCGATAGAGCCTTAAGTAAATTGAATTTCCTGTTTCACTTAAATTCAAAAAGAAATTCAGTGACTTTGAGAAAATGTGTAATTCCCATCATCTGTAATATTATTATAAAATTGGTTTGAGCTTCAGTATCAAAATATAAGAAATAAACTTAAATGTATGCGAAGAGCACAAGACCGAGCGCGAAGCGCGAGGTCCAGAAAGAACGGAGCGCGAAGCGCGACGATCGAATTGCGCGCCCTAGGCGCGCTCAAACTTGCGAGCTGCGCGCGAAGCGCGCGATGAGAATGTGCCCGCGAAGCGGGCAGATTTTTTTCCTTTGAAAGAGCGCGCCAAAAAAACCGATTCAAGCGACGCGTGTGCACTATGATTTCAATTACAAGTTCAATAATTTCAGGTGCTAAATTGATATACAGTCAGGGTTGTGAACGTATATTACCTGATGTTAATTACGTGACGTTTTTTACGCATATTTCGTACGTAATATACGTCCTTAGTTTTTTACACATGTATTTTTACATTCTCATCATGGATGAGACGGTATTGGTTTTATGTGAAAAATGACTTTCGAAATTTTTATCAAATCTTTACGTTTTGAGACCCTCTGAGTCAGAAAAAATGGTTTTTACGAAAGTGTCTGTCTGTCTGTCTGTCTGTCTGTAGGTCGTGTGCGGCATTACTCTCGATAGAATTATCAGATTGAATTGAGCTTTGGTACACTTTATCGGAGCCGAAAAAGTAAGGACAAGTTCGTTAACCAGCCACATCCCATCAAAATTGAGGGATGGAGCACTACTTTTGTGTTTTTGAAAATAATTTTTTTGAAAAAATCAAAAATTTCAATACTGGTTTTAGATAGTGCTCATAAATCTCTACAAATTATCCTGATAACATTTTTTGATTAAATCAAAATTAGAAATGTTACAGCATATTCAAATTCGAAAAAAGTCAATATCAAAATTCCATTTTCCAGTTAAATTATACGAGATACGAAAAAACGTTATGATACAATATTATTGAATACATAAAGGCCTACAAATTTGAATTATAACATTTTTTCATAAGATGCATATTTTTCTTTTTAATTAAAAAAAAAACTATTGAAAATCTAAAATTCAATTTTTTAACAATAATATTGGAAATAACAAAAAAACGTAAGAATACAAAGTTGTTCGTTTCAAAAAGATCTACAAATTTTGTCTGGCGCGGTTTCTGATAAAAGATATATTTTTCGTTTCAATTCCAAAAAATACGATTAAAATTCAAAAATTCCATTTTTTAGACAAAATATGTGAGATGCAAAAAAAATGTTTAGATGGAAAATTATTTGCCTAAATGATGTCTACAAATTCTCATTAAGACATTTCGGGGCAGGATGTATATTTTATGTTTTGATTTTTAATATTAAAAAAAATCGATTTTTTTCACCAAAATATGTGAGATACGATATAAACGCTGTTCTGCAAAATCGTTTCCTTAAATAAAGTCTACGATTGTTTTTCTTTTTTAGATATGTGGAAGAAAGTAAATTCTTTTAATCATGTAATTTATTAAAAAGTTATACTGAAATGTATACAGAAAATCGAGCGCGAAGCGCGAGTGTCATGATGAGAATGTGTTCCTTAAGGCCGATAGAGCCTTAAGTAAATTGAATTTCCTGTTTCACTTAAATTCAAAAAGAAATTCAGTGACTTTGAGAAAATGTGTAATTCCCATCATCTGTAATATTATTATAAAATTGGTTTGAGCTTCAGTATCAAAATATAAGAAATAAACTTAAATGTATGCGAAGAGCACAAGACCGAGCGCGAAGCGCGAGGTCCAGAAAGAACGGAGCGCGACGTTCAAAAATTCCGGACCGCGAAGCGCGACGATCGAATCGCGCGCCCTAGGCGCGCTCAAACTTGCGAGCTGCGCGCGAAGCGCGCGATGAGAATGTGCCTGCGAAGCGGGCAGATTTTTTCTATTGTGGTGAGTAAATTACGTAAAATATGTATTTTACTTCGTGTAAAAAACCTCGAGTTAAGGTGTTTTTATACCTCTCCGGCTGCGGGCTAGCAAGTTCATCTATAGAAGTTTATTGGTCCATTCTGTTGAATCCTGTTTGTTGAGCAACGGAATGTGCCAATAAAGTACTCTAAATGAATTTTTCGGCCCGCAGCCGGAAAGGTATAAAAGCACCATTACGCGTAAATACAGTAGGACTTTGAAAATTCAATGATTTGGGGGCACTGTTGAAATTAAGAATTTTGCTGGTCATAGAGGAAAAAAGGTGCGCAATTATTAATTGCGCACTAGAAGATATAAATATATATATATATATGCAATATTTTATTAAAATCAAATGAAAAACTGAATCCAATTTATAGTCAGGAAATTGCTAGCTGGAGATATTTTTAGAACAAGTTATTTATGGGTTAAAATCAACGGATCAAAGATATCTTCGTTTTGTTATACCATTTAACAGTCGTTAGATTATGGCAAAATGCCAGGGTAAATTCAACGATCTAGAAATTTAAATAGCAATTTTAATTTACTTGCATCAATCAAAGTTTGATTCTTTTAATAATATATTGCATAATTTTTATACACCATAAGATGGTTTTGGATCTTGCTTGCTTATACTTAAAAATATATCATTTTACCCTTATAATTGAAGTTTTTGGTTTACACAGTTAAGTTTAAAGACTAAATATTAATTATTTTAATTAGTAGAAAGTACTTTTAAAACGTTTTTTTTCAATTATGCAATAGTATTTGACATCACGTCTATCAAAAATATTGGCTGTGAAAAAATTCTATTTTTTTATACTTGTTATTGTAATAATTTCAAGGCTTTGTTAAAAACGTTTTTCAGCTACAGAGTATTGGGGAGAAAGCTGATCTACCGAAATCGAATAAGCATAAGGAATCCTTCGAAAAAGTGCCACTTATCACAGCTGCCCTTACACATTTTGGTTTTTACATCCTCATGTTCTTAGGGTTTATTAACCAATTATTATTTACTCCCAAAGTAGCACAGGAGCAAAACAGAATGGTAATATATCTCAATTACTCACAAATTGTTTAAGAATCTCTCCTATTTGGAATTAAACTTGAAAATTCATTAATAAATTCATAGACTTAAAAATATTCCTCTATATTTTGAAATATGTTAAACTATTGAATTATCTATTATAATTGCTAACTTAGAATATATTGTCAATAAAAATCTTTTTTTCTAGGGTTTTGCTCCGCTCTACAACAATTTTGAATGTTTTTATTTGCGCTATGTGTATCGAAGAATAAGAGATTGTTGGAACCGTCCAATTTGTTCTGTACCTGGAGCAATGGTCACATTAAAGGACAGGATCACCCGAGATTATGGGTGGACCTTTGAGTAAGTATTATGTATAACACGACGTGAATTTACAAATTCATTATTCTCTGAAATTATCTGATATGTTTAAATTATATTTATAGATTTACTGGGACCGAAACTCGCTGCATAAACCTTGGCTCCTATAATTACCTAGGATTTGCAGAATCCACCGGCAAATGCGCCGAAGAAAGTATAGAAACGCTTAAAAAGTTTGGCTGTTCTACTTGCAGTACTCGACTTGAATTAGGTACCATTTATTCATTTTCAATTTCAAAATAATCAATTTATTTGCTTTAAAATTTATTTAAAACAATATTTAATTAAATGTATATAAAATAGGAAATATGCCAATCCACGAAGAACTAGAGAAGTTGACTGCGAGATTCTTGGGAGTTGATGATGCCATTGTTTTTGGAATGGGCTTCGCAACAAACGCGCTGAATCTCCCTTCTTTAATCGATAAAGGCTGTTTAATTCTAAGCGATGAGAAAAATCATGCTTCTCTCATTCTTGGCTTAAGACTTTCTGGAGCCACGACGAGAGTCTTTAAGCACAACAGTAAGTTCAAAATTTTACAATTATGTAAATTTTTATTCAAAACTCTTTTTTTATATGAAATAATTTTTTTTAGACGTAAAACACTTAGAGATAGTTCTGAGGAAGGCGATAGTGTCTGGTCAGCCGGGGACAGGAAAACCTTGGAAGAAAATATTCATAGTCGTTGAGGGAATTTACTCGATGGAAGGGTCTATTGTTCATCTTCCTGAGATAGTAGCTCTAAAGAAAAAGTACAAGGTAAATTCGTAATCAAAATATTGTCTATATTGAACCTCCATAAACTGTTGGATTCAATTTAGATTTTGTCTTGTTTCTTAGAAAAAGATAACACAAGCGTGTTTTTTTAATTATTATGTAGGCCTACCTTTATCTAGATGAAGCACACAGTACAGGCGCGATGGGGAAAAGGGGCAGAGGAGTATGTGATTATTACGGAGTCGACCCCCGAGAAATTGACATTCTCATGGGAACTTTCACGAAAAGTTTTGGCTCTGCTGGGGGATACATAGCTGGAACCAAGGTTCATATTTTGCTTAAATATTTTTTCTTAAGATTGTAGGTTATTGCAGTGTTATATTATAATTTTAAACCTTGTTATTAACTTAAAATAAAAATATAGCTTTTTATCTTTGTGTGATTCTGATTTTCTACTTTAAATTTTAGGACTTGATAAACTATTTGAGAGTTTATAGCCATGCACATACGTATGCAGCAGCGATGTCTCCGCCTATTGCTCAACAGATTATCACCTCGATGAGAATAATTGCGGGCGAAGATGGGACCGACGCGGGCAAAAAACGGACCAAGCAGCTTGCTAGAAATACTCGTTATTTTAGAAGGCGACTTAATCAAATTGGCGTAATTATTTATGGGAATGAAGACTCGCCGGTCGTACCGATGCTCGTCTACCTCTACTCAAAAATAGCGTACGCGTCATACATTATTAATTTAAAGTCAAAATGTTTTAAATTTTCTTCGCCGGATTAAAAACCTTCATATATTTTATAGATCTGTCGTTCGAATCCTTATTGCCAGAAATATAGCAGCAGTCGGAGTTGGTTTTCCAGCCACTCCTTTGATGGAAGGTAGAATACGATTTTGCCTTTCGGCGGCACACACAAAAGAACAGCTAGACCATGTAAGAACAAAAAAAAAAAAAAAAAAAAAAAAGAATTTAAAACAATTTTAATTTTATGTTCTAGGTGTTGGCGAATATCCAAGATATTTCTGACAAGTTAGGACTCGGGTATTCGCAGAAACCGAGGGATCCTAATCCAATAGAATATTATTCAGATAGTGAAACGGAATGACTGAGCAAATCTTGAAAAAAAACATTCAACTTGAAGATTGTAACTCGCTCGGTAAGACAGCTGAAGCTCTCAGAACCGCCAAAAATCTAGGATATGGTGCAAATTTGAAAATAAATCAAATATTGCTTTTATACTATTTAAAGCAGAGCTGTTTCAAATATAAAGCTTTCAAAGTAGGCGATGAAAAGCCGTACTTCAAAAACAATAGGGGCCAGCCATGCAAACTAGACAGTCTGCAAAATTTCAAAGCTCTTTTTTTATAAAAAAGAAAAGCTTTTTTCCTATCCGATATCATTACCAAGGATATCATCATTACATTTCTTTGATATTAAATATAATTATAAATAGGTGTATGCAATAGAAGTATTATGAGCTTTAAAACTAAGCCTGAAATCTCTCAAACTATTTTCATTAGTTTTCCGTAAAATAGAAAGTTATCTCGACTGTTTAGAGATTTTCAGGGTTTGAAAAAAAATAAATTATTACTTTGTTACTAAATTTTGGGACTGAGAATCATTTGATATTAAGAAAACGTTGATCCTCCTGTTATAAAATTATATTAGAAACCTTAAGGAAGCCAAAGTAAAAGATTTCTTCAGCTCTGAAAATCAATTTCAAAAATGATGAAATCGATTCTTTCAATTGGTAAATATTTCTTGTATCTTTAAATAAATTAATGCCATGTTTATTAAATCGGTTGAAAAAATGAACGCAAGAACAAAATAATAGACTAATCCAAGTTATTTATTAAAGAAACGCCATAGAATTATAAAAATTACAGTATAATCATTCAAGTTCTTTCTAAGTTAATGCCCAGTTTTTTACGGTCATTTACGATCTCAATTTTACATCAATTCAAATTATCGTTTTTTCCTCTCAGTTGTTACTTCTAAGACCATATAAATCTCTAGTCCACAAAGTAGTCTTTATTTTTTTCATCTCATTGAATCAATCTTTTCCAATCGTTCCTTGTTATTGTTGGAACACATTAATTCATGTACAAATTACATATGAACAAGCGGGAATTTTGTGAATGAGGTCATAAATGTGTAGATTGTATTTCTAATCGCTGTTAATGTTGAGAATCGAAATTTTTTATCTTCTAAAACGAAGAATAACGCAATAATTGTGATGCAAGGACTCTAAAAGTAACTGGAGAATTTTTCGTTAGGCATTAAATTTAAAAAATTTTAAAATTCGTAAGTTCAGATCTCGAGTAGATAAACATAATTTCAAACAGAGTTTTCTATCTGCAAAACAACTTTTATAAAACTTACTAATTCAAAAAATCATTGCAGAACTTGGATTTCTTTCAAATAAAACTAAGCTTAGAAATTAGTAGCTATAAAATTGTTAGGTGCACTCATAGGAAGAAATTGTATTAGTTTAAAATTGAAAATTAATGAAGTCGCTTGAAGTTTCAAACAATTCTTCACCACAATTTGTTATTTAACTCGCAAGTGCAATAATAAATAATTTGTATAATTCCCATATTTTTTACAACCATACTAGCTCTTTAAATTTAGGAAACGCTTTCTGTCCTGTTTCACTCTAGCATTAAGGTGAAAATAAAAAAATATTTTATGTAGGCAGTAACGCAATGTTCTTAAATGTTTAATACATTCTGCGATATAGAAATATGATTTTTTATAATGTCACTAAATAATTGTTTACAATGATGAGCACCATTTATAAATTAAAAATAAGATATAAAAATATGATATACAATAATAATGAAAATAGAGCAAATAGTTTATTTGTCAATTCGTTAATGGAATTGTGAACGTTTTAAATTTGATTGCATTTCGCACAATTAAAGCACAAACGTTGTTACATACAAATTGTATTACGAGTGAAACAGTTTTCAGAGCTTCATGCCTTTAAAAACTTACGATACTTGTATATCGTCTGCTCTCTTTACACAAGCGTACATTCCTCACAATGACAAGTTTATTTTTGTAATAACTAGTAATTAGGATTAAAAAAGATTTATGTAAAATATATATTATTATTACAGAAACTGTGTTGTTTTATATATATTCGCAGGTAACAATAGGTAAAATATTTTATTGTTTGCAGATATTATTTTTAAAATTTGCTCACTGATAATCTATGGAAAGGATTTCTATGATTTTCAACTTACGAATTTAGTCATTTAAATTTAAGTGCTTTAAAAGTTTATTTGTAAAGTACTTAAATTTAATTATATAATTATAAAATGAACACAATTAAAGTTGAAATAATATTCAAGTAAGCAAACAATAAATTGAATTTACTTATTTATTGTAGACAGAAGAGTTTGTATTCTGTCTAAAATTATACTATTATTACAAATGCAATTGTGCAACTCATATGGTGGTTCTATGGAAAGTGCGTCTTCAATTCGTAAAATTTCATTATCTTCTGTGACTGGAAAACGATTTTCTAGAAGTAGATTTTTTACTGCATTCTTTCTTTCAGAAATCGCGGTTTCTGAAACTTTTGTGAATGGCGTAGAGAATAATTCTGGTATGACAGTTTCTGGATCGGAAGATACTTCGACATTTTTAACACTATGGCCCAGAATTATTTTCATTCGATAGCTTGTGTCCTCCAGTTGAATTAAAACAATGCTGTAACAGCAAAATTTAATAATCAGAGGATTGTAATTTTTTTCTACTTTGGCCATGATTCTTTTATTTTATTAATGAAATTAAATGATGAATATATATATATATAGTTATGTGGTGCACTGACATAAAACATTTTGTTTACTTTTTTCAAATATGTATAATTACAATGGCCCAATAAATTATTAGAGAAAATATCTCAAAAATTAAATTCAAATTTATTAAGAGAAGTGTTGTAAATTATAATCAAATAATTCGTAAACAAAAACAAATTCGTAAAATCTAACCTTTCTGATACTGGATCGACAGTGTACACAATTCCAGTATGCAAATTACCATCTTCAGTTAAAACAGAAACTTTTTTATTTACATAACTTTTAAAAAGAATTGGGTCGTTTTTAAAAACATTGTGAGTGAATCGTGACCGATTTTCTGCCATAATAAATAAATAAATACGATAAAAAGTGCAGAGATCGCACGTCACGTAGCTGTTTATGTTTCGGGAATTTTGAGGTTAAGTCTCGTTTACCTGTTTCTGGCAAATAAAAATATATAGAAAACATATAAAGCAAAGATTTTTCTAAAAATAACAGACCTATTCATTTTAAATAACGCTAGAGCGCATTCAAGCACATTCCAGTCAACGCTCAAATGTTTTGAGAATTTGAGCTGGACTGAGCAGGACTTTTAGCAAGGCATAGCAAGGGGAAAGAAGACTTTTGTTGCTCTGGATCGATCGATCGATGCAGATCGATGGATCTGCCAGACCACGTGGCGTCAGTAAGTATGTAAAGTTGGTAACGTTATTCAGAAAATAATAACCTGTAATAACTTAAATGAATTTTCGGTATCAGACAGACGTGAATGAAAGAGCCAAGAAAGTCTGTCTGGTATCAAAAATATATTTTAGTTAATACATTTTGAATAAACTTACATACTGTAATTGCACTTCCCGATGTCTCGTGGTCTAGCTGATCCATTAGGCATTCATTATGGCGTTAACTCAATTATAAACTCAACGATTATGGGAAAGTATGGGATGGGATGTTATTTTCGAACTTTTCGTTTTCGAATATCCGCAGTAAAAAAAGCATTTTTATAATAAATGTATGAGTGAAAATATGCGCTATTATGCAAAAGAAATTAAACTGAATAATAAAATTATTTAAATTAAAAATTTCTCAAAATTATTGTTTAGTTTAATTGCTTTTGTATAATAAAACAAATCAGAGAATACTCTGACCGTCCTCTGACTATTCTCTGACCGTTCTCTGACCTCGCATTATTATGGCTAAGAACGATAAAAAAACATTTAATACATTGCGATTATGATTCTGCGATCACATTTGAATTAGCAGATGTAGAAATAAATACAATAATTATATTTTTCAGAGATAAAAACTAGAAAAACATCGTATACCTGTCATTAAAGGCAGTGGAGTGGTTCACAATTGGCGGAACGTCTCCACCGTCAAGGTTGACTATTGGTTGGAGTGAGACACAACTACTTTTATCTCACTTCTGCAAATGGTGAACCACTGCACTGCTTTCAATGACAGGTACATGATGTTTTCCTAGTTTTTATCGCTGAAAAATAAAATTATTGTATTTATTCCAACGGTTTCTATTCCAAATTTCGGCACGGAATCATAATTGCAATGTTTTAAATGTTTTTTTAATCGTTCTCAGCCATAATAATGCGAAGTCAGAGAACGGTCAGAGAATACTCTGACCGTTCCCTCAACCGGGTTCGCTAGGGTGCTCGTATAATCTCATTATTTTTAAATTTAAATATAATAATGTGAAATTATACTTACATGATAACACCAAAATAATCCATTTTTAAGTTTTTATTTAAAAAAATCAATGAAAAGCGATAATTCCAACGTAATTATCACTTGGAAAAAACAAATAAAAAAAAATGCCAACAAGATGCCAATAAGAATTAAGAATACGAGGATTGTTTGATAGGTCCGTGCAAAAATGAAAACAACGTAATTTTACGGGACGAAAATTTTTTCTTTTTCAACGTAGTTTCCCAACGTTGCTCTAGTTTGTTGATCCCATTTGAACAATAGGATTGGTCTAACTCTGCAAAGACGCTTACTTTGGTGCAAACTTTCTTCTGGAAACTTATTATGGTCCATTGTTTGGACTGTTCTTTGGTTTCAAGGGTGCATCAGTAGATGCATGTTTCGTCCACTGTTACGAATACGACACGATGCCTGACCTGACCCACTGATCTCTATAATACACTGGATGCACATTCAATGCAAAGTCGTGTGCCCAATTGAAGTGCTGAGCCGCCATATTTACTTAGGTTGATTACAAAGAATGTTGCGGTAAATTCAAATTTAGTAAAAAGGGAAAAGTGTAAATATTAATGAAACAATATGAAATCCACGCTTTTTCACCGGTATTAGTATTGATAGTATACATAATATTAAACTAATAAAATGAAATTTATTAAATAATACTAAAATATAACTCGGTAATATTTATTATTATGGTATATAATGTTGTATATATTTAAAAAGGCATATGTATTTATTTCTTAACTATAATTAAATATAAATTTATTATAAATTTATCAAATATAGATTACAGAATTCAACAAGTAAACGTACCTTGGAGTAGTGTAAAAATTATCTCACGTTCTGAACGTGAACTATTAATAATAGTCACATATAATAACTATTTTTAGTATAAATTAAATCGCGTTTCATAATTCAACCCTTATGTACCTGTACAAAAACGGTTTTAAAAACTGAAAAAAAGCTCTATCCCCTTCTGTTTTAAAAAATGTTGAATTACTCGATCTTGTTGGCGTATTTCATCATACGTTTAAATTTCTCAGGAGTAATAAGTTTAGTATTCTTTATAGAACTGGATTCTATTATTTAGTCACATACTAGTCACAGCATGTACATACTTAATTTTCATGTAATATCTGCATTTGGTATTAACTGGTATTAATTATATTTTAGGGTTTGTTTCTTTTCCAATTGTATTATTTTCTGATAAATTAAAATGTTCGTAAAGGACCAAAATACAATAGTTTATAATTTTTGTATATATTTAAAATTATTTCTATTACTTCTTTCAGTTGGAGCAACTTATTACTCCTGAGAAATTTAAACGTATGATGAAATACGCCAACAAGATCGAGTAATTCAACATTTTTTAAAACAGAAGGGGATGGAGCTTTTTTCAGTTTTTAAAACCGTTTTTGTACAGGTACATAAGGGTTGAATTATGAAACGCGAATTAATTAATACTAAAAATAGTTATTATATGTGACTATTATTAATAGTTCACGTTCAGAACGTGAGATAATTTTTACACTACCCCAAGGTACGTTTACTTGTTGAATTCTGTAATCTATATTTGATAAATTTATAATAAATTTATATTTAATTATAGTTAAGAAATAAATACATATGCCTTTTTAAATATATACAACATTATATACCATAATAATAAATATTACCGAGTTATATTTTAGTATTATTCAATCAATTTCATTTCATTAGTTTAATTATGTATACTATCAATACTAATACCGGTAAAAAAGCATGGATTTCATATTGTTTCTTTAATATTTACACTTTTCCCTTTTTACTAAATTTGAATTTACCGCAACATTCTTTGTAATCAACCTAAGTAAATATGGCGGCTCAGCCTTCAATTGGGCACACGACTATTGTGCATCCAGTGTATTATAGCAATTATAGAGATCAGTGACCTGACCTGACGATGCCTGAAGCTGCCTTTAGATTCCGCTAAGGCAGCTTCATGTTCAATTAAATTGTTCTTGCAACACTTCGACTTCACACTAGTTCACACGAGATTCTTTGACGATCCACCGAGGTGAACTGTTGGCAAAGGAACTTTTATCTTGAATAATAGTTAGCTCAGGAGTGTTTCACTTTAAAAGAGTTTTACCTTTTGTCTTCTGTTTTGTTTTTAATTGAAGTGTCAGTTTACTGGTGTCTAATGAGGCCAAGTAGGTGATAATTAAGGCCTTCTAGGCCATAGTTGCCCATTATGGTGCAACAAGAAATTCGCTGCGACGAAGAAGTTATGGACTCGTCTCCTTCTCCTTTGGATGCAGAGATCATAAAAGAAACTCTCTCAAATTTTAGCGAAGAGACGGGTTTCCTCTCTCAAACCTCCCTAGATTCCGTCCCTCACCCTCGTAATCCTAACCTCGTACCCAATCCTAACCTGGAATCCACAAATAGAAAGAGAGGTGCTTCACATATTTCTGACCCTTCCAGTTCGAAACCTAATAAACTCCCTAATATTAGAGAGGCCTTTATCGATGCTGCTCACGATAACCTACTAAATAATCGGTACTCGGTTCATAATAAAGGACCATATGTCATTTCTGTCCAGGCTACCAACGGCGGTGCATGTAAACATGCTTTATCGATGGGGAAAATTCTCCATTCCACCTTCCCTGGTCTCATAAAAAAAATTGAAAAATCAGATAGAGCAAGAGTCACAGTGGAATGTTTTGATGGTAAGTCAGCTAATAAAATTGTTACCTCTAAAGACGTTCTCTCTAAGTTCAACCTAGAAGCTTTTATTCCTAATTTTCGGGTTTCCACGGAAGATATTATCAGATTCGCAGCTATAAGCCTCAAATGCCCTATCATGGAAGCACGACGTTTTGTTCACAAAAATGAAAAAGGAGAAAAAGTCACTTCCACTACAGTTCAAATAAAATTTGAAGGACAGGAGATTCCAGATTTCATCGATCTTTTTCATATGAGAATCAAGGTAGACCCATACATTACACAACCTAAACTATGTTATTCTTGTTCTAGGTTTGGTCACGTGGCAAACCAATGCAAAAACCCTCGCTGCCGCTTCTGTGGATCGTCTCCCCATGAGAAGGATCAGGTTTGTCCACAAATTAATTGACCATATACTTGTTTGAATTGTAAAGGCTCTCATCTTGTTTCAGATAAAAACTGCCCGGTCTTTAAAGTGCAATCCACTATTAGAAAAATGGCGGCCTTTAGGAACATTCCTATTAAAGAGGCTTCTCAGTTATTCCATCAAGAAAAAAGGCAGTCTGGGACCAACAATACCCCATTTGAACCCAACTATCTGTATAATAAAAAATCTATCCTGTATAACAGCTCAGCTCAGCCTTCTCCCAGATTTGATTATTCTAACTTTCCTGGTCTGGGAGAGGTCGATCTTGACTCCCCATTGGGAAATCCTTGCCTTTCAAATGTGCCATCGTATGCCGGTATGGCTTCTTCCAATCCCAAATCCCCCATGAAATCCCCTCATAAACAAAATCACAATTCACGTGCTACAATACAAAAAACCCGTCAACGGCTTGGTTTTACTTCTGGCGGACTCCCTTTACAACCACCAAATCTTGAACTACAAAATTTGTCTCTCAACACTGTTTCTCAGCCCAATTCGGGAATCTTGCACCGTAATCCTCATCCCTTAACTAACTCGAATCAGAATCACACCCGTCCTTCATTCTCTAGAGATACTGAACCCCCTTCCTCTTCGTTGCATGATAACCATAAGTCTCTCACCCCTCAATTGGCTCAATCCTTTTCACAAATAATGTCATTAATGATGCATCTCTTAAATCAACTTACCCCATTGCTATCTATGGTCGGCCAATATAATCTCACAATTTGAATTTGAACTTCATTTCCATTTTGACAGAATCCTGTCACATTACCTATTTGACCTGCTGTTTTGCCCCCTATTCTTTGAATCTTGTCCTTCTTATCCATATATACCTTTAAAACCTTTATTATGGCAAGAGGAAAATATTTAAATATTCTACAGTGGAATTGTCGCAGTGTCAACAATAAAAGGGGCCCTCTAGAAAAAATTTCCAATGGCTTTGACATTATTCTGTTAAATGAAACTTGGTTGAAACCTCATTCAAAATTTCATCTTCGTAATTTCAACATTATTAGGAAGGACCGACTATCTCGACAGGGAGGAGGACTACTGATTGCATTGAGGAACGACATCCCCTTCAAACAAGTGGACCTAAACACAAACTTTAACGATAAACTTGAATTGCTAGCAATAACTATTCCGACAGAACTTGGTCAAATATTGGTCATTAATGTTTATAGAAATCCTCGTACCCCTGCCCATGACATTGATTGGTCTTTCTTCTTTGACTCTCTGTCAACCTTTTCCTACATTCTCATTGGGGGTGACCTTAACTCTCATCATCAGTCTTGGGGTTGTGATCATGCTTGCCCTTCAGGGATCGCCCTTTCAGATGCCATTTCAAATTCTAACCTTAATATATTAAATAATGGCAAACCCACTTTAACTCCTCGTCCAGGTCAATCAAATACAGCAATCGACCTTACATTGGTTTCTTTTAACTTAAAACCACTCTCATCTTGGTCAACTTTAGTTGATCGAATGGGTAGTGATCATTCTCCCATTTCAATTAATATTGGAATTCCATTTATTTTCTATCAATTTTTCTCTCATAAATATAATTTGAATAGGGTAGATTGGAGGGTCTTCAGGAGTGAACTGTTGGCTGTTCATGAGGAGAACGAGCTTCCCCTCTTATCTAATTCATTGAGCATCTTGGATGCCTATCAGAAATTTGTTAAGGACATTGATGATGCCCTTCATAAGGCTGACCCCAGATTAGACAGGAAACCATCTAGGAAAAAATTTTACCCCTCCCCCCCCCCCTGTTGGAACCAGGAGTGCGACAGGTTGGTTAGGATTAGACTGGCTAAGCTGAAACATTACCTGGCTAAATCTGATTATGAAAGTTTTATTGATTACCAAAAATTTAGTGCACAAACCACTAAAAGGCTCAAAATCATTAAGCGTTCAAATTTCAAAGCCTTTTGCGAATCTCTTTCCTTTAATTCTCCGTTAACTAACGTTTGGAACAAGATCCAGGGGTTCAGACATAGATTACTTAATCCACCTTCGATCACAACGTGCCCTCTTAATCAGGAAGTCTTGGAGGACATGGATGCTTACATTCACAGCTTCCTGGAAATGTCTAATGACCTTTCCGGCTTGGATATTCCTTCTCTTACAGAAACAAATGTTGATGATCTCCTCAACTCCCCTGTACGTTTACCTCCTGTCGTCTCTAATTCTGACCATGCTCATGACCTTTTTTATCCCCCCTTCACTTTGGATGAACTAAAATACACTTTACGTAATGTCAAACCTAAATCTTCACCAGGCATGGACAGGGTGAACTTTGAGGTGATTCTTCACCTCCCGGAATCATCTTTGAGTCGCTTACTGCTTATACTGAATGCTATCTTTGAGGGACATCTCTTTCCTCATTCTTGGAAGAATTTTCTTATATTTCTCCTACCTAAAACCACCCGCAGGAAATTTAGACCTATAGCCCTAGCTTCTTGTTTTTTAAAGATTTTAGAAAAACTCATCTTGTACAGATTGAACCATTGGATAGAGAATAATAACATTCTTTCCCCTTTCCAATATGGCTTTAGGAAAAACAGGTCTTGTGCCGATAATTTGGGTATTCTTTCTTCTGATTTACATCTATCTCTCGCAACTAACCGTATTACAGCAGCTCTTTTCCTGGATGTAAGCGCTGCCTATGACAATGACATTCTTTCAATCCTGGTTCAGGACCTCTTCCACCTCGGCTTACCTCCAAAAATCTGTAAATTTATTCATAATCTCACAAGCGAACGATATATTTCCTTTAGAATTAATGGACACAATAAAGGTCCTTTCTGTCTGAGAAAGGGTCTTCCGCAGGGATGCATCCTTAGCCCTGTTCTTTATACGATTTACACACGTAATATACATTCGGTGCTTTCCCCTGGCTGTAAAATTTTAGAATTTGCTGATGACATTGTCATTTATTTTTCAGTTGACAACATTCAGGAATGTATTTCCACTCTTCAGAGAAACCTGGCGAATCTAAATGATTTCTTCAGGCAGAGAGGTCTTTCAATTTCTCCTTCGAAGTCTAAACTAGTTGTTTTCTCGGTTGCATTCAATGAGCTGCCGGATGATCTTGTGATCACTATAGATGATCAATTTATTTATCCATCAGAAGACACAAAATTCCTAGGTCTCTACTTTCATTGTACTTTATCTTGAAACTCACACTTTTCGAACTTAATTTCTCGAGGCCAACAAGTCCTCAATATAATTAAATACTTATGTGGTACTTGGTGGGGGTCTCACCCTCGTATCTTGTCGTTACTGTTTCGCTCATTGGCAAGAAGCTTTTTGGAGTATGGCTGTCATGCATTATCTATTTTCAAAGAAGACAAACTTTTTACTAAACTTACAAAACTACACAATAAATTCTTGCGAACCATCTTGGGTTTTAGAATCTCTACTCCCATAGTGGTTATGCAGGCGGAATTGGGGGAGTTGCCACTCATAGACAGATTCCAATTACTTTCCGATAAATTCCTGATCAAATATTTCTGTGTTTCAAATCACCCAGTCTTCAATACTTAAGAAAAACTGTATTACACTACTAAATACAATCAAACACAATATAATTTAGATAAAGGGTTCCTTTTGCTTAAGTCCTTTTTTAAGCTAAAGGGATTTCGGGAAAAGGTTCTTAGCTCTACTATTCCTATATATTATCTCTGTCCCTATGAAGTGAAATTTTTCCAACCCACAATTGATCTATCCTCTGGTCTCATTTTTCAAAATAGTAGATCCCCTAACTTTACTTTTAACAATTTTATCACTAACGAATTTCCTAATAATATTCTCTTTTTTACTGATGGATCTAAACAGCCAGATTCTCGAGCAGGAGCCGCATTATACTCCCCACATTTAAGTCTTGAAATTCAATTTAAATTATCGGAACACGCCTCTATTTATTCTGCGGAGGCTATAGCTATAGGAGAGGCAATACAGTACATTCTAGATCATAACATTTCAAACTCATTAATATGTTCCGACTCTAGAAGTGTTTTGGAGGCGACCTTTAGATCTAACCCCTCCTCTCTCACTTCACATTTAATTTTCAAAATCCGTAATCTTTTATACTTAGCAAACCAGAACAAACTCAATATTTCGTTGATTTGGATTCCTGGTCATATAGGAATAGATGGTACTGAAATTGTAGACTCTCTGGCTAAAAATGCAACTATTGATGGTCAAATCATGGAATTTCCTCTCGCACACACAGATGTTTGGTCCTCCACGCATCTGCTTCAACATAACTCAACTCTAGGTAAATGGCTTGAGGTATCTGAGACCAGGAATGTGGGTCGCTATTATTTTAACAATTTTTTTAATCCAGATAAATCAAATAAACTATGGTTTTCTAAATTAAACCTGGGCAGGGGTTTCATTGTTACTATTTCTAGATTACGAGCTAACCATTATAGCCTAGCGGCCAGTTTGGCAAGAAAAAATTTTATTGAATCTGATGAGTGTCCCCATTGTGGATTCCCCGGTGAGGACATTAATCATGTCTTGTGGGCTTGCCCTAATTACTCCGACTCTCGTAAAGTCTTAGAAGCCTCCTTAATAAAAATCAAATGTTTCCCGCCTTACTCTATAGAACCTTTTTTATATAATCCTGCAAGTAAACCCGTCTCCTATATCTTAAGATTTTTTAAGGAGAACAAGTTACGCATATAAACAATTATTAGTTTCGTATTCAGTCATATTCATACTTGTATCCTTCGTTTTATATTGTATTTGCATTTTGCATTCTCTTTTAAACACAGATCCACCTACTTGGCCCGCCTGGCGTTAAAATTAAGAAACGCCTATAGACATTCCTTTTCAAATATCTTGTGAAAAGTTAACCAACCCTGAGGCTACATCTCTAATAGACATGGCCAAATAGGTCGCTTATTCTCAGCAAGGAGATTGTATACTCTCCGGACCTAGGCTATCACTTCACCTCCCTGCTTTCAATTGGGAGTGACAAAGAAAGAAAGAAGACTTCACACGATCTGCTTTTGATTGATTTATTGTGAGCTACCGTGGCATCCATCTTGCGGATAGGTTTTTCATTTGCAAATGTTTATGTAAAATTGCATGTACCCGTACAGTCGAGATGTCCATAGCACTAACAATTTCACGAACCTTAACTCTTTTATTATTCAACACTATATCGCGAATTTTTTTTATGATTTCTGGAAATAAGATTTTCAAAGAAAACTTACCGCCATTTTTTTCAAACGATTTTTCAATAATGGTGGTAAATTACTGTGTGAGGAAGCTTCCCTAAAAAGACCGTTTTTGAATTTTTTGTTTCAGACTTCTCAATCCTGAGATTAACTGTCCACAATGGGAGGATTTTTTAGGATGTCACGACCCTACCTCAGGGCCGTCTATTTAAGATTGCAAGTATTTCCGCGCGGTTTATTTAAACTCGTTAGATTGGCGGCTTATGAAAATAAGGCTCGGGTTAAAATAAAAGGAAGAACTAAACCTTTGGTTTCTCTTGAAATTATTTAATTACTAGACAATTGACTTAGCAGCGCACAAAATATTAATAAAGTCCGAGACCGAACAGTAGTATCGATTCGAAGGCCGAAAAATATCTGAGATCCTCTGTGTGTGGGATGACTCTCTGGACCTCCCTTCAATTTCCCACTTCGATTCCCAGGGCCCCTGAGTGTCATCTCCGAAGCTCATTGGTGACTTTCTTCTGAAAATCAACCCGCCCTGATCTTGAATTTTGTCAAGATTTCTCTTTTAGTTGATATTCTGGGTCCTCAGGTCAGCTCTCCCCTCCACCCTTGACAAGCGCGTTGGTCGGGGTTAGGGTCCAGCTTAGTCACCCCAACACATGGTCTTTTTACTGCTTCGTCTTAGAGCAATTTATGGGTCCTTTTACCTAGACACGGAACACTCAGGAGTTTACAAAAAAAAGGGTCTTAAGTATACATGACAGATTTCTTATGGAAATCTGTCTTATTCAATTTCTTGGTAGAAAGCTGTTCTCTTAGAAGATTTATTTGATTTTCCCAAGTCTTCTCCAGAGTGTTTCGTTTCTAGGCATGGTTTCTGATTTTTTTGAATAGTCTAGTGATAAATCTAATTTTACGAGGCATTTCCTCTGGGTTTCCTACAACCCGTTTTCCTGAAAAAACTTATTCTATACTTAATTTATTCATACTTATTTGAAAACGAGTCTGGTTTATTTGAATTATGGGGGTTGTGAATGTCTGGGAAACATTCTCGGATTCCCAAGTTTAGTCTAAGTGTTACCTTATTGCTACTTTCTAAAATATAAACCAGCCTCGTTGAACCATAAATTTATAAAACTCTTAACATTTAACTTAGTCTAAAGTCTCTTTCTTTGGGATAAATCCTTCCGCTTTTTTATTTTAGAATCATTGGTCATTTGAATTTGAATATATTATGTCATAGCAGGTCATAGCTAAGAGATGTATTACGTATTTTACGTAGCTAAGGCAGAAGTAAGGTTATGATGCCTTTTGGAACGCTCGATCTTAATTTATACTTTTGGCACCAGATGAGCGCTCAGGTGCGATCATCACAAGGACCAGACTTTGACGCCCTCTATATATTAAAGGAAGAGTGATAAAAAATTAATTTTTTGTGTAGTCCATTTATGTAAATAAAAAAAATAGGCCTTTTTTTCGCCTTTTAGACCAAAATAGTCCTTTAAGGCCATATGTGACTTATCCGAGCTCTACCTTACCGATACTGTTTTTTCGTCCTTCGCATTTCCAGTATTTGCACATTAATTGAGATATCGAGTTGAAACTTTGAGTAATTAGGTGAAAAGAATTAAGGAACGTTTATTATTTTTATAATTATACAAATTTAGGACCAGATGAACGTTCTTTATTGCTTTTTACTTAACTACTCAAAGTTTCAACTCGATATCTCAATTAATGTGAAAATGCGAAGGACGAAAATAAGTTCCAGTAATAAGATAGAGATCAGATAAGTCATACATGATTTCAAGATGTATTTTCCTAAAGCCCATCCGAATATGTTCTTACTACATATATAATTTTTAATTATCACAATTCTCAGAAATCTTTATAAATGAAGAATAGATTTCTAACATTCTTCGCCCTAGCGGATCCGTGTGAGAGAACGGTCATAGAATACTCTGACCATTCTCTGACTGTTCTATGACCGTTCCATGACCTGGCATTATTACGGCTAAGATCGGTAAAAAAGACATTAAAAGCTTTGCAATTATGATTCTGTGGCGAAATTTGGATTAGAAGGTGAAGCAATAAATACAATTATCTTATTTTTCAGCGATAAAAACTAGAAAAACATAATACCTGTCATTGAAGGCAGTGCAGTGGTTCACAATTGGCGGAACGTCTCTACCGTGAAGGTTTACTATTGGTGGAGACGTACCGCAAATGGTGAACCACTGAACTGCCTTCAATGACAGGTACATGATGTATTCCTAGTTTTTATTGCTGAAAAATAATATAGTTGTATTCATTGCTTCACCTTCTAATCCAAATTTCGCCACAGAATCATAATTGCAAAGCTTTTAATGTTTTTTTTACCGTTCTTAGCCGTAATAATGCGAGGTCATAGAACGGTCATAGAACAGTCAGAGAACGGTCAGAGTATTCTATGACCGTTCTCTCACACGGGTCCGCTAAGGTCTCTCGTCAAAACTTCAAAAATAAGCAATATTAGCTTCCTCTTTGTTGCAATTTCTGAAATATCTTACATACAAACTAATATAGGTATTTAAAAAATCACAAGAAACAATTAAATTTTATAATAATAATAGACTCTTATACATAAAAATCTAAAATGAAAAATCTCGATTTCGACATTAAATTCCCGGCCCACCCTCATAATGCAAGTTTAATAAAAAAACTTAAATGGAAAAAAGAATACGTGAAAAAATACAGCAGTATTTTAAATTTTATTAGTAAGTATTATTAAACTCTTTACATACTTCGTCGTTATAATGAATAACCGATAGAATTCTTAACTTATACATCCACACGCACACGCACACGCAGACACGCGCGACGTATTATTTTCATAATTATAAACTATCACACGATCTTCTTCTCAATTACTCTACTGCCACTTTTCAGTAGCTTAGAAAAATCTACACTCTGATACGTCCCCGGGGGTTTAAAATACGATCGTATGCAGGGAGTTATCTTTGATACTGACCATACCAATTTTCGGAATACAGAGGCAAATTTAAGATATTCCCATCTCAGCCAGTACATAAATATCGAACATCTGACGGACTTGGGCAGCGACCTAAAAAAAAGACAAAAATTCTCCAATTTCTTCAAACATCCTTATTTAATATTATTCTAATTGTTAATAGTATATTTTAACACCATCTTGCGAATTTCGATAATTTTACAATTTCCGGTACTTATCTTAACTTTTGAATGCCGTAACTTCATAATATTTCTAAAGAAGTTATACACATCCGAATTCATCTTTTATCTTTCTTTGTGAAATTGTATTTCCTTGCACCAGCAGAAACATTTACACACTATGATACACTGATCTCAGTTTGACGTTTAAGCGTTTTATTATTCTTTATTATTTTCTTCCATAATTAGTCTAAATTAATAATAATAATTTTCTGAAATTTTAGTATTGAAAGAAACTTTTAAAACTTGGTTGAATGCGCGTCTTCTGACTGATTTTTTAAATCTCCCATGACGAAATTGTATTTTTATAATAAATTACAATAAGTTACAATAAATCACAACACTGTGAAAATTGTAATGCAAAAAAATTAATTTCTATTTACTTGTTAAATTTTTTAAATCAAAGAAGTCCAAATTCAAAAAGTTTATGTTCAAATAAATGAACATTTGAAACTATTAAGCTTAAACCCAAACGGTCAAATTTGGAGGTGTGGAAAAATTCGAGTTTTTAAATTTTAAGATTCCTTAAAATTTAAGAATCTTAAAAATTACAGCATCCAGAAAATAAGCTTAACATTAATATCAATAATTTAAGTAACTTTAAAGTTACTGTAGGCACAGTGAAAAATAATAATTTCGGAAGACGCGCGCGATGACGTGACCGATTTATCCTCTTCAAAATCCTACGACCGCCTTCATAACTTTGAGTCGCATTTTACGATAAGTAATGGCTCTAAAGCTTCTAACCTATCCTATTTCCACTTTTTTCTCTAACATAATTTTATGTTATTCCTCATGAATTTCGTATTCACTTCTTTGTTTCAGAATGTAAAAACAATCACAAAAAGCTCCACTAAAGTTTTCTTTTTTTCCTTTCCCCTTTAGCCAGTATCAAGAAAATTCATGTTTTTCTTATCCAGTATTTCATAAATGTGAAGAATGATAGGATTCAAATTAAATTCCTGCTGGCGAAACTAAGTAAACAAATTCTATTCATGTAATTCTTATTATATGAACAGTTTGTTACAAATCGATCGTATCACATTTATTTAGCCAAAAGGACATTTCTATACAATTACCCTATAAGTTACGACACCGGCACTCGAAGCGCGACTCATTAAAATGCATAACATTCATTCGATTCTCCAGTAGGAAATAAAGCACAATGCCTTGTCTTATCATCGTCGAGTCTCAAGTTATTATATCTCAGAGTCCACATAATTTTCCCATTGGTCTATCTATAATAACCTACGCTAAGCAAAATCATTCCAATTAAATTCAACGATTATACATCATCCACATGGGTTCTTTCGCTGCGTTTAATTTCTACCGTTTTATAAAAAGGTTGCGTGTATTCGTAGAAAATATCTCTAGATTCTTGCTACCTAGATTCACTGCGTGTGAAAAAGATTAATTGTCATTCTGACATTCGTGTTATCTCCAATTTAAATATTTCTCGAATCTAATCAAATTCATCTTTTTATGAAAATCTCTAAAAAATTACCAATGGAGATTTAAATTTATTTTGGTATTGAATTCAATCCAAGTCCGACAAAAGCGTTTTAAGTTGTTAGAAATCGACGATTTAATCAAGAAATATCTGGGAGTGAGCTGAATTCAGAAACTGCGACTGTAATGGAAGTTGTAACTGTTATTGGCTAAAAGTCGCGATTTCGGGAAAGGAAATCCTGTGAAGTAACTTGAGTGCGTTATGATCAGTTTTAATTTACAAATTGCCAATCCAAGATTCGCAATCCATTATAATAAGTAGCAATAATAGTAGTATATAATACAGCTTCACTCAGATAAAAACACACATATTCATCTAGCATATTTATATCGCTTAAAATCCTGCTACGGCGATACTATTTAATGCATTATCTCTTTTTTATTGTTTAATTAATATGTAATAATTATAAATCCGTTTGATCATTCATCCGTTTTCGCAAGTGGGCGCGAATTCAACGATTTGATAGAGTATTTGACACCATACTTGCCTAGCAAAAGTACGCATAATCTATTTTTTCCGACCCGTTCTCACATAAACAATCACACTCATTCTATATTCCATTTCTTCTTTCACAGTCTCTTTTATCGAAGTCAAATTCAACCCACAACACGATTAAGAAAATCTTACGAACACAAGGAATAAAGAGCTAAATTAGAAAAAATAAGAATGAAAATTTAAACTAGTAATTGCTCACTCGTTTGCTACTTTATTCGGTGTAATTAATTAAAGCGCATTCCAACACGTAGTATTCAACCAAAAACCTTTCATTTCTGAACTCAAACATTGATACTTCTTTGTACAAATAATCAGCACACAGACACACTCAAAGGCGTTCGTTCAATCTATCTTTGACTTTCCAACAAATTCGAGGCGAATTCTATAAAACTAAAAATCGTAACCTTTGGATTTAAATAATCGTCACCCCTGAAAATAAGGACTAACTATTATCAAGAAAAACAGTCAAAGTACATGAAATAGCATCGCCAAGCAGATGTTCGCATTTAGTCGACAACAAAAACTCCGTTTCATTTAAAATCCTATAACAGACAAACAGTCACCGCCGTTCGGGCTCATTTCCGTAACAAGGGCGTTGTATTGTACACTCGGCGGTTTAAACACAGTGCTGGAAATTAGTGGCTTCCTGGTAGGCTAGTGAATTCAGGATTAGATTTGAATTGACCTTGGAAATTGAAGGAAGGCATTAGCAATCAGCACTGTGAATTTAATAGTAAGTTCTTGCAATGTAGAAGTGGTGATGGATGCGATAGTGGTAGGGGTGGCGTAAAAGGGATACGATAGTACCTACGGCAAAGCATTTCTCTTTCGGGTGTGATAAGAAAATTGGCTGGAGGTCATGGTCGATTCAGTCCTGCATCTCTTCAGCGATTTCATGAGGATTCAGGATTCCAGGCACAGCCATCTGCTGCTGCCTCTTTTCTTCCTGAGCTGTTCGTAACGCAGTTTCTCGCTCTTCCAAGTAGAGGTCGGAATCGTCTTCTCCAGTGTATTCCTTGAAAAAAACAATCGAAGTTAAAAATTTTTCATATCTATCAGAGATGCTGAATTTTAAAAAGACGAAATACGATTTTACTAAGACTGATATTAGAAGCTTACCCTGATTTGAACGAGGAAATCTCTCAAATGTTCCTTGAAGGCTGGGATATCTTGATCGAGGTTGAATAAGCCCTGAACTGTGATTTTAATTTGGTTGTCTGTTAAATGTGGAAACGCCGCTCTGAGCAACCTCGCCACAAAGTCTTGAACGTAGAGAGTGTTATCAGGGACATTTCCTAGAGGTACTTGAATTCTTCCCAATTCTACGAGGGAGAACATGTATGCTAAAATCGTCGCGTGCATAGTCAGTCCTAGAAAAATAATAATCAGTTGATAAAAAAATTTGATTATCATTTCAAAAAAATATTCGTAATGTTCTACAACATATATCTTGAAAGATAAATGTTTATAAATGATCAAATCTTAATAAATGATAGCTAATTTTTTTCATTAAACAAGACTCGTACCAGCCGTGTGAGACGTATCTGTAACAACACTGAATATATGTTGAAGAATATCCGTAAAGTACGTCTGGTAAAAGAGTTGAGCGGCTTGATCGTGCTGTTCAATATTTTGTAGAAGCTGATAAAGAATCTGAAGGCCTGTATCTGCCACATTTCTCATGGTATGTTTGAAGGCCCATATAATTGAATCCAAGACTAGTTTGAACTGTGCGGGGGGAATCGAGAGAAATGCAGGAAAACAGTGAACATTAACTGCCTGAAAATTTTGAGATAATAAATTAGATGAATGATTAATCAATTAATTCGATAACAGTGAAGAGAAGATAGTGAACAGTAAATTCATACCTGCAGTAAAAGAAAGAAATTCGTTCTGTGCTCGGGAAATTCCTCGAAGTCTTTATTGATCATCTCTAGGGTACACTCGAAAACAGCGTCAAATATTTTAGGTACTTCACTAGTAATGTGACCTTCAAGTCTGTTCACGATCGTTGCCATAGCACTCAGCACTTCCGGTTCTCGGGCACAGTGGACATTCGTTTTTTGGTAATCTAACAACACTGCATCTAATAACGGAGGAATGAAATTCTCCAAAACCTGCAAGAATTAATATTAAATTGAAAGATTGTTCAGTTAAGGAAAAATTTATAAATGAATTATTATAATTTTATTCAATGTATTAAATTTACCATTTGATGATCGTTTGATCTGCTAACCCAGTCCGAGATTAGCTTAAGAGTTTCCTTTTTGACGACTCTCATACTCTTGATTAAAGGTTGCTTCATGACCATCTCTCCATTCACGGCTATGGCAGCACTTATATTTTCACTCATGACTTTATAAACATTCAACATATCTAAATATATTCTGCCTAACTGCATCACGTAGGGATGTCCAAGAGCTTTACACGCTCGAACATTTGTCTTTAGAATACTAGCAAGCTGCTTCACAGCTTCCTGGTCCTTTAAAATGTCTACATTCTGCAAAAATCAAATCAGACAATAAATTCCACTAAATTGTGCACTTATAAGTAGTTTTAACAATCGTGTAAAATCTAAAAAATATTCATAAAATTTCAGGAAACATTGCCTTGCAGTTACAACACTAATTAAATACCAATAATCGATCATTTAATTGAAATGTTTTTTACTACTTACCTTAGAGGCTTGACTTATAATATCATCCCAAACTTGATTCGGCAGTAACATGTACTTTTCTATTAAGTGCTCTTGTACTATTGTATCAATTTGGGCATTAATCATATAACCAACTGCTTCGTAAAACGTGTGGACCTTCAAGAAATAGATAATAAAATGAAATATTTATATTGTCAAAATTTCAAGATTTATATTACATTTGCTGTTTCTTAAAATGTAATTTTTAGTTTACCTGTTGCGTTTGTAGATCGCAAATGATACTGCTGATAGTGGATAAAATTTCTTCTATAAACGGCATGGCCTCGCCGATCTGTAGAGTCACAAAATGTCGTCTGCATTTAATTGCAATCTTAATAAAAGTGTCGCAAGCCATGTCTTGCACACCTTCATGTGTCTCTGTGTAAAATAAAGAATTGATTAAAACAAATGAGAAAAAAAAGATCAGAGATTTATATAATTTAATCTTGAGACAGAACTAAAATTCCGAGACTTCGCAAAATGTCTAGATAAAAGTCCTTGACGTTCTAATTCTTCATGAACCTGTAAATTTTAACTGATGAATACTTACCATGCATGAACTCGAATAACTTATTCACAACAGTTTTCAGAAACTTCCAATGGGCTCGGAGGAATCTAGGATATTGTCCTACGACATACATAATATTACTGGCGATAATGGCTTTGTTGTCCTTTCCCTTTTTCTGCTCGCATAATCCGAGTAAGTCTTTTATTACTGTCACGAGGAAACGCTTCTCGTCTTCTTCGTGCATTGCACCCGAAATACTTCCTATCGCCCAACACAACTGCAATTTAAATTTTCTCAAGTTAAACAACATATTATATTTTTTTAAGTAGAAATTGAGTTTTATATGGAATACTTTCAATCTGTAGAATAGGAAATCTTAAATGAAATTAAGTTTACCGTATTGAGATTTTTCCAAGACCATTCAGAGCCATTAACTTGATTCTGCAACTTTTCAGTCATAACTCTTTCTGTGTCAACGTAATCAAGATGTGTGAGATACACAAGAGTTTCCCTCATATTTTTATACAAATTAATGGAATCCGTGTCCTTCATAAACTCCCTGACAACCTCCCCATTCTCGTTTTCAACGACTAGCACTTCCTCTGGTTTAGCCATTCTGCTAATCATAATGTACCTGACCTTTGTTAACACTGGGCAGTAGAACATTCTTCTTGGTGGGATGGTTACGTTGTTTTTGTTCAAGAAAAGAGGTAATGTCGACATAAAGGGATTCTCTCTATAAAGATCAGCTGCCAATCCATTCCAGTATTCCAGACAGATTTTAAAAATCTCTACCTCCTCAACGTCCGAAATCAAGACAAGATAGTGGAGCGCTTTCAGAAGTGTCTCGTTTAACTGCTTCTTCTCCACTAATTTTCCATGTTCTTTTAAATAAGTGCAAAGGAACATGGCCAAGTTCTGGATGAAATTTTGTTCTGAATCTTGACCACACGCGTACGCTTCGCGAATATTCGTTTCCAAAGGTAGCATTTGCTCTAACTGCTGCATTGTGTTTGCGAAAAGAACTATCAACATGTCGTCATAATTCTTTACAGTCACGGCAGCGATCTCGGTTAGGCATTTTAACGTGACGTTTCTGAAGATTGGAACGTTTAAGAACTAAAAAAACAAACGAAATGTTACAATTTAAAGAAAGCATCAAAATTAAAGACTACAATCCCGATGAAACTAATTTTGATTTGCTTACCTTGAATATCAAGGTAGTTATCAGCTTTGTCTCAAATATGTATCCAAGAGGAATCCAATTCAAAAATCTGAGTAATGTTTCTAAAGTAACAGCTACAAGTGGAACATTTTGTGAGTTGTCCATGACAAACTGGCAAAGTTGAAAAATTTGGGAGAACTCGCTACACATTGTGTCCTTAAGATGCTTCGCTTTGGTCTGCGTCATCTGCCCACTTGAAAAGTCAAACACTTCCTCTGACAAAAGTTTTAGAATTGCCATGTTGTTCTGACAAAGACTCTCATTTGTTTTACTCGCCCCGACGATATCTCCGATAAACGACTCCCAATTCTTTGGCCACTCTCGCTTCAAAACCTAAGGATGGTAAATTTAAAATTAAAACAACGGAAACAATACAATAAGTCATACAATACAATATAAATATAAGAAATAATCACCTGAACGAGAATCATGTTTAATTTGTTTAGGTAGACTTTGGAAGCCTCCATCGTTTCCGGATCGCTGCTGGTTTTTATAATCAGGCCTACGATATACTTTTTTATACCTTCGCATTGGTTCCTCGGTAGAACTTTCCATCGTGTCTTTATTACTTGTTCCAGTATTTGTAGGGCGTAATATTTAGTTTGTTGATTCTAATAAAAAAAAAGTCGTGTGAATAAACTGACTGCGTTTATAGAAGAGTTAAGATTGAGATGTAGAAAAGGATTTATAGATACATAAAATTTTTTTAAATACCTGTGAATATTCTAAAATGGTATCGACACGTGTCCATGCATCTGGATGTTCTTTGAGCGTAGTCAAAACTTCTTGTGCTACTCGTTGTTGGTCACCAATACCCGTGTACATACATCCTACTATATTGTCAAGAAGGGTTATGTCCAACTTCTGGTTGAAATCCAGCAATTTGGAGGCTTGCTCGGCCAGAGTTGCCATTAGGAATAATTAATGATTTCGATTTTCACACTCAAACTGTAAAATAGTAATTTCATTATGCACACTTTTAATTCATTGATATTAAAGGGACAAAATAAATTAAATTAACTCAATCATTTCAATTAACAACTCGCCATGTTTACAAAGAGGAAGAGAAAAGTGAAATCTATGCGAAATGTCATTCTAGCGAACTGGCTTCCCGAATTTTCAAATATAAAATCATCATTATTGTCATGGGATCAACTAATGTGAAAGGCTATTCGAATCTTTTTGAATCTTTCTCTGCTTATACTGCAGTTTTGCAAGCTAAGAAGATATTTAATAGATTAATAAATAGACATAAATACTTTTTGGCAAGATAAAAATTTTTCAAATTTCATTAAAATAAAAAAATTAAATTAAAATTTTAAAAAATAAATAAAAGAGATAATACTAGGCATTTTTAAAGTAATTCTTAAATAAAATTAAATCTTTTTATTCCAAAGGACATTTTCAAAACTTTAAACATTTAAATAAACGAAATAGTTATTTTTATTATTATCTGTAATTGGTGTCGAAATATTGGTCAAACGAGTTTTTTAAATTCAATTTTAGAAACTCAATAGATTTTGTGTAATATATTGAAAACAAATAGCTATGAATTAGCAAAAGCAAATACTACCAGGCAAATCAAAAAATCAAAAAACGAAAAGTGACTGGAATTCATCTCTTTTTCCACCTTGTAGTTTCAAAAATCTTCCATTCTGACTACGTATTCAAACTTTAAGTAACGTGAGGAAAAATCACATTAGAACCAAACAGATTTCTCTACTACATTTAAGATTACCTTTTTCCATGGGAATAATGATAATCCCTTAAATTTTTCACCAAAAGCACCAGAAACCAAAAATACAGCGATCGCAATGGCAAAACTCATTAACCGAACAGGTTAATTAAAACAAAACTTTATCAATCTCAGGAATCCTTATTATCAGTAAACCCCTCCTTTCACGCCAAAAATTTAAGAACACCAAAAATACATTAAAAATCTTAGGAAACGATTTCTAATCACCTAGACAAAAATGATAAATAACGGTCAGGCAGCGCCAGTGAATGAACGCTCAACAAGACGATCAGCGTCCCCGGAATCGGCAATTCCCAAAAACCTGCTAAGCTGCGAAAACCACACCAAAAAAAAATCCCTTTGAGGGCAATTTTACACGCTGAAGATATTGGTGCTCGAAAATCAGACAAAACGTGCCTCCTGGAGGTCACCGCACTGCGACCGCCCGACCTAACCTACATTTGTCACTAGCAAATGGGGTTATGCGAAAACCGGTGATTATCAAGATCCTTTCATAACCAGGACCCTGCCCTAGAAATTCGGGGATGTTTTGATCGTGAAAAGTACCCTGAAAATGAAGTTTCAACAGGATTTTGCTGGTACTTGTGTCTTTAAAGAGCCCGGTTACTGTTTTGCCATTGCGTCGTTGCCCATTGACGAGTAAACGTCTCTCGAACTTCAAACCTACCGTTTCAACTGCCACACACACAAACTTCTTTCGCGATCGTAAAAAACACTCGTTCTGCACCGACAATCGCGATGCCTCCAGATAAATCTCAAGCACAAAAAGGATCAAACACACAACCGACCGATTCCCGCGCGCGACCAACTTCGTTCCTCGTTTCAGACACTCGCCGTTTCGCGTCGTCCATCTCTCTCGCCACGAACTATCAATAAGGACAGACATACTACCCTGGCCTAACTAATGTTACCAAGTTTATCTCCTCTCTTCATCCATCGGATTCAAACATTTTCCTCATATCAAATACTTTCGTAAGTAGGATCCAAACCCACATTTTCACACCAGGCATGATGAAACTTGGCACGCAAATTGTCACTTTTCGAATTTCGAACAAAATACCGGCACCACGAAAAATGAGCAAAATGTCTATTTGCAGAAATCTTAAATCTGCATTCAAATTGTGATTTAAAAACTTTTGAAATAATTTTAAATGTACAATATAACTTTCTTTATTTAACTTCGTTAAAATTTTAATTCAAAATTAAACATTTTTTTTTGTGTTGAAAGTGACCCGATGACCGATTACAGTGGTGCCCGTATGGCAATAATTCTATCCCTATCGGCTATCGGTCATTCTCTCTCTTTCTCTCGTCGTAGTCGTCTCTTGGCTTTCGCTTTTTCGCTGTTTTTCGCTGATTGCCAGCGGAAAGAAAACTGCATTCGTCGGGAACTGACGATACCCACCGAGGCCGTCTTTCGTTAAAACCTCCGTCGTTTCCTCTTGAATCTCATGCGAAATCCTCTTTTAAATTGGTCCGTCCGGCGAGAACAGGCGAGGAAAACGCGTGAAAAGTCGGTGACACGCCACTCTACCTACGTCGCACCGAATCTGACCGAATCCCAACCTAAAGATTTTCGAAAATAATAACAAGATGGTTGTACGTCTTCGCGACTATTGTCAAGAAACGTAAATGCTGATTGGTTCACGTGCGGTATTTCGACCAATCACAGAACAGATAATCGAGGATTGAGTGTGACGTGCGAAAGTCACGTGTTCAATGTATAACATATTAGGCATTTTCACTTTCATAAACAACTAACTTCACTTCGTCAAACTGGTGGATTGCTCTCATTGAAAATTTATGGAAATGGATCTTATTTTTCAATTTATTCAATAAAAAAGCATTTATCGGAAAAATTTTATTTGTAAAAATACGTTTTATTATAAAAAATAAATCAAATCAAACATTTGATAGGTTTTTCTATTTTAATAATTTTAGTATTTAATTTAATTTCTTTTGCATAATAAAACGCGTTTTCATAAATAACATTATTTCGGTAAATGCTTCTTTATTGCAGAAATTAAAAAATAAGATACAGCCCCATACACTTTTAATGAGAGCAATACCACCGGTGTTTGACGAAGTGAAGTTAGCTGCTCATGGAAGTGAAAATGCCTAATTTGAGTATAATACGACACAATTAAAGAAAATTTGTTTTGTTATTAATTTTATTGATTTTTTCAATGATTGTCGTCATAAACACGCATTTATAAATGTTCTCTGAAAATTTCAATAGCAGTTTTAGTAGTGAAAAGATCAATTCACTATTTAAAAGCTATTATACCGTTGTGTATTGTTATCACTTTCTTTCATTTTCGTTGATTCATAAAAGATTATTTTATGTATCATTTTTATAAAATCCTTTAAATTTATTGATCAATTATATAAATTTATTCAATTCGGTTAATCAGAACTGTCTTTTTCCAAAAACATAGATTTGTTTTTACAGCCGCAGATTAGTTGAATTTATATGTTTCTAAAAACATCGGTCAATAATATGGCCGTTACTAGACGTCTGATCTTGAATATTTCACTTGTAAATTGACAGTTTTTGGGACGTTTTCGGAGTAGAGTTAAGAAATGTCCTGCGAGATAAAAAAAATTGCGAATTTGGCAGATCCAATTGATGTGAAAAAGCGACTTTTGGGAATTAATGCATCAAAATGTGAGAATCTTTGTAAAATATCTTTGGGTCACCTGTCATTGTCAATCATATGTTTCAATGTTACATAAATTTCAATATTGTTTTGTAGTAAACCACATACCTGTTGATGAATTGCCACTCCAGGATATTTTAATTTCCTTTTCTCCTACTGGAGACATTCTTGCTTTGGCTTGGAACACGAGAGTTGTCATTCTATCATGTGAGTTTTTCAATATTTTACTTCTTGTGATTTAATTATTTTGTTTTATAGGTTTCAAGATTAGTTATCATATTTTTGATATTATTAGAATTCAAGAAAGAAGATTGCAATTTTTGATATTTTTAATAAATTTTACTTTTTTTATTACTTTGAAAAATACAGAAGTTATTGATGATAATATTTTTCTTATAAACATTGGCTCCAGTATTATAAGGTATTTAATTTTGAAGTGCTATGAATTTGAAGAATCATATTTTTATTGAAATAATACTTTATCTAGAGTTGAAAATTATATTCAGACACTAATTAGCATAATAAATCACGCCATAAAATCAAAAAGGAGAATTTTTTAAAATTCAATTTTATTAAAATCGAATAAAAGCAATTCATTTATTAGTCTCAAAATAAAGTTGAAACTTAGAATAGAATTTTTATATTTCAAATTATTAATTTTTAATTGTGTTTAAAATTATTTGAATTTCAGTAAAATGGAACTCACGAGAACTAGATGAAGTTAAAAATAAATTCCATGTCTTATGGGATGGAGAAATAGAATACAAACATAAGTGAGTAACAAATTCTCTTTTCCAAAAAGCGAAGGTTTTTTTTTTAGAAACTGTTCATATTAATATAATTAATTTTTTTTAGAATAACATCAATCCTATGTCTTCCACTAATAGCACAGGGCAAGGCAAGTGCTGGTACTGGAGTCGACTGGACATGTCTCGCAGTAGGTCTAGACTCTGGATTTATAAGATTCTACACCGAAGTAAGATGTTGCTATAAAATTCATAGAAATATTATAAGGGCTGAGGATAATGAAATATATATCAATCAATCTGGTTTTACAGGCAGGAGTGCTGTTACTTGAAGAGCAACTTCACAATGAAAGTATTTTAGGAATAAAATGTCAATCGCTTTCTGCAGCTCGAAGTTCTGGAGAAGCAGGATCTTCTGAAGAAATTTATGTGCTTTATAACAGTGTAATTTGTTTACTTCAAGGTTTTCCCCTTTTCTCAACTCTCAAGGCTTGCAGGAATCACATGGCCAGAAGTAATTTTATCAAATTGAAAACAATAACACAGGCACACAAAAAAAACCAAGTCTCTGATATTTGAACGCGACACATATGTTCCCATGTAATTTGATCCGCTGATCACGAATCCGCGGTCCAATTGACCCCATGACATCTGGGTCAAAGGGCATTTGAAGGTCAAAATTGAACACACACATTTGAGTTGAAAAAAATGACTAATCTTTATGTTTTTTGGGTCGCTGAATAATAATTCGAGGTCGGTTTGACCTCAAGTAGTAAAGAGTCAAGGTCATTTGAAGGTCAAACGTGTTTATTTTGGAAATAATGCATTTTTGACTGCAGATTCTGAAAGAACGGAAAATTTTACGTCCAAAACTGTATTTTTTAATTTTTTTAATATGATCCAAAGGTCATTTCAAGGTCATTATAAGTGGTGATGTGGAGAATCAATTTAATCACTGCAAAAATACGAAAATATGATTTCCTTTACCTAAACTACTGTGGTAATATATTTTGGTGGTTGCTGGATCAGAATACGAGGTCTTTTTTGACCCCATCACACCTGGGTCAAGGGCATTTGAAGGTCGAAATTGGGAAAAATATCGTTTTAGTGGAATAAACTACTTATCATTATGTTTTTTGGTTCGCTGAATTCGAATTTGAGGTCGGTTTTGACCTCAAGCTGTGAAGGTCAAGGTCATTTTACGGTCAAACTTGTTTATTTTGAAAAGAAACTGCATTTTTGACTCCAGATTCTGAAAGAACGGAGTAGTATCTATCAGTAATACCTATCTTGTGTCAGCACCCAGGGCACCTCCACGTGGTGACAGCGGAAACGGCTTTGTTTTTCTTGTTTGTTTTCCGGCTAAGCCCTGGGGTGAAGGCATGACGCCGTCATGGCTGGCACAGGAAAGTCTACGATGCAGGGTCTTGGATGCCCAGTATCGGCGGTTGGTCAGGGTGAGCAAGCGGGCCCGCAATCATCGTCATCAAGTGACCGCAGCTCTTTACTAGTTGGTGACTTGGCTAATAAGATGCTACAAGAAGAATTGAAGAAACAAACAAGAAAAACAAAGCCGTTTCCGCCGTCACCACGTGGAGGTGCCCTGGGTGCTGACACAAGATAGGTATTACTGATAGATACTACTCCGTTCTTTCAGAATCTGGAGTCAAAAATGCAGTTTCTTTTCAAAATAAACAAGTTTGACCTTAAAATGACCTTGACCTTCACAGCTTGAGATCAAACCGACCTCAAATTCGAATTCAGCGAACCAAAAAACATAATGATAAGTAGTTTATTCCACTAAAACGATATTTTTCCCAATTTCGACCTTCAAATGCCCTTGACCCAGGTGTGATGGGGTCAAAAAGACCTCGTATTCTGATCCAGCAACCACCAAAATATATTACCACAGTAGTTTAGGTAAAGGAAATCATATTTTCGTATTTTTGCAGTGATTAAATTGATTCTCCACATCACCACTTATAATGACCTTGAAATGACCTTTGGATCATATTAAAAAAATTAAAAAATACAGTTTTGGACGTAAAATTTTCCGTTCTTTCAGAATCTGCAGTCAAAAATGCATTATTTCCAAAATAAACACGTTTGACCTTCAAATGACCTTGACCTTTACTACTTGAGGTCAAACCGACCTCGAATTATTATTCAGCGACCCAAAAAACATAAAGATTAGTCATTTTTTTCAACTCAAATGTGTGTGTTCAATTTTGACCTTCAAATGCCCTTGACCCAGATGTCATGGGGTCAATTGGACCGCGGATTCGTGATCAGCGGATCAAATTACATGGGAACATATGTGTCGCGTTCAAATATCAGAGACTTGGTTTTTTTTGTGTGCCTGTGTAATTGATATGTCTTAAAATTCATACTTTCAAAATATAATTTTTATTTTTGTTTACAAATCGCTTTTCAGTAAAAGCCAACTGCGATGATAAGCCTCCGGTATCAAACCTCGTTTGCAAAAAGTGGGGCTTTAAGAATCAAGATGTGACAAATGATTCAGAAGTGATTGGAATGACAACAGTCAATACTTTTGATCACTTAATGACTGCTTCTCTTTGTGGTGGTTTCCATGCCTCGTATCGTTCAAGTGCACCACAGCATAATCTCGTTATTGCAACTGGGAAAAGACCTTTTATTGGCTTTCATTACGTCTTAGAAGGTGGATCGGCTCCTGTTTTATCCGATGTTGCGATTGCAATGGCCAGCAAAGTTGCTAGTGCCATTGGCTCTGCAGTACCGTGAGTTCAATTTGTAATATTAATAATTTAAAGGTAGTTATTCAATTCTTCGTAATTAGCTATTGCAAATTTAAAAATAAGATGGCTTTAAAATGTTTCAAATTTTATAATTTTCTTAATTAGGCATTTTCATTTTCTACACGTACCATAAAAATAGATTACTGAGGGAACAAGAAACCCACGTGGCTAATGATTTTCTTTTGGGATTTAAAATGTCATCAGTTTAAAATTATATTTATAGTGCGACTATGTTTTATCATGAATTTTTGTATACTATTTTAAGAGAACGCATTTTTCTTTACAATTCCGGCAGTGATAAGTGGAAGAAGCAAGAAATACAGGAGCAGTACAGATTAAGAGTATGCAGCTACCAAAAGGGAGAAAAAATGCATAGATAAGTCCAATAAAGCGTGACCCCAGTAATTAAGATGTTTTTGGTACTAGTAATACTGGTAATAGTAGAAGTGAAAATGCCTAATTAAAAACTAAAAATTTCGCATTTCAAAGTAATAACATTTTTAAATGAATTTCTAAATAGATGGTTGCGTGGGAATTCAAAAGGATCAGGACAAGACAAACCTAAAGGTCCCGTGAATGAACCTGCTGAGGCGATGACCTGCAGATTTGCTTTAAGTGATATTTTTAGAGAAGGATACTCGGTAATAGTTAGTCCAAATAAAACTTTATCTGTGGTAACGGATGCTCTTGGAAGAGTGATATTAGTAGACAATAGGCAAGGTATCGCTATAAGAATGTGGAAAGGGTATCGAGATGCTCAATGTGGATGGATTGAAGCACATGAGGAGAAGCAACGCATTAGTCGAAAGGATCGCAAAGCTAATATTACACCAATGGTCCAAACTCAATTACGAAAGTCTCTATTTTTGGTTATTTACGCTCCTAAAAAAGGAATAATTGATATTTGGAGTATTCAGCATGGCTCAAAAATCACTTCTTTTTCTGCTAGTAAAAACGGACGGTGAGTACGTAATTAATACTTTTCTCATAGAATCTTTCTTCCTTTAAAAAAATGTATTATTTAAATATTTGTTAATTGCATTGAAAGGATCACAGCCCGTTGCCTTCTTTTTTTAATCCTTTTTCGTAGAAGGTCTTTTAAAATGACTTAAAAAATAATTGTTACATATATCATGAACAGTTGCTAAATATGATCAATTTATTGTACAGATTACTTTATACAAACTATGGTCTATCAGGACTAAATGAAATGGTTCTTTCGTCACAAAATCGCTCACAATACCCCTGTATATTTATGGATCCCCTAGGGGGAATGAACGAAGTAATTATCCCGTTTCACTTCGCGCTAAACAGTCAAAATGGAGACAGAGCTCGGGATATGCATCTGTTAAAGAGACTAAAGACCTTCATGAGAGAGGAAGAATTCGATGATAAGAAGCTTACTAACAAGATCAGAAATACTTGTCTTGATTTGAAAACTGACGAAGTTAGATTGCAGGTTATCGAGATGCTGATAACTAATAAACACACGACTCCAGATTCGCTTCTTGCTGCAATTGAATGCTTCAATCAAAATCCCGACAAAAACAGTTCGTATTTTATTAAATTAAAATACTTGAATTTTTGTTGCTACTAAATTTAATTTCTTAATTTTCAAACTCTTTAAAGGCGAAGATTTGCAACCCTCAACGAAAACTCTACTTCAAACAATTTCCCAGCTACAAAAAGTTATCGAATTTTATAAATATCTTCGAGTTCAGTTCGATCTCCCACCTGAATATAATATTATAGGAGGAAATGGTGTGCCAGATACGAAAACTTTGGCCTCCATTTTAGTAATGTCCGAAAGGGAAGTACATCGTATTTTTAAATTATCGAATACTCTGAAGCAAATAGAAATTCCCGTTATTAAGGCTAAGTCTAGAGTAATGTTTAAGGAAGATGGGAGGCGTTTCATTGATTTCCTATCTTGTTTTAATTTTGGAACTTCAGCATCCGTGGGATTGCAGAAAAATTTATCTTTGGAAAAAAAATCTCAAGTTTGTACGTATCATATAAATGACTATTAATAATTTAATTTTAATATTTAGAAAATTATAAATGTTTAACATTTTCTACAGCTGAATTAATGTATCAAGGCTGGTTGTATTCCGACGATTCTATAGAAAAATGGAAAGAAGCTGCTGCAAAAAGCGAAATTCATCCCTTGGCTATGATACAATTTGCTCTCCTCTACTGGCTCCATAAAAAACAAGGGGCTCCTTTAGAAATAGAATTAATACGTTTCACGAAACTTCTTCGCGCTATTTGTTCACTGGCTGGTATGATTTTATTACATTTAGATTCATTTGATCAGTAATTTCTTAAAACTTGTGGAATGATAAAAAAAGATAATTATAAATTTTATTTTTCATTTATTTAAGATCTGAATGAGATTTGTGCTGATTATAATGAAATCTCCTCTTGGTGGAAAAATGTGCGAAATATTTTAACCGACTCCACGAATCCGTTTCACGCTTTAACCGCTGCCTTGTGCTGCAGAGCAGTGGGAATACGTTTAGAAAATAACAAAGGGTTCTTGAAGAACGAGTCAGTTATCGATGACAATGGAAACGAAAACCAAAATGTTGAAAATGGTAACGAAGGCGAAATAGAAAAGGCTATAGAAAAAGACGTAAGCTGTAAAAATAGAAACGAGGAAAAAAAAGAAGAAGCTTCTTCGCCTGAGGATGAGACTCCAAGTTCCTTAAGCGAATGGGAAAACGTCAGCAAAGATACATGCCAGTTTTCTTTACTAATTTCAAATCTCGAGGACATCACTATTTTGAATGCTATTGTTAGGTAATTTATATTAATTAATAAACTGTTTTAGGACGTATTGAAGAGATTTAAAAAAAAAAATTTTATGACTGTAGCCAAAAACCTCCTTCAGATCAATCAACTTCGTTTTACACTTTGCCTTACGAATCGAGAAGTATTTCTTTGGGTTACGTATTGTCCAATGGAAAAGGCAAGTGGAATTTTAATAATAATTCTTTCCGTTTCAAAACATATATAAATTGATGTAATTCTATTATATTAATTTTTATTTTCAGGGTCGATATCTGAAATCGTGGCCAAGTGGCTAAGCTCTGCAGGTCTTGATCCGAGTAGATTAATAGATACAACAGATATAGAATTCGATCAAATGCAGCTTCCGATTGATTCTATAAAACACCTTGAATCGTTGGACGAGGCTTGTGCCACGGAATTGACCCAACAGGATCGAGAGAGACTGCTTTCTATACCTGTGGAAGTTGGAAGTGAAGCAAAAGATGATCAAACAGCTTTGACTTACATACTTGGTAATTATTTTTAAAAATTTCTATTTGAGTTCCTAGTTTAAAAAAATTAATTTAAACTAAACAACATTTCCATATTACTCTTTCAGATAACATTTCTCTACTCAAAAAACATTTTCCCTATAGTTTGACAAGTAGTGTCTTACTTGCGAATCTATCATGGGAATATATCATGTTCTGGTGCAAAGATGTAACGAAACTTGAGGCTTTAGAAGCAGCTTTAGGAATTCTAAGACAAATTCCCAGTAAGCACATGCAGCATGGCGTATGTTCGTTGTTATGGACTCTCCATATGAAAGAAAAAATGGAGTCTGCTACAAAACTTATGAACAGGCTTGGAAAATTGCCTAAAGAACGATTATGTGTTCAAGACATCGGGATCTCTGATATTCAACTTACAACTTTCCTTGGCCACTGTGTTACGTTTTTCGATATATTTCTAGATGTAAGTATATCTCTATTTTTATATTAATATTTTTTTATATTGCCTTATCACTTCTCTAGTTTTTTTAAGTACGTCTTATCCACAGGCAGAGGTATTGGAAGTGGAAAATCGATCGATAGTCCAATCCGAAGAATTGTGGGAAGGTTGTCCTCCAGGTCCACAACCTTTTGCAACTCTTGCGATTTCTCAGCCTCTTGCGTGGTATGAATTGATTATGTTGCATTTTCAACTGGCAAGTGTTCTTCACATGATGGCGTATTTCAATCTCAAAGTCTCAAAACCCATGAACAATCTGTTCGATTCGATAGTGAGTTTTAAGTAATTTTATAAATCTAAAACCTAACTCTTTCATTTGTTTGTAATTAATTTATTGCAAATTTTTTAATAGGCTCAGCGTTACTTTTTTCAAAACATAACAGACGAAGCAGTGATTGTCTGGTACCAGGACGAAAAACGAGACAGTTATCGACTTGATTTTTTATGTCGAGTTATTTCATCATCGATGGAATCGATTCACCAAGAAAGTAGAATGACTAATAATTTAACCTCAAAGCAAGCAGTGATGTGGATGAGCCAGTGTCAAAAGCTGGCCTCGATTTGGAAAATCAACAACGACGAGCTAAGGATTCACCAAGCTTGTGCTCTTTACGTTCACGGCTTTGATCGTCTCGCTGAAGAGGTAAATGAAAATTCCAAAAATTAAAAAATAATTTAATTAAAGTTTTCAATTCATTATAATATTAACTTTTATTTTGATTAACGCAGGTCGTGGTGGCTGTAAATGACACCGAAAAACTGGCTTCAAAATTGCTACCAATTTGTGGAAGAAGACTCATGTCTTACTTAAAAGAAGCTCCTGACCTCTTGGAAGAAGTCTCGAGAATAAATCCAGCGCTCACTTCATATCTGCAAAGTCTTGATCAGGTAATTTAAACGATTTTTAAATACTTTTAATTTCAATTGTATTATATAAATTCTAAATATTGATTATTGCATACCTATTTTCTTAGAGCGTTCCAAACTCAACTTTAACCAATTGTTCGAACTCAGATATAGTAGAATTAGTTCGATGTGTCTCAAGGCTTGTATCCGAAAAAAATGGTGACTACCACATTGCACAAATGATGCTTGATGCAATGTTCATCTTCGAGGGAAAAACGTGACAAGCTAAATTAAAATCTAAAGAGAAATTTGAAATTTCCTGAGGTCGTGAAAAGCCTCAATTTGTCTCTTACAGTCGGTAAGTCAAATATTATGAACCACTGTCAATTTGTTAAATATTACTATAAATTCAAAATCAGCGACACATCTTTCACTAGAAAATACTATGAATTAAAGATAAAACTGTACAATTTTATAGCTGTCCTTTATTCTCATCAACAATTCAATTTCTCAGAGTATTTTATAGTATTATATAAAAACATAATAGTTGCAAGTTCGCGTATATCTAACTCGACAATTATTGCTACAAAATTATATTTACATTCGTTGATCGTTTATTGTTACTATTAGCTACGAGGCTTTTATTCTACGTCAATACCTTTTGTCTTAAGAATGCGTGCGTGGGTTGAGAGGAATAATGTTTGTGAATGAAAGCTGTGGACGGAAAGATTCGTCGGTACGAATCTGTTGTTATTTAATGATAATAAACGGTAGTCCAAATGTCGGAAGATGTCTTAAATTCCTCTAAGATTATATGAAGTGAGAGGTTCAACGTTTGGAAAATAATAAGTTTGTTTGTTGAATTTTAAATTTGTATTCCATCCTTTCATTAATGTTTTTTTCAATTTTATTTTGTTCTAGTTATTACTTTGGTGACTAAATAATGAAGATGGACACGTATTTGCAAATAGATTTGCATTAATTTATTTTGTAGAAAAGTTCAATCTTCTTATATTAATTTATTATATTCACAGAATTTTTCAGCTACCTCTGTAAGATGTTGAGGTATATGTCTACAATTATTTTCATTGTTAATATTTTCCGCACTTATTCGCTCGCACAAGACTGACTAGGATTAAAAGGTACATAAAACTCTAGGAGCAGATTATTCGCACAGACATTCACGAGAAAAAAAGAAAACAATATTAAATATTTTATACAGATATTCGTTGCACGTGCGCTTAGAAGAAAACGCTAATGACAGACAAGAGGATATTTTTCTCAAGGCACGTTTTCAAGCTTTTCGTATAACAGTTCGTGTAGTTCCCATCAATTTGGATGGATTTTCAGGATTCTAGGTCATTTTTCTTCAGAAACGAATCGCAAAGTTTGGATAGCCTACCCTCGTCACGTGTTCAATGTTTGTGAACTCACAATGATGGATCTGACTTCCTGGACTTCCTTCCGTTGACAACCACTGCGTCCTGGAATAATTTAAGTAAAATAGATCATAATGATATTTTTAAATTATAATCACGAATTGAAATTTCTAGTTTAATTTTTTTATTAGAAAGGATCGAAGGCTGCTGAAGAGTCATGAAAAAAAGATAAATATTACTACACAAAATATTAGTACTGTTATTCGATACGTATTTCAAAATAAAAATCTTTACTTTATCGGAGGAAAAATTAAAAACGTAAAACATGTATCTCTTAATAACAATTACTATTAGACATAGTTTTATGCAGTTTTTCCGATTTCATTCTTTAAAAATGATCAAATTTTTATGAATGAGAGTTCAGTTTATTCATTAAGCAATTTACAAAGACTACACTGTTTTAGGTTTTTAAATTAACTTTATGCTTTGAAAATGTAGATAATTGTTTATAAAATTTAGTTAGAATATGTTGTCAAGTGATAAAAAATGAGAGATTCATCTTATAATCCAAGACGGTGGAGTTAGAAAAAACTAATCAATTTTGACCTATCTCGTAGGTCCTACTGAAGTTAACACTTTTCTCTCAGGATATCAACTTTTATACTCTTCCTTTATTCTAATTGACATTTTTCACTGATAATTTGCCATTTTAGCCTTCATTTCATACACAAGTAGAAGCTGCACTTAACTCAAGGACACAAGACTCTATTCGAGACACAAATATTCATGACATCGAAGCTTATCGAACGCTGTTTTGCGGATGTTTGCCCTGTGGCCAATTGGCCGTCGAAACTGTCACTCAACATAACATCTTTGATCAGCTATGTATGTATTATAATTAGCGGCTAATCAGACCAAAAAAAGATTTTTATTTATAAAAAATGTTATCTTCAGTTTTTTAATTTCCTAGTAGGAAAATTATAGTTTTTTTTGTTATTTATAATAATTTGTTGGATTTTGTAAAACTGTTCTAATTCTAGCAAAAAAGTGTAATTCTTTATAAGTATTTGTTGCAGTTTTTGCATTATTGTTTTTTTCTGGACGACAAGGATGATCTTATTTTATACTCTATGAGATAAGCTCACGTGCTTTCCTACCTTGATGGATAGGCGTTATCTCAAAATAACTTTGTTACAAACTCCTTCCTTTTTGGGAAGAAGCCAGGAAATATTGTTTCCGACCTCGACCGATTTTTCAAGATCCTCGAATGATAGCATTCATTGTTAGATACTTTATTATTGAACTGGAGGTTCAATTTATCACTTTGTTATGATTTTTAATTAATTTTTTAATATCTCATTTAGAAGCAGTTTTTTAAATCAATAATCGAAACTCATCATCACGCAATTTTTATTTAAAAACTAAAAGAAAATAATGAAAGATAAATGGGGAAATAAGAGCAAAAAGTTATCAATTGTTTATTATTTGATTTGAAATTGTTTCGCCTGACCTTAATACAATAACGAAAGAAACACTTCATTTTTTTGAGATATTATCTTTTTTAAAACTTAGTGCATCATTAGACAACTGAGTTAACAATACACTGGTATCGTTGCTCATAAGAAATTCATAATAAGAAATTGCAAGAGATCCAGCTTTTCATTCTACACAATTTCCCCCAAAATTAGACGAGTTTTTTCATCTGTTTGAAAATAGATTAATTTGAATTTTAAACAACGAAGCTTTTCAAATTTCTAATTTTCAATATTAAACTATTTTCATTTATTTCAAATTATATTTTTTTTATAATTCTTTATTATTTTAGGTTTGAAGTTCTGGGAAAACTGATGAAGTCAGAGCAATGTGTCAAGTTCCAGGAGAGATTTGTAATTTGAGGATGGCTCGTGTGTGGCGAAGGAGGTGATGATGCCTGTCTTGTTGGCCCATTACTCCATTAAATCATTATTAAAGTCAGTCTTGAACCTAATGTACGTACCTACTCATCAATTTACTACTGAGGTCACGGGCTCTTAATGGCCGTCGAATACAACGTATCGTCCAAGAACCGTGTCGGACCGATTGTGTCAACGATTATGACGCGTTTAGTGAACTTCACTTTCAAAAGGAGGACGAAACAACGGTAATCGCCGATTATCTACCATACCTTCTTGACAATAGTAAAGAACTATTATTGAAAGGATACTTTAGTTAGACAAGATTGTTTATTCAACACTTCACACTAATTGCCAATAATTATATAGTATTATACATCGAAACTAATTTTTGGAAAACTGAAATTTTATTTTGAGATTTAAGCTTTGAACTGTTTTCCTGATTAAAGAATTAGAGATTGCATCCTTTCAATTTAAAATTATATTTGTTGAGCTTAAAGACTTTCAAGATGTTCAGTTCTTTTTATTAATCTAATTTTGTTTGCTTATGACTTGAAAATTAAATGAATAATGAGAACTTACATTTGTTCAACTAGTGATTCTGGTCCCTGCATTTTTCCCACTATCGTTCCTCGCTTAGTATTCTTCACCCATCCACAGATTCCCAGTTGTTGACAGAGGTCTCTGACGTATTTTGGAAAATAACAACCTGTTGATTATAAAAATTTGAGATTTGAACTCTTTCAGTACCAACAGTTTCTTTTAAACGTAAATATAACGAGAAAAGGAAAAGATATTTAAAATGTCAATACTTTGAAGTAACAAGTCTTTCAGTCTTATTGGTTTTTTGAATTTCTAAACAAGATTGTCTTTAAACTCTAAAACTTTGAATTATTTTTCTGATTGAATCCACTTTTTTGTATCAAACCAGATCATTTTTATTTTAAGTTGGATAATGTTCACTTCTGATACCAGAAGCGAACTATTCTTCGGACTCCTACTTGTTTGACCTTCAACATGACCTACTTCCTTACTTCCGGTGACCTCTTGACTCTTATCTCACGAAACTCACCCTGGACCTTTCCAAATACTTCAAATTCGACGGATAGAATAGGTTCATTGCGAAGGGGGTCGCACGCCATCCTTTAATTGGAACCTCAGCAGCTTCTGCTTGATCAAATGCGTAATGAATTCGATATCGAATTATTTCGTTAAATTTAGTTTGACTACTTTTCAAACAAATCAGTCGCTCGGAAATTCAGAAACCTGTCGTCGATAAATTTGCTATGTCTTAACACAACACCTTTTTGCAACGACACAATTTGCGAACTGATTTTATTTTGTACGACGTCTCACATCGCGACGCTTCAATGCCTCAAATAGATTCCCCACTCGCGGTCACAGGGCCATCAGGCCATTGGCGATCAATTGAAGATCGATCTCGAAAATCTTCCTAATTCATCTTTCCTCCACATTGTTGTTCCTTATAATCAATTTTGTACCATTTTCCCTTAGTGACTCCTGGCTTTTACTGTAATTCTGGCATTAGCTTTTTCCTGAAAACTTTCAAATTAGGTTCATAATTAAATCCCAGCTCTCTGGATGGTTTACAATTCCAAAGCTCAAAAGACTACGTCTTATTTGAAGTACTTTAGGAAAAAATATAGACCGTTAATATTCTCCTTAATTATCATTTCTACTTACTTTCCTTAATTTTGTAATCAATTCCAGTCAAGTATAATTTTCTCCCAAGTAAGAAGTTCAAGGGCACAACCTTGCCTCATCTTCTATCTTCGTTCCTTTCAACCCTCTAGGTTCATCGGACTGAAGCTCTAGATTTCGAGTATCCTAAAATTAATTAATTCACCTGGACCTACCTTTGGTCTCAATAGTGCGTCTAATCATTATATAAATATTAAATGTAGGCCAGGAGGGCAGCCTGTCGACATAGAACTAAGCACTTCCCATCAAACCGACCGCCATTGTTCCGTCATTATTCCAGTTAATTAATTATTAGTATGCGATGACGTAGTAATTGCCATACAAGAGGACTAACTGCGGGGTGTACAGGATGCGGGGAAGAAGGTTAGGCCAATTCATGATGATGCGCTTATCGCATGTAATCTATTGTCGCTAATATTCAAGGTCTTTTTGTTCTGATTATAGCAAGTCTGAGAAATTTGACCCCTCTCATTTTAATAAAAATTGATCATCCATCGTTAAATAGAAAATTAATTCTACTGATGAATTACAACTATTAAATCCTATTCAGGACACAATCTATGGAATACTTTCTTAGTTTAAACTTTCATCAAAAATTATTATCAAATAACTAGACTGACGCTGGAAATTATTCATCGGTACATTTACTTTTCAGTAGTTTCTTGAATTTCTCAAATTCAATCGTAAGTTTCCGTAGTATTTTGTTAACTTATTCAAATTGTAGAATTTTTTCTTAAGAAATTTAGATAACGTGAAAGTCCATTTAAAAATCCATAAAAAATGTTGATTTTTATGTTTTAAATGAGAAATGGAATTACTGAAAACTAAATAAAATGGATAGAGTCAAGATTGTTAAAATTTCGAAATTTTAGATTATTATCATCATCAAATTCATTTATATAAATCCAGTTTGGTAAATTGAAATCACGCATTATGAGTAACTTTTTCGATAATAACACATCAAATTATAATATTATTTTACATATATATTTTATATAGAGCTAGATATATACAACGATATAAATACTGGATTACAGTTTTTTTTTTTCCATTCATATTTTTTTTCGAACACACAGGCGTACATTTGTTTTCATCTGAGACATTATTCACTATAAAAATTTCGATGCCAATTTAACTTTGGCTCATAAAATATTTACAATTTTTACACTATTACATGCAAATAAATACAATCGAAAACAATTAACAGTTATTTCATCGGCATGTGCTATTCCATCGCATTTTCATTCACAGACATTCTCAATGATTTAATCGTTATTACAAATTTTTTCGACGATTGTAAACAATTTGTACGGAGGAATTTCTACTTTCTTTAAAAAATCTTCAAAAATATATGTTTTTTTAATTAAAAAAAGTAACACTCAGTTTGGATTTATTAATTATTTAAAAACTCGTAAATTATATCATGTTGTCCTGGTTTATGAATTTCACTTTAAATTATAAGAAATTAGATGAATTATTATTGAACAGTAGATATATTCGATATATAATATAAAAGTCGATCTTATACTTGCAAATCATATTTTCACGCCATTATCAACAATTTCAGTTCAATGTTAGTTACGCTCTTGCACATGTCGTTATAAAATAACTTTTAAATACCACTTGATAGAACACTTTTACATTGAAATTTCACCAATTCTACACGAATCAGTTGAAAAATTCTTTTATTTTTTGTATTTCAATTAAAACAACAATGGTAATTAAGTTTGCCTGCAAACTATTTTAATTACCATAAAAAAACATAAATTAAAAAAAAACTATGTGTGAATTATTCCTTAGTAAAAATAAATGCTACGTTTGGAGTTAAATTTTTAAAAATTTGAATATACAATAATATTGCAAAGGTTTTCCTTAGTTTTTTTCCACATGATCTGGAAGTATTCCACATTGACAGTTTCTTTTCAAATACATCATAAAAAATTAATTCCATGGAAAACCTGTTTTAAACAACAGTTTATTCTGAAATAAAATAAGTTGTAGTCACATAGTTCTGTTTACAGGAAACTAATTTCTCATCGAAGTATTCAATTGCCTCTTAGTTAATTTTCACGCTGTGCTGGTTTACTGAATTAAAATACCGTTGGGTATGAAAACTATTATTTTTCTATGATCCAAACTTGAGCAGAGAATCATTTTTTATACAGAAACATGTGTAACTCTTACCAATAAATTTGGCAAAATATAAAAAAGAGTGGGCAAGACTAAAAGTTCTCTCTGGTTATAAAAATCACAATAAGTCTAGTAAATTTTGAATCTTTTACAAACTAATTTAAAAAAATAGTGATTTCTATTATTTATCTTTATTTTTGTTAGATTTAATCAATGTCAAGTTTCTTTCAGTGTTTTATATTTTTTTGAAGCATTATTTTAAACTTATGTTTTACCTTTTTACACATATTGTCTTTGCTTCCACAAAATTTCAAAAACTTAGTTTTATTATATTAAAATTCAAGTCAGTAAATAAAAATGCAGTATTATAATATTATCGATATCAAAACTATACTTTTATGTGACTCAATCGAGACTGTTAGCTGGTATTAATTTCACCCTAATTTGTTAACTTTATGATCATTTCAAATAATTCAAAAAATTAAATATTTTCCACTTTTTTTCTTCAATTACAATTATTTGTCGTTCTCTATTCTCGAGCATTGGTGTAAATCACTAAATTAAGTATCACCAAGCTTACATGTTAATTTTCCAATCTAGGATACGTTCTTTGATAAAATAAAATAAAATAAAATAAAATAAAAAATTAAATGTTAGAGAATTCACTGGTATATCTCTTTCGATATTTGATTGTAAAATATAATACTTTGCCGAACGTAAGTGTATTGAGCAGTGGTTATTACGGCACTGACTAGTAAGACTCTCATCAGCAACACGTGACCTGTTTGTAAATTATATTAACATTGATTCGCTTCGATTAATTCAGACAGCGAACAAATTTTGCACTTGTAGCTTGCAGGTACCTTTGCTGTTGCTTTTTAATTATTTTTACCTCATTTTTTTTCTCTAAGAAATATTTTGATTTCCCTGAATAATCATTGGAGTCACAACACTGTTTAATAATCCATTTTCACTATCTTTTTCATTTGCCTCTGTATGAGATGAAAAGTTTTTTGATACTACTATCAAATTTTGCTGTCTTGCCATCTTTTTTTCCCGCTTTACCTGAAATAATTACAATTTTTCAAATATTTTTTTAACGTCTTTAATTTTTACAGAAATGATCATTTTTCCTTAATGTTTCAGGAATAAGTTTGGATTTAAGAATTTTACCCACCTTGAAAAAAAGTCGAAGATAATGGCAAGGAAAAACGACACATTGGCCTTCATCTTCTTCGGCGTCTATATAGACACCCCTGACGAGGATCGAATTGCTGCAATTCAAGAGAACAAGAACAATGAAGCATCCGATGTGAGTGACCCAACAGGACATTTCATGATCTTGAGGAATCAACCAAAGATCCAAGAGATTCCAAATTCCTCTCCATACGTTCACAGTTGCTAAGAAACTCAAAAGGATGAACGAATCTGCTACCACGAGTTTTGAAAGACCTCGAAGTTTTGAACAGGTATAACGCATCACAGGTTGCAGCAAAAATGTAACCGACACTAATGCATAGCCAATAATCTGAAATTGAGACATTTATTAATTTTTCACAAGAATTTAATCTTACTTGATATACTCAATTTGAATTAAAAATATCTATTTGAAGCAATGGTTTGGAATTTTTTTAATTTTCATCTTTTTCAAGCAATAATCATTATTTAAATTTGGAAGCTTTATTTTAATAATTTTGTAATAAACTTAATCATTATACTCTTAAAATAGAATTAGACAAGTCAAATTTCTAAATATATCTGAAATGACATCTTGAGTTAGTCATGAATAACATCTTTAGAACATAAAGAGCAATGATAAATTCTCCCTTTATTACCGTTTTATGTTGATCAAATAATAGTCTATACACAATTAGGTTCGCAAAACCACTCTTTTAATAGATCAATCTCCATTATTTAATTGCTTTTACGTAAAGAGTTCTGTGCAATATGAGCAATTGTGAAATTACTCATAAATTATTTGATGTGGACTGACACAGCTAATTTGATTTCTCAGATTCTTGGTTGTACGAATAATCTCAGGAACATTTTTCGAATGACTAACGGATTAACTATGACTAAAATGATGTACAATTTTAATCTTATAGCTTTAATCAAACAAATTAAATTAAACTTGCATAATTTGGAATTTCGCGTTGAAAATCAAATGCAGCTACTTACAAGAGAGCCTATTGAAGATTGTTCTTTATCCCCTTGGAAGAGATAAATATCAAAGAGGACCCAAACTCCTCTCCATACAAAAACCACTAGTGTGCCAACAATACCGACACTAAATGCACAATCCAATATATACAATGACCAATCTTTCGAATTCTGAAACAATAAAATACATTTTGGAAATTTTTATTTTCATTACAAACACAAGAACGTGAATTTGAGAAATTCTGTAAACTTAAAAATCTAAATGAGTGGTATTCACATAAAAATGCAAATAAAAGGAATATCTTAATTTTAAAATTACTGTTCTTTGAGTAGGATAAGTTATTAAATGATTTGTCACATTTTAAGGGAGTATGGTGGATAAGACTATTAAAAATGAGAATTACTTGTAATTTTGACAGAACGCGTATTATAGCTTACTTGAACTATGGTTCAAATTTCGTGACCCTTCAGAATCTCAAACCCGAGAAATTAATTATTGAAAATAACATGTGATCTTATGGGAAAATGCTGTTTTTTAAAGATTATTTAAAAATGGCAAAATTATGAAAAACCTCTGAGATACGAGGAATTTTTTCATAATTTTCCCATTTTTAAATAATTTTTAAATATCTTTATAATATACAAAAACAGCATTTTCCCATAAGATCACATGTTATTTTCAATAATTAATTTCTGGGGTCTGAGGTTCTGAAGGGTCACGAAATTTGAACCATAGTTCAAGTAAGCTATAATACGCGTTCTATCAAAATTACAAGTAATTCTCATTTTTAATAGTCTTATCCACCATACTCCCTTAAAAGCAAAATAAAAATTATTATCTTTCTGATAAGAATACTACGAATCATAGGTTCTTTTATAAATCGGCAATGAAATCACACTTATCACTCATCCTAATTTGGATCTGGGAAGTTAGTAATATCTTATCGTAAGGTAGACAGGATGATTTTACCACTTTCATCGGAAATCTGGATATTTAATGATTTTATCTCTAAAATTTGTAATCATAAGATGATCTAAATCAATTGTTTTCATAAATACTGCCATAGAAAAAAATTCTAAGTTTAGTTTTGTGTTTTTTTTTATTTTTTTTAGGAGAAAACAATTGTCTGAAGTATTTTTAACTTTTTTCTATAAGATTTGATAATTTAAAAATATATTAAAACCTCTGTAAATTAATGAAATAGGTTCAAAACATGTTTTTATTCCCTATTAATACTTATAATTTTGTTGAGAAAAAAGCACTGACTTTTCAAAAAATCTAAACCAGAAATTAGAATTCAGATGCATTATTATAATTTTTTGTTAAAAAAAATATATATGTCTTTTCCATATAGTAAACAAAATTTACCCCTTAAATACAAATTTTATACTTATTCATTTATACCATGAACGTAATTCTGTTTTTAAATTATCAAGAGAAAATAAATTTTTTTTGTAATGAAATATGTTGTTTTAAGTACATGTAATGTCAACAGACTTTGTCTGCTTCATAAAAAATAAGCTTGAAATTTGGAGTAATTTCTTTGTGAAAAATCACACGTAATAACTTTATCTTATAATTATTTATCTCTATATTTGCTAAAAAAAATTTTATTGTTTTTGTTAAACATATATTTCTAAAATTCTAAAGAAATTTTATTTGTCATGATTGAATCGAGAGCCAATGACCAATAGGGGCATCTTAAAATATTACCCTTAAAAAAATGTTTATTTGAGATTCTTATCACTTTAGTTTCCATACTTCTAAGATAATCCACATACATTTTTTTTCTATTCAGAAAATCACTCAATAAATATTTTACATTTGTCGAATGACGAAATACTTTTATGTATGCGTTATACACGTGACATTTATGTTTAAAAACTAGTAATAGCTTGAACATCTTTTGATCCATCAACTTTGAACTATTTTTCTTTATATTTATATTCTATTATCTCCAAGTACCTATAAATAGTGAATCGATTGATTCGATTGAATGATCTTCGCTTTTAAATTCTTTCAGAATCCACAAGTAAAGTTTTTCAAATAAATCTTTATTAGATCCTCTTCATCAACACATTGACTTTTAAAATAAGGTTCATTGAATTAACTCATTATTCCAATCTAACAATAAGAATAGTCTTATCTGATTCTATTTATTTTTTTCAGAGTCTATCTACTTACATTTACCCTGAACATCGTAGGCACTTCAAAGTATCCAGAACAGGAATCCAAACTGATTGAAAAAGGAGGTGCAGCAATGTTTCTAATTGCTCTCATAATCGCCAGGGCGAGAAGGCTTACCGAAGTGGTAGCAAAAACCGTACTAGAGGACATTTCCGTGAAAAGATCAAGGGCTTGCCAAGCACCTCTCCACGCATTGACACAGCAAAATCCAAACACATACGTATACAATCGGGAACCGAAATAATAACTCAGTCTGTGCTTATCGGGGTGAAGATAATCATCTAGCACCTTCTGTAGCAAATTGAATGTAAAAAGTCCTACGAAACCAATTGCTACAGAAGTCATACTGCTATAAACTGGATCCCCATTGTAGATGTAAATATCACTCAGGTGCCAAGTACCACGCCAGTAACCCACCACCGCCGGGGCAGCCACCCCCGCTGAGAAAATAGTGTCCAGGACCGCTAAGATCGCATAGTATAGTCGAGAAGACGTCGGTATCTCCAAAGCACTCGCCATTCCGGCACCCGCACAAAGTTCGACCATCCTTCGATCTTAAAACCTATTTGCACTTGCCATCCTGCGTCATATCCAGCAAACTTATTTCCTTATGCACTATATACCAGATTCTCTCAGGAGTTAGACTTTGTCCTTGGGAAAACTAAGTAGTATGCTCGTCGGGGCATTTTTTGAATTCCTCGCACTTCAACTCATTTTAATTGAACATTTCACCTAAAAATAATAAGCTTTGAAAGTATTTCAAAAATTTGAAGACGTTCTGAAACTCAACCTCGAGGCAAATAGAGGGACATCTTGCAGGTAATTTCAATTTAGAATATAGACATCCAACTCTTTTCTATTTTTTATTTTCTCCTATTCTGTTTCAGAGTTCAGAGGAAATTTCACATAAGGTCCAGAGGCTGGAAGCTCAGTTCTTCAAATTATAGGACTAAAGCTTTTCAAACTCAAATGCTTCTAAATTTTTATTGAAATGATTGTTAATATGGTGAAGAGATTGACTAAAATATCATCAAGTTTGATATTGATATTCGAAAATGGAAAGGCGATCAAGGGTTCATAAAAATTCTCTGTATTGTATCCAATCAAGACTATAACTCCTTTAGGCATTAGAGAACATCTCAAAGAAGCGATCACACTTCTTTTGTACTCAGTGGTGATTCCAACTGTACTGTCGGAAACAAAATTACAGTGTCGCAAAAAAATAAATAACCGATGAGCGACCGTTTTGATTCGCGTCACGGATTCTAAGATTTTGAGGTACCGATCAAGTGACCGGTCAGACAGCGGATGAGTACTGAGTCTCTGAAGGGGAACCACTATCTTTTATCAACCGTTGAATATAGCCAACACCATCGCATAATCGCATCATCACGAGTATAGTTGTGCGGAGGAGCACAGGAGAGACCCTACTCCGGTCCTCACTTGGTTTTTCCCTCCCTCTCCCACGTGTAATAATCAGCCCAATTATACTGCACGCCTCGTAGATTGGATTGCTGGATAAAGAATGTTTCTATATGGAGAGATGATTCTATGACTAGCGTGCTGTCAGATTTGAAAAAAGAAAGGAGGATTAAGAAGTTCAAGTTGATGGTGAGTTCTAACTGATAAGTACTTCTACTCTGGAGTCCAGAATTGTTTTCTATTTCTTGAGATGATGATGGAGGTAAAGTGGAAATTAAGCACTTAGAACTATTATTGGAATTGATAGAAGTTCAGAAGCCTTCTGCTCTGCTTTGAATTTGCATTCTGACCCATTAAGATATTTGAATCTTAAGTTCATGAAAATTCGGATTACTCTTAAGATTAATAATTGAAATTCATGAAACACCTACAGAATAATTTTGTCATTAAATTCCAACATGTAATTTAAAAAAATTAAGGCTCTTTACAAAAACGGAAATATTTCGTCAACTCGTTGGTTAAGTAGTTTTATTTTCTTCGAATTAACTAATTGACACCTCTAAATCAAACTCAGGGTCAAAGGATTTGATAAATTAAGAGATTTTTTCTCCTTTAAATTTAAAAAAAGGGTAGAAATATTGAAAAATGTATAAAATTGATGTCACAGAAAAGCCCCTGACCGCTTAGTCTGGCACTGTCAGTGGGTCATAAACACGTGCCACCTTGAGACATGATTTTTCAGAGTGGCGTTTCCTGTCAGTGCATATTCACTGGCTTTGTCGCGTCGAAGTCAACGCTAATCGGCACCTTTTTGTGTCCCAATCAAGCTTCGGTTTCAACAATCTTCTCACCTTGGCTGGTCAGTTTTGTCCCCGCGCGTTCAGTTTATTAGATAAAATGATACGACCAACGCGTTATTTCTATTATGTAATTCAAAGTCTCCCTTTAGACCAAGTTAGCAATGACGATTGTCGTCTCATAACTGTATCTAAATTAGAAATCATTAATCATGATTTTATCCGATTATTTTGACACCAAAGTTTTATTTATTTTTTTGGGACAATGGAGACTGTTGCGAATTTAAAAGATTTAACTCAAAACAAAATTAATTTCTTTGAAGTCGAATATGAATATTTTTTGTATTTTTAAATACTTTTATTCGATTTTAATGTTTTAAGTGAACATTTTAAAGGAGCAATACATCAGATCAAAAATTAGACTTGGCAGGAAACAAAGGTTTATCGAATACAGCAGATTAAAAAATTAAATTTAAATCTATTAAGACCACAAAAGTAAATTGTGTACAAATCATTTAGTTTTCTAAAAACTAAATTATTTTTAAACGTGCAGAAACAATATTGATACAATTGCCGACAGTTTTGCACAAACAATGACTTTTTCAGTAAATAATATTCCATTTTCATTTTACTTAGCAGATTACAAGAAACCTCTTTCTTGATGAGCTCTAAGATATCAGATAAGAAACTGTGCAAATAAATTCATCATTTTGGCGTCAATTTTTTGTCGCCATAAAGTACCTAATAATACACTAGACACTACCTGTCTGAATGATCAGGAAGTTCTAATTATGAAATTAAAAGATTTTGTTGATCTTCTAAAAAACTTGGAAATGTATTTTTCTTAATTTTTAATAAGTTCAAAACATTTGGAAAAATATTTCAATTATTTCAAAGAACTTATCTATTTTATAAAAATTTTTACTCTTTGAAACAATTTTTCATCATTTTGGTACTTTATTTTTGACAATGTAAATTTACATTGATTATAATTTTTAATTGTATTAATTTTTTGTCGTCAAAACCTTATCGCTTATCACCGTTTGTGTAAAGCATCTTTTATTCAACAATTTACGATATTCATTTACTTACCACTTTATAACGTGTTGGAAATTTGAAAATATATCTGGGCTTATCAATAATTACAATGAATGGCGCAGCCAATAAATTTCTGGTGGACTTCAGAGTAATCACCTCCTTCAGACAAATTCCAGTAACGCATACTAAGAAACTAGACAAAAAAATTATTTTAAATTGGTAATAAATTTATTGTAATCGTGGAAAGATCAGTGTTGTATTGAATATATTTTTTACTTTTTAAATTAATTTAAATAATTTAAAATAACTAATCTCACATTTTCGATAATTATGCCGTCTATTTCAATTTTAATACCATTTTTAAATAAAATAAAAATTAAATGGAAAATCTTACACTAATTCAAAATTAAAACCATCAAAAACTATCCAGCCACCTCGCCACTGCATAACACAAGCAAATCCAAAAAGATAAGTATACAAGTATTTTACAATTCGGGATAAAATACGATGAAATATGTTGTTTGGCTTAAAGTTCTCTACAAGCATTGTATGTAAATTATCTTGAAGGATTGCAAATACGGTGTGCAATCCAATTCCACAAAGAAAACACCCCCAACCTGGTAATCGTAATTAAAGAAAAAACAGGGTTTAGTATTCAATATATTAAAATATTTCTAATTCTTTTGAATCAATACAAATCTTAAATTTAATTTATGTAACAATTATGCTAAATCGTTACCTGAAATATTAAAAGGAATTATTTTTTTGTAATAGTTAAACAGCTTCTCTTTAAGTGAAGTATTTAATCTGATCGAATGAATTTTTTTCAATACTTATTTAAAATATGAAAATTTTAATTTTAAATATCATACGACAAAATTTAATATTGTTCAAAATTCGCTATTTTTTAAAATATGAATGAGAAAATTGTTAACAAACAACAATATAATTTACCTCAGATTTAAGGCAAAACTATATGCTTTCTTTGACTTTTATTTATTTTCTTTCATTTGTTTATTGGTGATAATGAAAACACTTAGTCGCGGTTTTGATTGTAATCAAAGAAGAGGATAATCAGTGTTTAATTTAGAACGGATATGTTAGATTTCGATTCAATTTCATAGAACTGAAAAGTAATAATTGCTGTTATATCTATTAACAAGAAAATTGATGGATGTTGGAAAAATGACTTGGAAGATGTCATTCCCAGAAAAAAGCGAAGGATAGAGACATTCGTTTTCGCGGTGAGATTAAAACTGTTTTTACGAAATTATTTATGCAAATACGATTTTAAGACCGTGTTTGCCGAAAGCAATATTTTCTAAGTCATTCTGTCAACACAAAAATATTACGCTTTTAATTTTAAAATTAAGGTGATTTAAAGACAAATTTTGGTCACTTATTTGTTATATGAATATCCATCAAAGTCCAAAGTCCTCTCCAGAAACCCACACACATTGGTCCAATGATGAAAATAGAGAGCGCAGAATCAATAATTGAAAATATTGTCTTGGATTCTATTTTGTAGTTTGTTCGATTTTTTGCAGATTTTTTTAATTGTACAGAAGTTTCATTTTCAAACTTGCCCAATACTTTATTCTGAAAAAACATTAAATAAGTCACTGCTAAAGTTCTATTTGAGTTTTTCTGACAAAAATAAAATCATGGTATAATTTTTTTAAATTGTACAAAAATTATGAAATTTTCAGCAAATAAAAATTGTATACAAACCTCAATGTCCTCATATTCTGATTTTATAATAACGATTTTATTTACATTTTCTAGCATATTTTCATTTCTTTTTCCACTATTATGGCTTTTAGATGGGACATTTGCTTTTAAGATTCTATCAGAATTTAAGATTGTATCAGCTGTCATTGATTTTTGAAGAATTTGATTAGATTCACTTATAATTTCTGATGAAGTTTTATTCGTCTCAGAAATTTTATTTTGATTTGGATTCATATTGCACACTCCCTGACAATAAGAAATTAAAAATGAGTAATTATTTTTCTATTCCTTCTTTTAGCATTTTTTAGGATGATCAAAGGAATAAAAAAAGGAAATTTATACTTCACTGGAAACAATCTAGGTTTATTATAAAAGAGTTTGAAATGAACACAAAAAATTACAATTTCGCAAATTTTTTTAGGTAGATCGTGTAATAGATCCGTAAGAACTAAAAATCCCGATACAGAGTGATAGAAGCGACTTCGTGAATATATAAAATGATACAATCCTTTTGCTTTCGAAGTATCGGATAGTTTAAGGTATCTTTTATACAATCTTATCTAAGCAAATTTGCAATTAATATTTCTCAACGAGTTTAAAAACTTCGCATAAAATTGCAAGGTGTTCGTCAAGGTCGTGAGAGACTATATTAAAATATCACCCAGTTACAAATATTACCTTCTCTTATTAGAAATGCAAAAAAAAAAATTAAATAAATGAAAATCAGCACCAATGAAAAAAGACACGTTACTTGGTCTTATATGAATTATCTTTCTTGCAACTCGTCCATAAATTTTGCTGAATTGTCGCTTTTACTTCAGATTCAAATTATTGATTTCTGGTTTTCTTACTGTATTTTTTAATGCTGAATACTTACACTGCACTATAGAATTTTTAAGAATTTGACTCACTTTAGCAAAACTACCGAAAAACCAGAAAAAATTGAAGAATATTTGCAATTATATTTAATTATTAAACATTCTACACCTATTTTCCATTTGCTGATGTGAATAACTGAAACTTTCCATCGTTTAACGTACGATTATCATTCAAACTAGTTACTTACTTTATGCACAAGAAAACTGGAAACTTAATTAATGATTGAATTTAATTAAGACACTAGTATCAATGTATTACTGGTCAAAGGTTGAATTATAAACAAGACTGAATAGAAAATTACAATAAACCATAGAATTATTTTCCAAATATGTACTTCTAATAGGTATAACATCTTATTATTGAGGATGTCAAAGAAGAACTATTTTGAATGATTAAAAAGCAAATCGAATATAACTTTCGTGTTCAAAAACTTATTCTGAATTTACCTTAAAAGTTTTCTGAATCGTCTTCCTACTGATTAGCATACTTAAAGACGCTAATTTAAAGCTCAAACTCAAATTCTGACTGGGCAAGATTTTTTAAATATTTGAAGTATTATCATATACTTCAGGTCTAATTATATATGTTGCCTTCTTGCAAATTTCGACCTTGCAAAATAAAATGATATTTGTATTAAAAAAATGATTTTCAAGAAGTATTTTATTGAATAAATAATCTACATTCAATTTTTTAAGGATGTATAAATCAATGAAAGAGGAGAAATAATGGGATAGCGAAAAGATTGAATATTTTTAACAAGAAAAATGTTATTGGAATCAGTTATTTACATATTTTGGTGTCGATACAGAATAAAAATTATGGCTGAAACATCAAAGAATGCAATTACTTGATGTAATCTTTAATTCAAACGTGAGAATTGTTATCGCTTAAAAGCTATCGATAATAGTCGCTTATAATCTACTAAAGACTGAAATCGAGTTCAAAAAAGATCCTTTCGCACTCGGAAATAATTATTCTTCATGGATATAATTAACACATCGTTCAATAAGTCCCGGGACTAACTAAGAAGACAACATTTGTTTTGCAAAATTCATTTTTATTCATCAATATAATCACCTTCAAGTGCGATACAATCATTCCAACGCTTTTCTAACTTTTCGATACCAAGCTTGTAAAATGATTTGTTCTTGGCCTCAAAATAAGCTTCAGTTTCAGCGATTACTTCCTCATTTGAGCCAAATCTTTTTCCCTGGAGCATCTTTTTGAGATCAGCAAAGAGCCAGTAGTCGCTGGGGGCTAGATCTGGAGAGTATGGTGGGTGGGGAAGCAATTCGTAGCCTAATTCAGACAATTTTGCCATCGTTTTCATTGACTTGTAGCATGGTGTATTGTCTTGATGAAAGATGATTTTTTTCTTCTTCATGTGCGGTTGTTTTTTTGCGATTTCGCCCTTCAAACGCACCAATAACTCAATGTAATAGTCGCTGTTGATATATTTTTCCTTTTCAAGGTAGTCGATGTAAATTATACCGTGCGCATCCCAAAATACTGACGCCATGACTTTGCCAGCTGACTGTTGCGTTTTCGGACGCTTCGGACGGCTTTCACCGGCTGCATGCCACTTAGCTGACTGCCGCTTCGACTCCGGAGTGAAATGATGGATCCATGTTTCATCCATTGTCACATACCGACGCAAGAAATCCTGTTTATTGCGAGTAAACAGTGACAAACAGCTCTCTGAATCGTCGACTCGTTGTTGCTTTTGTTCCATTGTGAGCAAACGCGGCACCCATTTGGAAAAGACCTTTTTCATGTCCAATTTTTCGTTTAAAATCGTAGACGCACTTCCAGTTGATATGTTCACCATCTTAGCAATCTCACGGACTTTCAGTTTGCGGTCGTCCATCACGATTTTCAAAACTTGCTTAATATTTTCCGGAGTTACTGCTTCATTTGGCCTACCCGAGCGTTCCGCATCATTTGTATCAGTGCGACCGCGTTTGAAATCAGCATACCACCGGCAAATCGTTGTTTTCGACGGAGCACAGTCCGGATAACATTTTTCAAGCCATTGTTGAGCTTGCACGGTATTTTTACCCATTAAATAGCAATGTTTTATCAACACACGAAATTCGTTTTTGTTCATTTTGTACACAAATGCAAAAGTAGCGTCACTTTCACCACAGTAGCTTTGCTGTTTATGGTCTGATTGACGTGAAAGTCAGACACGTGTCATTTAAAGGTTAGTTCTTTTGAAAAACGAAGTTGATTTGATATTACTAACGTCATCTGTGGGTTAGTCTCGGGACTTATTGAACGATGTGTTAAGTTTTAACTAATCTATTTTTATCAACGCAATACAAAATTTGGACGTTAATGAAAACAATCATAAACAATTACTTTGTTATTGTTTCTATTCACAGAAAATATACTCTTCTGAAATAAACCACTATAGCTGTTTTCATTAGAATGAGTATAATTTCTGTTTAAGAGAAATTTTATTCAAGAAAAAATTTGATTGGTTGAAAATTTTATCTTATTTTTAACAAGGCTGAGTGCGAAAAGGTTGACAAATATTTACAAAGCTCATTAATACTAACGCTTCCCTGCAATACTCTTTGATTTTCGTTTTTTAACACTAAAATAATTCTCATGAAACAATCTATGCGATCACAGCGATTTAAATTTACACTCGGTATAAATCCAGTAAAAGTAAGACACTCTTTTTTCCAGACTTCAATACAATCTCTTTTTCATAAGAAATTGATCTTTAACATCATTTGTATATTCTATTTGTTATCACATTTGATCTAATACTCATAACTAATGCAAGTGTATTTTGTCCAGTTATTTGACCAAATTTATTTGAAATTATGTGGGCAAAGTGTAAAAAGGTGTTACAGTCGTTTAAAATGCTAAACATGTTGGTTTTGAATTAAAATAAAATGAGTTTGTATCTAAATATGATATTTACGTAAAGTAAACATATATTTATTCATTTTAAATTGAAATATTTTAAATATGAAATAAAATACAGAATTTAGTAAATTTGATTTTTGAACAGGTTTTAAAGAATTTTATAGTGAATTTGTATTACTTCATATAATTTTGGCCTCTTATCTTTTTGAAAAATTAATAAAACCTCACTAGTGATTTTCTCTAAAACAAGCGAGAAAAATAAAAAATTTTAGCACCCGAGAAAGTGGCGTTGACCCTTATAGTTTAAAAAAAAAATATTACTCTAGCATAAAATATTTGATTACTAATATCAGGCATACATAAATGCTATTTTCCAGGTCAAGTATATGACAAAGAATTTACTTAACATAATATTTCCATTGAAACTAATTTAAAATTGCAGGAGTTTCAAGTTCTGAAGATTTTAAATATCTCTAAAATGAAATGAGTGAATTACAATTTTACAGCATTCTCGAAAAATAAATACAATTAATGGTTCAATTTACTGTTGCTGTCTCGATGAAACATTTTTACCGAATTCAAAAATTTAGTTTGCACAAAAGAAATTAACTAGAGTTAGTCGAGTGCAAAACACCGGAATTACAAATTCGGAGTCAGTCTTACAAGAGCAATAAACTCTGTATGTAAAATATACATAATCATTCAACGAATAAAAAAGTACTTTTTATGAGAATCGTAGCAATAAAATTTTTTCCACATAATAAGTATGAATGCGAAGTAAATATAATATAAAATTACGAATGTTGATTGGACATTCCAGATTTCCCTGAATTAGATTTGTTTTTATCAATGAAATTAATGAAATGGACTATACACTTTATCTTAAAATATATAAAGAGTAAGATTATACATTTGAGATATCCAAATTGTACCAAGCAGCAGATGTGCATTTAAAAATGACTTAATTGTTAGATATTAATTCTTAAAAACCTTAAGACTATTATTGTACTGAAAATTATTGAATGATAGATATCCATGCAGCTCATTAACATTCTCTTTTTTCTTTTCTTTTTTTTTTGAAGAAAGTTTAAAATACTAGACACAAAGCTAAGCGCAACAGTATGAATGTCATTAGTTGAATATTAATTTATTAGTAATTGATAAATAGATAAGCAATTTCAAAGTATAATAAATCATTTTGATCGTCTTTTAATTAAGAATCACACCAGTTTTAAATAAATAGAAAGTTGGATCTTTGAAGAAAGATCAACTTTAACGATTGAAATTCTAAGCATAATTATTATAGTTTAATTTATAATTTATGTAATTATGGCACTGACTTCTCACATTTTGGTTTGCGACATCACGAGCAACTAAATTACACTGTAAATATAATATAAACAGCATTTAGCTATTATAAATTTTCCTCTCAAAACATGTATATTAGAAAGAATTATTTTTTAAGTTAAATGATTCCTAGAAATATTATTATCAATAAAGTTTCGAGTTTTGATTAGCACGAACATAAACTCTTTAATTAAGAGAAAAATGTTCTCTTGACAATTATACTAAAAAGTCTTTATTATATATTTTTCAAATTTTTTATCTATCTAGGTATATGCTTTTATTTAAATCTTATTTTTGCGTCGAATTAGGAGTTATATTCGTTATAATCATTGTTTCTCAAACTATCTGCGTACTTATAACTATGTATAGACATTACTTTGTTATATGTAGAATACAGTCGTAATGCTCAATCATACAATATTTCGTGTAAATACATCTTCAGGAACAAAATTTCAAAACAGAGCTGTCTCATTTAAGGTAGTTTAATAACTTGGTATGGACTGACAAATAACTTTTAGTTAAGATTATAAAATTACTCAGCTATAAAGATTTTTTTAAATATCATCCAACTTCCAGAAACAAAATAAAATTTTTCTTTCAATCTTAATTTTATAAAATAGATTGTATGAAGAATATGAAAGTCTCGATTATTATAATGATGTATCTTTCTTCGTTTGCTTTTCACCTAATGTCTGGCCTTCAATTTTTCATCACTGGCAGTAATATTTCACATGGTAATTTAAAATGCTTAAGTCAGCAACATGTGTGGTAAAATATTCTCCATTATGTATTTTCATCGCGTGTGGTCTTAAGAGTATTAAGTCTTTCATTCTTATTACAAAAAATATTATTTGATCTGTGATTAAAATAGTAAAAAAAAAGTTGATATGTAGCAATTAGATTTTTGGTGTTCAGTTCAGAGATTTAAAATCACAACTACTATTTCTTTATTAATCGTTATGAAAAGGATCGAACTACATTCATTGCAATTTCAGTATTTTTAAATTTTATTTCTTAATTTTTAACAGCTCTGTTTTGAATTGAAAAACAACTCAAGGGACTTATTTTTTATTACAATTTACAATTGAAAATGTAGTTAAAGCGTTTCAATTCAAAGTCTCGAGAATTATTTGAAAGTGTTTAAATTTATAATCAACTTATTTTTGAAATAATAAAAATTCAACAACACTTAAAACCTAAAGTGTTTTATTTTTGGAAGCTCTTTAAATTTGATTAAGTTAATTTAAAATAGTGCCCTTCAACCAAAAAGATTCTACCTAACTCTTTCTATTATTCCTTATACATCTGGAAATTCTAAAAAGACTACATATGGACACAATTTTTAATCAACTTGACGCACTGAAAATATCAGCTATTTACAAATTCCAGAATAACATTAGGCCTTTTCTGTTTTGAATAAAAAGCTAATTCAGATACTAATGTAAAAATTGTACATTAAGTGCAGTATATCGAACTTAATGTACTAAAGGGTTAAAATTTAAAAAGTACACGGTATCATTGTTTGATTTTCAATTGAATAAAAATGTAGTGATTTTGATTCATAAAAATCTGTTTTCTCTATACTTTAAGTACGCTAACAATCAAATCGAACTTTACGATCACCAAACCCTGCCTAATGAAGTACTTTTATTTCAAGACTGCGATGTTGTGCGAATACTGTAAGCTGCACTGACCGATCTAACACTTACCTACTCGAACTTTGGGACCGCTTCGCGCAATGTCAGTCATTATCCATAATAGCGACATCTTTTTCTTTTAAGTCGGACTCATCCTCATAGTTATTTTTTAAGTTTTTTTCTTCTGCAGATTTTACACACTGTATACAAAATATTAAAAAATCACAATTACTAATTTAAATCATCACATTAAATTGATACATGCAAAAAAAATATTAAAAGGAAATGAAAAATAAATATAATTGCATCAAAAATATAATAGCAGAAAATCAAATTTAAGTTTAATTATACGAAATGTTCCAAGGGAACATGCATAACTGGTGAATAAAAAAAAATTATTTCATTCAATGAATTTTAAACAAAAGATTTTGAACATACCTCTTCAATACTTATCCTAGGTGCTGATATTTGTTCGGGAAAGTGCCAAGGTTTGAGGTTTGGATTGTTCAACGACTTCCATAACGGGTAATTCACTGAGGCTTTGTGCAATTTTTTCACCATCTATAAGTATAAAAATAGTTGAAAATGTATCTAAAGTTAAAAAGTTAGAGAACTTTTTAATATTAATAAAAAAAAATATATTCATAAAATGGAGTAGTTAATCAATTCTTGAAGATTAACTTTTCTCACCTTTGGTGCGAATATTTGCGTGACTTTATTTACTAACCACACCGGTAATTTTCCATGAGGATCTGTGTGGGAAACATAGCCCAATTCTGAACCATCACCATTTCGAGATGGTCTTACAATATACCCTTAAAAAATTACAAAATTGAATACAGAACAACATTTTTTTTTAAATTAATTTTGAACTATTTACCTGTTAAGTAAGACGTTGCCCTCACATAATGCTTTTTAGGTGGATAGTCTTTATGAAAAACGGAATGATTTATAATTAACTGCTCTAGCCCCGTATCAAGCCATGACCTTTGTAGCACGAAATCCCTATTTTTCAAAGGTGATGGACAGGCCACTAAAAATTTCAGAAAGACAGATTGCACTTTAAAAATGTATCACTTATCCTTACATCCAAGCTAGATTATGAGCGTATAATGGAAAATCCTATAAAATAAAAAGTCACTCACTAGAGTAATAACCAATGTCATTATTGGGATTAAAAAAACCTATGTCTTTCGACTCAATCATGTGAGTGTCCCACACTTTTCTATATTCAGGATCATGGAGAACATCATACAGAGTTTCAGGTAAAACGTCAGGAAATCTGGTTCTAATCTGTAATAGACAATAAGCATCAGGTTAATTTTTGATATAATTTAAATGGAAAACCATAAAATATTGTATTTAGAATTTCTTGAATTCTATAAAAGTTTAATAAATATTCATATTGATTTTCAGGCTATCGTTTTAACTTACTTTTACCATTCTAAAGTGAATTCCTGGGACGGATTTAGTCCAAACAGACACATCTGGTTTGTTGTAGTCTAATCGCCAATCATTGTTGTTGTCGTAAAGTTGTTTAAGCTTTTCAAAATCTTTATCTTCAGCTATTTTAACAACACCCACGTCCATCGTTGAATCCTATAGAATTAGTATTAATTTAGGAAATTCAGTTCAATAAAAAAATGATGAGAATTCATACATTTATTATATTCATTTTATTTGAGTAATTTTTGTTTTAATTAATTTGAGTTTAATATTCATTATTGTTTGCAGTTTTCTTAAACACGTCGTTTACTACTGGTTATTTTAATTAATCTAAATCCTTTCGTTGTATAAGACAATAAACCGGTTTTTAAAGAAGCTTTTTGAATTCCTTACAATAATCATGGAAACTTTGATAGTCTAGAGAAAACAATCATTTAATTTTTTGAAGAATGACTTGAATTGCTTCGTAAGAAACGTACTTTTACAATCACTATTTATATATCCGATATAGAAAATTCAAAGTTTCGATTTAAGGCTTGATAAAAACTACCTCTATTTGATAAAAAAAAGATAGTTGCTAAACACTTGTATACGTGATTACTGATAATATAAACATTAGAATCTAATTTGGATAAAGTTTCCAATTACTTATATATGAAATTGGATAACGCGTTTAAAAATTATTTAAATTCAAAAAAATAACTTCATAAAAATAACATTAAAAACTTTTTTTTAATGTAACCTAAAATATACTTACGACTTTCTTGATGAGGTTGGCTGCGTAAAAGTTTTATTAAAGTGATTAAGTTGTATTTGATAGAAAAAGCGATAAGCCGTTCATATCGTATAACCTTTAAAGAAGCATTTACGTTATCGATATGAAAAAAGTCTGAAGAGCTTTGGACGAAATAAAACGAGAAACGTCACGACCGCACTTACGAATCTTTGAAGAGTCTCATCTTTTTCTGCTTCGAAGCACACTTACACTTTCATAGAGAAGAAAAATACACTACACTTAGTGACTCATTCATTTGAAGGCATTTTAAGTAGCACAATGGTATGTCTATTGATTCAAAAAGAATTAATTAAAACGGACGACAATAGCGACGGGAGATCGGCGCCGACCGCTTGCCGTTTTTATCATTTAACTATTAGGTTATGTTCCATTCTTCAGCTTGTGTCAAACTAAGCGGTTCCATAATTCATAAGATTTATACGGAAAAGGGATAAATTTAGCAAATTAAACTGTTTCATCGGTCTATCCTATTTCACATTAATCATGCCATAAATCAAGATATCTTTCACGGTAAATTTTGATATAAACAAATTTTTCATGGAATTTTTTGCCGCACTCAGCCGCACTGACAGCTGTGGTGCGGAAACATCTACGCTTTGTATTTTATCATTTGTTTATCAGCTTCATTGTGTCGCAATTCATATAATGGAAGGTGTTAGCTATTTTGTGATCGAATAATTCTCGATAACGATTGAAATCTGGTGTTTTAAACTTATTTACATTTTGGAGTAATAGAGGTATTTTTATGCCGGAATAAAATCATTTATTTTAATCAACATTTTTTAAAGAGTATTATTGTTTCTATTTTCACTGAAATATCCAAAAAATGAACAATAATCACACATATTTTAAATTTCATCAAATACCTAAAATATTATTAATATAATATATCACATTTAGTTTCACAGGGCTTAAATTTTCTATTGAGGGAACTTCTTCAATCATCAACTTTATTCACACTAAAACTATTTTTTTTAAATGGCTCCCACATGTTCGATGAATTCAGGAAATCCTGAACTTGATGAAAAAATTTCAGAATGGTTCAAATGGAACAAGGTATTGATAGTATTATAATTTCTCAATTATTTTAATATTTGAATGCCCACATATTCATTTTTTAAATTTAACATTACAAAATAGTATACATAATTACTTATTCTTAACATGAAATCATTTTAATAATTTTAATAATATTTATTCCATTTTTTCAGGACTCAAAAACCAATGCTGAAGTACAAACTCTGATAAAAAATGACGAAGCTAAAACGTTATCTAAGTTATTCTTGAAGCGTCTTGAATTTGGAACCGCAGGAATCAGGGGTCGAATGGGACCTGGTTTTAGTCAAATGAACGATCTAGTAATCATTCAAACCAGCCAGGGTCTTGCTAAATATTTATTAGATACTGTAACGGATGTGGAGATTAAAGGAGTAATTTTGGGCTACGATGGAAGATATAATAGCAAGAGGTAAATTTTTAAATGATATAAATAAAATAAATTCTCTTAAACCAGTTAAATCTCTATTAATAATATATATTTTCTGTCAGATTTGCAGAAATTACAGCCGCAATATTCATGAATCAGCAAATAAATGTTTACATGTATTCCAAGGTGTGTCCAACGCCTTTTATTCCTTATGGAGTTTTAAAATACAACTGCGCAGCTGGAGTTATGATTACTGCGTCCCACAATCCAAAAGAAGACAATGGCTACAAAGTCTACTGGCAAAATGGAGCCCAAATTATTCCTCCACACGACAAAGGAATCCAAAAGTGTATTTTGGAAAGCCTTGAGCCCTTGAATTCGTCTTGGAATACTTCTGAAATTTATCAGAATCCTCTTTTTAAAGATCCATTGAACGAAATCATGAAATCTTATTACGAGGACCTTAAAGACGGAGTTTTGTATCCCGAAGTTAATAAAAACTCAACTCTAAAATTTACTTACACTTCTATGCACGGGGTTGGGTTTAATTACATGGCAACTGCTTTCGAAACTGCAAACTTTAAGGTAATTGTGATTACAAGAAATATCTAATTTAGAATTCTTTTATAGTTTGCTTTAAATTCTCTGTATTTCTTGTAGCCTTTTATTGTAGTTGAAGAGCAGAAAGATCCAGACCCGGAATTTCCTACTGTGAAGTTCCCCAATCCAGAAGAAGGAAAAAGTGCTCTAAATTTGAGTATTAAAACTGCAAATCAAAATGCATCCACGGTTATTTTAGCGAATGATCCAGATGCTGATCGACTTGCTTGTGCTGTTAAAGGTAGAAAGTAAGTTGAATCAATTTGCAGTATACAAAAAGCTAACAATGTTGCAGCAACTTGGTTTCTATAATTTGCTTTATTTTTTTAATCTGTCTTTAAGCAACGAATGGCACATTTTTTCTGGAAATGAACTTGGAGCTCTCTTAGGATGGTGGATGCTACACGTTTATAGAGTTAGATATCCTGGAAATGACATAGGAAATGCCTACATGATCGCTTCGACAGTTTCGAGTAAAATCCTTCAGTCAATGGCTAAAAAGGAAGGCTTCCAATACGAAGTAGGCATTAAAGTTCAATCTTTTCAATTTATTTTTACTTTATATAGTTGTACTCAACATCTTTGAATCATAAACAGATCGTTTTTGGGCTTTTATAGGAAACATTGACAGGATTTAAATGGATGGGGAACAGGGCTATTGAGTTGATTAAAGAAGGAAAACATGTTCTATATGCCTATGAAGAATCTATTGGTTTTATGTGTGGCACCAAAGTTCTCGACAAGGACGGAATCAGCGCAGGAGCTCGCGTTGCTGAAATGGCTGCTTATCTCGAAATCTCAGGTCTTTCTCTCGAGGACAAATTAAAGGAAATTTATGCAGAGTATGGACACCATATCAGTAAGAATTCTTATTGGATTTGCCATGACCAAGATATAATAAAAAGTATTTTTGAACGCTTAAGAAACTATAATGGAAAAACAAATGAGGTGAGGTTAATTTAAAACTTTATATATAAAGCTACAGAACATATTTTTGAAAATTTACTTAGAGAGAATATTCAAAAATGAGTCATAAATTAATTTTTCAATTCTGAGTTGCTCTTTTCCAAAAAGTAGAAGGTGAAATAAACTCACTTGGAATGAAGAATTAATTTAATTTATGGTGTTTTAATTTGAACTATGAGATATTTAGCTTTAGTGATTTGCATCTTAACGGTTAAATATCAATATTTTGCACTAAATTAAAAAAATTAATGAATCGCGAGACTTTAGCATTTGCTGTTGTTACGGTCAGTTGGTGCCTACTATTATTCATGAGTAAGCATAAAATTACTTGCGACCGAAGAAGCATATCAGAAAAAAGTAGAGGTATCACAACTTTGAGTGTAGTGCCAATGATGCATTGCAATGTCGCGTCGGGATAGATTAGTTATCGCTCGGCGATCATGATCTAATATTAGACTACCAGGATTATGGTTATTTAAGTGCAAACAATTCTAATAGTGATATTTAAACTTTCAAGCGATCTCTAGTTATAAATTCTGTGAGAAATAAAAATTACTTCGAAAACTTAGAATGCTCTACACAAATAATTATGAATCAAAGTTTTTAAATCACTGATATTGTGATTTTTATTATATACTTTTAAACATTTTATTTATTGAAATTTTTAAAAGTTTTTTTCCTTGAAAAAATTATAAAAATGTCAAAGAACATTCTGACGGATATATTTTTTATTTGTTTAACGCTCATTCCTTCTCTAATGCTTGGAGTTTTTGCTTTTCCTATGATACAATCTTTGTATTTTCTGTCGCCTTTCTTTGAGGATTTATCGGAAATTACGTAAGTATGTATGATATGCATTTTGTTTGTAAGCCGCGACTGAGCTGCGTAATTAAAAATGATTCGTAAACAGATTTAATTATTGTCTCTGGCGCATCCTCGATTTTCGTCATCAGTTTTTACATTATTATTTGTCGAATTTGGCATACAATGATAAACAGAATCTTACGCTTAGAAATAAATAATTCATTTTACTTTTAAATATTAATTTTTGGTATTAGTAACAAAAAGTATGAATGTTTTTTACTGATCAGGCTATTATTACCCTTCAAAACAATTAAATTTTATAAAGACATTTTTTATTCATATATTTCATTGAAAAAAAGTTTTATTCTTTCAAATAATTTCACAGATTTTGAACTAGAACCGTTTAAGTTATCGATAAATTAAAATTATATTAACCAAGCAATTATGTGAAACACAAAATAATATTTTTAAAAATGCATCTTCTAAATTTTTAATTAATAGTAAAACAAGTATTTTAATGAGTTTAGTTAATCTTGAATAAAATTACGTTTCAGTATCCATCGAGTATTCTTGGAGGAAAATATCCTATAATTGGTGTAAGAGATTTAACAACTGGATATGACAATACAAAACCTGGAAATAAAGCACTTTTGCCTATTTCAAAATCCAGCCAAATGATTACATTCACTTTTAAAAATGGTCTCGTTACAACGTTAAGAACAAGCGGAACTGAGCCTAAAATAAAGTACTATAATGAATTTTGTGGTTCTCCAGAACAACAGTGAGAAAAAATTTATATCATGCAAATTTAAAATGATTTATTATCAAAAATTGCATCAATAACATAGTATAATTTTTTTCAGGAACTTGGATGTTTTAAGAAATATTTTAGATGAAATGGTTACTGCTATAGTAGCAGAATTTCTGCAGCCGGAAGTAAATGGTCTCATACCTCGGAGTGATTAAAAATAAGCAATTTGGAGGGGAGAATCCTTTGTTATTCATTTAATTATCGAGAGAGAACTTTTGTCATCGAGTTAGTTTTCATCAATTTAAATGTAATTAATTTAATTTCTTGCTCAAATTACAATGTTTACTACTCAATTTATTAGTGTTATTTTCATAGAAATTAATGTTTTTTTACTGAAACTCATGTATATTTTTATAAATATCAATTGAGCAAAATTTTCAGAGAAATAAAAGAGACTTTGAAACTATTAGAAACTCTTGTCCAATTAATTTGACATGTACTTAAATTTTTTCCCTGGGGTTTATAATTAATGTCAATAATTTGCTGAAAAAAAATGTATTCAAAAATACTTGACACTGAATTGACTCACGAACAATGAAATTAATTTAAATTTCTTATTTCGCACTCGAATGTACATAATATATTTAAAATTAAAACTAAAAGTGAAATTATATTGAATAATAAATATAATTGTTAAGTTATAACGTGACATATTTGAAAACATTATGCCAAAACAACAAAAATGAATACTAATTCTATAATTGTTAAACTTAAAATTGTTTATAATATACTGACTAACATTACTAATATTTTTTAAAATGGTAATGAGTTATATTTTTTCATGATTCTCTAACAGCGTATAGTTTAAAATGATTATAATATTTTATTTTTCAAAAGTGAAGTTGAAAAAAGAAAGGGCAGGCTGCTTCTGCAGTGCCAGTATTTGGAAGCGACAATTACCTCGTCTAACCTATTCGATTTACCCCCCAATTTTGGAAATCGCGGTAGTTCGAGGAGCGACGTGAAAAGACTCTAACCGTGCGAGCGTGCAGGGGCCGCAGGTGTAAATAAATACACAACCACGGTTTGCATGCGCATCGGGAGTCGACCACAAGCTACACAAAGCGACCACGTGACAACACTCACTGAGCAGATCTGCCACAACCACTATCATCTGGCGATCAATGTTCAGTTGTGTAATCACTAGCACACACTTCCGAAAGCAAAGTATGATTTCTGTGTTATATACTAAACTTCATCCTTTATTACCGCCTGTGAGAATCCTTCTTTTTAAAAACTTTTAAAACTCTAACATAACTAATTTCAAAAACATGTAATATATTTTATAAATTGTTCTAAATTTTTAATTACTATTAAGAAAATAATTTTTGCTCAAACTTCTTAATTGTTTATGTTTATTGTTATTTAAAGTTACATTTAAGAGGCGTCACTTCTTTCTGGTAGCCATCTAGCGATAATTATTTGAAACTTAGCAGGCCATTTAAAAGATTCTCTTTCGCTTTATTTGGCGGGAATTTTAAAAATATTTAAAAACTATTATTCTAAATTATAAGTTTAAATAATATTATAGAAAAATTTAATTTATTTATTAACAAATTAATATTTTTTATCTGTTGAAATACATGAATAAACAATTAATTTTGTTGTTATATTTTATTTCACGATATTCCCTGTATTTTTTTGGTCCTACTTATTATGACTTACTTCGCTCGAAACACAATAAAAATATTTTTGACACTTGAGTTGTTTGCGATAGAAATTAATATTTTAAATGGTAATAACTAGGTTCATTTCAATAAATAAATGAGTTTTAATACTAAATAAAATCCAGAAAATTTAACAGTCTTTCAAATCTTGAAGTTTATTAATATTTTTAATGGTGCTGCAAAAGATTAAAAAATTTAAAACTTCGAGAGAATAATAACAAATTATTAAAAATGGGATCTGTTCATGCGTTAATGCTCCAACCAGAAAAATGTAATATGTCTCATAATTCTAACTCTAAACCTCCCTGTATTCCGTGTCCACAAGGCAAAGAACCTGGAAATCCAGGATGTCTAGAAGAAATTCACAAAAAAGTAGGATCTTGTTAACAAATTTTGTTTATTTATTTATTTTTCTAACATAACATTCAAATTAAATTATATTTTACATAGAAGTAATATATTTTTAATGTCTGTACTTTCTAGATACAGCAAAGTTTACGAAATTTCTTTGATTAATTCAGGTAAAGGACCTCTACCCTCCGAATTTTGAAGGAGCGAAACTTATAATAAAGAAGCCTTTAAGCGAGCATTTTAAAGTAACCCACTCCATAATCTTTAGTTCAGTAACCCCTTCAGGCTACAGATTCGGTGCAAAATATATCGGAGTAAAAAAAGTAGGCCAGTTTGAAAAATATCCAGTAATCTGTGGCGAAATCATGCCCAATGGAAACATGACTGCCACCTTAATGCACACAATTGGCTGCAGATACAGAATAAAATTAGCCACGCAGATAGCGAATAAACAGTACAAAGCATTAAGTTCCACCCTTGAATATCGATCAAACGATTCGACAACTTCATTAACTTTGGCAAATCCAAATATTCTTGAGCAGCAAGGGACCCTTGTTTTCCACTTTTTGCAAGCTATTACTTCCAGGATATCTTTAGGAGCCGAAATGGCCTGCCTCCGAGGTTCTAAAATTCCAGGACACCAGGAAACAATTATGTCTTTTGCTTTTCGATATAGTACGGGACCTAAAACTTTATCTGCAACTTTAGGTCAGGCTGGATTTCACGTTTGCTATCATATGAAAGCAAGTCACCAACTACAATTAGGAGTGGAACTCGAAACAAACATGAGAACTCATGAATCGGAGGGTGCATTTGTCTATCAAGTAGATCTTCCCTATTCAAATCTGATTTTTAGAGGACTTGTAAATTCCGAAAGAACTGTTAGTGCAGTCATTGAGAAGAGACTTCAACCCCTTGCTGATTCGTCTTTGATAATTAGTGGATTGTATAACCATAAAAAAGAACAATTTCGAGTTGGCGTTGGTCTCAGTGTTGGTTAAGGAAAGTTCAATTTTTATCGCGAAGCGACGCCTTGCTGTTAATCGTGAAAAGTATTGAAGCTACAAGCTGTTTAGATGTCATATATGTAAAGTGTTTGATAAATAACATTTACTACTTTTTTATTTATTCCTTTATCTTTTTATTTCATTTATTTCTCCTTGTACCACGTACCGAATCACAATCTTTGAATGCGCATTGTACTTATCACGATAGTTTACAATTAGATAAAAAATGTAACTATAAATGAGTTTGAAATTTTAATATAAATTATTATTTATTTTAAAATCCAACAGTAACTTCAATTGTGAAGCCTAAAATACTGCAAGATTTAGTTAAAGTAACGATGATTTCAATTTCTATTGATGTTGTTTTAGGAAAATGGATGGTCTGCAATTAGTTGATAAATTGTAAAATGTATAAGGCTCACTAATTTTTTTCATTCATCATCGTTAGCTATCCGTTCGGCGATATCGTCTTCGCTCTGTTGGACAGGCGATTTTACTTCGTTTAGAGAAAAAAGAGCCTTTTCACTTATCAGGCCCGTTTCGTCATCTGCATATTGAAGGATTTTGCAAATTAGGGGAGACTCAACTCCCAGAATGTACTCACAGGTTTTCGGCTCGAGGAGAAATAGAGAAACGCTTGACTGGCTGCCGAGAGGATCAGTTACACACTTTAGCTTAACCTGGAATGTAGAAATTATTTTAGTTTTAATATTTTAGTCAAATTATAATAAACATTAATTAAATTACCTCGGTTTGCCTCAGCTTCCCAGTCTTATCACAAACACTCCCATCACTATAAAAGTGTGATAGTTGTTTTCTTTCAGCGAGAGGTTTTGGCTTTTTGTGCGGATGAGCATTAATCCACTCTATATGTTTCTCCTTATCAAACTTTCCCAAATCTACAACAGATTTTGTTCCGTCTTTTGCCGTGTGATACTGAGAAACAGATCGCCCGTAACAGAACTCATACTTCCACCAACCGTTTCCCTGTAAAAAATCATATAATAAATAATAAATATGTAAAGTTATATGAATTATTTTTAGAAGTTCTTTGAAGTTTCAAATAAAAAGTAGTAAAGGATTTAAATCAAATTTTTGTCATCTAACCCCAGTTAAGCAGTTTTTTCCACTTAGGAAACTTTGTACAGGACTAAGTTTTGCTAGATTTACTCCTTGATCAACTAAATTACTAGCAGACTCGTCGATATTAAAACGTTTATCTAAAGCATCTACTGGATGGATTTCCACTCTAACGCGAGCTTCCCCGTCCTGAAAAAAACAAAGATTATTCAATTTAATGAATTTGATAAAATGAATTCGTAAATGAACATTTAATATCATGATACATTATCGGTGTTGAAATTTTTTATCTTGAAGAACACAGTTTTTAAACATTTTTTTGTAATTTAAAAATTTTAATCTTCCATTGTGATGTTAGAAAAGAAACTGAACAATTCATATTCGGCGTTGAGTCCATTTACAAATCACCATAAGTTTTTTTATAGTATCATTATTTTACAAATAAATAAAATCCTTTTGAAATAAACTCTTACTTCTTGGATATATAAACAAACACAATTAATATTAGTTATAAAGCATATTTACAATAAAGCAAATGGTTAGTCGCAGCGTAAGGTATGAAATGTTTGTTAGTTAACAGTGCCAAGCAATCCGAATTTCAGAAAATTTCTTCTTCAAACAAAATTCTTTGCAATAAAAAATATTTTTAATAGAATATCTTTAAAAAAATGTTAGCTCTCTAATTTACCTACTACAATTTTCAAGGTTCTCTTTAACAAAAGACTTAAATAAAAAATATAATTAAAGGAACATAGTATAAATAAATTATCAGAATAATTAAGAGAGCTGAAATCTGTATGATTAAAATGTGATTTTGAATTACGTAAATATAAGAAGTTAAACGTTCTTTCTATTTTCCAAAAGTTCAATAAATTTTTCTTTATATTCTACAGTTTCTAGACCATAAGAAATATCTTAGAAATAAGGAATCCAGAGGAATTTTCAGAGAAAATGTAGACGAAGAAGGGACAGAGTGAAAGGAACATTCCCGCGACCACCAGATTGAGAAACAAGCCTGCTTCCCTAAAAAAGGAAAATAGTTCTGACCTGGCCCTCCTTATCTACAAAGAAGATCGCATAGACTTTCTGCTGCTTGTCATCCTGCATAAAAAATAATTATTATAGCATATTAAATAATATCCTTTCGATAGATGATCTATCAATTACGGATATTAGTATAATAGAGTTCTGAAAGTTATTATTATGAAAGAAAAGGAAAATGATAAAACAAATTATCTACAGGATTAGTTGATTTTACTAAGCTAAGAAAAATATTAAGAACTTTGATCTACAAAAATTCATGGCAATACAAAATAGAATATATAAATCTTTCTACAAAACTAGTAATTTAATTAGTACTGAGTTGCTGAGAAATAAAATTTATACACTAATCTGAAAAATGAATGGATTAAACAATTTTGAAAACATTAATTTTATATATAGAAAATAAATTTTTTATTTATACTTTCGAAAAGAAAATTCTGAATTATAGTGCAAAATACTTTGTATCTAAATAGTATAATTACCGCGACTTTTTGATGCCTCAATTTCAGACTTTCTGCTTCTAGTTGCATTAAAGATCTTGGTTTTTTGGGTGCACTGTCTACCGGTCTACAATTTATTTCGTTCTCTCCCGTGTCTTGAGGCCTGTAATCTGGGTGACTACAAAGTAAAGGAGATAAGACAACTGCTTCATACTCGCAGCTTGAAATTTCTTTGAGGGAAAAAATTTCATGTTTTCCGTGTTGATAGCAAACATAGAGGACCTTTATGGAACGTGGTTTGTTATTGAGGTCGCAGAGAGTGCCATCTTTCATGTCGATTTCTACGTAGGGCATGTTAATTCCATCGATTTTCTTTACAGGTATTTCAGCTCTTCGGTTTGGATTTTTTGCATGTTCGTCATATTCAGCGGACAGTTTTGTTTTTTGAGACTTGTCGAAAGATCCAAGATCATATTCTTGAACTTTTACTTTCTTTCCTTCGCGTTCTTCATGGTATTGGCGGACATACCGACCATGGCAGAGCTCATAGGTCCAGTATGACTCTAACTAAAAAAATTATTGTAAATTAATAATTATTATAAGCACTGAATGTACTAACTATTTATGCACCAATTTCTTAAAATATTTGTATTTCGTAAATCTCGAAAATTAATCTCACGCAATTGAAAAATTATTTATAAAATATCAGACACAAGCAAAATACATTAATTTACAAATGTTCTTCATGAAAGGAACTAATAAAAATATTCGAATGAAACATAGTAGTAAAAATCAGTACAATATGTTAATATTACAAACCCTGTAAGAGCAGGTGTTCTGATTAAACAGCGGAGCTAAGATTTCGATGGGATTTGGACCAGCGTATGTTTCTCCCTGATCTCGTTCCTGTTCATTTGTATCAGGAATAAAACACTGATATCTTTCATTGTTAGCTGTAGTTATAAAATAAGGTTCGGCGTTTTGTGTTTCCTGGAAGCCACCGAATTTCTAATTGAAAAAATATTCGAAAAATTTATCACAACTGATATTTTACAAAAATATAACCTTAAAATAACACCAATATGGATGATCTAAAAAAGTGTAACTATAAAATATGTTTTAAAGATAATATTAATGTAGCTAGACGTACCAATAATTCCGTACTACTCTGGCCTGGCCAATTTATTTTAAAAAGAACTGTATCATCGAATCCTTTTAAATCGTGACCGAAAACTATTATGTACAAGTTGATAAACACCAAAATAAATTCACTACTGAAAGTCCCTTTGAGCCCCCTCATTGCCAAAACTAGTTTTTCACATATTTTTTCGCTTCAACTTCAATCTCTCGTGCTTTCCACAAGTATTTATGACGAAAGCGAAAATATTCTTTTAACATCTAAGTTGACACAACACGTCAAACGGAAAACATCATTGATGAAATGACCGACAAAGTAACCAATCGTACCGTCGTATCAGTAAAAAAACCACGTGAAAGCTTATGAATGGCTGGTTTTAGAAAACATCTTTTTTACTCCATCAGTCATAATTTTTAAAGATAGAACCTCGGCAACGTTATTATCGTTCCTGTTTTTCAATATGATCACTATTATGTAATAAAAGTATAAAGGTTTGAAACTTTTTTAACAGGATAAGTTATTGACTGTTGGCTCTTTTGATCTTCTTGTTTCTTAGGGCCGAATGATCCACCTCCTGATAAGTTCCAGATAATTTTATCCCATAAGATTTAACATGCCATAGATTCATTTGGAACAGGAACTTATCAGAGGGTTGGATCCGTTGGATCAACCGGCACTCACTTAATCAGTTATTTTTTAGGCTAGGCTCAATTAGAGCTCTTTTTGCTTTTTCAAAGGAATGTTGTAATTGTAGAACGAAATAATAAATGTTTTATTTTTGTTACTCCATAATTAAATATTTTATTTTTAGTAATAGTTATTGAAATCGTTAAAAAACGTATGATTTTTAGGAATTCGAAAAAATTTAGCTCTTGCATCACCCACATCACTTTCTAGCCTTTCTAGTCTATGGTCTATATAGTTTAGGCTGGTTAGGTTCCTTAGCTGTTAGGTTAGGTCTCGAAATGTCAAAGAGATATAACCTAAAAATCACTTATTTGTTAATAAACCTAATAAACAAGAAATTAACATACCTAAAGTCAGTTTCGTAGTTGTAAGTTATAATCATGTCGGTTATGTTAACAGCTGACTGGTTCCCATTGGGACGGGACTCTTACTTTAGGTAAAAAGGAGTATAATTTAATTTCATTTATTTGACTGTTTTTTAATTTTTCTTTGCAAAAAAAATTATTTTACAATCTTTATCAATAGTGCATTAATATTAATAGTTATAATTATTTTGTATCTAAATTTATTATTCTTGACTTACAAGAAGTTACTCCAAACAATAAGATATAAGATTTTCTCAGCATTTTTTTGGAGTAAAAATATTATTTTGAATATTATATTGTCATATTGATGATACATGTTTGATAATAATATTTAAAAAGTCTTAAAAACGAGTCACTTGCGGAATTAAAGAATTATTCTCAAAATCTAAGTAATTAAATATTAAGCTTACTAATTTTCATTTGATCAAAATTTTGCATAATTAATTGTAAATCTGGTATGATAGAGATTATTAATTCTATTATTATTATTGATTATTAACTTTTTATTTTCATACTACAATTAATATTAAAATGACACAACTTCAATTTGAATCTCTATTAACTTTAATCAATTTTTGAATATGCAGGAAATTTGAACTTTATCCAATATCTTTTGACAATGAGGCAAATTCTAATAATTTGGTGATAGCGGCACCATATGGAGGTTCTATAGCAGTTACGAGAAATCCTAAAAAGTTGGTCAAAGTACAGGGAACTGGTAAACCAATAATTCTGTTTTACTCGTCATCCGGAAAATTGATGGCAAAGTTACAAGTAATTATTAATTGAAAGCATAATAATTCTGCTTTTAATTTTTTGAAAGCTGAATAATTGATTATCAGGTTTGTGAATTTCTAATAATAAATGTAATTTATTTTTTCAGTGGACCAGTGGACAGTTGGTCACTTTAGGTTGGTCTCATCAAGAAGAATTGCTCTGTGTCCAAGAAGACGGAATGGTTCTTATTTATGACATGTTTGGGAATTACCAACACGCCTTTAGCATGGGAAATGTAAAAAAATTATTATTCAACCTTCTAAATTGTATTTTGAAATTACTTTTCTTAACTATCAAAAATGGTTTTTCATTTTCTGTAGGAAGCAAAAGAAACTAAAGTTGTTGAGGCGAAATTCTTTGTGAGCGTAAATGGTACAGGAATTGCTATCCTAACATCAACAAATCGCATCTTCTTGGTAAACAATGTAACTGAACCAAAAGTAAGGCAATTGCCAGAAATCCCCAGTAAGATTTCAAGTTTTTTTTATATATCCAATTCTTCATTTATATATTTTTTAAACAATTTGAAGAGTATTTAATCATTTTTATTATAGAGCTTGGAGGAACAATTGAAAGTTGGTGCATTGTGCGAAGAGACAGAGACAGCCAAATGATTTTCTCGAATCAAGAAGGCATTCATGAGATTCATCACAATCATCAAACTTCTGTAACTACACCCTTCGTAAGTGTAAAATTAAATAAATTGTTATTTAGTGAAATTAAATAACAATAAAATATCATAAATATTTCAAGTTCATTCTCTGATCAATTATTTACTTTTCAGAGTAAACTCTTTAATAATAAAATGACTGGTGTGACAAAAATGGCCGTTTCTGGAAATAATAGACACATTGCTTTATATTCTGACTCAGGATATTTGTATCTTGGTTCAGTTAATTTAAAGGAAAAATATTGCGAATGTCCGACGAATATGAAAGAACCTTTAACTGATATGGCTTGGTTTGTTTGCTTACCATACTTCTTCAAAGAAATATGAATCTATTAAATTTGTAACGAAAAGGTGTAATTAATTTAATTCAATGTCTTTATTACATTTCTCAGGTGTGGAACAGAAGCTGTGGTTTGTAACTGGAATAATACCGTTATGGTTATTGGTCGATCTGGAGAAACTATGCTTTATAGTTATGACGGCCCAGTCCATCTCATAACAGAAATAGACGGAGTGCGGATTCTTTCAAGTTACACGCACGAAATGATTCAAAAAGTACCTAGCGTGGTGCAGAAAATATTCCGTATCAACTCAACCGATGCTTCTTCGTATCTCCTAGAAGCCTCGAAGCAATTTCAAAAGAAAAGTCATAAAGCTGATAGCTACATGGATTTAGTTAAAGAAAATCTTGACTCTGCTGTGACTAATTGCATCGATGCTGCAAGTCATGAATTTGATTTTAATACTCAAAAACTTCTTATGAGGGTAAACTAAACAAAATAATCAAATTGTATATTTAATAGATTTATATTGCACTGTATTTAAAATTTTGGATAACTTTTTAACATATTTATTTATTAGGCGGCCAAATTTGGAAAAGGATTTAGCAAGACCATCAATCCTGATTATTATGTCAACATGTGTCGAATTCTAAGAATTTTGAATGCAGTTCGACATCCTAATATTGGAATTCCATTGACTTATACTCAGTATCCTTTTCATCATCGTATTTAATTTTAAATATTTATTTTTTTAGGAATTTTCTTAACTGATGTTTTAAGATTAAACACTTTGACAATTCAAGTTTTACTGGACAGGTTAGTAGTGCGAAGGCATTATTACTTGAGCATTCAAATCGCACGACATCTTCAACTCTCGGAGATTGATGGTGAAAGCAGAATTTTAGCTCAGTGGGCTTGTTACAAGGTACTATTGGTTAAAGTGATAAAAATACTCACTAGTAGAGTGAATTAATTGAAATTAATGTTCTCAATAAATTACAATAAACCACAAGTATACTCATATTTACTCATATCCAGGTCAAGCAAACGCAACTAGATAAAGAGCAGATTGCTGAAGAAATTGCTGATAAATTAGGCTATGCTCCAGGAGTTTCGTACAGTGAAATAGCATTACGAGCTGCCGATTGTGGAAGAAAGCAGTTAGCTATCAAAGTGAGTTGATTAGTAATTTGTTTTATTTAAGAGAATATTTTATTCTGGCTTATTTGGATTAATTTTATATAAAATATTTAGAATTGTTTCTTGTATTAACGAAAATCTTAATACATTTCCTTTATTTTAGTTGATCGATTATGAACCAAGGGCTCAACTTCAAGTCCCATTATTACTCAGACTTGGAGAGGAACGGGCTGCTCTTAAAAAAGCTGTGGAAAGTGGTAATACCGATTTAGTTTACACCGTTATTCTTTATCTTAGAGAACACATGCCTTTAGGGGATTTCCAGGTACATTCCAAACTTTGAATTCAATTGAAACGTATAAATTATAACTTTTGCAGATATTCGAGTAATTCTAAAAGACAATTTAGTGAAATAAAATCTTCTTTTCAGATGTCTATTATGCATTGTCCTTTGGCTATGGCATTATATATAAAATATTGCCAGAATCACAATCGAGAAACCTTGCGAGATATTTATAACCAATACGATGATTATCACTCTCAAGCTCTCTGGTTTGTTAAGGAAAGCTATCGACCAAAGGTGGATTTAATCATTTATTTATTTGTAAGTTTCTTGAAGTGAATATTTTTTAACCAAAGATTCTTAATTCTTTAGAATATAACTTCGAGAGATGCATTGTTGCAATCTGCTCAGGAAAATTTTAAATTAGCTCGCAATGATACGAATGCTGCTTTGACGGAAGAACAAATAAAGCTTTTGAGATATCAGCGATCTCTTGAAGAAACACTACGTGAATCGGTAGTTGGCAAACCTCTTCATGAGACTGTTCAGATTTTGCTTCTGCAAAAGGAAGTTAAACTTGCTGACAAATTACGATCGGAGTACAAAATTCCGGATCGACGGTATTAAGGATATTAAACGTTAAATTTAAATTATATTTTATTTATGATATTACAAGATGCTGATGCCTTATATTTGGAACATTTTAACATTGTTTAATTGTTTGATTTCATATTAGATATTGGTGGTTGAGAATTCAATGCTTGGCCAGAAATGGTCTCTGGAATGAATTAGAAAAGTTCTCAAAGAGTAAAAAATCTCCGATTGGTTACGAGGTAATATTTAATCTTAAAATTACTTAAAAATGTATGTATTACATGATTTTTTTGCAGCCTTTTATAGACGAATGCCTAAAGTATGAAAAAGAAATGGAAGCAAAGAAATATTTACCTCGGGTGAAAGATGAGCTGAAGGTCAAATATTTAACGAAATTTAAGTAAGTGAATTAATAAAATGTGACATTATGTTGCTTTGAATAAAAATTTAATTAATACTAATATTCTTGCAAAATTAATTTCAGTATGTTGATGGATGCTGCACAGACTGCTGTTGAGCAAAAAGATCCATCCGCTTTGTCTTATGTTTTGGCTCATTGTGGACCTTCTGATCGTCGAATCGCAGAAAAAATCAACGAGATGATGGCTAGTTTTAAAACTGGCAAATAAAATACTTGGCTATGTAAATAAAGTTTTTACTTTTGTATTGAGAGTCGAAGTTTTTATCATTTGTATTCGATGGATCGGTACTTTACTTAGATCGATATCTAAGAATTTAAGAAAGGAAAGATGATTCATATTATGCATATTCGTAATTAATGTTACAGTTATAATATAAAAATGATTTTGTAAATATGTATATATTATTATACTTGATAAGTATTTCCTTATAAAATATACAAGGCTTTTACTAAAAGTATAGTACATATCTGGACTTCGAAACTTGACTCAAGAAATATATCACAAAATAAAAAGCAACATAAAAATTTATCATGTAAACAAAATTCGATTTGGAATTGTAATAACTAATAAATGCATTTCATAGTAGAATGCGTTTTTTATTCTAAAAATATAATTCTTATCAATATATATATATATAAACATGCCAAATAAATGTAGTAATATAAACATCAATATTATTTTAAAAAATAAAAAGTTGAACTGTTTCGAAATTTAAAACTTCTTAGCTTATAGTCGAAGTAATTAATTAACAGCAGCTAGCGAACCCTAATAAAACTTAATCTTATAATAAAATAATTCCAATTAAATCATTGTAATGTGAATTTCCAAACCAGATCATTAAAAGTCAAAATCCACTTATTGTAGATTTTATAATTATACTATATTTTGTCAGCTAGTACTCGTTCAAGGATATGGTCTAATCAACTGAGCTTTTCCGTTGAGAGTATAAATTGCTCGTGTTTTTGTACGAGATCTGCTACTATGTCCTTTTCAATTTCTTCACCTTGAGAAATTTGAGTGTTTGTTAATGTTATTTCATAATTGTCATTTTTACTCACGATTACGACACGCTCCTTTCTGGTTTGAAGCATATTTGCGACCACCAACTACGAAATAAGATAGTGAATATTTAAAAAAAAAAGGTTTTAACGAATGAAAAAGAAATTTTCTAGCAAAAATTTGAAATACTTACGTTATGTCTATAATTATTAAGCGCAGCCCTAGCTTTTGCAATCAACAGACTTTCATCAGTCTCTAATTTGAAAGACACTACAAATGCCTCAGGAACCCAAAGACTTACCAAGGGCTCCAGAATTTTTGGAACTAGTTGCAGTGCGATGGTTGGTGGACCACTTGACGAAATTTTGTGAACAGCCTAAACAATTTTTACATTCAAAAAAATAACAAGAAATATGTAAAACTCAGTTTGATAAATCATAATTGTATTATGATGAATCAATAAACTTTTTCTTTGTTCCAAAAAATTATTTCTGTATTTTTTAAAACAAAAGCTTAATAAAATAAAGAAAATCTCACCATTTCATTTGAAGGAATGTAAAAGTCAGAGACAGCAGCAGCTAAATATAAAATTGCTCTGCTTTTTAAAGGAGACAATGCTTGGCATGTAGAGCGAAGCAACCAAAGATATTCAGCTAATGTGGTGAAATTTAGCTGAAGTAGTTTTCCTTGCTTCAAAGTTTCCTTATACTTGCAAAGTACTTTCGCTACTTTTTCCACGTATTGCTGAGATACTTCAAATCAAACATTTTAAATAACATGGGTACAAAAATTTTTATTTAAAAAGACAAAAATTTACCTGTTACTGATGGTTTTCTATTCTCAGTACCTAATTCGATCATATTTAGAAACGACTGTCCCGCAAAATGTCTTGAAAATGGTTCCAAAGATTTCACCCTAGAGAATTAATGAAAAGGAATTTTTTATTTTATTTTAGTATAACTTTGGAATTAGTTTTTTTGAATGTCTCCAAACATTTATTGAAACCTAAAGTTTTTCTGGATTTCACCTGTGAAGAAAAATAGTAGGATATCCATGTTCCAAAAAATATTCGGTCGACGCTGATCCTCTTGTTCCAGCACTAAAGTTGTCAACAAAACGGACAGTGTTGTGTTCTAAAGGTACTGTTGTACCACCACTCTGTAAATATGAAAATTTATTAGAAATATAATTAAATAAGTGAAATAAAAAATGTCTTTAGAGTAACTTACTGTCACTAGAGCTATTTGACGATCATGGTGTCGCCGTATAAAGTCATTTAAAAGACTTTCGCTTTTTATTAGGTCCGATGGGGGTGGATTTTTTGCATAGAACTCTTCCCAATTAGAAGACATGTCTCTGAGAACAAATTAATATTTATTGAAAACAAACTAGTTTCTAACGCAGTTACAGGATTTTTCACTGCTTGTGGCAAAAAAGCAATAATGCATTATAAAAGGACGAAAAAAGATATCAACTTTTAGCAACATTTAGTCTAGTTCCTTAGTAATAATTCTAAAAATAGACAAGCTTGTGCCTAGCCAAAAAATAATTTATTCGTAGGTTACGTGTATTTGAGACTATTTCATCTATCAATAAGACATAATTATACTTACTAAAACTTATATAGATTAACATTAATTAATATTTATTAATACACTGAAAGAAAAAACGAGCTCTAAAAGCATGAGAGTAATCTATGCTCTTATTACGAGGTCGTAGCATGCTTTCAACGCACGAATTTATGTTTAATAAGTTAAGGAAATGTCTTTGCGAGGAAAGCCTGTGTGCACAGGTCTGGAAAGCACTAATGTCTTGCTCGTGAACTACGTGAAGTCCGAACGCTGAACGAAAAGAGCAAGTATTTCCTGCGTTTGGAGGTTAGGGATGAGTTTACCTCAAATGCACGAATTTCATGCTTTTTCAGCATAAGACTCGAGCGACAAGATCAAAAACGACATTCACGTAATAACATGCCTTTCGTCCATGAATTTTATCATTCTTTTAAAGCAGGAATTCATACAAGCCAATACAAGCATCGCCTGAGTTTCATACGCTCTTATAGATTAAAATCATGCTTATATCGCGTTAGTTTTCATACGTTTGGAGCTCGTATTTTCTTTAAGTGTATGTATAATATAAATTATTAAATACAAATTAAATTTAAACGAATTCAAAGTTAAATATTATGCTTATGTAATTCAATTCTGCAGCTTCGAAATATTTCCCATCAGCATTTATTTATAAAATAGATAAGACAGTTATCGTAAAAAATATTAAAAGAAATTTCAAACACAATTGAAATTATGTTATTTTATTTTTATCGAGTTTGCAAAAGATTAAAGAACTCTTGTGTAGTAGTGTAGTGCAGCTATTAGAGGTTAAGTTAGGAAGTATACAATAAATCTGAGTGTTAAATATGTGCAATTATCAATATATGTTATCTAATAATGGAATTGATGCAAACTTACACTTTTCGTAAAATGGTTCAAAATATCTTTAAAACTTTGCACTCTAGTTATAATTATAATAGCGAAACATTCACGATAGCTGCATGTACATATCTGTTGTTTCAGAATAATTAAGGAAAATTTATCCCTCATAACATATCATATCATAGATAGTCTAGGGTTTAATTTGCTATTCCGGACATGCTTCTATGAATTCTAATTATGATAATTTTCTTTAAAATATTATAATTACAAAACTCAATTATACAAAGTTTTTCTCGATAAAATTATAAAAAATTGTAAAAAACTGTAAATACTATAAAGAACTAAAAACTGTCGATCCATTATATTTATTCCATAATATTTACATTCCTTAAGAATACATTTTAATAAAAGCTGAAATGTCTGCACTTTAATTCATTTCATGATATTCAATCGTGAAATGAATCTGGGATTTATCAGGAATAAAGTGCATTCAAAAGGACAGATAAGTGGTAAATAATTGTATTTAAAATTGAATATTAGTCGAATATATTGCTTCATTTACTATGTTTGCTCGAAACGGTCAACGTTACAATTCTCTAATCCCAGATAGAATGAAGTCTCTCCATGTGTGTTTTTCCTTTACCAGGGTTGAAAAACTGTAATCAAAATCAAAATAAATAATTATATAATAATCAAGCATAATCCGGCAATTTTTTTAAAATTTCCTACCTGGTATCTCTTATCCTTATATTCATTATATGGTTCCCGGTTTGCCTTGGGTGTCCATGAAACGTCAGGGTTCTTCAGAGCTAATCTCCCCAGATACCCAGCAGCAGTTGCACATCCGAGACCCAGGACGAAAAAGAGAGGAATCAACTGCCAAAAATAATTACATTATTTTTTTAAAAATAAATATTAAAAACTTTGCTTAAGCTACATAAGACTTACCGATGGGTGTTTTTTTAAAGACTTTAAATCCAATCCTTGCATCATCATGCGTTTGTTTAGTGTTACTTTAAGCGAGCGACAAATTTCTGGTCTATCCTGACCAGGAAATACCGGGAATAAAAAATTATTCTGTAATACTTAGCACTATTTTAACAGACTATGCAGCAGATTTAGCCATGAATTTAGCAGACATAACTGACGTAACAAGACCATACATAAAGAGAACATAAGATTTCCTAAAAACATCCGTTTAAGTGATATATTTTGCCATCTTGCGTTCAATTCACGAAGGTGGGTTGTGCGGAATTCAAAAAATAAAACGTAGAAAACACAAAAACTAAACAGTTTTATGATTTGTAAAACTTGATTGCATCTTTAAAACTGTTTAAACTTATAAATTCAAAATTTTAATGAAAGTCTCTTTTAGGATTATTTGATTTTTAAATTTTAATCTTTCTGAATAATGCTGATTTTAATTTTCCCGCCCAAGAGAATAGCAGAAGACATAGTCAAAAAGGTGAAAAACATAATCAAAAAATTATTAAAACAGCCCAAAAATCTCTTATTAACAAAAAAGTTTACATAAATGTATTCAATTGAAAGTATGCAATCATATGAAACTCAAAAGTAACAAGTTCATCACGATTCAAATGTGAAAAGGAAGAAAATTCACAAATAAATTAGGGTTTTGAGACTCTATCATCGATTACCTCTAACCTGTTGAATCACCTTTGATCACGTTATCAGATTTGATTTGACGTCTCGCGTCTTTACATTCCGCGGCGGTATTTGGCCAGACAGTGGCATGAAAGTTTTATATTGTAATTTTGATCTCTTTTATAAATAATGTTGATCTCAGCGTTCTTAAAGAGAAAATTTCAGTAAATTAAGATCATTAAAATTTAGCGTGGTTACCTAAGCCAGAGAAAAAAAAATTTTAAAACCATTGAACATGTATCAAACGATTCGTAACGATTTTCTGCGAACTAAGTGTTTAAGAATTTGTTGTTTTTTAAATTTTAAACAAATCGTGTTGTTTTAACTTTGGTAAAGAGAACTTATGTAAAAAGCGATGAACCAAATTGTGTTGATTTGTTTGTTGAATGTAATTTGAACCTGGCAAGGGTTTACTGGGAAAAAATGAGGTTTTCCACGAGCTTACAGGGCCAGGCTTCTCATGAGGCTCTTTTAGGACGCCAGGAAGCCGAAATTAAACTCCTGGAGACGATGCGCCGGTGCCTCACCACTAAAATTAAATCTGATCGAGAGTATGCTTCAACTATTTCTTCATTGAGTATCCAAGGGAGAAAAATCGAAAGGACGGAGGAACTCATTGGAAGCATGATTGTTCAGGTAGTTTTATTTTGTAATTTTTTATTTTTAAATAGCACAAATATGCCCTGAAATTGGCTTATAATGTTTTTAGTTTAGAAATTTTAAAATTGAATTGAAATTTTTTATTCTGAAAAATGTATATTTTAGTACTCTTCAAGCCAGGACTTGAATTAATTTCTGAAATTATTATAAAGAATTTTTTATGTATATTTTTTATTTGCAGAAATATCGATCAGAAAACGGATTTCTTTTCTGTCCTCCGAAATTTACGTTTTGCATTCAACTTTATGAAATTAGATTGTTGCTCTATAAAATTTAAATTGAATTCAGATCTAATTCAAAAATTAGAATGTTGCAAATGTTAGATCAGGTTGAAAATGAAAAAAAAAACAATAAAAATTGTTTAAAATTTGAATGAATGAAAAAAAAATGAAAATTTAAAATAATTTTTGGTATTTTTAAATTTGTATTGTATTTTATTGATTTGGTTACAAGCTTTATCATAAGAAGTTTTTTTGCGAAAATGATCTTAAAAACTTTTTATTTTATTTATTGTGTGAAAAATATATTGTTAGAGTTGGCGAGAGCTCATGGATTCTATAGACCAGACCGCAAAGCTCATAAAACAACAAGCGGATTCGATGGAAAATATAGTTATAGACCACATAAGCACACTTTACTCGGAAAGAAGACGCGCCAAGAAACTCTATCAAGAAGAGCAAGCGTGGTTAAATAATCAATTTCAACAGGTACCTCATTACAAATTCTTGCGGTTGCTCTTGTAACTAAACTACATTTTTTCTTGATCTTATATTCCACAGTTAACAGATGATGTCGCTAGAAAAAAGGCAGACTACCAGAAGAGCCTAGAGTCGTACAAGTTGATGAGATCACGTTTCGAAGAGCATTACGTAAAATGTTAGTATGATTTATTGCTTTATAACAAATTATTATATTCAATTATTTTCAGTTTATGATATTCATTTCAGCTGGAAGAGGAGGCAGAAAACTGGATGAAGTGAGAGAAAAGTATCAAAAGGCCTGTAGAAAATTGCATCTGACCCATAATGAATACGTTCTGCTTTTGGGCGCTGTCACAGAGTGTGAAAATGATTTGAGGACTTGTTATTTACCGAGTCTTCTTCACAGACAACAAACTATTCATCAAGAATTTATTTCTTCCTGGTAAGTCTTTCATGCTTAAAAATATCATATAATCTCAGCATTTCAATAAAATGTAATATTTTTAATTTTCTATAAACACGCTTTCCATTAAATAGTGATAGAGGTAACTGGATTTTTTTATTAGAAAATGAGTAACTAAAATATAACTTTTCGGCTTTCAAAATTACATAAATTCTACTTCTTTTTTCTTCCTTATTTTAGGAAAGTTATCATGCAAGACATAGTTAAGTACTCAGACTTTACGACAGAAAAATTTCTAGAAGTTCACACTCGCATGAGGAAAGCCGTGGATACGATAAAACCGATTGACGAATACAAGGACTTTGTAGGAAAGCACAGGTGGGAAATCGCTAAATTAAAATATAGTTTAAATTATATTGTATTCATATTGATTATTAATTGAAACAGAACTGGGCCAGCGTCACCCATTAAGTTCACCTTCGATGAAAACCTTGTGGAAGACACGTCGGGTAAATTGCTTCCTAATAAATTGACTGTGGACAATTTGACAATAGACTGGTTGCGAAATCGATTATCAGAATTGGAAGCTGCATTGAAAATAACTCAGCATAGTCGTCAGACTTCTCAGTCTCTGGATAATAATTGTGATTCTAAGTTAGTTTATAATTTGAATTTCTTTTCATAGGTCATTTTAAATCTTTATTAGTTATTTTTAGAACATTAATCTATTCTTAGGTCATTGATTATGGATTATTCTCAAGAAAGGGAGGAGCTAAGGCTGCGTTGCCAAGAAAAGAAACTACAGAGGCAAGCTGAAGTGATTAGAAGTGCCCTAAATGAACTCGGTTGCGAGGAATTACCTTCTGGCTGCGATCTTTCCGTCGAAGGGTCTTTCACCGAAACAGCACCGATCAGCAAGGTATTATTTTTACCAAGTTTTCATCACTGGATATATTCAACATTTGTTTTGCAAGTCCCTTAAAGTATTCGTCCTTAATTTTATTTCCATGGAATAAACTTAGTTTTCATTATTTTGGGTGAATTGTACTTGCAGAATAGTACGGTCACAGATAACGGTTTCTTCACACTTAGACGAAATCAGCGTTTCATGACGATGTTCAGGTCTCCCTTCAAGTCATTACCAATGATACATGAAACGAAAAACGGAATGGTTAGAGCGGGTAGCGATGGTGCTACACTTAACGTCGTTGATACCCCTCCAGTTGTACGTCTTATCGTGCTTGTTTTTGTGTTTTTCGAGTGCCAAATTCACCGATTTCACGTTAATAAAAATGTTTCTAAAAGACGTATTTTTAAAACATAATTCAAAAGTAATTCTTCATTTATTCATACAATATTGCATGAGATTTGTTGTTTATAATGGGAAGATCATTCAAAAATATTCAATACAAAAAATTAATTTGTAATTTTATTCAAAAGTTAAAAATGTTTATAATTATTATCTAATCAAATAAAATGTGGGGGGTGCATGGGGTTTGCAGTTTTTTAACGAAGAGTGTAGTATTTATATCTTATCTGAGATGTTTTAATAACGTATATTCCCTTTTGAAATATAAAAAAAAAATGTCATTTGAAAGAAAGTATTAATGTGTTTAATTTAAGGTGCCTCTACGTGGCGTGACGAATTCGACTAGCAATCAAAAGGGAACCGGAAGTGCAGGGTTGATGGAAGAAGAATGGTTTCATGGAGTTTTACCGAGAGAAGAAGTCGTGAGACTTTTGGTTAATAAAGGAGATTTTCTGGTGAGGGAAACGACCAGAAATGACGAATGTCAGATTGCTTTGTCTGTTTGTTGGGATGGGCATAAACACTTCATCGTTCAAACTACGCCAGAGGTAAATTAAAATTTTAAATCATCAAGCTCCCATTTTCAAGATCAATAAAAAACTTTAAGTTTTGTCGAATATTGATCATTTGCAGTTTCAACTTTTTTATTTTCCAATTTTGTATTTTATTATGCAGGGACATTATCGATTTGAGGGACCGATGTTCCCTTCAATTCAAGAACTGATAATGCATCAACTGAAATCTGGATTGCCAGTAACTAGTCGTTCGGGAGCTATTCTTAAAACTCCTATTCTTCGAGAACGGTGGGAATTGAACAATGATGACGTCATTCTCTTAGAAAAAATAGGCCGTGTAAGTTTTTATTATTTTCACTAGAATGAAATAATATTGGGAGAGTCCAAGACTTAATTAAAAAATGATTTCAGGGTAACTTTGGAGATGTTTACAAGGCCCAATTGAAACCCTGTAAGACTGAAGTAGCCGTAAAAACTTGTAAAGTGACTTTGCCGGACGAGCAGAAAAAAAAGTTTCTGCAAGAAGGTAGAATTCTAAAGCAATATGATCATCCAAATATTGTAAAACTCATTGGAATTTGCGTCCAGAAGCAGCCGATCATGATCGTCATGGAATTAGTTCCCGGTAATTATACATTCTCAAAAAGTTTATTATTGAAAAGAATATATTTTGAAGTGAAAATTTTTTTAGGTGGATCTCTCCTGACTTATCTAAAAAACAATAAAAATACTATTACTCAAAAAGAACAGCTTCGAATGTGCAAAGATGCAGCGGCTGGGATGCGATATTTGGAATCTAAATCTTGCATTCATAGAGACTTGGCGGCTAGAAATTGTCTCGTTGGTAAGTTACTTCAGTATTGATTTGTTTTTGTTTGATTCAAAATTATATTCTAGTTAATAACTTCTGAAACTTAATTGAATTTTTATTTCAGGTTATGATACTATAGTCAAGATTTCAGATTTCGGAATGTCTAGAGAGGAAGAGGAATACATCGTTTCGGATGGAATGAAACAGATTCCGATTAAGTGGACAGCACCAGAAGCTCTTAATTTTGGTAATCTTGACTTTTTAGAATCATTAAAATTTTTTTTTTTTAAATTATGACTGAACATTTAACTTTAAATTTCAGGAAAGTACACTTCCCTTTGTGATGTTTGGAGCTATGGAGTTCTAATGTGGGAGATATTTTCCAAAGGTGGAAGTCCTTATCATGGGATGTCAAATTCTCAAGCACGAGAACAAATAGATAAAGGTATAAAACATTTTAGTTTAAGCTTTTCTTGTTTCAACGAGGTCTCAATAATATTTCTGTTGGTTACGCTTGTGAATGTCAAGGTTATTAATAATTAAAGATTAATTTTGAAGGGTATCGAATGCCAGCACCGGAAGGAACCCCAGACGAAATTTATCGATTGATGTCACGCTGCTGGGAATACGACCCAGAAAATAGGCCACACTTCGATCAAATTTATACAATCGTAGACACTTTAGCCCAAGCTTATTCATAAATGAAAAAGATCTTTCAAAAGAGCCAGGGAGTGTTTCTAACAAAATTTCAATCTTTGCTTGAAGCAATGCTGTAATTACTGCAATGTGTATTAGCATTTTTTTTTTTAGAGATCTGACGGTATTTGCAATTTTCATTGTGCAATGTTTTTTATTTACTGCTAAAGAATTCATACAATCCCTTCAGCAGTTAAATTATTATTCTCCGACATTGGTATTGTAGAATTTGGAGAATATTAGCCGTGCAATAATTTACAATCGTTGAAGAGAAATCCTAACTTTCTCAAGTATTTTCTGTATAAAGCACTACAAAGTGCATTCTTGTGTAAATGAGAAGATATTATGCACAGAGTTTATTTTTAAATCGTTTTATCTTTTCGAATTTTGATTATCTCCGAGTATTATACAGAGTAAGAATTTAAACTGTACGTTATTTGTAAGCGCTTTATTTTTAGCATCTCATCGGTTAAATTTTTTATCTACGACTTACGGTCGCTAAAGCATGTTGATTGAAACTAGAGTCATCAAATTATGTTCGAATGTTTGCCTGTAGATTATTATTCGTTTATAATATGCGCTATTCGATTTATATGGTTCATCGCCATCCTTTTGAATGAAAATGTATTTATCTATTCTGTGATTGCATCGTTTTCCGTGAGACTTAAAGCCCAAAACTCTAGACAGATTAGGCACAAAGAACTTAGTTGTTTTTAAAAGGTTTTTTTTAATCTTCGCGCGATAGTGTCTTTTTGGATGAAATGCTAAACGCAGGAAGGATTATTTTAGTGTTATTTTATAACAAAACTACTGTTTTTTTCTGTACATGAACATTTTAGTTATGTTATATGTGATAGCAATCGGCGATAACAACGAATGTGCTGCATTGCGAAGCTTGAAAGTCAGGGTGTAATATTGCAATTATATTTAAATACTCGTGGCTGTCATTGTATGCAGCAATAAATAAAGTATAACCGATAAATTTTCTGCATATTTTATGTAATCAGAAAAAAGCATTACGTTATTTCATTTTTCCCATTAATTATTATTATTAAATTTAAATTAATTTCATTTTTACATTGAAAAATTACAAAATATCGAAGGAATTATTTATTTTAATAATATGATTATCAATAACTTTAACTTTTAATTATTTCTAGTTTTAATTGTTTCATAAGTAGAGTTTTATGAGTTCGTCGCTAACAGCAGAGGGTGTAAGAATTCCTAAGTCAGTGAATAAAAGATTAATGTAATGCGGAGGAGTGTAGTCGACTAGTGGATGCTCCTTTCTTAAATCCTTCTTCAAAGTACTCGCTGTGTACTGCAAAATTTAAGAAACAGCTGTTGAAGTTGAGTTTTGCATTTAAAAAAATTTTAAGTTTTCAACATAAAATTTGAAACTGGAATTTATAACTTTTGGAACTAAACTGATGAAGCTATTAATTGAATGTAACTCACTTTAAACTCGTCAGGTACATCGGATTGATTTAGAGGGTAGACTCTTGAGAATTTAAAGCTTTCTGTTAAAACGTAGAAAGGTTTATTCGCTTCCTTTGCGCAGACTGCCATTGTGTAAGTTCCCATCTAAAAAGTAACGATTGTTGTAAAAACAAATGTATTCGTCTTTATTTGTATTGATGAACTTTTTATATATCTAATGACATACTTTATTTATTATTCCTCCACTTTCTGCGATGCCTTCAGCTCCAACCATTACTATATCTACTCTTTCCATAATATGCCCCATTGCAGAATCATAAATTAGCGTACAGGGAATTCCTTGCCGCTCTAGGTCATGATACATCTCTTCCCTATTTTTAAAAAGATTTGAAAAATTTTATTTTGCGATTTAAAATTTCAATTTTTGTAATAATTGTATATGTTAATATCGTACCCACTGTTGTTAGGAGCAGAAGTGGTAACATATACTTCAAATGATTTATTACTTATGGAAGCCTCTTTCATTGCTTCAAAAACAACTCTGGATTTTGAGTGAGTTAGGATTTTCTGAACGACATTATTTATTATTAACATATTAAAATAAATAAATATATCAGTGAATTTTATTATAAAGGAGGTAATCCAACTTTATTAAAGGAAGTTAAAGCTTTAATTTTGAAGGATGTAAATAAAATATGTAATTAATACTCACGCAGCCATCGGTAATAAAACGTACAGCGTGCTTCGCAACTTTTCCACGAGCGGCAATTAGTTTCTTGTAAAATATTTTTCCTCTATTCAGCATTATATTTTTGCATTCGGCGAATGACTAAACATTTAAGTAGGTACAATTTAATTTTTACTCGTTAAACAAAAATGTATTAATTATACTCAGTACAAATACTGATATGATAATATCCAAGTATTTGTATAAACATACCGGGGTGTCTAATGTGGCTAAGGTAATAAATCGAAGGAAAAGTTCACTTCCAGAAGCAATAGCAGTGACTGGATGATCGGTTGATCTCATTGCAATTACTGCATTTTGTAAACAAAATCGTAGTTCTTGTACAGTCTCCGCTGGAATTTGTAAAAAAAGTAAAAATGGCTGGCAAAATATTCTTTTCATTTCACGAAAATATAAAATCTGATAATATAAAGTCATATAATAAGGTTAATAATTATATTATGCGGACGAAATTACCATTTTGCAATGCCAATGCGAAATATTTAAAATCTGAAGGGAAATTCGCTGCTTTAAATTCTTGCAAAAATAACAATATGGATAATAATTTAAAAGTGGTAAAAGGATTGCATAACAAAATGAGAGATTTTGTGTACCCAATGTATAGTTTAGCAAATGGAAAATTAAACTTACATTTTGAATGTTCTAAAACTTCAAGAAGGGTTCGAATAGCAGCAACACCTGCAGAAACATTTTTATCGTCCCTGATAATATTATTGAAAAAGCGGCAAATTTCTGAATGGAATAAAAATATGTTTTAAATTTATCGTAGTCTGCAGTTAGGTTAAGAGAAAACTTGTTCTGACTTACCTTCTTGCTCCATATTTAAATAAAAATTTGAGAAGCTTGTCGAAGGTTATAAAATTCAGAATTAGGAAAGCACTAAACCTAGTTTTTCCAGTTGCTTTAAATTATTTAATAAAGAAAATGCAAGTACATGATGTAATCGTGCAATCTGTCAGATAAACTATTAAAGGGGCTATGCTATACATGTTGGCATGCTTGAAACGGTGCAACTGTAAATTTTTGAGGTTAGGTAATTCGCACATGATGCTGCCCCTGCAGGAAGGTAACCATTTATACGCCTATGATGTTTGCGAATGAAATGTTTAGGGGTTCTTAAATTTATAAAATTCTTGCAATTTTGAAATTTACTTCAGTTTTTTCTTTAGTTTTATTTCAGTATTATGATTTATGAAACTCAGTTTGGTTCCAAGCTCTTTTTTTTACTTTACTTGATGAAAAACAATTTTACGTTATATTATTCATATTCAGTATTTTAATATATATTTTATATGTATATATTTTATGTATTTCTAGAGGATTTATTTTCACTAAATTAAACATAATTTTAGGATTTACTTAAAACTGTCAAAAATCAAATAACTTGGGAATAATTCAAGAAAACTTTCTTAGCTTGAGAGCATTTTGTAATAAAATAGGTTTATTTCCATAAAATAATAGCTATTTGGTAATAATTCCAGTAAAAATCCGTGTAATATATATTTGTAAAAAGAATTTAATATATCATACATTTTTAATAATACAGTATTTAAAGATAATTATAAGTAATTTTAATCACATCACAATAAATCAACAAGAAATGAACGCATTGTGAGTTGACAATCAAGCGTGCGTTACATATGTGACTCATATAAATCGCACGAATGAAGATTTTTTCATGTCATACTTGCACTGCGAACGTATTGTGAAATAATTCTGTTATTCAGGTATTTCTCGCTTTAATATTCACACCAACGTGAACTATAAAACGGAGAACAGTAATTCAAGAAAATAAATTAATTTTTTACGTGCATTTCCTGCTAGTGACTTTCTCTTAAACGCTTTCTTACAAGCTATCCAGATCAATTCTAGGAATTTTTGTCTTTTAAATGTAAATTATACTTTTAATATTCTTTGATTTATATAGAATTTACAAAGATCATGAAAAATAATAATTAAAAATTTTTTCCAATTATTTCAAAAAATTCCAAGATCATTTTTGGTTCATAACAATGTCAAATTCTCAAAAAAATAAAAGTATTTAATTTCTCAGCATTGCAGAAGTTCAAAAAGTTTAAAAAATAATAAATTTTGTTTTCATTTCTAATGTTCCAAGTTTTTTCAAAATATATATTGTTTTGATGTTTGGAGAAACAGGAAAATGCCGACACTTTTTTTCGCCCTTCGCATTCCCACAATTATTGAGATATTGAGTTAAAACTTCAAGTAATTTAGTAAAAAGCAGTTTGAAGAACGTTTATCTGGTCCAAAAATTTTACAATTATAGAAAAAAAAATTTTTGGACATTTTTTTTCTCATTATTATAAAAATTTAGGAGCAGATAAACGTTCCTTAGTGCTTTTTATATAATTACTCAAAGTTTTGAGTCGATATCTCAATTAATGTGGAAATGCGAAGGGCGAAAAAAAGTGTTGGTAAGGTAGGAATCGTATAGATAAGCCATGGCCTTAAAGTTGGTCTTCATGTAAAATTATGAATTTGAAAGTTTAAAATAGCTGCATACACCAGCAGTAGAAAAGTGTAATTGCTTTGGATACAGAGAAATGGCAATAACGTTGGTACTGGAAAGAGGAATCCAACATCTTAAGTTCTTCCATTATAATTCACATTTAGATCTGCAATTTATACAGCAGTTTTATTATATTCAACTTTCCAGACCTGAAGCGAACAGAAACAACTGAGAGTGAGATCATTAAATGAGAAACGGTAATTGAATCGAATTAAATTCAAAATCCTACCCCGCACTTATTTTTTAGATTTTTGACATCAATTCGTATTATTTTCTTCCATCATTTTGAGGCTTTTGAAATAAACTTTGTTAATCGAATAAGTTCTGATGAAAAAGATGTATTGAGGAATATCTATTCTGGTTAGATTGAAACTTATGAAACTGTACCAAAGGTTTCTGATATTGGAGTTTGCTGGTTAACCGATAGATTGAAACGTTTGTAGCATAGAAATTTCCATTTTTCAAGAACCCAGACAAATTTTTAACCGAACGAATTTGTTTGAAGGCGACATTACTATCGAACTTTACATTTTGCATTCACAAAACGTAAATATGAATGCCTCAGAGTTTCAGAAATTCTTTGACAATACCTGTAGAATGATTTTCTTCGTATATTACATGAATTGATCCTTGATGTTTACTTTTTTTTTTATCTAGACTGTTAGAAATTTTTGTATATTAAACTTTCATAACATGCAATGGAAGTTTTTTTCAGTAATGTAAATTAAATTTAAAATACTTTCATCTTAAAAAATACAAACTTTTATTTGAATTTTAATACTCATGTGTATATATTTTAATAATGTTTGTTAATTTTAATACATTTTGATTGAAAAATTATTAAATTTAATATGAATGTATATTAAATATTAATGATATAAAAATCTATTAATTTTAATTTACCACTTGCATATTAAAGTCTTTTAAAATGAATAAGATTTTTAGGAGTCTACTCAACAGAATTATTTTCATAAATCCTATATAAATTTTGGGATTGATTTGAAATTGGAATTTAAATAGAACTACAATAGTTTAATGTTAAAAATATCTAAAAATATTAAATGGAGATGTAATAGGAAAACCATCGATAATATAATAGCGCAAAAATTATTTAAAAATAAGTCAATATTATACGTTAATGTAAATTTTTGAAATAATGTAATGGTTCAAATTGTATAATATCAAAAACGAATTTTTCTGAGCAAAAATCAATACTTTTGAGCCACAAGTGAGTTTTTCGGAAATTAAAAATGACGGTTGTATTTTTTGAGAACTTTTTTATTTTTTACTAGAAGCGCGATTTATTTCTTTTAGCATGAAAAAAGGTTCTACCAAGTAGCTCTAAGTGCACGTAAATTTTTGCTGTTAAGTTGAATGCCTGGAAAGTTCTTTTCTTTAGTAAAATTTCCTATACAGAAAAGATCTTACTATCAGTACTTTCTTAAAATCTTGCAAAAGATTATGAGTAATTTTTCAGCCTAAACAAGGAAATAAATCATTTCGATTTGCACCTCTAGGAAAGTAGTTCAAAACATTTATTAAATATTTAATTTCATATTTATTGCAATTTATTATTGTTTATTGCCAATATATATTATCAGAGAAAAATTATTAATAAGAAATAAGCAGAGCGAAATTTAGATAATTGTGAGAACATTTTTTATATTACTCTTTAAATCAGAATCAGTCAAATTTCACCGATAATCAGTAGATTTTGACTGATTCAGATTTAGAGAGTATACATTTACATAATTCTAAGGATTTTTCAAATCCTACACAGAAAATAAAATACACTTGCACTTAGAGCAAAGTGATATTTTATTTTTATATTTTTATCTCCATAGATTTATTGTTCAATATTCGTTCAATATATATAAATATATATAAATCATCGACAAAAAATGTAAAAGTTATGTCTCATATAAAAAATAGATGTACTTTATTGGAAATAATATATCATAAAAAAACGAGCAAGAGCAGCTGTTTTTATTCACATGCATTATAAAGTGGCTATTATCAAAAACGAAAAAAGAAAATTTTCATCCTTTTTTATCTTTTCTATTTTCTCTTGTGATTTTAATCGAACCTCCGATTGTGTTCACTCTGTCTTGTATTCGCATTGAGGATATAATAGATATCATCAACATCTTAACATAAAGCATGGATCACAGAAGGATTTGAATTATTTATGGGGTTATACATACTACCCAGGCACATTGAAAAATGAACCTTTTTTTGGAAATTTGTGTCACGAAAACTAGTCAATGGATTAAAATGAAATTTTGAGACTTTATTATACATGTATTAAGGTATACTAAAAAAAAAAAATTTATTTAAATTTACAATACAAAATGGCGTTGTGGTACTACAAGTAGGTAACTTGAACATGTGTTTTTTCCGAGGAGGAAATCGGCGTACAATATAGCAGTCTCCGAACACCACCTGGAGCAAAAAAAATTAATTTGTCCTTAATCTAGATTCGGTTTTATAGGGAAGTACCCACGATTATAAATTTATTTTTAATTCGCAAATTGGCATCAGTTTGAATTTTTTAAAAATTTTTTGGCTATAAATCAACTTTAAATTGTTTATAAAAAATGTAATTGTAGCGTAGCTAAAATAAAAATATATTTTTTCTAGAATATAAGAATCCGGACTAACACGGCGGAGGTGAAAGTGCGAACAGTACAATAAGCGAATTTAGGGGATTAAACCACCCGGTCGGCAGGCCACTTTATATTGCACTGCAACATAGTTTTATTCCAGGATCTCGGAAGAAATCGCCAGGCAGGACGGAGTCCTATGAAAGGGCTAGTGGCCGACCTGAGAAAAAGAGTAGTTAGTTATTTACCTGACCCCGTCGAGCGTACTCGCCTCCGAACCGACGCTTGTATATATATATGCATTTTATATTTAATAAATTAAATCTTGTTAAATAAAGTGCGTCAAATCACTCTAACCCCACTAGTTCCCTGGTAACCGACACACACTGATCCCACATTGGTGACCCCGACGTGATCGCGAAAAACACGGAAAATTGTGTATTACGGTGCAAGTGACTTAAAGTGACTAGTGAGAAGTGAAATTGAAAAATGGATAAGGTAAACGCAAGTACCTCAGACCAGCGAAGTTCGGAAACAGAAAAAGTGAGTGCAAGTGCCGTCGCAATGCGCGTACCTACTTTCTGGCCAGATAAAATTTCATTGTGGTTTAAGCAACTCGAAGCACAATTCGCCATCGCTGGAATCACACGAGATTCAACGCAGTTCAGCTACGTTATAGCGAATCTCGAGGCAAAATACGTAGAAGAGATAGAAGACATCATCGAGAACCCACCAGAAAAGGACCAATATAAAGCCGTGAAAGCGGGTCTGATTAAAAGATTGTCCGATTCCAGCAGTACACGGATTCGAAAACTTTTAGAGGGCGAGGAAATCGGCGATCAAACGCCAACGCAATTCCTCCGGCATCTAAAAACACTCGCGGGCTCAGATATTAACGAGGACTTCCTGAGAAACTTGTGGTTAAACAGACTACCCGTCTCAGCACAACACGTGTTAGCTCCAATAACGGAAAAATCACTTTCAGCGATGGCTGAGATAGCTGACCGTATCCATGAAGTTCGACCGGAAAAAGGGAAGATCGCAATGATATCTCCAACTTCAGAGATAAATGCCTTACGTGAGGAATTGCAGAAGCTACGAGTGGAAATAAACGCTATTAGCAGAACACGAGAACCACGAGGGCAAGGACGGTGGCGAGGAAGAAGCAAATCACGCGGTCGAAACCCTTCGAGAAATCGTGAAAACGAAGTAGACAAAAATCTATGTTGGTACCACCAAAAATTCAGCGGGAAAGCAACGAAGTGTCGTGAGCCGTGCAATTGGAAGTCGGGAAACGACAAAAACCATTATTGATAGCGGCGTTCAACAATGGTTCCAGGAATCGTCGCATCTTCGTTAGTGATAAGACGAGCAAGGTCGCCTTCCTAATCGACACAGGTGCCGACGTTAGTGTTTTTCCACGAAAACGAGTCACGGGTCAAACTCGCAAGTGCGAATATGAACTTTACGCGGCGAATAGTACCCGAATCGCTACATACGGCACGATAGCCGTCGATTTAGATTTCTCACTCAGACGTACCTTCAAGTGGCAAATGATAGTAGCGGATGTCGACACGCCTATCATTGGAATGGACTTCCTGATTTTTTACGGTCTTCTCGTAGATCCAAAAAATGGCCGCCTCCTGGATTCGGAAACTGGATTGACAACGCATGGTCGAATTGCATCAGGCAGATACGCATCTATCAGGACTATCGTTGGCAACACGAATTACCACAAGATTCTAGCCGATTTTCTTGAATTAACGCGACCCGTGGTTTTCGGTAAAGAACCGGCAAAACATGATGTAAAACATTACATCAAAATCACACATGGATCTCCAGAATTCTGCAGGCCAAGACGACTCGCGCCTGATCGATATAAACAGGCAAGAATAGAATTCGACCTCATGATGCAGCAAGGAATCATCCGACCGTCGAAGAGTCCCTGGGCTTCACCCTTGCACATGGCTTCCAAGAAGGACAACGGGGTGCGACCCTGCGGGGATTACCGTGCTCTCAATGCACGCACAATTCCGGACAGATATCCTGTCCCTCACATCGAAGACTTCGCCAGAACCCTACACGGACGTACAGTGTTTTCCACAATAGATTTGGTAAGAGCCTATAATCAAATTCCTGTCGCGCCGGAGGATGTGGAAAAAACAGCGATTACCACACCTTTCGGTTTATTTGAATTTTTGCGAACACCTTTCGGCTTACGTAACGCTGCACAAACCTTTCAACGATTCATCGATCAAGTTTTAAGAAATTTAGATTTTTGTTACGCGTATATCGATGATATTCTTGTTGCTTCAAAAGATCATGTAGAACACGAGAAACATTTAAGAATTTTGTTTAAAAGATTAACTGAATTCGGCCTCGTTATAAATTCCGGGAAATGTATTTTTGGCGAAAATAGTGTCAGGTTTTTGGGCTACATTGTCGATGAACAAGGGATTCGACCCAACCCAGAACGCGTAGAAGCTATAAAAAATTTTCCAAAACCGTCCACTGTAAAAAACTTAAGGCAATTTTTAGGGTCGGTTAATTTTTATCGTAGGTTCATACCAAACGCCGCGAAAATTCAGCATAATTTAAACGCACAACTTTGCGGTTCTAAGAAAAACAACGCGCCAATTGCGTGGACCGAGGAGTTAGAACATTCTTTTAACGAATTAAAAAACGCTCTCGCGAGCGCCACGATGCTGGCTCACCCGGTCGCTGGAGCTACATTATCAATAAGTGTAGATGCCTCCGATTTCGCGATGGGAGCCGTATTACAACAACAGGTCGACGATGCATGGCAACCTCTAGCATTTTTCACGAAGTCATTGAATATAGCACAGCGTAAGTACAGCGCGTACGATCGCGAATTGTTAGCTGCTTACGCCGCCGTGAAACGGTTTAGACACTCGATTGAAGGTCGCGATTTTATTATATATACGGACCACAAACCTTTAACGTTTGCATTCCAGCAAGATTTGAATAAATGTTCTCCTCGACAGTTCCGTTATCTAGATTTTATTGCTCAATTCACAACCAATATTCAACATGTCAGCGGTATTAATAATATTGTAGCGGATGCGTTATCACGAATCGAAAGCATTGTCGAAAGCGTAGATTATAAAACGATAGCCGACGCTCAAAAACAGGATGATGAATTACGCACGATTTTAGACTCAGGTAAAACTAGTCTCAAGTTGAAGAAAATACATTTTCCAGACTTTGAAGTAGATGTTTATTGCGATACAGCGCGCGATTCTATTCGACCCTTTATACCTGCGAACTTACGCCGAGCGGTATTCAACAGCCTGCACCGTCTAGCTCATCCAGGGATTAAGGCTACACTGAAACTAATATCACAACGTTTCGTGTGGCCTTCTATTAATAAAGATTGCAGAACCTGGGCGAAAAATTGCATTCCTTGTCAGCGTACAAAGGTCACGAGACACGTCACAGCGCCAATCGGAAAATTCGGCAACACGGATGCAAGATTCGAACACGTACATTTAGACATAATAGGTCCGTTACCGACTTGCTTAGGATTTAAATACTGTCTAACAGCGGTCGATCGTTTCACCCGTTGGCCGGAAGCTATCCCTGTTAAAGACATCGAAGCAGTAACGATCGCAAGAAGCTTCGTTAAGGACTGGATATCCCGATTTGGAATTCCAGCGAAAATTACAACCGACCAAGGACGACAATTCGAATCAAAACTTTTTGAAGAATTAACGCAAATTATCGGTACTAAACATCTACGTACAACGGCTTACCATCCAGCGGCAAACGGAATGGTTGAAAGATTGCACCGGCAGTTAAAAGCAGCAATTAAATGCTACGAAAACGACGGATGGGCTGAAGTTTTACCGATTGTCCTGCTAGGGATTCGGTCCGCAATAAAGGAAGATTTGAAGGCAAGTTCATCAGAATTACTCTATGGTACAACGCTTCGATTGCCAGGCGAATTTTTCCAGACGAGCAATAAAGAAAGCACCTCCGATTTCGTGAAGGATCTTCGAAGAAAAATGCGTCTGTTGAAACCAGTACCAGGTACAAGGCATGGGACGAGAAAAACATTCATTTTCAAAGAATTGTCTTCTTCACCTTTTGTCTTCGTTAGACACGATGCAATACGTACTCCGCTTCAACCAACGTATGATGGACCATTCGAAGTAGCAGAACGAGCTGAAAAATTCTACACGCTTTTAATAAAAGGAGAGAGAGTAAAAATTTCCATCGACAGATTAAAACCGGCGTTCCTTCTACAGGACGAAACTACATTAAACAAAAACGAAGTTGAGAATGAAACGATATATAACCACGACGACATCAAAGATCAACAGCTTCAAGAGCAACAACGAAGAGAAGAGGAGCCAACCCGATTTAATACACGAACAGGTAGAAAAGTCCGTTTTCCAGATCGGTTGCAGGCTGGTTTTTTAAAAAATAATTGTATTGTATTTTTTTTTCACTTTCTTCCAAATAATGTAACGCCATATTATTGTAACGCCGTATTATATAGTAGCACATAGCACATATAATTCTCTTTTTCCGTAACAACAACCTTACCTTTCTACTTTGATGTAACGTTATCACTGGTAAGGGGGTAATGTAGCGTAGCTAAAATAAAAATATATTTTTTCTAGAATATAAGAATCCGGACTAACACGGCGGAGGTGAAAGTGCGAACAGTACAATAAACGAATTTAGGGGATTAAACCGCCCGGTCGGCAGGCCACTTTATATTGCACTGCAACATAGTTTTATTCCAGGATCTCGGAAGAAATCGCCAGGCAGGACGGAGTCCTATGAAAGGGCTAGTGGCCGACCTGAGAAAAAGAGTAGTTAGTTATTTACCTGACCCCGTCGAGCGTACTCGCCTCCGAACCGACGCTTGTATATATATATGCATTTTATATTTAATAAATTAAATCTTGTTAAATAAAGTGCGTCAAATCACTCTAACCCCACTAGTTCCCTGGTAACCGACACACACTGATCCCACATAATTATTAACCAATTTTAAAAATCGTGTTTACTTCCCTAGATAATCTATCTAAGAAGTTACAGCTAAAATTTCAAGTGAATCCGACAAAAATTGATCGAGTTATGGTGTACGCCAATTTGAAAAACATTGTTCCGAGAAAAATCCGTTTAAAGTCTCAAAACGCATTTACTATATGAAATATTTAAAATATCGACTTGCTAATTTTTTTATCTTTACCCTCCTATCCCAGCAACACTAAACTGCCCTCTACTAAGCATCAGGTTTGCTCTTCTGCTTCTTTTCTAAGCGTCGTAAGGTCTTTCCGAGTGCTTTTTCGGTGTTTCGATGCTGAGCGGTTTGCGGCTATAATTCGACATTGATCGACTTCCATGAAAAAATTGTATAACTCTGAATTGATCTTCATTTGAAGTGTGCTCATAGCTCATAGTTAGTTGCAATATCAACCACGCTTTTACCGCTGGATATCGCTTTCGGCGCAATAGATCAAACGACGACTTTTAGACTTTCGTATAGAGGGTGTCTAATAAATACGGCAAGCCCTGGATAACTTCGCAGGATCGAGTTTTCATGAAAACTTTTTCTACAAAACTTGTAGGAAATCAAGCAAGGCATCGGATGAAGACCTTGAAATAAACCTTGCCCGTGATATTCAAGGTCATTTGAAAGTCGACTCAGAAAAAACAGGGTCAGAAACCGAAGTCAAAAACAGTGGTTCCCGTTTAAATTTTCCGAGTTGACCTTCAAATGACCTTGAATATCGCGGTCAAGGTCAATTTCAAGGTCTTCATCCGATGCCTTGCTTGATTTCCTACAACTTTTGTAGGAAAAGTTTTCATGAAAACTCGATCCTACAAAATTATCCAGGGGTTGGCATATTTATTAGACACCCTGTATATTTCGAAGAAGTAAAACTGATTTGTACCGGCAAAAATTACCAACAGAGCTGTAATCACTGATCTCTATAATACACTGGATGCACAATGCCAATGGGAAAGTCCGCAAAGTCGTGTGCCCAATTGAAGGCTGAGCCGCCATATTTACTTATAGGTTGATTACAAAGAATGTTGCGGTAAATTCAAATATAGTAAAAAGGGAAAAGTGTAAATATTAAAGAAACAATATGTAATCCATGCTTTTTTACCGGTATTAGTATTGATAGTATACATAATATTAAACTAATGGAATGAAATTTATTAAATAATACTAAAATATAACTCGGTAATATTTATTATTATGGTATATAATGGTGTATATATTTAAATAGGCATATGTATTTATTTCTTAACTATAATTAAATATAAATTTATTATAAATTTATCAAATATAGATTACAGAATTCAACAAGTAAACGTACCTTGGAGTAGTGTAAAAATTATCTCACGTTCTGAACGTGAACTATTAATAATAGTCACATATAATAACTATTTTTAGTATAAATTAATTCGCTTTTCATAATTCAACCCTTATGTACCTGTACATAAACGGTTTTAAAAATGTTAGCTGCAATCGAAGTTGAAAATTTGCATTGGACTCCTTAGCGTATTAAGAGTTGTAGCTAATCATTTGGTTGTTGCTGCTAAAACAGTTTACTCTCCTAGGAAATCTCAAAATTCGTACTCGTAGCTTTTAAAATTTTGCGCTGATATGTAAGAAGTTAGCAGCGGTTGCTAACGGCTGCTTAGACATCCCGCGTTTTTTGGGCTGCTCATGCGCACAAAGCGCGACTAGTCAGATATTGTGCTGTAAATGGTAAGTTGTACACCTGTCGCGTTATTTTAAAATTAATTTATAAATAATTCGACGATTCGCGTTAATTTATAATGCAAATGACTGATTTGTAACTGATCTCTGAAGATTGTATTGTAGGTTTTGTAATAGGTTCTTTATTGTGCTATTTATTATCTTTTTACTGAGGTTATCTTAATTCTAAGTGTTGTATACTTGTACAAAAGCCGGAGATGCCTCGCGGCTGAAGTATGAGCGACGTTCAGAAGCCTCCCCATTCTTAAGCGAAGAATTTTTGAAAACATTATATTGGACTGGCAAGTAAGTCGCCACTGTTCCCGGTAATGTTTCTACTTGTAGCTATAAGTTTGGTTATCAAAGCAGCTTACGTTTAATTCTTATTCTTGAAAAATTATGCTGTGATTAAGGTTAGAACTGAATCAGTTTTTTTTTCGTTTTTAATTTTGCAGGTTACGATATGTCGCAAGAAATTAGTTGTTTTGATATAACTTGCCAGCAGACTTTTGTGAGTACACTGAGAAAAAATCCTGGGCATAGTGACGTGATATATGTAGTTGAAAATGTCCTTAACTACTTTTTGTGGCTGAATTCAAGCAATGGTTGACCCGTCAATGTAGGTACTAAAAGTGGTCGCAGTGACTAAGTAATGTAGTCACAGCGACTATGTAATGTTGTCACAGTCACTATATGTAAGCGTCAACTATAAAGTTACGTTAAATCAAATTCCTAAAATCAAATGCATGAAATCACTACGTGGAACATTGTATTTTTCATAGCACCTCTTTTGAAAATCTGTTTATCGGCATCTGTAGAGCGGGTTGAAACTTTAAAAGTAGTAGGATTTAAAATCACAGTTTCGTGCCGCTCGACACTTCAAATCAAATTCTCAAAAGAGTTGCTATCAGTTGCTATGAAAAATAATATGCATTACTTGAAACAATACACTGCGAATTCAACGAGTGTGAAGTTTGCTCCACTGGTTATAGCGACTACGTTATTCTAGCTATGACAACTCAATGTTTCAAGTTCACATAGCTAGGTTTAAGAGTTAAGGACAATTTCAACGGTGTTAACTAGTCGCCACGACCAGGTATTCAGAATATGGCTACCATGGCTACAAATCATGTTAATGTAGCCATGGGTCAAGTAGCGACAACAAGTCTCCCTCGTTACAGTGACTTTTTTATTTCCAACTACATTATTCCTAGTCATTATGACCAGATGCTATTTTTCTCTGTGTATAGAAGCCGGGTTACGAGATCATTTTTTTCTTAAGCACCCAGGTGTAACTGTATTTAAATGTAGGTTTGGAAGTTCAAAATCAATGATTTTGAGTGCTACCTCTATTTACAGCAGTTGCTAATCAAATTAACTAGTACTTCAAACGCTGTTAGAACAGGAAGAAAACACGACTGATAGGCTACTGCTCACAATCGTTGTTACCAGTGCTAACGTAAATTAGCTGGCATCGCTAAAGTACTGTAGCGAATAGACGTTAGTATTAGCAGCTAAGACATTCGCTGTCCATATATCAAGTAACTTTCTTAGCTGTGGTAGCGAATATTTAGCTAATGCAGCTAATTATTTTTTTCCGTCTACTAAAAATTTCTACACGTCTTTTGGAAACCGTAGTTGGGTATTTTTCATAAGTTTTCAATAGTAATAATAATATTTATTTTATGGACAAATTTCGTTGTTTAGACTTTTTGATTAAAATTCAGTGATTCTGAAAGAATTGAGAAGTAAATGAAATCTTTAGAGAATTATGTTTCATGAATAGTAAATTCTGTGGTTGAATAGATTTCAAAACAATATACCTTTTTAAGTGCCACTTAATACTGGCTGCATTATTCTGAAAATGAATATGCGTCATTGCGTACTTTCTACAATACAGAATACAAAATCTCGACGTTCTCACCGGATATTCCACTTATTTCTATATACAAGAAGTAAATCCTCATCGCTGAGTTTGCTCTGGATATGTATAATATATCCGGATATATATATATATAAACAATAGCTTCGTTTGACTCTTTGATCTCACAACAGAGAATTCGTAAACGTATATTTTCTAGACGTACTCATATTTGCTTATCAGATTATGGTATTTGCCATCTTTTATTGCGAATACTCATGAAAGTAAATTGTCGGATTATGGGAATTTTAGGGAAATTTTACTCACGTGTAATCTTCAATTTAATAAATTCTTGAATGAGACTCACCTGCAACAAAGAAAAATATTTATAACAATGAATTAATAATTATAATTGAAAGAGTGTGATTAAATCAGTCATATTGAACTCTAAAGGTAGTTCATCCACGAAAATTAGACCTCAGGCAAAAACAGATAATTTTGCTTTCAAGAATAGCAATATTATTATTGAAGGGCTAATTTGAAAGAGAAAAGATTATTTTCCATGAAAAAAATTTAAAATGCAGAAAAATAATGCATTTATCAAATTTTATTTTTAACCGAACTTTTTTTCTTATCGCTTCATACCAAATTTTAAAGAATGATGTGGTTTTGATAAATCACAGGTCATTTTTTCAGGAAAAAGATTCTCTACAACTTAAACGTTTCCAATTTTCTAAAATCAATAATTTATTACCAAATTCAGCAATTTGTTTATAACATTTTTTTTTGGAAAATTGACTTTTAATGTTTTTAGCCATTAAAGAATTTATTTCCAAAAATTGGGAACGGTAAAGTTGTGAAGATTCTTTTTCTTGAAAAAATGATTCGTGAATTATTAGAATCGCATCATTTTGTAAAATTTAGTATGAAACGATAAGGAAAAAAATTCGGAAAAAATAAAATTTGTTGAATAATAATATTTTCTCGTTCAAATTAGCCTTTCAATAATAATATTGCTATTCTTGAAAGTAAAATTATCTATTTCTGCCTGAGGTCTAATTATCGTGGATGAACTACTTTAATAATTAAATCTGAATTATACAGTCTATTTGAAAAATCTAATTAAGCTTTAGTTACAAATGGCTAAAAATATTTTTCCACAAAAGAATGCAATTTTTGTGATCCTTAATATTATGATAATCTACTATAAAAAAAACTGTATTTCCCTGTGGTCATATTCCACTCTAATGAAAAAGTGATGTTGAGAAAACAATTTTTTATTTCAGAAAACCCGACCTGCTTGGTTTCAAGGTTCAAGCATCAATATTTTAAAAGTCTACGAATTCGCCTTCAGAACCCCATACTTATTTTTTCACATGATTCATGAAAAAAGCTCAGCCTTATTATTCTTAAAAAAAATGTGTATAAGAACAGTAATATAAACGGAAAATTATCAGTATTAGGATTATTCTCTTTTGTAAATAATTTATGTTTATCTTGTTTTAGATATTTACCGTACTTAAGAACTGAAACCTGTTTAGAAACGTGTAAACAATAAACCAGACAAATATTCATCATCTGAAAAAAAGACGAACATAAAACGCAAAAAGTATACAGCGAATTTTGATTAAAAGAACATGAACCAATGAATCTAATCCAAGTAATGTCTTTCGCGAGTATAAAACTCGTCGCTGGAAATATTTCTGTGATAAAGTTACACTGGGATAACATTTTACGACGAGGATGGTACGAGTATTTCAAATCATGCGTTTCTTCTCTACGAAGGTGGAATGTCCTTTCATCCTGAACACGATACAGTGCTGCTGACCTGGTATCGGTCATCCTAATAAAGCGCTCTTTTTCATTTGGGAGGAAACTTTATGGTTTCAAGGTACGATCGAGTATATATATACACCTGCTACGTTACATATATATTTAGAGAAAATGAACATTAAAGACATGGATCAACCGTACCACCCCAAATGCGAATTGCCAAAACTGATATAATCGGTCAAAATCTACTGATTATCAGTGAAATTTGACTGATTCAAATAGCTAAAAAGAGGTTACTGTGAATCAGTCAAATTTGAGTGATTACTTCAGCGAAAACTAACTTATTCACCAGTGAAAAATATTTTGTACTGATGCGATCAGTAAAATTTATCTGATTTAACAGTGAAAATATTGTTTCACTAGTGAACCAGTGAAAAGGCAAATCACTGAATTAAACAGTGAAACTTTGATTGATTCGGATTCCAAGAACAGCACTATATTGGCCCAATCTCGGCAGCAATCAGTCGGCTATTGGTATTGGGCCAGTGTCGCCGTTTGCAACGGCCAAGTGCTGAGCCGACGATTTTTGTCGACTGTTTAAATTTACCGACCTTCAGCCGAAACTTGGCCCAGCATCGGCCCTATACCAAGCCGTTTGTCATTTTTACTATAGCATCCAGTTCCGAAAGTAGAAGAGACAGAGTCCGGCTCATGGACGGCATATTGCTGAGCCATGTGTCACTTTTACCACGGCAAACCATTCTAGAAGTAAGAAAAACAGAGTTAGGCGCAGTATCGGCCCATTGCTGTGCCGAAAACAAGTGTTGGCGGCCAGAGTTTGAGCCAGAATTGGCCGCCAAGTGTATACCGGAGTTATCATTCCAGCAACGGCACAATATTGGCAATCGATCTTTGGCAACATTTTTTCCGATGTTGGGCCAATGTTGGGCCGTTTCTAATTTCGTACTTGGGACGTGACTAAATTTATTAAGATCATTTTCTTGTAAACTTTAAAAATACACGCACAGAAAAGATCAGTAAATTTGACCAGAAGTTGAGTTCAATTAACAGATTTTCTGTACGTTTCACTCAGCGTCCAGTAAAATCTACTGAATACGAAAAATCCGAGTTAAGTTGATTGTACTGTACGCTAAGTGAAATGTACAGAAAATCTGTTGATTGAACTCAACTTCTTGTAAAATTTACTAAAAAGTCATGTTGTCCAAATAAGTACCGAACTTCCTGTAAATTTTACTGATCTTTTTTCTGCGTGTAGACTATTGACTGTCAAACGATTTCCTTCACTATTAAAGGATTTTCTATTCAAAATCGGCTTGAGAGGAAATCCTTTAATAGTTAAAGGATTTTCGTTTCAAATGCTATCATTTTACTGTCGAAGTATTTCCTTTGGTCTGGAAATGAAATCCATTGCCGTAAAAAGAAGATATAATTTCGAGGATAAAAGAAAACAAATTGTATTTTCAAAATCGAACCGTCGTGGACAGAATTAATTTTGTTTTAAAGGTAATTGTTCAGTTTCGATCAAAATTTAGTCACAGAGAAATGATTACAATCAAAATTTAATTGAATTATTTCATTAATTATTTCATTGAAATATTGGAGGAATATGAAATCTCTGAAAATAATAAAATTTCAAATCGTATTTTTGATTTCGTTCTTAATAAATACAATTTTATCAGTTGAAATATCTTTATTAGGTTTCAATATCTTCATCACCATTTTGAAATTATTCTTTATTATATAAGTGTTTTATTATAAATTGAAATTTGTATTACAGATCTTATTTTAAATTTGTATCATTGTTTAATTATAAATTTGAATTTTATGAAAATTAATAAGTGTTGAATTATAAATGTGAATTAGAATACGATTCGATTTGGAATTATTAAATTTATTTGACAAATTTAACTCTTTTCTTCAAAAATTTAATTTTGTTTATATTTTAAAAAATGGTGTAAATACAATTGAACTTTGATCAAATTGGGACATTTAAACAGTTGTAATTTCAGTAATTTACAATTTTCAATAAATTTTGGAAATAATATTGTACTTCAAAAAATAAAATAAATATCTATTTTCATTTTAAGATCTCATTACGATTTTTATTTAATTTCATTCAAAAATTTTAGATTTTCTCACTTTTCATCACAATTCTATTTTATTATATTCGGGAGACGAACAATAATTATTCCGGTCCTTATTTTTGCAACAGAAATTTTTTTTCGGATTTAATCCTTTAATTATTAAAGGATTGCATTAATAGTCTAGTGAACTATCGAAGGGTTATCAGTCGTTCTTTTTTTTATTGATTTTGTAAAGCATCCTTGAATTTCATTGTAATATTTATAGGCTAGCGAACCATCGAAGGGTTATCAGTCGTCCTTTTTTTTATTGATTTGTAAAGCATCCTTGAATATCATTCTAATATTCAATGAAATTCAAGGATGCTTTACAAAATCAACAAAAAAAGGACGAATGATAACCCTTCGATGGTTCGCTAGCCTATAAATTCAATCCTTTAATAATTAAAGGATTTATTTTCGGAATCAAAAGAAATCGTTTATTGGTAAAACTATTTTCGTTTTGCATTCTACTCTCTAAATTTAAATCAGTCAAAATCTACTGATTATCAGTGAAATTTGACTGATTCAAATAGCTAAAAAGAGGTTACTGTAAATCAGTCAAATTTCACTAATTACTTCAGTGAAAATTAACTGATTTAACAGTGATAAATATTTTGTCACTGGTGAATCAGTGAAAAGGCAAATCACTGGTTCAATCAGTGAAAATTTGACTGATTCAGATTTAGAGAGTACAGATGAGTTTTTAAATAGTGAAACGATTCTGTTGATAGACAAAAGAAATCCGCTTAATTTCATATACATATACAAAATATTTTTCTGAAAATTCTGAAAATATGGTTTTCTAAAATTTGCTTACAGAAAATAAAACTGAGAGTAAGCAATTACTAACTGTAAAATATTTGCAATTTTTTTTCTAAAATTGACATGAAAGATATTCCTTATTTTATTCTATCATATTTCCCAAATTCTCAGAAAGGTTTTTACGTACATACAAAAACAACGTATCTTATATGAACATAAATTACAATTTTAAGTCAAGTGGTCCGGTTGGCCCATGGCCTTAATCTAGAAATTTTACCAAGAACCTTTATCAATATTTTAGTTTTTAGATCATTTTAAATATTTTTGAAATACGTTCGATTTAGAACGGAACAGAATTACTTTGATTAGAGAATTGCAGTTATTACTAATTTAAGCATAATTCGTTTAGGGCAGGATTAATTATGAACAAATAATAATTTGAAGGTTATTTAAGTAACAAATTGTTTCATCCATGATATACACATTTTTCATGTATTCTTTACACTCTGAAAATTAACTTTAAAAAGTTTATATACATTTATAAAAATAAAATTTCATATATATAAAATTATTTTAAGTATTTATATACTTTTATAAAAATAATTTTTATCCATTATTTTATAAAGTACAACAAAATACTAATTATTGTACATATATATATATTTTGAATTCTCTAAATTCCTTTTAATTTTTACAAATATTTTGCCACCTTATAAAATCTTATGAAATGTTTCAAATTTCTCAAAACTAATGATTCTTTTGGAATCTTAAATTTGTATTGTATGTATGGAGTTCACGTATTCTTCCCTCAGTTTATCAAGTCCCCTGGAAAGTCTGTTGAGCTGCAAAGGAGCTAATTTACTTTTCCTGGGAATTAAGGGCACGACGCTATTTCTTCGGACCTTCTTAATCTCGTTCTGGATTATTTTGCTTCTTGTTTTTCCGCATTGTTCGTTAAAAAGTACCCTCTTTAATAATGCAGGGAATTTCTTTCACTTTTAACAACAATGCTTGTGAATTGTCCAAATATCGCTGAAAGTTTTATAGAATAAAAACTATTATACCTTGTTAATTTTACCTTTCAATATTTTTTACTGTTTCACTTCCATAAACATAGATATTACTTGAATTTAAATTATAATCATTATTGGACACATGTTTTCATATTTCCGAAGTTTCTCTCTAAATCTAAATCAGTCGAATTTTCACTGATTCGCCAGCGAAGAAGATATATTTCACTGTTAAATCAGTTAATTTTCACTGATTCGTCAGTGAAAATATATATTTCACTGTTGAATCAGTTTAGTTTCATTGAAGTGATCACTGAAATTTGACTTATTCACGTTAACCTCTTTTTAGCTATTTGAATCAGTCAAATTTCACTGTTAATCAGTAGATTTTGACTAATTCAAATTTAGAGAGTTGTGTCTAATATGAAAATTTGCAGGATGATCTAGATTTATATGAAATTTTTAAATTATGTATTCGAGTCGGAAAATTGTTAAATTTCAGAGAGTTTTATGCGTTTACTCAACTATGAATTTCTACTTCAGACATAACTATTGACCTGTACTTTCATCCAATGTTTAACTAAATTTCGTGAGTGCAATCAAGGTATAGAAACATCCCAACCTACTAAGCAAATTGACTTTCTGAAATACAGGAGATGCTAAAGTCAATACATGAGGTGTGACCAAATTTCTATAGATCAGCACTGGCAGATTAAACAATAACAATTTATACCAGACTCAAATGTTCTGTTTGCATTCTTAATGTAATTTATACCTACAGATCAATAGAAAACCTTTAAAATGAAAATTGCAAACAATTATATCTCTTAAATATAAAATTTATAGTGCTTTACCAAATTTTTTGGTTGGATCTTATAAATAGAATTAATTAAAAGGAACAAAAATATTTGGTTGGACGAACAAAATTTTACTAAGCAAAGAATGTTCCTTTTGCAAACTTGATGGTCTAGGACCATTCTCTAATTTTTAGGCTCTTCGAAAATGTCTCTATCCATTTCTGGGCTCCAACCCTTAACATCAAAATGCACCACTGTACTCTCTAAATTTGAATCAGTCAAAATCTACTGCTTATCAGTGAAATTTGACTGATTTAAATAGCTAAAAAGAGGTTACTGTAAATCAGTCAAATTTCACTGATTATTTCATTGAAAATTGACTGATTTGACAGTGAAAATTTGACTGATTCAAATTTAGAGAGTATGGCCATGTAAAGACGACTTTAACTAAAAAAATTTGATTTTAAGGGTTGAAGCCCAAAAATCGATAAAGACATTTTCGAAGAGCCCAAAAATCAGAGAGTATTCCTAAACCATTTATTTTAAATTTTTGTATAGTGGAGGTACTGGCTTGATTCAAGCTAGCACCTACACACAAAATTTGATTTTCCGGAAAAAGTATTAGAGCCCAGAAAATCCCAAAAAAGCCCAAAATTCTGATATAAAAAAATTGGGGAATTCCGATTGTGGAGTTACTAGCTTGATGGACCTCTTTTATTTGTCCTGCATAAAAAACAAAGTTGAGTAAAAAATAAATTGTCTGGTTTCAGTGTACCATACATGCATAAAGGGTCATATTGTTTAAACAAATTGTCAAATGGAAACTCCAGTGGTCAGAATCGTTTGTCCACTTTGCATAGAGTTTTTTTCAACCACGAGTTTTATTTGTCTTGATTAAAAGACAATTATCTACATAGAAAGTGTTAAAAATTTTTGTTGGTTTAGTGTGAACAATTTTATAAAAAATATTTCTATTTTGAAGGGTCGACAACCGAAAATAATGTATGGACAATCGTGGACAAACGATCTGGAATGTTTATTTGTTCAAAATAATAATTTTTCATAGTCAGTGGCTCTCATCCATTTTTTTTTTAAATTCTCAATAAAAATTAAACAAAGGCTGGAAACAAAAAACTAATACGTGGACAAATGTGGGCCTACCTTGGACAAACGTATGCCATTGATAAGAATGTTCTATTAAAATACATGGGTGCCAACTTCACAGACCTAACTATTAAATCTACTTTTGTGATAGATGAAGAAAGATTTTGAAAAGTTCATTACTTTAGGTGTTATTAAAAAATGGTAAAAATTATAAAATTTGGACTTTTTTTGCAATATTTTTGTTAATTCTGCACAAAAACACTTCGTTTTTAGATCAATGAATACAAAATTTCATTACCTTTGACGTAATTCCAAGAAAAGTAATTTATTGTACAATATTTGATCTATTATTGAAATTATGAGATTTTAAGGTGACTGCTCCAAAATCGGTGCCCGGATATACTTTTGCACGGCAGTGTATATCACTGATTCAAATTTTGAGAGTAATCATTACCAATTTGTGTCCCACTCTAATCTCTTCATTGTGGAATCAGTTGAAAAGAACATAACAAAAATTTGTTTTACAAATTTCCAGTAATCAATCACGATTTCCTTATCTCCATTTTTCTCGCTGCTAAATGAACCAAAACGTTTTTTATTCTCTAATGGCCGTAAAATAATGTATCTAATGATCTTATCGAAAATCACGCGATGCTCAGATCCATTAATACTTAATGATATAATTGCCCCCTTTATGATTATAATATTCATGCGATTCGTGATTGATAATGCAAAAAAGGCAGAGTCACAGAATCTAAGTTAAATTCAATCGTACAGGTAGTCGTTTCTGTAAATGTGAATACTCTTCTTGGATTTGAGATGGACGCATGCGTTGGGACACCCTTGTTGCGATACGTGCCGTCGCGACGCTCACTGACGCCCAGTGTTCGCTCCGCATCCGTTGAATTGCGTGTAACTCGGCACAAGAGTCCCGGTGTATATATTTCGAATCCATCCCGGTGTTAGTCTCCGGTGTAAATGAATCGGGTGCCGTTTTTCTTCGAGGGGGTGTCATCAAACTCGAGTGTGAAAAACATCCTAACTACTTTACATTATTTTCGAATTCAAGGTAAATATTTCACTTCTCACTAAAAAAACAGATCCTCGTGGCCACATTCATTTAATTACTTTCCTTCACACAAAAAACAAAACCGGAATGGCTAAAATACAAAACTGGAGCTTCACTAAAAAAATATATTTTAAAGGGATAAAAGCTGAATAATTAAAAAATGTGATTTTAACGCCGCAGAAATGTGTTAAAAGTATGTAACATTTAGAATAAATATTTCAATTATTTTTTTGGGGTGATGATATTTATTTTAAGACTTTTATTAATTTTATATAAAAAAGTAATTTTAATTTGATGAGGGTTATTTTATATTAATTCAATAGATTTAAATTTAATTATTTATATTGATTGAATAATAATAATATTTTTAAGAGTTATTTAATAGTTTGAAATTTATAAAAAAGATCGAATAACTAGATCGAACTTAACAAGACGAGAGAAAAATAATTGAGTACATAATCGAAATAAAGATTCATATCAAAAATGATATGAAAGTTTCTAAAATAGTCATTTACTGATTTAAAGAAATTAATGACCGAAGTAATATACCAATCAATATTAACGAGTGCTAACTCAAGTAAGAGAGTGATTTTTATCAAATTTTGAAAACAAATTAAGCTCTAGAAAAGTACACCAATCTTCTTACGAAACTTTCCGTGAACTGAGGGCGAATAACAAGAAAACTTGCTGGGGTCAGTAATCTGATTTACATAAATGTATATAATTCAAAAAACCTGAATAACTTTTTAAGGGGTTAGTCGCAGTCGGAGGAGGAAGAAAAGTGTATATTTATAGAATTATTTGCTCTTTTCTATATACATATATTTTTTCAATCATTTTAGCATCCGAAAGTATATAATTTTATTGATGCTTCGTCAAAGTTTATTTGAAAAATAATTAAAAATGCAAGAAAAACATGTAGTTTTCTCGAGAATGTTTTTCGAAAGACGTTCTGCGGTAACCAATCCAGTTCCTCAATGGGTTATTCGGAATTAAAAATATCAAATTATTTATTTAATTTATTAGTTTTTACAGTGCTTGATTGTAGCTTGTCAACAAAAAAATTTTTTTTTTGATAAAATGGTAACCGGTCAAACTTCAGCGTCCGATTTTTGCCAAAAAATCACCCATTTTTTGCCAATTAAAGAAAATGTTTTGAATGGAAAAAATATCTACGATCAAGCACCGTATTTTTATATATTAAAGAAGCCTTTCAAGTTTGAAATGAATCTTAAGCGATTATCGAGTAATTGTGGTCACCGATTTAAAAAACGTGTTTTCGAGAAAAACGAATTTAAAGTTTTAAGTATAGCTTACATGTGAATGAAATTTGTGTTTGTCTACTAACATAGCTTAGTCGATTCTGCTTGGACCGACTTCAAATTTGTAGAGCATATTTCTAAGATATCGCACTATAAGAATATGCAAAAACCCAAACATCGATTTTTTGAAAATTCTGGCTGCGGCTAACCCATTAAAGCTTAATTAGTCATCATAATTTTTAAAAAGTCTCTATATTGATTAATAATACGATTCTTTTAAAGGGATTAAAGTCATAGAAAATAATATCAGAATTTTATAAGAATATATTGCAAAAAACGTCAAATTTCGATCTTTTTGAAAAATATTAATAACGCTGAAATTAATTAAGATTTTTAAACGTTTTTGGTCTCATTTTGAAGGTTACTCTTCATAGTATTTTGTTGACTTATCAAGACTTATCAAGACTTATCAAGACTCATCAATTTAAAAAATCCAAAATATTACCATTTTCATAAATATTTTTAAATGTTATTGAAATATGATACACATTGGTTTTTAAAAATTTCTTGTAAGTAGCTATACATTTTTAAAATTTTACGACCTTTTTGTATCATTTTTGACGCCGGGTAGAATCCAGGAAAAAAAATCTGAAAATATCTGGATTAGTTAGAAAAATACTATGAAAATCTACTATTTAAATAAGACCAAAAACTTTTAAAAATCTTAATTAATTTTAGAGTTGTTAATATTTTTCAGAATGATTGCAATTTTACGTTTTTTGAAATATTTTTTTATAAAATTAACATTTTGTCTCTAACTTATGCTCATTAGATGCAAAATTTTATTAACTTTTATGTTATGATAGGGAAAAAAATTTCAACTTGTTATTATAAAAATTAAGACACTTTAGGAATAGCTGAAACAACAAGTGAACAAATATTCTACAATTTTACTTTACCGTTGTAACATAACAATTCCGTACATTACAAAACATTTTTGAAAGTGTAGAATTCTTTAACCTTTATTTTCAAATTTTTAGTGCTTTTAAGTATGATGGAACTGTAAGGATAATTACAGTAAAAGCGCCTTGAATATTTACGCCCTTCGGTACCTGAAGAACAAAGTTTATTATAACTTTTCACTTTTGTATTTCAGATGAATTTACAAAAAAGTCATGTGATATAATACATTTAGAAAAAAATGTTGCTGTCTAAAATATTTGGTTGTATCAACCGAACTGTACTAACCAAAGGATTTTGTTAAATAAAATAAATATTATGTTGACCGTTTAAAAACAAAATACTATGCTTGAACCAACAAAATTTTTTTCGATTCAATGAAATCTTTTTTTGAGTGTTCTATATGTATACTGTTAGAAATTTCTACCGTATTTTGCTGAAACACGTGCACGGAGAAATCAAAATTTACAATTTTTGCTAAATTACGTTTCCATTTCAGGAAAAACGTGTCATAGAGAGAATTTTTCGCAGCAGGATACTAAACTTTAGATATATAATTTTTTGAACCTTTAGTATTTTGACTGCGAAAAATTTTCAGTCCACTAGGAATAATTACCATTGCACCTCGATTTTTCTTAGATTCCTAATATCTTTTAGAATTATTATTATAAATTAATAAAACATATATTGCTATGAAAAGTTTCTCCAAGTGACTGGATTTTTATTCAATTAAAGTTTCGTAAAATTAAGATAGAATTTCAGAAAATTTAGTTACTTTTTAGTAAATTTAAGGAAAAATTTCTTAATTTTCAGCTAGAAAGTGTTGCATATTCTGATACATGTATCTGGAAATTTTGAAACTTGTAACAGGAATAATTTTACGTTTTGGATACACTGAGAGAAATTCTATTAGTTGTGCTGACTAAAAGGTCACAACTATTTATTTTTAGTAAGCAGTACTAAAAATTTTGTAAAACTTACCAATGCTGAAAAGTCTCTGGAACTAAGTATGCTACTAGTTTTGTTTTGTAAAATTGATCGAATTCATTTAGTTTGAGAAAAGTAATTATTTTATTTTCATATGTAATATTTCGTGTAATTATAAATCTTTGATAATAGTAAACTTCAAAAAATAATTGTACAGACGAATTAGATTTTTCCTGCTTATCAACTGTTTTGAATCGTTTTGAAATCGTCACATACATTGATTACTTGAAATTTTGCTTCTGTTCTTCATCAAAATGACAAGAATTAAATCATGGTAATTTTAAAGTATAATTGTAAACTGTTGTGCAGTTTGTGATGAAAAATATGTCAACAATTATCATCCTTTGTTACATTTTGAAAAACCATAATTAAAAAAGTTTTTCTCCTGAAAAATTCTAACCTAAGAAAGTTTCGATCGACTTTAACTGAAATAAAATAGATAGAATGATGAATTTAACATTTTTTTCAAAGTTGGAATTACTATTTTAATCATGTACGGATAAAAAAATTCATCAGTTTCTAATTAAGATGTGGAAATATTTTTTAACACAACAATTCTCCGTTATGTCAAAAAATATATATTTCTTGTAATAACTAAACTGGACAAATAGTAATAGCGATTAACGCAATTAGTAAGTTTTACAAAAACGTATTGGTAACTTCTATTATAAGATCAATACAATGTGAGAATGCATGAAAATAGTCCTGGCTACAAAACGGACCGACTAATCGGATTTTGTAAGTTTTAATAAAAATTTTAATTATTGCTACTTACTTAATCTAGCTGTAAGAACTAAGGTGTTTAGATGATACAGAGTAAAAAACATACTTGTGACCCTTTTTTACATAAAAAAGGGTAGCCACGACTAATACTTTGTCTCAGTGTACCTGAATTTTTATGCAGTCACTATATCGGATATATTCCGTAAGTATACTTCAGTGATAGATGAAGAAAAATTTTGAAAAGTTCATTACTTTTGGTGTTACTCAAAAATGGTAAAAATTATGAAATTTGGACTTTTTTGCAATAATTTTGTTAATTCTGCACAAAAACGCTTTGATAACGGAAAATATCCGATTTATAAGAAAGAAACTGTAATAATTTTGACCTTGATGCTGTGAAAGTTGAAATTTAGGGAAATAAAGTTGTAAAAATTCAAATAAGTGAAATCATTCATAAAAAAATATAAAAATACTTTCAATGTATTTCCAAGTTACATATTTTCTATTTTGTTTCTAATAATTAATTTTGACAATTTGTAAGATCTACTTTTTAGGTATTAGAATATTTCGAATTTTTACAGCTTTTTTTCCCTAAATTGCAACTTTCACATCATCCAGGTAAAAATTATTACAGTTTCTTTCTTATACATCGGATATTTTCCGTAAATCTATTTTTGTAATAGATGAAGAAAATTTTTTAAAAGTTCATTACTTTAAGTGTTATTCAAAAATGTTAAAAACTATGACATTTGGACATTTTTTGTAATATTTTTGTATATTCTGCACAAAAACACTTCGTTTTTAGGTATCTAAATGCTTTTACAATTAAGATAGAATTTCAGAAAATTCAATTACTTTTTAGTAAATTTAAGGAAAAATTTCTTAATTTTCAGTTACAAAGTGTTGGATATTCTGATACTTTTACCTAGGAATTCTGAAACTTGTACAGGAATAATTTTACGTGTTGTGTATCTGACTTTTTATGCAGTTACATGTAACTGAAAATTTTGTTAGAGTTTCGTAATTTTATGATAAATTTTATAAAAATTCTGTTACAGTTTATAGTTTTAAAATACATTTTATGAAAATTCAGTTAAGTTTCAGAATATTAAGAAAAATTTCAAAAAATTCAGTACATTTTTCGCAATTTAAAGATATCTTTATTCAAAAAGATCATTAATATCGTCAAATTTTACGTTTTTGTAAGCAAAAAAATTTTCTAAATTTCCGAAAATTTCTAATAATGTAGATTTTAATTATTGCGATATCACATTAATTTTTATTGATTCACTAAGACTAAAGAAATACATATGCGTGTCAAATGTTATATTCTTGTTTACTTTCATCGGCGGGACAAATGAAGCACAGTAATGGGAAAAAGGCCATTAATGAAAAATTATAAGTACGAGATATGTCACTTCTTGGCGTTGGAAAAGTTGTAATAATAAATATGCATCAGGTTGTTTCACGTGTCGGAACCCCGTGATCGATCATCCGCGTCGCCCGTCAAGGCGGAACGTTATAATTATCCCCATAAATCGCCGACGTTATAAATCACAGAGATACACTTTTGCGGTGCATCGTTATTGATTATCAGGAGCAATAAGTGATGCGTACCATCACGTAATTTTCCAAATGCTATCCTATAGAATAACATTTAAACCGATAAGAGATTTTACATGGCAGTAAATTTTACGAATTATTTGCATCTTGATAAGGTGAGTCCGGTTTTCACTCCGTTGGGATTCATTCTCATTGGGTAAAAATTAAAAAAGAAATTTAATTATGCTACAGAGAAATAATAAAGTATATGATAACTGATTGAATATTAGAGTTAAAATAAATTATACGATTACATCAATCATGAAAATAATGTTAAAAAGTGCATACTGCGTACACTGTTAAAAATTTACGAAAATTTACAAAACTTTTGTTACAAAAGTAACGTAAAATTGGACGATACACTGTTAAAAATCTTATTAATTTTAGTAGACTATAATATACATGTGGTAAATTAAAATTAATAGATTTGTATATTATGAAAAATTAATATACATTCATATTAAATTTATTAACTTTAATATTAAATATTGTTAATGTTGTTAGTTGGCTTTAGGGTCCAGAAAAAATGTAACTCAAAGTTTCATATTTTCAAACGTTTCGACTCAGATTGGAGTCCTCATCAGTGAGAATTTATTTCTATAAAAAATACAAAAGGAAGAAGCTTAAACACCCGTGCAATTTTTTAAGTTTCTTCCCTTTGTAATTCTATAGAAAAAATATTTTTGTACAGTTTTTATTTTGTAAATCTATTTATTTGAACTAATTTTATAGTTTCATATTATGTGCAATTCTTTTATATCATTTTTTATCACAATGTTTATCCATCACACGTGCAATTTTTTTAAGTTTCTTCCAATATTTAATAATAATAGTACACTGTAAAAAATATCGGTAAATTTGCCTACTATGTATTAGAAAATTTTTCCTAAATCCTTAGGAAGCATAGATTTTTCTGCATGAAGTGGATATATTTCATAGATTTGAGGAAAATTGACCGAATTTTCGGACTTATTTCCGAACTATTAAGGGATATATTAAAAAGGTGAGAACATTTCACAAATATCCTAAGTTGTAATACATTTTTCCCATGAAAAGCGGAAATTATTCCACAAAAACGGAAATTTGTTCACTTTTTTTAGATCTTTTTCCATTTAAATTATAAAATATATCAATTTTTCCTAATAAACTGGATATTTCTCTGACCAAATAGTAGGAACTATTTCCAGTTCTATGTCGGAAATATTTCCGACTATATCTTTGGTAAAATTTACGACCCATTTGTATTTTAAGCTGTCCGACTATTTTCGGTAAAATTTCCGAAATTTTTTTTACAGTGTAAGAGTCAATATAAGTCCTGTTTAATTATTTTTAATAACTTTTCAATAAAAATATATTAAAATGAACAAACATTATCAAAATATATGATATATGTGTATTAAAATTAAAATTTGTACTTTTTAAGATGAAAATATTTTGAATTTAATATACATTACTCAAAAAAACTTCCATTACATGTAATGGAAGTTGAATACAGAAATTTATAACAGTGTATTTATAATGTTTTTGAGTAAAGGTATTTTAAAATCGCGAAAAATGTACTGAATTTTCTGAAATTTTTCTTAATATTATAAAACTTAACAGAATTTTCATAAAATGTATTTTAAAACTACCAAACTATAACAGAATTTTTATAAAATTTATCAGAAAATTACGAAACTGTAACAAAATTTTCAGTTAGAAGTAACTGCATTAAACTTCAGTTACCCAAAACGTAAAATTATTTCTGTTACAAGTTTCAGAATTACCAGGTAAAAGTATCAGGATATTCAACACTTTGAAACTGAAAATTAAGAAATTGTTCCTTAAATTTACTAAAAAGTAACTGAATTTTCTGAAATTCTATCTTAATTTTACTCTGTAAATATGAATCAGCAATAAGTATATCACTGATTGCAATGAGCGTATATACGCTGATAAATCAGTTGAATTTCACTGATTCATCGTCGTATATACGCTGATTATAATCTGTGTGGAAAAATTTCATGGCACTGGCCAGCGCCATACCAGATTGTCTGGTTTCCAGTTCTGGCGCTGACTATAAGACCTGTTCTGGGGCTGGCCAGAACTGTAACTTTTTTGTACGATCAGCTGCTAGTTAGCGGCTGGCCAGCCTCAAGTCGGAGGCTAGTTAGCCACTAATTTGCGGCTGGTTAGCCACTAATCGGTGGTCAATTAATGAAGTTTTGGTTGAAAAACCATTTTAATTAAACATTTATCAATTTCAATTGAAAATCTTAATTTCTCAAAAAAAAATTTGTTTGCCACATACAAACGTTTTTGTCATGGAATGCTGACCAGCGCCAGATCTGAGTCAGACCAGAACTTCCAGACTAGCCGGTCTGGACATTGCCAGACTTGGGCCAGATCAGACAATAGACTGCCATGAAATTTTTCCGCGTGGGAATCATTGGTATACTTATATAACTGGATATCAGGGGAATTTCGCTAATTCAGATTAAGAGAGTACGAAACTGTAACTGAATAAAACTCCAGTCACGTGTTTCGAAAAATTACGGTAGAAATTTCTAACAGTGTATAAAAATCGTCAAATGCCTAATTTTAAGCAATATGGGGAAAATAAGTAACTTATTTATGTAAAGTATTCAAAAACTTATCTCATTTCCTAATCAGGATCTAATTTCAACAAAGTTAAGTAACTTTTGTAAACTATTCTTGTCATTCGTATTCCCTTCCTAATTTTAACTTAAAAATATAATTTAATTAAAATGACATCATGATGTGAACTTATTCTAGACAAATTTTTTGTTTATATTTGAAAACTGCGTTAAACCCTCTTGTTGAAAATTTTTGTAATATAATAGCGGAAGTTAGATGTTACAGACGCAGAATATGTTTCTATTTCAGTAAGGGATCTTTCACCCCATTTGAGGGTAGTGTCTAGGAATTAAATAATATCTCAAATCTCACAATCGCACAAATCTTTCTTCAGCCCCTCTTATGATCTCATGTTTGTACGATATTTGTCAAAATAAATATGAAAAAATCTCTAATTTTCTGAAAAAGGTATGTTTTTACGCTAAAGGTAATTTTTTAAAAACTGCTCTACGAATAGAATACTATTGAATGTATCTGAAAATGTTTGGTACCTGATCTACAAAAATGGTAACAATTATAATAATTTGAATAAAATTTTATTTATCAATTTTAGGGATTCTTTAAACAAACAAAATTTTCCTTCTTTATATAATTTTCAGTAATAATTTATAGCAAATTGCTACCGTGAATTTTGTTTTTCCGGTATAGAAAAAAAACCCGTTGAAGTAATAAAAAAAATAAATAATAATGTTTGTTTCTGTGAATTTTTCAGATCGAATGATAATGAAAAGGTCGAAAGTTGTAAAAATCTTATTTGTAAGGAAAGGATAATATTTCCGTACAAACCCCTGTAAATTGGCTATGTTTCATTGAAAAAAGGCACCTCAATAAATTGTTCCTCGATGTCGATATTTACCGATCTCGATATATACATCTGCTTAAGCATTATGTAATTAAAAAAAAATAATAACGTGATCAATCTTTTTGCTCTTACGTGTCGATTACATCCCACTTTAGCGATTAGTCTTTTCATCATGAAAGGGTAAATTTATTTTGTCCCAACCATGCCACATAAAAAAGTTGATTTAAGGTGCAAAATATGTATTATATATATATTTCGAAGCGTTCCTAAAATAAAATTAAATCATGTTTTTTAACCGGGAAAGAATGTCCAAACAGCTTAGCGTCGATCAATATTCAAGCCGATCCATTAAAGCGTGAAAAAATTTTGACTTTGGTCAAATAAAACAAAATTAAAATTTGTAAATTGTCGTTGCATGTATCTTTCTAAGGCTGCTTTAAATTTGTTCCACTGACGTACAAAGATTAGGAGTGACAAATGTTTTTCCAGATCGAGGGACATTTTTCATGTAGAGAGCACATTTCAAAAACTTTATCTACATTATCTTTTTCTCAGGATTTGTATAATTTTATGCAAATCGGTTATAATTAATGTAACTTCCAAATTATTCCCAACACGTTAAAAAAAAGCACAAAGTGTTATTTTTGAATGGCTGACTGGATCTTTGGAAGATGAAATAATGGATGTTACATTTTACTTCTACAATTGAGTCCACGGGAAGAAGAACTCGCCGAGCGCTCGAAATGGGGAAAAGTATTGTCCACTTTCTAAAATTGAAGTAAAAAAAAAAGTTGTGAAAACTCAAATTAAAAAATATAAGCTGATAGAGCTTGTCAAAATACAACTTTTATTCTTCAAGTATTTTTTAGTCCAACATGATTATTACGAAAAAAGAAATATAAAAGGTATTTTTTGAATAACCTAAAATCAATGTTTCAAAAAACATAAATTGCGATTTCTCGGTAAGTACTGCACGCAATGGATTAAATTTTGCGTATTTTTATTCAGTATTCATTACTGATGCCGAATAGTCATCTAGAAACAATAAATACCATCAAAATTTGATAATATTTAATAACAAATTAATACCCGTCAATTCTTTGTTTTTCGCGATTCGGAGTGAAAAAGTGACAAATTTTATGTTTCGAAAAATATGAAATGACAAAGTTATTTATTTGTATTTAAGGAAGTTTTTCGGAAAATTTCAAATTATTCGTACTAAAAATAAAGAATTGAGAGGGTTGTTAATAAAAAGCGCGCGACGCACGAACCGCTAAATTAAAATTATTCAACAGAATTCCGCGGTTTTCTTAGTTTATTTGGATATTCGTTTAAATATTTGCCACTGAAAATCATTAAAATTCATGATATGTAACAATAAAATAAAATTATTTAAGTTCAAACTTCTCCCACCTCCAAAACCTTATATATATGATGAATTGTGCGAAACACCTCAGGGCGATTCCATTGGAATAAGCGCGGAAAAATTAAAGATTTTCGAGCCTTATTAAGATATTTGAGCCCAAGTGGAAAAAAAATATTACGAAGATATATTCACGAAAGTCCCAGTTAAGAAATCCAAATGAAATAGTTTTTAAAGATGCAAGATTGAGGTATTATTATTGAGGAAGTAAAGAATGATGTTTTAATAGATATATTGTGTACAATTGTAAATTATTTTCATTTTCATAATAATAAAATTTGTGTAAATAATACAAAACGTCAAATTTAATTTCACGATTAATTGTTTACGAAAAAATTATTTACAATCGCATGATTTCCGGTAGCAAATTCACAAATAAACTAAGAAAACCGTGGAATTCTGTTGAATAATTCAAATTTAGCGGTTCGTGCGTCGCGCGCTTTATATTAACAACCCTCTCAATTCCTTATTTTTAGTACGAATAATTTGAAATTTTCCGAAAAACTTCCTTAAATACAAATAAATAACTTTGTCACTTCATATTTTTCGAAACATAAAATTTGTCACTTTTTCACTCCGAATCGCGAAAAACAAAGAATTGACAGGTATTGATTTGTTATAGAATATTATCAAATGTTGATGGCATTTATTGTTTTTAAATGACTATTCGGCATCAGCAATGAATACTGAATGAAAATACGCAAAATTTAATCCATTGCATGCAGTACTTACCGAGAAATCGCAATTTATGTTTTTTGAAACATTGATTTTAGGTTATTCAAAAAATACCTTTTATATTTCTTTTTTCGTAATAATCATGTTGGACTAAAAAATACTTGAGGAATAAAAGTTGTATTTTGATAAGCTCTATCAGCTTATATTTTTTTATTTTGAGTTTTTACAACTTTTTTTTTTTACTTCAATTTTAGAAAGTGGACAATACTTTTCCCCTTTTTCGAGCGCTTGGCGAGTTCTTCTTCCCGTGGGCTCAATTGTGACCATTCGCACTGGACTATCTACTACTTTTTTTTCATTTCAATGGATAAACTGCTTGATTCGCATGAACAAAATACAATTTTTATATAAATTGATTGACATGTTAATAATATTTTTAAATGATTTCATTACGTTCAATTTTACCGCGATCTATTTTTCTCATCTTTTTCATATGATTTTTAAAGAATTTAATTTTATATAAAAACATATGGATTTCAAAAACTATTATTTCGGTGTCTGAAGAGCAAAATGCAAGATAATATTTTGAGATAGACAGAGCGCTTAAAAATTACCGGAAACAGCTTGTGAACTGGTTAGCTAATGCGATTCTGAGCACGTTTTGACTTTCGAGGTTAGGAAGTTGCCGGTCACCATTACCGGAAAGTACCTGAGATGAGGTGGTAAGTGGATTTTCTTATCCACTGAATAGTTCATCTCTAGAGTCTTGGATGCAACTTAAAACATCATACTTTCCAAGGGACAATCGATTCACTATATGTAATTGAAATATATATTTATTTTTGTCCAATTTTTTAACAAGTTATGAAAGTTCTTTTTCTGTACATTTCTCTTCTATTATTTTCTTTTTCAGATTTTTTGAATTTTATTTTACGCCATATTCTGAGTTTTAATATATTTTTTTGAAGTGCCACCTCTCCAAATTTTTTTTTAGTGAAAAAATCACGAACATACTATTTTAATAGGGCCAAGCTTTTATATTAAAACACCTTTCGTTTTACATTTTCAAAATTTTTAATCAACTTAAGGGGATCCGCCACCTTTAATATTTTTATTTTTTGAGTTTAGACCTTTCAAAAAAAAATTTTTATGTTTAGAACCTTTATTTAGAAAGATTTTGGTTTTTTTTTTTAAATTCCAGCACCTTTATGTACTTTTAAACTGAAAATTTTGAGTTTTTTATACAGTTTTTTGACATTTTGGCTTTGAATAACTTTTTTGTTCTTTAACCAACTTGAAATTGTCATGATTATTTTTTTATATTGTTCCTTACAGTGTGTAGAAACTTTTTGGTTATCTTATTTTCTATACCCAAAAAGTTGCTACACATTGTAAGAAACAAAATAAAAAAAAGAATCATGACAGTTGGTTAAAAAACAAAAAAGTTATTCAAAGTCAAAAAATGCCCAAATAACTCAAAATTTTTAGTTTAAAAATACATAAAGGTGCTGAAATTTAAAAAAAAACCCCAAAGCCTTTCTAAATAAAGGTACTGAACATAAAAAAAAATATATGGAAAGTCTAAATTCAAAAAATAAATATATTAAAGGTGTTGGATCCCCTTAAGGGCATGATGTAAATGACTCACGTGATCAAGAAAAGAATTTTAGTTTTCCTCTAAATTTGTCTAGTCAATTTTTTCAAACTATTTAGAGTCTAGGACTATTCGTTAGTATTTTTTCTATAAAGTCCTAGAATTTCAGCCAAAATATTAATTATTTTGGAAACATTTTAAGGGAAACTAAAGTTCTTTCCTTGATCACGTGATCCACTTGCTTTATGCTCTTAATGTCCTTAATCATGAGAATTACGTATCCTTTAATTTTTGATTATATCTAAAGTGCGATTCAAGGGTTAGGTTTATGTTAAAAAACGGGCCAAATATGAAAATTCATTCCATGTTCATATAAATTAAGTCAACTAATTTGGTGCATATTTGGATATTTTAAATAATTAATTAAGCAGTCGACCGGCAATCGAAAGACGTGGACTCGCATCCCAGCGCAGTCGAAAGCGTCTTTTTTTCCACAGAAGGATTTTAAAATTCTTTAAATATTTTAAATAATCTAAACAGCGATTTACATTCATATGGAAGAATATATCTTCATTTATAATTTTTAATCTGAATCACGTGAATTAATTGATATTGATATATTATCGGATTCGAGAACATTTTCCTTTATAAATAAATTATTAAAACTGATTGAAAATATTTCAAATCAACATACTCATAAATATTACTTGATTTTTTTGTGAATTATGTCAGAAAATGTCTCTAAATATGAATATTCATGACGTGTTTAAGGGGAGGTTCTCCTCTTTTTAGCCGAAAATGAAGCGGAATTTGATAATTTACTGTCGGATAATGAAAAGACATGCGAACAAACGGTTATGATGGTTTATTAAGCCATCTTTTTAAAATACAAAAGAAAATTCTTTATGACAAAATCTAATATGGTGGCCCCAAAATGGCGGGTCTTGTCATCCTTTGAAAGCGAGACGTTGTTCGATAACGTCAAGGTTGTAGCCACTTGTAGTGAACTATAATCAAAAATTTGTTTTTTATAGTCAAGTTTATAAAATTCCCTATGACTTATACCTATTTCTAAAGAATTTTCATTAAAAATTATCCAATTCATGCATAATCAAAGAAATAGTTCGATTTTACCCTCTTTTTATTAAAGTTTTTTCTTTTCAAACGACTATTATTTAACAATTGCTTATGTTTATTTTAGGTATAAGTCATACAAAAAATCATACTCTTCCAGGAACATTTTAGATGAAGTAAATCGGATCAGTAGATCATGAGCTATGCTTGACGTTAGGATAAACAAAAAGGATTTCGAAATAAACGCGTTTAAAGTTGTAAGTCTCACATACACGTTCCAAGAGAATCATCATCACTGGATACTCGAGTAGGGGAGAAGCGGCGAAATTGGCGCACCTAATAGAAAGTGCGAGTTTAAAAAGAAAGTATATGACTAAAAATTATGAAAAAATATTTATTTAATAGCTGGATATCTTTTCTATACTTTCCAATGGATAAAGATTGCATTGAAAATTATTAAAGCAGGTTTTTATTCAGATTTCCGAAGGACTGCACCTGCGTCAATTTACCCGCCATGTCGGGTAAATTGACGCACTAATATTATAATCTTCTCTTGCCACGTATTAGTTATATTTTCATAGATTTAGAATTACATTTCAGTAGCAAAGGTTGATGAAAAGAGGTAGTTATAATTTGAAACTAAATTTGAGATAGTATATCAAGATATGTGAAGTTTTTTATACCTTTATTCACATAAACCAGCCAAAGTTAAAATATATTTTATATTTGTACAATAAAATACTGGCAATTGTGGATATTTAAGTGAATATTCAAATTGAAATCATTTTTATAGAGAATTATTTGAATTTGTAATCAGAAGTATATACAATTATTAACTTTAGAAGACTTATAAATAATAGAAAAAATCAATCAAAAATACAAATTTTTTACTTACATTCCTTTCACATCTTAAAATCGAGAAAACTTTCAAAACACTGTCAGACTGCAAATTAATTATTAAAAATCGCTTTTAAAATGCCTTAATACCTCAAACTTAAAAAAAATGTAACCACTGATTGTTCAAATGAATATAACCTTACAAAGACGTTACATCAGTTTTACGAACCACATTACCTCCCATGTCACAAAAAATCTTAAGAAAAAGATTAGCAGAAAAGTCCAGCAACATTCAAATGTATATATCTATATATTAATAATTGTGTACTTACTATCTTCTTTATATTTTCAATCATAAACATCCGAGCACTTGACTTCAGTCACCGGTTTCCAGAAACACAACACGTGTGCCAACTTCGCCTCTGAATTGAATCTCGTATGCGCCAATTTTGCCGCAAGTGTATCGTTCATTAATTAAATACTTTTTACGTAAAATGCTTATTTTTTCATACAAATATTCTATCCTAATCGTAAGATTAAATATCAAAGATTATAAAATCGTTGCATTAATCTAATTCACCTTGAATTACTATTATTTAACGATTTAACTCAATGGCTTCGAACATAACCATTATGCCAAAAAACGATTAATCGCAATAAAACTGTATTAAGCAATTAGATTTTTATAATGTTTTCTATCAAATACATATCATACAAGAATGCACACGATAGAACTATTTTTATTTTTTGTTATGTTATCATTTTCTGAAAAATAGGGTGCGCCAATTTAGACGACGCGCCAATTTCGTCGCTTCTCCCCTACTCAAGAAAAACCTTGCAATTGGCAAGCGAAAAATTCGCCCTCCTTTTGTTATATTTTCAAGGGTGCTCTTTACGATAGTGCCATATTAATTTTGACGAAATCATTTTTTTAAACAAATCTTGTCGAAATGACATTATAAACGTAAATTTTTCAGTCACTTTTTTTCGTTTAATTCATATTTTGGTAGCTTCTACGCGTTGCCACTTGAGTATGTAATGCACTCGTCTCGTCCTCAACAGTTGTTTTTTGAAATTGCGGATTATATTTTTTTGTTGATGGGTCATTGTTGCAAAATAATGGAAAAAAGAGTAACAATTCAAAGCATGTTATACGTAGCATTTCTATTTACCAAATAGAATTGAGTTTTTTTTTCCGCAAACAAGTAATATTTACATGGTTTCCAAATATGTTCGGATTGCTTAATGAAAATTTACCGACTCTACTTCGATATGAAAGGAAATAGACTATTTTATTACTCACATTCTAAATTCACAGCAAAGAATTAAAGTTTCATGATTGCGTAAAATAAAATTATGTTAGTTGTTAATTTCAGTATATTTAATTCAATATCTCAGTATATTAAATCTAATGTACTGTTTCAAAAAAAAATATACAGAGCCACGTGAAATTTAATAATATTTTTAACAGTGTAGTCATTTTTTCCACTAAAAAGTATTGATAGCGAAGTTTGATATATTCAAAACTGAATTCGAATCTGTATTACCACAAAACTCAAAATCATCTCAACATCGACACAAAAGAATAATTTAAAATTTCAATAATCCGAAACAAATTAAAAAATTTAATAGCATATTTCGTATCTAGTACGGAAAAGCGTATTTTAACACAAGAGCGAGTATACCGAAAGTTAACCGAGTCGGTGTCGTTTTGCATGCGGAAAGTTGATTTTTCCGTATTAGTGTGGTAAAATTTTAAGTTCGTTTTAATTTTCCGCACACTTAAAATTTTACCGCACTAGTGCGGGAAAATCAACTTCCCGCACGCAAAACGATACCGACAAGGCTAACTCGGTGTACGGTGGACAAAAAAGTATTTACATTACCTTAGGCCATCTGTTTTATCTAAATTATATGATTCCTATATATTAAACATAATTTTTAATTCCCAATTTAACTTTTTACAAACTTGAACCCACTTTTTATAAAAGTTAAGATACTTAAACTGAATATCCTGAAATCTCTCTTAAGGTAGTAATAGCAATATTATCATTGAAGGGCAATTTTTGAAGATAAAAGATTAATTTCCATGAAAAGAAATTTGAAATACAGAAAAATAATTTTATTAATAAATTTTATTTTTGCCCCAACTTTTTATCTTATCACTTCTTACCAAATTTTAAAAAATTATGCGATTTTAATAAATTACAAATCATTTTTTTAAGAAAAATATTCCCTACAACTTAACAATTTCCAATTTTCGAAAATGAATAAATTATTATCAAATTCAGCAATTTGTTTATAAAAATTTCGTTTTGGGAAAGGTTTTTTTAATATTTTCAGCCATTAAAGAATTTATTTCTAAAAATCAGAAACGGTAAAGTTGTGGGAAATCTTTTCTCTGAAAAAATGATTCATGATTTATTAGAATCGCATAATTTTTAAAAATTTTTTAAGAAGTGATAAGATAAAAAGTTGGGGCAAAAATAAAATTTATTAATAAAATTATTTTTCTGTATTTCAAATTTTTTTATGGAAATTAATCTTTTATCTTCAAAAATAATCCTTCAATGATAATATTGCTATTCTTGAAAGCAAAATTATCTATTTTTGCCTGAGGTCTAATTTTTGTGGATGAAAACTACCTTAATTCTCTAGGTTGAATACATTTAACTTGATTCTTATTGAATTTCCGTTGCGGCATCAGAATTCTAGTGCATTCAACTGAACTTCAGTCAGGATTAGATGCAATTTTATTAATTGTGATTCTTTAAATTTGATTTGCCACACTCAAAAAGATATTTGGTTGAATCAATAAAATTTTTGCTAGTTTAACCATAGTATTTATTAGATTCAACAAAAAAAATTTGATCAAGTCAATAAAATATAGGTGTATATATCTCTATTCATACAATAATATATATTTATATAATCAGCTTTTACGCAGAACAGACAAATAATTAAAATCATTCCATTGAGAATTGGTATCAAATATCATAGATTACACAGCTTGTTTTTATTCACGATAAAATGTCTACCACAAGAAAAATCGGCGAAATTAAAGAAACAAATGCGGCAATTACTTTCATTCATTTCATCCATATATTTTATTAGATTCAACAAGTTTCTCATATCTGGTACTATTTACAATACTATTCTTTCAGTAGTTGAAGATGAGTCAATAAAATTCCTTTATAAATTTATGTGTGTGTTGCTATCAATAGTGTAATCATTTTATTCACTAAAAAGTATTGATAGTGAAGTTTGATATATTCAAAACTGAATTCGAATCTGTATTACCACAAAACTCAAAATCATCTACACTCTATAAATCTGAATCAGTCAAATTTTCACTGATTGAATCAGTGATTTGCCTTTTCACTGATTCATTAGTGAAAAAATATTTTTCACTGTAAAATCAGTCAATTTTCACTGAAATAATCAGTGAAATTTGACTGATTTACAGTAACCTCTTTTTAGCTATTTTAATCAGTCAAATTTCATTAATAATCAGTAGATTTTGACTAATTTAAATTTAGAGAGAACATCCAAAGAAAACAATAATTTAAAATTTCAAGAATCTGAAACAATTCGAACCCTAAAAGTACCAAAACGACCATCTTTGGACCAAAACAAGCCTTAAAATAAAAAATTATCAGAACCTAACATAAAAGGGGGATTATCTATTCCATTGAAATGGTTTAACAATATTTTTTAAAATACGGAAAAAGGACCTAAGTTGAGAAGATTTCTCAAAAAGAATTTGAACCGATATGCACAATATACGTTACATTACTAACACATGCATGTGAAATAAAATAAATGTATGGGTATAAATCTATTGGTACACGTACATTTATACGCTTATCTGTATCTGAATAAAAGGATGGATCCACCCGGGTGATTTAGCGGTTGCTTTTTCTGTTAGCTGCTGCCGCACCCTCTCCGGTTTGACATGCGCCATGACCTGCATATAGCTATCCATCCAAATACGTACGCATTCCTACGCAATACTACAAGAGCCACAATAAGAAATTCACATCGTGAATTCCTTGACATCACTTCCAAGGGAGATATCCTCTTTCCTTCAAAATTATTTCCGTGCTGATATAGCAAAAGAAAAGGGTAAAACAGTTTCGGGGTTGAATTAACAAAACTCTAGGGAGATTAAAACGAATAGAAAAGATTAATGTGTTTGAAGAAATTAATGAAGCGTATGGAGTATTTATTGATACTCATTCTAGGAAAACAGTGGATTAGTTTTGCAAATTAAGGGGATATATATCTTTAGATTAAGAATGTATTCATGCGTATTCACATGGAAGTAAGAAATTATCTGTATTCTGCTCTCTTCTCAAAATAATCGATAAAATCCCATTAAGCCCTATTGAGCAGACTGAAAAAATTTAGTATAGGATTTTTCTTTTAAACAAGTCTTTAAAGAATTGTAATTTTTTATGGGGAATCATTTATTATTTGAAATATTCTATTAACTTCTCGGTTATGTTATTTATTTATCCTGATTCTGGTGTGGAATCCACACTTTAAGCTCAATTTTGTACCAGAATCCGGATAAAAGTAACATCCGGTTTTTTTGTAGAGATAACATGGGTTTTTTTGAAATTTTTTAACTTTAAAATTTAAAATACATAAAGGATTTTATTATTTAAGAATAGATTATGGTATAGTCCAGATTTGAATTTCAAAATAACTTCCCGTGTGGAAAAATTTCATGGTGCTGGCCAGTGCCAGACTAGACTGTCTCGTTTCGAGTTCTGGGTCTGAATTTAAGGCCTGGTCTGGGGCTGGCCAGAACTGTAACGTTTTTGTACGATCAGCCGCTAATCAGCGGCTGGCCAGCCTCATGCCATTTTTTGGTCAGCCTCAAGCCAGCGGCTGGTCAGACACTAGTCAGCGGCTATCCAGCCACTAATTCGCGGCTCGTTATCCACTAATTGGTGGTCAGTTAATAAATTTTTGGTTGAAAAACCATTTTAATTGAACATTTATCGATTTCGAATAAAAATCCTAACCTATCGAAGTAATTCAATTTTTGCTTATATTCTTCTTTATTAGATACACGGGGTTTACTTATCCTTTAATTAAGAAATAGATCACGTAATAAATATTTCTAAAAACTTTTTACTAACCTATGAATTTTTCAAAACTTGTAATAAAAATTTTTGGTTGCCACCTACAAACTTTTTTGTCATGGAATGCTGATCAGCGCCAGATCTGAGCCAGACCTGAACTTCCCGACTAGCCGGTTTGGACATTGCCAGACCTGAGCCAGATCAGACAATAGACTACTATGACACGGGTTCGACCTTTCATAGTGTAAACTAGAGATTTAAAATGGTACTTCAAACTATTTTTTTTTCCGTGTGAGGTCTGATTGACCCATGCCCTTAAGTGGATAAAGTCATTCAGAAAAATGATTTGTACTTATTTATTTTTATATATCAAAGTACGGAACTTGTCTTATTTCAGGGAGAGAGTGGCGTTCCTTTGATTTACGAAGGTAAAATCATAGAAATTCTTTATGTTTACGAATAATATTTGGATTATATTGAAGCAGCAAAATATCATGCTACTTATGACATTAACCCTTATTTGGATTCTGTGCTAAAAGTTGACCTTTACTTAGATTATGTGACAGGCAAATATCCTTAATTAGATACTGCCCCAGTCATCAGTTCTCAAAAATAAAAAAAGAATTTCAAAACATTTCTGGTTTACAAAATTTTAAAATATTTACGTTGTATAAATAAGATTCTTTCGAAAGATACATTCTTGTCATAAAACTCACGAAAAATAATGCTTACCTTTTTATGTCTCAAAAATTTTATAAAACTGCCTATTATTAGAATATAAATTATATTATTCTCATATTAGGCCATCTATTCCATTTAAATTACATGATTTCTTTATATTAAAAATTATTTTTAATTTCCAATTCAATTTTTTATAAACTTGAACCCATTTTTCATAAAAGTTAAGATACTTGAACTGGATTCTTATTGAATTTTCGTTGCGATATCATAATTCTTGTGCATTAAACTGAACTTCATTCAGGGTTCTATGAAATTTGATTAAATGTGATTCTTTAAATTTGATTCGCCACACTCAGAAAGATATTTGGCTGAACCCATGAAATTTTTATTAGTTCAACCATAGTATTTTTTACGAAAAATAAAGTGTTTGATTGGTCCAAAAAATTCCTTGGTTAGTAAAATTTGGTTGATCCAATCAAATATTATAGTTATTTCTCATAACATTCATTTATTAGTTTCAACCAAAAAATTTGATCAAGTCAATAAAATATAAGTGCATATATCTGCATTCATATAATAATATATATTTATATAATCAGCTTTTACGCAGAACAGACAAATAATTAAAATCATTCCATTGAGAATTGGTATCAAATATCATAGATTACACACATTGTTTTTATTCACCATGAAATGTCTACCACAAGTAAAAACGGCGAAATTAAAGAGAAAATGGGGCAATTACTTTCATTCATTTTATTCATATATTTTATTAGATTCAACAAGTTTCTCATATCTAGTACTATTTACTATTCTCTCAGCAGTTAAAGTTGAGTCAATAAAATTGCTTTATAAAGCTTTTCACGTGTGTTGCTATGAAACAATTTTAATCTGAAATCCTCTATTGTTCATGGGACTCGCTACAGTGGTGGCTTTTTATGGATTTGCAGCCGTGACTTTAAAATTGAATTTTTGAAAATACTTATTATCGATATTTTCAGCTGTGCCCTTAAAAGGGAAATTAAATTAATTCAATTTTTTCCAGAAGTTAAAATTAAGAGTCATATAAAGCTAAAAAATTAAATTTTCCAGGTTTTATAACTTTTACATATTTGCAATATTTATATCTGGAATATATTGTTAAAAGGGAGAAAATCATTTTCAAGAGGATTACATTTGAGTAAAAATATTAACTTAAATAATTGAGCATAATAATATTAATTAAATGCCCATTCAAGTTAACTTTAATCTTATTGATCTTTTTGCAGTTGCAGGTAATTCAAGCGGAAGTAAGAAATTTTTTAACGTAGATATTTAAGTTCCTACTGAACTTTTTGATATAACAATAGTACTTGTTCCACATACACGTACCTACGCGGATATTGTGATTGCTTTATTGTTTGGATCGTATAATGGCGCAAGTGCACAAGCGAGATAATTCTCGATAGTTCTCGGTGAATATAAAGGGTAAAAGCTCAAACCCCACGAGATTCTATTTTTAACTATAATAAAAGAGAAACTCTCCTGAAAATGGCATTTCTAATTAGAATGTTGAATTAGCAGTGATTTTAACGGTTTCTAGGACATAGAGGGCGAAATATGTGCTAGAAAGGTTTGAGGGGAGTAGAATAAAAGCTTTATGCTTTATCAAAAGACATAATTCATTACAAAAGACTAAGATTATGGCATAGTCCAGACTTGGATTTCAAAATTATTTCAACCTTTACACTTTTGCAGTGTTAGAAATTTTCGTATTAAATTTTATATGATAGTTTATAAAGTCATTTTCACATGAGATTTAATATTCGTAATTTTCTTTAAAATCGAATTCAGTAAAATTTCACATTTTTCCATACAAAATTATTTATTTGCGCAAATTCTGTTCCTTCCCGTGTAGAAATTTAAACCTGTTTTTATCGGGCCCTGGCCGGGCCCCGGATAATCAGCCTGGATAATATCAGGGCCCCGGCCGTGTATACGGGACAGGGCGCGGTCATTTTCGTCACGGGGAATCAAGCGCGCCCCGGTCGGGCTAGAAGCCCGGTTAATCCTCGATCGGGTACTGGATAGTTGCCGGTCTGTACCCTGCCAGTCCCTGGTCAGGTATACGTATAAGATGTAATTCTGTAAATTACTTTAAAATATTAAAATAAAAGCAGAAAATTATATATTTTTAATTGCTATTTATTAGTCATACATAATATATTTTTTGCGAAAAATCTTTAAAATAAATCAAGTTCATTTGTTGAATGTATTGAATTGTATCAGTAGGATTTTCACTGATATTAGCCTCTTGCTCATTATTGTCCTGGTGAATTTCGTGATCAAAGTTTTCTTCATAGTCCTTTGTGATACAAAAATAAAAAATTTTTGATTATTTAATCATAAATATATGTCAAAACATACAAACAGAACTTACCCAAAGGTATGATGAGAGTTTCAATTTCACTTTCAGAATCATCTATGTCGATATCGATTAAATCATGTAAAATTGAACTATTTTTTATTAACCTGCGCTTCTTAGAACGCCTACGATTTAGATCGCGAATACATTTATCCATTATTTAAACCGATACTATACGTTATAATTTACAGTAAATTCCCAAGAATGTTAACATGCACGAACACTTTGAGGTTAAGAAATCATGGTTGCAACTTCAGTCACAAAAACGTACTTACAGTTCTGAACGTTCATTGAGCGATGGAAGATATTTTTTTGAAAACTAAATGATTAGTTTTTGCCCAAGAGAATAAAACAATAGTGGTTTGTTTATAACTGATTCTATATTTAAAGGACCCTAAATATAAACATTATAATTAATTATCTTGTAAAAAAAAATTTTCTGTCATCGTTCAATGAAGGTTCAAACCTGTAAGTATATCTGGCAAAAGTTGTATTTTTAAATTTTTCTACACAATTTGTGGTCCCACATATATTTTAACATCTGATTTAATATATTATAGATACATTATTTTTATAAAACTTGTTGGCATATTCATAAAAATGCAAATTTCGAAACAAGCAGACGACCTGGTCAGGTCCCGTCCAGTGCCCGGGCGGAAACCGTAAAGCAACTTGCGTGGCTATAGTTTGACCAGGCCCTGGTTGGGGAGAATTTTCCAAACAACTGCGCGGGCAAGGCCCGACCAGGCCCGGGTTGGTTAAAAGTTACCCGGCTATTGCCCGGCCAGGACCCGACCGTTAGCAGGGCATGGTCGAGACAATTTCTGCACGGGTTGTATTTTCGACAAATTTTAACTGTAAAATTCGCAATAAAAATTTATAAGAATGAGAAAGTACACCATTTTTTTGATACTAATAGCAAGTTGTAATTCAGAAGATATTACATTTTTTGAATAAAATAATTTGGGACTTATGCCTGATACAATAAAAAAATAAACAATTTTTATGGATTAAAAGCCTTTGATAAATTGAGTATTTTAATTTGCTTTAAGACTTATTAAAGATTTTATTCCATCAATTTACCTTTCTTGCAATATTTTACTTTTAAGGAACACGATTCAAAATTTTCAATTTGGAAAATCGTAGGTATATAATAATGAAAACGTCACTAAATTCAGAAAATTGATAACTGGAATTTGGAATAATTAAAGATAGATTTATAATCTACAATCACTTAAAAATATACACAACCAGTCAAAATTATGGGACCACCTGTTTTTCGATGATTGCTTAAATTATCTTAATTTTGATTCTGTGAGTGATAAAATTTGTTTTTCTTAATAAATTGAATGCCATAAAAATTCTCTATAAATTGAGTCTAGAATAAAGTCGTTTCGTTAAATTTTGAAAAAGGTATGCAAAAAATATCAAAATTTCAATGTTTTCTTAAATTTAAAATAAATTTCAAGATAATAAACATTTTTTTATTTTCTTGAGCTTATTTTAAAGCTAAGATTCTTTAAAATCGCAGTAAATTGTCATCATGAATGTATAATTTTTTCTTGCTTAGTGCACGAGGTTAAAGTTCGAATAAAAGAATTGGAAAAATTCCAATATTGCTTTTCTGAGAAAAACATTTTTATAAGATATACAAAACATATAAGGTAAATGCACCAATCCTCGGACAGTTAAGACATCAGAGCGGAAAACATAATAAACCTTTCTATGAAATTGCAATCTATTGTTCATTTATCATAGTAGAAATATTAGGGATATCATTTTCTTCACAAAAATATACTGGATAATGGTTTTGAGTCATCAATTTTGATAATATCAAAAAATTATGATGATTGATACACGTGTGCCAGTCCCCGGACAAGTCAAATGTGATTGCGTGCACTCTAAAAACGGAATATTGACTGTCGAACAATTCCGTTCACTATAAATGGATTTTCTACTCAAAATTGGCATAAGAGTAAATCCTCTAACAGTTTAAGTATTTTCGTTTCAAGTGCTATCATTTCACTGCCAAACTTTTTCCTTTGGTCTGGAAATAAAATCCTTTGTCGTACGAAGGAAGTATAATTTCGATGTTAAAAGAAAACAAATTCTATGATATAACCTATAAGAAATGTACACAAGCCAAACTTTGACAAATCCCAATATTCAATCGATAATTTTCAATAATATAATAACGACCCGTCTTAGATTTCAGCTTAAAGAAATTTTAAGATATAACTTTGCTTACATTACAAATTTTCCAATACGTGTAAAATTGAAAGTTCATGATCTATTAAATATATAATGTTGAAAAAGTGTTACAAAATTATTTTTAAACTTTGTTGCATTTTAAATTTCACAATAAATTCTATAGTAAACATTTTACTAATAATTCCGAATCAAAATATTTTTTTACAAATAAAAAACAACTGTATATTTCATAAAATAAATAAATTGTATAAAAAATTATACATATACGAAACTGTTTTATGGAAAAAAATGTGTAGCTGTCACAAGGACATTTTAGGTTATAGTAGCCACATTTATGGTTAGGATAGTTAATAATATAGCTTGAACAGCAATATGTTTCTTTGTATCAGCTACACATTTTTTGTGTGTAATGCTTTTATTGATATTCTTGGGAATATCTTTGAATTGTCATCAGAAGCAATGAAAAATAAAGTTATGCGGATCAAAATTGTTTGTTTTGGTATACGAACCTTTCAAAATTTCTACGTCGCACTCTAGGATTCCTAATAATTTGTAAAAATCCATTATTTGATTTCGTTAATTGATTTTGATCATAAATAAATATATTCTTCGTAGTTGGCACCGTACTGACAAAATATCTGTGAACAGATTAGCACCAGACGATGTACACTCACTAATGCGCAGGCGCACTTCGTCTCCTAGTCTAGAAATGCAATCCTTACATAATTAGAGGATTTCTTTTCAGAGTAAAAAAAAATCGTTCATTGCTAAAAATATTTTCTTTTTGCATCTCACAGATGAGTTTTGTAACAGGAAGAAGATTCTGTTGGTAGACAAAAGGAATATGCTTAATTTCAATGGATGCATTCTGAAAAGAACGTAATTTCACTATGGATAGACTTTTTTTAGAGTGTGAGTGGCCGGAAATGCATGCTCGAGTCTCCGGACAAGATAATTGTTAAAAGTACATTAATTGAAACAATATATAACACGTTTATTTTTGTTTTTAACGAACTTTTTAATACAATCAATCAATATTTGTGTTACTTTCGAGGTTATTGAGAATTTTTTTCTTGAAAGCAATAGACTTATAGCGAAAATTACCAAGAATAAAAAGTTCTTAAAATTGGTCAAAGAATACACACAAATTTTTTCGGGATGTTTTGAGCAATTTTTTAATTTTGCAAAAATTATGCTATTTCTAAAATTGAAAAATTGCTCGAAACGTTTTGAAAAAATTCAGACGTATTCTTTGAGTGATTCTAAGAACTTTTCATTCTTAGTAATTTCCTTGGTTTGTTCGTATTTTCTGACAAAAATAATCCTGAATTTATTCGTGAAAATTTTGTAATTCGGGCGCCATTTTGTAAAGACAAAAGTGAAAAATTAATCTCTGAACCACACCTTCTTAAAGTTCAGACATTTATTCCACCGGTTATAAATATTCCAGGTCGTTGACAGACCGGGAAACCTTTTAAAACTCGCTTTCAAAAAAAAAAGATCGAAAAAATCGTGCTTTTTTTTTTTTAACTGAATATTTTTATAATTAATAATTTTTTAGATCAACTTCGTATTCACCATCGGAAAGGGCACGTCTTGAACTTCACAAACATGTCTCTCTCAATTTTTTCAGTCGCGAATAGCATAAGTTACACGGCCTCAAAGATCGGTGCATCGTTTATGCCATTTTGGCCCTTTAAGGGTTAATCATGAATTTTCTATTTTATTTATTTTTATTTCTTTCTGTTATATTTGTTTATTATCTTTTATTTTCCTACAGATGAAATGTTTTCGAATTTTCCCTTTGTTTTTGGTACAATTTTAACTCTTTGCACTATGTAAGAAAAAAGTTATACATTTATGATGACAATTTACTGCGATTCTGTAAAATCTTAGCTTTAAAATGAGTCCAAGAACATTAAAAAATGTTGATTATTTTGGAAGTCATTTAAAATTTATAAGAAAACATTGAAATTTTGACTTTCTTTGCAATACCTTCTTCAAAATGTAAGGAAACGCCTTAATTCTGGACTCATTTTATAGCAAATTTTAATGGCATTCATTTCATTAAGAGAACAAATTTTATCACTCAGAAAATTAAAATTAAGATAATTTAAGCAATAATCGAAAAAAGGTGTTCCCACAATTTTGACCAGTAGTGTATAAACTTAGAAATTTATTTTTCTAATGCCTTTTTTTCTAGCATTTACTTTTATTGCATAATCGATTCCCCGATAACGATGCCTCGTTACATAAATGTGATTATTATTGAAGTGCATCTATATAAACGATTACGTGAAATGGTATTGAGATTCTAGTAAACTTACACGTAGAAATAACTTTCGTTGATACTTTTGATTAAAATACGATTGCCCTGGATAGAGTGATAAAAAATGAAAATCTGTTGTTTATAAATCACCTAATAGTCTCATGAATTATAAGAAAAAGAATAAAATTTTCACCAAAACTTTCATTAGATTAAAAACACGAAAATAATACAGTGATTCGAATTTAGAGAAAAAATAAATCGTAAAATAATATTCTTAAAAAAATTAAGTTTTTTCCTCTACTTTATGTCCTAATATTATCTAAGCGGTTGTAAACAAGAGGATTTTTATTTCAGAGCTGCGTTAATCTTTTCCTTATTTTATGAAAAGCGGAATTTGATTGTGGGCGTAAGCTTGTCCTTTTCAGAAACAATTTTCCGACGGCAAAGGGGCAAATTTCCTCAGCAATTTTGTTTCGAAGTGTCAATTTTGATACTTTTTTTTATTGAGCTTCTCATCTGTCCTATAACTTAAGTGTAACCAGAATATTCTCAACTTTAATGACAGTAAGAAACTACTGAGATAATTAACCTCTGCTGGGGGCCGCGTATGACGCTTTATTTTACACTTTGGCCAATCAAGCGCAGATGTTATCGAGCTCAAGGCTGTATAAAAGTCGTCAAAAGTAGCGCAAGAAGTTAATTGTTTTTTGTCAATAAAGGAATTTTCCCTATAGAGAATCAGGCTTCAGTTTTTTACACTCTCATCATAAATGAGAAGGTATTTATGTGAAAAATGACTTTCGAAATTTTCATCAAACATTTACGCTTTCAGATCCCCGGCGTCAGAAAAAAACGGTTTTTACGAAAGTGACTGTCTGTCTGTCTGTAGTAGGTCGTATTCTCGATATCTCTCGATAGAATCCGACAAAAATTGTAAAAATAGAAGCATTTTTTGTGTTTTTGAAAAAAAACTTTATGATAAAATAAAAATGTTCAATACTGGTTTCTGATAGCTTTCATAAATCTCTACTAATTTTCCTAATAATATTTTTTGATTAAATTAAAATTAAGAAAGTTACAGTATGTTAAAACTTGAAAAAAATCAATATCTAAATTCCATTTTCCAGGTAAATTATACGAAAAAAAGTTATGATGCAAAATTGTTTACTATATAAAGATTTACAAGTTTGAATCGCAACATTTTTTCATAAGATGTATATTTTTCTTTGAATCTGAAAAAATACAATTGAAATATTAATCATTTTAATTTCAAAAGATACGATTAAAATTGAATAATTCCATTATTTAAACAAAATATGTGAGATACGAAAAACACGTTGAGATGCAAAATTATTTGTCTAAATGGGGTCTACAAATACTCAGTAGGACATTTTTAGACAAGATGTATATTTTATGTTTTGGTTTTAAAAAAACACTATTGAAAATCAAAAAATTCATTTTTTAACCAAAATATGTGAGATACAAAATAAGCGTTAAAATAAAAAATCGTTTTCTTAAAAACAGTCTACGAATTTCTTTCCTTTTTGAGATATTTGGAAGAAGAAAAAGTTTTTTTAATCATGTAAATTATTAGAAAGTTATAGAAATGTATACACAAAATCGAGCGCGAAGCGTGAGTGTCATGTTGAGAATGTTTCCCTTAAGGCTGATAGAGCCTCAAGTAAATTGAATTTCCTTTTTTATTTGAAATCAAAAAATGTAGTAACTTTGTGAAAATGTAATTCACATTTACAATATTATAAAATTGACTTGAGTTTCAGTATCAAATTGCAAGAAATAAACTTATATGTATTTCATATCACTCAAAACATAAAATTATTTTAATTTGGCAGTTATTTTCTCATAGATTTGACATTCTGTAGATTTTTACCGCATGAGTGGATTTGAACATTAAATTTTTATTGCATCTCATATAGAGTTTATGTAGACATTATTTTTATTTGGTGAGATATAAAAATGATCGAAGTATTTCTATAAGGGATCAATTTTTACTGACTTTCGGTCTTCACTGGTTGATTTAGTCCCAACGAAGGTTATTTTATTTAAGAACGAAAGAACGTATTCGTATTTATTCTGTTCGAAAAACAAATTACACTGAGGAAACAGTTTTTTTGAATCAAAGAAACATTTCTTTAATATACGGTCAAAGAAAATACTTCTTTTAATTGAAAAAAGTTTTGTTGATTCAAAAAAATTTTCTTTAATGTAAACAAATCTATTTCTTTGGATCAAAGAAAATTTTTTTGAATTAACAAAACTTTTTTTGATCCAAAGAAATAGTTTTCTGGGTGTATCACAAATATCAATAAAAAAATTCAGACAGGAAGTTTCTGGGAGTTATTATAACTTCAATATTTTTTTTTTTTGTTAATCGTTATCAAATTCACACAGAGCGGATTTTTCTTCAGATTAAATAAATCATATTTTTAATTAATAATATTGTAAGTATCTGAATTTTTAATCATTTTTTTTTATTCTTTTTATAAAAAAACTAGAATTTTAAAAGTATGAATTTTCCATGAGATCGATGTTGATTAGAACTCCTTTGTTTAAACCTTTTTGCCTGAAATAAGCTAAATATGTACTTTTTTAAAGATGTGTAAAAGCTCAAGCTGTGAATTATAATTTTTGGTTAAATTGAGAACAAATTTTGAATTTGAAGTTTAAAAATAAAACATTTAAAGTCAACATCGTAAAAGGAGAGTTTTCTCTTTTCAAGTGTGTCTAAAGTCTATAATTCGTAATTGTTCTTTCCTCGAATAATATTGTTTCCAGATCAAATAAAATCTCTACTTTGGAAGAGATCCAGACGCTACTGGTTTGCCGTTTTATTTGCCTTTTGATGTCTTTGTCTGTTCGATCGATGTCACGTTTGCGAGCGCCTTTTTCTGCTTGTAATAAGGCGCAAAAGATGCATTATTCAATTTCTAAGTGAAAATCCCAAAGAAACAAAATCAATTTTGACGACTATATTATCCAAATGCTTCTTTACGATCGACAGTCGAATATTCTCTCATCGCACCCTGTCGATGAAAGGTCCCAATATATTGGGATTACTTTCCGCGTCTTTTTCCAATGTGCACAACTTTTCCCATTTTCCACAGTCAACTAGCTTCATTTTACTCTTTCTAATAAAGTACAGTCAGTCCATTAAAACTGCAAAATAAGAGATTTTTTTCTCGATATTCAATTCTAAGATTTAAATTTTAATGATATATAGTCTCTTCTATACTGAACAAAATATTTGGTTGAATCATACACGGAGAAACTTTTTATATCAATTTTTACTATACTATTTTTCAATTTAGGGAAAAACGTATCACTGAGAATTTTTGTTAATAAAAATACTAAACTTTATAATAATGATATGAACTATATATGAACTATAGTAAAATTTGCTATGAACTATGCTGAAGTTTCATATCATTATTATAAAGTTTAGTATTTTTACTAATAAAAATTCTCAAAGTGATACGTTTTTCCCTGAATTGAAAAATACTATAGTAAAAATTGATATAAAAAGTTTTTCCGTGTAAGAATGTTTGTTGGTTCAATCATAGTATTTTTTGTTATAAGGACAACGAAATGATTTCTTCGATTAAATGAAATTCTTCGGCTAGTATGTATTAAATTTAAGTAAAAAATTCGGTTAAGGGGTTATACTGCCCAGGCACATTGAAAAATGAACCTTTTTTGGGAATTTTTGTCTCGAAAATTAATCAATGGATTATAACACATGCCGACATTTTTTAAACCCTGGGACCAGACAATACTTTTCCGAAGGTTTTTGGTGCGCTGAATCCGAATCCGGCCTCAGAATTGCTCCATCACCTCAGGTTATTGAGATATCCTAACCTAAAAGTGCAAAATACACCATTTTTCGCTATATTCACCTGTTGTTTAAGCCATTATCGAAGTGTCCTGATTTTAATAAAAACAAGTTAAACATTTTTTTTCAATAATGGCATGGATGTTAATGAAATTTTTTATCTAATGATCCCAAGCTGAAGACAAAATGTTAATTTTATAAGAATATATTACAAAAAACGTCAAATTTCGAACTTTTCGGAAAATGTTAATAACTCCAAAAATAATTAACATTTTAAAAAGTTCTTGGTCTCGTATTAAAGGTAAGTCTTCATCGTAATTTGCTAACTGATGAAGATATTCTTAGACATTTTTCCTAGATTTTACCCTGGAGTCAAACATGGTACAAAATAGTCGTAAAATTGAGGAACTGTATATCATATTTTAATATCCAGGAAAAAATTCTAAGAATATCTTCATTATTTAGCAAATTACGATGAAGAATTACCTTTAAAACGTGACCAAGAACTTTTTAAAATGTTAATTATTTTTAGAGTTATTAACATTCTCCAAAAAGATCGAAATTTGACGTTTTTTGTAATATATTCTTATAAAATTAACATTTTGCCTTCAACTTGGGATCATCAGATAAAAAATTTCATTAACATCCATGCCATTATCGAAAAAAATGTTTAACTTGTTTTTATTAAAATCAAGACACTTCGACAATGGCTTAAACAACAGTTGAACTTAAACTTTTGACCAGTGGTGTAAGTATAAGTTATAGTAGAGTTTGCTATATCCTATAGTAATTTATCATACACTTTTTCTAAAGTTTAGTATTTTTCTGCGAACTCTCTAAATCTCAATTAGTGAGAAGTCGGTCACTAATTTGCTTTATTGAAAATTTCAACTCATCATTAGTCATTTTTCACTATTTCTTTTAGTAATTTTCAATTTTTTACTTAAGTTGTAGTCAAAAATGACTAATGATTAATAGGAATGTTTACTAAAGCAAATTAGTGACCGACTTCTCACTAATTCAGATTTAAAGAGAAAAATTCCCACTATGACACTTTTTTCACCAAATTGAAATTTTGTTTAGCATATATGTATAGAATTTAAATAATTAGGTTTAGTTGATTAAATAGGAAACTATATTTCTACTTGGGATTTTTAATAGGGATAAATGTTTGAGTAATTTTCCAAGAGAAGAAGCATGTTTTCTTGATATTCAATTTCGTTTCACATGAGCAGCTAAGTTACTTAGTTGAAAGAGCAAAACCTGACTTGGTGATCTTACAATTTTTTCTTTGTGTTACTTTCACTGGTAAGTCAAGCTTTTGCACATAAAACCTTGTGCGTGCATAAATTTCAAATCTGAATTTCCTGTGATGGTGAGACTTTGCATTGAAAAAACATCTCTTGAAATCTATTGAGCTTCTTCCTTTATTTTTTAAACGCAAATTGACGTCTGAAATTTTATATTTTGCTTCTTGATTTCCAATATCCTCGATTTCATAGAGAAACATTGAAATTGAAACATAAAATAAAAAAGTAGTAAAGTATTAAATTTAATTTATGAATACAATTATTTTTTATTACGAAATGAATGATATAATCCAATTTATTTCAAAAGATAGTTATGCTTAAACAATACAATTTTTATTCAAAACTTTATTTGGTTTTGTATTGTATATTGATTAAGTTTAAGCAAGCTTAAATTGATGTATAATTATTACCGCTTGTGACATCAGGCAGTAAACAGGTTTCAATGCTAAACGAAAATTAATAAAGGCTGTAGGGAGAAAATCGTCGCCTTTTATCGAAATGAATAATTACAGAGTAATTAAACTGGGAACAAAAGTGCAATAAGGCCTCTATTCTCTTGGGCTAAATATTCAAGAACAAGTTAACTTTAATCGCTACTTATTTTACATTTTACGAATCAAAGCTCAACATTTGAGCGTTTTTAAATATATTAAGAATTTTGTAGAACAAACTACTGAAATTATGTTTTTATAATTATTATTATAATTCATTATTAAACTATTCTCTCAATTTTCATCTTACAAATATATTTCTAAATAACTATATAGAAATGTCACTTGTTGAAGATTTTTACTCAACGCATTTTAACGTCTGGGATTTATAATATTTAAATTAAAAATTCACGGTCTCCACTTTTTAATTTTTATATAAATAAAATAAAACAGTAATAAAATATCTGCCCGCTTCGCGGGCACATTTTCATCGCGCGCAAGCTTGAGCGCGCCTAGGACGCGCGATTTGATCGTCGCGCTTCGCGCTCCGGAATTTTTGAACGTCGCGCTTCGCGCTCCGATCTTTCTGGACCTCGCGCTTCGCGCTCGGTCTTGTGCTCTTCGCATACATTTAAGTTTATTTTTTATAATTTAATACTGAAACTCAAACCAATTTTATAATATTAAAGATGATGTGAATTACTCATTTTCTCAAATTCACTAAATTTCTTTTTGAGTTTAAGTGAAACAGGAAATTCAATTTACTTAAGGCTCTATCGGCCTTAAGGAAAACATTCTCATCATGACACTCGCGCTTCGCGCTCGATTTTCTGTATACATTTCAGTAACTTTTTAATAAATTACATGATTAAAATAATTTATTTTCTTCCAAATCTCTCAAAAAGAAAAAATAATCGTAGACTTTATTTAAGGTAGTTTGTTCACGAAAATTAGACCTCAGGCAAAAATAGATAATTTTGCTTTCAAGAATAGCAGTATTATTATTGAAGGGCTAATTTGAAAGAGAAAAGATTGTTTTTCATGAAAAAAATTTGAAACACAAAAAAATAATGTTATTAATAAATTTCATTTTTGCCCAAACTTATTTTCTTATCGCTTCGAGCCAAATTTTTAAAAATGATGCGATTATAATAAATCACGGTCCATTTTTTTAGGAAAAAGATCCTCTACAACTTGACCGTTTCCGATTTTTGAAAATGAATTCTTTAATGGCTGAAATTATAAAAAAACAATTTTTCAAAACAAAATTTTTATAAACAAATTGCTGTATTTGATAATAATTAATTCAATTTCAAAAATAGGAAACGGTCAAGTTGTAGAGAATCTTTTTTCTAAAAAAATGAACCATAATTTATTAGAATCGCATCATTTTCAAAAATTTGACTCGAAGCGATAAGAAAATAAGTTTGGGCAAAAATAAAATTTATTAATAACATTATTTTTTTGTGTTACAAATTTTTTTCATGAAAAATAATCTTTTCTCATTCAAATTGGCCCTTCAATAATAATGTTGCTATTCTTGAAAGCAAAATTATCTATTTTTGTCTGAGGTCTAATTTTCGTGATCGTACTACCTTAAGGAAACGATTTTGCAGAACAACGCTTATTTCGTATCTCACATATTTTGGTGAAAAAAAATGGAATTTTTTTAATATTAAAAATCAAAACATAAAATATACATCATGTCGAGAAATTTCTTAATAAGAATGTGTAGACCTCATTTAGGCAAATAATTTTTCATCTGAACTTTTTTTATGTATCTCATATATTTTGTCTAAAAAATGAAATTATTGAATTTTAATCGTATTTTTTGGAATTGAAACGAAAAATATATGTTTTTTCATAACCTGTGTAAGACAAAACTTGTAGATCTTTTTGAAACGAACAACTATGTACTCTTACGTTTTTTTCGTATTTCACATATTATTGTTAAAAAATTGAATTTTGGATTTTCAATAGATTATTTTTGAATTAAAAAAAAAATATGCATCTTATGAAAAAATGTTACAATTCAAATTTGTAGGTCTTTATGTAGAAAATAATATTGTATCATAACGTTTTTTCGTATCTCGTATAATTTAACTGGAAAATGGAATTTTGGTATTGACTTTTTTCGAATTTGAATATGCTGTAACATTTCTAATTTTGATTTAATCAAAAAATGTTATTAGGATAATTTTTAGAGATTCATGAGCACTATCTAAAACCAGTATGAAAATTTTTGATTTTTTCAAAAAATTATTTTCAAAAACACAAAAGTAGTGCTCAATCCCTCAATTTTGATTGGATGTGGCTGGTTAACGAACTTTTCCTTACTTTTTCGGCTCCGATAAAGTGTGCCAAAGCACAATTCAATCTGATAATTCTATCGAGAGTTATGCCGCACACGACCTACAGACAGACAGACAGACACTTTCGTAAAAACCCATTTTTCGGACTCAGGGGGTCTCAAAACGTAAAGATTTGATGAAATTTTCGAAAGTCATTTTTCACATAAAACCAATACCTTCTCATCCATGTTGAGAATGTAAAAAGTAGGAACCCGATTCGAATCTAGGCCGAGACAGATTTTTTCTTGTTCTTCAATTATTTGTTTGGAAGAACCATGAATTTTTCAATTTAAATATGTAGAAATGAATATAACTTGAAAAATTAAAAATTCAAATTCAATCAACTCTTTCAGACAATAATCAAAGCACGAAAAAAAATCTGCTTAAGGTAGTTGCCGTGACAAAAATCAGTCTCTGGAAAAATAAGTTTTTGTATGATTTCAAGACTGGTAATTATATCATCAGCCGTGTCATATGTAAGGAAAGACACTCTTTTTAATAAAAAAAATTTAAAAATTATGAAAAATAATATTTTAATAATGTTTTTTGTAATAGGATATTTCCTTATTATCGCTTCTTACCAATTTTTTGAAAATGATTGAAGTTTCTTAAATCATAGCTTATTTTTTCGATGAAAATATTCTCTACAACTTAACCGTTTCCAATTTTTGAAAATAAATTCTTTAATGGTTGAAATCATTAAAAAACAATTTTCCAAAACGAAATTTTTATAAACAAATTGCTGAATTTGATAATAATTTATTCATTTAAAAAAATTGGAAACGCTTAAGTTGTAGAGAATATTTTCATCGAAAAAATAAGCTATGATTTAAGAAACTTCAATCATTTTCAAAAAATTGGTAAGAAGCGATAATAAGGAAATATCCTATTACAAAAAACATTATTAAAATATTTTTATTCGTAATTTAAAAATTTTTTTTATTAAAAAGAGTGTCTTTCCTTACATATGACACGGCTGATGATATAATTACCAGTCTTGAAATCATAGAAAAAATTCTTTTTCCAGAGACTGATTTTTGGCACGACAACTACCTTAAGTCAGGATACAAACAGATTCGGCAGTTTTTTTTTCATTCTTCAACTAACGTCTAGAAGAATTAATTAAATTCCAAATTTTAATTTACTTATATCTAGGACCTTAATAGTATATTACGTGCCTAGGCGCACAATGAGGGTTATTGCGCGACGAGCGACAATGCTCGCAGGCGATCGAAGCCAAGGCGCGATCAGTCCTGCGAGCATTGTCGCAAGTCTCGTAATTTCCCAAATTGTGTGCATTGGCACGTATTCTATTTTATGTGACTTCGGTGCGTATACGAGTTTTTATGTGTACACTCGAATCTAATCTAGTATTCATCATGATTCTCGCCCATTATACTTGATATTTCGCGACTAGTCCCGGCCATTTTTATTTTATCGATCTTGTGTAGTAGTAATGGATATTAATAGACGCATGCGCAGTTCAAATGTACAAGGCTTTGCCAGTAAGGTGCTAACGCTGTACGAAGAAGAAGAAGAATAAGAAGAAGATTGTGCTCCACTGTATGGCTATAGGCACATGCGCAGTTCAATTTTTACATTTCATTCCTCTGTAGCGCAATACACAACATTGCGCTACTCTCTACTGTAGCGAAAAAACGAGATTACGCGCCGGAGGCACATAAAAGTAGTTGAATAATATCACAGGTCTACATGGTTTTGTTATAGAGTAGCTGAGGTACATTTCCGAAGTAATTTTTGGCGTAGAAACTGAATCCGGGCTCAGAATTGCTCCATCACGTCAGGTTTTCGAGTAATCCTAACCTAAAAGTGTGAAAAACACGGTTTTCGCTATATTTGAGCATCGATTACTTCGCGAATTTTTATTATTTTTTAAATATGAGAAAAACATCAAAAAGAGTCACTTTTCAGCTTTCTATTAGACATGTGTATCCTTCAAATATGATATATCGTCCCCTTTATGCGAAAACCATGAATGTGCAAAATCGAAGTTTTAAGAAAAACGAAAAAAAGTGATTTCAATTTTCGATGGAATTTAAATGGTGTAGTTTTTCAATCTAAATTCATTCTTTGTTAAATTGAATTTTTTTAAAATTTTAATTCTTTTAAAATTGAAATCAGTTTTCTTTCCTTTTCTCAAAACTTCTATTTTGCACATTCGTAGTTTTCGCATAAAGGGAACGATTTTTGAAAAAATAATGTAATTTATTTGATATTGAATATAAATTACTCTCTAAGTCTGAATCAGTCAAAATCGACTGATTATCAGTGAAATTTGACTGTTTCAAATAGCTAAAAAGAGGCTATTGCGAATCAGTCAAATTTTACTGATTCCTTCAGTGAAAATTAACTGATTTAACAGTGAAAAAGATTTTTCCGACGATGAATGAGTGGAAATCGACTTTTTTAACAGTGAAAATTGTTATTAAACTGATCTATCTGTGAAAAGACAAATCACTGATTTCCATCAGTGAAAATTTGACTGATTCATGTTTAGAAAGTAAAATATCAAATAAGCCTAAATAATTTGAGTAAAACCTTAATGGTAAGTCAAGTTAATATAAAAATTAATAAAGGTGTCTAAAAGAAATAAATTTGTGAGTAATAACGCGAAGTTCCAAACATTTCATGCATCGATTTGATCCCATATCACCGCAGCTGTTATACTTTTGACCTTCTTTGCAATCTCACACTAATGGAATCTTGAACTACTTTATTTTCAATTATCTATTTCGATTTTTTATTGGTATTTTATTACTGTATACAATATCTCACTAACGGTTCTCTTTTCTTGTTCGATATTTTCTACGTTTCCTATTATTTGAAAATATAATTTTATCACACGAAAAATAGGTTTTCAATTTATTTTTTATTTGTAGTTTTTGTTAAATTCTTTGGTTGGTATGAATTGGTTTTTCTTCCTAATTCTATCAGTTGATTTTACATATATTTCAGGTATCATCTTTATACTAGAAATATTTTTCTTTATTTATTTTCCATTGTTAGATCTGTTAAGGTCGTTGTTGTGCCAAAATACAGGTTTCTGTAAAAAATAGTTCTTCTATGATTTTAAAAGTTGAAATTATATTATCAATCATATCTTATGAAAGAAAATACATTATTTTTTATGAAAAAAATTTAAAACTTACGAAAAATAGTACTTTTAATAATGTCTTTTTAATAGAATTTTTTCCCACTGTTGTCACTCCTAACTAATTTTTTAGAAATGATTAAATTTTCATAAATCATTGCTTATTTTTCAGGGTAAATATTCTTCAAAAGTTTACAGTTTAAAATTTTGAAAGTAAAGTTTTCAGTGGTTAAAATTGTTACAAGAGTTTCTTAAAAAGACATTTTTTTATTTTAAATAACTATATTTTAAAATTATTTACTTATTTTTAGAATTGGAAACAGTAAAGTTTTCAAATTAAAACAGTGAAGAATAGTTATTTGTTTTACTAGTGGGGAAAACAAGCAATTGCCAATAAGCGTGAAGTTTGCAACACAAGCCGGAGGGGAGTTCTGTAGTCACACGAATTGAAAATCATTTGTTCCCGACGAGCAAAACACGTTATTTTTTGTCCGCCTTACACCGAAATTTAGCCATATTAGTGTCGTTTTTCGTGCGGAAAGTTGATTTTCCCGCACTAGTGTGGTAAAAATTTTAAGTGTGCTGAAAATGAATACAAACTTTAGTACATTGTGCAACTAGGGAAAAAAAAATGTATTTTGTGAGTGTGAAGTTTGATGCCCGAGCAAAGCGAGGGTAACAACCACACGAGTAAAATAAATGTTTTTCCCGTGTTGCACACGATTTTTTTTCTACTAGCGGGTCAGAAAGTGGAGTTGTTTGCCTCGCACGGGGCAATAAAGTCCACTCTATGGCCCGCTAGTAGAAAAAAAAATTTACCGTACTAGTGCGGAAAAATAAGCTTTCCGCATTCAAAACGACACCGACTCGGTTTACTAGTAGTTGTGAAAAATATTTTCTTCGAAAAAATAAGCCATGATTTATGAAAATCCAATCATTTTTTAAAAATTGGTAAGAAGCGATATTTCGGAAAAATTCTATTGCAAAAAACATTATTTAATGTATTATTATCGAAAGTTTTAATTTTTTGTTCATAAAAAACATGTTTTTTCTTTCAAAAGACACGACTGATAATATAATTTCAAGTCTTAAAATCATAGTAAAACTTTTTTTCCCAACACGTCTAGTGAAAATTGTACTTTCATCGTCTGTTTTGAGACGGGAAAATGGCTAATTCCACAACAGTTGCTATTTTACACACATGTGGTGAAAATAGCAATTTTCTTGTCTCAAAACAGACGGTAAAAGTACAATTGTCACTAAACTTGTTGGGAAAAATAACGTGTTTCACTCGTGGAGAACAAATAGCTATTTCCAGATACCGAATTTTTGGCACGAAAACTACCTTAAAGGATTATAAAATTTTTCATGGGATGAAAAGTCTTTTTTATTTTCTAATTTGTTTTCCGAGTTACGAAATATTACCTTTGAGATAATATATTCCTGAAAAATAATATTACTGCAAGATAATATTTTTTTCGAACAAAATATCTTTTTGAAGAAAATAAAAAAAATTATCCGAAATTACAGTTAATAGTACACTTTTTGCGAAAAATTAGCTAAAAAGTACCAAAAGACGTTTCTTATTGTATTCTCTCACGCCTACTAAATTTGCAGGAAAATTAATTTTTAACAAAACAAACAAAATAGCAGAAAAGTAAATAAAATCGCATGACGTTATCAAAATTTTTAGTCCATGATTACTTTAAACATTAAACTCAATAAAATATTATGTAAATAATACTCAATTTATTAGAAGATATACGTTTATCCACAGATCAAGAGTAGTTTGAACTTTTTCTTTAATTAAATGAGAAATGGATGCAAAATGCTTTTGCATGGGGCCTGACCAAAATCGCCCGCCCAAGTACGTTAATCTGTGAAAATTGAGTTGAGTTTGTAAAGTTTTGTAGGAGCAATTAACGTCATTAATTACAGACTCGAAGCAACTATATATGGGTGTATGTGCGTGTAGGGAATTTGTAACGGTTCAAAGTGTTCTTAGCCCCGAGAGTACAGCTTGACCAAAACTTTTCACCCACTTTGTATATCTATTGGGAAATGATTTCAAATCTCTTTTGCACAAAATTCGCAGAAAATCTATCAGAAATGTTTCGTACGTGCTTTTATATGAGTGGTCATTCCTTTTTCGTTTTGGTTGCTCTTTTTGAAATAACAGGAAGACTAGATTTATTTCCTTCTTTCTTCGCTTTTTCGGAAATGATCGATCGCTTTCTTTGTCGCCGGAATAGTCGTAAATTCACAATCTTTCGTCAAGTCAAGACGCTCCCGGATTCCACGTACATCGATTTCGCAATCTATTACTTTAGTTTGAAAAGCCTAGTACAGTTGCTTCAAATATTAATAAAACTTCCTTGAAGAAAAATATATTCCCTCAGATATATTAAAGTGCGAAATATTCTTCATTTTCATTATTCACTGAATGTTGAAAACTCTTTTCAACATATTTTAATAAACGTGAATTGAGGTCTTATGTGATTTTGTGATATAATGTATATAATAGGATTAATGTTTGGAAAATTTATGGAATTACAGTCACACAGATTTTTCACTTTATGAATCCGACTATAAATAAGGTATAAAGGGTTTACAAATGTCATTTGAAGATTTGTGTATTTGAATAACTTTAACATAGAAATATGCTAAATACATTCTTACTATCATGCATAATTTTCCACTTACCTGAATCAACTTTTTATGCATTCTTTTCTCATTTGACTGTTTCTATAGAAATGAAAGATTATGCTTGTTTTTTTAACAATTTCTTCCCGTTTTTTAAATGTCTTATTGTTGATATTGATATTAACCCTTTAGGATCGCACTTCTTTCCTAATAAAAAAATTCGTTTTTGGAAAATTCAGTTTTTCAATTTATAAAACTACTCTCAAAATCTGAATCAATCAAATTTTCACTGATTGAATCAGTGATTTGCCTGTTCACTGAATCATCAGTGGAAACAATATTTTTCACTGTTAAATCAGTTAATTTTCACTGTTTAATTAGTGAAAACAATATTTTCCACTGTTAAATCAGTTACTTTTCACTGAAGTAATCAGTGAAATTCGACTGACTCGCAGTAACCTCTTTTTAGCTATTTGAATCAGTCAAATTTCACTGATAATCAGTAGATTTTGACTGATTCAGATTTAGAGAGTATATAAAAAAATATTTCAATTAATTTTTCCCTGTAAAACCCTTTCTAGATTGCATTAATACTTATTATATTTTCTAAAAATGTTTCGCTGGAAATTATAATATACTATTAAGGGGTTAGTCGCAGTTGGAGGAAGAAAAGCGTATTTTTTGAGAAATTTTTTCTTTGCTACTTGCATATATTTTTTCAATCATTTTAGCATCCAAAAGTATATAATTTTATTGATGCTTCGTCAAAATTTCTTTGAAAAATAATTTAAAATGAAAGGAAAACACGTAGTTTGCCGGAGAATGTTTTGCGAAAGACGTTCTGCGGTGACCATTTCAGTTTCTCAATGGGTTATTTGAAATTAAAAATCCCAAATTATTTCTTTAATTTATTAGTTTCTACGGTGCTTGATCGTAGCTTGTAAAAAAAAATTTTTTTTGTCAAAATGGTGAACGGTCAAACTTGGACGTTCGATTTTTGCCAGACAAATTACTTCTAATTAAAGTAAAAGTATAATTTTCTTCTTTTTTTTTTCTCCTTTAACGAGGTTAAAGTTCGAATAAAAAAGTTGGAAAAATTCCAATATTGCTTTTGCTGAGAAAAACATTTTTATGAGATATATAAAACATATAATCATTAATTCCCTACAGAATTACCTCAAAATATATATTTATATGATTTTTATTATGATTTTCCTATAGATGAAATGTTTTCGAATTTTCCCTTCTTTTTTGTTAAAATTTTAATTCTTTGCACTATGCAAGAAAAAATTATACATTTATGATGAGAATTAACTGCGATTTTGAAGAATCTTACTTTTAAAATAAGCTCAAGAAAATAAAAAAATGTTGATTACCTTGAAAATTATTTAAAATTTAAGTAAACATTGAAATTTTGACCTTTTTTGCAATATTCTATATTCAATTTATAGAGAATTTTAATGGCATTCAATTCATTAAGAGCACAAATTTTATCACTCACAGAATTAAAATTAAGATCATTTAAGCAATCATCGAAAAAAAGGTGATCCCACAATTTTGAACGGTACTCTCTAAATTTGAATCAGTCAAAATCTACTGATTATCAATGAAATTTGACTGATTCAAATAGCTAAAAAGAGGTTACTATAAATCAAATTTCACTGATTATTTCAGTGAAAATTGACTGATTTGACAATGAAAAATATTTTTTACTGATGAATCAGTGAAAAGGCAAATCACTGATTCAATCAGTGAAAATTTTACTGATTCAGATTTAGAGAGTAGTGTATTTTATGCTGTTGTAACAAAATTTCAACAGGATTTTCTCAAATAAAACTTTAATCAAATATTAATAAGGAAAATTCCTTACAGAAATACTGGACAGTGAAATTGATAAAATTCATGGATATTAAATTCTTAAAGATTCTCAGTCGGTACAGTCAATCTGAAAATTAATGAAATTTTTACATTAATTTTATTTATCGATGCATAGGTAAACTTTGTATAGCAATATATGTTTTATTTTATAATGATGATTCTAAAAAATACTAGAAATCTAGGGAAAGTCGAGGTGCAATGGTAATTATTCCTAGCAGATTGGAAATTGTTCGCAGTCAAAATACTAATGATTCGAAAAATTATATGAAAATTTGGTATAAGTTATAGTAAAGTCTGATACAATCTATAGTAAATTATCATATACGGTCCAAATCTGAATCAGTAAAATTTTCACTGATTGAATCAGTTATTTGCCTATTCACTGATTCATCAATGAAAATATATTTTTCATTGTTAAATCAGTTAATTTTTACTGATTTATGAGTGGAAAATATATTTTCCACTTTTAAATCAGTTAATTTTCACTGAAGTAATCAGTGAAATGTGACTGATTCTCAGTAACCTCTTTTTAGCTATTTGAATCAGTAAAATTTCACTGATAGTCAGTAGATTTTGACTTATTCAGTTTTAGAGAGTAGTTCATCTAATATTCAGTATTTCGCTGCAAATATATATCACTACGATACATTTTTCCCTAAATTCAAAAGTAGTTTAGAAAAAATGGTAAACTTGGGTTTCTTCGTGTGGAAATAAAACTATTACCCTCATTGTTTTTAGAGTTAAAATCTAATTAAAACTTTAAGTATATGAACATGTTTCTAGTATTATAAATAAAAACATTTTTTCACATACTGAACTGCTGTGGGGTAAATTCATTTTGAATTATAGATATCAATATTGGGTTAAAATTTCACACTTTATTTGCAGACTGAACCGTTGGGGAAGAATCTTCATGAGTAAATTTCGTATTCCATAACCACTTCAAGCATCACGTGACTTTTCTCTTTATTTTTTATTTCTCCTGCATAATTCATACACTGGTCTGTTAGTGGGGTGTCAAGCCGATACGAATTCCGTATAGATTAGTTCATTACCGCGAGGCTTCAGAGTTTTATTCGAATCAAAGGAGTCCGCGAAGAAGGTTTCGATGGATCCTCCTCGTGACTTGCATATGTTTGCGGATAATTTTTCTCAGAATCCTCTTAAATCTTATGGCGCGAATTATAAGTAGAGTTTGTAATTTTACTTTTAAGATAAAACTCTTAAAGGCATTGTTAAACTTTTGTTTTTGAATAATGGTCAGAATAAATCAGTTTTAAGCAATCATGGGTGAGTTACTTTTAAAAAGGAACTAGTTATACGGTTACCGTTACAAAAAGAAAAAAGTATCTAGTTACTAGTTTCGTTACCGTTTCGAAACATAACTTTTAAGAAGTTATTTTCGATAAGTAAGGAACTATTGGTACTCTTTTAGTTACTTTTATAAATGTCATATCAGTATTCTATTTTATTTTTTAATAAAAAAATTTATTAATCTATCTTACTGTCTGAATGCTGGTTCTGATTACCGCCAATCAGCTTCTCGAGCGTTGGTTAGCAAATGGTCGCTGAAAGTGCCGCCATAATTCAAATAGCGTAAATAAAAAAATCGTAGTAAGAGCAATAAATTATATTATATTTTTTGACAAGCTAAATTCAAGCATCTTAGAAACTAATAAATTAAAGAAATGATTTGGGATTTTCAATTTCGATTAACCAATTGAGGAACTGGAATGGTCACAAAGAACGTCTTTAGCAAAACATTCTCCGGAAAACTACGTGTTTTTCTTCCAGTTTGGATTATTTTTCAAAAAAATGTTGACGAAGCATCAATGAAATTATATAATTTCGGATGTTAAAATGATTGAAAAACTATATACATATCCCATGGTGGAAAAGTCGGATTCATGCCAGTATTTACAAACGGCGCAGTACCGCGCCAGTTTTAAACTAGGAGCAATGCCTGTAGTGGACTGTTGGTACCGGGCCGAGGGTTGGCGCGGTACTGGCATAGTACAGCCCCAGCCCTGAGACCAAGTTTCGGCTAGCAACCGACTTCGGAATAATGCCAGTACTGAACCAATGCAGATTTCAGTGAAGACATGGTACCGATGTCCAGTACCGATGGACAACTTCCAGCCCAGTTACATTTCGGAGCCGCGCTGGTGGTAGGCCATGTTTATGCCAGCACTATGCCAGTACCGCGTCAGTACTGCAAATATTTCTGCGGTACTAGCATAGCAGAGCCCCAGTCCTGCGACCAAGTGTCGGCTAACAACCGACTTCGGAGTAATGCCAGTACTGAACCAGTACAGATTTCAGTGCCGGCATGGTACCGATGTCCAGTACCGCGCCAGTACCGATGGACAACTTCCAGCCAAGATACCTTTCGGAGCCGCGCCGGTGGTAGGCCGTGCTTATGCCAGCACTATGCCAGTACCGCGCCAGTACTGCAAATCCTTCTGCGGTACTGGAGCGGTACCAAGCCGCTTGTAAATTTCCACCTGGGATAGCAAAAAGAGAAAATTCTCAAAAAATACGCTTTCCTTTCTCCTTCGACTGCGACTAACCCCTTAAAATGTGAAATTTACCGTTTTCTACAATCACAATATCATAAAAACGCAATACGGTTTTGAATAAGATTTCTTTGATTTTTAAAATTGCACAAAATCATAAATTGGAGTGTATCAAAATAAATATTATTAAGTAAATGATAGAATCTAAAATTTCTTAATAGAGTAACATTTGAAGAAGAAAAATAAGTAATTTCCCTGACAATAACCGAGAGCAGGGTCATCTGGCGTCCAGCCAATCTTATTTTTATGTTTTATTTCAAATTTACACAGCTTGAGAGTAAGAGGAGTAGCTTTCTGAGCTTTTACCAGTTTTCTCTTGCTTTTTGCTACCATTCTCGTTACGCTCTTCCGGGCAAGAAGTTGTTCGTCTTCCGGTATAGCGTTTCCGGCGACGTTAGATGTTATCGGTGTAATGTCCACTTCCTGTGCTGCAATCATGCAACTGCGATCAACGAATACATATCCATTTATCATACATTTTCTGCAAACAAGCGGTATTTGATGGAAAATTCAAGTGTCTTATTTCATAATTTTCCTTTACTCAAGCATATCATTTAATATTTTTTTACTGCCACTTATAAAAGTAAGGATGTGAAAACCTCGAGAGAAATAAGCAAGATGTAATTCCAATGATTTTTTGGTTTCAGTCTCATAAATATTATCAACTGTTTTACATTCTTATATGAAAAGGGATCCAGAAATGTTACGCCATTCGATATAAAAGTTGGAAATTAGGAACGTTTGATAAATTGAAAAGTGGAGAACGTGAACTGCATCAAATTTTTGATGAAATTTCTTCCTTGTTTTCAATCATTTTATCAAAGAGAAACATTTTTCCCTGAAATTGAAAGTTATTTCAAATATTGTTTTCTCTTGCTTGATTTTCGGCGAATGTTACGATTTCAATCTTCGTTTATAAACCTTTAGACAGTAAAGCCGACTCCAGAATAATAAAATATCTATACTAATTTGTTATAAAATAACAGAAAAAATAAGTATTTGTATATATATATATTTAGTATTATAATAATTATGTAACTAATATATATTGGTAGAATCTAAAAAAATTTTTTTGAAACTGCCAATAAAGTATTGGAAGTAATTAACCAATATATGTTTTGAAATTTTTATATAAATCATGTAGGAAATATTCAATGACGTGCCGAATATTGCGTATCTGATATTGCAAAATTTCAATGCTGAAAAAAGAAATCCAATAGGGATTCGAATATTTCTTGTAAATTATTGAAATAATTCGATAGGAGATTATTTTTTCAATTTATTATTGAAAAATTTCATCACCTATGTAGTGGAAAATTACGATTTTTTTTTACAGTGTATATATAAATAGTATTTTAAAGTTTGGTGTATTTCTGTTCTCTTACACTGTTAAAAATCTTATTAATTTTAATAAACTTTAATATACAAGTGGTAAATTAAAATTATGATTATATTAAATTATTATGATTAAATTATATTATGAAAAATTAATATAAATTCATATTAAAGGGCATAGCCGGGTTTCTATGTGAAATCAGCCTTAAAACCAAATCAAATTTCGCATCAACCATGCACGGAAAAAATAAGTACTGGGAAATTTACATGACAGAGTGCTCGACTTTCAGATACGTTCAAAAGTTACTTAAAACTAGAAGTACCGTTCTTGTACAATTAGATCAATAATCCTGGAAAAAGTATAAAACTTTCCAAAAGTATATTCAGTAGAAAGTCCGTGAAAATTCTGAGTACGCAAAATGTATAATGTCTATAAATCATTTGAGAAAATAAAGTTCAAAGATTGGATATTTTTACGAATTAATATGAAATTCTGAATATAGGCAGATAGAGCTCGTACAGCACTCGTGCATGAAAACTTCAAAGCCAGTCAATGAAATTTTTATGAACTATCAGTATCAAAGGCAATAAGAAACAAAAATTATTTTCGCAAGCTGTCTTTTTTTTATATACTATTTTATTGATTTTTATTACAAATTATATTACCGCTGTTGAAATTAATATTACGCTGATAGGATTCGAACCTTTACTTTTACCTAACCTACATGTATAACGCAGTCTAACCTTATAAATTAAATCGCACGGCTACCGAAGCACTTGCGATACTTCTCAAAAAATGTTGGGTACATTTTATCCTTTGAAAATGCAGGGCCGTGTAAGAAATTGCTGCGCCTTGTTTCGCCATCAATTTTATATAAGGCTAAGAAAAGTTTTTAGATGAAGAGACTTTTAATAAATTAATTACTGAATTCTAAAATATCAAATATAAGAATTTCATAATGTCTGAAGTTTATGTCAATTTACAAAGTAATAAAAATTTTGCGTATCTAAAAAACTAACATTGACAACTGCGAATCGTATCACTAAAAATTTCACAAGACTTTCAAGCGCAGTCCAAGAATTTTTCTTTGATTTGTATAGCAGATATTCATCTCTTCCTAATCAAATTATTCTATCCAAACTCTTTTAAAACGTGAAGCACTCTTTAGAAGAAGTATTATTTGCCTTTCTATAATTTTTTCAAAAACTATACAATAAAATTTGAAAGAATTTCATTCATTGACTGTGCTTGAATTAATCTAGGACATTCTTTCTTTTTTTCGATGAAGTTCTAAGCTTCTTAATAAAAAGTATATAGGATCTTCGGAAAAATTTGTCCTGTCCAAAAGTCGAGGACGGTCAAGTAAATTTCCCAGTACTTATTTTTTCCGTGTGTTTGTTCACAATGCATGTAAAAATTTCGATTTTTTGCAACAAAAAAACTCGCAAAATATTTTGCAAAATTTTTGCAAAAATTTCAGCAGTAATCCGTGTTAGAGATTGATCACCAAAGGATTTTTTTTTTTAATTTGTCTACTGTTATTATAATATGTGCTTTAATAGTAAGATGTTGGAAGAATGCGCATTTTGACGGTTTTTATTTTTTTTACCCCCGTCCACACCTTGCAAAATTCTGCAAAAATTCTGTTTTAATCATCGATAGGTAACTAATGAATAGAATAATTCAAAAGAGTGGTCGAGCAATTCAAACATGAACAAAATAGCGTGCAAAAATTTTCGCAATTTTTTGCATCGCGAATTATGCATGAAAAAATCTGCAAAAATTTACAAATGTGTCTTCTATTGGAAAAAACAACCCTGATTTTTTAAAAAAATTTCCTATGATTAGTTTAGCTGAAAAAAGAAAAAAAAACGAAAATCCGCCATTACTCATTTAAAATGGCAGATAATGATCTGAAAATTTGGCAAAATAATCTCTTGTCCAACCCCTTCCATATGGTTAATGCGAAATTAGATTTGGTTTTAAGGCCGATTTCACATGGAAACCCGGCTATGCCCTTTAATAACTTTTCAATCAAAATATATAAAAATTAACAAACATTATAAAAATATATACACATGTGTATTAAAATTCAAATAAAAGTTTGTATTTTTTAAAATGAAAGTATTTTAAAGTTAATATACGTTACTGAAAAAAACTTCTATAACATGTAATGGAAGTTTAATACAGAAATTTCTAGCACTGTAGGTGGAAAATGGTAACTATCTTCGTTCCTTAATTCTGATATTTCATCTTGTTTCATTGAATAAATCAACATAAATGGGACAATTAAATTAATTTTAAGATTGATTGTAGCGCTTAAAGATCTTCAAATCCAAATGAGACAAAACTATTATTAAATTTCACACCCGAGAAAAGGATGATTGTAATTAAGAAAAAATTGAATGAGATATGAGCTAAGATATCTTTTCATTCAGACTTTCGTTGTATCTTCAAAGCGTGAAGACGTACGTGATAAGAAATTTGAGTTTTTCTTTTACATCCCTAAAGGAAATATAAACGTGAACTCTTGAGGAAATGTCGAGATATGATAAAGGATGGCCGCCTGTTGAGTACAATAGAAGTGTCTTGGTATTCGTACGTATCTTTGCTACTTTCTTTTCACAGAACTGTATGGAAAGAAAAGTTTGAAAAAGGGTCGAAACGTCGTTCCTTATGGTGCCAATTCGATCAGGAATTTGAGCCTAGAGAAATTTAATACTGCTGACTGAATCCATTTTTTTTATTATATCAACGGGTACAAAATCTTCTGCTTATCCTTCCAGTCAATGCAAGATCGGGATTTTTTCTTTATGACGTATTTCTACTTTTTTATTTTCTTTACTACTATAAAAATTAAACTTGCAAAATCTTCGAAAAATATCATTTCTTCCAATTTATATGTACCAGGTTGTCCCTTATTTTTCAAATTTAAATTTCTTCTGCTCCCTCACATTGAAGTCCTTTCAGTGGCGAAAAAAATAATTTATTGATCTCAAAATAAACCTGATTTTAGCATATTTTGTCTTTTTACCCCTTCTCTAAATCTATTCAAGTTTTATATTTAACAAAGATGGGAAAAACCCTAATAACATTTTCAGTTTTTATCGAAATCTGTTGTTTATTAAGGAACAAAACTTTCTTTGAAAGGTAATAGAACTAATTAATGTGAGATGGAAATTTCCGAAAATTTCATTGTCAAACCTAAAAAGATTAAAAAAAATTCCATTTTATAGATTATATTGCTTCTTTTGTCTTTGAAAGAATATTTTGGTATTTGATGAAAAAAGAATTCGGATGAAAACTGATCAACTTATGAGGGTTTTTCATAAGAATGAAATAGAAAATTCCAAGTGGTTTGTGGAAGAATTGAATATTAAATTTGTTTGAAATTTGGAAGGCGGCATTTTTTGCCATTGGAACAAGTTTTGTGCGTGTCAGGAAGAAAATTTTAAATAAAGTTTGTATTTACTTTGTATTTATGAATCACCCTAATTTGTACATGACGCTGAAAATGATAAATATATAGAAAAAAAAGTGTTCACATAAAAATCTTGCCCTGTCATAGTCCTTTGTATGCAAGCTGCCTTGATCTGAAACCTACATAAAATTTCTTTCAAGTATAAAATTGCTTTGTTAGGAAATGACATCCTTTTGCACGAGGAAAAATTTCTTTCTGCTTGCTTTTTTTAGTTTTTACTATTAAGGGGAAGCACCTTTAAGACATGGAAAATCAATAATTATATAATCTATTCAGATGCCTTTATACATTTCTATGGCTTTAGGTATAAATAACAGAGAGTACTTTTCGGTTTCAAGTATTCTGAAAATGGACTCAACGTACTCGGAAAGGGAAACGCCAATTTTCATCGCCACATCTCTTTCTACCACAAAATAAGTTTCCTTGAAATTCGGTTATTCAGAGTAAACTACCGTAAAACGGAGAGAATCAAAGCCAGTTTTTATTTTTTCCGCTACCTCAAGAGGAAATTTGATATAAAAAGATAATAGTTTCGATGATTTTCTGTGACATTTTTTGCATATTTTTTGACTAAAAAAATTTGTGGAAAATAAACGTTTTTATAAAAATAATATTATGCGTTGGAATAAAAAAAGGTCGAATCTGATTAGTAAAACACATTTTATGTGAAGATCAATTGTCCTGTTTCATTTTTTGTTATTTCCTATCTTGATATATTCACATCATATGAGAAGGTATTGGTTTTATGTGAAAAATCACTTCCGGAAATTTCAATTAATCTTTACGTTTTGAGACCCCCTGAGTCAGGGAAAAGGGTTTTTACGAAAGTGTCTGTCTTTGTTAGTAGGTCGTATACTCAATAACTCGATAGAATTATCAGATTGAATTGAGCTTTGTCATACTTTATCGGAGCCGAAAAAGTAAGGAAAAGTTCGTGATAAAATGTATATTTTTCGTTTCAATTTTAAACAATACGATTAAAATTCAAAAATATTTTTTAAACAAAATATGTGACACGAAAAAAACGTTAATATGGAAAATTATTCGATTAAATGAGGTCTACAAATTCGCATAAGGACATTTTTCGACAGGATGTATATTTTATGTTTTGATTTTAAAAATACTACTGAAAATCAAGAATTCCATTTTTTAATCAAAATATAACTTACTGATTGCGTTAATTGCTATTACTATTTGTCCAGTTTAGTAATTACAAAAAATATATATTTTTTCGACATAACGGCGAATAGTTGTATTAATAGTATATTATGTGCCTCAGGCACGGAAACTCGTTTTTCCGTTACAGCTGAGAGTAACGGAATGTTGTGTATTCCGTTACAGAGGAATACAATGTAAAAATTGAACTGCGTATGCGCATATAGTCTTACAGCGGAACGCAATCTTTTTCTTATTAATCTTCTTCTCACTTCTTCTTCGTACAGCGTTAGCACCTTACTGGCAAAGCCTTGTACATTTGAACTGCGCATACGTCTATTAGAATCCATTACTACTACACAAGATCGATAAAATCAAAATGGCCGGGACTAGTCGTGACATATCAAGTGTAATGACTAGCGCCGCAAACAACTAAAATACTAGATTAGATTCGAGTGTACGCATAAAAACTCGTAACTTCCAGCGATTTTGATTTTCTCGATCTTGTGTAGTAGTAGCGTATTGTAATAGACGCATGCGCAGTTCAAATGTACAAGGCTTTGTCAGTACAATGCCAACGCTGTACGAAGAAGAAGAAGATTACGCTCCGCTGTATCGTAATAGGTACATGCGCAGTTCAATTTTTACATTAAATTCCTCTGTATCGTAATACACAACATTACGCTACTCTCGACTGTAGCATAAAAACGAGTTTACGCGCCGGAGGCACATAAAAACTATTACAATATCTTATAATTAGAAAGTGATGAATTTTTTCATCCGTAGATGGTTAACATAGCAATTCCAACTTTGAAAAAAATGTTAAATTCACCATTCTATCTATTTTATTTCGTATAAAGTCGATGGCAACTTTCTTAGGTTAGAATTGTTTAGGAGAAAAACTTTTTTAATTATGGTTTTTCAAAATGTAACAAAGGATGATAATTGTTGACATATTTTCCATTACAAACTGCACAACAGTTTACAATTATACTTTAAAATTAGCATGATTTAATTCTTCTCATTTTGCTGAAGAACAAAAGCAAAATTTTAAGTAATCAATGTATGTGACGATTTCAAAACGATTCAAAACAGTTGATAAGCAGGAAAAATCTAATTCGTCTGTACAATTATTTCTTGAAGTTTACTATTATCAAAGATTTATAATTACACGAAATATTACATATGAAAATGAAATAATTACTTTTCTCAAACTAATGAATTTGATCAATTTTACAAAAAAAACTTGTATAATACTTAGTTCCATAGACATTTGAGCATTGGTAAGTTTTAGAAAATTTTTGGTACTGCTTACTAAAAATAAATAGTTGTGACCTTTTAGTCAGCACAACTAATAGGATTTCTCTCAGTGTAGGTGACAGAACAACTTGCATGCAAACTAAGTAACTGAGGCGGAAGCCACTTAATGTCGATAGGATAGAAATGTTCTCAGTCAAACAAACTGCAACCTGGGGCAACTTTGCTAGTCAGGTACATTATTACCATTCCTTATTTATGCAGTCAATTCCAAAAGGTACATTTACATAAGCTACATATATACTACTTATCTTTTAATAGATATTTTTCAATAAATTGTCTATTTGTCATTGTATTGTTTATTTGGAACAAATATGTGTTCAAAGGAATAAGAATATAATATACATGAAAATAAAACGGAACCTTATATGGTCCACGTTATGGCCACTAGGGGCATAACTTTGTAGCTCTCATCAGGTTAAGCGTTTTATTTTTTATCGGGCGCTAACGGGATCGCATCATCAGGGCCTCATTTCACCCCATTAGGGCCAAAAGGGCGCCACACTAAAATTTCTGTACGGGAAAATGCAAAATCGTTTACTTAAGGTAGTTCGTTCACAAAAATTAGACCTCAGGCAAAAATAGATAATTTTGATTTTCAAGAATAGCAATATTATTATTGAAGGGCTAATTTGAAAGAGAAAAGATTATTTTTCATGAAAACAATTTGAAACACAAGAAAATAATTTTATTAATAAATTTTATTTTTGCTCAAGCTTATTTTCTTATCGCTTCGAACAAAATTTTTAAAAATGATGCGATTCTAATAAATCACGGTTCATTCTTTTAGGAAAAAGATTCTCTACAACATGACCGTTTCCAATTTTTGAAAATGAATTCTTTAATGGCTGAAATTATAAAAAAACAATTTTTCAAAACAAAATTTTTATAAACAAATTGCTGTATTTCATGATAATTAATTCAATTTCAAAAATAGGAAACGATCATGTTGTTGAGAATCTTGTTCCTAAAAAAATGAACCGTAATTTATTAGAATCGCATCATTTTTAAAAATTTGGCTTGAAACGATAAGAAAATAAGTTTGGGCAAAAATAAAATTTATTAATAAAATTATTTTTTTGTGTTTCAAATTTTTTTCATGAAAAATAATCTTTTCTCTTCCAAATTAGCCCTTCAATAATAATATTGCTATTCTTGAAAACAAAATTATCTATTTTTGTTTGAGGTCTAATTTTTGTGAACGAACTACCTTAAGTAAACGATTTTGCATTTTCCCGTACAGAAATTTTAGTGTGGCGCCCTTTTGGCCCTAATGGGGTGAAAAAAATTTTAGGCAAAAATAAAATATGCTAAATACATTATTTTTCTGCATTTCAAATTTTTTCATGGAAAATAATATTTTCTCTTTTAAATTAGTCCTTCAATAATAATGTTGCTATTCTTGATAGAAAAATTATCTATTTTTGTCTGAGGTCTAATTTTTGTGAACGAACTACCTTAAGGGCATGTGATACTTGAGAAAAGTAGCAACTTCATGTGAACAATTTGGTCCAGTTTCTACATGTTTGTGATGAAAATACATAAAATTTTGTTTCTAAAATTTAGGAAATAGGAGAGAAAGTAAAAACGGACGTTGCTAGACTACTTTTTGTTTTGACGGTGAAAAAAAATGTTCAAATATATTTTGTTAAAATTGAACTTTTTTGCAATTTCGAAACCAAAAGTAGCCTATCTACCTCCGTTTTTATCTTCTCTACCATTTCCCAAATTTTGAAAAGAAAATTTTATGTACTTTATTTTTTATTAAATTTTTATGTACTTCAATAAAATTTGCTAATTTTCGAAGTATCACATGCCCTTAAATAAAGTCTACTATTGTTTGTTTTTGTTGAGATATTTGGAAAAAAATATATTATTTTAATCATGTAATTTATTAAAAAAGTAACAGAAATGTATACAGAAAATTGAGTGCGAGTGTCATGCTCTCAAACTTGCGAGCGAAGTATACGCAATGAGAATTTGTCTGCGAAGCGGGCATATTTTTTTAAATTGTGAAATGATTTTATATCAAAGGATTGACTTGGAGCAAAATACGTAAATATTTTAGAGAAAAATGTAGTTATATTCTATTACGATAGGAAAATTCCCCTTGAATTCTTTCACCTCGGAAAAATACACTGTTAAAAATGACTAGGATTTTATCCCATTTTTATAATATACGAATGAATGCAAAATTGCATGCGCGGTATTGTAAAGTAAAGTTGTAATACATTTTATATAATTTTAAAATTCTTGTATTCTGAAGATGATTTATCTTCATCAACAAATATTTCAAGCTTCATTTACGATTGTGTTTTATATCTCCTATTCAACAGATTACTATAATAATAATTAGAATTTTCTAATTTTTAGTTATAACAATTAAGTTTCTCTTACTGAGCAAAGATTCGAATGATTATATTTTAACATACTATTAAAAATGTTTATTTTATAATACTTGATTGAAATTTTATTACCAAATCTAATGTAAAGTTAAAGTTGAAGTTATTGTGAAGTGAAATCACAGTGCTTGTAATTTTTCGAAATTATAATACAAGTCTCTAAGTCTCTAATTCAATACAAATCATCAATTGTGAAATTACAATACATCATGTGTTGTAAAATTACATTAAATTTTGACAATAAACTTCCATTAAAATATATATATACTTTACTAGCAAAATGTGCGAAATTTGCTCAAATTCATATTAACTATGCATTTTTAATTTATCGATAAGGTTTTACAAAATTTAAAATAAAGGAATTATACAAGGAGAAAAATAGTTCGAGATAGTTTACTTACCATTTAGCAAATAAGGGACAAATGGACAAGTTGGAAATTAGTTTCTATTATTTTAATAATTTGCGACACACCAAATATTAAAGAATACATCTCAGTTTGGTAAACTCCAAAAATGTAGAGTAAAGTTTCAAAATATATGTCACAAATTATTACAATGATATTAAGTAATCTTCAACTTGTCCATATGTTCCAATTTTGCTCAAAAGTTGCGTAAAGTTTCTCGAATTATTTTTCTTCGTTTAGGATCCCTAAATTGATAAGAAAAAATGAGATGCGTTTTTGTATCGTGAAACGATTGAACAATGGCACTGTCATTCTGATATCTCGTCCTTTTTATAGGCGTGTTTTTTATCTGCCACCCTTCGTGTTAGCGACTATGATATATTATTTTTCTCGCTTATTCACCCTTTGAGCCATTTCTTTCCTTCTTTTCTTTGGTGAAACGAGAGGTGAAAAACTTGTTAGGAGAGCCTTTTTCTTTCTCCTTTCGTCTCTAGATACAAAAGCGCATTTCCTTTTCTTGAGAGGTATGAACAAAAGGGTGGAAAACGACCTGAATAATTAAGTAAATAAGAGCTATGACTCAGAATATTTGTGAGATTCGGATATCTTTCTGAAATGCAAATTTTAGCTCATGAATTCATGAATATTCGACAGAACTTGAGATACTTCCCTTTCTACATCGAGAGTCTTGAAAAAAGGCTTCTCAGATCTTTTCCACAACCCTGCCGACATTTCAGTTTCTGAATTTTGAAACTCCCTCAGTTTTGACTATCTCAGTTTAAAGATTATATAGTTATTAGCTATTGATAATTATTAAACTACTCTTTTAAATCTTTTATATATGAATCTCCAGACTAGAATATGTAAATTTTAAAGTGTTATAAATAATTCAATATTAAATTCTGAAGTTTTTGATTTTCTTATTGAAAGTTAAAAAGTTCAGATATTTGAATCAGAGAGAGTTAGAACAGATGGAAATTTTTGAATTACAGTCTCAATATTTTTAAGAATCAAATTATTTTAAATTTAGGTATAAACGTCACCATCCCCTAAATTTCTAGTTTTTACATTCTCATCATATGAGAAGGTATTGGTTTTATGTGAAAAATCACTTTCGGAATTTTCATCATATCTTTACGTTTTGAGACCCTCTGAGTCAGAAATAAAGGTTTTTACGAAAGTGTCTGTCTGTAGATCGGATACTCGATAACTCTCGATACAATTATCGGATTGAATTGAGCTTCGGCATACTTTATAGGAACCGAAAAAGTAAGGACAAGTTCGTTAACCGGCCACATCCGACAAAAATTGTGAAAATAAGAGCATTTTTTGTGTTTAAAAAAAATATATATAAAATTCCAATACTGGTTTCTGATAGTTCTCATAAATCTCTACTAATTATCCTAGCAACATTTTTCGATTACACTAAAATTAGGAAAGTTACAGTATGTTAAAACTTGAAAAAATCAATATTTAAATTCCACTTTTCAGTTAAATTTTAAGAAATACGAAAAAAAAGTTATGATACAAAGATCTACAAGATTGAACCGCAATATTTTTTCATAAGATGTATATTTTTCTTTTTAATTTAAAAAAATACTATTGAAAATGCAAAATACAATTTTTTAACAATAATATATGAAATACGAAAAAAACGTAAGTTTTAAAAATTGTTCGTTTCAATAAGATCTGCAAATTTTGTCTGAAATGTATAAATTTGAAATTTGTAAAGCGATAGCACATATAGACATAGAAACAAGGGTTGAAAATAAGCTAGAAAATAGGATTATGCTGAGAAATAAAAAGTGAAAAATGAAAGATGGAGTCTACTGTCTGATTTATCTTGGTTCAGTATCTTCAATCTTGGTACTGTGCAATCTATCTTTTCTATTATAAACTTCCAATAAGTTAATTTAATTATAAAGATTTTGATTTAAGTTCGCTCATGGTCCAAATAAAATTACGTGCAGGAAATAAGTACAAAGCGAGAGGCAAACTATGAAGTAGACTGAAAAGATTTGTTTCTTTATAAATCACAAGTAGCTTTTGTTCTATGTACACTATGGAACATTCGTTCTCGAAGTTCCGATTTGTTATAGAAATTGATCTATTGCTGTTCATTCTGGTACAGTCGATAAGGTGAACTATAGATGAGTTTGCGACTCACCATCGATCCCCAATATAATAGAACCTTCTTTTTGTTCAATGAACTTTGTATAGTTTGAAAAATATTGCTCGATAAAAAGTTAAATTTTTCTGAATTTACTTGTATACATGACTCAATCAAAAAAGACTCATTTCTTGAAATTTTTTTTTTTTTTAATATTAATTTTGCACTATAATATTAAATTTATATTATAAATTAAAGGATCTCTAAGTTTTATATGTTTTAATAATAGATTCTTGAAGGATCATACATAGATACTACTGTGGGCAAAAACTAAGGTGAATTTTTAATTTAAACTTCGCGGGCTGTTGGTTCTACTGTTACTGACATCTGTGCCAAATTTCATGTCAATGTCATCATTTTTTACATAGCTACGCTTGTATTTTCTAAACAACTAAAAGTGATTTTTTCGATTTTTACAATGTCTGAATTTGTTGAGCAAAGAAGTGCCATTGAATTTTGTTTGAGGAATGAAATTTCAGTTGCGGAAACGTTCAGAATGTTGCAAAAGGCCTTTGGTGATTTGAGCATGTCGCAGAAAAATGTTTATAAGTGCTCTCTAAATTTGAAACAGTCAAAATCTACTGATTATCAGTGAAATTTGACTGATTCAAATAGCTAAAAAGAGGTTACTGTAAATCAGTCAAATTTCACTGATTATTTCAGTGAAAATTGATTGATTTGACAGTGAGAAATATGTTTTTCACTGATGAATCAGTGAAAATTAACTGATTTAACAGTGAAAAGGCAAATCACTGATTCAATCAGTGAAAAGTTGACTGATTCAGATTTAGAGAGTGGTACAAAAACTTCAAAGAAGGCAGAGAACGTGTTGATAACTTGAAACGCCCCGGATGACCATCAACATCAACTGACGAGCAACACGACAATCAAATCAAAGAATTAGTGCACAAAAATCCTTGATTGACAATTAGAGACCTTTCTGACACTATTGGCATTTCAAGAGGATCACTCGACACCATTTCAAAAGATATTTTGGGCAGACAATTCGTGGTTTTTGCATCACGATAATGCACCGTCTCACACTGCACTCGTTCGTCGTGACCATTTCGCCAAAAACTCAACGCATATCGTTCCACAACCACCATATTCGCCTGATTTGGCTCTGTGTGACTTCTGGCTATTCCCCAAACTCGAAAGACCACTCCGAGGACACCGTTTGGAAACGATTGAAGAAATTTCGATGGTTGGAAAAAACGTTGGCATAAGTGCATTATATCGGAAGGGGATTACTTTGAAGGAGATTTGGATAAATAAATAAAGATTTTTCATTTTATAACAAAATTGACCTTAGTTTTTGCCCACAGTAGTATATTTTAACCGAATTCGAAAAAGAGTTGAAAAAATAAATTGTAATTAGAAAATCCTTGGTATTGAAAAGATTTAAACACTATTTGAGATATCGTTTTCCTAACTAAATAAGTTCACTTGAGAGTTATTTTCAATTATTCGATTCCCGTGAAAAAGTAATTAGCTCAAGTCTGACTTTCCTGACTCTGTAATGTACAAGATGAAAACTAAGAGTTTACTTAAATCAACAAACTTCTATCAATTTCTAGTATTAAAAACGAGGATTTAATGTACACAGCAAGAAACCAGTGAGATTAAAGAACTTTTAAGAGCGTTTTTCCGTTAAAGTTCAATTTATCATTTTTATGCAGCATAATTGTCAAAGGTTTAAAAATTCTCTTGGTGAAAAGAAGGATGGTGATATATTCTTTTTATAAACTGTAAAAAGTTCAATTACTCCTTCAGGGTTGAGAAGCGAAATAAATTCATTTTGATTAGTATTTTTTTGTTCAGATCTTGAATTTTGGTTTTGTTTCGGCTATCAATTCTCAGTTGAGATTGCGTATCTAAATCAAGATTAAAATCATTCTCTCTTTTGAAAGGAAGGAAATTGAAGGCTCTCCTTAGTCTTGATTTATTCTGAAGAAGGTGAACGACTCGACTTACCTCGAGGGGATAATCAAAGTACCCTGAATAGGAAACATATAAAACCCGATAAAATGCTCTCACGATCTTAGAGATATTAACTCTGATGAAGGTAATTTGCCAAATGCAGGATTTTTACTACTGTAGAGTGTATTTAATCCAGAAAAAATGGGTAAAAAGTTGTTCTTCCAGGTAATTTTAATAGGGAAAATATATTCCTACGTCATGCAGGGTTGCGAATAAACAATGAATATTCAACAAGATGAAATTACTTGAGGTGTATATCCGTTTAGTAAAGTTATATCCGGTCAGTTAAAAGTCATGTGTTCTTTTTATTCAAGAAAAAAATTGCTTAATTTGTTGTTTTTGTTACTTCAATATTATTTCTAGTTTATTTTCGAGGATAACTAGAAAATAACAACTTGCTTAACCCTTTGCGGCATACATTTTTTAGGGGGACGAATTCTTATGATAATTGTTACATAAGGGTTTTTGGGGTCGCTGATTACAAATCTGAATTCAGATTTTGGAAATTCAAAATCGCGGATCCAAGATGGCGGTCATAATATAACATTTTTCTGCATTTGTTTTTGAAAATTGGTATACAGGGGTTTTTGGGGTCGCTGATTACAAATCTGAATTCAGATTTTGGAAATTCAAAATCGCGGATCCAAGATGGTGGCCAAAATCTTAAATTTTTTAAAATTCGTTTTTGAAAATTGGTATAGAGGGTTTTTCGGTGTCGCTGATCACGAATCTGAACTTAGAATTTTGAATTATCAAAATCTGAGACTATATTCGTGATCAGCGATCTCAAAAACCTTGGTACATAAATTTTCGTAAAAAAATTCCTAAAAGTTCCTCCAATAATGAATTCTTTTCAGAAAAGGATTATTTTTGTGAATTTGTTTATGAAAATTGACAAATTTTTACAAAATCTTGTACTTTTAAACGTGAATTTATTTTCGATAACATCCTAGGTTCGTAAAATAACAAAAAACAGTTGTATAATCGGATCAAAATTACATTTAAATTACGAAAATTTGTAAAAAAATAAGTGGCATCAGGCGATGCCACTGTGCCGCAAAGGGTTAAAACAAATAGTATATTACATTACAAGGGGCGAAACAGAGCGATTGCATGAGTGTGAAGTTTGCTCTGCCCGAGTGAAACGAGGGCTGCAATCACACGAAATGCTTTCGCTGTGTTATGTTTCGAGTAATGTATACTATTTTTTATAGCAACTCTTTTGAGAATCTGATTGGCTGTAACTGTGGAGCGGGTTGAAAATCGTAGTTTCAACCCGCTCTACAGGTACCGAAAATCGGATTTTCAAAGGAGGCGCTATGAAAACGAAGTTTTCATGATAAAATGCATTCATATAAATTCAAGATAAAAATCAAATAAAGATGAATTTATCTAAATTCATTCTGAATTCAATTAAAAGATAAAAAATATGTATAGAAAAAAGTTTCTTGAAATTCACTTGATACTATTGAAAAGAATCAATTTAGAAATCCCTCGATAAATTTCAAATCCTATATTAAATCCATCTAACCAGTTTCTGAATTAATTCGAATTCAACTTGAGGTTAAATTGAATTCAATAAATACACAATTCAAGTGTAAATAAAAATTGCAAGTCCTTAACTCTTCAGGCGAAAATTAACAATCGGATGTTTACAGTTTACTATTTTTAAAAAAATAGTAAAGAAGCAGCGCTTCCGGGCGGATTGAAAGATCTTGAGGATTTTGAAAGGAGCATTCTTTTCGGAAACTTGGACAATTTCGTTTTACGTTAGCTTTTAGGAGAAAGGAATTGGTGCCAATCTTGACTGGCATAAAATTTGTCTTACTGTCGACAAAGAACTCTATTTTATTCCCAGCCCCTTTTCCTCTCATTCACCAGTCTTCTTTCACCGTAATCTGACCAACACACACACACACACACATATATATATATATGTTCGTTAGCCTAAGTCCTTCAGGCGAAGCTTCTAAGTTTCCAGGGAGGAACATGCACATTGCAAAACTTTTATTATCGCCCTGCACCCGGCTACTACTTTTAGATAAGGCGAATTCCCAGTGACACTCTTCCACACAACAACACGCAAGGAAAGGCCGATTCAATAAAAAGTAAACAGAAAGAATGAAATTAAACATTTAGATAAGAAGTTTAAAGATACTTTTGTTTTTTTGTAATTTTATCCGAAATTGGTGAAATTATGATTAAAAATAGTTTTTCAAAGACTTATTCCATAACAAATTTTTTAAAACATTTTTTAAAATGTACCATCAAATAACTTTGTTTACTTTAGAATATTTACCAATAAATTATGTTTTGCTGAGAAAATAGAATGGCATTGCCTGAACCTGTTTTGCATGCCTCGATCTTTTATGTAAATTCACGGAGAGCAGAATCGTAAACTGGAAATGCAATCAAAGAATGTTACTGTTTCGAAGAAAATTTGCAAATATTTATGTAATGTTGATATTTATTTTGATATTTATATTTATATTTTTGACGCAATTGAATCATTTGTAGGTCTCTTGTAATATGAGTTTTATTTTTATGTCTTTTTTTTCTATTAACAAATAAGAAAAAGAATGTAGAACAGTAATGAAGGTGAAATTAAAAATAAAGAAGAAGAATAACTTCTTCTGGTCGTATGAAGTGTCTCCTGGGCAATAATATGGTATTTTGGTCGTACGAAGAAAAATGGAATTTGGTGATTTTTAAAGATTCCGTAAATTCCCCATATAACTATTCTTATGTGAAAGATTTCACTAACTTGCCAATGAATACTAAAGACTTTAATAATTTCTTAAATAAATAAATTATTCCATATTCATTTAGAAACATTTAATGTGCTAGAGATAATAATCATAATTGAATTTCGCAATTTTATCTTTTATTTGGAAAATATATAAACTTATATTGAACTGGGTATATTGTAGGCGCAATTAAGAGATTTTGGTTGTTTCGTTTTATGGGAAAAGGGTCGTCAATTTATAGGTCTGTCGATAAAATGTATGTGATGATAATTCAGATAAGCTGATAGAAAGGTAGAAAAAATCATATAGATTGTTGAATGATGTACTCAGAAAAATATTTGGTTGAATTAAACAAATTTTTGTTGGTTCAACCATAGTATTTTGTTCTTATACGGGCAATAAATGTTTGGCTGATCCAAAAAAATATTTGCTTGTTCGGACAAAATCGTTTCATTGACTCAAAAATATTTTTTGATTACAGATCAGATTTAACCAAAAAGATTGTCTGAGTTGATAAAATATTTTGTGAATGCAACTAATTATTTTTTCTAAGCGTAAGTAAAATTAAAAGTTTGTGTAATTTTCCATTGTCTTTACTTTGAAAATGGTTGAAAGATATTTGAAATGAAAAATTAAAATTAATTTTGATTTTGATTATAATATCATTTTTCTACGTATGAATGCTTAAGAATATACACCAATTTATTTTCTACTGAAAATCTTAATTTGAATAAAAAGTGATTGAATCACTAAGTGGTTCAGTTTTGAACTTTTTTCCGGTCTTACGTGGAAAAAAGTGTTCCTGTGATAAGATAGACCCATAGAAAAGTTTTAAACTTAACCATTCAATCACTTAACTTCAATCTTTTCTACTTCAAGACTGTTTTCAGTAGAAAAGGTAATCGTTTGTCAGACGACTCGCTTTCAAAGTAGAGAAGAGACGTTTTGGTAAGACAAAGCAAACTCCGAAAAGATTTTGTTGATTTTTCAAATAATAATAATCAACGAATAATTAATATTTTACTTTGTTCAGAAAATTTATTTCGAATTGGAAAGTTTATTATTGTTCTTTTATTTCAAAAGCTAAATAGTTAAATTTCAAGTTATAGCTAATATTCTAGCATATCAGTTTATGGATTTCCCGGAATTCCAATTTGAAAAACTTCACAATATTTTAATTTTACAAAGTTTTAGGTTTCCAATTCAGGATATTTTTTTATTTTAAAATTAAATCATATTTTTAACCAATTATTGAAATATTTTCTAATCTGAAATATAAGTTTTGCTAAAAAATATACAATATGCGGCGGAAGTATTTTATAATCAAAATGAACAATTATTTCATATTTTAAAGTGTAAAAATCCACCCAAAAAACATAAAAATTTTGTTTTCAAAAACGTTAGAAGAATTCTGCATTTTTTTTCCAAGGATCAATATTAGTATTTTTATGATAAACTATCTATGAGCGTATAATTGTATAGTTTTCAAGATGAATACCAAAAAAATGGTCGTCGTGAATACGAAAATTCACCAAACAAGTTTTACTGCTGGAGTCTAAAGCGAGAAGATTCTTCTCAAGATAAAAGGAAAAGTTACAAAACTTACTTATTTTGTGTACAATATTTGTTTTTACCTTTATATTTTGTGTTTTATGCTGCAAAAAATCAACAAGAATTTTTATCATAGGTTTTTCTTGGATAGTTTTTAATAAAATAAAAATACGTATATACTGGGTGTTCACTTTTTTAGTTATTTCACTAATAGCCGTATCTAAAAAATGGCACGTGTTAGAAAAATAATACGTATGTATTCTTATTACACGATAAGTATAAATAAAAAAACATAAAAATTTGAAAAGGGTACTCAATTTTTTTTCAAAATTGTAACGTAGTGTTATGTAAGTAATTTTAATATCTCATTAAAATCATATTATCTCTTGAAAAACAAGTCAAACCGACTACTTGCTATCTAGTATCTCCAGAGATTACCATAGCCTGCTTCCCTCAGTGTATAAACTTCATTAAAAGTAGAAATTTCATCTATTTTTATGAGATGCAACGTGGAGAAAGTTAGAGATTGCGAAGGGTTTCGTCATTGAGAGAAACCTACAGTTTAAATTGGTTATACGTTATTCTCCACAAACGTGTTCGGTTCGGTAACAAGTAAAGGGTGAGGGGTTGAGATGAAGGAGGGGGTTAAGGCCAGAATAATGGAACTAATAAAGTGAAAGTCCTCAGAATGACGTGTGGACAAGCCTCGGGTGCGATAAAATCCACTATGAAGTCGGTCAGAACATTTTCATACAAAAAATTCACTTAAAACTGTTAAATACTTCTAACGTAGAACTAGAAATTCCAACACTCTAACCGCTTCATTAAAACTCTATTTAAACATTTTAACTTTTTCCTTTGAGTTTTCCACATTATTTTCCTTTACCTTTTCTCTTCCTTTCTATTTTTTCCACTTTAGATTTCCATTTTCGTTTTTTCTTTCTTCCACATAATTCTACGTTAACCCTCAGATGGACTCGAAAAAAATCCAATGAGTTATTTAAAGAAAGTTCACATGAATCGTAATTCAAACGAATGTTCCAGAAAAAAAATTGAAATTGTATTCTTGTTGATTAGTAAAAATTTTCTGTAAAAAATTCAAATATAATTTGAACCCATAAAGTGAAATATTTTTTTCGGCAGATAGAAAAATATTTAAAGTTTTTTTTCTCCTCCTCCCGGTGGTGAACATCAGAAGTATCTTTACCATGAAAAGTTTATGTTGAAATTGTATTTTTTAATTTATTGGATACTTTGATAGTCGCTTTGATCTTTCATGTGTGGCATCGAGAGAGAGAGAAATGAGACCGAAGCTATCAAAACAAATAGAATGGCTTAACTGCAAAATTTCCATTGCTTCGGTGTGTAAAGTAACCGCAAATGAAACGGATTTTTTTATGGAAGGAAAAAGACGAGAGTACTGCGATCGGCATTGGTAGAAAACTCGTTATCGTCAGCAAAACACGACCACCTCGTATCGATTAACTAAAGGGGAAGGAAACAGAGAAATGCAGGGAACAAATTTGCGAATTTCTAATGAAGAGCATGCAATAACAAACTCGGAAATTACTATATTGCAGTAAAAAACCCGGACAAGGCTAAATTAAATGTCGCGACCACACTTTTATTCGACTGTTTTCGAATACCCTCAAGAATCAAATATACTATTTTATTGCCACAAAAACAGTAAAAATGTATTATCAGATAAAAAGTTGATAGATTTATAAAATGAAGAAAGGAGTTTTAAATAGAGATATTTTACTAGAACCTTTATTACATTCTCATGATATGAGAAGGTATTGGTTTTATGTGAAAAATCACTTTCGAAATTTTCATTAAATCTTTACGTTTTGAGACCCCCTGAATCAGAAAAATAGTTTTTACAAAAATGTGTTTCGTTAACCAGCCACATCCAACAAAAATTGTCAAAATAGGAGCATTTTTTGTGTTTTTTAAAAAAAATTTATGAAAATATCCAAAATTCCAATACTGGTTTCTGATAGTGTTCATAAATCTCTATTAATTATCCTGAAAAGATTTTTCGATTCAACTAAAATTAGGAAAGTTACAGTATGTTAAAGCTTGGAAAAAGTCAATATCTGAATTCCATTTTATAGTTAAATTATACGAAATATGAAAAAAAAGTTATTAAACAAAATTGTTTACTGCATAAAGATCTAGAAGTTTGAACTGCAACATTTTTCCATAAGATGTATATTTTTCTTATTAATTTAAAAGAATACTATTGAAAATCACAAATTCAATTTTTTAACAATAATATGTGAAATACGAAAAAAACGTAAGTTTTCAAAATTGTTCATTTCAGTAAGATCTACGAATTTTGTCTGACATAGCTTCTGATGACACGTATATTTTTCAATTTTATTTAAAAAAATACGATTAAAATTCAAAAATTCCATTATTTAAACAAAATATGTGACATATGAAAAAAATGTTAAGATGGAAAATTATTTGCCCAAATGAGGTCTACAAATTCTCAATAAGATATTTATTGACAAAATGTATATTTTATGTTATGGTATAAAAAAAAACACCATTGAAAATCAAAAATTCAATTTTTTAACCAAAATATTTGAAATACAAAATAAGCGTGAAAATAAAAAATCGTTTACTAAAAACAGTCTACGAATTTCTTTCCTTTTTGAGATATTTGGAGGAAGAAAACATTTTTTTAATCATGTAAATTATTAGAAAGTCACAGAAATGTATACAGAAAATCGAGCCCAAGCGTCATGAGGAGAATGTGTTCCTTAAGGCTGATACAACCTTGTGTAAACTGAATTTCCTTTTTTATTTGAAATCAACAAATTTAGTAATTTTGTAAAAATGTAATTCACATCTACAATATTATAAAATTGACTCAAGTTTCAGTATCAAATTACAAGAAATCCAATCGGAACGGAGTGTGATGAGAATGTGCACGCGAAGCGGGCAGATTTTGTGTTATAAAAATTCATGAAATGATAATCGAATAAAGCATTAACTTGTAATGCGAATAAATAAATCGAAAAAAAAATTATGGGTATCTACAGTCTCGAGTTTATAAAGACCTTAGGAAAAACTTCCTGAAGCAGCGATAACATAAAACCCGCCTCCACCTTCACAATTTTCGTCAAATCTTCCTGGCCACGTAAAACTTGTCTATGGTTACTTCGACAAAGCCTTAATAAAATAAAAATTTAATACTGAAACTAAACTGTTGTCCATGTTGAAACATAGTCAATAGACTGTGTCGATGAAAGACTTTTTTCAAATACGTTTAAACTTTAGGATGCTGGAAAAATGCGAAACGTTTTCTTTAAAGTATCCCGTGCAGAAATAGCCCGATTTGTCCCTATTTGAACTTGGGCATTGGCCGGGTATTAACTAGAATACCTGGACCAGAAAAAATCAACCAGGCGTTGACCGGGCCGTGACTAGAGAATCTGCATCAGTATCTACCCACGAAACGCTGACCGGGCACTAATATGCAAGTCCCACTTTTGCTGACTCGAAAAATTGGTTAGATCTAGACATGCCCCTGTTTGATATTTTAGTCAGGCACTAATCGAATACTAACCTCTATAGTATTTAAATTTTTAAATAACTTAATAAATTTATTAAATTTACGTTGGATCATATTAATTATGAAAGAAGTAAGTTTTATTGAATATATTTAATTATAAGATAATATAATTAATATTAATTATTACTTATTATAAACAATGCATACATTTTTTGTAAAACAAAAATATGTCAATGAGGCATTCTGAGAAAATGTCATATAATAAGAATGTAACGATATTAAAGACATTTACACAGACAATTACGTGAAATACCGATGTAATGTAAGAAAAAGAGTTTTATAGTTGCCGGTAGTCTACTACGATTGGAACTAAAAGCGTGTTATACTGAGATTATAAAATTTCCAAAATCTTCATACAATAAAGTTTACGGATGTGAACGAAGTTAAAGCCCATTTGTCAGATTTTCTAATTATTTCTGTAAATTTTATATTATACAATATAAATTTTATTGAAAAGTATGTTGGGTAGAACAAGTTAGGGGAGAAGCGGCAAAATTGGCGCGTCGTCTAAATTGGCGCACCCTATTTTTCAGAAAATGATAACATAACAAAAAATAAAAATAGTTCTATCGTGTGCATTCTTGTATGATATGTATTTGATAGAAAAAATTATAAAAATCTAATTGCTTAATACAGTTTTATTGCGATTAATCGTTTTTTGGCATAATGGTTATGTTCGAAGCCATTGAGTTAAATCGTTAAATAATAGTAATTCTAGGTGAATTAGATTAATGCAACGATTTTATAATCTTTGATATTTAATCTTACGATTAGGATAGAATATTTGTATGAAAAAATAAGCATTTTACGTAAAAAGTATTTAATTAATGAACGATACACTTGCGGCAAAATTGGCGCATACGAGATTCAAATCAGAGGCGAAGTTGGCACACGTGTTGTGTTTCTGGAAACCGGTGACTGAAGTCAAGTGCTCGGATGTAATGTGGTTCGCAAAACTGATGTAACGACTTTGTAAGGTTATATTCATTTGAACAATCAGTGGTTAATTTTTTTTTTATGTTTGAGGTATTAAGGTATTTTAAAAGCGATTTTTAATAATTAATTTGCAGTCTGACAGTGTTTTGAAAGTTTTCTCGATTTTAAGATGTGAAAGCAATGTAAGTAAAAAATTTGTATTTTTGATTGATTGTTTCTATTATTTATAAGTCTTCTAAAGTTAATAATTGTATATACTTCTGATTACAAATTCAAATAATTCTCTATAAAAATGATTTGAATTTGAATATTCACTTAAATATCCACAATTGCCAGTATTTTATTGTACAAATATAAAATATATTTTAACTTTGGCTGGTTTATGTGAATAAAGGTATAAAAAATTTCACATATCTTGATATACTATCTCAAATTTAGTTTCAAATTATAACTACCTCTTTTCATCAACCTTTGCTACTGAAATGTAATTCTAAATCTATGAAAATATAACTAATACGTGGCAAGAGAAGATTATAATATTAGTGCGTCAATTTACCCGACATGGCGGGTAAATTGACCTGCTTTAATAATTTTCAATGCAATCTTTATCCATTGGAAAGTATAGAAAAGATATCCAGCTATTAAATAAATATTTTTTCATAATTTTTAGTCATATACTTTCTTTCTAAACTCGCACTTTCTCTTAGGTGCGTCAATTTCGCCGCTTCTCCCCTACTATAAAAAAGAAAAATGGCAGATGATGTCAGATAATTATTTCAAACTTTAGTTTTATTGTGAAAAAAATGTACATGACAATGTTAATAATTATGTCTATTTCATTGTAAAATTAAAATGTGAAATAATTATTTATTTATTATTACTTATTTTCATCATTTCCCTATTACTGTTTTTTAAAATAATTTATTTTGCCTGGCATGTTACTTTCCAGTCAAATTATTATTTACAATTATTAGAAATATAAAATAGGCCCTCAATTCCGCTCATAAACTGGGAATAATTAATTAAAACTGTTTAAAATCATTAACTGGGTACCTGGAGGGATCTAGCAGGGGCCTATGTTTTTGGTTGGGCGGTAACCAGACGATCTCGCTAGAATTTGACTTGATGGCTCCAGCCAGGGCCCAATATTTTAAGCGTTACGCAGTTAGTCGGGTCCTGCCTATTTTCCCCGGTCAGTGCCCGACTTAAGATAGGGCAATCCAGTCTGGCCCCGGTGAAAACCCAACATTCAATTCCACACGGGATGTAGAAAGTGCGAATAAATTTCACTTAAAAAGGAGTAAAGTTGATAATGTTACGAGTAAAGATTCGAATTCATTTGGTATTCCTGGTATCTTAAGAAAGGTAAATAAAATACCTTTTATCAAAATTTACTTTGTCATTGAACTAACTTTGTTGACAATAATTTTAATTTAATATATTCCAGATTGAATATTAAGTTATGGGAGTTGAATTCGAGGGATAAGGTTCCAGTTTGTATAAATTTGATCATTATCTATTTTGGGATATTAAAGTACATAGACAAGAGGATTATTTAGAAATGATCCTCTTGCGGTTCCACGCTTATATCTTGGCTTGAGTTTAATATTATCCAGCGAGACACTCGAATCCGATCGAAGAAATTTAAATAATTCACTCGCGGATTTTATTTTACTTCCACGAAACTTCATTTGACTGGTAAAAAGACATTTAAGGGTGAAAATCATTTCATTTTCTGCTACACTTAAAAAAAATCTAGTTTAAATAACCAAAATTTTGGTTAGGCCATATTTACCATTTTTTTAGCTGTTTCAATCAGCTTTTAGTTATTTTATAAAAATCTGGTAAATACAACCAGAGTTATAGTTATTTTATCCAGAAAAATAATGTTAAGTATAGTTTATTGTAAACCAGAATTCCGGTTGTATTAACTAGACTTTTTTAGTGTAGGATAATTTCAAAGTTTATTATAATATTCTATGCTAATACATGCAAAGCATTTTTTCACAAATGTTTAGAAACGAAAGATTTTGTTTTTTTCACAGCCTTGATGTCTACACCATAAAAATGAAATTGGAAGTAAAAATTTCTTAAATATCGCGTAATATTTTGTCATGGTTTATATCGTAAAATGTCTGCTCTAATGGACTAAAAACTGTGTCATTTTTACATAAATAGAATATTATAACGTGACCGTATATATGTGTATAAAGTGGAATTAAATTTAAGAGCTTAGGTTACTTTCCACCTTGAATTTCTACATAAACGAGAAAAAATACATAATTAAAATTATTATTGAAATAAAAGAACTATTGGTCACGAAAAAGTCAAAGAATATCGACTATAATATCTTGTGACTATCTTGTTCTAGAAAAATAGGTATTTCAGACATTTCGATTTAAAGATGCATTTCAATTGCAATGAATTTATGGTAAGTATCTGAATTCTTTTGATGTAAAAGATCTAAGAATGGAGAAATGATCACATACTGTAATAAAATGGCAATAACTGGTTTCGAAATATGCATTCCTTGAATCATATATTTAAGAAGATATAATTCCAGAAATAATATTACTTAATCTGTGTCTGACTATGAACGTCTGAATCTACTTTATTATTTTTAAAATTAGAGTCATAAAGCTTTATCGATGACAGAATCTCTATCTGTGGAAGTGAAATTTATTTTAGAGTGTTTTACGAAGCCGTTGGACGGAAAACAGCTTTTCTGTGCCGGTTATCATTTCACAGATTTTCATATCCAGCGAAAGACACATTCAATCTGTAGAATGGCGTATAAAGCTACCCATTAGGAATTCAGCCCATTTAAATGATGCTTTCGCCAGAAAACTTTGCAGACTGTTGACTGTACAGTAAACCACTCACCGTTGATAATATATATAAATCTTCTATATGCAAACATTGCTTTATGTATGTGCTGACTTATATTATCAAAAATTACATACTTTTTGTACGATTTTATATAATTTTAATATTTGGTGTAAAGTGTATTATTTTAATAAACTATACTTGTTTATAAACATAAAATTTGGAATATACCAATGTTAAACTAAATGTGATAGGGGCCGAAAAAGGGCCCTTAACGGCAAAAATTCAATATTCTGGTCATGAGCTATTTAGAATTGAGTCACTGATTTAAATAAGTAAAAAAAACTACTGATTAACAATTTGTCGAAAAGAATAAATAGTCAAAATTCTAAGATTTTAATTGAAATTTCTGTTTAAGTATAAAGCTCGTTATAAAAAAACTCAATATGATTCGTTTTGAGTTTTAATCACGATAGATTCAAGACAATTAATAATTCACGGAATTCACAATAAATTTAACTTAATCGCCTTTAACATGGTTGAATTCTATAAATCAATACAGTACAGTTAACAATAAAATGAATTTGAGTTAATTTAATAATTTAAAGATTATCTAAGAAAATAAAATATAAATGGAATAAGTGTTTCATTTATTACAACCAAATGGAACTCTACGAATTTTCGAATTGAAGCCGAATGCAATAAAAATTTCACAAAGATCAAAGATATAATTCGATTAAATTTTATTAACACCAACTCAATTTGAGTGAATTTTACTATATTCAATTAGACGTCAACGGGTTGAGCTAAATAGAACTAAATTCATTCAATACAAAAAGATTTTGATTGCAGTCAATTATAATATAGATGACTGACATTAACCTGACTGAAAATGAATAACTTTCCTCATTAAATAAAATAAAAAGTTATTTCTTGAGATTTTTATTATGAGAAAAATAGAACCTTATGGTCCATAAAGATCTCATAATTTCAATAAGTATTTTTTACTAATATCAATCAATAAGCGAAGTATATATATGTAATAATCAGTTGATTTTGACTGATTTTTCAGTGAATGTAACTCTACACGGAGAAAAATGGATGTTCAACTATGGGACAGCCATCTTATGGTATATGTTCAATTGTATTATCTAGATGTTCAACTGTAATATCTAACATATTAATCTCTGCATATTTTAACATCTTAGATATTACAGCTGAATATCTAGATATTACAACTAAATATATAAGATGGCTGTCCCATACTTAAACATCTAGATGGTAATTCTAAACATCCACTTTTCTCTGTGTAAAAAATTGATTACTTAGCTAGAAATCAGGCACTGATCTAAATTAGTCAAAAAACTAACAGATGAAATTAAAAAAGACCTTTAGATATTTTAGAGTTACACGAGTCATTTGATTTTTAGAGATTTTAGTATTATGCACGGAGAAAAATAGATAGTAAACCGCAATATCTTGATATTAGCAGATAATGTATTTGCGATTTAACTATGGGACAGCCATCTAGATATTGAAACAAAGTATCTGTAGATATTATAAAAAAATATGTTATTTCGCAATATCTAAGATATTAAATTAAAGAACCCAATATGTTAATTTGAATCAGGTCATACTATTTGAGATATTAAACTGTAATATCTTAGATAATTAAAGTCAATATTTATGTCATTGAATGCAATTGTCTAATAATTATGTAAAAATACTGATTGAATATTGAAAGAAAAAATGAAATTAAGAAAATATAACATGATGTAAATAATAATTGATCAAGGAATTCAAAATTTTCTTATAATCTCCTTTTTTCTCGAATTCCTAGATCTAAGAGTTTTCGCAAGTCCATATTTTGTTGATTATTATTCTCAAAGTCAAGGCAACCTGTTAATAAATGGAGATTATAAAAACGTTCAACATAATTGTAAAGATTTGGAAACTATTACGAATTCCAGTAAATAAATTCCGATTCGATGTTGAATTTAAAAACGGCTACATAAAAAACGAGTTATTGAGAGGTTAGAAAATCCATTTCAAATATTGAAGGTATAAAAATGATATACTTATATAGATAGATACTTACTGATTTCAGTACTGGTAATATAAAAATTTTTCAAAAATGACACTTCACAACTTCATATTGACACAACATTATTATTTCAGTGTCGAAACCAAAAACCATGCTCGGGCACGTGCACGCTACTGTTTATAAAAATCATAGATATTAAAGTTTAATATCTAATATTGTAAATTTTGAATATAAACTGTTATTGGTGATTAATATCTTGTACATTTAAAAGAATATATTAGATATTATGTAGTATAATCTAGATGATGTAAGGTAATATCCAACATTCTAGTATCTCATTTTTAGTATCTACTTTTCTCAGTGTGGAGTATACAAAATAATAGAAAGTCGACGTGCGGAAATATTTGAATGATATACTGAAAGTTCAAATCAAACTGAAACAGGTATAATTTCTATACAGTTCATATAGTTGACACGAAAATACATATAGACATTTGATTGAAAATAATGATGGTATGTTAAGGCGAGAGTGCGTGACGAGCACAACTAATGCAAGCAACGTGTTCCAAACATGCCGACAACAATGAATACATCGATATACGTATTTTTAAATATGAACTATATATTTGAGCACAAAAGCAAGTATACGTGACGTGTTGACAGAAGTTATTGTAACGTTTGTTTGACGAATAAAAATGAGTATTTTAAAAAAAAAATTTTTTGATTCCATATTAGAAGATTAGTTGGACTGTTGAAAACAATATAAGTAGAAATATAGATAATCATGAATTATATCCATACCAATTATCAGCTGAAATATAATAGTTCTAATTAATTTAAGATCATTTATACAAATCTTTATTTAAGTGATCCTTGGACATGTTTTCAGTTTATAAATCTGATAAATATGTATAAATAAATGTAAGCTTAATTGAAGTTGATAAAAATTATGCTTTATTAAAACAATTTTTAAGCGCTAAATAACAAAATTTAAATGAAAATTAATTTACTTTTGGCTCTATCAGCCTTAAAGAACACAATCTCATTATGATAATCGCGCTTCGCGCTAGATTTTTTTTTTGTATTTCTATAGTTCTTTAATCAATTATATAGTTACAGCAATACATTTTCTGCAAATATCTGATAAAGGAAAAAATATATATGTTTACTTTTGTTCCCGTTTTAAAATGAGTTTATTGTAGCTGAAATGGATTTTACAATATACAATTTAAAAGTATGCTTGCAATATGTACGTTTTTAAAAACTTTTAATGAGCTAACTTTTATAATTCTCCTGTGAATATTTTAACAACGCCAACAATTTTGAATTTCAAAAAATTCTGTTTTTCCGACTTCCCAAGTCATAATCCCGTAAATGAAGAAATTATGTATTTTTTAAATTTAGTGCGTTGCGAATTTTTTAGACTTATATTTCAATTTTCAATGTTTTAACTCAAATTCTTCTAGGCTTTAAAGCTCTCATATTTTATGTATTATTTTTGTAACATGTAAAATAAAAGCTTTATAAATTTTCAAAATAGAATGTTTGAATTTGAAAGACTTTAACTCCTCTAATTTTTTACTTTCCACATTTTCTGATTTATTAGTAATTCATTCTTTGGTTCAAAATGCTTCAGATATTCAAATGTGTTAATTTCTTGAATTATTCATTTGCAATTAAAAAATGTCATGATCGTGAATATCAAATTTTATTGTTTTCTTGGTCATCATGTTTTAAGTTTTCGATTTGGTGAAAGATTTTTAAGTTAGTAAGATTTAAAGAGTTTGTACTTATCTGAATTTGCAATTTGTTTAGCTGTCTTTGCAACCACGATATTTTCAAAATATATTCTTGTATGTGTAAATGCTGTTATATTTTGACTGGATGCCATTTAATATTGATGCAACCTCGGGCTGCAACCAGTGGTTCGAACTTTCAGTTCGGCGTAATAGTGGAGCTCGAACTTGTCCGTTTAAACTTTTGTGTCAATTTACACGTGTAACCTTTCTTCCTGACAGAGTGGTTTACCACGTTTGTAGGTATCTAGTACACTCGTGAAGCAATATTGGTTCCTGTCTCATCCTCCCCCGATCGATCTTCTCTCAATCAGGGTTTTACCTCGACCAATGCATTTCCTCTCTCTTTTATATCAAAGCTGCATTTCTCGAAAATGAAAAACATTACTTTTTAAAATTAATTTCCCCTAAGGCCATAAATCAACCGAGCCACGTGTCTAAAATATATTAACTTACTCATGTAAGATAACTTTTATAATCTACAAAATATCTTTCTGAAAAATCTGAAAAGACATAATAAAAGACAATGAAGAACGAGTGTTAACTTCTTATTACTAAAAAGGTTGGAAAAATTTTTTTCAGAGGAAATAAAATTAAAAGAGTTATCGACAATTATAGTTAACTCTAAAAATATTTACAGGATTTTCACTAAAACGAACAGACGTTCTTTATTGTCTTCTATTGTCTTTCATAAATTCTCAAAAAGATATTTAAAAAAAAATGGAAAAAATATACAATTAGAGTAAAAATATATTGGACGAAAAATCTACAATTTAGTTTCATTTGTATGATTAAGGTTTTTAGTTGTTTCAAATTCTTTTTTTTCACTATTTAACGAATTAGGTCAGCAGCTTATATATTCACATGATGAATAACTACATTAAATTATTTAAAATTGTTAGATTTATTTCCAAGTTGAAAACTCTACCCGAGAAACTTTTAACGTTTCATACAGAACTTAAGTTTTACGCTTTCTAGAAAATTTCTGAGGAAAATCCCAACAAGGTTTCTGCGAAGCGTTTCAGTTTTATAAAATGCATTGTTTTATCACTTTTTTCTGCTAATAAAATAAAAATAAAAAAGAATACTCTTCAAGAGCAACATAACGTAAATAATTACCGTCCATGAAAAAAATTTAAAAAAGAAAGGGTCGTAAAACTTTTAAAGCCTGTGTTTCAAATAGGAATAGCAAGCTTTTCCTTAATTTTACAGATTATTTATAGGACATTCGTGATAAATCCTTGAATTAAAAGATTAACTTCAAAGAAGAAATACGATTCTTTCGATACAATAAATTCTTTATGATAAGGAAGGCTATTTATAATTAAAATGTTTCTCTTGTCTCTAAATGACATTTTATGTAGAAATAGCTGAAAATTATTGTGACCCTCTTTTTCCTTTTCTATGTAAAAACAAGCACAAATACTTGAAAATTTTAAGGATTTCTGGGATTCCCTTTTCATAATTCTCGAGACTTGTTATGGAATTTACTCCACGGATAGTCGGAAAATACAATAAAAGATAAATATGAAAATAAAATTCTCTCTATTGAATCATAAAATATGCCGTATTGTCACTTTGACTGCCATATTTAATTGGAATTCCTCATATTTATCGACATTAAGTTCTCTTCACTTGTCACGTTCTCAGCTAAATCGATGTTAATGTCAATAAATTAGACAAATATAATTAAAGAACCTTCTAGATTGGACAACATCTTATTAAGATACAGTTATAAATTACTTATTGAAATCATCTCAATATCCATGATATTTATCCATTAAATTCAGCAACAAGGTTAAAAGTAGATAAATAACATTTAATATGTTTGCCTAGAACCATAAAATACTAGTCATTTTAATCCCAGACTATATAAGAAACTAAGTTTCATTCAACTTAAGATATATTCAAAATCTCATGACAGATGTCGAAACATGATAGTAAACGGTTAATAAATGGCTAGTGAAAATTTTACTTCGTCTGAATTTGTCTGCAAAGACTCGGGAAAATATTTGGTTAAATCAACAATATTTTTGTTGGTTAGTAAAATTTGATTGATTCAACCAGAAAAATGTAGTTAAATCAATAAGCTACGTTGTGAATTCAACAAAACGATTTTGTTCAATGAAAAAAATGTGTCTTTTGGGTGAACTTGTGTATTTACTTCTTTAAATTTATCATTTTCTATTGTGATAACTTATAGAGAAATTATGTCAAGAATGAATTCACGACTCTCATACACAAATATTAAAGTTATTGCATGTTTATGCTTAAGTCAATTACAACATCGTGCACACCCTTTCCGATTGGTTGGATAGTACGAGGCGACGGATGCATGTTGTAAGAAGCAGTGCTTCAATTAAAAGCCATGAATTACGACAGACAAAATTTTATCCATTGGTTGACATTATCAACCAACGAAGCGAAACAATAAACAATTGGAAAGATAAAGTGAAATAAAAGAACAAAGTTCAATCACTGAAAGGCAGATTTATGAGTCAGGAAAATTGAGTTTAGTGGAGAAAACATTTGAATCAGTTCTAAAGTTTCATGTAATTCCATCTTGCTCTGAAAGACAATCTTCATTTGTTTCCCTCAGTACTCATAAATTGATTCTAACTGCAGAATTTTATTAATTTCTATTTTTTTAAATACTATTAACTGCTACTCCACACGATCAAATGAGTATTTGAAATAAATTTAGCAGGGCAATTGAGTTTCATTTCAATAAAGTACAACTTCTTCTATTAAAACTAAATCCCCTTTTTTGATACACATTCTCGATTTAAATACAAAAAAAATTCATAAAAGTTAAAAAATTTTTAATTAATTGCAAAAAAGTATTCAAAATCAATTTTATGTCAGATTTTCGCAGAATAAGAAATACAGTACGGCATGTTTTGTCTATGTGAATTCAGAAAAAATATAGGTTTTGAAGTCTTAAGTAAAACCCCTTCAATATGTTATCACTTGAAACTTTTAAACTTCAGTTAACAAAATTATCAAGTTCAAAACATCTAAATAAAGTTTTTTGATTGTTTTGAAAGTTTAAAATTTTCAAACTACATAATTCAAATTCGTAAAGATTCAGAACTAAAGTATTTACATTTTGATTACTAACATTTTTTGTAATCATTTCAATTTCCTAGTGATGTAAATTTGAATGTTATTTTTCACTTCAGAGGATTTTTTCGAGCAACCCACACGTTAAAAAAATCCTCGAAAAACTAAGATATATCTAAATTTTATTCAAATGAATATTACATTTCGAATTGGAAAGGATCCCTCATGTCATAAACTTTTAAATTTACAAGACAGCTAGATTCATGAATTCTGTTGGATGTTATTATATATTGTAAAGTATTTTCCTTGCGGTTCAATACGAGTTTGCCACAAAAGAGATTCCATAACATGTTGGGATTGTAAAATACCGCATTTATTGATAATCTACTTTTGCGACGTAATCTGATATTCCTGTTAGATATAGTCCAGTATATTCCACAACTGAAACACTGCAATATCGACCTTCAATTCATACCTAAGGAATTAATCGTTCAAATTTAACCTCTATGTAAGTTTATATGCAATCTGCATATGTGGGAATTCTCTTTAACGTGGAATCCATCGATCCAGATAAATACATCGGCGGAATTTATGAAACTTATGATAGTAGCTTATCTGCAACTCTAACAGGAATTCAATCGTGTTAGTAATAACTTTTCAGCTGCCGAGTTAGGCTTACTCCTAGGAGACCTTAAGGGAGATCATAAACGTCAGGTAAAATTTCAAGGAAATGTTATTCATTTGATACGAGGCATCGTATCCCAATAGTACGATCTTTATATTATTTCAAAACGAGCTCTTTAAACCAATCGGGGAAAAAACTTGGACTTGTACACGGCCGAGACTCCAAAATTGAATTTTGTCTCTTTGGAGCAAAAAATCTAAGTACCTACCGAACCACCTCGGCCCAACCAAACAGCACTTACAATAGGCCAAAGTCACGAAACTGGGACAAGTGGGTAGCACCCCTCTAGCGACAGTCCTGAGATATCTATACCGTGTATCAACCTCTACTGAGTTGCAGTTTATTCTCGAGACATAGACCTTTGATCTGAGTACCCAGCGAACCACCTCGGCCCAAGCAAACAGTACTTACAATAGGCCAAAGTCACGAAACTGGGACAAGTGGGTCGCACCCCTCTAGCGACAGTCCTGAGATATCTATGCCATCTATCAACCTCTACTGAGTTGCAGTTTATTCTCGAGACTTAGACCTTTGATCTGAGTACCTACCGAACAACCTCGGCCCAACCAAACAGTACTTACAATAGGCTAAAGTCACGAAACTGGGACAAGTGGGTCGCACCCCTCTAGCGACACTCCTGAGCTATCCATACCATCTATCAACCTCTACTGAGTTGCAGTATATTGTCGAGACTTAGACCTTTGATCTGAGTACCCAGCGAACCACCTTGGCCCAAGCAAACAGTACTTACAATAGGCCAAAGTCACGAAACTGGGACAATTGGGTCGCACCCCTCTAGCGACACTCCTGAGCTATCCATACCATCTATCAACCTCTACTGAGTTGCAGTTCATTCTCGAGACTCAGACCTTCGATCTGAGTACCTACCGAACCACCTCTGCCCAACCAAACAGTACTTACAATAGGCCAAAGTCACGAAACTGGGACAAGTGGGTCGCACCCCTCTAACGACAGTCCAGAGCTATCTATGCCATCTATCAACCTCTACTGAGTTGCAGTTTATTCTCGAGACTTAGACCTTTGATCTGAGTACCCAGCGAACCACCTTGGCCCAAGAAAACAGTACTTACAATAGGCCAAAGTCACGAAACTGGGACAATTGGGTCGCACCCCTCTAGCGACACTCCTGAGCTATCCATACCATCTATCAACCTCTACTGAGTTGCAGTTCATTCTCGAGACTTAGACCTTTGATCTGAGTACCTAGCGAACCACCTCTGCCCAACCAAACAGTACTTACAATAGGCCAAAGTCACGAAACTGGGACAAGTGGGTCGCACCCCTCTAACGACAGTCCAGAGCTATCTATGCCATCTATCAACCTCTACTGAGTTGCAGTTTATTCTCGAGACTTAGACCTTTGATCTGAGTACCTACCGAACCACCTCTGCCCAACCAAACAGTACTTACAATAGGCCAAAGTCACGAAACTGGGACAAGTGGGTCGCACCCTTCTAACGACAGTCCAGAGCTATCTATACCGTGTATCAACCTCTACTGAGTTGCAGTTCATTGTCGAGACTTGGACCTTTGATCTGAGTACCTACCAAACCACCTCGGCCCAACCAAACAGTACTTACAATAGGCTAAAGTCACGAAACTGGGACAAGTGGGTCGCACCCCTCTAGCGACAGTCCTGAGATATCTATACCGTGTATCAACCTCTACTCCAGTTGCAGTTTATTGTCGAGACTTGGACCTTTGATCTGAGTACCTACCGAACCACCTCGGCCCAACCAAACAGTACTTACAATAGGCCAAAGTCACGAAACTGGGACAAGTGGGTCGCACCCCTCTAACGACAGTCCAGAGCTATCTATACCGTGTATCAACCTCTACTGAGTTGCAGTTCATTCTCGAGACTCAGACCTTCGATCTGAGTACCTACCGAACCACCTCTGCCCAACCAAACAGTACTTACAATAGGCCAAAGTCACGAAACTGGGACAAGTGGGTCGCACCCCTCTAACGACAGTCCAGAGCTATCTATGCCATCTATCAACCTCTACTGAGTTGCAGTTTATTCTCGAGACTTAGACCTTTGATCTGAGTACCCAGCGAACCACCTTGGCCCAAGAAAAAAGTAATTACAATAGGCCAAAGTCACGAAACTGGGACAATTGGGTCGCACCCATCTATCGACACTCCTGAGCTATCCATACCATCTATCAACCTCTACTCAGTTGCAGTTCATTGTCGAGACTTGGACCTTTGATCTGAGTACCTACCAAACCACCTCGGCCCAACCAAACAGTACTTACAATAGGCTAAAGTCACGAAACTGGGACAAGTGGGTCGCACCCCTCTAACGACAGCCCTGAGATATCTATACCGTGTATCAACCTCTACTGAGTTGCAGTTTATTCTCGAGACTTAGACCTTTGATCTGAGTACCTACCGAACAACCTCGGCCCAACCAAACAGTACTTACAATAGGCTAAAGTCACGAAACTGGGACAAGTGGGTCGCACCCCTCTAACGACAGTCCAGAGCTATCTATGCCATCTATCAACCTCTACTGAGTTGCAGTTTATTCTCGAGACTTAGACCTTTGATCTGAGTACCCAGCGAACCACCTCGGCCCAACCAAACAGTACTTACAATAGGCCAAAGTCACGAAACTGGGACAATTGGGTCGCACCCCTCTAGCGACACTCCTGAGCTATCCATACCATCTATCAACCTCTACTGAGTTGCAGTTCATTCTCGAGACTTAGACCTTTGATCTGAGTACCTACCGAACCACCTCGGCCCAACCAAACAGTACTTACAATAGGCTAAAGTCACGAAACTGGGACAATTGGGTCGCACCCTTCTAACGACAGACCTGAGATATCTATACCGTGTATCAACCTCTACTGAGTTGCAGTTCTTTTTCGAGACTTGGACCTTTGATCTGAGTACCTACCGAACCACCTCGGCCCAAACAAACAGTACTTACAATAGGCTAAAGTCACGAAACTGGGACAAGTGGGTCGCACCCCTCTAGCGACACTCCTGAGCTATCCATAACATCTATCAACCTCTACTCAGTTGCAGTTCATTGTCGAGACTTGGACCTTTGATCTGAGTACCTACCGAACCACCTCGGCCCAACCAAACAGTACTTACAATAGGCCAAAGTCACGAAACTGGGACAAGTGGGTCGCACCCCTCTAACGACAGTCCTGAGATATCTATACCGTGTATCAACCTCTACTGAGTTGCAGTTCATTCTCGAGACTCAGACCTTCGATCTGAGTACCTACCGAACCACCTCTGCCCAACCAAACAGTACTTACAATAGGCCAAAGTCACGAAACTGGGACAAGTGGGTCGCACCCCTCTAACGACAGTCCAGAGCTATCTATGCCATCTATCAACCTCTCCTGAGATGCACTTTATTCTCGAGACGTAGACCTTTGATCTGAGTACCCAGCGAACCACCTTGGCCCAAGAAAAAAGTACAAACAAAAGGACAAAGTAACCAAACTTGGAAAATTGGGTCGCACCCCTCTATCGACACTCCTGAGCTATCCATACCATCTATCAACCTCTACTGAGTTGCAGTTGATTCTCGAGACTCGGACCTTCGATCTGAGTACCTACCGAACCACCTGGGCCCAACCAAACAGTACTTACAATAGGCCAAAGTCACGAAACTGGGACAAGTGGGCCGCACCCTTCTAGCGACAGCCCTGAGATATCTATACCGTGTATCAACCTCTACTGAGTTGCAGTTTATTCTCGAGACTTAGACCTTTGATCTGAGTACCTACCGAACAACCTCGGCCCAACCAAACAGTACTTACAATAGGCTAAAGTCACGAAACTGGGACAAGTGGGTCGCACCCCTCTAACGACAGTCCAGAGCTATCTATGCCATCTATCAACCTCTACTGAGTTGCAGTTTATTCTCGAGACATAGACCTTTGATCTGAGTACCCAGCGAACCACCTCGGCCCTAGCAAGCAGTACTTACAATAGGCCAAAGTCACGAAACTGGGACAATTGGGTCGCACCCCTCTAGCGACACTCCTGAGCTATCCATACCATCTATCAACCTCTACTGAGTTGCAGTTCATTCTCGAGACTCAGACCTTCGATCTGAGTACCTACCGAACCACCTCTGCCCAACCAAACAGTACTTACAATAGGCCAAAGTCACGAAACTGGGACAATTGGGTCGCACCCCTCTAGCCACACTCCTGAGCTATCCATACCATCTATCAACCTCTACTGAGTTGCAGTTCATTCTCGAGACTCAGACCTTCGATCTGAGTACCTACCGAACCACCTCTGCCCAACCAAACAGTACTTACAATAGGCCAAAGTCACGAAACTGGGACAAGTGGGTCGCACCCCTCTAACGACAGTCCAGAGCTATCTATGCCATCTATCAACCTCTACTGAGTTGCAGTTTATTCTCGAGACATAGACCTTTGATCTGAGTACCCAGCGAACCACCTCGGCCCAAGAAAACAGTACTTACAATAGGCCAAAGTCACGAAACTGGGACAATTGGGTCGCACCCCTCTAGCGACACTCCTGAGCTATCCATACCATCTATCAACCTCTACTGAGTTGCAGTTCATTCTCGAGACTCAGACCTTCGATCTGAGTACCTACCGAACCACCTCTGCCCAACCAAACAGTACTTACAATAGGCCAAAGTCACGAAACTGGGACAAGTGGGTCGCACCCCTCTAACGACAGTCCAGAGCTATCTATGCGATCTATCAACCTCTACTGAGTTGCAGTTTATTCTCGAGACTTAGACCTTTGATCTGAGTACCCAGCGAACCACCTCTGCCCAACCAAACAGTACTTACAATAGGCCAGAGTCACGAAACTGGGACAAGTGGGTCGCACCCCTCTAACGACAGCCCTGAGATATCTATACCGTGTATCAACCTCTACTGAGTTGCAGTTCATTCTCGAGACTCAGACCTTTGATCTGAGTACCCAGCGAAACACCTCGGCCCAAGCAAACAGTACTTACAATAGGCTAAAGTCACGAAACTGGGACAAGTGGGTCGCACCCCTCTAGCGACACTCCTGAGCTATCCATACCCTCTATCAACCTCTACTCAGTTGCAGTTCATTGTCGAGACTTGGACCTTTGATCTGAGTACCTACCGAACCACCTCGGCCCAACCAAACAGTACTTACAATAGGCCAAAGTCACGAAACTGGGACAAGTGGGTCGCACCCTTCTAACGACAGACCTGAGATATCTATACCGTGTATCAACCTCTACTGAGTTGCAGTTCATTCTCGAGACTTGGACCTTTGATCTGAGTACCTACCGAACCACCTCGGCCCAAGCACACAGTACTTACAATAGGCTAAAGTCACGAAACTGGGACAAGTGGGTCGCACCCCTCTAGCGACACTCCTGAGCTATCCATACCATCTATCAACCTCTACTCAGTTGCAGTTCATTGTCGAGACTTGGACCTTTGATCTGAGTACCTACCAAACCACCTCGGCCCAACCAAACAGTACTTACAATAGGCTAAAGTCACGAAACTGGGACAAGTGGGTCGCACCCCTCTAACGACAGCCCTGAGATATCTATACCGTGTATCAACCTCTACTGAGTTGCAGTTCATTCTCGAGACTCAGACCTTCGATCTGAGTACCTACCGAACAACCTCGGCCCAACCAAACAGTACTTACAATAGGCTAAAGTCACGAAACTGGGACAAGTGGGTCGCACCCCTCTAGCGACAGCCCTGAGATATCTATACCGTGTATCAACCTCTACTGAGTTGCAGTTCATTCTCGAGACTCAGACCTTTGATCTGAGTACACAGCGAACCACCTTGGCCCAAGAAAAAGTTCTTACAATAGGCTAAAGTCACGAAACTGGGACAAGTGGGTCGCACCCCTCTAGCGACACGCCTGAGCTATCGATACCGTCTATCAACCTCTACTCAGTTGCAGTTCATTGTCGAGACTTGGACCTTTGATCTGAGTACCTACCGAACCACCTCGGCCCAACCAAACAGTACTTACAATAGGCTAAAGTCACGAAACTGGGACAAGTGGGTCGCACCCCTCTAGCGACAGCCCTGAGATATCTATACCGTGTATCAACCTCTACTGAGTTGCAGTTCATTCTCGAGACTCAGACCTTTGATCTGAGTACCTACCGAACAACCTCGGCCCAACCAAACAGTACTTACAATAGGCTAAAGTCACGAAACTGGGACAAGTGGGTCGCACCCCTCTAGCGACACTCCTGAGATATCTATGCCATCTATCAACCTCTACTCAGTTGCAGTTCATTGTCGAGACTTGGACCTTTGATCTGAGTACCTACCGAACCACCTCGGCCCAACCAAACAGTACTTACAATAGGCCAAAGTCACGAAACTGGGACAAGTGTGTCGCACCCATCTAGCGACAGACCTGAGATATCTATACCGTGTATCAACCTCTACTGAGTTGCAGTTTATTCTCGAGACTTGGACCTTTGATCTGAGTACCCACCGAAACACCTCGGCCCAACCAAACAGTACTTACAATAGGCTAAAGTCACGAAACTGGGACAAGTGGGTCGCACCCCTCTAGCGACACTCCTGAGCTATCCATACAATCTATCAACCTCTACTCAGTTGCAGTTCATTGTCGAGACTTGGACCTTTGATCTGAGTACCTACCGAACCACCTCGGCCCAACCAAACAGTACTTACAATAGGCCAAAGTCACGAAACTGGGACAAGTGGGTCGCACCCCTCTAGCGACAGTCCTGAGATATCTATACCGTGTATCAACCTCTACTGAGTTGCAGTTCATTCTCGAGACTCAGACCTTCGATCTGAGTACCCAGCGAACCACCTCGGCCCTAGCAAGCAGTTCTTACAATAGGCCAAAGTCACGAAACTGGGACAATTGGGTCGCACCCTTCTAACGACAGCCCTGAGATATCTATACCGCGTATCAACCTCTACTGAGTTGCAGTTCATTCTCGAGACTCAGACCTTTGATCTGAGTACACAGCGAACCACCTTGGCCCAAGAAAAAAGTTCTTACAATAGGCTAAAGTCACGAAACTGGGACAAGTGGGTCGCACCCCTCTAGCGACAGTCCTGAGATATCTATACCGTGTATCAACCTCTACTCAGTTGCAGTTCATTGTCGAGACTTGGACCTTTGATCTGAGTACCTACCGAACCACCTCGGCCCAACCAAACAGTACTTACAATAGGCCAAAGTCACGAAACTGGGACAAGTGGGTCGCACCCCTCTAACGACAGTCCTGAGATATCTATACCGTGTATCAACCTCTACTGAGTTGCAGTTCATTCTCGAGACTAAGACCTTTGATCTGAGTACCAACCGAACCACCTCTGCCCAACCAAACAGTACTTACAATAGGCCAAAGTCACGAAACTGGGACAAGTGGGTCGCACCCCTCTAGCGACAGTCCTGAGATATCTATACCGTGTATCAACCTCTACTCAGTTGCAGTTCATTGTGGAGACTTGGACCTTTGATCTGAGTACCTACCGAACCACCTCGGCCCAACCAAACAGTACTTACAATAGGCCAAAGTCACGAAACTGGGACAAGTGGGTCGCACCCCTCTAACGACAGTCCTGAGATATCTATACCGTGTATCAACCTCTACTGAGTTGCAGTTCATTCTCGAGACTCAGACCTTCGATCTGAGTACCTACCGAACCACCTCTGCCCAACCAAACAGTACTTACAATAGGCCAAAGTCACGAAACTGGGACAAGTGGGTCGCACCCCTCTAACGACAGTCCAGAGCTATCTATGCCATCTATCAACCTCTACTGAGTTGCAGTTTATTCTCGAGACTTAGACCTTTGATCTGAGTACCCAGCGAACCACCTTGGCCCAAGAAAACAGTACTTACAATAGGCCAAAGTCACGAAACTGGGACAATTGGGTCGCACCCCTCCAGCCACACTCCTGAGCTATCCATACCATCTATCAACCTCTACTGAGTTGCAGTTCATTCTCGAGACTCAGACCTTCGATCTGAGTACCTACCGAACCACCTCTGCCCAACCAAACAGTACTTACAATAGGCCAAAGTCACGAAACTGGGACAAGTGGGTCGCACCCCTCTAGCGACAGTCCTGAGATATCTATACCGTGTATCAACCTCTACTGAGTTGCAGTTTATTCTCGAGACTTAGACCTTTGATCTGAGTACCTACCGAACAACCTCGGCCCAACCAAACAGTACTTACAATAGGCTAAAGTCACGAAACTGGGACAAGTGGGTCGCACCCCTCTAACGACAGTCCAGAGCTATCTATGCCATCTATCAACCTCTACTGAGTTGCAGTTTATTCTCGAGACATAGACCTTTGATCTGAGTACCCAGCGAACCACCTCGGCCCTAGCAAGCAGTTCTTACAATAGGCCAAAGTCACGAAACTGGGACAATTGGGTCGCACCCCTCTAGCGACACTCCTGAGCTATCCATACCATCTATCAACCTCTACTGAGTTGCAGTTCATTCTCGAGACTCAGACCTTCGATCTGAGTACCTACCGAACCACCTCTGCCCAACCAAACAGTACTTACAATAGGCCAAAGTCACGAAACTGGGACAATTGGGTCGCACCCCTCCAGCCACACTCCTGAGCTATCCATACCATCTATCAACCTCTACTGAGTTGCAGTTCATTCTCGAGACTCAGACCTTCGATCTGAGTACCTACCGAACCACCTCTGCCCAACCAAACAGTACTTACAATAGGCCAGAGTCACGAAACTGGGACAAGTGGGTCGCACCCCTCTAACGACAGTCCAGAGCTATCTATGCCATCTATCAACCTCTACTGAGTTGCAGTTTATTCTCGAGACTCAGACCTTTGATCTGAGTACCCAGCGAACCACCTCGGCCCTAGCAAGCAGTACTTACAATAGGCCAAAGTCACGAAACTGGGACAATTGGGTCGCACCCCTCTAGTGACACTCCTGAGCTATCCATACCATCTATCAACCTCTACTCAGTTGCAGTTCATTCTCGAGACTTAGACCTTTGATCTGAGTACCTAGCGAACCACCTCTGCCAAACCAAACAGTACTTACAATAGGCCAGAGTCACGAAACTGGGACAAGTGGGTCGCACCCCTCTAACGACAGTCCAGAGCTATCTATGCCATCTATCAACCTCTACTGAGTTGCAGTTTATTCTCGAGACTTAGACCTTTGATCTGAGTACCCAGCGAACCACCTCTGCCCAACCAAACAGTACTTACAATAGGCCAGAGTCACGAAACTGGGACAAGTGGGTCGCACCCCTCTAGCGACAGTCCTGAGATATCTATACCGTGTATCAACCTCTACTGAGTTGCAGTTCATTCTCGAGACTCAGACCTTTGATCTGAGTACCCAGCGAACCACCTTGGCCCAAGAAAACAGTACTTACAATAGGCTAAAGTCACGAAACTGGGACAAGTGGGTCGCACCCCTCTAGCGACACTCCTGAGCTATCTATGCCATCTATCATCCTCTACTCAGTTGCAGTTCATTGTCGAGACTTGGACCTTTGATCTGAGTACCTACCGAACCACCTCGGCCCAACCAAACAGTACTTACAATAGGCCAAAGTCACGAAACTGGGACAAGTGGGTCGCACCCATCTAACGACAGTCCTGAGATATCTATACCGTGTATCAACCTCTACTGAGTTGCAGTTTATTCTCGAGACTTAGACCTTTGATCTGAGTACCTACCGAACCACCTCGGCCCAACCAAACAGTACTTACAATAGGCTAAAGTCACGAAACTGGGACAAGTGGGTCGCACCCCTCTAGCGACAGTCCTGAGATATCTATGCCATCTATCAACCTCTACTCAGTTGCAGTTCATTGTCGAGACTTGGACCTTTGATCTGAGTACCTACCAAACCACCTCGGCCCAACCAAACAGTACTTACAATAGGCTAAAGTCACGAAACTGGGACAAGTGGGTCGCACCCCTCTAACGACAGTCCTGAGATATCTATACCGTGTATCAACCTCTACTGAGTTGCAGTTCATTCTCGAGACTCAGACCTTCGATCTGAGTACCTACCGAACAACCTCGGCCCAACCAAACAGTACTTACAATAGGCCAAAGTCACGAAACTGGGACAAGTGGGTAGCACCCATCTAGCGACAGCCCTGAGATATCTATACCGTGTATCAACCTCTACTGAGTTGCAGTTCATTCTCGAGACTCAGACCTTTGATCTGAGTACCCAGCGAAACACCTCGGCCCAAGCAAACAGTACTTACAATAGGCCAAAGTCACGAAACTGGGACAAGTGGGTCGCACCCCTCTAGCGACAGTCCTGAGATATCTATACCATCTATCAACCTCTACTCAGTTGCAGTTCATTGTCGAGACTTGGACCTTTGATCTGAGTACCTACCAAACCACCTCGGCCCAACCAAACAGTACTTACAATAGGCTAAAGTCACGAAACTGGGACAAGTGGGTCGCACCCCTCTAGCGACAGCCCTGAGATATCTATACCGTGTATCAACCTCTACTGAGTTGCAGTTCATTCTCGAGACTCAGACCTTTGATCTGAGTACCTACCGAACAACCTCGGCCCAACCAAACAGTACTTACAATAGGCTAAAGTCACGAAACTGGGACAAGTGGGTCGCACCCCTCTAGCGACAGTCCTGAGATATCCATACCATCTATCAACCTCTACTCAGTTGCAGTTCATTGTCGAGACTTGGACCTTTGATCTGAGTACCTACCGAACCACCTCGGCCCAACCAAACAGTACTTACAATAGGCTAAAGTCACGAAACTGGGACAAGTGGGTCGCACCCTTCTAACGACAGTGCGGAGGTACCAAAAGCGTGAATCAACCGCTACTGAGTTGCAGTTCATTCTCGAGACTTTGACCTTTGATCTGAGTACCTACCGAACCACCTCGGCCCAACCAAACAGTACTTACAATAGGCTAAAGTCACGAAACTGGGACAAGTGGGTCGCACCCCTCTAGCGACAGTCCTGAGATATCTATGCCATCTATCAACCTCTACTCAGTTGCAGTTCATTGTCGAGACTTGGACCTTTGATCTGAGTACCTACCGAACCACCTCGGCCCAACCAAACAGTACTTACAATAGGCCAAAGTCACGAAACTGGGACAAGTGGGTCGCACCCCTCTAACGACAGTCCTGAGATATCTATACCGTGTATCAACCTCTACTGAGTTGCAGTTCATTCTCGAGACTCAGACCTTCGATCTGAGTACCTACCGAACCACCTCGGCCCAACCAAACAGTACTTACAATAGGCTAAAGTCACGAAACTGGGACAAGTGGGTCGCACCCCTCTAGCGACAGCCCTGAGATATCTATACCGTGTATCAACCTCTACTGAGTTGCAGTTCATTCTCGAGACTCAGACCTTTGATCTGAGTACACAGCGAACCACCTTGGCCCAAGAAAAAAGTTCTTACAATAGGCTAAAGTCACGAAACTGGGACAAGTGGGTCGCACCCCTCTAGCGACAGTCCTGAGATATCTATGCCATCTATCAACCTCTACTCAGTTGCAGTTCATTGTCGAGACTTGGACCTTTGATCTGAGTACCTACCAAACCACCTCGGCCCAACCAAACAGTACTTACAATAGGCTAAAGTCACGAAACTGGGACAAGTGGGTCGCACCCCTCTAGCGACAGCCCTGAGATATCTATACCGTGTATCAACCTCTACTGAGTTGCAGTTCATTCTCGAGACTCAGACCTTTGATCTGAGTACCTACCGAACAACCTCGGCCCAACCAAACAGTACTTACAATAGGCTAAAGTCACGAAACTGGGACAAGTGGGTCGCACCCCTCTAGCGACAGCCCTGAGATATCTATACCGTGTATCAACCTCTACTGAGTTGCAGTTCATTGTCGAGACTTGGACCTTTGATCTGAGTACCTACCGAACCACCTCGGCCCAACCAAACAGTACTTACAATAGGCCAAAGTCACGAAACTGGGACAAGTGGGTCGCACCCCTCTAACGACAGTCCTGAGATATCTATACCGTGTATCAACCTCTACTGAGTTGCAGTTCATTCTCGAGACTCAGACCTTCGATCTGAGTACCTACCGAACCACCTCTGCCCAACCAAACAGTACTTACAATAGGCCAAAGTCACGAAACTGGGACAAGTGGGTCGCACCCCTCTAACGACAGTCCAGAGCTATCTATGCCATCTATCAACCTCTACTGAGTTGCAGTTTATTCTCGAGACTTAGACCTTTGATCTGAGTACCCAGCGAACCACCTTGGCCCAAGAACCAAGGACATACAATAGGCCAAAGTCACGAAACTGGGACAATTGGGTCGCACCCCTCCAGCCACACTCCTGAGCTATCCATACCATCTATCAACCTCTACTGAGTTGCAGTTCATTGTCGAGACTTGGACCTTTGATCTGAGTACCTACCGAACCACCTCGGCCCAACCAAACAGTACTTACAATAGGCCAAAGTCACGAAACTGGGACAAGTGGGTCGCACCCATCTAACGACAGCCCTGAGATATCTATACCGTGTATCAACCTCTACTGAGTTGCAGTTTATTCTCGAGACTTAGACCTTTGATCTGAGTACCTACCGAACAACCTCGGCCCAACCAAACAGTACTTACAATAGGCTAAAGTCACGAAACTGGGACAAGTGGGTCGCACCCCTCTAACGACAGTCCAGAGCTATCTATGCCATCTATCAACCTCTACTGAGTTGCAGTTTATTCTCGAGACATAGACCTTTGATCTGAGTACCCAGCGAACCACCTCGGCCCTAGCAAGCAGTACTTACAATAGGCCAAAGTCACGAAACTGGGACAATTGGGTCGCACCCCTCTAGCGACACTCCTGAGCTATCCATACCATCTATCAACCTCTACTGAGTTGCAGTTCATTCTCGAGACTCAGACCTTCGATCTGAGTACCTACCGAACCACCTCTGCCCAACCAAACAGTACTTACAATAGGCCAAAGTCACGAAACTGGGACAATTGGGTCGCACCCCTCCAGCCACACTCCTGAGCTATCCATACCATCTATCAACCTCTACTGAGTTGCAGTTCATTCTCGAGACTCAGACCTTCGATCTGAGTACCTACCGAACCACCTCTGCCCAACCAAACAGTACTTACAATAGGCCAAAGTCACGAAACTGGGACAAGTGGGTCGCACCCCTCTAACGACAGTCCAGAGCTATCTATGCCATCTATCAACCTCTACTGAGTTGCAGTTTATTCTCGAGACATAGACCTTTGATCTGAGTACCCAGCGAACCACCTCGGCCCTAGCAAGCAGTTCTTACAATAGGCCAAAGTCACGAAACTGGGACAATTGGGTCGCACCCCTCTAGCGACACTCCTGAGCTATCCATACCATCTATCAACCTCTACTGAGTTGCAGTTCATTCTCGAGACTCAGACCTTCGATCTGAGTACCTACCGAACCACCTCTGCCCAACCAAACAGTACTTACAATAGGCCAAAGTCACGAAACTGGGACAAGTGGGTCGCACCCCTCTAACGACAGTCCAGAGCTATCTATGCCATCTATCAACCTCTACTGAGTTGCAGTTTATTCTCGAGACTTAGACCTTTGATCTGAGTACACAGCGAACCACCTCTGCCCAACCAAACAGTACTTACAATAGGCCAAAGTCACGAAACTGGGACAAGTGGGCCGCACCCTTCTAACGACAGTCCAGAGCTATCTATGCCATCTATCAACCTCTACTGAGTTGCAGTTTATTCTCGAGACTTAGACCTTTGATCTGAGTACCCAGCGAACCACCTTGGCCCAAGCAAACAGTACTTACAATAGGCTAAAGTCACGAAACTGGGACAAGTGGGTCGCACCCCTCTAGCGACAGTCCTGAGATATCTATACCGTGTATCAACCTCTACTCAGTTGCAGTTTATTCTCGAGACTTGGACCTTTGATCTGAGTACCTACCGAACCACCTTGGCCCAACCAAACAGTACTTACAATAGGCCAAAGTCACGAAACTGGGACAAGTGGGTCGCAACCAACTAACTACACACCTGAGATATCTATACCGTGTATCAACCTCTACTGAGTTGCAGTTCATTGTCGAGACTTGGACCTTTGATCTGAGTACCTACCGAACCACCTCTGCCCAACCAAACAGTACTTACAATAGGCCAGAGTCACGAAACTGGGACAAGTGGGTCGCACCCCTCTAGCGACAGTCCTGAGATATCTATACCGTGTATCAACCTCTACTCAGTTGCAGTTCATTGTGGAGACTTGGACCTTTGATCTGAGTACCTACCGAACCACCTCGGCCCAACCAAACAGTACTTACAATAGGCCAGAGTCACGAAACTGGGACAAGTGGGTCGCACCCCTCTAGCGACAGTCCTGAGATATCTATACCGTGTATCAACCTCTACTGAGTTGCAGTTTATTCTCGAGACATAGACCTTTGATCTGAGTACCCAGCGAACCACCTCTGCCCAACCAAACAGTACTTACAATAGGCCAGAGTCACGAAACTGGGACAAGTGGGTCGCACCCCTCTAACGACAGTCCAGAGCTATCTATGCCATCTATCAACCTCTACTGAGTTGCAGTTTATTCTAGAGACTTAGACCTTTGATCTGAGTACCCAGCGAACCACCTCTGCCCAACCAAACAGTACTTACAATAGGCCAGAGTCACGAAACTGGGACAAGTGGGTCGCACCCCTCTAGCGACAGTCCTGAGATATCTATACCGTGTATCAACCTCTACTGAGTTGCAGTTTATTCTCGAGACATAGACCTTTGATCTGAGTACCCAGCGAACCACCTCGGCCCTAGCAAGCAGTTCTTACAATAGGCCAAAGTCACGAAACTGGGACAAGTGGGTCGCACCCCTCTAACGACAGTCCAGGGCTATCTATGCCATCTATCAACCTCTACTGAGTTGCAGTTTATTCTCGAGACTTAGACCTTTGATCTGAGTACCTACCGAACAACCTCGGCCCAACCAAACAGTACTTACAATAGGCTAAAGTCACGAAACTGGGACAAGTGGGTCGCACCCCTCTAGCGACACTCCTGAGCTATCCATACCATCTATCAACCTCTACTGAATTGCAGTTCATTGTGGAGACTTGGACCTTTGATCTGAGTACCCAGCGAACCACCTTGGCCCAAGAAAACAGTACTTACAATAGGCCAAAGTCACGAAACTGGGACAATTGGGTCGCACCCCTCTAGCGACACTCCTGAGCTATCCATACCATCTATCAACCTCTACTGAGTTGCAGTTCATTCTCGAGACTCAGACCTTCGATCTGAGTACCTACCGAACCACCTCTGCCCAACCAAACAGTACTTACAATAGGCCAAAGTCACGAAACTGGGACAAGTGGGTCGCACCCCTCTAACGACAGTCCAGAGCTATCTATGCCATCTATCAACCTCTACTGAGTTGCAGTTTATTCTCGAGACTTAGACCTTTGATCTGAGTACCCAGCGAACCACCTTGGCCCAAGAAAACAGTACTTACAATAGGCCAAAGTCACGAAACTGGGACAATTGGGTCGCACCCCTCTAGCGACACTCCTGAGCTATCCATACCATCTATCAACCTCTACTGAGTTGCAGTTCATTCTCGAGACTCAGACCTTCGATCTGAGTACCTACCGAACCACCTCTGCCCAACCAAACAGTACTTACAATAGGCCAAAGTCACGAAACTGGGACAAGTGGGTCGCACCCCTCTAACGACAGTCCAGAGCTATCTATGCCATCTATCAACCTCTACTGAGTTGCAGTTTATTCTCGAGACTTAGACCTTTGATCTGAGTACCTACCGAACCACCTCTGCCCAACCAAACAGTACTTACAATAGGCCAAAGTCACGAAACTGGGACAAGTGGGTCGCACCCTTCTAACGACAGTCCTGAGATATCTATACCGTGTATCAACCTCTACTGAGTTGCAGTTCATTGTCGAGACTTGGACCTTTGATCTGAGTACCTACCGAACCACCTCGGCCCAACCAAACAGTACTTACAATAGGCTAAAGTCACGAAACTGGGACAAGTGGGTCGCACCCCTCTAGCGACACTCCTGAGCTATCCATACCATCTATCAACCTCTACTCAGTTGCAGTTCATTGTCGAGACTTGGACCTTTGATCTGAGTACCTACCGAACCACCTCGGCCCAACCAAACAGTACTTACAATAGGCTAAAGTCACGAAACTGGGACAAGTGGGTCGCACCCCTCTAACGACAGTCCTGAGATATCTATACCGTGTATCAACCTCTACTGAGTTGCAGTTCATTCTCGAGACTCAGACCTTCGATCTGAGTACCTAGCGAACCACCTCTGCCCAACCAAACAGTACTTACAATAGGCCAAAGTCACGAAACTGGGACAAGTGGGTCGCACCCCTCTAACGACAGTCCAGAGCTATCTATGCCATCTATCAACCTCTACTGAGTTGCAGTTTATTCTCGAGACTTAGACCTTTGATCTGAGTACCCAGCGAACCACCTTGGCCCAAGAAAACAGTACTTACAATAGGCCAAAGTCACGAAACTGGGACAATTGGGTCGCACCCCTCCAGCCACACTCCTGAGCTATCCATACCATCTATCAACCTCTACTGAGTTGCAGTTCATTCTCGAGACTTGGACCTTTGATCTGAGTACCTACCGAACCACCTCGGCCCAACCAAACAGTACTTACAATAGGCCAAAGTCACGAAACTGGGACAAGTGGGTCGCACCCATCTAGCGACAGCCCTGAGATATCTATACCGTGTATCAACCTCTACTGAGTTGCAGTTTATTCTCGAGACTTAGACCTTTGATCTGAGTACCTACCGAACAACCTCGGCCCAACCAAACAGTACTTACAATAGGCTAAAGTCACGAAACTGGGACAAGTGGGTCGCACCCCTCTAACGACAGTCCAGAGCTATCTATGCCATCTATCAACCTCTACTGAGTTGCAGTTTATTCTCGAGACATAGACCTTTGATCTGAGTACCCAGCGAACCACCTCGGCCCTAGCAAGCAGTACTTACAATAGGCCAAAGTCACGAAACTGGGACAATTGGGTCGCACCCCTCTAGCGACACTCCTGAGCTATCCATACCATCTATCAACCTCTACTGAGTTGCAGTTTATTCTCGAGACTTAGACCTTTGATCTGAGTACCTACCGAACCACCTCGGCCCAACCAAACAGTACTTACAATAGGCTAAAGTCACGAAACTGGGACAATTGGGTCGCACCCATCTAACGACAGACCTGAGCTATGTATACCGTGTATCAACCTCTACTGAGTTGCAGTTTATTGTCGAGACTTTGACCTTTGATCTGAGTACCTACCGAACCACCTCGGCCCAACCAAACAGTACTTACAATAGGCTAAAGTCACGAAACTGGGACAAGTGGGTCGCACCCCTCTAGCGACACTCCTGAGCTATCCATACCATCTATCAACCTCTACTCAGTTGCAGTTCATTGTCGAGACTTGGACCTTTGATCTGAGTACCTACCGAACCACCTCGGCCCAACCAAACAGTACTTACAATAGGCCAAAGTCACGAAACTGGGACAAGTGGGTCGCACCCTTCTAACGACAGTCCTGAGATATCTATACCGTGTATCAACCTCTACTGAGTTGCAGTTCATTCTCGAGACTCAGACCTTCGATCTGAGTACCTACCGAACCACCTCTGCCCAACCAAACAGTACTTACAATAGGCCAAAGTCACGAAACTGGGACAAGTGGGTCGCACCCCTCTAACGACAGTCCAGAGCTATCTATGCCATCTATCAACCTCTACTGAATTGCACTTTATTCTCGAGACTTAGACCTTTGATCTGAGTACCCAGCGAACCACCTTGGCCCAAGAAAACAGTACTTACAATAGGCTAAAGTCACGAAACTGGGACAATTGGGTCGCACCCCTCTAGCCACACTCCTGAGCTATCCATACCATCTATCAACCTCTACTGAGTTGCAGTTCATTCTCGAGACTCTGACCTTCGATCTGAGTACCTACCGAACCACCTCTGCCCAACCAAACAGTACTTACAATAGGCCAGAGTCACGAAACTGGGACAAGTGGGTCGCACCCCTCTAGCGACAGTCCTGAGATATCTATACCGTGTATCAACCTCTACTGAGTTGCAGTTTATTCTCGAGACTTAGACCTTTGATCTGAGTACCTACCGAACAACCTCGGCCCAACCAAACAGTACTTACAATAGGCTAAAGTCACGAAACTGGGACAAGTGGGTCGCACCCCTCTAACGACAGTCCAGAGCTATCTATGCCATCTATCAACCTCTACTGAGTTGCAGTTTATTCTCGAGACATAGACCTTTGATCTGAGTACCCAGCGAACCACCTCGGCCCTAGCAAGCAGTACTTACAATAGGCCAAAGTCACGAAACTGGGACAATTGGGTCGCACCCCTCTAGCGACACTCCTGAGCTATCCATACCATCTATCAACCTCTACTGAGTTGCAGTTCATTCTCGAGACTCAGACCTTCGATCTGAGTACCTACCGAACCACCTCTGCCCAACCAAACAGTACTTACAATAGGCCAAAGTCACGAAACTGGGACAATTGGGTCGCACCCCTCTAGCCACACTCCTGAGCTATCCATACCATCTATCAACCTCTACTGAGTTGCAGTTCATTCTCGAGACTCAGACCTTCGATCTGAGTACCTACCGAACCACCTCTGCCCAACCAAACAGTACTTACAATAGGCCAAAGTCACGAAACTGGGACAAGTGGGTCGCACCCCTCTAACGACAGTCCAGAGCTATCTATGCCATCTATCAACCTCTACTGAGTTGCAGTTTATTCTCGAGACATAGACCTTTGATCTGAGTACCCAGCGAACCACCTCGGCCCTAGCAAGCAGTACTTACAATAGGCCAAAGTCACGAAACTGGGACAATTGGGTCGCACCCCTCTAGCGACACTCCTGAGCTATCCATACCATCTATCAACCTCTACTGAGTTGCAGTTCATTCTCGAGACTCAGACCTTCGATCTGAGTACCTACCGAACCACCTCTGCCCAACCAAACAGTACTTACAATAGGCCAAAGTCACGAAACTGGGACAAGTGGGTCGCACCCCTCTAACGACAGTCCAGAGCTATCTATGCCATCTATCAACCTCTACTGAGTTGCAGTTTATTCTCGAGACTTAGACCTTTGATCTGAGTACCCAGCGAACCACCTCTGCCCAACCAAACAGTACTTACAATAGGCCAGAGTCACGAAACTGGGACAAGTGGGTCGCACCCCTCTAGCGACAGTCCTGAGATATCTATACCGTGTATCAACCTCTACTGAGTTGCAGTTCATTCTCGAGACTTAGACCTTTGATCTGAGTACCCAGCGAACCACCTTGGCCCAAGAAAACAGTACTTACAATAGGCTAAAGTCACGAAACTGGGACAAGTGGGTCGCACCCCTCTAGCGACACTCCTGAGCTATCCATACCATCTATCAACCTCTACTCAGTTGCAGTTCATTGTCGAGACTTGGACCTTTGATCTGAGTACCTACCGAACCACCTTGGCCCAAGCAAACAGTACTTACAATAGGCCAAAGTCACGAAACTGGGACAAGTGGGTCGCACCCTTCTAACGACAGTCCAGAGCTATCTATGCCATCTATCAACCTCTACTGAGTTGCAGTTCATTGTCGAGACTTGGACCTTTGATCTGAGTACCTACCGAACCACCTCGGCCCAACCAAACAGTACTTACAATAGGCTAAAGTCACGAAACTGGGACAAGTGGGTCGCACCCCTCTAGCGACAGTCCTGAGATATCTATACCGTGTATCAACCTCTACTGAGTTGCAGTTCATTGTCGAGACTTGGACCTTTGATCTGAGTACCTACCGAACCACCTCGGCCCAACCAAACAGTACTTACAATAGGCCAAAGTCACGAAACTGGGACAAGTGGGTCGCACCCCTCTAACGACAGTCCTGAGATATCTATACCGTGTATCAACCTCTACTGAGTTGCAGTTCATTCTCGAGACTCAGACCTTCGATCTGAGTACCTACCGAACCACCTCGGCCCAACCAAACAGTACTTACAATAGGCTAAAGTCACGAAACTGGGACAAGTGGGTCGCACCCCTCTAGCGACAGCCCTGAGATATCTATACCGTGTATCAACCTCTACTGAGTTGCAGTTCATTCTCGAGACTCAGACCTTTGATCTGAGTACCCAGCGAAACACCTCGGCCCAAGCAAACAGTACTTACAATAGGCTAAAGTCACGAAACTGGGACAAGTGGGTCGCACCCCTCTAGCGACAGTCCTGAGATATCTATGCCATCTATCAACCTCTACTCAGTTGCAGTTCATTGTCGAGACTTGGACCTTTGATCTGAGTACCTACCGAACCACCTCGGCCCAACCAAACAGTACTTACAATAGGCTAAAGTCACGAAACTGGGACAAGTGGGTCGCACCCCTCTAGCGACAGCCCTGAGATATCTATACCGTGTATCAACCTCTACTGAGTTGCAGTTCATTCTCGAGACTCAGACCTTTGATCTGAGTACCTACCGAACAACCTCGGCCCAACCAAACAGTACTTACAATAGGCTAAAGTCACGAAACTGGGACAAGTGGGTCGCACCCCTCTAGCGACACTCCTGAGCTATCCATACCATCTATCAACCTCTACTCAGTTGCAGTTCATTGTCGAGACTTGGACCTTTGATCTGAGTACCTACCAAACCACCTCGGCCCAACCAAACAGTACTTACAATAGGCCAAAGTCACGAAACTGGGACAAGTGGGTCGCACCCATCTAGCGACAGACCTGAGATATCTATACCCTGTATCAACCTCTACTGAGTTGCAGTTCATTGTCGAGACTCGGACCTTTGATCTGAGTACCTACCGAACCACCTCGGCCCAACCAAACAGTACTTACAATAGGCTAAAGTCACGAAACTGGGACAAGTGGGTCGCACCCCTCTAGCGACAGTCCTGAGATATCTATTCCATCTATCAACCTCTACTCAGTTGCAGTTCATTGTCGAGACTTGGACCTTTGATCTGAGTACCTACCAAACCACCTCGGCCCAACCAAACAGTACTTACAATAGGCCAAAGTCACGAAACTGGGACAAGTGGGTCGCACCCTTCTAACGACAGTCCTGAGATATCTATACCGTGTATCAACCTCTACTGAGTTGCAGTTCATTCTCGAGACTCAGACCTTCGATCTGAGTACCCAGCGAACCACCTCGGCCCTAGCAAGCAGTACTTACAATAGGCCAAAGTCACGAAACTGGGACAATTGGGTCGCACCCCTCTAGCGACAGTCCTGAGATATCTATACCGCGTATCAACCTCTACTGAGTTGCAGTTCATTCTCGAGACTCAGACCTTTGATCTGAGTACACAGCGAACCACCTTGGCCCAAGAAAAAAGTTCTTACAATAGGCTAAAGTCACGAAACTGGGACAAGTGGGTCGCACCCCTCTAGCGACACTCCTGAGCTATCTATGCCATCTATCAACCTCTACTCAGTTGCAGTTCATTGTCGAGACTTGGACCTTTGATCTGAGTACCTACCGAACCACCTCGGCCCAACCAAACAGTACTTACAATAGGCCAAAGTCACGAAACTGGGACAAGTGGGTAGCACCCATCTAGCGACAGCCCTGAGATATCTATACCGTGTATCAACCTCTACTGAGTTGCAGTTCATTCTCGAGACTCAGACCTTTGATCTGAGTACCTACCGAACAACCTCGGCCCAACCAAACAGTACTTACAATAGGCTAAAGTCACGAAACTGGGACAAGTGGGTCGCACCCCTCTAGCGACAGTCCTGAGATATCTATGCCATCTATCAACCTCTACTGAGTTGCATTTCATTGTCGAGACTTGGACCTTTGATCTGAGTACCTACCGAACCACCTCGGCCCAACCAAACAGTACTTACAATAGGCCAAAGTCACGAAACTGGGACAAGTGGGTCGCACCCCTCTAACGACAGTCCTGAGATATCTATACCGTGTATCAACCTCTACTGAGTTGCAGTTCATTCTCGAGACTCAGACCTTCGATCTGAGTACCTACCGAACCACCTCTGCCCAACCAAACAGTACTTACAATAGGCCAAAGTCACGAAACTGGGACAAGTGGGTCGCACCCCTCTAGCGACAGTCCAGAGCTATCTATGCCATCTATCAACCTCTACTGAGTTGCAGTTTATTCTCGAGACTTAGACCTTTGATCTGAGTACCCAGCGAACCACCTTGGCCCAAGCAAACAGTACTTACAATAGGCCAAAGTCACGAAACTGGGACAATTGGGTCGCACCCCTCTAGCGACACTCCTGAGCTATCCATACCATCTATCAACCTCTACTGAGTTGCAGTTCATTCTCGAGACTTAGACCTTTGATCTGAGTACCTACCGAACCACCTCGGCCCAACCAAACAGTACTTACAATAGGCCAGAGTCACGAAACTGGGACAAGTGGGTCGCACCCCTCTAGCGACAGTCCTGAGATATCTATACCGTGTATCAACCTCTACTGAGTTGCAGTTTATTCTCGAGACTTAGACCTTTGATCTGAGTACCTACCGAACAACCTCGGCCCAACCAAACAGTACTTACAATAGGCTAAAGTCACGAAACTGGGACAAGTGGGTCGCACCCCTCTAACGACAGTCCAGAGCTATCTATGCCATCTATCAACCTCTACTGAGTTGCAGTTTATTCTCGAGACATAGACCTTTGATCTGAGTACCCAGCGAACCACCTCGGCCCTAGCAAGCAGTACTTACAATAGGCCAAAGTCACGAAACTGGGACAATTGGGTCGCACCCCTCTAGCGACACTCCTGAGCTATCCATACCATCTATCAACCTCTACTGAGTTGCAGTTCATTCTCGAGACTCAGACCTTCGATCTGAGTACCTACCGAACCACCTCTGCCCAACCAAACAGTACTTACAATAGGCCAAAGTCACGAAACTGGGACAATTGGGTCGCACCCCTCTAGCCACACTCCTGAGCTATCCATACCATCTATCAACCTCTACTGAGTTGCAGTTCATTCTCGAGACTCAGACCTTCGATCTGAGTACCTACCGAACCACCTCTGCCCAACCAAACAGTACTTACAATAGGCCAAAGTCACGAAACTGGGACAAGTGGGTCGCACCCCTCTAACGACAGTCCAGAGCTATCTATGCCATCTATCAACCTCTACTGAGTTGCAGTTTATTCTCGAGACATAGACCTTTGATCTGAGTACCCAGCGAACCACCTCGGCCCTAGCAAGCAGTACTTACAATAGGCCAAAGTCACGAAACTGGGACAATTGGGTCGCACCCCTCTAGCGACACTCCTGAGCTATCCATACCATCTATCAACCTCTACTGAGTTGCAGTTTATTCTCGAGACTTAGACCTTTGATCTGAGTACCCAGCGAACCACCTCTGCCCAACCAAACAGTACTTACAATAGGCCAGAGTCACGAAACTGGGACAAGTGGGTCGCACCCCTCTAACGACAGTCCAGAGCTATCTATGCCATCTATCAACCTCTACTGAGTTGCAGTTTATTCTCGAGACTTAGACCTTTGATCTGAGTACCCAGCGAACCACCTCTGCCCAACCAAACAGTACTTACAATAGGCCAGAGTCACGAAACTGGGACAAGTGGGTCGCACCCCTCTAGCGACAGTCCTGAGATATCTATACCGTGTATCAACCTCTACTGAGTTGCAGTTCATTCTCGAGACTCAGACCTTTGATCTGAGTACCCAGCGAACCACCTTGGCCCAAGAAAACAGTACTTACAATAGGCTAAAGTCACGAAACTGGGACAAGTGGGTCGCACCCCTCTAGCGACAGTCCTGAGATATCTATACCGTGTATCAACCTCTACTCAGTTGCAGTTCATTGTCGAGACTTGGACCTTTGATCTGAGTACCCAGCGAACCACCTTGGCCCAAGCAAACAGTACTTACAATAGGCCAAAGTCACGAAACTGGGACAAGTGGGTCGCACCCCTCTAACGACAGTCCTGAGATATCTATGCCATCTATCAACCTCTACTGAGTTGCAGTTCATTGTCGAGACTTGGACCTTTGATCTGAGTACCTACCGAACCACCTCTGCCCAACCAAACAGTACTTACAATAGGCCAGAGTCACGAAACTGGGACAAGTGGGTCGCACCCCTCTAGCGACAGTCCTGAGATATCTATACCGTGTATCAACCTCTACTCAGTTGCAGTTCATTGTCGAGACTTGGACCTTTGATCTGAGTACCTACCGAACCACCTCGGCCCAACCAAACAGTACTTACAATAGGCCAGAGTCACGAAACTGGGACAAGTGGGTCGCACCCCTCTAACGACAGTCCAGAGCTATCTATGCCATCTATCAACCTCTACTGAGTTGCAGTTCATTCTCGAGACTCAGACCTTCGATCTGAGTACCTACCGAACCACCTCTGCCCAACCAAACAGTACTTACAATAGGCCAAAGTCACGAAACTGGGACAAGTGGGTCGCACCCTTCTAACGACAGCCCTGAGATATCTATACCGTGTATCAACCTCTACTGAGTTGCAGTTCATTCTCGAGACTCAGACCTTTGATCTGAGTACACAGCGAACCACCTTGGCCCAAGAAAAAGTTCTTACAATAGGCTAAAGTCACGAAACTGGGACAAGTGGGTCGCACCCCTCTAGCGACACTCCTGAGCTATCTATGCCATCTATCAACCTCTACTCAGTTGCAGTTCATTGTCGAGACTTGGACCTTTGATCTGAGTACCTACCGAACCACCTCGGCCCAAGCAAACAGTACTTACAATAGGCCAAAGTCACGAAACTGGGACAAGTGGGTCGCACCCCTCTAACGACAGTCCAGAGATATCTATACCATCTATCAACCTCTACTGAGTTGCAGTTCATTCTCGAGACTTAGACCTTTGATCTGAGTACCCAGCGAACCACCTCTGCCCAACCAAACAGTACTTACAATAGGCCAGATTCACGAAACTGGGACAAGTGGGTCGCACCCCTCTAGCGACAGTCCTGAGATATCTATACCGTGTATCAACCTCTACTGAGTTGCAGTATATTGTCGAGACTTGGACCTTTGATCTGAGTACCTACCGAACCACCTTGGCCCAAGCAAACAGTACTTACAATAGGCCAAAGTCACGAAACTGGGACAAGTGGGTCGCACCCTTCTAACGACAGTCCAGGGCTATCTATGCCATCTATCAACCTCTACTGAGTTGCAGTTCATTGTCGAGACTTGGACCTTTGATCTGAGTACCTACCGAACCACCTCTGCCCAACCAAACAGTACTTACAATAGGCCAGAGTCACGAAACTGGGACAAGTGGGTCGCACCCCTCTAGCGACAGTCCTGAGATATCTATACCGTGTATCAACCTCTACTGAGTTGCAGTTTATTCTCGAGACTTGGACCTTTGATCTGAGTACCTACCGAACCACCTTGGCCCAAGCAAACAGTACTTACAATAGGCCAAAGTCACGAAACTGGGACAAGTGGGTCGCACCCCTCTAACGACAGTCCTGAGATATCTATACCGTGTATCAACCTCTACTGAGTTGCAGTTCATTCTCGAGACTCAGACCTTCGATCTGAGTACCTACCGAACCACCTCTGCCCAACCAAACAGTACTTACAATAGGCCAAAGTCACGAAACTGGGACAAGTGGGTCGCACCCTTCTAACGACAGTCCAGAGCTATCTATACCGTGTATCAACCTCTACTGAGTTGCAGTTCATTCTCGAGACTCAGACCTTCGATCTGAGTACCCAGCGAACCACCTTGGCCCAAGAAAACAGTACTTACAATAGGCCAAAGTCACGAAACTGGGACAAGTGGGTCGCACCCCTCTAGCGACAGTCCTGAGATATCTATGCCATCTATCAACCTCTACTGAGTTGCAGTTCATTGTCGAGACTTGGACCTTTGATCTGAGTACCTACCGAACCACCTCGGCCCAAGCAAACAGTACTTACAATAGGCCAAAGTCACGAAACTGGGACAAGTGGGTCGCACCCCTCTAACGACAGTCCTGAGATATCTATACCGTGTATCAACCTCTACTGAGTTGCAGTTCATTCTCGAGACTCAGACCTTTGATCTGAGTACCTACCGAACCACCTCTGCCCAACCAAACAGTACTTACAATAGGCCAGATTCACGAAACTGGGACAAGTGGGTCGCACCCCTCTAGCGACAGTCCTGAGATATCTATACCGTGTATCAACCTCTACTCAGTTGCAGTTCATTGTGGAGACTTGGACCTTTGATCTGAGTACCCAGCGAACCACCTTGGCCCAAGCAAACAGTACTTACAATAGGCCAAAGTCACGAAACTGGGACAAGTGGGTCGCACCCCTCTAACGACAGTCCTGAGATATCTATACCGTGTATCAACCTCTACTGAGTTGCAGTTCATTCTCGAGACTCAGACCTTCGATCTGAGTACCTACCGAACCACCTCTGCCCAACCAAACAGTACTTACAATAGGCCAAAGTCACGAAACTGGGACAAGTGGGTCGCACCCCTCTAACGACAGTCCAGAGCTATCTATGCCATCTATCAACCTCTACTGAGTTGCAGTTCATTCTCGAGACTCAGACCTTTGATCTGAGTACCCAGCGAACCACCTTGGCCCAAGAAAACAGTACTTACAATAGGCCAAAGTCACGAAACTGGGACAATTGGGTCGCACCCCTCTAGCGACACTCCTGAGCTATCCATACCATCTATCAACCTCTACTGAGTTGCAGTATATTGTCGAGACTTGGACCTTTGATCTGAGTACCTACCGAACCACCTCGGCCCAACCAAACAGTACTTACAATAGGCTAAAGTCACGAAACTGGGACAAGTGGGTCGCACCCCTCTAGCGACAGTCCTGAGATATCTATACCGTGTATCAACCTCTACTGAGTTGCAGTTTATTCTCGAGACTTAGACCTTTGATCTGAGTACCTACCGAACCACCTCGGCCCAACCAAACAGTACTTACAATAGGCCAAAGTCACGAAACTGGGACAAGTGGGTCGCACCCCTCTAACGACAGTCCAGAGCTATCTATGCCATCTATCAACCTCTACTGAGTTGCAGTTTATTCTCGAGACTTAGACCTTTGATCTGAGTACCCAGCGAACCACCTCTGCCCAACCAAACAGTACTTACAATAGGCCAAAGTCACGAAACTGGGACAAGTGGGTCGCACCCCTCTAGCGACACTCCTGAGCTATCCATACCATCTATCAACCTCTACTGAGTTGCAGTTCATTCTCGAGACTCAGACCTTCGATCTGAGTACCTACCGAACCACCTCTGCCCAACCAAACAGTACTTACAATAGGCCAAAGTCACGAAACTGGGACAATTGGGTCGCACCCCTCTAGCGACACTCCTGAGCTATCCATACCATCTATCAACCTCTACTGAGTTGCAGTTCATTCTCGAGACTCAGACCTTCGATCTGAGTACCTACCGAACCACCTCTGCCCAACCAAACAGTACTTACAATAGGCCAAAGTCACGAAACTGGGACAAGTGGGTCGCACCCCTCTAACGACAGTCCAGAGCTATCTATGCCATCTATCAACCTCTACTGAGTTGCAGTTTATTCTCGAGACTTAGACCTTTGATCTGAGTACCCAGCGAACCACCTCGGCCCAACCAAACAGTACTTACAATAGGCCAAAGTCACGAAACTGGGACAAGTGGGTCGCACCCCTCTAGCGACACTCCTGAGCTATCCATACCATCTATCAACCTCTACTGAGTTGCAGTTCATTCTCGAGACTCAGACCTTCGATCTGAGTACCTACCGAACCACCTCTGCCCAACCAAACAGTACTTACAATAGGCCAAAGTCACGAAACTGGGACAAGTGGGTCGCACCCCTCTAACGACAGTCCAGAGCTATCTATGCCATCTATCAACCTCTACTGAGTTGCAGTTTATTCTCGAGACTTAGACCTTTGATCTGAGTACCCAGCGAACCACCTCTGCCCAACCAAACAGTACTTACAATAGGCCAGAGTCACGAAACTGGGACAAGTGGGTCGCACCCCTCTAACGACAGTCCAGAGCTATCTATGCCATCTATCAACCTCTACTGAGTTGCAGTTTATTCTCGAGACTTAGACCTTTGATCTGAGTACCCAGCGAACCACCTCGGCCCTAGCAAGCAGTACTTACAATAGGCCAAAGTCACGAAACTGGGACAAGTGGGTCGCACCCCTCTAGCGACAGTCCTGAGATATCTATACCGTGTATCAACCTCTACTCAGTTGCAGTTCATTGTGGAGACTTGGACCTTTGATCTGAGTACCCAGCGAACCACCTCGGCCCTAGCAAGCAGTTCTTACAATAGGCCAAAGTCACGAAACTGGGACAAGTGGGTCGCACCCCTCTAGCGACAGTCCTGAGATATCTATGCCATCTATCAACCTCTACTGAGTTGCAGTTCATTGTCGAGACTTGGACCTTTGATCTGAGTACCTACCGAACCACCTCGGCCCAACCAAACAGTACTTACAATAGGCTAAAGTCACGAAACTGGGACAAGTGGGTCGCACCCCTCTAGCGACAGTCCTGAGATATCTATACCGTGTATCAACCTCTACTCAGTTGCAGTTCATTGTGGAGACTTGGACCTTTGATCTGAGTACCCAGCGAACCACCTTGGCACAAGCAAACAGTACTTACAATAGGCCAAAGTCACGAAACTGGGACAAGTGGGTCGCACCCCTCTAGCGACAGTCCTGAGATATCTATACCGTGTATCAACCTCTACTGAGTTGCAGTTTATTCTAGAGACTTAGACCTTTGATCTGAGTACCCAGCGAACCACCTCTGCCCAACCAAACAGTACTTACAATAGGCCAGAGTCACGAAACTGGGACAAGTGGGTCGCACCCTTCTAACGACAGTCCAGAGCTATCTATGCCATCTATCAACCTCTACTGAGTTGCAGTTTATTCTCGAGACTTAGACCTTTGATCTGAGTACCCAGCGAACCACCTTGGCCCAAGCAAACAGTACTTACAATAGGCCAAAGTCACGAAACTGGGACAAGTGGGTCGCACCCCTCTAGCGACAGTCCTGAGATATCTATACCGTGTATCAACCTCTACTGAGTTGCAGTTCATTCTCGAGACTCAGACCTTCGATCTGAGTACCCAGCGAACCACCTTGGCCCAAGAAAACAGTACTTACAATAGGCCAAAGTCACGAAACTGGGACAAGTGGGTCGCACCCCTCTAGCGACAGTCCTGAGATATCTATACCGTGTATCAACCTCTACTCAGTTGCAGTTCATTGTCGAGACTTGGACCTTTGATCTGAGTACCTACCAAACCACCTCGGCCCAACCAAACAGTACTTACAATAGGCTAAAGTCACGAAACTGGGACAAGTGGGTCGCACCCCTCTAGCGACAGTCCTGAGATATCTATGCCATCTATCAACCTCTACTGAGTTGCAGTTTATTCTCGAGACTTAGACCTTTGATCTGAGTACCTACCGAACCACCTCTGCCCAACCAAACAGTACTTACAATAGGCCAAAGTCACGAAACTGGGACAAGTGGGTCGCACCCCTCTAACGACAGTCCAGAGCTATCTATGCCATCTATCAACCTCTACTGAGTTGCAGTTTATTCTCGAGACTTAGACCTTTGATCTGAGTACCCAGCGAACCACCTCGGCCCAACCAAACAGTACTTACAATAGGCTAAAGTCACGAAACTGGGACAAGTGGGTCGCACCCCTCTAGCGACACTCCTGAGCTATCCATACCATCTATCAACCTCTACTCAGTTGCAGTTCATTGTCGAGACTTGGACCTTTGATCTGAGTACCTACCGAACCACCTCGGCCCAACCAAACAGTACTTACAATAGGCCAAAGTCACGAAACTGGGACAAGTGGGTCGCACCCCTCTAGCGACAGTCCTGAGATATCTATACCGTGTATCAACCTCTACTGAGTTGCAGTTCATTCTCGAGACTTAGACCTTTGATCTGAGTACCCAGCGAACCACCTTGGCCCAAGAAAACAGTACTTACAATAGGCTAAAGTCACGAAACTGGGACAAGTGGGTCGCACCCCTCTAGCGACAGTCCTGAGATATCTATGCCATCTATCAACCTCTACTGAGTTGCAGTTTATTCTCGAGACTTAGACCTTTGATCTGAGTACCCAGCGAACCACCTCTGCCCAACCAAACAGTACTTACAATAGGCCAAAGTCACGAAACTGGGACAATTGGGTCGCACCCCTCTAGCGACACTCCTGAGCTATCCATACCATCTATCAACCTCTACTGAGTTGCAGTTCATTCTCGAGACTCAGACCTTCGATCTGAGTACCTACCGAACCACCTCTGCCCAACCAAACAGTACTTACAATAGGCCAAAGTCACGAAACTGGGACAATTGGGTCGCACCCCTCAAGCCACACTCCTGAGCTATCCATACCATCTATCAACCTCTACTGAGTTGCAGTTCATTCTCGAGACTCAGACCTTCGATCTGAGTACCTACCGAACCACCTCTGCCCAACCAAACAGTACTTACAATAGGCCAAAGTCACGAAACTGGGACAAGTGGGTCGCACCCCTCTAACGACAGTCCAGAGCTATCTATGCCATCTATCAACCTCTACTGAGTTGCAGTTTATTCTCGAGACTTAGACCTTTGATCTGAGTACCCAGCGAACCACCTCGGCCCTAGCAAGCAGTACTTACAATAGGCCAAAGTCACGAAACTGGGACAATTGGGTCGCACCCCTCCAGCCACACTCCTGAGCTATCCATACCATCTATCAACCTCTACTGAGTTGCAGTTCATTCTCGAGACTCAGACCTTCGATCTGAGTACCTACCGAACCACCTCTGCCCAACCAAACAGTACTTACAATAGGCCAAAGTCACGAAACTGGGACAAGTGGGTCGCACCCCTCTAACGACAGTCCAGAGCTATCTATGCCATCTATCAACCTCTACTGAGTTGCAGTTTATTCTCGAGACTTAGACCTTTGATCTGAGTACCCAGCGAACCACCTTGGCCCAACCAAACAGTACTTACAATAGGCTAAAGTCACGAAACTGGGACAAGTGGGTCGCACCCCTCTAGCGACAGTCCTGAGATATCTATGCCATCTATCAACCTCTACTCAGTTGCAGTTCATTGTCGAGACTTGGACCTTTGATCTGAGTACCTACCGAACCACCTCGGCCCAACCAAACAGTACTTACAATAGGCTAAAGTCACGAAACTGGGACAAGTGGGTCGCACCCCTCTAGCGACAGTCCTGAGATATCTATGCCATCTATCAACCTCTACTGAGTTGCATTTCATTCTCGAGACTTAGACCTTTGATCTGAGTACCTACCGAACCACCTCTGCCCAACCAAACAGTACTTACAATAGGCCAAAGTCACGAAACTGGGACAAGTGGGTCGCACCCCTCTAACGACAGTCCAGAGCTATCTATGCCATCTATCAACCTCTACTGAGTTGCAGTTTATTCTCGAGACTTAGACCTTTGATCTGAGTACCCAGCGAACCACCTTGGCCCAACCAAACAGTACTTACAATAGGCTAAAGTCACGAAACTGGGACAAGTGGGTCGCACCCCTCTAGCGACAGTCCTGAGATATCTATACCGTGTATCAACCTCTACTCAGTTGCAGTTCATTGTCGAGACTTGGACCTTTGATCTGAGTACCTACCGAACCACCTCGGCCCTAGCAAGCAGTACTTACAATAGGCCAGAGTCACGAAACTGGGACAAGTGGGTCGCACCCCTCTAGCGACAGTCCTGAGATATCTATACCGTGTATCAACCTCTACTGAGTTGCAGTTCATTCTCGAGACTCAGACCTTCGATCTGAGTACCCAGCGAACCACCTTGGCCCAAGAAAACAGTACTTACAATAGGCCAAAGTCACGAAACTGGGACAAGTGGGTCGCACCCCTCTAACGACAGTCCAGAGCTATCTATGCCATCTATCAACCTCTACTGAGTTGCAGTTTATTCTCGAGACATAGACCTTTGATCTGAGTACCCAGCGAACCACCTCGGCCCTAGCAAGCAGTACTTACAATAGGCCAAAGTCACGAAACTGGGACAATTGGGTCGCACCCCTCTAGCGACACTCCTGAGCTATCCATACCATCTATCAACCTCTACTGAGTTGCAGTTTATTCTCGAGACTTAGACCTTTGATCTGAGTACCCAGCGAACCACCTCTGCCCAACCAAACAGTACTTACAATAGGCCAGAGTCACGAAACTGGGACAATTGGGTCGCACCCCTCTAGCGACACTCCTGAGCTATCCATACCATCTATCAACCTCTACTGAGTTGCAGTTCATTCTCGAGACTCAGACCTTCGATCTGAGTACCTACCGAACCACCTCTGCCCAACCAAACAGTACTTACAATAGGCCAAAGTCACGAAACTGGGACAAGTGGGTCGCACCCCTCTAACGACAGTCCAGAGCTATCTATGCCATCTATCAACCTCTACTGAGTTGCAGTTTATTCTCGAGACATAGACCTTTGATCTGAGTACCCAGCGAACCACCTCGGCCCTAGCAAGCAGTACTTACAATAGGCCAAAGTCACGAAACTGGGACAATTGGGTCGCACCCCTCTAGCGACACTCCTGAGCTATCCATACCATCTATCAACCTCTACTGAGTTGCAGTTCATTGTGGAGACTTGGACCTTTGATCTGAGTACCTACCGAACCACCTCTGCCCAACCAAACAGTACTTACAATAGGCCAGAGTCACGAAACTGGGACAAGTGGGTCGCACCCCTCTAACGACAGTCCAGAGCTATCTATGCCATCTATCAACCTCTACTGAGTTGCAGTTTATTCTCGAGACTTAGACCTTTGATCTGAGTACCCAGCGAACCACCTTGGCCCAAGAAAACAGTACTTACAATAGGCTAAAGTCACGAAACTGGGACAAGTGGGTCGCACCCCTCTAGCGACAGTCCTGAGATATCTATGCCATCTATCAACCTCTACTCAGTTGCAGTTCATTGTCGAGACTTGGACCTTTGATCTGAGTACCTACCGAACCACCTCGGCCCAACCAAACAGTACTTACAATAGGCTAAAGTCACGAAACTGGGACAAGTGGGTCGCACCCCTCTAGCGACAGTCCTGAGATATCTATGCCATCTATCAACCTCTACTGAGTTGCATTTCATTCTCGAGACTTAGACCTTTGATCTGAGTACCTAGCGAACCACCTCTGCCCAACCAAACAGTACTTACAATAGGCCAAAGTCACGAAACTGGGACAAGTGGGTCGCACCCCTCTAACGACAGTCCAGAGCTATCTATGCCATCTATCAACCTCTACTGAGTTGCAGTTTATTCTCGAGACTTAGACCTTTGATCTGAGTACCCAGCGAACCACCTCTGCCCAACCAAACAGTACTTACAATAGGCCAGAGTCACGAAACTGGGACAAGTGGGTCGCACCCCTCTAGCGACAGTCCTGAGATATCTATACCGTGTATCAACCTCTACTCAGTTGCAGTTCATTGTGGAGACTTGGACCTTTGATCTGAGTACCTACCGAACCACCTCTGCCCAACCAAACAGTACTTACAATAGGCCAGAGTCACGAAACTGGGACAAGTGGGTCGCACCCCTCTAGCGACAGTCCTGAGATATCTATACCGTGTATCAACCTCTACTGAGTTGCAGTTCATTCTCGAGACTCAGACCTTCGATCTGAGTACCCAGCGAACCACCTTGGCCCAAGAAAACAGTACTTACAATAGGCCAAAGTCACGAAACTGGGACAAGTGGGTCGCACCCCTCTAACGACAGTCCAGAGCTATCTATGCCATCTATCAACCTCTACTGAGTTGCAGTTTATTCTAGAGACTTAGACCTTTGATCTGAGTACCCAGCGAACCACCTCTGCCCAACCAAACAGTACTTACAATAGGCCAGATTCACGAAACTGGGACAAGTGGGTCGCACCCCTCTAGCGACAGTCCTGAGCTATCCATACCATCTATCAACCTCTACTGAGTTGCAGTTCATTCTCGAGACTCAGACCTTCGATCTGAGTACCTACCGAACCACCTCTGCCCAACCAAACAGTACTTACAATAGGCCAAAGTCACGAAACTGGGACAATTGGGTCGCACCCCTCTAGCGACACTCCTGAGCTATCCATACCATCTATCAACCTCTACTGAGTTGCAGTTCATTCTCGAGACTCAGACCTTCGATCTGAGTACCTACCGAACCACCTCTGCCCAACCAAACAGTACTTACAATAGGCCAAAGTCACGAAACTGGGACAAGTGGGTCGCACCCCTCTAACGACAGTCCAGAGCTATCTATGCCATCTATCAACCTCTACTGAGTTGCAGTTTATTCTCGAGACATAGACCTTTGATCTGAGTACCCAGCGAACCACCTCGGCCCTAGCAAGCAGTTCTTACAATAGGCCAAAGTCACGAAACTGGGACAATTGGGTCGCACCCCTCTAGCGACACTCCTGAGCTATCCATACCATCTATCAACCTCTACTGAGTTGCAGTTTATTCTCGAGACTTAGACCTTTGATCTGAGTACCCAGCGAACCACCTCTGCCCAACCAAACAGTACTTACAATAGGCCAAAGTCACGAAACTGGGACAAGTGGGTCGCACCCCTCTAACGACAGTCCAGAGCTATCTATGCCATCTATCAACCTCTACTGAGTTGCAGTTTATTCTCGAGACTTAGACCTTTGATCTGAGTACCCAGCGAACCACCTCTGCCCAACCAAACAGTACTTACAATAGGCCAGAGTCACGAAACTGGGACAAGTGGGTCGCACCCCTCTAACGACAGTCCTGAGATATCTATACCGTGTATCAACCTCTACTGAGTTGCAGTTCATTCTCGAGACTCAGACCTTCGATCTGAGTACCCAGCGAACCACCTTGGCCCAAGAAAACAGTACTTACAATAGGCCAAAGTCACGAAACTGGGACAAGTGGGTCGCACCCCTCTAGCGACACTCCTGAGCTATCCATACCATCTATCAACCTCTACTCAGTTGCAGTTCATTGTCGAGACTTGGACCTTTGATCTGAGTACCTACCGAACCACCTCGGCCCAACCAAACAGTACTTACAATAGGCTAAAGTCACGAAACTGGGACAAGTGGGTCGCACCCCTCTAGCGACAGTCCTGAGATATCTATGCCATCTATCAACCTCTACTGAGTTGCAGTTCATTGTCGAGACTTGGACCTTTGATCTGAGTACCTACCGAACCACCTCTGCCCAACCAAACAGTACTTACAATAGGCCAGAGTCACGAAACTGGGACAAGTGGGTCGCACCCCTCTAACGACAGTCCAGAGCTATCTATGCCATCTATCAACCTCTACTGAGTTGCAGTTTATTCTCGAGACTTAGACCTTTGATCTGAGTACCCAGCGAACCACCTTGGCCCAAGAAAACAGTACTTACAATAGGCCAAAGTCACGAAACTGGGACAATTGGGTCGCACCCCTCTAGCGACACTCCTGAGCTATCCATACCATCTATCAACCTCTACTGAGTTGCAGTATATTGTCGAGACTTGGACCTTTGATCTGAGTACCTACCGAACCACCTTGGCCCAAGCAAACAGTACTTACAATAGGCCAGAGTCACGAAACTGGGACAAGTGGGTCGCACCCCTCTAGCGACAGTCCTGAGATATCTATACCGTGTATCAACCTCTACTGAGTTGCAGTTTATTCTCGAGACATAGACCTTTGATCTGAGTACCTAGCGAACCACCTCGGCCCAACCAAACAGTACTTACAATAGGCTAAAGTCACGAAACTGGGACAAGTGGGTCGCACCCCTCTAACGACAGTCCAGAGCTATCTATGCCATCTATCAACCTCTACTGAGTTGCAGTTTATTCTCGAGACTTAGACCTTTGATCTGAGTACCCAGCGAACCACCTCTGCCCAACCAAACAGTACTTACAATAGGCCAAAGTCACGAAACTGGGACAATTGGGTCGCACCCCTCTAGCGACACTCCTGAGCTATCCATACCATCTATCAACCTCTACTGAGTTGCAGTTCATTCTCGAGACTCAGACCTTCGATCTGAGTACCTACCGAACCACCTCTGCCCAACCAAACAGTACTTACAATAGGCCAAAGTCACGAAACTGGGACAATTGGGTCGCACCCCTCTAGCGACACTCCTGAGCTATCCATACCATCTATCAACCTCTACTGAGTTGCAGTTTATTCTCGAGACTTAGACCTTTGATCTGAGTACCTACCGAACCACCTCTGCCCAACCAAACAGTACTTACAATAGGCCAAAGTCACGAAACTGGGACAATTGGGTCGCACCCCTCTAGCGACACTCCTGAGCTATCCATACCATCTATCAACCTCTACTGAGTTGCAGTTTATTCTCGAGACTTAGACCTTTGATCTGAGTACCTAGCGAACCACCTCTGCCCAACCAAACAGTACTTACAATAGGCCAAAGTCACGAAACTGGGACAAGTGGGTCGCACCCCTCTAACGACAGTCCAGAGCTATCTATGCCATCTATCAACCTCTACTGAGTTGCAGTTTATTCTCGAGACTTAGACCTTTGATCTGAGTACCCAGCGAACCACCTTGGCCCAAGCAAACAGTACTTACAATAGGCCAAAGTCACGAAACTGGGACAAGTGGGTCGCACCCCTCTAGCGACAGTCCTGAGATATCTATACCGTGTATCAACCTCTACTGAGTTGCAGTTCATTCTCGAGACTCAGACCTTCGATCTGAGTACCTACCGAACCACCTCTGCCCAACCAAACAGTACTTACAATAGGCCAAAGTCACGAAACTGGGACAAGTGGGTCGCACCCCTCTAACGACAGTCCAGAGCTATCTATGCCATCTATCAACCTCTACTGAGTTGCAGTTCATTCTCGAGACTTAGACCTTTGATCTGAGTACCCAGCGAACCACCTCTGCCCAACCAAACAGTACTTACAATAGGCCAGAGTCACGAAACTGGGACAAGTGGGTCGCACCCCTCTAGCGACAGTCCTGAGATATCTATACCGTGTATCAACCTCTACTGAGTTGCAGTTTATTCTCGAGACATAGACCTTTGATCTGAGTACCTACCGAACAACCTCGGCCCAACCAAACAGTACTTACAATAGGCTAAAGTCACGAAACTGGGACAAGTGGGTCGCACCCCTCTAGCGACAGTCCTGAGATATCTATGCCATCTATCAACCTCTACTGAGTTGCAGTTTATTCTCGAGACTTAGACCTTTGATCTGAGTACCCAGCGAACCACCTTGGCCCAACCAAACAGTACTTACAATAGGCCAAAGTCACGAAACTGGGACAAGTGGGTCGCACCCTTCTAACGACAGTCCAGAGCTATCTATGCCATCTATCAACCTCTACTGAGTTGCAGTTTATTCTCGAGACTTAGACCTTTGATCTGAGTACCCAGCGAACCACCTTGGCCCAAGAAAACAGTACTTACAATAGGCCAAAGTCACGAAACTGGGACAATTGGGTCGCACCCCTCTAGCGACACTCCTGAGCTATCCATACCATCTATCAACCTCTACTGAGTTGCAGTTCATTCTCGAGACTCAGACCTTCGATCTGAGTACCTACCGAACCACCTCTGCCCAACCAAACAGTACTTACAATAGGCCAAAGTCACGAAACTGGGACAAGTGGGTCGCACCCCTCTAACGACAGTCCAGAGCTATCTATGCCATCTATCAACCTCTACTGAGTTGCAGTTTATTCTCGAGACTTAGACCTTTGATCTGAGTACCTACCGAACCACCTCTGCCCAACCAAACAGTACTTACAATAGGCCAGAGTCACGAAACTGGGACAAGTGGGTCGCACCCCTCTAGCGACAGTCCTGAGATATCTATACCGTGTATCAACCTCTACTGAGTTGCAGTATATTGTCGAGACTTGGACCTTTGATCTGAGTACCTACCGAACCACCTTGGCCCAAGCAAACAGTACTTACAATAGGCCAAAGTCACGAAACTGGGACAAGTGGGTCGCACCCTTCTAACGACAGTCCTGAGATATCTATACCGTGTATCAACCTCTACTGAGTTGCAGTTCATTCTCGAGACTCAGACCTTAGATCTGAGTACCTAGCGAACCACCTCTGCCAAACCAAACAGTAATTACAATAGCACACATAACCGAAACTGGGACAAGTGGGTCGCACCCCTCTAACGACAGTCCAGAGCTATCTATGCCATCTATCAACCTCTACTGAGTTGCAGTTTATTCTAGAGACTTAGACCTTTGATCTGAGTACCCAGCGAACCACCTCTGCCCAACCAAACAGTACTTACAATAGGCCAGATTCACGAAACTGGGACAAGTGGGTCGCACCCCTCTAGCGACAGTCCTGAGATATCTATACCGTGTATCAACCTCTACTCAGTTGCAGTTCATTGTCGAGACTTGGACCTTTGATCTGAGTACCCAGCGAACCACCTCGGCCCTAGCAAGCAGTTCTTACAATAGGCCAAAGTCACGAAACTGGGACAATTGGGTCGCACCCCTCTAACGACAGTCCAGAGCTATCTATGCCATCTATCAACCTCTACTGAGTTGCAGTTTATTCTCGAGACTTAGACCTTTGATCTGAGTACCTACCGAACAACCTCGGCCCAACCAAACAGTACTTACAATAGGCTAAAGTCACGAAACTGGGACAAGTGGGTCGCACCCCTCTAGCGACAGTCCTGAGATATCTATGCCATCTATCAACCTCTACTCAGTTGCAGTTCATTGTCGAGACTTGGACCTTTGATCTGAGTACCTACCGAACCACCTCGGCCCAACCAAACAGTACTTACAATAGGCCAAAGTCACGAAACTGGGACAAGTGGGTCGCACCCCTCTAACGACAGTCCTGAGATATCTATACCGTGTATCAACCTCTACTGAGTTGCAGTTCATTCTCGAGACTCAGACCTTCGATCTGAGTACCTACCGAACCACCTCTGCCCAACCAAACAGTACTTACAATAGGCCAAAGTCACGAAACTGGGACAAGTGGGTCGCACCCCTCTAGCGACACTCCTGAGCTATCCATACCATCTATCAACCTCTACTCAGTTGCAGTTCATTGTCGAGACTTGGACCTTTGATCTGAGTACCTACCAAACCACCTCGGCCCAACCAAACAGTACTTACAATAGGCTAAAGTCACGAAACTGGGACAAGTGGGTCGCACCCCTCTAACGACAGTCCAGAGCTATCTATGCCATCTATCAACCTCTACTGAGTTGCAGTTTATTCTCGAGACTTAGACCTTTGATCTGAGTACCCAGCGAACCACCTTGGCCCAAGAAAACAGTACTTACAATAGGCCAAAGTCACGAAACTGGGACAATTGGGTCGCACCCCTCTAGCGACAGTCCTGAGATATCTATACCGTGTATCAACCTCTACTGAGTTGCAGTATATTGTCGAGACTTGGACCTTTGATCTGAGTACCTACCGAACCACCTTGGCCCAAGCAAACAGTACTTACAATAGGCCAAAGTCACGAAACTGGGACAAGTGGGCCGCACCCTTCTAACGACAGTCCTGAGATATCTATACCGTGTATCAACCTCTACTGAGTTGCAGTTCATTCTCGAGACTCAGACCTTCGATCTGAGTACCTACCGAACCACCTCTGCCCAACCAAACAGTACTTACAATAGGCTAAAGTCACGAAACTGGGACAAGTGGGTCGCACCCCTCTAGCGACAGTCCTGAGATATCTATGCCATCTATCAACCTCTACTGAGTTGCAGTTTATTCTCGAGACTTAGACCTTTGATCTGAGTACCTACCGAACAACCTCGGCCCAACCAAACAGTACTTACAATAGGCCAAAGTCACGAAACTGGGACAAGTGGGTCGCACCCCTCTAGCGACAGTCCTGAGATATCTATACCGTGTATCAACCTCTACTCAGTTGCAGTTCATTGTGGAGACTTGGACCTTTGATCTGAGTACCCAGCGAACCACCTTGGCCCAAGAAAACAGTACTTACAATAGGCCAAAGTCACGAAACTGGGACAATTGGGTCGCACCCCTCTAGCGACAGTCCTGAGATATCTATGCCATCTATCAACCTCTACTGAGTTGCAGTTTATTCTCGAGACTTAGACCTTTGATCTGAGTACCTACCGAACAACCTCGGCCCAACCAAACAGTACTTACAATAGGCTAAAGTCACGAAACTGGGACAAGTGGGTCGCACCCCTCTAGCGACAGTCCTGAGATATCTATACCGTGTATCAACCTCTACTGAGTTGCAGTTCACCGTGTTTCAACCTCTACTCAGTTGCAGTTCATTGTCGAGACTTAGACCTTTGATCTGAGTACCCAGCGAACCACCTTGGCCCAAGCAAACAGTACTTACAATAGGCCAAAGTCACGAAACTGGGACAAGTGGGTCGCACCCCTCTAACGACAGTCCAGAGCTATCTATGCCATCTATCAACCTCTACTGAGTTGCAGTTTATTCTCGAGACTTAGACCTTTGATCTGAGTACCTACCGAACAACCTCGGCCCAACCAAACAGTACTTACAATAGGCTAAAGTCACGAAACTGGGACAAGTGGGTCGCACCCCTCTAGCGACAGTCCTGAGATATCTATACCGTGTATCAACCTCTACTCAGTTGCAGTTCATTGTGGAGACTTGGACCTTTGATCTGAGTACCTACCGAACCACCTTGGCCCAAGCAAACAGTACTTACAATAGGCCAAAGTCACGAAACTGGGACAAGTGGGTCGCACCCCTCTAACGACAGTCCTGAGATATCTATACCGTGTATCAACCTCTACTGAGTTGCAGTTCATTCTCGAGACTCAGACCTTCGATCTGAGTACCTACCGAACCACCTCTGCCCAACCAAACAGTACTTACAATAGGCCAGAGTCACGAAACTGGGACAAGTGGGTCGCACCCCTCTAGCGACAGTCCTGAGATATCTATACCGTGTATCAACCTCTACTGAGTTGCAGTTCATTGTCGAGACTTGGACCTTTGATCTGAGTACCTACCGAACCACCTCTGCCCAACCAAACAGTACTTACAATAGGCCAGAGTCACGAAACTGGGACAAGTGGGTCGCACCCCTCTAACGACAGTCCAGAGCTATCTATGCCATCTATCAACCTCTACTGAGTTGCAGTTTATTCTCGAGACTTAGACCTTTGATCTGAGTACCCAGCGAACCACCTTGGCCCAAGAAAACAGTACTTACAATAGGCCAAAGTCACGAAACTGGGACAAGTGGGTCGCACCCCTCTAGCGACAGTCCTGAGATATCTATACCGTGTATCAACCTCTACTCAGTTGCAGTTCATTGTCGAGACTTGGACCTTTGATCTGAGTACCCAGCGAACCACCTTGGCCCAAGCAAACAGTACTTACAATAGGCCAAAGTCACGAAACTGGGACAAGTGGGTCGCACCCTTCTAACGACAGTCCAGGGCTATCTATGCCATCTATCAACCTCTACTGAGTTGCAGTTCATTGTCGAGACTTGGACCTTTGATCTGAGTACCTACCGAACCACCTCTGCCCAACCAAACAGTACTTACAATAGGCCAGAGTCACGAAACTGGGACAAGTGGGTCGCACCCCTCTAGCGACAGTCCTGAGATATCTATACCGTGTATCAACCTCTACTGAGTTGCAGTTCATTGTCGAGACTTGGACCTTTGATCTGAGTACCTACCGAACCACCTCGGCCCAACCAAACAGTACTTACAATAGGCCAAAGTCACGAAACTGGGACAAGTGGGTCGCACCCCTCTAGCGACACTCCTGAGCTATCCATACCATCTATCAACCTCTACTGAGTTGCAGTTCATTCTCGAGACTCAGACCTTCGATCTGAGTACCTACCGAACCACCTCTGCCCAACCAAACAGTACTTACAATAGGCCAAAGTCACGAAACTGGGACAAGTGGGTCGCACCCCTCTAGCGACACTCCTGAGCTATCCATACCATCTATCAACCTCTACTGAGTTGCAGTTTATTCTCGAGACTTAGACCTTTGATCTGAGTACCTACCGAACAACCTCGGCCCAACCAAACAGTACTTACAATAGGCTAAAGTCACGAAACTGGGACAAGTGGGTCGCACCCCTCTAGCGACAGTCCTGAGATATCTATGCCATCTATCAACCTCTACTGAGTTGCAGTTTATTCTCGAGACTTAGACCTTTGATCTGAGTACCTACCGAACCACCTCTGCCCAACCAAACAGTACTTACAATAGGCCAGATTCACGAAACTGGGACAAGTGGGTCGCACCCCTCTAACGACAGTCCAGAGCTATCTATGCCATCTATCAACCTCTACTGAATTGCAGTTCATTGTGGAGACTTGGACCTTTGATCTGAGTACCCAGCGAACCACCTTGGCCCAAGAAAACAGTACTTACAATAGGCCAAAGTCACGAAACTGGGACAATTGGGTCGCACCCCTCTAGCGACACTCCTGAGCTATCCATACCATCTATCAACCTCTACTGAGTTGCAGTATATTGTCGAGACTTGGACCTTTGATCTGAGTACCTACCGAACCACCTCGGCCCAACCAAACAGTACTTACAATAGGCCAAAGTCACGAAACTGGGACAAGTGGGTCGCACCCCTCTAGCGACAGTCCTGAGATATCTATACCGTGTATCAACCTCTACTGAGTTGCAGTTTATTCTCGAGACTTAGACCTTTGATCTGAGTACCTACCGAACCACCTTGGCCCAACCAAACAGTACTTACAATAGGCCAAAGTCACGAAACTGGGACAAGTGGGTCGCACCCCTCTAACGACAGTCCAGAGCTATCTATGCCATCTATCAACCTCTACTGAGTTGCAGTTTATTCTCGAGACTTAGACCTTTGATCTGAGTACCCAGCGAACCACCTCTGCCCAACCAAACAGTACTTACAATAGGCCAAAGTCACGAAACTGGGACAAGTGGGTCGCACCCTCTAGCCACAGTCCTGAGCTATCCATACCATCTATCAACCTCTACTGAGTTGCAGTTCATTCTCGAGACTCAGACCTTCGATCTGAGTACCTACCGAACCACCTCTGCCCAACCAAACAGTACTTACAATAGGCCAAAGTCACGAAACTGGGACAATTGGGTCGCACCCCTCTAGGCCCACTCCTGAGCTATCCATACCATCTATCAACCTCTACTGAGTTGCAGTTCATTCTCGAGACTCAGACCTTCGATCTGAGTACCTACCGAACCACCTCTGCCCAACCAAACAGTACTTACAATAGGCCAAAGTCACGAAACTGGGACAATTGGGTCGCACCCCTCTAGCGACACTCCTGAGCTATCCATACCATCTATCAACCTCTACTGAGTTGCAGTTCATTCTCGAGACTCAGACCTTCGATCTGAGTACCTACCGAACCACCTCTGCCCAACCAAACAGTACTTACAATAGGCCAAAGTCACGAAACTGGGACAAGTGGGTCGCACCCCTCTAACGACAGTCCAGAGCTATCTATGCCATCTATCAACCTCTACTGAGTTGCAGTTTATTCTCGAGACTTAGACCTTTGATCTGAGTACCCAGCGAACCACCTTGGCCCAAGCAAACAGTACTTACAATAGGCCAAAGTCACGAAACTGGGACAATTGGGTCGCACCCCTCTAGCGACACTCCTGAGCTATCCATACCATCTATCAACCTCTACTGAGTTGCAGTTTATTCTCGAGACTTAGACCTTTGATCTGAGTACCCAGCGAACCACCTCTGCCCAACCAAACAGTACTTACAATAGGCCAAAGTCACGAAACTGGGACAAGTGGGTCGCACCCCTCTAACGACAGTCCAGAGCTATCTATGCCATCTATCAACCTCTACTGAGTTGCAGTTCATTGTCGAGACTTGGACCTTTGATCTGAGTACCTACCGAACCACCTCTGCCCAACCAAACAGTACTTACAATAGGCCAGAGTCACGAAACTGGGACAAGTGGGTCGCACCCCTCTAGCGACAGTCCTGAGATATCTATGCCATCTATCAACCTCTACTGAGTTGCAGTTCATTCTCGAGACTCAGACCTTCGATCTGAGTACCCAGCGAACCACCTTGGCCCAAGAAAACAGTACTTACAATAGGCCAAAGTCACGAAACTGGGACAAGTGGGTCGCACCCCTCTAACGACAGTCCAGGGCTATCTATGCCATCTATCAACCTCTACTGAGTTGCAGTTCATTGTCGAGACTTGGACCTTTGATCTGAGTACCTACCGAACCACCTCTGCCCAACCAAACAGTACTTACAATAGGCCAAAGTCACGAAACTGGGACAATTGGGTCGCACCCCTCTAACGACAGTCCAGAGCTATCTATGCCATCTATCAACCTCTACTGAATTGCAGTTCATTGTGGAGACTTGGACCTTTGATCTGAGTACCCAGCGAACCACCTTGGCCCAAGCAAACAGTACTTACAATAGGCCAAAGTCACGAAACTGGGACAAGTGGGTCGCACCCTTCTAACGACAGTCCAGAGCTATCTATGCCATCTATCAACCTCTACTGAGTTGCAGTATATTGTCGAGACTTGGACCTTTGATCTGAGTACCTACCGAACCACCTTGGCCCAAGCAAACAGTACTTACAATAGGCCAGAGTCACGAAACTGGGACAAGTGGGTCGCACCCCTCTAGCGACACTCCTGAGCTATCCATACCATCTATCAACCTCTACTGAGTTGCAGTTCATTCTCGAGACTCAGACCTTCGATCTGAGTACCTACCGAACCACCTCTGCCCAACCAAACAGTACTTACAATAGGCCAAAGTCACGAAACTGGGACAAGTGGGTCGCACCCCTCTAACGACAGTCCAGAGCTATCTATGCCATCTATCAACCTCTACTGAGTTGCAGTTTATTCTCGAGACTTAGACCTTTGATCTGAGTACCTAGCGAACCACCTCTGCCCAACCAAACAGTACTTACAATAGGCTAAAGTCACGAAACTGGGACAAGTGGGTCGCACCCCTCTAGCGACAGTCCTGAGATATCTATGCCATCTATCAACCTCTACTGAGTTGCAGTTCATTGTCGAGACTTGGACCTTTGATCTGAGTACCTACCGAACCACCTCTGCCCAACCAAACAGTACTTACAATAGGCCAAAGTCACGAAACTGGGACAAGTGGGTCGCACCCTTCTAACGACAGTCCAGAGCTATCTATACCGTGTATCAACCTCTACTGAGTTGCAGTTCATTCTCGAGACATAGACCTTTGATCTGAGTACCTACCGAACCACCTCTGCCCAACCAAACAGTACTTACAATAGGCCAAAGTCACGAAACTGGGACAAGTGGGTCGCACCCCTCTAACGACAGTCCAGAGCTATCTATGCCATCTATCAACCTCTACTGAGTTGCAGTTTATTCTAGAGACTTAGACCTTTGATCTGAGTACCCAGCGAACCACCTCTGCCCAACCAAACAGTACTTACAATAGGCCAGATTCACGAAACTGGGACAAGTGGGTCGCACCCCTCTAGCGACAGTCCTGAGATATCTATACCGTGTATCAACCTCTACTGAGTTGCAGTATATTGTCGAGACTTGGACCTTTGATCTGAGTACCTACCGAACCACCTTGGCCCAAGCAAACAGTACTTACAATAGGCCAAAGTCACGAAACTGGGACAAGTGGGCCGCACCCTTCTAACGACAGTCCAGAGCTATCTATGCCATCTATCAACCTCTACTGAGTTGCAGTTTATTCTCGAGACTTAGACCTTTGATCTGAGTACCTACCGAACAACCTCGGCCCAACCAAACAGTACTTACAATAGGCCAAAGTCACGAAACTGGGACAAGTGGGTCGCACCCCTCTAGCGACAGTCCTGAGATATCTATACCGTGTATCAACCTCTACTCAGTTGCAGTTCATTGTCGAGACTTGGACCTTTGATCTGAGTACCTACCGAACCACCTCGGCCCAACCAAACAGTACTTACAATAGGCCAAAGTCACGAAACTGGGACAAGTGGGTCGCACCCCTCTAACGACAGTCCTGAGATATCTATACCGTGTATCAACCTCTACTGAGTTGCAGTTCATTCTCGAGACTCAGACCTTCGATCTGAGTACCTACCGAACCACCTCTGCCCAACCAAACAGTACTTACAATAGGCCAGATTCACGAAACTGGGACAAGTGGGTCGCACCCCTCTAGCGACAGTCCTGAGATATCTATACCGTGTATCAACCTCTACTCAGTTGCAGTTCATTGTGGAGACTTGGACCTTTGATCTGAGTACCTACCGAACCACCTTGGCCCAAGCAAACAGTACTTACAATAGGCCAAAGTCACGAAACTGGGACAAGTGGGTCGCACCCCTCTAACGACAGTCCAGAGCTATCTATGCCATCTATCAACCTCTACTGAGTTGCAGTTTATTCTCGAGACTTAGACCTTTGATCTGAGTACCCAGCGAACCACCTTGGCCCAAGAAAACAGTACTTACAATAGGCCAAAGTCACGAAACTGGGACAAGTGGGTCGCACCCCTCTAGCGACAGTCCTGAGATATCTATACCGTGTATCAACCTCTACTGAGTTGCAGTATATTGTCGAGACTTGGACCTTTGATCTGAGTACCTACCGAACCACCTTGGCCCAAGCAAACAGTACTTACAATAGGCCAAAGTCACGAAACTGGGACAAGTGGGTCGCACCCCTCTAGCGACAGCCCTGAGATATCTATACCGTGTATCAACCTCTACTGAGTTGCAGTTCATTCTCGAGACTCAGACCTTTGATCTGAGTACCTACCGAACCACCTCGGCCCAACCAAACAGTACTTACAATAGGCTAAAGTCACGAAACTGGGACAAGTGGGTCGCACCCCTCTAACGACAGTCCAGAGCTATCTATGCCATCTATCAACCTCTACTGAGTTGCAGTTTATTCTCGAGACTTAGACCTTTGATCTGAGTACCTACCGAACCACCTTGGCCCAAGCAAACAGTACTTACAATAGGCCAAAGTCACGAAACTGGGACAAGTGGGTCGCACCCCTCTAACGACAGTCCAGGGCTATCTATGCCATCTATCAACCTCTACTGAGTTGCAGTTCATTGTCGAGACTTGGACCTTTGATCTGAGTACCTACCGAACCACCTTGGCCCAAGCAAACAGTACTTACAATAGGCCAAAGTCACGAAACTGGGACAAGTGGGCCGCACCCTTCTAACGACAGTCCAGAGCTATCTATGCCATCTATCAACCTCTACTGAGTTGCAGTTTATTCTCGAGACTTAGACCTTTGATCTGAGTACCCAGCGAACCACCTTGGCCCAAGCAAACAGTACTTACAATAGGCCAAAGTCACGAAACTGGGACAAGTGGGTCGCACCCTTCTAACGACAGTCCTGAGATATCTATACCGTGTATCAACCTCTACTGAGTTGCAGTTCATTGTCGAGACTTGGACCTTTGATCTGAGTACCTACCGAACCACCTCTGCCCAACCAAACAGTACTTACAATAGGCCAAAGTCACGAAACTGGGACAAGTGGGTCGCACCCCTCTAACGACAGTCCAGAGCTATCTATGCCATCTATCAACCTCTACTGAGTTGCAGTTTATTCTCGAGACTTAGACCTTTGATCTGAGTACCTACCGAACCACCTCTGCCCAACCAAACAGTACTTACAATAGGCCAGAGTCACGAAACTGGGACAAGTGGGTCGCACCCCTCTAGCGACAGTCCTGAGATATCTATACCGTGTATCAACCTCTACTGAGTTGCAGTATATTGTCGAGACTTGGACCTTTGATCTGAGTACCTACCGAACCACCTTGGCCCAAGCAAACAGTACTTACAATAGGCCAAAGTCACGAAACTGGGACAAGTGGGTCGCACCCTTCTAACGACAGTCCAGGGCTATCTATGCCATCTATCAACCTCTACTGAGTTGCAGTTCATTCTCGAGACTCAGACCTTCGATCTGAGTACCTACCGAACCACCTCTGCCCAACCAAACAGTACTTACAATAGGCCAAAGTCACGAAACTGGGACAAGTGGGTCGCACCCCTCTAGCGACAGTCCTGAGCTATCTATGCCATCTATCAACCTCTACTGAATTGCAGTTCATTATCGACACTTAGACCTTTGATCTGAGTACACAATTATTGGAAACTATAATTTTTCTGTTCTCCCGTGATAATATATCAATAAACTTTTATATAATAACAAACTTTTGTGTATATGTTTTTCCGTCTGGCAAAGAGTATTTCTGTGAGTTGAAATCAGTAATCTGTATAACTGTATAAAGCTGTAAAAATGTTCCGGATAAAAGTTTTTAGGCTTTGGAAGTAATATTTACTGGCGAATTGAGTTAGGAGCTTTGCTAAATAACAAAGGGTATTTTCTGTAATCAAATTTTAGTCTCGTCTGGATATGGGATTTCGAAGGCGTCTTTTTTTCCACAGAACGATTTTAAATTCTTTAAACTTGAATTTAATTTGCATTAATGCAATATAAGAGTTTGAAATTGTATACGAGGACACCTGTCGGAAACGTATCCTATCTGATACGCGACTAATGATCCTCCGATAATGTAGTCAGGGGCAAAAATTTCGACCTTAACCATCTAATTTGTAAACAAAGCTTTTATTTCTTTTCATGAAATTTTTTAAAGAAATTATAAAAATTATTTCTTTTAACAAAATTATTTCTTGTTATGAGAGCGATTTCAATGTAAAGTGCAAAGAGCTAACAGTGGCACTTATTTGGTCTGGATTCCACAAATTATTTTATAGCACGCATTTGTAGATTACGTTATAAAGAACGTGCGTGCGGTTGCCACCTTTTCACGATTATGAAAAAAAACTGTTTTTCTATTATATATGATCTAGAAAAGTGTACAAGTACATAATAAATTTCATTGATTGTGATAATTTCTAGCTAAAAATGTGTTTTTGCGATAAAATACAATAAACCCCAGTAATTTAACAATCGTGATTTGTTATAAACATTTTTATCCATATTGTCAACTTTTTCAAAACTGACAAATTTTAGAAAAAAACTATAAGTTTTTGTTAATTATTTCATTAATAGCAAAAAGAGAAATTAAATTGTATTTAAAATCAATTAAAAAGAAAATTGTCAAAGAATTTATGAAAATCTATAGCATTTCTGCAGTAAAAAATTTCTATAAAAATAAAAATGCTGCGTTATTGTCGTTTGTTGTAATTTATGATATTTTATTATAAAAAGGCGTTCCTGACAAAGCAAATCAAATTCAAAAGATTGACAGTATTTACAACTGGCGCAGTGCTGTGCCAGTTGTAACCGAGGAGTAATGACAGTACTGCCTGCTAATGCTGTGCCAAACATTGGTATAGTACTGGCTTTCTACTGGCGCAGTACTGACAAGGTATTCTTTGGTAGTTGTGGTGAAACTCTGAAGTAGAGGTATCATTGACAGTTGGAACTCTACTGGTTTTCGACGGGCACAGTACTGATTAATATTACCAGTTCCGGCTGATAGTACTGGACCGGTACTGCTTTTAAGTACCAGTCCAGTACTGACTGCCAACTTCCAGCCGAGTTATCATTAGGGGTCTATCCAGTACTGCGCCAGTACCAGTAATCGGACGGCGGTACTGGCATGGTATCGGGCCAGTAGTAAATTTCCACCTGGGAAGCAGTAAATTTTTAACAGTATAATTTACATTATATATTTTGAGTTAAAAGTGTTTTTTTTTTGTTAAGATAAGCATGAAGATGATAATGCAATTACGTAATGCCAAGAAATGCATTTTAGAAAATAGGCTTTTCTACTTTCATTTGTCGAGAGTTTCAAAGCCGATTAATTCTCCGCTTGATGGACATTTCTCGAGAACCTCATTTCTCTCTAGAAACAATATGTACTTAGCTCTTGGTTAGCTTGCATAAACTTTCATATCAGAATACTAGATATGAATACACTAGAGCATAATATTCACCTAATTTAGTCTGAAACCACGCCTCGCGGTTTATGCAACATATTAATACGACATGATAACTATACAGTATCAATTATTATATAATGTATAATCTCTACGAACAGTAATTTTAAGCTGACTGCTTCCACTTTGTATATTGATAAACATATTTACATCTCAAAGTATCGATTTGATTTATAAATTTATTTCCTATATTTTCTTACTTGATATTCAGAAAAATGGGTCTCAATTAAAAGACAATTTTCTGAGAAAAAGAAAAAAAACAATTTTGAAACGGTTCTATTAAACCCTCTGAGATAACTTACAAAAAATCAAAAGACGACGTTTTTTTAAGAAATATTAATTTCATAGAAAATACTTTTATTTACTTTTATGCAAGCGGATTTACACATTAGTTACTTAAATTCCCTAAAAACGTATTTTTTTAAAATGACTTTCAGAAATTAAAAGCTTTTTATTATTGAAATTGAAACATTGTATAAAAGAAGCTGTGTATGATGAATCGTTTGGAAAGAAAATTGTCGACAAGGCTATAACTTATTTTTGCTTTTCACTAGGCTGACTAGATTTGAATTTTACTCCTGCCCGACTTACATTGTATGTCAATCCACAACTAGTTTGAAAACTTTTAAATTTCGATCCTTTTAAATTCATATGCCGTATAAATGAAAACCACCGAACTTTGAAGCTTCAATCCTGAAACATCTGCGATATCAAAACTTGAGAATTGTAAATCATCCAACTCAGATGACTTATGTAAAGTAAAAAAATTTAAGCTCAAAAGTGTGTCATTTAAAAGTTCAAGTTTGCAAATGTTTCTATAAAAGTATATTTAGCTTGAAGAAACCAAATATTGGAGAACTTTATGTCGAATACTTTTTTCGAAAACTTCTAAATTTCAGTGATTCTATTATGAAATGATTTTAGAAAATTTAAGCGAAGAAATTACAAGAACGCTTATTTCAAGTACCAACCCAAAATTGGTTCAAGACACTAAATAATAGATTAAGTGAAGCGCAGAGATTCTTACGAGGTCGTATAACATAAACATTTACGAGGGTTTCGAATTGTTGAGTCACAAATTTCACTTGAATTTTCAAGTTGCTAGACGCTTTTCAAATCAGTTACGACAAATCCACTACGAGACTAAAATATCTAATCGATTTCTCCCAATCAATCGAATATAAATACAAAAATGACGATGCATAGACTAAAGTAATTTGTTCAATTTTAATTCTTGTTTCATAATTTTACATTACATTATTAAAATTTTTCCAACAATATATGAAAGTAAGAAGCTTTGTAATTTTATAATTGCGATTTTTTAGCCTGATTAAAAGTAAGAATATTTCAATATTTTGAAATACAAGTTAACTGTTCTAATGCTTCAAAAATATTTAATTTAAAAAAAATAATTCTATTTATTTAGAAAGTTCTTTTAAGAAAATTAATTAATTGTTTCCTTTTTATCGCTTTATCATGAAAATATGTAGAAAATGAAATGGAGATAAAATTGATAAAATATCCTTTATTCAACTAAATGTCAAACCTATATTTATTATCACGAGGTCATATTGGCTGCAAATAAATATTGTGAATTGTTGGTCTATATTTTGAAGATTACTCAAGAGCCCAAACTAATTACAGAAATCTGAATTATTCATGTTCACCCACTTTTTGGATTGAATACATTATAAATCTCAACAGACATTAAATATTCTTAAAAGGATTTACCACTTTACTTTTCTACTATGATACATTTTCATACTCTAAATATAAGTCAGTGATTCATCTTTTGGCGTAATTTGCACCGCAAAATATTTCCTCGAAACAATAATAAATAAATATAAATTTTGAATATTTTTAAAAAGTAATCAGAACCATAAAAAAGTTAAACTGTTTCATTTACTTTTGTAGAAATGCATGGAGTTTTTAATTTAGTAAGAAAGAGAAATTAGAATAACAAAATTGGTCAAATTTCAAGTGAGATCATTGTGTTTGTAAAATATCGCAGAAGATATTTTACTCTTTAAATAGGTTTACAGTTAACGTGGCCAGTGTTCCACTTAGGAGATTTGTTGCTTCAGTAAATAGCCTGGATCTATATACAAGAAATCGTAACACCCGTAGTTCGTAACGTTTTTGTTTCTCAAAACTATAAAATTGAATCTGACCTTCCATAAATTATATAATACACAACATAATTTAGTAGAACAATGCAATATCTTCAGAATCGATCATTCATATTAAAATAATTGAGCTTACTTCTTATGTTATTAAAAGAAAATTGTTCATAACAGAATATTTTTAAATTCATTCAAGTATTTAGATTTTAACCTTTGAAATACGTCAATTTATCCCTCAAAGGTGACGTTGCTCACGAAGCTTTTTGTAAAGTTTTCTTCGATATAGAAAATTAGTTTTATGTGGATTTAATCAGATTATGGGTGATGGAAGGAACTTGATGCTTTTCATGAAATTCAAGAACTTTATCTAACTTCCAAAACTCTTCCTTAAATACAAGGTGGAAATACATCACTGTCTCTCTATATATTTTTTTTACTCAAAATATAAGAGCTCTTTCACGACTCTAAACTCTTACCCTTCTATATATCCACATATTTTTTATTAAATTAAATTAATATTAGAGTTAAAAAATATGAAAGATGTAATGCTTACTATTTTATAATTTTTATAAATTTTGAAAGAAATTAATTGTGAGTTTAGAAGAAAACTTTTTTAGGGTTATTTGGGTACGATGAACCCAAAAATGACCATTATTTTTTCTCAATTAGCTCTTGTTTTTGCGATTCTGCATAAAGCCAAAAAAAATTCGTATTTTTTTTTTATCGAATACTTAAACCAAAGATCATTTGTAATGTAGTTATGGGTCCTAATTAAACTAAATAACCTAAAATTATACATATTTATGAAGTGATTCCCTTCGAAAATCATGTTTTAAACAAACAAAAGTCGATTTTTTAGCCAAAAATTATCGAAATTTAAAACGCTATAAGACTAACAATTGTATTTGAATTTAAATAAAATTTACTGAATTTGTAGATTTATCTAACTTCTTTATCGTGTTAAAATTGTAATGTAATCGAATGAAAAAAATTGGCAAAATGATTTGCATATCGAAAAAAACGTTTTTTTTCGCAATATCGCAAAACAAAAGCTGATTGAGCAAAATGATCACTTTAGGATTCAACGTGCCTAAATTACCCTAAAAAATTTGTAGCAAACAGAAAATTTGATTGGCGGCCAGTATTATTGAGGCATAAATTAGTTATTTAATAGATCAAAATTTGAATGCTTCAGCAAAAAGCTTAAATTTTCGCATTGGTAATTTGTGTTATTTCAAGCTTAGATTTTCTGGGAAAGCTTTGGGATTCTTTTAACAAAGATTACATCATCTTCATCACTACTGAAATTATAATGTGGTATTGCTGAGTCCAAAAGTTATTATACTAACGGCATAAAATTTTCTGTGAATGTAACAAATATTGCAATACAAGTCACCACTTTTTTGTAAACATAACAAATTTATTGATAAATTTTTTTTAAATGTCTGAAAAATTATCATTTTTTAGAAAAAGTTTCTTATTTTCCGAATTTAACAGGCACTTTAGTAATATTTTTTGACAAATCTACTATGTTGACAAAAAAGCGTTGAACTGTACGGAAATATCTGTTGAAGTTATAGAAATTTCACTGCGTCACTATTTTATTTTATGGATTCAGTAAATGTAACAGATTTTTTTCCACATGGCATTATTTTTCACACAATTCACACAAAAAAATGATAAACAATCTATCGGTTATTTCAGATTGTTTTACTTATCGAGACAAATATATACATAGCAATTTTCAAGGTTATCTACAATTTCTATGTATATATAGTTAACTTTATGTAATTTACTATCTAATATACGTAGATATTCGTAGAAAACCTCGAGTTACACGTAACTTCACAACCTTGCTCTTAGTCAAGTAATTTGACAGTTTTCATATAGGTAAATTAGATTTTTAGCTACCGACCCATGTAATGATAAACTATCGACTTGCTTCACTTTTCTTTTTGACCTTGAGTGCTCTTGAATACTCTATCTTGTGTATAAATTGAGTTGCATCTAGTCCCGAATTTTGAAAATAAAATTAACTTGTAGCTAATGCGGGTTGTATTATTGCAATTATTTATGAATTGTTTATCAAAGTTATTATTTATAAAGTCCAAAATTCTATGTTTCCAAAAGAAAAAAAATATATATATATACTACCGGTCAGAATTGTGGGACCACCTGTTTTTCGATGATTGCTTAAATAATCTTCATTTAAATTCTGTAAGTGATGAAATTTGTGCTCTTAATAATGTGAAAGCCATTAAAATCATCTTTAAAATTAGTCCAGAAAGAAGTTGTATCCTTGAATTTTGAAGAATTTTTTGGAAAAAAAGTCTAAGCTAAGATTCTACAGAATCGCAGTAAATTGTCATTATAAATGTATAATTTTTTTCTTGCATAATGCAAAGAGTTAAAATTGTAACAAAAATGTAGGGAAAATTTGAAAACATTTCATCTGTAGGTGAATCATAATAAAGATTATACGAATATATATTTCAAGGGAATTCTATAGAAAATTCATGATTATATGTTTTATATATCTTATAATAATGTTTTTTTCAGCAAAAGCAATTAATATTGGAATATGTCCAACTTTTTTATTTGAACTCTAACCTTGTGCACTCTGTAAGAAAAAAATTACACATTAATGCTAATAATTTGGTTTCAATTTGTAGAAATTTAGCTTTAAAATAAGTCCAAGAAAATTAAAAAATGTTGATTATTTCGAAAGTTATTTAAAACTTAAAGAAAGCATTTAAATCTTGACTATTTCCGCAATAACTTCTTCAAAATTCAACAAAACGAATTCATGCTGGGCTCATTTTCATGAAGAATTTTGATAGCTTTGAATTTAATTAAGAGAACACATTTTTTCACTCGTATAATTCAAATTAGGATAATTTAAGCAATTATCGAAAAACACATGGTCCCACAGTTCTGACCGACAGTGTATATATACACTACCGGTCAGAATTGTGGGACCATCTGTTTTTCGATGATTGCTTAAATTATCTTAATTTCAATTCTGTGAGTGATGAAATTTGTACTCTTAATAATGTGAAATCCATCAAAATTATCTTTAAAATTAGTCTGTAATGAAGTCGTTTCGTTAAATATTGAAGAAGATATTGCAAAAAACGTCCAAATTTCAATGTTTTCTTAAATTTTAAATAACTTTCGAAACAATCAACATTTTTCAATGTTCTCAGGTTCATTTCAAAGCTAAGATTCTATAGAATCGCAGTAAATTGTCATTATAAATTTATAATTTTTGTCTTGCATAATGCAAAGAGTTGAAATTGTAACAAAAAAGTAGAAAAATTTCGAAAACATTTCATCTGTAGGTAAATCATAATAAAGATCATATGAATATATATTTTAAGGAAATTCGATACAAAAATCATGATTATATGTTTTATATATCTTATAAAAATGTTTTTCTCAGCAAAAGCAATATTAGAATTTTTCAAACTTTTTTATATGAACTTTAACCTTCAGCAGTATGTAAGCAATAAATTACATATCAATTCCAAGAACTTTGTTAGATTTTGTAGAAATTTAGCTTCAAAATTAGTCCAAAAACATTAAAAAATATTGATTATTTCGAAAGTTATTCAAAATTTAAGAAAACATTGAAATTTTGACTTTTTCTGCAATAACTTCTTCAAAAATTAACAAAACGAATTCATGCTGGCCTCATTTTATGAAGATTTTTGATAGCTTTGAATTTAATTAAGAGAACAAATTTTTTCACTCACCTAATTTAAATTAGGATAATTTAAGCAATTATCAAAAAACAGGTGGTCCCACAATTCTGACCGGTACTGTATATATATATATAACTTGTAAGAAATTCATGTACTTACAGTTCTGAACCTTGATTGAACCATGACAAATATTTTCCTTTAAATTGCAATAATTTACTTCTGTCCCAGTAAATTAAAATGTAGCGTTTTACCTAACAATTGTCTTCAAGTAAGTACAAGTGTTTTTTAACCAATTATGTTCAAATATATAGAACATTACAACGCAACTCACAAGATATTCCCTTTTTGGCTTAAATTAAAATAATTTAACAAAATGTAACAAGTAATTAAAATTTTTTTTTGAAATTCATTTAATTTCAATGTCTGATCATCGGAGCTTCATGAATTATTTTTTCGCTCAAAGTAATTTCCAGAGTTCTAATCTATCAAGCCTTTTTAACAAATTAACCTTTACCTTTCTTGATGGCGTCTTTTTGCGCATTTATGTCACGTCTCACTGGTTGTATAATTAAAGACAAACTCCTTTACAAATGAAAAGATGGGGAAAGGTCAGTAACAACTTAATTAATTTAATTAAGAAGTATTGCGTCAAAGTGTGTAATGGCGTCGTCAAAAAGACGGAATTTTTATAGAGAGGGTTGTGTGATAAGAGAAAGAAACAAGACACCGAGACAATATCGATCGAACCGATAAACTCTGAATGTTATGTCACCAGGATGTGAAAATTTGATAAACCACTGCTTGATGATCAATTCATGTCTATAAAATGAAAAGTGGGTATCAGATTTTATACATTTATAAAATCACATATCACACATAACGAAAATTGCAATCATAAAAATAAATTATGGGATATCGTGACCGAAATTTTAAAACCGCAATTTCCCATAGTACATTTTTTTACGGAAAGTCTTATCTTATTTTCTTTTTTATAATATAAAAATATATTCAGTTATTACATTCTATTCCAACCGATCTGAATTAACAAGTTAGTTAAACAAAAAGTCAATTGTATGTATAGATCATTTTATTTGCCCAAGCAAGCAGTTATTCTGTATCTATGTTTGGGAATACTTCGAGAAATTCCAGAAATACTTGAAAGCGTTTAAGTATGTAGAACTTTTTGTGGAATGTTCTGCACGTAGGTGGTAGTGAATGCACGTCAGTTTGATTTACTTTAGCCATAGCTACTAATTTTAATATCATTCAGGCATTTGGTATAAAATTTATTATTTTCGAAGAAATCTTTTTATTGTAATTATTAATAATAGAAGGATATATGATTCTTTGCAAAAAGTTAAGAAACTTAAACAATCGATTTTTTTTAAATAAAATTTTCGAAGCACCTAAAACATTTTGTACTATCTGTGAATATTTATAGTGTCGATAAAAAACTAGTGTAAAGCACTGTAAAAAAAATTTTCATGCACTATTTGACTGTATATTTAGATTTTTTATTATATTGTCATTTTATTAACATTATTTGAAAATAGGTGGATCTAGTAGACATAAAATTTCTAGAACAATAATTCAAGTACTTTAAATATCTTTAAATTTAAAATATTTACCTCTTTTTATATTTTTTATATTCTTTGACTTTATATAAATGACATTTATGAGCTTTTAAATGAATACTTATTAATTTCTATTTGTCAATTTGTTTTTTAGATACGTTTATCAAAAGAGGTATAATAAATAATGGAGATGTATAAAACTACTTGAACTTAAATTTCGCAACTTTTTAGCAACGATCCATATACTTATTGCATAAAAAATTTAATTTAAAAAAAGATTGAAGCCTAATTTTTTATAAAAATTAACACTCTTTTGGGACCTGAGGCTATCCCTAGTTAACCCTCAACGTACAATTGGGGTTATGCTAACTCCACGACCTTTTGTTTTATTACAAAAAAATTTCCAAGGTGTCTTCAAACTTCGACGAAGAACTTACATAATCCAAAAAAACAGTGATTTAACAGTGATCATCGTATTCCTGATAAAAATTTTCCTTCATTTAAAAAAAAACCAAGTATATTGACCAATTAGAACAAAATACATCAACAATTAGAGGTGGATGGGGTTAGCCTCACCCCATATATACGTTACGGAAGTTTTTTGAGGATTGTACGATGAGGGTTAGAATCTAAATTCTTATTTGAGTTTTGAGTAGCCAGGATATTTTGATTAGTTTCTACCTCATGCATGCAAACTGGTTTATATCACCGAAAAATGTTTTAATATATTTTCTCATAGAAAGCTATTTCGCAATATTTAGTGCGCTAATTAACTCTTTCCAAAATAAAAGTACTTTGCTCGAAAAAATCGTGCCGTGAATTATTTTCAGCAATACCAAAAAGCTCGACATTGTTCTTACAGAATACGTGTAAATGCACATTTTCATGCTAGAATAAATTCCAGACTCGCTATAATTTCGATTAATTGTACTCGTACTCTAATTCGATTCAAAGTATGCATGGGCCAGTAAAGCACATTCCAATATATGCAATGTTAATTATCGGATAACACGCAAAAGAAGTTTTAAAATTAAACGTGAAAAATCGTTTTTTTAACTTCATTTCTTGAATTTAAAGTAAAAACATCTTTAGAACAAATGAAAATTTATTTGATTTTAAGAAATCACATTTTAGCCTTTTTAAGATAAAAGAAATTATTTTTTTAATATTATTTACTTGATTTAAAAAAATATTTTTCGATTCAAGTACAGTACTGGCAAAAACTTAAGAAATAATTTATTTAATTTTATTATCTTCTTTAAATATAAGAAACTTCTTTTTAACCGTATAGCAATGCACAAATTTGTTTGATTCAAAGAAATTTGTTTGGAATCAAAGAAACTTTTTTCTGGGTGTAAGTGAAAATTACTGATGATTTCTATGTTTGCAAAATCAAATCTAATAACTGTTATGTTATGCAACGAGAATCATTTTTAAGATGAATATATATTGCAAATATATTATACTATATATATTACATTTGGACCCTCTATAGATTCTAAATTAGTGGGGATTCGTTCACTCTATAAATACTGGAAGAATTTAAAAATGTTCAGTAACATTTAATTAGATAATTAATGAGTAATGAGTAAGTTTTACTTTGAATAATTTAATGTTGACTGCACTGCTAAAAATATTATAAAATTAAATATACAAAGGCAATTTGATTGGAATAAAGATGTCTTTTAATTTTAATAAACTTGTTTGTTAGCTGAAATCAATATATTAAAATTTTAACATACACGAATTGAAATAAAATATACTTTTGTATCAAATTTAGTAATAATTAGTTAATTTTACTAGGATATAACTAATAATTCGATTTTTTTTTATTAGTTCAACTGTTAAAAAATTAAATCGCAAACGAGATTAAAAGCGATTTTGTGATCAAGGTCGCTTTTGACTTGAACAATTTTTTATTTCCAGAAATCTGAATAATATTTAAAGAAGTATAATATATATGTTATAAAAAGTGACCCTATTGAAAAAAGACGTCGAAAACAACGCCAAAACAATGTTAACTGCAACGTCGTTTTTTCAATAGGGTCATCTTACATTTTAGTGTTTTTAACCTCACAATAACGAATCTTAATTTTGACTTATTCTTAATAAGCAATATATTATTTTGTTTCATCAAAGATTTTCTACAACTCCACCAGTTAACATTTTTTTCAAATCATTTTTTTTAGAAACTACACACTGTACAACATTTTTTTCTTCAGCAAATTATAAAAAAGATTATTATAAAAAAATTAATTACGAGTAGAATAGTAGAAAAATATTTCGATTTAAAAAATGACCAATTGGTTATCAAAATTGATTAAAAATTAAGAATAGTTATAGGGAGGTTAAGAAAAAAAATGGTATATCAAATAACTAATCATAAATATACTATAATAATTTTGAAACAAATTAAAACTGTTTAAGAAATGTATTTTTGCTCTTTTTAAAGTACAGTGCAATTAATTTTGAACTTATTTTTCCTACTTCTATGAACTCTTATTTAGTTTGAGGTTGCAAACTTTTCTCACGCTACAAATACTACTATGTAAAAAAAAGACGGAACAACCTGGCGAACAATATTTCGCTAAGATTTATTTTTCCCATACTCTCGACATTTAAGAGATCTAAAGAAGTTCTGGTTCCTCTGTAGAAATTTTCAGGCCTGGCGCTACACTGTTAGTAATATTCGGAAATTTACAAAAATTTTTGTCAAAGAAGTAACGTAAAATTTGAAGTTATCAGGGATGTTTTTGAGTAAAATTAACCATGTTATAAGTATCAGAATATTCAATATTTTGTAACTGAAAATTAAGAAATTGTTTCTTAAATTTACTAAAAAGTAACTGAATTATCTCAAATTCTATCTTAATTTTTAGTAACTATAAGTGCACTGTTATAAATTTCTACTGCAATTTCTCGAAACACGTGACTGGAGTTTTATTCAGTTACAGTTTCGTAAAATTAGAATAGAATCTCAGAAAATCCAGTTATTTTTTAGTAAATTCAAGAAACAATTTTTTAATTTTCAGTTACAAAGTATAGAATATTCTGAAACTTGTATCTGGAAATTCTGAAACTTGTAACAGGAATAATTTTACATTTTGGGTAAGTTTGGCAGTTACATGTAACTGAAAATTTTTTTACAGTTTCGTAATTTTATAAAAAATTTTATGAAAATTCTGTTACAGTTTGGTAGCTTTAGGATATATTTTATGAAAATTCAGTCGAGTTTCATAATATTAAGAAAATTTTCAGAAAACTCAGTACATTTTTCGCAATTTTACGATATCTTTACTCAAAAAGATCATAAATATCGTCAAATTTTACGTTACCTTTGTGATATAAAAATTTTGCAAATTTCCCAACATTTCTAACAGTGTGAATAAAACTCCAGTCACGTGTTTCGGGAAATTACGGTAGAAATTTCTAATAAACTAGTCTCGCAATAAAACGCCGAACCAGACTTTTGGACCTGGCCTCGGGCGGTCAACAATCTTGACCGCCAGATCAGACACAGGTCTGGTTTGGCTTATCATGCTAAGTTACAGCTCACCAGGCCTAGACCCAGCCTGAGCCATGCCGAAATTTCTGCACGGGTTGTGTCATTACAAGTTTTTTATGACTTCTCCTGCCTGTCGGGAATAATTTTTTTGATGTAAATTTCTAAGCGGATATTTAATTCAACACTTACAATTAGACAAAAGAAATTGGGTTCTCAAGTAAAATTTCATTTTGTGAAGATTTAATTGAACTTTGACCTGTTTGATATGTCGAAGTATCGATTTCAAGACCTACTTCTGAGAGAAGCATCAAGTTATACAAGGGATGGTATATCTGCACAGTATGACTGTATCCTCTCGATCAAGTATCTACTTTTATTGTCGACCTTTCTCGGGTAGGGGTGTAATTAATTTCACTTGCTTGCACAAGGTCCCCCCCCAGCCCCAGTTCTTCTGCCCTTTACCAAGTACTGCCTGACTTCGTACCATCTTATATTGCCTGACTATGAATCTTTCTACTCTGTCAACCGAGGGGTGTTCCTTAAACATAATTTCAGGACGAAGGTGCTGGAAGACTTGAACTAATCCGCAATTCCACCCTTCCAGTGCCATCCAATTTTTCTATTATCTTCTGAATTAAAAAAAAAATTTACGAAATTTGATTAATTTGAATATAAAGGAACTTTTTGATTTAAATGTGATTTAAAATTTGTTCGAGTTGAAATGCGATATACTCACATGGAATTATAATTTTTGTTATATATATCAAATTGAATATAGATGTAAGTCGTATACTTTAGATTTTTTAAATCGTGATTAATGTTTTATTCAAAGTGCGATTCCGTATTCCTCACTTTTAAAGCATTCTTTTAGGAGCAGTTCCGCCTTTTTAAGATCAATTCTTCTGGGTGATAACTCGCTACTTTTCTATCGTGAAATTACGTTTTCGCCGGTAATTAAAGTTTCTTTGATGCCTTTTTTATGGAAATTTCAACAATCCGTGGAATCTCAATAAGAGATTTATGAACTTTTTCACCGCATAACAAATTTCTTCGTTAAGAGAAAAATATTTCCACATTATGTTTCATTCTTATTGACTATCACTTATATGAAAAATTTCAATTACAGTTTTGGAAAAAGTAAGGAAATTCTATTGAACTGAACTGAACTGACCATTTATATTAATTAATTTAATTACATTTCTCTGAGGTCTTGTTAAATAAAAGAGATTAATACTATAATGTTGATATTTTTTTGTTATAGGTCTAAAGGACACATGAAAAAGGACCTACTTTCAAGCATGGTGTGCTCTTTATTAATATGAAATGGCAATTTTTTTCACCAGCAAGAGGAAATTCAAATGAAGATTTTTCATAAATTTTGTGAAGGTAAAATGTATTGAAATTATCATCATTATTTTTACCATTCAATTCACACTAAATAATTAATTAGAAATCGTTAAATTTATAGAAAATAATTTAAAATAACTTTTTAAATTACAATTCAATACTTTGTGACTTAAAAACTCAATCCATTGACGTAGATAAACCGTAAAAATTAAGAGCTCTTGATCTGTTCAAGACCTTGAGACAATCCACATTCGTTGAAATTGTTAATTTAAATATGAATCTGTGGTTCGTGTTTTTTGAGTGGAAGAGAGAATTTTCTATCCGCAGGGTGAGTTTTAGTACGAAGCGGCACAAAATGGACCCCAAGGGGTGAGAATGAAACGTTTATAAGGCACCACTTTGCTTCCAAAGAGAAGACTTAGCAGGTGTGTAAAACAAAAAAGATAACATTTATGAAAGAGTTGAAAAAAATCTTATTGATCCCTAAAGTATGATCGTACTTTATGTTCCGTTACTTTTTTATTTACATTTACTTATTCATATTATAAAATCGAAAGAAAGGTCTATTTTGATCAAAATATTTTCAAGTAAGAATCTACCTATTCTTAGAAATAAAAATTTATGGCTTTTTTCCTGCTTCTTTTGAATATTTAAATTTTTGTTTGCTTTACTTCTTTTGAATTACAATTCGTAATATAAAATTACTTCCGTGACAAGCAAATGCTAGAAATCGTTAGAATTAAAAATTCATGACCAGAAAATTTTGAATAATTTATTTTAAAAATTTAAATTAAAATTTAAAAAAATAAATCATATCCAGAAAAATTTTAAAAAACAAAAATTAAAGAAAAAAGGGCTTTATATAGCACAAAGGAATTTTTTGACAGTTTGTTTCTATTATTAAAAATCCCCCTAAAAATTATTTTTTGACATAATATTTGGAAATAAGTTTTTATTTTTCGAAAGCCGTACGATTAAATAATAAAATTGATCTAATAATTGAATTATCTATTTCTTTTTACAATTAAATAGCTTTTGCAAGATAAAAACTAATTTCCAAAAATAGCTCATTTAAAAAAATTTTTTTTAAAGATATTAAAAATTTTGTAAGAAAGAAAAAGCGCATGGCTGGGTTATATTAAATTTGATAGAGGGAAATTTTGTAACTATTGTTGAAAATGGCGAATTACTTTCTAGCACCCTCTTTTGTAAGTTTACGTAAAGTACTAATACACTCAATTGGGAAAGGAGGATAATCGTAAATGAACATTGAGAGTTGAGAAAGGAAGAGGTAGTTGTTCACCTTCCTGGCACTTTGGTCGATTTGAGACAAGGGAGATTACAGCACAAGAGCTTGGTTTGGGATTAGTCAATTTGGAACAAGACGTGACATGGATGTTGAGATATTGATGTATAAAATGAGGTTTCTCTGCTTGTTTGCCAAAATGTTCACGACAACATAAATCGTAAAAGGGCTCTAGAATATCGAGAAGAAGGAATTATTTTACCATGAGTGTTTATTAGTACAAAAATTCATCACCTACTTATAAGACATCGAGTCAGATTCACTCATTCCAAACAATAGAATTATTTCCGAAATTTCAAAGACCCTTGTATGTTAAAGCAGGAGTTAAAACTATACTAATAATATGTAAATACTTCTTGCAAAAAATACTTTGTAGACTGTTAAAAATGTTTGTTTGAAATTCAATATAAAAATATATGAAGTTGATCCATGGCCTTAATCATCAATATTTAATATTTAATGCTTATGGGTTGAGTAAACTAATTTTTCAAATATTGGGATATCTTAAATAATTTAAAAATGAATTTGTATCCATATGATAAAAAATAATCTACTTTATTATTTAAATTCTAGACTCACTGCAAAAATAATTTTATAATTGGGTAAAATCAAATTATGTGAGTTGTTAATATTGGTATACTAAATTTAATACCTCAGTATATGAAATTTAATACACCAGTGTATTGTTTTACGAATAATAAATAGAAATATTAAATTTTATATACAAATCTTCATTAAATTTAATAATATTTCTAAATGTGTAATTTTTGAATGAAAAAAGCAGAAAATCTAGTAATTTCACTTTCATGACAGTTTTTCCAAATTGTAATTGATCGTGCCCTATTAATCTAACTTCTAAGATAATCGAAAACGGTCTAGAGTTGGTAAACTTGAAAAAAAAAATAGAAATAATGACTTCTATGTAATTTAATTATATTAAACTCATCCATTTGTATTATTTTAGAGATAATATAATATCAAAATAATATATAATTTTTGTTTATAAAATATGTAAAATAATGATACATAATAATAAAGTAATTAAATTATGTGAAATGATAAGAAAGACAAATGTATTAAATTCAACACCCTTTTTGATGCGAACATTTAGAAAAGAGATTTAATTAAAAATAATTTGTTTAAAAGGCTTTTTTTTATTGAAACAAAATATCTTTGGGCCAAATAAATATTTTTTTGAATAAAATAAAGTGTTATTCAAAACAAACAAATTATTGCATTCGTATATGGTCAAAAATATAATTTGTTTAATTGATTTGAACAAATTTTTATTTGGTTTAAAGATACTTTGCTTGAATCAAACAAATTTTATTTAATTCAAATAAATCATTTTTTCAAATCAAAGAAAGTCTTTCAAACAAATTTTTTTCTTCGGTTAAATCTTTTTTCTGAGTGAAGGTAATTAATTAAATCAGATTTTCTTTGGGAGGATTGTTGAGAGAAATAACGAGAAATTTGACCATTTTATGGAAATAGGATTTTAAATAGGAAATCAAGATAAACCTGCGATTGAATCGAGTATAAAGATCCGTCAAGGCAGGATAACTTTCAATGATCTTTCTGAAGGTAAAGTTTTCGATCGCGAAAACAATGGGAGATTTTTTCAGACTGTTGCAGCCGGAAGATGCGTTAGAGACAACATTTTCAATCTGCATTCGACAGGTGGATATATGAAGTGGAAGTTGATTCAAGATTGATTTTTTATCCTGGAATGTATTTCTCGGATTCACTTTTCGATAAATATTTGGAAAATGTGGAAAAATTTATTTTTCAGCTTCCTATTTCAACTTCGAAACTCCCCAATCAGAATAATTTCCGAAGGAAGATTACCATTTTTAACCATATTTTTTCAATCTTGAATTATTTCAATACGGATTAGCGACTATTCGCCGCTGAGATTTTAGCTGCAAATTAGCGCGACTATGTCGCTGAACTTTCAATTTAGACCAATTTAACTTTAGTAACCACCAAGTTCCAAAAATTCGAAAGAATTTAGAAAAAAAATATATTTAGTATTTTTAATGAGAATTTACATCATCTGCCTGATTTGGTTTTACAAAAAGTTTAGAATAGAATCTGATTATGGGAAATTCCTTCTTATTTGGAACTAACTATACTTAAATTTCTCTCTGTATATTGCATCATCTCTTTCCCTTGAGGCGATTTATAATTTCGAACCCTAATTTCTTGTGTCAATTCGAAATTTTCTCCCGAGCCTTTCAAGCGAGGACAAAGCCCATGGAAGAATTTCTACAGGCTTCTAAAATTGGGATACGATTCTTTCTGAACTTCTGTTGAAAACTACTTCTTCCACAAATCCTAGGGTTTACCGAAGCCCAGCTCGAATTTCTTGCACATCGATAAAGCAACGTTTCGAACTTCTCATGACTTAGTACCGACTGCGTGAGCTGGAAACTTAAGCGGATAAATTCTACAAAAATAAAACGAGGTGAAAGTAATAGAAAATATAATCCAGGAACTGATTAGAAAAAGCAACTAGTAAATTGAACATTATTTAACTAAAACTTTGGTAAGAAACTCTATACTTTGTTTAGAAAATATTTGACAAATAGAAAAGTGTCATACTTCATTATTAATTTATCTTTTAATTTTTTCTCGACGAGTTCCTGATGCGAACTTTTTTTATTAAAAACTAATCTCGGCAGTTTTAAAGCTTCTTCACTTTCCAATACAATCTTAACTGTTATCTTCTTTCTAGAGTCTGGAATTTTAACATCATTTCAGATAGAATGATCTTCAGAAATCTTATAAAGGTTTATCAAGTTTTATATAAATAAACTTATAATTGATATTATATACAGGGCTTCTATTATAAGTTGTATGTTTCAAAATGTAGTAGTTTCGATCGATAATCACGTGATTTTCAAAAAGATGTCAAAAAATAGTCAGTGTGAAAGATCGAAAACAAAGTAGCATTATTTTTGGGTATAAAAAGTACTCTAGCTAAAAAAATAAATGCAAAATTTTTTAAAAAATATTTTGGGATATTTTTATTTATTTTGTTATTTTATTCGTAACTTTTTTTCAGTCACGTTACCTCATTTCTTATAAGCAAAAATTTGCTACATATTGTAAGGAACAAAATAAAAAAAGAATCATGACAATTGGATAAAAAAAAAAGTTATTCAGAGTCAAAAAATGTCAAAAAAATGTGCATAACATAACCTCAAAAGTAGCGAAAAACCCCATTTATCGAGCACATAACCTCAAATATCTCAAAATCCTGACGTGATAGGCTGATTCTGATTTCGGATTCGGATTCTACTTCAAAAATTACCCCGGAAATGATCTTTCGTTTTCAAACAACAAATACAAACCCATTATTTGCAGACCTGTGTAATCAATCACTGAAAATAGTTACCACAGACTTTTGAAGAAAAAAAAAATATGCGTTTTGCTAAAACAGTAAAAAATAATTGCTTCAGTGGAAATCCTCAATCAATCTTTTTTCTCTGATTTCAGGTCCAGCTTCAAAAATTTGAGTAAGGTTGCTAACCTTGTGGCGATAACATGGCGCCGTCGTCATTGCTTGCCATGGATTTTGTCACCAGATGATTAAATAAACTCAATAAGGCCCAAAACTCCACAAAATTCGATTATCAAAAAAAAACCATCCTCCAAAGAAGGACCTGAACATCACAATGAATCTCAGCCTCAGCGAAGGTTTCAACCACAGCAGCAACTTTTCCATGACCAACTGCCCTACTAATCTCCCAATAACGTCCTTAATAGTTCAAATAATATATTCTGGTGTCTGCATTGCAGGCCTAGTAGGCAACACAATGGTAATATACGTAGTGGCCAGGTTCTCCAAGATGCAAACTGTTACCAACATCTACATTCTTAACCTGGCAGTAGCAGATGAATGTTTCCTAATCGGAATACCTTTCCTGCTGACCACAATGGCAGTCGGTGCTTGGACCTTTGGGACCGTAATGTGTAAGATCTACATGACAACAACCAGCATCAACCAATTCACAAGCAGCATCTTCATTTTCATAATGAGTGCAGACAGATACATCGCAGTATGTCATCCAATATCTTCTCCACAATTTCGAACTCCTTTCATTTCTAGAATTGTCTCATGTCTAGCTTGGGCAATGAGTGCCGTCTTTATGATTCCTGTTATCCTTTACGCGAGTACAAATGCAGACCCAAATGGACATACCAGCTGTAATATTTTCTGGCCTGATCACCGTGGTGGGCAGACAACATTCACACTCTATACCTTCATTTTGGGATACGCAATTCCCCTAAAACTTGTGTTAGTTTTCTACATCCTAGTGTTAAGAAAACTACAGACAGTTGGACCCCAGAACAGGTCTAATGACAGAAAGCGTTCTAACAGAAAAGTTACAACAATGGTCCTTACAGTTATAGCTGCCTACATTTTTTGCTGGGCACCTTATTGGGTGACCCAGATGTCCTTGATTTACTCAGAGCCTAACGAATGTCAATCTGAATTGTCCATTACGATGTTCCTCTTGGCAGGAGTCTTTGCCTATTGCAACAGTGCCATGAATCCTATTCTCTATGCTTTCCTTAGTGACAACTTCCGGAAGAGTTTTGCTAAGGCATGTACATGTGTAGCGAGTAAGGATGTGAATGCTAAACTTAATCTAGAGAACAGTGTGTTTCCGAGAAAGAATAAGAGCAATAATGAAAGGCTCCAATCTGATAAGATGGCCGTTTTTGCTCAGTCTAAGGCAGAGCTTGAAGAAGAGGAGGATGAACGAGGGTTGTTGATTAGCAAGACTTCAACAACGGGGGTTACAATGACTTCAAGGACAAACATCACTATCAGTTGTGGATCGAGAGATCAAGAGGAACAGGAAAGGAGAGATAAGGATCTCCTGAGAAATGGAAATCAGCACACTTTATTAACACAGGTCTAAGAATAATGGATATTAAATTTGTTTCAATTTTGCCATTTTGGTGTGCCATATCCTAAGGATGTAGCATACTATGATGATGTTTTATAGATTAGTGGCGTGCCACATTCTCTAGATTAAGATGATTTAAGGGGATAAAATGCAGGGACTAATTATGCGTAAGAAATTTTGGGAGGGTAGATAGATGAATGTGTTCCAAATGAAGAACTATTTATTAGGTTATTTATTATACAGGGAGATTATGAGATTAAAAGTTATAGAAGGTTCGAGAAGATGAGTGTAATTATTAGGTTGGTCTAAAATGGCGACTTTTGAATAAATGTAAACGATCCCCCCAAATCGTTTCGAAATCCAAAAAAAGTGGTCACGTATTTTTTTTGTTTTCAACATTTTTATTTTTAACGGTGCCTCTTGGGACTTCAAATTTGCATGGGAAAAAGTCACTTTTTGGTATTTTTTGAATAATTGTTCAAGGTTAGGGAAAAGTTGACATTAAAGTTATGACTTGTAGAGAACTTTCCAACGAAGAATTTGACCCATTATACATATGGATTAAGCAGTTTGTTCCCCTTTTATTCCGGAAATAATTACTATAGGTCTATTGGAATGTTTACAAATCTTTTTCAGTTAATTTCCATCTATTTAAATAAATTATATTTTTCTTTTGTTCAATTCGCCTAAAATTCTGTTTTTTGTAAATTATTTGAAAATATGAATAATGTCACTTAAAAATAACAGTTGGGCAGTCCGATATCAAAAAACAGAATTTTAGGCGAATTGAACAAAAAAAATTGTTTACAGATTTGTTTAAACAATTGAGGGTTTATTATATAATGTAGACAAGATACCTTGAAATTAAAATCTGTAGGTTTATTACAAGAAAAGTTGACTTTTCTACGCTAATTTGAAAAAAAGTTGAAAATTAATAATAATTAATTGTTTAAACAATAGGAAGAAATTTGGAAATAAATAAAGTCAAAAATAAGTGCAGAAATAAGTTTCAAGCGTTTGACGAAAGTTGGCGTTTGCAGTAAGTTTTGGTTGAAATTGACAGATGTAAAACGTCACTGCCGTAAGGTTGTTCATCTGTCAAAAACATAACCTTGAAATATTAGTGAATTTTTACTTGTATAATATATTGTTTTGTGTGCGAAAATGTCAAATTTTGAGTCGAATGAGCGTCCTTTGCCGGAAATTTTGATTTACTTCTTCAATTTGAAGAAATCTGCAGCTGAAGCGCATGAATTGCTTGTAAAAAAACATATGGTGAGGCTGCCTTAAGTGAGAGAAGTTGTCGTGAGTAGTTTCAAAAGTTTAAGAACGGTGAATTTGACATCGAAGACAAAGAACGTAGCGGAAGGCCGAAAGTATACGAAGACGCGGAATTGGAAGCATTATTGGATCAAGATTCGTGTCAAACGCAACAAGAACAATACGATGGACAATACTTCGAATAAAACATAAGGTTCCGTTCTTGCACATTAAATGACTAATTTTTTATAAAAAACGGCGGAAACTTATTTGTACGCCTGATAGAATTTATTTAAATAAATGGAAATTAGCTAAAAAACATTTGTAAACATTCCAATAGACCAATAGTAATGATTTCCGGAAAAAGGGGAACAAACTGCTTAAAAGAGTCAATTTCCTGAAGAATGTACATTTTTTTATTTAAAGATAAATTTCAGGGCACCTTGGGGGTGGGTTAGGGGTGTCAAATCCATATGTATAATAGGTAAAATTCTTCGTTGGAAAGTTCTCTACAAGTCTTATAACTTTAATGTCAACTTTTCCCTAACTCTGATAAATTATTCGAAAAATACCAAAAAGGGACTTTTTTCCATGCATTTTCCCATGCAAATTTAAAGTCCCAACAAACACCTTTAAAAATCAAAATCTTGAAATATAAAAAGAATACGTGACCACTTTTTTTGGATTTCGAAACGACTTGGGGGGATCGTTTGCATTAAGCATCAAGAATTTTTTTGTAATGCATTTTTGGACCACCCTAGTAATTATATGAGATTGTTACAACAGCGGAAGCTTGAAGGAGTTTAGATTTGAGGAAGTGGTTCTTCTGGAAAGTATCGTATGGTGTGAATCGAAACGATAAATTGGAATTTATTAGGTAGGATAATAGAATTGGAATTTTTAGAAAAAGTAATTTCTTTTTGAAGTTCTTATACTGAGAAAAAAATGTATGTTAGATACGATTATATTTTTATAGTCAAGTATTATAGTACATTGTATTATAATATATATTTACTTGTATTAGGGATGTTCGATTCTTTGGAAAGAATCGATTCTTGAGATGATCCAAGATTAAATAGATGAGAATAAATTCTTCAAGAGATCGACTTGGAAAGAATCGATCTTTTAGAGACGCATACAAAAAATTAATCTAAGACATCAATTGTTTATTTTTAGTAATTATGTAATTTGCTATTAAATTTTTGGTATTATGATGAAAAAGGGAAGTATATTTTTCAAATCAAAAGTCATTTTAAATAAAAAAAACTAATTATTAATCAACAAACATTATATGAAAATTTTAAATGTAGAAATTAAATAAAAGAATAATCGACTGTGAAAAAAAGAAAAAAATATAGTTAAAATAATATTTATACATTTATTTTAAATTACATTGAAATTACAGGCCGGTTGATTTGTAAATTAAAGAAAATGAGGCCTATTCCGTTTTGTTTTTAAAATGTTCAATTCGCCAACATGTTTCAACTCTGATCAGAGTTCTTTTCAAAGCATAAAGGCATAGGAAAATTTTGCTTAAAAAATTGAATTGTAAAACGAAGTAGTAAATTAAAATTGCTGAGCCACTTTTAGAATGAAAGTTATTTTTTTAAAGAAAATGTTGTATTATAAAATTAATTTAAAAAAGCAAAAAAGACTGCATACATAGGGACATGGTTTAACCTAAGAATTATATTTTGAATTGCATATATCGTTTTTACCAGTGCGGGAAACACACTGAGTGATCGACCAATCAGAGTTCTCGATTTTAACAGAATGGAGAACACTGATTGGCAGACTGCATACATATATGATATATACTATTCAAGAAAGTGTGCTTTTACGTTTTCACGATGTTTCCCCCACTTTATTTCAGTTAAAAAAAAAGAATCAACACCTTGATCTTCAGGAAAAAGAATCAACTATAGTAGAAAATCAATCTTCTAAGAATCAAATCAGAATCGAACATCTCTAACTTGTATAAATAGTTAGTTTAACGATAGCATATCCTGGCGAAAGTATTGGATAGGAATTCATTCCGAGCTAATCAGAACTATTCCGATTCATTCCCATATCTGTATCCGAACCAATGCGAATCATTCCGAACCAATCTAAAAAACTTTTTGTAACTCGTTTGATGAAAAACGGTAAAAAATCGATCCGACCTAATCCGATTTAATCCGAATCAATCCAAGCTCGAATTGATCCAAACCGAATTCTCAATCAGAATTAATCCGAATCATTCCGACCTCGGATTGATTGTTCACCGTTTTTCATCAAACCGTATACAAAACGTTTTTCGGATTGGTTCGGAATGATTCACACTGGCTCGGGTACAGATATCGCTATGAATCGGAATAGTTCTGATTGGCTCGGAATGAATTCATATCCGATATTTTCGCCAGGGTAGTTAGGGAAACTATGAGATAAGCTTCTTCAGTTGTAAACAAGGTGTCTATCGTCATTTGGAAATGAATTTCATGATCTAACTTTTTCTCGCACAAAGTTATAATTTTGCCAAATTCTATTTATAGTTTGCTATACATTTTTGGTAAAATTTGCAATTTTATCGATCGAATTAGAATTGTTTCTTTATATATCTTCCGAATGTAATGATGTATAAAAGAAAAGAAGTTTTAATAAAAGGGATTTACCTGAAACTGAAAATTTATAAAATTTGGTATGAATCTTGAAAACTTTTAAAGATCCCAGTTTTTTCAATTTCATATTTCTCATTACTTTGTATATTGTTTTCGGAATTCCTCAAATATGATATTGGTTGAGCTGTGCTGATATATCTGACATATATATTTCTTCGGTTAGAAATATTTACATGGTTGAGTGAAATGCTAATTATAGATACTGTTAAATGTATTATAGCACTGGTTGTAACTCCTGTAATTGACGTTGTCATTTCAAGCTTAGGTATCTTTTTTATAGTTGCCAAACGAAATAACCAAAGGTAATAAAAAATATTATTATCCAATTTTCTTGAGAAATAACTGAATTTCAACGCTCAGTGATTTCACTGTAGAAATGTAAAAATGTTCTAATTTCATTCGACTCAAGAAGAAATTTTTGTTCTTCAAAGTGAAGAAAACGATTTTTATGACACTTTTTAATTTTAACTACATATCAACAGAATTAAAAAAGTATAATTTGAATAATTATAGATTATAAATTTGAATATTTATCATTATTTACGGGAGTTTTTCAACCATCAGATAAATGATTCATAAATTTGATTGCTTAATTAATCATTAATGTTTGTCTTTGTGGAGTTCGTAAATATTGATGAATCGTCAATAACATTACGTTAATCAATATTTCCTTCTTAGACCAATTTCAAATCACCAAAGGCAAATATTCACTCAAAGGTGTACCGTATTGACCGTATTACTATCAAAGTAATTCTGGTTGGTTAAGATCAAAATCTGACTATATATCTATTACTGGCCTTCGCATATCTATTTGAACAAGAAGAGATACTGCCACGAATATTAATAGTTGATAGAACTAATTCACCCATAGCGTTAAAAGATAATCCAAAAGCAATGTAATAATGAAAATAATTTTAATTGTGTCACCTAAAACTTTACCCTGCATCAATTCCCAGGCCTGGCGCTAGTCCCGCAATAAGACGCCAAGCCAGGCTTGGGCCCGACCTGAGTCGGCTGAAAATTCTAGCCGCCAGGCCCAGGCCTGGTTTAGCGTTTTATGCCATGTTACAATTCGCCAGGCCTGGGCCCTGCCTAAGCCATGCCGAAATTTTTGCACGGGTTGAAACAGGCTTACTGAAAGTAAAACAATATTAGTGTTAAGTATTAAAATATTTATAGAAAATATTTGTATTTGGTCTTGCAAATTCAGAAACATCCTTTGGACTAATAGGAAATTTAATTTGAAGATTTACAAAATAAGATGAAATTCTAGATGGATTCCAAGATTTCAATAATTTCTAGGGCACTAGACATCTTGTATTACAAAATTCGATCTCAATATGTCAAAATAATCTCTATGGGATTATCGTTGTTGAACAAAATTGATTTACAGTTAATGTAGCTATATTGATTTATAAGTAACCAGAGCCTTCATTCCAGTTGATTATATTTGCTTGACTATAAAAATATAACAGTACTCATTATATAATTTTTCTCAGTTGAAATTTTTTCAGAGCCTAAGCCAGTTTTTTATTCATGAAATACAGTTTTCTGTTTATTTATGGAAATTTTCTTACCTGGAACATTGAATAAAAATCATAAAAGCTTAATTTGAGATAGGATTGTCAATTGTCCAAATGACCTAATTAGAACAGAAGTTCAGGCCAAGCCTGATATTATTTATAATTCAGGGTAATAATAAAATTCATTAGAGTTTTGTGACATTTTGGAAAATACTCCTACACTGAGAAAACTGGAGTGTCAACCTAAACATTTGGAGGGTGAAGCAGACTATATTTGAGGTTAAACTATAGGACAGCCTTCTAGATAGTGTAACTTATTACCTGTGAATTGTGAAAATAAGATGGTCAACTTGAATACTTTAGAGGGAAAAGTTGATCATCGCAGAGAGAAAAATAGATTATCGAAGAGGGAAAAGTAGACTATAATCTACCTCTATGGCTATCCTCAAAACTTTTGCATTTAAGCTTTCACAATTATTATGTTATTATAGCAAGTGAAATAGGTACTCGCCAATTAGTTGGAAAAAATAACCCTCGTGACACTTTAACACGTAAAGGACGCGAAACCGGCAATGAGGTTAGAGTCCACGTTGGTGATATTGGAGGAAAAATAGGCAAACCCACGTGACTTTACAATTTTGGCGCGTATTTCACCAATCGACACTCTTTATAGTGATTCTGACACTCTGGTAACAGTTAAGCAGAATAGCAAATGAGTGTCTCCCTGACCAAAAAGAAAAAATTTCGGAAAAAGTGTTGTACCATCTAGAAGTTCAAACTGACTATCTACATTTTGACACTCAAAGTTTGACACTCCAGTTTTCTCAGTGTAGGTATTCCCAAACAGGAATCGTTACTTTTTAAAATTAGATAAAGTTTGGAAAACACTTTCCTTTGAGTGAACAAAAAATCATTATATGATATTAATAATTATAATTTGTACCAAATTTATTCCAAACGATATCTGATAAAAATCCACTTTATATGAGTCTGGGCCTAAACTAATCTAGTCTCAATGTTACGTTTCTCGAAATTCCGTGTGGAAAAAGTATTCTGTATAAACTGGTGCTAGTCTGCTACTATTTAGTCAAACTGAATGAAATTTTATCAAAAAAAATTAATATTTATCTGAACACATCTTGATCAAAATTTTAAGACAGAGATGTTCATCAAGGCAGACAAACTAGCATCTGAAAAGAAACTAGTTTGAAGAGCTATAGACAAAATTGGACAGTTTTTCTATCGTATAAACTTGACCAAGATCTGATCAAGAAACCAAATGAACTAGACAAAGCCAGTTCAGGGCCAGAGTAGGTGTCAGATTGCCAAATACTTTTTCTACACGTGATAATGTAAGTATATTAATGAGTTATAGTATCTGTTGGTGTGTTATCTAGTTAAGAGAGAATCTGTAAATAAACAAGAAAAAGTTTGAATGATGATAAATCTGTTTGAAATCAATGTTATTGACTTTCTAAACTTCGGGCCAAATCTTTTTGAAATGTTTTGGGTCACTTTATAGAAATTTATATCGTTTGAAGCACGCCTATGTGATTTCAATCTGTTTAGGGTTGCTGCACAAAGAAGAAAAATATCCGACGGTATGAATGAGGCTTGGCTACGTTTTTATTTCGACACTTGTTGCATCAGCTTTTACTAAAGAAAACGCTCTCTGTATCAAATAACGTCTTTAAAAGTATATTCAATCAGAATTCAATCATAATTTATGACTTTTCACCTTCTTCAGGCATTGTTTTATCATTTAAGGGGATCCGCCACCTTTAATATTTTTATTTTTTGAGTTTAGACCTTCTATATAATTTTTTTTATGTTTGTTACCGTTATTTAAAAAGGTTTTGGATTTTTTTAAATTTCTGCACTTTTGTGTATCTTTAAACTAAAAATTTTGAGTTTTTTGGGTATTTTTTAAACATTTTATGACTGAATAACTTTTTTTTTAACCAATTGTCATGATTCTTCTTTTATTTTATTCCTTATAATGTGTGGAAACTTATTGGTTATGAAAAGCACTCTAGCAAAAAAAAAAAAAAAATTACTACAAAAATTTTTTTTTACATTTTAGGATATTTTATTTATTTTATTTTTTTTGTAACTTTTTTTCAGTCATGTTACCTTATTTTACATAACCAAAAAGTTGCTACGCGCAGTAAGGAACAAAATAAAAAAAGAATCATGACAATTGGTTAAAAAACAAAAAATGTATTCAAACTAAAAAAATGTCAAAAAAATACCCATAAATCTCAAAATGTTTAGTTTAAAAATACATACAGGTGCTGGTATTTGTGAAAAAACCGAAAACCTTTGTAACTAAGAGTACTAAACATAAAACAAAATTAAAAATATTAAAGGTGGCGGATCCGCTTAAAATCAGTTTTTTGTATTAGAGTAAGAACAAATATTTTGATCATTAAACAAAATCGTTTTGTTAAATCGACCAGGTATTTTATTAAGTTAACTGAATTTTTTGGTTCAATCTAATAAATACCTTAAATTTATTAAAAGTTACTAATCTATTTGATTGGATCAACTAAATTTTCCCAAGCAAAGAATTTAATTTAGTCAATGTAATAATTTCTTTGAAAAAACCAAATAATTTGTTGGACCAACCAAACATTTTGTTATCCACATAACAACAAAATACTATGGTTAAACAAAAAAAGGTGTGTAAATTTGAATTTTGTAAATTCAATATTTACACTAATGATGATAAACCATCTTTAAAAATAAATATTTCCCTATAACAGTCGTAAAACCCTCAACTATTTTTCAATGACTCATTATCTCTGATAAAAAAGGATTTACATGGGTTTATTACGGAGTGTCGTAATAAGTTTCAACGACTTTGGCCTCTTTACTTTATGGACCTTATTCTTCAGCACATCTATATTCCAATAAGGTTAAGGGGATCCGCCACCTTTAATATTTTTATTTTTGGAGTTTAGACCTTCCATATCATTTTCTTTATGTTTAGTACCTTTATTTAAAAAGGTTTTGGGTTTTTTTTAAATTCCAACACTTTTATCTATTTTTAAACTACAAATTTTGAGTTTTCTGGGCATTTTTTTGACATTTTTTGGCTTTGAATAACTTTTTTGTTTTCGACCTAATTGTCATAATTCGTTTTTTATTATGTTCCTTACAGTGTGTAGCAACTTTTTGAGTATGGAAAGCACTCTAGCTAAGAAAAAATAACTATAAAATTTTTGTTTTTCATATTTTGTGATATTTTAATTAATTTATTTATTTTATTTTATTTGTAACTTTTTTTCAGACATTTTACCTAATTCCAAATAGAATTTCAATCTTGAAGAAGAGAAAGAAACTTGATGTTCTGAAGTAGACTGGTAATCTAGTTTTCTGATTTAATTGAAAAATTCAAATTATTCTGTGTGCAACAAGTATCAAGGATGTCTTAGATATTTCCCAACTCTTTCTCTAGTAATTGCAGTCTATTTACTTGACTACGATTTGTATGCGTGATTTTGAATTTTGAATCTGAGAATGAATAAATTGTACAATTGTATATGCAATATGTAAAATAATATGAGAATGTCTGCTCCAAATTGTTCAATTCAGATTAATTTATTAATATTCCCTACCTAAGTTCACAACAAAAAACTATGGATGGATGAACAAAAATTTTATTGATTCACCTAAATCTTTTTCTGAGTGTTACATCTATACTCTCTAAATTTGAATCAGTCAAAATCTACTGATTATCAGTGAAATTTGACTGATCCAAATAGCTAAAAAAAGGTTACTGTAAATCAGTCAAATTTCTCTGATTATTTCAGTGAAAATTGACTGATTTGACAGTGAAAATTTTTTTTCACTGATGAATCAGTGAAAAGGCAAATCACTGATTTAATCAGTGAAAATTTGACTGATTCGCATTTAGAGAGTACTTTAATATGTAAAAATTCTGGTTAAAATGAACTTTGAAAACATTCCACTTGTTTCATGATACCTTAAAATTCCCATATTTCCAACATGCAAAACCATTTTTCAGATTAATTACGATCAAATATAAGTTTTTTATTCGAAACTAACAAAGCAAAGAGTTTTAATAACGTTTTTGTTCCTAAAAATAGAATGAACCTTTTTGAGGAGAGAACCATGCTGAGAACAAAATCTCTAGCATAAATGTTATGTAACTATTATGTGATCAAGAGGGAAAACTTTTCTCCAACGCGGTAACAGTCACACATTATACAACAGATACATAATAAGGTCACACTTTTGTAGTAAAATGTTACGATTTGATGTAACAGTTTCAAAATATTAGTAAAGTAACAATGATATTATCATGAAAAACACGTTGTTCCAGAATATTGTAGAAGAATATATACGTAGAAAAGTGTATATGAATGTAAATGTATCTTATAATGTACTTCAATGTATAAGGTGCAGTTATATTCCATCAGTACTATTTAATTCAAAATTGGTCATAAACGTCCAAAAACTGTTGCATCAATACATTATATATATTATATAAAAATAAGATAACTGCGTTTCCTGAGCGTGACTTTAATAACTTAACAACTGGATAGGTCTGGATCGACTTGGAATCAAGTGATTCCGTTAAAGCAAGATATTGCAAGAGAATGAAATTTTTGAATTTGCCATTTATTATTCTTTTAAAGAGTCTGGGATAAAAATGGATCGCAATTAGGAGTCTTGCAGTCGGACATATAAAAGGATAATGTGTTCAAGATGGATAATGGCTAACATATCTTGTCATTATTCTTAGCGAATGAGAACCACGTTATCATTTTATACATCAATGATCTATGGACCATTTCATATGGAACTTTAATGCTATAGTTAGTACCATTCGCGAGGTACACTCAGAACAAGGACTGCATATAACTCGAAGCATAAAGACCACCCATATATAATATTATTATAGCGTCATTAATGTACCATTGCAGAGATATTTGTAAAGTAAATCTATCAAATCCAGTAACGCCCTAATATTTCCAATCACGTGTAACTTATCGATTTCCTCCTTCATATCCACCTTCCACATGTAAATTCTTATTCCTTCCGACTCCCCAACCAAAAAATACGAATATCTTATTGAACGTGACACGTTCGAAATATCATAAATTGAAGAATGTCGGACAAAAATAAAATGAGACTTTCATGGAAATTTCCACTGGGTCTATAGGACACGATGGAAGTACATCAAAAGGTTAAACTTTCGTGAACCCTGGAAAAAATTTTGAGCTTTTAAATATTTATTCTAATGATAAAAATATATGCGAGAAATCTGACGTTCTTCTAGTATAAATAATACAGCAATTTATATTTTTGTGGAATATTGATAAATCATTTTTTTCAGTTCAGTAATCCTTTCAATATTATTTACTCATAAGTCTTTTTTAATTATAGGATACAATAGATAAAATAAATTTAGATAAAATATTCGATTAATTATCATATTCCCATCCAATATTCCTAATTCTTTCAAGATATGATTGAAAATAAAAACTTTTAAAATATGATTTGTAAAATGAATTGAATCGAGTTAAAAGATGATGAGTGTGTGTTGATAAATATTATATTAGACATCAAATAAATATGATTATAATAAATACGCTGTGACTAAACGTTTAGGAATTACGTAAAGATTCCAGAGGTATGATAGTTTATAATTAGAAGAACTAACTGAATTCGTACATTTATCGAATACCGACTGTTCTCTAATATGTATATTTATTGTATATATTATATTATGTTGGTATTATAAGCATATTGATGTTACAATTTACTGGAAATATATATATATATATATATAAGTGAACCCAATTATTATTTTAGAAAAGACTTTTTTTATCTCTTTAGCAATAAATTTTACAACGATTTAAGTAATTGCAATTTTATCGCTGTAAGCGAATGTTTTTATTTCATCTAGGCTCTGATATTCTTTTATTGTATTTTCAATATAAAATGAAGAGTATTTTATACTTTTCTTATAATATAATTTATAAATTCATAAATTATGAAATTTGTACACTGAGTTACTTGAATTTTAAAAATCTATCACGTCAGTAATAAATAGAATGAAAGTTTATTTATGCATGAAGAAATATGTTATGATTGTGAGACTTAAACTAAATGGAGGAACATAAAAAATATATTCAGAAAATAAATAAAAATAAATACGAACGTAGTGAAAGTTGATACACCAAATGTACTATAAATATCAACGTAAAAATGATTATTGTCTTATTTTTACAATCGCCGAGTGAATAAACGCATCGCTTCATCTTTATTTTTTCGATGGACGTTTATTACAGGCTGAAAGAAAACTGATGCTTGTTTTACTTTGTCTGCCATCCAACAACCATAAATTTGATAGTCCAGTTCGCACTCCCAAGACAAGAATAGCCCGAAAGGAGAAAAAAAGTGTATGATTTTGAAAGCAAGTGTTGACATATTTTACACATTTTTTGTACCTCTCATTGAAAAAAGCAGAACAGCTGTTATTGTTAATCAGCTTAGAGAAGAGTTACATGAATTTCACATGATATTCATTTGTCAAATTTCACAACATCCAAATGTCAAAATAAACATTTACAAAAAATAAACAAATTAATTAAATCATATTTCAATAATATTTTCCTGTTGATGAAAAGCTCAGTCAATAGTGACAATATATGTTTCGCTTGACAAATGGAAGGTTGTACACAATTTTGTATTTGTTCACCCATGTAACAAATTTTTATTTGCAATGATTCAAATAGGACAAAATTCTACTGATTGTATGTGTTTTGGAGATGAAATGGGGAATCAGTGAAATACATTGCACGGTACTACAGTACAATACATTTCTCATTGGCAGGAACTAAACGAATGCCGATATCGTATCACTTTACCTCGGTTTCGTTTCGTTCACTCTGAGTTTGAATACGAATTATACTTTAAACCCATGTCAAGCGTGATGATCATTCACCGTTTGTGCTGAAGCCTTCATGCTTCAGATAATTTGCAACTAGATATGTCGAATTTTGTGGAAACATTTTATCAAACTTATTTCGTAATAAAAACAGCCACGTGAAAAATTGCATATGAACTGATAGAAAAATCTGCATGAAATTTAAGACACTTGTGATAAAACTTTTTTCCCATTTATTCACTAATGTAGATGAAAATATATATCAGTTTCTTTTCAGGAAAAAAATTAGTTGTCAATTTTTTTTTCTGTCATCAAATTTTTAATAAATCCATAATTTTTAAGCTTTGATAGACGTTTTTACTTATCGTATAGACTTTTCAGTGAAGAATTGAACAAAAGTTGTCGAGATGTTTTATAGTCAAAGAAAATTTTCGGACTTTCCACTGAAAAGTATACGAAATTAAAAAAACGTCTATAAAAAACTATAAAACTTTATCTCTATCGAAAAATCGACGAAATGTAAAGAAAATTTTGGCAACTAATTTTGTGTATGTAATTTTGTGTTTTAAGAATTATTATTTTATACAGTAGCATTTCTGAAAGTGAGTTAACTATGCAATTGCAACATTGTTAAAAAATAAAATAGAATTTCAAAAGTTAGGTAATCGTTACTTATGATTAAAATTTCAAAAATCAATTAATATAACTATAGAATATTTTTTGATTTTTACAACAATGATACATTTTTTAGGCCGTTCACTCCAGAAAACAATTTACTTTAACTGTTAATACAGAAGAGTAAAAAATATGTTCTTTAACTTGTGAGTTGCCTGAGTTTTAGTTTTTACTTAATCTCATCTGATCCGGAGGACAACTTTTCCTTCATTTCTTCCTTTATTCAGTAAACATTGTATCTTTAATGACTCAATAAAATAGTTTCCTTCCAATTTACTGTCCTGCCATAAAAGCTATTCGACAGATTTGAAAATTAGGGTACATACGAAGAAAAACAATCTGTTCCATTTAGTGAAAATTTCTGTAACATTTACAAATATAAAATATATATAATATAAGAATGCCTGTTGAATGACCATTTTGAAAAAATTTCTTATTCTCTAAATTTAACAGGCATTTCTGTAATATTTATCAACAAATCTGTTATGCTTTTAAAAAAGTGGTGAATTGTACTGAAATATCTGTCAAATGTAGAGAAATTTCATGCTGTCAATATTTTAACTCATCGACTCAGTAAATATAACAGATTTTTTTTGCCATGATACTCAGGAGCCGGGATATCATGAGTTGTTTGGTAAAAATTTGAGAGCAAAGTTAATAGTTTTTTTTTTAGATAATCACTCTGAATGAAAGATATGTAATAATGAGAAATATATGAAAAAATTAAAATAAATGTGTATATCATGTTAACGTTAGATTAAGTAAAATACATATAAACATAAAATGCGTAGCCCGACACGAGAGTAAAAATACATAATTGTTGTATAATGTACATAAAAAATTATATAAAAATACCTGTATTACAAACACATAATTAGTTTTATTCCTTTTTTGAATATTCAACAAGGTATTTCATCATTTCAACTGAATACAGGAATTCAACTAAAATTTTAATTTTTTATGTAAATTTAAATGTAAAATTGTATCTAAGGTTGGCCATGAAAAAAATAAATGACCAATATGCAAATTATCTTTGTTTCTTCTTTAAATGTCAATCTCCCTTTAATCTATATATAATTTTCTTCTAGAACAACAAATCAAAATATTTTTATTTTTGTAACAATTTGTATGTTTGCTTTTTTTTTATTAAGTGCATTATTTTTACTAAGAAAGAAACTTAAGGATAAAATATAGTGTTATTCAGACTCATGAATATCTTGCGTTACTTTCTGGGGTTAAGATTTGGTAATGGCATCGAATTTCTCAACGCTTTACCAACCAGGAATAAAGCAGGAAACTCCTCGAGCTTGATGGGATCCTCCAATGAAATGAATTAATGTATATGAAAACGAGAGAGATTTTTCTCCTTCCCAGTTTCCTTGCATCTTGTACCTAAAACCCTCACGCAATATTAATAATTCTCTCGCAACTAACTTGGAAGGATATTTTATGCAGAGTATTTTCTTTGCAAATTTTCCACTCTTTAATTTCATTTGCATTTTGATACTTTCTCTTCACTAAGAAATTCTTCAGTTGAGTATGTTCTAATGAGACTTTCTAAATTCAAAACTGCCATAATCAAGAACTCTAACTATCTACTCAAACTATTAAAAGTAATTACCTGAGAAATCTAGGTTCAATCTTTGCTGAGAAATAAAAAATTCTAGAGGAATCCTTTCAGATTTACAAGCTTTGAAGATTGTTTGTTTTTAATTAATAAAACTTCAGATTGCAAGTTTAAGTGTTCTAAAATTTCAAATTGAAAGTAAGATAAAGAATATTTTTCAAATCAATATTTATTTGAATCAATTAATTGATATTTTTTACGTTACTTTTAACTCTGAGTAAATTAAATTCCAATTTAGATTCTCACGATAACATTTTTATTCTAAATAATAATTTTCAAAAAAAATTTCTAGATATTTTTATAACTTCAATGGTATTTTAATGTTTTCTTTTGATAAGTAAGCAATATGCAAAATTCATTGATGAATTATTGCGAAGGCGTTCACTATGAATTTGTGAATAGAACAGATTATGGAAAAATATAAAATCAAATTTATTCTTGGATTATTTAATATCCTCTGAAACCATCCAATAAAAAATCATAAATTACAAAACCATCAGTAAATGTTATTCATCAATCTCCAGTAAATCTCATTTACATTTTTGAAAAATACATTTCTATTTCTGCAAGGCAAGCTTTGGAAATAAGATTTGAAATGCTGGGTGGATGCTCATTTTCTCAAGCTTTTCAAATTTTCGTAGAAGAATCGTTTTACATATGGAATGCGGTGCTGAGACCAGATCAAATGGTAAAGTGAGTATTGATTTACAATTATAGTGCTTCCGAAACTGACAAGCATTATGCTAAACAGAAAAATAAGTCACGAAAAAAGATAAGAAGGCAAAAGGAAATGAAATACTGTAGAAAGTAAAAGAGAGAATAAATATAAAAAATAGTGGAATGCTATGCATAATTAATTAAAGATCAATGTCTGAGAGACTAATGTCGTTAATTAAGTAACTTTCAAATGCTCAATTAGATCTGTCCGTATAAACTACGCTCAAGAAAATCGAAGTTATCCCCACAGGAATTTCGCTTCTTTACCTTCAATCGAGTTGATAGCAAAATTATCTACTAAATGAAAAGTCTAATTTCCCTTCCATAAGGAATTCTATGATCAAAAAATTTCATATATAGTGATAAAAAGGTGTTATTGCTTTTGATAAAATACATTCTAGATATTGGAAAAATTCGACTCTTTTAAATTAGGTAGGAAAATTTCAGTGAATTCGATAAGAAAATTGATCTGACCATTTCAGAAAATTTATCCAGTGTTCTTTAAAGAGAGAAAATTGTGAGTAAAAACAGGAAATCGACATTTTCCGGATTATTTTTTTTTACTCAAGGGAAAATCTCTGTTTGGATTATATTATTAAAAATTAAGTACTACAATTTTCCAAAATCATCGTTATGTTTAATGAGAATTTTACTTCAATAACGTGATCTAATAAGGTATCTCGTTCGTGGATAAATCCTTTGCTTTATCTCTTGTAAATTACGACACGTAAAGAAAAGTAAAAGTCACGTTTCGTATTATACTTTTATGCCCTCTATCTTCGAATTAGACTAATGCACTGGGATTAGTTGGCTTGTTGGCAATTAATGTTTTTCTATGTATTTTCACCATTTTCTATCTTTTAGTGCCCATCACCCGGGTAATCAGTAAAGTTTAATGAAACGAGATTAGCACAGAGGATAAAAGTTTGAATTAGGTTTTTTTCATCAAGATTGTATAATTGAGAATTCTTAATTCGAAAAATGAAAGGAATTTCTTTACTAAAGTATTTTTACGATATAAAACATTAAGTTCCATTTCCTGCCTTATCGACGATAAATAAAGCTGTGGTGCCATCTTACAGGTTCTTTTTCATTCTGCAACCTCTTTTTCCTTTGATAATTTCCCAGAAATAAAAACTTTGTGATACAGTAGGACCTTACACGACTTAACAAATTGAGGGGAGTTTACGAGTCGCTAGTCATCAGCAGAAAAGGGGAAAAGTTGCGCAGTTACTAATTGCGCAACGTTTTGGCTGTTGTTGTCTTACTGTATTTGGGATCAAATTTTTAAAAAATTCATAAATTGATATTAAAATGATGGCATAAAATTGAAAATTCTAGTCAATAATCTTCAATTTGAAAATTTCAGTGTTATCTTTAGCAGGCTTTTAAACAGATTTATGGAAAAAATGTGTTTATTACTAGAAATTCAGAACAAAAACAATTTAAAGTCAATTTGTTGAAAACTTAATTTCTATGTTGAAAAATATATAAAGCACACTTTATCTTGGTTCCAGAACAGATTTCACACAATTTTTCAAATAATTTAAAGACTTTTTGTCACATTTTTCGACAAATGTGATAAATTGTACGTTAAGATTGTTAAAAATATTCATAACGTTAAAATGAAAATATTTTAACCAAGTAAAGACTAATCAATATTAGGTCTATTAGTTGAAATTTTGCTCTGAATTAGTTATTAGTTAAATATAACTAAAAAATAAGTTTTTTCACTAATTAAAGAGTAAACGAATTTTCACTAATGAAACATTTAAAAAGTAGTAAAAGTTTAACAAAATTTACTACTACATTATTTAGTTTTGAAAATACTCTTAATTATTTACTTTTATTTCCTTGCATTTGCATTGAGCTGTTATTTGTATCATATGAATTCTGAAAAATGAATAGTAAAAATACAACAAATTAATAATTTTGTTAATATTGACAAGAATTATTACTTAATTGAGGTTTTGCGGTTAATAAGATTCAGAAAGCGACAAGCACGTAGTTATATTTGTTAATTTGCTTGTGAGTATTTACGAATGTGATCTGTATGTGTAAATTATAGTAAGCACACATACAACTAGATATATTCAGTCAGGCTGGTACGTGTGTGTAATGAACGACAGTAGTTCATTCGACAGCTTGGCTCTGCAAATGTCCTCGAGCTAGCAAATTGTGGGGAAAGCCTTTACGAGCTCTATTCAAAGGATATTGCTTTGGGGACTGTGTCATTCATGATCTCAGTAATGCAACACGTTCGGGGAATGAAGATTTTATGGACCGAAAATTTATCTACAAAGTACTTTTAAATAACGTTTTTTATATAAAAACATTGTACGCGGATTTGTTTCATAGACATATTCTGGATATTATATTTAATCTGTTAAAAATGTTTTGTGATTTAAATATGGCTTCTAAAATATCAAAGTAACCGAAATTTCATTTCCAGTTGAAAATTTGAACAAGTGATCAAATATTCATTTTCATGAAAAATTCAAGCAGTCCTTAAAATTTCTGACGTAAGTACTTCTAATCACGAATCAAAATCAATATGGACTGGAGATTTAAAAAATACTCTAAAAGTTTCTGTATTAGATAAATTTGCAAATTAAGTATCATTATCTGAAAATATTATTGAACTTTTCTGAGAGATTTATTTAATAATTTACTGTGCATTAAGTATTTAAGAGAATATTTGAAAGTATATTGCGCAATAAATAGACATTATTTTGGATGATCAAAAAATTTTAGAAGAAAAAATGAAATTGCAAAAGAACAAAAGCGAGAGAAGCCAAACAATCTTGTTCTGATCAACTTTATAAGTGAAAAAAATGTCTTGTCTGACTAGTGTTGAGCATATCTACTTAATTCATAGGGTCAAAAGAAGAGGTCGACAAAGTAAGTTAAGAATTTACCACTTAATATATTTATAGAACATTTCCAAGTTAAATGATAATTTAAATGAATCACAAACTTTCAGATATAATCTGGGAGTGAGAGGATCTACGTAATTCATTTGCGACTCACCTTATAACCTGTAATTTTCACTGCTAGTTGAATAATCACAATACGGACAAGAAGGCGAAAACAAGGCTTCAAGTTAAACAATCTCTTTAGCCTTTATTTCTCTCACGAGTCTGCCAGTCGCATTCCCCGCAATTAGTAAAGCTATTATTTTGCCCTTTTCAGTAAAGAATCGTTTCAGGAAATAAGTATTAGGGTCACTTTTAAAAGAGAATTCAAAAAAATATAAATTGCGAAAAAGTAAAAGTAAGTTTTAAATATTTATGGTGTTTGTTAATATTTCCTAATTAAGTTAAATAATTACTAGCCAATTAAACTACAAAACTTAAGTGTATTAAGTAAAAAATAAATAATTATAGTGAAGGAATCCATTGAATTATATGAAAACTTATTTAAGGGGATCCGCTACCTTTAATATATATATATATTTTTTTTTTAGATCTTCCTTATAATTTTTTTATATTTAGTACCTGTATTTAGAAATTTTTTCGGGTTTTTGAAAATACCAGCACCTGTATGTATTTTTAAACTAAACATTTTGACATTTTTTGACTTTGAATAAAGTTTTTGTTTTTTAACCAATTGTCATGATTCTTTCTTTATTTTGTTCCTTATAGTGCGTAGCAACTTTTTGGGTATGTAAAATAAGGTAATATGACTTTAAAAAAGTAATAATTAAAACACAATTTTCGGATATTTAAAAAAAAATTTTAATTTTATTTTATTTGTAACTTTCATTTCAGTCGTGTTACCTTATTCTTCGTATCCAAAAAGTTGCTACACATTTTGAGGAACAAAATATTAAAAGAATCATGACAATTGGTTAAAAACGAAAAAATCATTCTAAGTAAAAAAATATCAAAAAAATGCCCAATAAACTCAAAATTTTTAGTTTACAAATACATAAAAGAAACATCAAGTTTCAAGAGAATTATGCAATTAATAAACTGGAAACAATAACCAGTGAAAATTTTCTGAGACATGAGTTAATTTCAACTGTTTCTTAGTTCAAAGTTCCTGGAGTTTAAGTCTACTATAAATAATTTAGGGAGATTCGATCGTGGCTAGGAATCCCTTGAAAAACATAATTGATTATCACTTAAAATAATTTTAATGCTGTTATTCAGTACATATTCTAAGTTCAATGCAATTTTTTCCAAATTTATTCTTTGAAAATTGTCGAATTTTAAGGAATGATGACTCATGCTTTAAAATATTTTAAGACTCCACCGTCTTGATTTTTTATAAAAATTTATAAAACTTATTTAATTTTTCAACATTTCTGATTAACAGTTAGAAAATAAGAGATTAGTGATAAAATCTAAGATGCTAGAGTCTTAAAATTGTTTAGAGGAAATAATGAACAATCACTTCTTAAAATCCGATCATTTTTAAAAAATAAACTTGGAAAAAACTTCAATGAACTTTGACCCACAGTGATTGTTTCTAAAAAAGACATTTTTTATATTTTTAAATTTTTTCTGAGTGAAGCCAACATTTTTCTTTTAGAATTTGTATTAAATAACAGTTCAAACATTCTTTAAAGTGGTAATTAATTAAGTATCCCAAAGGCTTCCTGGGAACGGCAATTAATTTTTAATTAATTTTTCCGCTTAATTTTGAGTAAAATTAGTAGAATTTTATTACCTGAAATGCATGTAATTTTTATTGAACAGAAAATTGGTTAAAATGTACTGAGAGTTGAGTAAGTTTAAATAAAAAATTAACTAATTTTTAATGAATGATCATCTAAATTTTAGCTGTGAAATCAAAATAAGTAAAATTTGATAATTCAGATAATTTTAAAATGCCTTAATCGTTGAAATGATTATTTATTTAATTCATATTTTATTTATTATCAATTCTCTTAGTAAATAGGCTCTCTTTTATTTCATAATAAACTCATCACTTATTTGTGATTTATAGAAAAATGATTATTTTCGATTTTAAAAGAAACCGTGTCCCTGTATTGTTAGGCTTAAGGGATTCGAAGGAATTCAATTTCATCTCGCGTGCTTTTTCAAACATAGAAAATCTTTAATCTTTGTCCGCGATCCTTTTCTACAACATTTGTCTCCTTTCACGTTAAATTCCCTTTCTCCAAAGCCAGTCACGTGCGATTATGTGAACTTACGTAACGTTCAATCGTCCCATTCGAGGAAGAAATCTGTTGTATTACATATAATATTGAAGAGAATAACCTCCTGAATATTTCATCAATCGACTTTAACCCTTTATGAATGATGGGAAAATGAAATGGTTTCGTATGAAAAATACAGTCTTACTTTTAGAAACGACCTACTTTTACTTATCTTAAATTCAATCAAACAAAATTTTATATTGATAAAGTTATTTAACCCTCTGCCGGTCATAATGTCTGTTATCGTCAAATATCGTCAAATGGGGTCTTCTCTGTTAGAGCAATTCAAACATGTTCGTGATTACAATTACTGTATCGTATTTCCATCTGTGAGTGTTCAAGTTCCCTTTCGACAAGAAATTTTATAATATCAACCACATTTTACGTTTTACCTGTCCAAAATAACTTATCAGTGATAATATTTAATAATGTGAGCAAAATAAATGAAAATTTGACGAACAATGAAGATTCTCTGAAACTAAATTCAGCATTTCCGACTTAACCTAAAAAGTGACGTCTAGAGAACTGAAAATAAAGAAAAATTGACAAAAATTTACCTGCGGCACGCTCAAGAGAAGAAAGAAATCATTTTAAAAAATTTGAAAAATCAAAATCAATTTTTTATTTATTTTCGATTCTCTAAACGTCAATTTTTAGGTTAAGTTGGACTTGCTGAATTTTGTTTCGATGGCTCATATTTTCTACTAACATCAAAAAAATTATATTCAAACAAATTCAATGGAACTTACATATATAATAAAAAGTAAAATATTATTCATTTTGCTCCAAAAGAAAAATGTTCACTTGAAGCTCATATTATTCATTTCTTAGAATGAGTTCCAAGATAGATGTTTTGAGGCAAAATAATCTAGTGAAACTTCAAGAAGCTTCGAGCATCCTGTAATATCTTACAATATTACAAGAATCCCAAGAGATGCTGTACGTGTAAGACTTGTCACGATTTATTATCGTTAGAAGTTCCCTTTCAAATTCCCTCCAGATACTACGTATGGAAAGAAGATATGATACGAAGTTTGTATGATTATAATAACACGATTATGAAAAAATAAAAAAGTTTTGTAAAAGTGCCAAAAACTACAGTATTTTTCTTAATAAGAAAATTCAAATAAAAAAAAACTTTTTAATACAAAATCCTATTTCAATTTTTAATCAAGTTATCTATACTGGAATAAATAAATTTTCTAGTTTCTTGTACCAATCTACAGGTAATTAATGCTTTTTTAAGTAAATAAAAAGTAAAATTTGAAACAAAATGCTGAGAAATTTCCCGCCAAATTCATTACATAATTTTCAAAAACTTTTAAATTTACATAATGTAATCAATTATATATGTCGTTTTTCAACTTTATTTTTAATATATCATCATTATATTTTTTTTAACTCACATTTATGCACCCAAATTCATTGGTTTTTGTGCATATCTCACCACTTTTCATTTTTTTCAAAAATGAAGAAAAGACAACTCTACACGAGTAGAAGGTATATTGTTGAATTGACACCGGACCACGTGACTAAATTGTACAATTTTACAATTAACTGATTCAAGGGCATGTGATACTTAGGAAATTAGCAAATTTTATTGGTTTTCAGGTTTCTATATGCTCAGGGCCGGCTGTACCATATAAGCGAAATAGGCAACTGCCTAGGGCGGCAAAGTCTGGGTGAAATTTTCATATTTATAAGGAGAAATTGATGGAAAAAATATAAAATATCAATCTCTTATTTTAAATTTACAGCAAAAATTAAAGCGCTGTCTAGTGACCAACTAATTAAATATTATTTATGTTATCCATACATACAGAAGTGCACTGTAATTTCGTTACTACATAAGAGTGCGTAATTGATTATATTTTTCCAAATGTGCAATCGCGAAAATATAACTCCAGATTGCTTAATATTGCTTAATCTATCTTCAGATTGAAGGGGCTCAAATATTTATTCTGCCTAGGGCGCCAAATTGTCTTAAGCCGGCCCTGTATATGCTTGTTTCAAACATACACAAGATTTGGGAAATTTATTAGGAAGAAAAATCTTTCCATTATCAAAACCAAAAGTTGTCTATCTACGTCCGTTTTTATCTTCCTTATAATTTCCCAGATTTTGAAAACAAAATTTTATGTATTTTAGATATAAACATATAGCAAATGAACCAAGTTTGTTATTTTATTGAAATATTACATCCCCACTGACGATGATTCACTCAGAAAAAAAATATTGTTCATTCAACAAAATCGTTTTGTTCAATTCACAAAATATTTTATTGACTTAAAAAATTTTTTTTAGTGAACATAATAAATACTTAACATTTATTAAAAATAAGTTAAATATTTGGTTGCATGAAGCAAATTTATGTTCAATCAACAAAATTAAAAAAACCAAATAATTTCGTTTCTATCCACACAACAACAAAAATGGTCGAATCAAAAACAATTTTATTAAATCAACCAAATCTTTTTCTAAGTGCACTTACAGTTTTGTTTCGTCTAAAAAAACTTTTTGCTAATATTTTTGCTAAAACGAACTTAAGAGACATTCCATATACCCTCTCATTATATGTTCAAAATTTTTACAAAGATATTAATTTGTAAACTTGACATAATTTAGTCACGTGGTCTCGTGGGTCTATAAGTTTAGCATTTAATTAAGTAAAATTGCATAGAAAAACTTGAAAAAGTTAAATAGCGTTAGTGGTTATTTTTCTTGTTACTATAAGTTATTATAAAAAGTACTCGCACTCGAGTTGTAACTTTTTAAGAACTTCGTTACTCGTAACGAGTTACCCCGATGCAATACTGGTTTGGTGCATAAATAGCCTTAGCATTAAGCGCGCCAGATAGGAGCGATATTCATTTCAGGAACCGGAAATTGATAGTTGATCCTTTAAAATGAGTAATTTTACGTAAAAGAGTGAGGGCACTTAAAAAAACAAGCGAGCATGCGCCTTTGCTATGATTATCCGGGCGCGTTCCCGGTTCGTTGTTGAGAATTAAATGAAAGCGTTGTCAGTCTGGCCGCGCACGCCTTCGATCACTGTCGTAGGAATTTCGAGTTGTTCAGATATTAGGCGACTATGCGCACGCGACAAACCGACTTTGAAAAGTGAAACAACCTAAACGAGATGAATTATCTATAAACGGGCCAAAATCAGGACCAAAACCGATTCTAAACACACTTCTGCAAGGTACGAACACTTTTGTCTATAATTAATCTCCGACTATAATAAATTAAGTTAATTTGTTTATTTTTAAAAATCAACATTTCTATTTCCAACTCTTTTCAATAAAAAAAATGATAATTAGTAGATATTTAATTTAAAAATTCTAATGATTTTGACTAATTTGTGGTAAATTTAAATTACTTTATCAATTAATCAAATTTGACTAATGAATGAGCAAAACACCTTTCATCTGGAACTATCAAATTTTTTTACTAACTTTCAAAGAAAAATTTTGTTTTTAAATCCAAGCTAAGAATGTCAAAACATTTTAGGCTAGAACTCATAATAAATAGAGCAAAGCAGATTCATATTGTGTTTATGATAAATTTTATCATAATCATTATTATTTTTATCGTTATTAATATCAATCTGAGAATAACAATGAACCGTAACGCCTGAGTTTATCTCATTATAAAGTTCAAATCAGCAAGATTGAATTAATAATGTAAAAAATTATCTTTTAATTCTGAACATTCTATTAACAATGTTTTTATTTGGAAAATAAAAAAATCACTATATTCTAAGCCTGATCATGTATTTATAGGCATACTTGATTCTTATTCTGTAAGAGTAATTGTTAAATTAAAAAATATAGAGATTTCAAGAAAGGAATCTCTAACATATAAAAGTTTCTGCAAGCACCAAGAAACTTTAGCAATGGAGATGCCTTCTGTCTCGGAATATTCGCGATTAACGGGAATATCGTGGGTAGAATTGCCAATGCGAAATTCGTGGAGTAAAACGTGCACATTCCATTGCCACTGGCGAAGTTAAGTGCAAGGAGCAATTTAATTGCAGTAAAGCGGCGTGTTTTAAAATATGTTCGCCCTAACTATCGTAGAAATTAACTCAAATGAACTCTTTGAATTACTTTGGGACAGTGCAAACTTATTACTGCATGATTCACGAGATCTAACTTCAGGTCAGACAAAAAGGGGGATTAGGGGCTTATTTATCCCCGAGCCATCTGTACACTAAGAAATTAATCAATTAAAATCATCAATATATGATAAACCAATGTGAAATTAGGGCCCGTAGACGGAAAAAAATGCATTAAAATTTTATGAACAGTTCGGAACTTTTGGACAAGGTTTTCAAAATTGAGAATTTTGAGGCAATTTTTGCAAAGGATGATAAATTGTTAAGGAGGATCGCCACAGTGACGGCATGAGAATTAGGCTTAACGTCAAAACTTTATTCTATAGAAATAAAGCGAGTTAAGACATAAAGTTTTTTTTATTCAATTTCTGTAACATTGACGAATAAAACTTGATATCATTGAAAATTCTATCTGATGTACGTTTTTTAATGACCACCGTTACTACCGGTAGGTTTTCTCGTCACACCTATAACATACAACAAAAACAAAAATCTTTCCATTAATGTATTCCAGTTATCTAAGAAAAATCGTAGGATTTTTATGAAATATACATTTCTTTTGGAAATGGCGCACTTTTGAATTTAAAAACGAATTTTTTACCTAAAAAAATCAGTTTTTTGTTAATAAGAAAATAAATTTTCAAGAAATTAAAAAACTGGTAAGTTGTTCCTTAGAAAAGCATCCAAAAAACATTTAAAAGTGCGCCATTTCCAAAAAAATGTATATTTCGTAAAAATCCTACGATTTTACTTAGATAACTGGAATACTTTGTTTCTCTGGAATAAAGTTTTGAAGTTAAGCCTAATTCCCATGCCGTAACTGCGACAATCCCCCTTAAGAAATAATATCAAAAATGTCCATGAAAAATTCATAAACTGTTCAGGAATCCTAAAAACTTGATGAACACACTGACCAAACAGGGCCAGGTCGGGCCTGACCAGTCCCCGATTATAGCCACATCAAATCCCGGGCAGCAAGATCTGGCCCCAGTCGGTCCGTATATTTTATCCCTGATTTGGGATATCCAAACTGAGTCCAGGCAGGTCCACAGTAAAATTTTGTCATAAAATTGCTTCTGCATAGTTGGCAATTTTTGACCTAAATTTTCTGAAAATACCGTTTTTCTGTGTCCGTTTTTTCCCCGGGCCCAATTTTTCTCGCGGCGGCCCTGTCTGACTAAAACCTACAATTTAATTTGACAAACTGGACCTTCAAGAATTATTCTTAGTTCAAATTTAATTAATTTCATAAACTTCCAGAAATTCCTCAACCGTACTTTGTGTGCAAAATTTAACTCAACAAGGGCTAGATTGAGTCACAACTTTCCCAATTTTAGTGCGACCTCTCTTTCGAATGAGAGATGCCATGTCTGGAGCTAATATGGGCGACAAAAAAATATCTGCTCAGGAAAATTTGTAGCAGTGGAACTTTTTAACTAAATTTAAGTAAGGTTAATAATTACTCTTGCAAAAATTCTCTAATCTGGCCCAGGTCTGGGAAGAAAAAAGTCCGGTATAAGAAGTTGCAATAATCTGTTCCCCAGATCGGGCCCAGCTCGGGCATAGCATTTCATTTTGAACTAGGAAATGTTCTACCCGGCCCCGATCAGCTATACGGAAAAATTTCTGCACGGTTAACCAATAATTTTTTTTTTTCAACGGAACACCCAATCAGGCTCAAGTTGGCGCCAAACCACAATAATAAACAACAACAGTATTACTTCACTTTTGGAATTGATAATTCATCGAAATATTTTCGCCACCTTTTAAGGCAGTTTTCATCCGCAAAAATTAGACATCAAGCAAAAATAGATAATTTTGCTTTCAAGAATAGCAATATTATTATTGAAGGGATATTTTGAAAGAGGAAAGATTATTTTACAAGAAAAAAATTTGAAACACAGAAAAATAATTTTATTAATAAAGTTTATTTTTGACCCAACTTTTTTTCTTATCGCTTCTTACCAAATTTTAAAAAATTATGCGATTCTAATAAATCATGAATCATTTTTTCAGTGAAAAGATTTCCCACTTCACCGTTTCTGATTTTTAAAAATAAATTCTTTAATGGATGAAACCATTAAAAAAACATTTTCCAAAAGGGGATTTTTATAAACAAATTGTTGAATTTGGTAATAATTTATTCATTTTCGAAATTGCCTCAGGTCTAATTTTTGTGGATCAACTACCTTCATAAAGATAGTCCGACTAGATAGAAACCAAGAAATAAGAGAGTTAATAAATAAATAAAAAACACTTACCCCTGCCCACCACACATTACGTGACCGACTTTTTAACAGGAAGGACTCCAGGGTTTGTTGTTTCTCGTGATAACGAAGAAGGAAAAAGCCTGAAACCAAGGAAATAAGATAATCTTAACTTGCAAAAGAGTGTGATAAAAATTACAAATACGTGAACCAGTTTTTCACAAATAACCACTATTTAATCACTCTTCTATTTTCAAGTATAATTATACTTTTAGTAATCAATTTTTATCAAAATCAGGTTGCCATTGTTTATGGCTCTTTTAAACTATTTACGTGTATTCGTTTATTTCATTAACATTAAATAATTCTATACGCAGAAAAAAGATTCGTAAAATTTACAGGAAATTAGAGACTTATTTTTACAATTTGGCTTTTTAGTAGATATTATAAGCCGCCCAATCAATTTTTTTTGTGTACGTTTTACCTACCGTTCAATAAAATCCACTAAAAACTCTGATTTTTTCGTATTTTGTAGGTTTTACTAAACGCTAAGTGAAACACACATCAAATCTGTTGATTGAACTGAACTTCTGGTAAAATCTACTAAAAGGTCAAATTATGAAAATAAGTACCGAATTTCCTGTAAATTTTACGAATCTTTCTACTGCATGTAAATAGTAATTCTCGTTATTGAAGTATCAACCGAATCCAAAGTTAAAATCTTCAAAAAGGGAATGCATACACTCAGAAAAAAGTCTGGTTACAAGAACCAGAAATCTGTTTATTTCAACCGGAAAAAATGTTACGAAGAGCCGTATATATTTATTTGTTGAATTATTTGATTTTGTTTATATTATTATTAAAAATGTACATTTGAATACATATAAATCTACAGATTTCTTTACCTTTGAATTTTTTCTTTAAGTTATTTAACTTCCACTCACTTAACACCTTGTACACTTTATTCTCATTTTTTTGAAACTTTGTAAAAATAATTCGAGACAAGACGCGAGATCTTCAAGATTCCTTTGAACTCTACCTTGTTTTCGTTTTCACTTGTTTTTGCAAACGGCCTAATACACAACATAACTAACAGCTTGACTAACAGGAAACCGGTATCAACATGTATAAAAGCCTCGGTACTTTGACTCTCAAAGGGCAGCCCCCACCACGCCACCTTCCCATGAGTCAGTGGCAAGGTGGCGTGGTGGGGGCTGCCCCTTGAGAGTCAAAATGCCGAGGCTTGCACGTATAGCGAGGAACGAAAAGGCGCCAGATTGTGTAAACAGTAACGCTGTCAACGGCGTATCTTGCAACTACTTTTACTATATTTTCATGTAACATTAACTGGAATAATACCAGAATATATATAACCAGAATTTTGTAACCATAATAAGTAAGCAATTTTTCTGGTGAAATTAACTGAAAGTTTAGTCATTTTAATTGGAAAGTTTTTAATTCATTAGCTTCAGTAAATTTAACCGAGCCTTTTTTCTGAGTGTATTGCCTGCAGAGAGAAAAATGGAGATAAGGAAATCGAGATTGATTACTAAAATTAATGTCAAAAAAATTTACGTTTCGTTTATTCCAAGTGATTACCCAATAAAATAATTATAACAATTCAACATTATATAAACATGTCTCAAGAGGATCCACCGATTTTAATATTTTTATTTTTTGAGTTTAGACATAACAAAAATTATATGGAAGGTCTGAATTAAAAAAATAAGAATATTAAAGGTGACGGATCCCCTTAATATACGTTACTGAAAAAAATTACATTCCATAATAATTATAATAATTTCCATTACACGTAATGGAAGTTTAATACAGAAATTTCTAACAGCGCAGAGCATTTCTTATAAAGTAATTGTATTTTGATGAATAACTCAGTAGGAAATTTCCAAGAGTGATGAAGATCAACACTACTTGGCCCAGAATCAGTCCGATGCTACACTCCTTCTAGGAATATTTCATTACTAGCATATAATAGTTTTTCTTATACTGACATAAAAAAATTCTGTTATAGAAGTATTAAATTTTGAGTGCATGTATATATCTATCAAATTTTGAAGACATCATGGAGGAAAGAAATCTGTTACATTTAATTAAAATATTTACATCATAATATTTCTGTGAATTTAACATATATTGTAGTACAATTCTCCGCTTTTTTGTGTAAATAAGAGATCTGACGATAAACACTACAAAAATGTCTCCTGAATTTATAGAATAAGGAATTTTCTTCAAAATCTTATTTCAGCAGGCATTTCTGTAATATTTATCACTAAATCTCCTATTTTTACAAATATATGTATTTAAAAATATAAATATATGTACTAAAATATCTGTTAAGTTTACAGAAATGTCATGTTGCTACTATTATATTTTCTCCGTGATTTTTTAAAATGAAAATTGTAATGTATAGCAACTTTATGTGTATGGAACGCACCTCAGCTAAAAAAATAATCACAAAATTTTGTTTTTTCATATTTTGGGATATTTTGATTTATTTTAATTTATTTAAAACTTTTTTTACAGTCATTTTACCTTATTTTTCATACCCAGAAAGTTGCTACACATTGTAACAAACAGAAAAAAAGAGAATCATGACAATTGGTTAAAAAAAAAAAAAAATTATTCAATCTCAAAAAATGTCAAAAAATACCCAAAAAACTCATAATTTTATAGTTCAAAATACATAAAGATGCTGGAATAATAATTTCACAATGTTTTTTACGACACAATATTTACTTTTTAACGTTTTCAACTTTGACATCATTTCTAATGTGATCTTTTGTAAAATAAAATAAAAGTATCCTCATCTCTGGTAACTAAAAATACCGAAAAATACTATAAATACCATAAACACAAATATCATGAAAATATAAAAACAACATGCATTGTTCCAAATTGTGGCTATAAGGATGTCCATTCAAATAATTAAGTATAATAAATAGGTAAAATTATTATTCACGCTCTCTACACTATACACTAAAATTTATAATGTTTTATTTCCCATAAAATGTTTATGTGATATTGAATTGTTATAATTATTTATATAACAAATGTTGTTTACAGCCTTAGAAAAGGATACTACCTAAGGATCGAAAAGCGTTCGATAATTAATTATTATTATAAAATTAATTTAAAATGACAAATTGAACACCAAAACTGTTAAATTAGGCCTCAAATTAATCACAATTAATAACCTAAAAATTTTCTACATTAATTTCAGTGATCAATCCCGATTTCTTCATCTTCATTTTTCTCCGTGACACTTTCTAAACTCTCTAAATCTGAATCAGTTAGAATCCAATGATTCCAATCAGTAACTGACTTCTTCTTTGCAATCAGGCATTTCTGGCTGGCAATCAATAATTGTTAACTAAAAATCAATCACTTATGACTAATTGAAAAGAAAGAAGGTGGTCACTGATTGATATTATCAAAAATTCTAAATGATTCATATTAAGAGAGAATACTTTCAAAATGATTGATTGATAAAATTTTCGACTCATCTGGGAGGAGAAGTTTCGAGTTAATAAAACTCGTTACTAGAATTAACTTCGTTGATTCTCTACATTGCTTTCAGAATGATTCATTTCTGAAATCATGCATACAATATTATGTAGATACAACTTCAGATTAGTTTAAAACTACTTGTACATCTTTCTCCCAATTATCCTAACCAGGCAACACAGCAAAGATCTCAGAACTTGGTTACAGCTTCAGGCGCCTCTGTTCGTTTTATTTCGCAATGAATATTAATTATCACGAAAAATGTTAATGTGCCGAAAGAACAAAACAGCCTCCGGTGAAATACCTTTTATATTCCACATCAGTAGTAATACGCTCTTATTCGCCACAAGTCTAATTACTTACGCTCGCTTTGTTTTAAACTTTGGAAAAAAATGCAAATTAATGTCACGGTACCGTGCAATGACCGTTGACTGCAATAAATTCAACTGTCACTTGGAATACATTCAACATATATATCAATATACGTACTCCAAAGCTTCTGCCTCTCTTTCACTTTCGAAACGTGAGACTTTTTAATACCGCGTTGACAGAATGACAGTTATACGTTCTCCGAAAACAAAATCTGACGCACGCCTCTATACTTTTATATTAGTTTCGCCAATGTGCGAGCACATGGCGAAACGTTGGTATCGGACGAGGTGTTCCTGAGAATAAATGTTGTAAGGAAGGACTGGACATCCCGCTGTCATATTACTTATGTAAATGGTATTAATGACTCAAAGGTATCGCGCCATCGATATTACCAATTTTCCTGACAAGGGCCTGAATAATTAATTATAATTTGATAATTTAAACTTACTATCTGGGGGGTCTTTAAAACAATACGTGGAACTTTGAGCAATTTTAGGAAATTCTCCAAATTGAAATGAAAAATACGGTCGATAAAATCTTTGATATCTATTATATCACAACCTGTAAAAAAGCTCATAAAATTAAAAATATGTAAACTGATCAAGTTTGCAATCCATTTCTCGGAAATTCACAATATGGAAATAATGGATCTAACATCTTGCGAACGGATTTTGGAAATAAACAATTCTTTATAGTATTTTTTGCAGAATTCAAGTTCACTGGAATTTTTTTTTTTTTACCCAATTCCGTATATTTAGTCAATTACTCCGTAAATGTTTTTATTGAATAGAGTCGATAATTTTCAATTTCTTTAAAATATCTTTTAATACCTTTTTTAAATATTCGTTAAACTTTAAAGTATCAAAGAAGACAAAAACCTATTTTCTATGCCTTTTTATTTTTTTATAAATTCGATTCCAAAAAAAGGTTGTTTAGAATTTATCATACCAGTTGAGTTACGTGACCAATGAAATGCATTTTATAGTTTCCACAACTGTATCCACGAAATAACAAATATTCGACGCATAATCTTTGAGGGATAATAAAAGACAATGAAACATCAAATATTTATTATCCTGGGAATAAAGTCAGTAAAAATTTTCATCAGTCACGTGATTCTATTGTTAGGAAAATACCTAAAGAAAACCAGAACACATACTTTTCAATCGACAGAGGCCGTGAACAAATTCCAAACGACGCAGTAAACAAAATTAAGTCACTTGGAATCTTCATTAAAATGGAAAAAACATGCATAAATCTTTACTTAAAGCTTTAAATAGAATAATGGGAGTTCAAGTTCAATTAGTAAAGTTCCATCAGTGAAATATGAGAAATATACATTTTATATGTGTGTGTAAACATTTTTTTCACAAATCTAAGTCATCTGTCCAATAAAAATATAGTTTTCCTGACTTTATTTCTAAAATGACGAACATTTGATAATGAAATATTGGAAAATTATAAAGGAAACCTAGACAGAGATAGTTAGATTATTCTTGAGGACCGTGTAATTAAATAAATAAATTACTCTAGTAGCGACTAAGTTACGATAATCAAAGTTATTCACATGTCCTTCAATATTTCTCAATATTTCAGCATACAATATTCATTTTAAAAAATCACGGAGAAAATATGATAGTAGCAACATGACATTTCTGTAAACTTAACAGATATTCTAGTATAATTTACCGTTTATTTGTAAACATAGGAGATTTAGTGATAAATATTACAAAAATGCCTGCTGATATAAGATTTTGAAGAAAATTCCTTATTCTAAAAATTCCGGAGACATTTTTGTAGTGTTTATCGTCAGCCCAGTCAGAAACTGACAACCGGCCCGGTATCGGGCCAGCATCGATTGCCGGCCTCCGACCGTTGGCTGCCGACGGTCGACGGTACAATGGAATGATAACACCATTTAATATTGGGCCGATATCGTATGCCAGTATCGGGCCAGTACCGTATGCCTGCATCGGGCTAGTACCGTATGCAAGCATCGCACCCATATCGTTTTCCAACCGTCGGCGGTACAACGGAATGATAACACCATTTAATATTGGGCCGATATCGTATGCCAGTATCGGGCCAGTACCGTATGCCTGGATCGGGGCAGTACCGTAAGCCAGCATCGTACCAACCAACATTTTGCAGATCAATATTTTTACTTTTGAGAATGGTCGATTATTCATAAACAATGATTCGCAATGTTTTATTTTTTATTTATTTTCTCGAAAAAATTATTTCTTTGTTTCATAAGTGTCACATATAAAATTATAATAAAACGTTTTTATTTATAACATCTTCTTTAATTATTAAATTATTCCGGAGGTGCTGCCTGGGACTTGCGTCCCGACTGGGGATCCTGAGATCATGGCTGGAGATACCACTGCTGATTACGCAAGCTAGGTTATAGCCTCGCGGTTTCGAGTCTACAGTAGGCAGGCTCGCGTTGCGAGCCTAGCGGTGACTGTTCGAATCGCTGACCATGCTAGGATGGGCCCCTTCGTTTTGCCGATATTGGCCCAGTATCGACTGCCAGCATTCAGTTGGACTTTATATTGACAATCAGGCCACTATTGGTTCGTTCGTTTTGCCGGTATTGGGCCAATAACGGCTGCCACCATTAGCTAGTCTTTAAACTGACAACCGGGCTAGTATTGACCCGTTCGTTTTGCCGATATTGGGCCAGTATCGACTGCCAGCATACAGTGGGACTTTATAATTGACAATCGGGCCAGTATTGGTTCGTTCGTTTTGCCGGTATTGGGTCAATAACGGCTGCCAGCATTGGCTGGTCTTTAAATTGACAACCGGGCCAGTATTAGCCCGTCCGTTTTGCCGATATTGGGCCAATGCTGGTAAACGACCGTCGTCTACCGATATTGGACCAATATTGGCCCAGTGGTTAGGACTGGCAAAGACACGGGCATTTCTGACTGGGAGATCTCTTATTTTCACAAAAAAGCGGAGAATTGTACTACAATATATGTTAAATTCACAGAAATTTCTTTCCTCCAGGATGTCTTCAAAATTTGATAGACATATACTTGCACTCAAAATTTAATACTTCTATAACAGAATTTTAATACGTCAGTATAAGAAAAACTATTATATGCTAGTAATGAAATATTCCTAGAAGGAATGTAGCATCGGACCGATACTGGGCCAAGTAGTGTTGATCTTCATCACTCTTGGAAATTTTCTACTGAGTTATTCATTAAAATACTGCATTAAAATACTGTATTAAACTTTAATGTTTTGAGTTTAGACTTTTCATATATAAATTTTTTTTATGTTTTTATATTTTTTTTTGACTTTGAATAACTTTTTTGTTTTTTAACCAATGGTCATGATTCTTTTCTTATTTTGTTCCTTAAAATGTATAGCAACTGTCCAAGTATGGAAAATAAGGCAACATGACTAAAAAAAAGTTACAAATAAAATTAAATTAAAAAATCCCAAAATATGAAAAAAAAATTTTTGCAGTCATTTTTTTAGCTAGAGTGCTTTCTCTACCCAAAAAGTTAATACACGTAGTAAGAAACGAAATGGAAAAAAGAATCATGACAATTTTTTTGAAAAAAAAGTTATTCAAAGTCAAAAAATGTTTAAAAATGCACAAAAAACTCAAAATTTTTAGTTTAAAAGTACATAAAAGTGCTGGAATTTTCAATAACTCCCAAAATCTTTCTAAATAAAGGTACTAAGCATAAAAAAAATTATATGGAAGGTCTGAACTCAGTAATAAAAATATTAAAAATTCATTCATAATATACTAAAGTGGTAATTTTAATTTACCACTTGTATATTAAAGATTATTAAAATTAATAACATTTTTAACAGTGCAAAGTGTTAATGAAATCAGTAATCTTGTAAAAAGGTTGTTTATAAGAAGCATTAAAGTATTATATATGTAAGTGTAACGCTAGTCGATTGCTGTCTTCCTTGACCGGCCTTTCTTCTTTAGTGTCCATTGAAGATTTATCGAGGCTTGTTTGAAAATTTATCGATACTTCACACAAACTTCGAGATTCTCACAGTAGCAAAAAGCCTTTCATTATCTGATTACGTGAAAAAGGTGATGGATTTGCATGTGTGGTTTCAATTGGGTAAAGTTCGTGTATTCATTAGGCCTAATTACAATCATTACAGCGGTCACATCGTATATGTAAAGATCTTATCAAATTTTATTCACTCAATTATTGCCCATTTTCTGTTTTGGTCAACACATTTACGTAATCGTAACTTTCACGCCAAAATTATGCCGATTTTCAAATAAATTTTGCAGCAAGTAATTAAAACTGAAAAATTTATGATTTTTAATAAGTGTTGTAAATATTCTAATGGTTTTTTTATCATTTATCAAAGTGTTAATTAATTTGGATGCAAATTCTAAATTTAAAAGTACTATCTTACTATAAACACAGATTCAAAATTGACTATCTTTTTTGCTTCTTCCGGTATCGTTAAGAAACGACTTTGTGGTTGGCTTTATTACGTAAATCTAAAGTAGAACCACTTATTTAAAAACTTTGACACCGTCATCAGTTTGAAGTATTATTAAAACAAACTGTATATTTGACAGCTTCTCTCCTATAAAATACAAATAACTTAAAATAGATTCGCGTATTCTTCACTCGTAAAAAAAAATTTTCGGATTCACAAAGTATTTTATTGATTTAACTGAATTTTTCGGTTGAATTTTTTTTTGCCCGTATAACAACAAAATACTATGGTTAAACTAACAACAATTTTTGTTTCTCTGTCCTTGTATTTTTGTTCCACACGAGTGAATTTGTAGATTGAAACAAAAATGTTTAACTTGATAAATATTAATTTGGAAATTTTGCCTTGCTGTAAATAAATGCAAGAATCAACTCTTCTTAGTGAAAACACTTTTAGGAAAATAACTTTCAGGTTGGGAAGAGGAAAACATTACGTATGTGTCCACGGGAGATCGATGGTGTTTATTGCCACCCCACGGTGTTTACCGGTTTTGTTCATTAGATTTGTGTCGCCTACCAAGCAACTTCGGACTTCCCGGAAAAATCTGTTGAAAGAGGCACCGCCGTTTACGGTTGTACAATAATTACTTATTCGGAATGATTTAATGACTTTAGAAGGCCACGCTCTATTTCCATTCTACCATCGAGTATATCTCATTTTCGCAAGAAAAGCGTAACAACATCGTACAATAACCTCACTAAAATACACTGTTAAAAATATTTTTAATTTTTATAGACTTTAATATACAAGTGGTAAATAAAAATTAATAGATTTGAATATTATGAAAAATTAATATACATTCATATTAAATTTAATCACTTTTCAATAAAAATATATTAAAATTAACAAACATTATTAAAATATATACACATGCACTGGTTGAAATGTCTTATGTTACAAAGGTACACTGATAAAAAAATGCTATTGAATCAATAGCATTTCTTTCCAAAAGCATGTATACTATTAATTCATTAAAATATGCTACAAGAACTAATAAATATGTTACTAATTCTATAGCATATTGATTTGAATCCATGCTCTCTAAATCTGAATCAGTCAAATTCTCACTGATTGAAACAGTGATTTGCCTTTTCACTGAATCATCAGTGGAAACAATATTTTTCACGTTAAATCAGTTAATTTTCACTGTTTAATTAGTGAAAACAATATTTTCCACTGTTAAATCAGTTACTTTTCACTGAAGTAATCAGTGAAATTTGACTGATTCGCAGTAACTTCTTTTTAGCTATTTGAATCAGTCAATTTTCACTGATAATCAGTGGATTTTTACTGATTCAGATTTAGAGAGTGATATACATGCTTTTGGAAAGAAATTCCTTTGATTCAATAGCATTTTTTTCTCAGTGTAATGTAAAATTTGACGATATTTATGATCTTTTTGAGTAAAGGTATCTTAAAATTGCGAGAAATTTTCATAAAATGTATCTTAAAACTACCAAACTGTAACAGAATTTTCAGTTAAATGTAACTGCATAAAACTTCAATTAAATTTTAAAAATTTCAATCTCAACGAAAAGTTTCATAATGTAATTAGCAAACACCGTGAGAAGTATGCAAATCATCAGGAGATCATTATGATCATTCTTTGGAATGATGTCAAAATTTTACATAAAGAAATAGGAGATAGATATAAAAGAGCTTTTTCTGAAATGGTTTTTATAAAAAAAGAAAATGATGAATATGACGTTTTACTTTTTATGGTAATTATTAATATTTTAAGTACTTTATTTCATGTAATTTTCTAGTTTTTCATATTTTAATTTTTCATTCTTTTTCTGTTATTATTTGTAGATTTTACACTATAAAAACAAGTGTGTTACTTCTACACGTAAATCAAGACAGTAATTTTTTAGGCATTTGAAGTGTGTATTTTCAATACACATTACAAACGTAACGTTTAATTTTCAAACACTTTAACGTTTTGTACCCAAAAATTAAGTTGGCAATGTTTAGTAAGTACACACTTCGCTCAATTACACACTTGACAACGTGTGTAGTGTGTAAAAATTACACATTTCACTACACACTTGTTTTTAGAGTGTAACGATTTGACTGCCATGGTTTGACTTGGCATTATTATCTTTAATTTCTTGCTAACACTTATATGTGCTGATTCCTTGTATGCCCTGAAAATTAAGACATTTTTTTCCAAATTTACTAAAAATTAACTGAATTTTCAGAAATTCTATCTTAATTTTACGAAACTAACTGAATAAAACCCCAGTTACATGTTTCGGAAAATTACGCTAGAAATTTCTAACAGTGTGTGTATTAAAATTGGAGTAAAAGTTTGTATTTTTTAAGATGAAAGTATTTTAAATTTAATATACATTACTGAAAAAAACTTCCATTACATGTAATGAAAGTTTGATACAGAAATTTCTAACAGTGTATTGTATATTATCTCCAGAAAAAATGCAATTTTCTGAGGAAATGATATTATTAAATTCCACCAAGATAACTTTAACTTTTCGTTTTTCGACCCCTGCGTATGCTGAAGATGAGAGGAAATTCGAGAACGCGAACTAGAAATGATCATAACTAAACAGCAGAAGCTTGTTTCGCTTTCCGCTTGTACTATGTTTGAATCTGATTTATTGTCATGAGAGCGGACACCCGCTGTCATAAAGGTATGCTTTGAAAATATATAACGCGTCAAAACCTCTCTCTTGATTTTAATCAGCAGTTTCTTTTATTACTAATTTCATTCCACGACTCATTTTTAGCTTTTTACTTGCAGTTGATTTTGACTGATTTATCAGTGAACTTAGCTAAGAATAATCTGATTGAATAGCTAAAAATAAATCACTGAAGAAACTAGTAGGAAAACTACTGATTAAAATTGAGAGAAGTAGACAAAATTCGGAAAATAATTCAATCTGGATCAATAATTGGTGTAAACCCGAGGTCGAAGTTACTCGGATTGAAAATTCGGTTTCTATCAATTCGAGCTTGGATTTACTCGGATTTATTTTTAACCGTTTTGCATCGAACGAAATCCGAAACGTCTTGCGAATTGGTTCGAAGTGATTCGTAATGGCTCTGAAAAGCTGAGAAACTCTAAAAAATATTTTGTTTATGCCATTTTAATATTTTTATGTAATTTTCAAGATTATGTTTTATGCTAAATTAAAAAATTCTCTACGAATTTTAATCAAAAACAGATAAAATTGTATCAACCTTATCTCAATGAAGCAAGAGAACATGCAAAATAAAAAACAAGGAAAAAATGAAAAAAATGTCTACTGCATATATCGGAATTAATTGTTTTTTCCAATGAGAACCAATACATGGTTGAAACGCACAGCATATTTGAAAATAAATACGTAAATATTAAACCGTAAAACGCCTCAAACAAAGAGTTACGAAACTCAAAATATAAAAACGTCTAAAATTCCACAAAAAATATCACATTTTCAGGACAATTGATGTAATTCTTCCTGAAAAATATCAAAGTAAATAGAAATATATTATTTGAAAACGAAATATTGCATTAATTATTTTGGATTATTCTTGCAGGAATTGAATAAAATTCAATCACTTAAGATTTTTGTTCAATCAAGTGAAGTGGATTTAATGCTTTGAAAGTGTTTGCGGATCCTCAATCATTTTTGGATGAGTGAGCTGAACAGATAAACGTTACAGAACATATTGATCGAGAGGTTTCGCACTCTATAAATCATAGAATCGAGAAGCTCTCGAGTTTAGAGCTGCTCGTGGCAAACGTGGTTTCATCCATCATGTGAGGTCGCTCAGCATCCTGAGCTTGCTTCATCTCAAATATAATACTATACATTCAGGTTTGCTGTCCCATGACAGCAGCTGTCTGCGGAATCACATAAACAAACACCTGACACATGATTTACTTTCAATTATCTTTAGCATTTGACAAGAGGTGATAACATTTTTTATTCACAGTTAATTCCGAAATATTGTTCAAAAAATAGAATAAAGAAGATTCCATTACAAGGATGGAAGCAATTGAAGTTTCTACAGATCCAAATAAATCCAAATTCATAGAAATATGTGGATTCAAAAATATAATAGATGTTTAATATACTCTGGATGAAAAAAGAATGAATATTTTGGAGAACGTAAAGAAAAGAGCAGAAAACTTTTATATTTTTAGATATAAACATTTCCATCTTTTTGTTTCCAGTTGGAAAAATGGTTGTTATGAAATTCTGAACATCAAAAGTATAAATTGTTAGAAATGTTCGGACATTTACAACATTTTTATGTTACAAAAGTAACGTAAAATTTGACGATATATTTATGATGTTTTTTAGTAAAGGTATCTTAAAATTGCGAAAAATGGACTAAATTTTCTGTAATTTTTCTTAATATTATGAAATCCAACTGAATTTTTATAAAATTTATCTTAAAACTATCAAACTGTAACAGAATTTTTATAAAATTTATCACAAAATTAAGAAACCGTAACAAAATTTCCAGTTACAACGCGAAGTTATTGACTTAAATGGAGGTTAATATATAATATATGTTATAATCTTAATAAGATCGCTTAGTTGCACTGAAACAGGTTTTCATAATCAGTAAGCAGCTTACTTTAAAAGCCTTCGTTTTCAAATAGTCAGATTAATGCTAAATACGCTACGTTCGACTACAGCTTTAAAAACTTTATCCTACAGAGTAAACAATATGTACACGTAATGCACACTTGTATACAATATATGTAGAGAATTTTATGTTAGAAAAATCAAATAAAGCGGAAACGAGCAATTAAAAAACGACCAATTGTTTTGAAGCTTAACCCGTGCAGAAATTTTGGTGGGGCGCCGATCGGGTCCCGATCGGGAAAAATATGGCCCTGATAGGGTAATCTGTCTAGCGCCAGACCGGTAATGAAACGCCCTACCCGATCAGGACCAGATCTGGGCCTATAAAATGGGGGCCTGGTCTGGCTCAGAAATGGCACCTTCCAATTTTGTATTTATACAAGTAGTAAAATTTAAAAGGTTTCGGTTTATTAACAATAAATAGTTGTTTCAAAAATTTTTTTTCATAAATTCAGATAAGTGATGCAACAGTATAATCAAAAGTATACAAACAATATAATCTTTAAGCCCATCTTCGTAGTCTGTAGAACTATTTGATTCTTCTGAATCTAAAAATAAATTACATTATTAATAATTTTCTTTTTAAAAAATTCACATTGGAAAATTGAATATACGATATAAAAAATAATTAAACACAATAACGTTCTACACTTGAAATTATAATTTTCTTATCTTTTCAAATTACCGTTAACAAAAAAATATTCCAAGTAATAATCTAGTTCATTACAATGTTAGGATTTATGTAATGAATTTAGTGAATTAACTTACCAGGTGTACAAGTATGAAACCGGTAATTTTTTTGAGAAAATACACGTTTATTTAATAAAAATGGTTATACATTCAATCTTCAAAGTAATGGCCATTGCTAGCCACACATTTTTTCCATCTCTCTGGCAATTTGTGTATGCCTCGCCAAAAAAATTGTTCGTTTTTTAAGTCAAACTAGTCATCGAGCCATTTTTTCACATTTTTGTACGAATCGAAGCGCTATTCGGCAAGTGCGTGCCCCACTGATGAAAATAAGTGGTAGTCAGATGGAGCCAAGTCTGGTGAATAAGCCGCATGGGGGAGGGCTTCCCAGCTGTACGAATTTACCAATTCCCGAGTCTTTTTTGTTCGATGTGCTGGTGCATTGTCATCAAGAAAAATCACTTTGTGTTGCCTAGTTTGATATTCTTGACGTTTTTGGCGCAAAGCACAATTCAAATCGGCCAATTGTTGTTGGTAGCGTTTGACCATCATCTTCATCCAATAATGCTTGCAATTCGGCATCTTCAAACTTTTTCGGTGGTTTTCCACGTTCTTCGTATCTCACATCAAAATCGCCACTTTTAAACTTATTGAACCACTCGTTGCACTGTGTTTTGCCTAGAGCATGCTGGCCGTAAGCTTCCACAAGCATTCGATGGGCTTCCAAAGCAGATTTCTTCAATTGGTAACAGAAAATCAATGATGTCCGCAAATCGTAGTTTGAAGACACAAAAATCGACATTTTTACTAGCGAAAAAAAATTAGTTGTTGTATGAAACTTGATTGTTTATGAACTGAATATTGTTGACAGAACTCAATGCGAAGAAATGGCGTCAATGATTTGGTTTGACAGAGCGTATAGTTTTACCTAGCGACACATATATGTCATTACTGGTTTCATACTTGTACACTTGGTAGCTTGATCTAGAATGCGGATATAAGAAATTTCACCAACGATTCTGTGCTTCCGAACTCGCCATGTGTATTTTTCTTTTGGCATTTTAATTTCGATATAGTCACTACAATATCACGACCGCAACAGAAAATTTAAAAATAATCTTGTCTATCATAATCCGATGGGGTTCCGACCCGGGCCACACCATGTGCCCCCCTGCGGCCACATGTGGAAAATCCGATCGGGCCCGGATCGGAACTTGGGAACAAGTTTGGCAATTTCTGCACGGGAAATTGTAAGAAATATTATTAAAATTTAAATACATTTGTATATGAAATTTAATATTTCTGTATATTATTTGTGAAACATTACACTAGTATATTAAATTTATTATACTGTTGTATTAAATTTAACAAACCTAAATTAATAATTCACATAATTTAATTATACGGAATTATAAACTTATGTTTGCACTGGATTTAAGTTATACAAAGTTATAAATGTCGCATGTCCAACATAATTAACAAGAAATTTTGGTAATATTGATGATTAAATTGATTTGAAATATCATCTACCAGTTTCGACACTGTGATGCATATTAAAATTCATAATTATAAATATATATAAAAATGAAAAATTCTGAATCCGCGTAATCTGGTAATTATCAAACTATGTGTGAAATTCATCTTAAAAAACTCAAAATCAAAAAAGTTGATTTTAATGATCTTTTAAATTCAATTGCTGAAAAATGAGCAATTATCAATATTTCAAGATCAATTTTACATATTAGAGGGCTTGCATAAGCAACATGGCTCAATTTCGGCCAATTTTTGACTCCCCTTCCCGTATGTACGTAGATTTCAAGGAATTGATATATCTTTCATACATTTTAAAGAATGATAGCCAAGAAAATTTCTAAATCAGCCAATTTATAATTGTATTAAAACTTTATAGTTATTTAAAGAATTGATTATTGTAAAAAAAGCTCTAATCTAAATTTAATAAAGTTTGAAGTTTAATTAATCTTTGGAGTCTATTGAGTGTATGTGACAAAATTTTATTCTAGTAGTGTTAATGTATGATAAATTATATATATAAATTTATTATATAAAAATATAGTTGTTAACCACTCAAACTGGCTTTTCTACTGATCGATTTTTTATAAATTGAAATTGTTAATAATGGAGCTTTGAAATAAAATTAGTTGAAAGATTAGTTAATTTCATTAAAGGGATCCGCCACCTTTAATATTTTTATTTCCTGAGTTTAGACCATCCATATAATATTTGTTTAGGTTAGTTCTTTATTTAAAAAGGTTTTGGGCATTTTTTTAAATTCCAGCACCTTTATGTATTTTTAATTTAAAAATTTTCAGTGTTTGGGCATTTTTTTACTTTGAATAACTTTTTTGTTTTTTAACCAATTTTCATGATTCTTTTTTTATTTTGTTCCTTATAATGTGAGGAAACTTTTTGGGTATAAAAAATCTCTAGCTTAAAAAAAACAACAAATTTTTTTTTTCATATTTTGGGATATTTAAAAAAAAAATTTAATTTAAATTGTATCTTTTTTTCAGTCATGTCACCGTATTTTTCATACCCAAAAAGTTGCTACACATTTTAGGGAACAAAATAAAAAAAGAATCATGAAAATTGGTTAAAATCAAAAAATTTATTCAAAGTTAAAAAATGTCAAAAAAATACCCAAAACACTCAAAATTTTTAATTTGAAAATACATAAAGGTGCTGGAATTTGAAAAAAAATCCAAAACCTTTCTAAATAAAGGTACTGAACATAAAAAAAATTAACTCTTATTAAGTCTTAACTCAAAAGAAATAGTATATCGTGCAACTAGGAAAAAAAATGTATTTTTTTTTTTCTACGAGGGGGTCAAAAAATGGATTTGTTTGCCCCTCACGGGGTAATAAAATCTACTTTATGGCCCGCAAGTAGAAAAAAAATATTAAAGGTGGCGGTTCGCTTCAATAATAGTGTTATTAAAGAAAGGAGTTCGGAAAGTGTAGTAGGATCTGAAAAATGACAATCCTAAAGTCGAAACCTATTGGTTGTGTTACGATTTCTGATTAGGATCTTGTAGGGGTTGCAGGTGGGCATGCCACTGGCACACTTGGAACGTTCGAGTCTCCTCGTGACGACGCTGTTAGCTCTTGCATTACTAGAGGAGGGCGTTAGGGGAGAAACTTTCACCCTAGGTTATATTACTGGCTCAAAGAGACGTCCAAACGATTTTGAGTATCAGCGTCCTGGCTACCGGATTTCCGGCGCCATCACCTTGGCTGTAGACGAGGTATGTTAATTCGATTACCTTCCATATTACTATTTGCCTTCTATGTTCATCATCTCCATGTTCCTTCCATCTCCTCAGGCTATATTATAATTCTAATTATATTCCAATCGTGCATGGGTCATATACTTGAACATGCGCACTGTATATATTTTGATATTATATATCAAATAGAATTATATACACACTCTTAGAAATATATACAGAGATATTAAATATCATGTACAAATGCACATGAAATTTAATACCTTTGCATATTCCTGAAACAATACACTGTTGTAATAGATTCATTATATACTGGGGTATAAATTTTAAAATACCAAAATTAATAACTCACATAATTTGATTTCTCGCAATTATAGTTATTTTGCAGTGAATCTAGGATGTGAATAATAAAGTAGATTTTTTTCTTTCATATAGATACAAATTTATTTTAAAATTATTTTAGATATCTAAGTATTAAAATATTATCAGCCAGTTTCAATGATTTACGAGATTTCAGAGAATCTAGAAAATATTCTCTTTTATCCACATTTTGATGCATTAATTTTAATACAATTTTGCGTCTAATGAGCCAAAGTTGAAGGCAAAATGGTAATTTTATATAAATATATTGCAAAAAACGTCAAATTCTGATATTTTTGAAAATTATTAATAACTATGAAAATAATTAACGTTTGTTAAAGGATTTGGTTATATTTTAGAGGTAAGTCTTTATAGTGTTATGCTAACTAATCAAGATATTTTTAGAATTATTTTCCTGGATTCTACCCTGGGGTCAAACATGATAAAAAAAGTCGTAAAATTTTTAATTAAGACTGTATTCTATACACTAATTAAAAAAATATAAATATTTTTATCAATATTCCTAAATTTTATTTAAATGTGATATACATTGATTTTTAAAAAACTCTTGTGAGAAGTTACACATTTTTTTAAATTGAAGACTTTCTTATGTTATGTTTGACCACAGATTGTAATCCAGGGAGAAAATTTAAAAAATATCTTGATTAGTTAACATAATATATATATAATAAAATATAATATATATATATTGCAATATATTTTTATAAAATTAACATTTTACCATCAATTTCATCTCATTAAGGTAGTACGATCACGAAAATTAGACCTCAGACAAAAATAGATAATTTTGCTTTCAAGAATAGCAATATTATTATTGAAGGGCTAATTTGAAAGAGAAAAGATAATTTTTTATGAAAAAAATTTGAAACACAAAAAAATAATGTTATTAATAAATTTTATTTTTGCTCAAACTTATTTTCTTATCGCTTCGAGCCAAATTTTTAAAAATGTTGTGATTCTTATAAATCACGGTTCATTTTTTTGGGAAAAAGATTCTCTACAATTTGACCGTTTTCGATTTCTGAAAATGAATTCTTTAATGGCTGAAATTATAAAAAAACAATTTTTCAAAACAAAATTTTTGTAAACAAATTGCTGTATTTGATAATAATTAATTCAATTTCAAAAATAGGAAACGGTCAAGTTGTAGAGAATCTTTCTTCTAAAAAAATGAACTGTGATTTATTAGAATCGCATCATTTTTAAAAATTTGGCTCGAAGCGATAAGAAAATAAGTTTGGGCAAAAATAAAATTTATTAATAACATTATTTTTTTGTGTTTCAATTTTTTTTCATAAAAAATTATCTTTTCTCTTTCAAATTAGCCCTTCAATAATAATATTGCTATTCTTGAAAGCAAAATTATCTATTTTTGTCTGAGGTCTAATTTTCGTGATCGTACTACCTTAAATGCAAAGTTTTTTTAAAAATTATAGAAGTAAGATTCTTAGAAAAGAGAAAAAATTCTATCTTATTAATTTTGATATTGAACGTGAAAATTCATAAAGCTTCCGTATATTTTTAATTTTTAATTAAATGAAGACATTTTTTTCATTAAAACCAATCAAAATGAATAATTTTTATATTTTGTATAAAACAAATATTTATGCTGACTCGATGAAATAAAAGTTGGTGTCGTTTTGCATGCGGAAAATTGATTCTCCCGCACTCGTGTGGTGAAATTTTTTTTGTTTTCATTTTCCGCACACTTAAAATTTTACCGCCCTCGTGCGGGAAAATCAACTTTCCGCACGCAAAACGACACCGACTCGACTAACTTTCGGTATACAGTGGACAAAAAAGATTTTTTCTGGGTGCCTTTCAATAGAATGAAATCTTCTACAAGGATGGTATCAAAATAAAAAATTCTTGTACGAATATTTCTTATGAACGAGAAGTAAAATAGTTTATCTTAATAATAATGAATTAATTAAAAATTTATATATATAATAATATCATAGATTGGATTAATAATTTTGATTATAATGAAATCTGCATGCTACCTATATTAAAAATATACAAACTGATTTTGGAATTAGAACATTGCAGATTTATGAGTCTTTTTCTCTATTTTGGGTTTGAGACGATTATTTTCTTTACTTAAAGGTAAACGCTGGTGAATTGAGCAGACGAGGCCACAAGCTCGAATTTTTAGTAGCAGAAACTTACGGGGAGGAAGAGACAAGCATTTTGATGACCGCTGATCTTTGGACAAAGAACATCAGTGCTTATATTGGACCACAAGAAACCTGTGTTCACGAAGGACGAATGGCAGCGGCGTTCAATATACCTATGATATCTTATGTAAGGACTCGCTTTTCAGAAACCTTATCTAATCCCCAATAAAAATAAGAGAAAGCCCCAATAAAAATTCATACTCTACCCAGCTCAATGCAAAATGCGAATTTGCTGAAACCATAATCCCTTTAGGAAAATGATGATCCATAAAGTGAGAAGTAGGGACTCTATGGTTATATGCACTCTTGGAAATGTTCTGAAAAAGATATTTTTAAGCTACAAACGTAAAGGAATATAATATAGTATGAATTTACAATACTTATGAGGAAATGTACAGGATTAAAATTTCTGCTGTGATTTCACAATACTGTGATGGAACTTTATCACCAAACCGTAATGTAATTTTACAAGACTTATATTGCAATCCCGAAAAATTACTTTACAAGCACTGTGATTTCACTTCACAATATCTCGGCTGTAATTTTACATTACATTTCAGTAATAAAATACTTTAATTTACAAGACACTTTAATTTTACAAAACTTGTATTGCAATTCCGAAAAATTACTTTACAAGTACTGTGATTTCACTTCACAATATCTCGACTGTAATTTTACATTACATTTCAGTAATAAAATACTTTAATTTACAAGACACTTTAATTTTACAAGACTTGTATTGCAATCCCGAAAAATTACTTTACAAGTACTGTGATTTCACTTCACAGTATCTCTACTGTAATTTTAAATTACATTCCAGTAATAAAATACCATTGAATTATTCTAAAATCATAAACATTTCTAATAGTTTATCTCAAATTTTCTGAAAATTGAATCAAATTTCTAAAATTTGTCTTCAAATGACGCAACTGTACTGAATTTTCCTACATTTTTCTTGAAATTTCGAAACTGTAACAGAATTTTCAGTTACCTGGAACGTGAAATTTTTGTTTTCACGTTTCAGAACTTTTAGATACACACTGTATAAAATTTCTGTTGTGATTTCACAACACTGTCATGGAAGTTTATTACTGAATTTTAATGAAATTTTACAACACATAATGTATTGTAATTTCAAAACTGATGGTGACACCGTTTCACAGCATAGTTACGTGCTTTAGGAAATTCCGGAAGATATTTCTAATGGTGTACCAAAAAAATTTGTATTTTTGATGGGGTAGTTATATTGAATAAATATTGGAAAAAGGATAATGCATGTTTCGATCTGAAAAAGCTCATACATGTATAATCGTGAGTTTGAATCCGTTTTAAGACTTTGGTACAAGAAGATAGAAAAATCCAGGTGTTATATTCACCCAGATTTTGGGTAGAATCTACATTTTACCCTAGAAGTTGATAATACAACATGGAATTCTAGTTCAGAATCTATATTCTACACCAGACTCCGAATAAATATAACACCAGACTCCGGATAAATATAGCATTTGGTTTTTTCTGTATTGATGAGAAGCCAACTTGTTAAAAATCTTAATTATCAGCAGGAGTGTTAATATAAAAAAAATTAACAACTTGAATAAACGTGAATTCTCACATTTTTTCCAAACAAAGAGATAATTGTTTTTAACGTGACAATCGGAGCTTTACAAATTACAATTAATCGAATTAGTAAAAATAGTATGTAATCACGAACATTTTTAGTGTCTTATAATTATCATCAAGCTTTGTGGAAATGATTTTCATTAATTCATAATAGAATTAGTATAAGTTAAGTCCGAAAAATGAAAATTAGTGTTTCATATTATTTGTCTTTCCTTAAAATTGCAAATAATTATAATTTTGAGCTTCCAAACAGTATTCTTTATTGTTTCAAGCATAAAGAATATTTCTAGTTCTTCATTTTAATGTCAAGCATGACATTAATAATTAGCAAATATTTTATTTTAAATTATAGTCCTTTGCATAGCCAAATTTTCAAGAACATTGCCAAGTGCTTGTTACTTAATATAATCATTTTCATCAGTCATCACACAGTTATTCTGGTCGTTAAAATTTGGTTGGTCGTGATCATATACATTATGTATCCTAAATGTTCTACTTTGTTAATAGACCGGCTCAGAAACCAAAATGTAAATTTCAAACTAGCGAGGCCGAGACATGTCGACAACTTATATTTCTCACCTTACTTGCGCTTCTGCGTAATTTTTAGTATAGATAGTCGCAGAAATTGAATTTCAAATTCAGAGCCTTTCGTTTTCAGAATCTTGAAAACACGAAATTGAGTTATGGGCACTTGAAATAATATGGAAAGAGTGAAATATTGAGGATCTTAAGATTTATGAATCTTTCAAATTTCTAAATTTAAGACCTTTAGAATTTTGGGCAAAAATGTTGATGTGATTTGAAACTTTATCTAGAAAACTGAGATTTTTATCAACACTGTTGACAATTTTATTACGAAATGTAATCTAAAATTACAGTCCAGGCATTCTAATATAAAATCACAATATTTGCAAAGTCATTTTTCAGAATTACAATACAAGTTGTACCATTACACTGTTAGAAATTACCGTATCAAACTTCCATTACGTATAATAGAAGTTTTTCAGTAACGTATATCAAATTCAAAATACTTTCAACTTAAAAACTACAAACTTTTTTTGAATTTTAATACACATGTGTACATTAGGGTGATTCAAAAATGCATTGCAAAATTTTTCTTGATGGTAGATGCAAACGATCCCCCCAAATCGTTTTCACATCCAAAAAAAGTGGTCACGTATTTTTTTTCCAAATTTTGATTTTTAATGGTGCCAGTTGGGACTTGAAATTTGCATGGGAAAATGCATGAAAAAAGTCACTTTTTAGTATTTTTTGGTAAAAATTGTTCAGGGTTAGGGAAAAGTTGGCCAGGCCGATCTCAAAAAACAGATTTTAGCCGAATTTTAGAGAAAACCGGATTATTTAAATGGAAATTAACTGAAAAAAATTGGTAAACATTCCAATAGACCTATAGTCCTGAAAAATTATTTGAAAAATACCAAAAAGTGACTTTCTCCCATGCATTTCCCATGAAAATTTGATGTCCCAACAGGCACCATTGAAAATCAAAATTTTGGAAAAAAAATACGTGACCACTTTTTTGGATTTCGAAACGATTTGGGGGGATCGTTTGCATTTATTTGAAAGTCGACATTTTATACCGCCCTACTCTCTAAATTTTGATCAGTCAAAATCTACTGATTATCAGTGAAATTTGACTGATTCAAATAGTTAAAAAGAGTTTACTGTAAATCAGTCAAATTTCACAGATTATTTCAGTAAAAATTGACTGATTTAACAGTGAAAAATATTTTTTCACTGATGCATCAGTGAAAAGGCAAATCACTGATTCAATTAGTGGAAATTTGACTGATTCAGATTTAGAGAGTACTGTACATATTTGAATGATGTACACTTGTACATTAAGGGGGTCTCCTTATCCAGAACTTTCAAAAAATCGATTTTTTTTTTGTTTCAATCGATGGAACTATTATCAAAGAATATTGTCGCAAAATTTTACAGTCCATATCGGAATAGTTTTGATGGTAGAATTCCGAGCAGTGGCTTGCGCGGAGCGAGCGAAAGGTATGTCTGAAAACTTTAAAGCGCGTATTCTCGAAACCACATTTTTCAAAATTGCGTGCGCGATTAAAAAAGAACCATTAAAGCTATTATTATAAACTTTTTTTTTATTTGTAGATTATTAAAATGCACTTATAGTGAACGTTTAATTCACATGATACAGGATTTATTTCCATTAAATATAACGCATTTTCAACAAAAAAAAAGGGTGAAAAATTTGATTTTTTTGAAAAGTAACTTAAAAGATCAATTAAAAATTTTTTTTACAATTTTTTAGGTTCACTATAAGTATTCACTAGTACTCTTCTGATTAAAAAAGAAAAATATATGTGCGTTTCAGATGAAAACTTTGGACAATATCATGCATGCGATTTCAATTGTCCGTAACGAGACGCTGCGCGGGATCTTCGATTACTCCGAGATTTTTTGTCGTTTTCAAATAAAAAAACTATTTTTACAAGTTCAGATATGTACCTAAATATATGCGGAAAAACTTTGAGCTGTGTTTTTATTTTCTGCTTAAAAAAAATTAGGAAAAAGTACCTTTTTTTTTGGTTCTGGATAAGGAGACCCCCTTAAAGTCTATTAAAATGAATAACAACAGAAAACGTTTCCGGTGAATGCTGGCTTTAATTATTGATTTATAAAATTTTTCAGTTTTGCACTCACCGCGAAACTTCTGATAAAAAAGAATTTCCAACCTTCGCTCGAACGCGACCTCCTGATACACAAATATCAAAATCTGTCGTTTCCGTATTAACTGCTTTCAATTGGACAAAGGTGAGTTTTTTCTTCAACTATTCAGGGTGTCTAAAGTTATTTGAAAAAATAATTTTAGGATTTCAAGAATTTTTCAGTCTCTAGAGACGTTGATTTAGAAAATACTATACTAAAATCGAAATAGACCAATTCTCACTTTCAATTTTCTTACTAATCAAAATTGTAGGTTTCCTTTATGTACATGAACTCGAGCTTGTTCGAATTCAATAAAATGTCGACGGTGGCGAGCACAATTTTGTCATCTTTTGCAGTTGCTGGGATTACAGTAAACTATCTGCGATGTTGGGAGGAACCCTACCACGTGACTCATATGAACAATCCATTTCATAAGCTTGTCAGCGAGACGTTCCGTGAAACACGAAGTAAGTATCTGAGAACTACCAAACTCGTAAAGTTTCTCGTTACAATGATGTTCTTTGTAACTTCTGTGGTATGTATGTAGAATCTGGAGTGTACTGTGTAGAGTAAGTAGTCTAGATTGTAGGGCAGAGTTCAGAGTTTAGAACTTGTGCTGCTGAGTTATCCAACTATATATCATGATGTAGCATCCTAAAGGACGATGAAAACATTTTTTTCACCAAAACAAGAATATTCCATTTTTCTTAAGAAAAAAGTAATGTATTTTCAACTTATTTTTGCTCCAATTTCTTTTCTGATGATCATTTCATATATACGGAAAAAATAAGTACTGGGAAATTTACACGACAGTGCTCAACTTTCAGATACGTTCAAAAGTTACATGAAACTAGAAGTACCGTTCTTGTACAATAAAATCAACAATCCTGGAAAAAGTATTTAATAGAAACTCCGTGACAATTCTGATGAAGACTCAAAGTGTATAACTTCTATGAATCATTTGAAAAAATGAATTTCAAGGATTGGATATTTCTAAGATTTAATATAAAATTCTGAATATAGACAGGTAGAGCTCGCACAGCACTTGTGCATGAAAACTACTTTTTGTCCACCGTACACCGAAGGTTAGCCGAGTCGGTGTCATTTTGCGTGCGGAAAGTTGATTTTCTCGCAGTAGTGCGGTAAAATTTTAAGTACGTGGAAAATTAAAACAAACTAGTGCAGGAAAATCAGCTTTCCGCACGCAAAACGACACCGACAAGGCTAACTTTCGGTGTACGGCGGACAAAAACTAGCCAGCTATTTTCATGAACTTAATTAATAAGCTGTAATGCTGTTGAAATTAATCTTACCCTGACAGGATTCGAACCTTAACTTTTATCTAACCTACATGTATAACGCATCCTAACCTTATAAATTAAATCGCATGGCTACGGAAGCACTTGCGATCTTTCCCAAAAATGTTGGATACATTTTATCCATAGAAAATGCAGGGACGTGTCAGAAATTTCTGCGCCTTGTTTCATCAACAATTTAATGTAATAAAGAAATTAAAAAAATTATTAAGTTTATAAATTTTTAAATAATGAGATTTTTAATAGATTAATTATTAAGTATAGGAAATTCATAATTTTTGAAGTTTATGTCAATTTACAAAATAATCAAAATGTGCGTGATTCAATTGTTCAAATATTATTACAATATTTAGTTTAAAAACTTGAAATATAATTTCTGAGGTCGAATTACAGGGCAGTGCTTATAATGACTACTGGAGTTCTAATTGTTTTATGATTTTATTTTCAAATTAAGTATTTAGATATTTTTAGTCCAACATTGCTATTTTGATGAGCTTCTTAAATTAAAATCATTGAAATTGTAAAATTAATGTTCAGAATTGGCAAATATTAGAATTTTTTAGAAACAAAATTTGTTTTCAAACTTTTTATTTGTTTGATCTTAAATTATTTAAAAAACTGACACTGTCAATTGCCCATGGTGACAGTAAAAATTTCACAAGACTTTCAACAGCTGTCCAAGAATTTTTCGTTGACTTGTATAGCAGATATTCATCTAAAATTTGAAAGAACTTCGTTCGTTGACTTGCTTCAATTAATCTAGGAAATTCTTTCTTTCTTTCGATTAAGTTCTGAGCTTCTTTATAAAAAGTATATAGGATCTTCGGAAAAATTTGACTGTCCAAAAATCGAAGACTGTCAAGTAAATTTCCCAATACTTATTTTTTCCGTGTAGAATGACTCCTTACAATAGAAAAAATTTTTGACTAAATTTTCAACAAATTAGTAATTAATGAATGAGTATGCATGAAAATTCCCTTAAACACTTCAAATCCACAATTTTGTGTTCCCTTCCCCTGGTTTCAAATAAAGTTTTGTAAAATATTAGTTCGAGGACTTTAGATTGAAACCCCGCGTAAAATATTTTATACAGTTCTCGTAACAAAAAATATAGAAGAATTTTTTATACGGAAATTAAAATTTGTTATTTTCAGAGAATTTTTCTTTACACGAAACATCTTAAAATGTTTTATTTTTTCATAATACCTGCATTCCAATTGAAACTGAGAAAAAGGCCAAAAACTTTTTTTATCAAAAAACCTTCATTTTTGTAAAATAGTTCACGTCCCGAAACATTTCTACGAAAGAGCTCTTCTAAATCTTTAACTCATTTTCGTCAATAATGTCAGTTAACAGTTCTTTTACTTTGGACGGTAGAGCTTTATTGTGATAAATTGAACACAATGATCAATATTAATAAATTTACTTTATTGAATGATAGGAATTTATCGAAAAATAATTTTTCTTCGTAAGGAAAATTTGATCATAGAAAATACCCTTTAAAATAACATTCTCGCCTCCAAAATTGAATTTCAGAGCCAACTTAATTCCAGAAAGTCTAAATGAATGAGAAAGTGTAAATAGAAAAGATTATGACTCCGATCACGATTTTTAATACCGTTAAAAATATTCATTATAGAAAAGAGGAAGCAGAGAAAGGTTTATAGCAACCCGCATTTTACGAGTGACTAAATTACGCGTTACAAAATTTATTTCGCACAGGGAATCACCCGCATAACATTTAAGTTACGTTACGTTGAGTGTAGAACCTAATTAGAGACACTTTGCTGTCTATTTTTAGATAATGTTTGGATTAAGCGGCGCTAAAATAGTTCCTGTAACTTCGTGTTTCTCGTTAATCACATTTAGAGGCAAATTAACCTTGCAACAGTTGTAATCTCAACATAGTAATATTTATATCGTAACATTACAGATGTTTCTCATTCAAACTGGTAAAGAAACTCTTTACCTTCTGAATTCTCTAGAACATTTTCGAAACTTAAATAAGGAAAATATTTGTATTGTGGACACAATAAAGAAGATAAAAAAAATCTACACTGAGAAAGCCATTAATCTTTTCTTTAAAAAATAATTGAGAGAAATTTTAAAGCTCGAAATTTCAAAGAAGTATTCGTAGTCAGTCATATTAGAAATTCAATTCGGTTAAATGTAATTTGCAGTTTACTGTCAAAGTCGTAAACAGTCCTGAATAAAAAAAAAAAGCACGTCTTTGTGAAAATGTAATTCAATCTTGAATATGTTTATAATTCTACTTATAATAGAATTGTTTCTGCAAATAAGATTACTTAATGGTTTGCTTTTGTTGAAATAAGAATGTATTTCTTGTCTATTTTCAGTATACGTCATACTAGGAAATTATTACGAGCACATGGGATTGTTAATGGCTCTAGACGAGAGAAAACTCCTGGAAAAAGGTATAATCCGCTGTAAGACGTTCAGGTACATATTAGAACGCAGCAATGCTTTTATCATTTAATCATTCGCTACTAAAAACCTGAATTGTCTAATTCAGTAGGCTTGAAAATAAAGTTTATAATTATTTTGAATTAATTCAAGACTTTCTCTTTAAATTTGAAGTGGCTGTAAATGGCGGGGTTTTCTCTTCCACTTAAGGAGATATGCCACCCTTAATATTATTATGTTTTGAGTTTAGACTTTCCATATAATTTTTTTTATGTTTAGTACCTTTATTTCGAAAGTTTTTGGGGTTTTTTAAAAATTCCAGCACCTTTATGTATTTTTAAACTAAAAATTTTGAGTATTTTGGGGATTTTTTTGGACATTTTTTGACTTTGAATAACATTTTTGGTTTTTAACCAATTGTCATTATTCTTTTTTTGTTTTGTTCCTTGTAATGTGTAGCAACTTTTGGGGTATAGAAAATAAGGAAATATGAATGTTAAAAAATGTTGCAAATAAAAAAAATAAATAAATACCCCAAAATATAAAAAAATAATATTGATAGTTATTTTTTTAGCTAGAGTCCCAATCATGACAATTGGTTGAAAAACAAAAAAGTTATTCAAAGTCAAAATATACCAAGAAAATGCCCAAAAACTTAAACATTTAAGTTAAAAAATACGTAAAGATGGTGGAATTTTTAAAAACACCCAAAACCTTTCTGAATAAAAGTACTAAACATGAAAAATTACTTATCAGTCGATTTTGCAAGAAGTTCAGTTTCATCAACAGATTTCTTGTACGTTTTACTTAGCGTTCAGTAAAACTTAAAAAATATGAAGAAATTCGAGTAAAGTAGATTTTACTCGAATATAGATGAAACGAACAGATAATCTATTGATTTAACTAAACTTTTTATAAAATCTACTGAAAAGTCTAGTTGTAAAAATAAGTACCAAACTTCCTGTAAATTTTACGAAATTTTTTCTGTGTATATATGTGATTTAAATACAGTATATGTAGTGAAAGAAAAAATTAATCTTTATAGGAGAATATTGGGTTGTTGGAGTGGACATAGAGCAATACGATGAGAAAGAGCCTGACAAATATTTAAGGGGATTGTGGCAGAAACACACAGATTCGAAAATGTTGAAAGTTTTCCGCAGTTATTTCAGTGTTGTTGCTTCCGCGCCTATTAATTATGACAATTTCACGACTCTAATTAACGAGTACAGGAAAAAACCACCATTTAACTTTAGCAATCCGATTGATAATCTCGGAGGAGTTGTTCAGGTGACTAAGCAATAATTATAAAAAGCCTTAATACGTTTCTGAAGTTGTTTAATTTTTATTCAAGTTCTACTCAATATTTACCTATACCAGTGGAATGCCAAATTATTATATTACTCTCTAAATCTGAATCAGTCAAATTTTCACAGATTGAATCAGTGATTTGCGTTGTCACTGATTCATCAGTGAAAAAATATTTTAACTGTTAAATCAGTTAATTTTCACTGAAGCAATCAGTGGAATTTGACTGATTTACAGTAACCTATTTTTATCTATTTGAATCAGTCAAATTTCACTGATAATCACTAGATTTTGACTGATTCATATTTAGAGAGTAAACTTTTTTTTTGTTAGTCGCATAAAATTCCCTAATATTGACAATACACATATTAAAATTATTCCCTGAAAATAACATGAAAGACGTCAAAATTATGCATAAAATGACCTCAAGATGAATTGCTTTTGTCAATTCTTGAGGACGAAATTGTGAAAAAAGTGCAAATTTCAAACTTTCCTTAAATTATACATAAATTCCAAAATAATTGATGTTTTTAGATGCCCTTCCACTCATTTAAAAGGTAAATTTACGCGGAATGTAAAAAAACGTAGAAAAAACATTATACTAATTTTCTCCTAGATTCTGAAAAAGTCTAAACTAGAAAAAAAAAATATTTTTACCAAGTTTTTTTACATTCTACTCGAATTTACCATTAACATGAGTGGAAGAACATTTTAAAAAATCAATTATTTCGGGAATTGTTTATAATTTAAGAAAAGTTTGAAATTTTGACTTTTTTCACAATATCTTCCTTAAAAACTGATAAAAACACTTCATCTTGAGATCGTTTTATACATAATTTTGACGTCTTTCATGTTATTTTCAAGGAATAATTTAAATATGTTTATTGTCAATATTAGGAGATTTTGTGCGACTAACAAAAAAAAAGTTTAGTATAATAATTTGGCAACCCACTATATGTTTACTCTTTTTTAATTTACGTAAAATATCTCCAAGTTTATTTTTGTGAATTGCTAAAATAACAATATAATTATAATACAAACACTGTCAAAAATGTTTGTGATTTTACAATACTTTAATGGAATTTTATTACCAAATTGTAATGTAAAATTACAGTCGAGGTATTTTGAACTTAAATGACAGTACTTATATTAATATAAAGTAATTTTCCGGAATTATAACACAAGTCTTATGAATTTGCTTTGAGGCTCTGCTATTAGTTGTGAAATTACAATACATCATGTGTTGTGAAATTACATTACGTTTTGGTAATAAACTTCCATTACAGTATTGTGAAATGACAACAGAAATTTTTTACAGTGAAAGCAGAAACAAAGTAATATATTACATCGCATAAAGTTCTCCCGAGAAAAGAGAACAGCTTGTAATAAGAACATTAAAAGAGTTAAAAAGGGAAGAACGAATTTTTGATAAAAATTCACCTTGTATAACTCTGATTTCTACAGCTACATGAATGTTGATTCTGTCGCATTGTGTTACAAGGCAGATTGTACCAGAAACGGCTTACTTGTACGACGCAGTTCACCTTTATGAGAAAACTCTGCTTCGGGCATTGGACCAAAACAAAGACCCTCGAAATGGCAGAGAAATGATTGCTGCACTTCATGGTGTCCATTACTACAGTGCTATGGGGTATGTTAATTTTTGCTTAACTGTTTTATAAACATTCTACTACAATCCTTAAATTAAATCATAATTTCAAAAAGTAATTAGTTGATACAACTACTCTCTAAATCTGAATCAGTGCGATTCTTACTGATTAAAATCAGTGACCCACTTCTGACTGGATAATTAGAGAGTTTCATTAATTTTTTAATTCAGTTTTACACTGTTTACTTTCATCTTTAAGAATAGAAACTTTTATTTAAATTTTAATATTCTCTAAATCTGAATTAGTCAAATTTTTACTGATTGAATCAGCGGTTTGCTTTTTCACTAATTCACCAGCGAAGAAGATATATTTCACTGTTAAATTAGTTGATTTTCACTGAATCGTCAGTGAAAATATATTTTTCAGTGTTGAATCAGTTAATTTTCACTAAAGTAATCACTGAAATTTAACTGATTCACGCTAAACTTTTTTTACCTATTTGAATCAGTCAAACTTCACTGATAATCAGTAGATTTTGACTGATTCAGATTTAGAGAGTACACATGTGTATATACTTTAATAATGTATGTTAGTTTTAATATATTTTGATTGAAAATTTATTAAATTTAATATAAATGTATATTAATTTTTCATAATATACAAATCTATTCATTTTAAATAACCACTTGTATATTAAAGTCTATTGAAATAAATAAGATTTTTAACAGTGTAGAAAGTACCTTAGTTTGTGGAATATGCGACTAATACTTTATTACTTATAGCAAAACTACTTTCCTGGTTGGATTTTGTTACTAAAGTTCTTAAAATAATAATTCGGATAGTAATTTCAATATGAAAAGTAGTTGTGCCAAGTAGTAAAGTATATAGCAGTCGCATATTTTACAAACTAAAGTAGTTGGATCAACTTTAGTAAAATATTAATCTTTGGAAAAAGTGTACACTGGTAGAAATTATCTAAAATTTGAAAAAATTTCAAGTTACAAATATAATAGAAAATTATATGAACACTGTACAAAATCTTATTAATTTTAATAGACTTAAATATACAAGTGGTGAATTGAAATTAATAGATTTGTATATTATGTAACATTAATATACATTTATATTAAATGTAATAACTTTTTAATCAAAATTCATTAAAATTACGTAATTATTATTATATATTGTAATTATTATTGTGTATAATTAAAAATTAAAGATCCATCGTTATAATTTAATCGTTTTAATTGAATTCAAAAGTTATGTTCTCGTGACGCGTTCACTGATTTCTCAGTAAAATCAAAGCAGGGCACTGATTCATCAGTTGATATATTTTCACTGATATAATCAGTGACTATTTCACTGATTCAGGTTTAGAGAGTGAATTTATCAATTTTGATTCTGAACGTGTCTTACAATTACGAAAATTTAGCAGAATTTTCCGTCATATATAACTTTATAAAGCTTCAGTCGCCTGCAACGTTACATTTTTACCGTTGCAAGTTTAAAAATTTCCAGATACAAGTATCGAAATATTCAGCAATATGTAACTCAGAATAAAAATATTATCACTCAAATTCACTTAAAAGTAACTGAAGTTTCTTAAATTTATTCACGAAAAACAAAATTTTCTTGGATCAGGTAAATTTTACTTGGTTATTTTGGAAAATTCTGACAGACATTTTTAACATTGATACTTTACTGTAAGTTACATTGAACTTTACTAAAGTCTACAGTGAAATTGGATATAATTAGTTTAGATTTTAGTAATTTGACTGCGACAATGCAGATTAAAAGTAAAATGAAGTAAGATAATACCTCTGTTAAGGAAATCGATTGATTATGGTCAGTTCATACCAGTCAGTTACCAATTTATGTAATATTGTACTCAGTACTGTATGGGTCGTAATACAGCAACAGGTAGATAGTTAAACAGTTAGCTTTGATGTCGACATGCACTTATCCAGGTACATGGTGTATATGGATGAGAATGGCGACGCAGAGGGCAATTACACACTAATCGCTTTAGACAATCGATTCCCTGAAAGATCTGGTCTTTACCCGATTGCACATTTCATAGGGAAGGAAGAAAAGACAAATTTACCAGTAAGTTAAACCATCATTCTTCTCTCTTCAACTGTTACTTTAGTTTAAATTTGTATTGAAAAAGAAATCGCCGATTTAATAAAATCTTTAAATGATTATTTTTTACTTTATGTAATTTTATAGCATCATGTATTATTATGATATTATCATAGGAGTCCATAGTGAATTTCGTAAAGAGAGAAAATCTCTACACTACTCTCTAAATTTTAATCAGTCAAAATCTACCGATTATCAATGAAATTTGACTGATTTGACAGTGAAAAGTATTTTTTCAACTGATGAATCAGTGAAAATTAATTGATTTAACAGTGAAAAATATTTTTTCACTGATGAATCAGTGAAAAGGCAAATCACTGATTCAATCAGTGAAAATTTGACTGATTCAGATTTAGAGAGTAGGAAGTTAAACATTTTTTCCATAAACTCCCTAAATCCGAAACAGGAAAAACTCACTGTTTCAGACTGAAAAACCACTATTTCGAATGTTATACGTCTTCCACGTAGAAATCAGTGGAATTTACCTGATTCCACCAGGGAAACTCACTGGTTAATCAGTGAAATATACCGGTCAAGAGTGAAATTCGCTGGTCAACCAGTGAGTTTCCCTAGTGATGTCAGTTACATTTTACTGATTCTATGTGGAAGACTTATAACATTCGAAACAGTGGTTTTTTACTGTTTCGGATTCAGAGAGACCACATCAATTTTTTTATATTTATCAATATGTTAGTATCAATATTCACACTGTTAGAAAAAACTTTATATGCATTATATGAAGTCATTTGCATAAGCGGTATATTAAATTTAATACGAAATATCATATTTATTAAGAGTAATATGATTTTTTATTATGATATGATAGCATATTTAATTTAATATAAGAATATCAATTTTAATATGTGTGTGTTAAGATTTTAATATATTAATTTTGGCTGATATGCAGGTTTAATAAAATTGAAATTATTTTACCTTCGTATAATAAATTTGATAATATTTTTAGCAGTGTGAAGTTACTGATTTTTATAATATGATTTGTCAAGTATTAAAATAAATTAATTAGTTGAGTTTGAAATTTCTGCCACTGCCTACATTATCGGAGAATCACTATTCGCGTATCAGATGGGATACGTTGCCGACAGGTGTCCTCGTAGACAATTTCAAACTCTTATATCGCAATTAATTGCAAATTAAATTTAAATTTGAAAAAATCCTTGGAAATTTACATTACTTGAATTTTTTCATAACATTTTATAAAAGGGAAATGTAGTATTTTTTGCAATATTTTATTTGTAAGTGAAAATGAATATTCAGTGACAAAAGGCTGTTATAGTCAGGCATCGGTATTTAAAGGAGATGCAATATCTTTATTTAAATAAATAACTTATTTATAACATTAGAACATAACAGATTCAAAAAATTTTCCTCAATTTTAAAGAGTCATTCTCTATTCAAAAAACAATGAAAAATAATGATAAATAAATAATTTTTCATTGTGAGTCGACTCTACAGTTCATTCTTGTTTAGAATTTATTTCATTATGAAAAGTCAATATAGCTGAACTTATTTTCTGTGGTGCTTAATTTGTGCTTTTTCCACTCGCAGAAATTACATTTTATTAAAGAAATAACGTGGATGGGAAACGGACCTCCAGTGGCGGAGCCATACTGTGGATATCACGGGGAAAAATGTAATTGTGAGTATAAAGACGGATGCAATTACGAAGCTATACATATATAGAATCATTCTAGTTTCCCAAAGCTTTTCAAATTTTACGCAAGTACGATACCCACATTGAGAAATCCATTCGCCTTTAGAGCAACTAAATAGAAGTATAGAATCAATTTACAAAATCTGCCCGCTTTGCGTGCAGCTCGCTTCGCTCGCAAGTTTGGATCTCGCGCTTCGAGCTCGGTCTTATATTTTTCGCATACATATAAGTTTATTTCTTGTAATTTGATACTGTGGCTCAAGTCAATTTTATAATATTACAGATGTGAATGACATTTTATCAATGTTACTAAATTTGTTTTTGATTTCAAATGAAAAAGGAAATTAAATTTACTTAAGGCTCTATCAGCCTTAAGGAACACATTCTCATCATGACACTCACGCTTCACATTAGATTTTCTGTATACATTTCTGTAACTTTCTAATAATTTACATGATTAAAAAAAATTTACTTTCTTCTAAATTGATTTCAAATTAATTAAGTGAGTTTGAAATTTTTTAGCTCAGTGGTTAGAGCAGTCGACCGGCAATCGAAAGACCTGGGCTCGAATCCCAACGCAGTCAAAAGCGTCTTTTTTTCCACAGAAAGATTTTCAAATTCTTTAAATATTTCTTCTAAATATTTAATAAAAGAAAAAAATTCGCAGGCTGTTTTTAACCAAACGACTTTTTATTTTAACGTTTATTTTGTATCTCACATATTTTGGTTAAAAAATGGATATTTTTATCATCAATATTTAAAATCAAAACATAAAATATACATCTTGTCAAAAAATTTCCTTTTGAGAATTCGTAGACCTCATTCAAATAATTTTCTATCTCAAGGTTTTTTTCGTATGTCACAAATTTTGTTTAAAAAATTGAATTTTTGAATTTAATCGTATTTTTTTATATTGAAATGAAAAATATACGTTTTATCATGAACTATGTCAGACAAAATTTGTAGATCTTATTGAAACGAACAATTTTGAAAACGTATGTTTTTTTCGTATTTCACATATTATTGTTAAAAAATTGAATTTTGGATTTTCAATAGTATTTTTTTAAATTAGAAAGAAAAATATACATCTTATGAAAAATTGTTGCAGTTCAAACTTGTAGATATTTATGTAGTAAACAATTTTGTATTATAACTTTTTTTTCGTATTTCGTCTAATTTAACTGAAAAATGGAATTTATATATTGACTATTTTCAAGTTTTAACATACTGTAACTTTCCTAATTTTAGTTTAATAGAAAAATGTTATTAGGATAATTAGTAGAGATTTATGAAAACTATCAGAAACCTACAGACAGACACTTTCGTAAAAACCGTTTTTTCTGACTCAGTGGATCTCAAAACGTAAAGATTTGATGAAAACTTCGAAAGTCATTTTTCACATAAAACTAATACCTTCTCATTTATGATGAGAATGTAAAAATATATTTTTTGTGTCCGGAATATTGCAGCACACACTGCTGAAATAGTAGGAGGAATAGCAGGAGGATTATTGCTAATATTATTAGCAATATTGCTAATTTTGTACAGAAACTGGAAATATGAGCAAGAACTGGATTCTCTTCTATGGAAAGTCAATTACAAAGACATCCAACTAAAGGAATCAAAAGATGTCACATCTAACAATGATCAAGTCGTGAAAAGTAATACAAAGGTAATTTTAAAAATATATGTACAGTACGGAATTTTTGCCGGAATTTTACGAAAGACGTAACTGAAGCTATATACAGATACAATTTGGTAAAATTAAGATAATTTTAAGAGAAAATTTCTCGATTTTCAGTTTGATATTACTGAATGTTCCGATACTTATATCTGAAAATTCTAGAACTTAAACAGAAAAAATTTTAGGTTCCAGGTAACTGAAGTTCTATACAGTTACATGTAATCAGAAATTATGTAACAGTTTCGTAATTTCAATATAAATTCATAAAAATTAAGTAAAGTTTCTTAAAAGTATTCTAAATTTTATATACGGTCCGTTAGATTTTTAACTTGAAAATTTGGTAAATTTTAGAAAATATTTAACATTATGCTTAAAATGCGCTCAAAAATAAGAACTATACTTAAATGAAATCACTATCGTTTAAGTTGAATTGTAAAGTTAAAAAAATTATAAAATGCAATAAGAGCGACTGAATTAAATTTGTATTATAATTGAAACACGAAATAAATCCTCAAGTTGATTTTATTTTCAGGCTCAACCTTTTGTGAGAACCAGTCAAGTATCCCTAAGCTCGAATCCAGATGCTGACTTTCGATACTCGATGATTTATACTCAAGTAGGTGTTTACAAGGGACGAATTTTCGCGGTGAAGAAAGTGAGGAAAAAATCAATAGAGATTACCAGAGAGATGAAAAAAGAACTGAAAGTGGTTTGTATTGAAAACAACTCGCTCCCTCGTCTCATAAGAAAAGGATCTTTGGATTATTTTAGATTTTCTGAATAGCTTCAAAATTAAAATCATTATTTTAATCTTACAGATATGAACATAAGGAGATCCGCCACCTTTAATATTCTTATTTTTTCAGTTTAGACCTTCCATATAATTTTTTTTATGTTTAATACCTCTATTTAGAAAGGTTTTGGGGTGTTTTAAAAATTCCAGCATCTTTATGTATTTTTAAACTAAAATTTTTGAGTTTTTAGGCATTTTTTTGACTTTCAAATAACTGTGCTTTTTAACCAATTATCATGATTCTTTTTCTACTTTGTTCCTTACAACGTGTAGCAACTTTTTGGGTATGGAAAATGATGTAACATGACTGAAAAAAAAGTTACAAATAAAATTAAATAAAAAAATTAATAAAAATATCCCAAAATATAAAAAAAAAATGTGTAGTTATATTTTAGCTAGAGTATATACATACAGGCAATATAGATATTGTGTTTTTATAAGGATACCTGTTATATACTGTTTTCCATATAATTCAGAAATATTAGTAAATAAATAAACAAACTATTTTTTGTGAAAAGCTAATTTTCGCTAAAAATGCGTTATGTGTAAATCGTAGTAACTTTGGATTTTATTCATTTTTCCAAGAAAAAGAATCAGATTGCTCTGAAAATTTACACACATACTCAGAAAAGTTAGAGAATAAAAAAATAAAAGTTTTGGAAATTGTCAAAAAAATCAAAAATATACCAATTAAAGATGGCGGATCCCCTTAATTTTCATTGTAGAAGATACCGTTATTTTTTGTTGTCATTAGTAAAAACGGGATTTTTTGCTATAAAAAAAAATTTGATTTTCTAGATGCGAGATTTGCGTCATGATAACTTGAATGCTTTCATCGGTGCATGTACTGATCCTCCAAATATTTGCATCGTCGTTGAATACTGTGCACGTGGAAGTTTAAAGGTTGGTACGTATCAGTGTCGTGGCCAGGAAATGCAATTTTTCAAAATTAAGTTTACGCTGTATAAAAATTCTGATATCAATTGAATAAATATTAAAAGTAAGATTTAAATTAATTATTTTTCGCGCGTGGAGAAATTTGAAAAACTAATTGCCATCTACAGAATTATGTTATTTTCAAATATTCCTGGCCAAGTCAGTGATAGTGAAAATGCCTTTAACTCTCTTTCTTTCTTCTGACATATCCAAAAAATTACTAACAGGGCACGTAAAATAAAATAAAAACTTATTTTAATCACCTGTTTTATGAGCCATTTATTTTTTATGCAGGATATTTTAGAAAATGAAGATATCAAGCTGGACAACATGTTCATGGCTTCCTTAGTGGGTGATATTGTCAGGGTAGGTTTGTAATTAAATGATTCATAAAATTAATCAAATTTGTATAAAATTGGAAAATTATTTTTCAACTAAGCGCTATTTTTTCATTCAGATTAAGTAATTCTAAATAATAGTTATAAAAATGTATTAATTAATTGGAAAATACTTCTGTTATTAAAACTACTTTTTATAGGGAATGATATATCTACACGAATCTGTAATTAAATTTCATGGATCTTTAAGTACATCTAATTGTCTAGTGGATTCGCGTTGGGTAGTTAAATTGGCTGATTTTGGACTTCATGAATTTAAACGCGACGCAGAATGCGATCCTGAGGATGTGATGAAAAAATATCAAGGTACTAATATTATATATACATTTTATATGTTAAGCCCATGCATTAACCAGATCACGTGACCAAATTCCTGTAAAAATTCATTCAAGATATTTTATTTCATTTTACAAAATATCTTCCTGAAAATTTGGAAAATACAATAAAAGACGATAAAGGACGTCTGTCAACTTCGTTTGAGTGAAAATTTTGCGACAATTTTTACAGTCAACTCTAATCATTGATAAATTTTGCATTTTTTTCAAAATGTTTACTAAAAAGAAGTTAACAGACGTGCTTTATCGTCTTATGTTACGTTTCTCAATTTTTAAGAAGGATGTTTTGTAAATTAAAAAAGTTAAATTACATTAATAATTAAATAATTAAGGATAATTAATTATCCTTGATTATTTACTCCCATTTAATTGTATTCAATCTTTTACTTTTATTTTGAATATATTTTAATTAACATCAATAAATTTATAGGATTGCTTTATCGAGCACCGGAATTAATTAGAGCAACAAGAATATATGAGCCAACAGCCAGAAATTATCAAAAAGGAGATGTTTACTCTTTTGCTATAGTTCTCTACGAATTACAAGGACGACATGGACCTTTTGGAATGACAGATTTAACAGCTCCCGAAATTCTGAAAAAAATCATAGCTCGGGAACCTGATTCCCCTCCATACAGGTTAGATTTAAATGCATTAAGCGAAAAATGTTTTCATCAGGAATTTATATATTTTGAGTGAATAAGGAAATACTAAAGAGGAAAAATATTTTGTAGACCACCCCTTGACCAATTGGAAAATAATTTTGATTTTATACGAGATTGCCTTATAGAATGTTGGTCTGAAGATCCGGAGATGCGGCCTGATTTTAAAACCATACGGAATAAACTACGGCCGTTAAGAAAAGGAATGTGAGTTCATACCCTTTGTCTAACGAGAAAAGTGCTAATATGTTTTAATTAGGGATTCCAATAAAAGATTCGTTTCGTTAGGTCATTCAAATAATGGCTTTAGTAATCGACTTCAGTAACTGAATATAAATCCAAGATTTATCATCTACACTCTAAAAATTTTTTTTTCAAACTTCCAATAAAGTATTGGAAGTAATTAACCAATATATGTTTTGAAATTTTTATATAAATCATGTAGGAAATATTCAATGACGTGCCGAATATTGCGTGTCTGACTTTGAAAAATTCTAAGACCACACTTGGAAAATTTCAATACTGAAAAAAAATCCAATAGTGATTCGAATATTTCTTGTAAATTATTGAAATAATTCGATAGAAGATTATTTTTTCAATTTATTATTGAAAAATTTCATCACCTATGTATTGGAAAATTACCATTTTTTTTTACAGTGCAATTATAATTACTTTTCAATTATATATTTATTCATAGTAATAAATTAATTAATTTTAAAACTGTTATATTTGTATAGGAAACCTAATATTTTCGACAATATGATGGCAATGATGGAGAAATACGCGAATAATCTTGAGGCTCTGGTCGACGAGCGAACAGATCAACTGACAGAGGAGAAAAAAAAGACAGGTATGGTATAATTATATTTGTACTTTGCGTAATAAATAATTACAACCATCGTGGGCAGGTGATAAAAAACGAGAGTGAATATTAGAATTTTAAATGCTGATCTAACATAGGATGCTAATTTAAATATTTTATTGCTAACTGAAAAAATACCACAAATTTAATTACTAATTCTATTAAGATCTGTTTTAATATTGAAAAATTGAATATTTGCTCATGAATCAGTCAAAGTGTTATTATTCAGAAAATGTATTAGAATTAAAGTTTCTCAAGGATCATTTAAAACTATAACTTGTGAAATAAATGGGTCGTGAACAGCAAATTACTCAAAGTTCGCAAGTGGCATCATCCTTGTTCTAACAGTTTCGAGAACAAAAATAACCATTAATTAACCTTAATTAGAACTAATTGCGGCTTTTATTCAGATGCGCTATTATATGAGATGCTGCCAAGATATGTTGTCGAGCAATTGAAACGCGGCAATAAGGTTGAAGCTGAGGGTTTCGACTGCGTCACTATTTACTTTAGCGACATTGTTGGTTTTACTTCTATGTCAGCCGAAAGTACACCATTGCAGGTTTGTAGAAACATTAAATGAATTTCATTTTTAATCATTTACTTGAATGAATTTTATTCAAATATTACTTTCACAAAAGAGAAAACCAAGTGAAAATAAAAATAGAAGCTTTGATAAAAATAAGCACGTTTCCTTTGATCTTGTGGAAGACAAAAATTGTAATCTATGTGCTGTAAATTTAAAGCAGATGATCTGTACTTGTATATAAATAACTGAACTAACATGCAGTTGATGAAATGCATCATTGCTTTACTTTTAGGTAGTTGACTTCCTGAATGATTTGTACACGTGCTTCGACTCGACAATTGAGAATTACGATGTTTATAAAGTAGAAACTATTGGAGATGCTTATATGGTGGTGAGTACTCAAAAAATTAAAATATTCAACTTGAATGGAATTAGATGCAAATTTCACCTGAAAGTTAAATTTACTGCGACTATTGTATTGCCATTTTTGGAAATTGGTTTAAAATCAATTTCAACAAAAAATTTTTTCTGAAAATTGAATTCTAAAATGCATGGAGGCAATTTTAAAGTTAGTTGTTATTATAAATCAGTGATGAAATAAATGATCTCTGAAATATATTCAGTTTCCACGTGGTTTGAATTTTCATTACAGGTGAGTGGTTTGCCAATTCGAAATGGAATTCAGCACGCAAGTGAAATAGCTAGCATGTCCTTGTGTCTTCTAAATGCAGTTAAACAATTCTCTATTCGTCACAGACCGTTAGACAAATTACAATTACGCATTGGAATACATTCCGGTGAGAAAATGGGAGTCAAGTTAATTAATTATATCCTTTAATCTTATGCAGTTTTAATTCAAAATTATTAAATATAAAAAGACGTGAATAATTTTTAAAATCAATAATTGTTTTGTCACTTTCTAAAAATTGAAAATAATTAGAGACTAATAAATATTTGAACTTTAGGTCCAGTCTGCGCTGGAGTTGTTGGATTGAAAATGCCACGTTATTGCCTTTTTGGAGATACTGTAAACACTGCAAGTAGAATGGAATCCACTGGATCACGTAAAATAATTATTTTCACATATAAATTTACTTTTAAAGGAATATTTATAAAATGTCTATTTGAAGTTCTGCGCTTTCATCTTTGTAAAATGATCTAGAACTATTTTTCTTATTAATCAAGATTCCCAACCTTGATTCATATTCAAATTTTATAAAAAATAGCGGTATCATCAAACTTTTTTCAAAAGTAAACTTCGATTTTTTTTGCAAAGTTCCTAACAATTAATAATGATTCTATTTTCTTTGAATCAATAAAATTTAAAATTCCTGATGAAATTCCTAGATAAAATTATATGAATAATAATATAAAAATGATAAAAAGAAAGTAGAAAGTCTAAAACCCATTTTAAATGTTCCTTTCATGATTAAATATAGTATTTTAGGATAAACCAAATTTTTTGCTTTTACAGCTTTAAAGATTCACTGCAGCTTTGAAACAAAGCTTCTTCTGGACCAATTGGGTGGTTTTAACTTAGTGGAACGTGGATTAGTCTCCATGAAAGGAAAAGGAGAGCGGGTAACCTACTGGTTGATTGGGGAAGATCCAGTTATGCGGGAAATCCGCTCCAAAGAAAGAGCTTCCCGCCGAACCGGAAATTGTTCAATTACGAAGAAAGCAGTAACCATGGATCCCTTAGTACCACGAAGTTCATTGAAAAATAAATCTCTTACAAGGACCACTTTTTTACGTTGCTCTAGTGAATCGCCTAAACGACTTCGATTCGCTAGTTCTGATCAACTTGATCAAAAAAGCATCCGAAATGGAAAACAACTTGAATCTATTGCAGACAACAGTCCTTGTAAAGGAAAAGTCACTAGTCCTGGAAGACCTTCTCATGTTGAGAAAATGATCTCCAGCAATTCATGTCCTTGCGTAGAAAAACTTTGCGATCCAGAACCATTTCCGGTTAATATTAAAAATTTACCAACGAATAAAATTTTAGACGACACGTTAGGAAATAGTGCACCAATATTGAGGAATGATTCTAATTTTAGAAACGAGGATTCGACTTATACTGATTTAAAAAGTAATAGCTTTTGGTTAGGGACGAACGATTATTTTAAATTATCATGCAAATCAGCTCCGAGCAGTCCGAAACATAGTTCTGCTATATTAAATGCACAACAGAAAAGAGGAACTCGATCTACTGATGAGATAGATAGTTGGGATCTTACCCCTCTAATTTAGCTGCTTAAACTATTTATATTTGAATTTCCAGAGTAATTAACGTTTTGAATTTTACATCAACGGTTTCAAAAATTTATCAAAATTTCTAAAATTTGAAAATGCTCTATATTTTAATTATTAGAATGATATGTTGTTATTATTTTTCTTTTATTTTAATGGTTTGCAAAATTTTTAAATTTTTACCGGGGGTGTTGCAGGTGGCAATCACCGGGGCCCCCAAATTTCTAGGCCATCTGTAGATTGGTCCTTCCACTTCAATTTTCGATTTTTAATTTTATTGCATTGATTTTTTTTTTAATTAGGGGGGCCCCAAAGAAATTTTCCACCTGGGCCCCGCAAGGTGAAGCTACGCCACTGCATAGGGTTTTAAATAATCAATCTGCAGAAATAAGTAATTAGTAGATATTATTTTAAGCAATCTGAAAAATTGAAGATTTACGATACGTGACTATAATTCTTTAGAAATTTTTTCGAATAAGTTAAAAGTTGAAAATTCAAAATGACGAACCTAATGTGGTGAATGGCAAAATGTACGAAAAATTTGAAAATTACCATATTTTTATGAATCTTGCAATATAAGACTTTTTAGTAATGCTCTTTTCTAATACGAATCAAAAATACAAAACTTAATATGGTCGAAAGAGTAAAAGATAAAAAAGTTCCTCGATTTTCATAAAACTCATTATAGGGAGGATTTTGGTAATGTTTTCAAAATTGAAATCGAAATTCAGAATTTAAAATGGCGGATCCAGTATTGTGAAAGTTTAGAATTAGGATATAATTATTAGGATTGACTTTATATCAAAACATCTTTTATATTAGCTTTAGAGTACTCACGATTTATATTCAACTTTCCGTCTTCAAGAACGTCTTCTTTTATTGGGAGGTAAAAATCTGAAACAGTTAAAATCAAATCTCAATTAATTAAGAAATAAATAAAATGACTTTGACATTTTTCAATGACAATGATATAACATAAAATAAAAGTCAATGTTCTTCTCATAAATCTTAATCTGCGTTGAAACAAATTTGAATATTTTGAATGTACGTAAAAAAATACTGAAAATCTTCGATTCACGTAACAGTATTTTTTACACAATGTTATTTCTAAGAGCTTTAGGATAGATTTTAGACAATCAAGAAGGCTCGTGTTTTTAATAATATACGTAAGCTTCCATATAAAGAGTGCCAGCGAAAATAATTGTGTTTAGCTAACAAACAAAAAAAAAGAAAAAAAAAACAATAAATTGTCGAAACTTTTGTAAACATATTTTCATTTGTGGGACGACTGATGAGTTTGCTGCTCTTAATTATTTAAAAGGAAGCCTAGTCCATTTTTACAACATGATTCTTACTGACTCTATATATAATAGATATTGCTAAACAAAACAAATAATTACCATATAAATTCTGAATCCATCATAAGAAGTATTATTATTATTATATTTTTATAAATCTAGTAGAATTCATTCAAAATAAGGTGAATCGAACCGATCTAATTATGCCTACAGCTTGCATTTTAAAATAATTTTAATTAGGATAACATCGAAGTTGTATTATTCAAATAAATTGTAGACTAAAAGTTCACAGCCAAAAATGCGCTTTGAACTATATTTTTCACTAAACGATTATGTGTGCAAGGAGACTTTAAGGCATAATAAAATTTGTTTTACTACTATAATTTTCTAAGCTTTTTTACATTCTCATAATCATGAATTTTAGACTTTATACATATTATCTATTTAATTTTTGTATGAAAAATATTTCTTTACATAATATTTAAGAAAAATTAATAAAAAATTCTAATTTCTTTTTTTTAAATGTAACTTCTCAAATCAGAAAACAAATTAATGATTCTTTTCAAAATATATACTTGTATGTTAATCTTAAATTAAGAATTTGAAGAAACTGACTGTAGTGATTGTATTTATGTTTGTCAATCATTTATAATAACAAGTTTATTGATTGTATTGTATGAATAACTTTTATGATAAAGAATAACGAAGCATACAAAATGAGTAAAACGTGATAAAGAGCTAAGACTTCAAGGTTTTCAGAGAGATGACAGCAGCACCTACGAATCATCGAAAGCATCTGACATCGCCGGATAATAATAACTAGCAATCATGGGAAAGTAATTAATGTCCAGAAATAGCCCATGCTAGTGTGGCCTTATTAAACTTTCCAACAATGCAGGCATTTGATTGGAAAAAGCAATCATGAAGAAAATTTTAATTATAAATAATTATGTTAGAATAATGCATTAAAAATTAAGCGTAATTTTTAAATTAAGAATCTAGTATCTCATTTTTTTCATGTGAAGGAATCACTTCATACTAAAGGGTTAAACACTCTTTAATTCAAGTAAACATACTTTTTAAAACTGACTTTGAATTAATCCAAAATTTTTTGGGTAATTTTTCTTGCATCTGTTTTTAGGTTTACAATTTTTAACTTTTATATCGACACTTTATCCTATACTATTTTCACAATATTACAAACAAAAATCATGATTTAAATTGAATTAATTTTGAATTTACTTGAATTTGTCTTCAATACTCAATTTTACCCTCAATTTACTGAAATTCCCTTGAATTCAGTTGAATTGACCTAGAGTTCACTGAATTCAAATGAGTATAAAATTTGCAAGTGGTTAACCCCTCGCTCTGTATATAAAATAGCATCAGAACAAAATTGCATATCCCTAATACTTGTAAATAAAAAGTTTTTTTTGTAAAATATTATCTTTGAATATTATAAGAAAAGTAGAAGAACAATTAAAAGCTTTTAGTCCTAATCGATACGATTTTTTGTAATGAAGTCCATCAAAATATAAATACAATGTTTACAACTTTTTAAGACAAATTTAAACGCATAAGTAAGACAAAATTACATGAAAAAATATTTTATAATATGAGCTAATAGTTTCAATAATTTACTTATATCTAAATTTTATAGAAAGAAGTATTTTGCAAAATTTTTAGGAAAATTGTATTTACGCCTGAAGTATAGAATACTTTTTGCACCACGGCATGGAAATTGCCGTTCGTCAGGCGTGAAACTAATTATAACTGGATATAATTCATTAAAATGTATTTTATTTACTTTAGCAATGATATGGACCTTAATTAAATCCTTAATTAATTAATATCTGTAGTTCAACTAACAAAATATTCTGATCATAATAAATTCATCTATTTATTCATATTATTGATAAACTCGAACATAAAATTTAATCAGAAAGATCATTTATTTTTCCTGAAATTTAATAATTATGTATTTTTTATTAATTATGAATAATAAATGTCGTTTAAGTACTATAAGTATGAAGTTATAAATAAATAATTATTCTCCAAGAAATAAAATTTTGAATTAATTAATATACTGATCCGCGAGAAAAAAATCTGGTGTATTTATTGAATCTGAATTAATGAAAAGTGAGCCGCTAATTAATTTAAGTGATAATTTTGATTAGATATTAGTCATTTTCTACTATTTCCATATAGCAGTTATAAAGTTTGCACAGTAATTAGTAAAAAAATGACTAATGATTAGTAGAAATTTTGACTAAATTAAATTAGTGGCTCACTTTTCACAAATTCAAAATTAGAGGCAAACTTAAAATAGTGACGGCATAGAATTCCTGTTAATTTTACAGATATTTTATGCCATTACAATTTAAACTAATGGACTCAGTAAATGTAACAGCTTTTTTCTCCATGATATTTTCTAACCCAGTAAAGGACTTTAAACATTACAATAAATAAAACGGAAATAAGAAAAGATATTAAGATAGATTTTTAGACACCGAGCAAAAAGTTTTTTCAGGTTCTTTTCTAGAGACTCGTTAAAATACGTGTTTGAACAAGAAACATTATAATCTTCCTTTTCGAATTTATCGACTTTTATCTATACGTACATAAAAAAACTCTAATTTGTTAATGTAACAAATAAAATATAACAAAAACTACGTCTAGGGGAATTGTATCTAAAATGGTCAGTTTGATAAAATGGTCAGTCGTTAATAATTGATTAGGTAAAGTAAATAAACGGCATGTTTTAATACAGAATTATTGTTAAACCTGATTAACACCATTAACAAGTCTTTTCAAGTATTTAATATGTAAATTGACAAAATAAAAGGTGATAATAATTTTTAACTACTTGATCATAAAATGTTACATCAAAATTGGGATACATTATCCAATGCTTTATATTTTCCTTATTTTACCATTATTATTGGTATAGCATAGTCCAAACTTTGAACTTAAATTTTTGTTTGATAACAATTTAAAATTATATCCCGATTAATTAAAAATAAAATAAATATAACATACTGACTCGTGTAACACGGTAAGACGGTCCAGTCTCTATAGGAATCATTTCAAAATTGAAATCAATAATAATACTAAATAGAAGAGTGAATATATTAAAATCCACTCAGATAACAATATATCAGTTTAGACATTAGTTCATATACAAAAGACATATTTGAATTGGGTATGTTGACTAGGATAACGACCACCACGTTTTGATGGAGTTTTTCGTTCAGGAGAGTAGACATCACAACACTAAGTTGGGTGTGCTGGCTCTCGTCCAATCACCATAGTCAAACGACTATAGGCATGGCCAGTATCCGGGTGGGAGTCTCCTACCAATATTTTTTTATTGCTTTTTCCTTTATAATAACAATTAAGAACTTATATTATGACTTTTTCCTTTTTTTGTGTTTTGTTTGAGAGACCACAACACAAGATATACATTTCTTCTAGGTTTAGCAACTTCACATTAGTATTTTACATATAATATTTAAATAAAATTAAAAATAACAAAATATTAAAAAGGGAAAAAAAATCCCCCCAAAAAAATATTCGCGTTTAAGATAATTTTGTTTTAATTAAGTTTCCTTTATATCTATATATATCTCCTAAAATAAGTTATAAAATAGGTATAATTGCAAATTAATTCTACCCATATCGGGTAATTATGTTAAGCGAGACTAATGCGATGTTACATAACCGGCGAGGGTATTTAAACTCCCGAAAATATTTGTTTGTATCCTGATCCCTGACTGCATGACAAGGCCGTTTGCGAAATGAAGACACGTGGATTTGTCTTCTTCTACTAATACTCGCATGGTCTCTTTCCCTCCTATCTCAAAATGCACGGAAGTGCTAAAGAGCATTTTTCTCAAGAAATAAACAGGATAAAAATATGAGAAAAAGCTTTTGGAGATATGCAGCGAAGCGTGCACAATTCCATCCTGATAAAATAACCAAATACCAATTATTCAATAGAAAATACTATTTTGGATAGGCATATTTTTGACCATTTCTATATTGGACCACGATTTGTAATTATTACGAATCAAGGCGCTCGCGTGGGCCCCTCTCTGGGTAAATTCCAAAAATTAGGAATAATTCGCAACAAATCAGAGACAAGCCGAGGCGATAAGCACAGTCACAAATCACTCAAAATCACTTCGGTTCATTTTAGCATCACTTAGGCAATACATTTTGAGAATCTACTCTCTAAACCTGAATCAGTGAAATAGTCACTGATTATATCAGTGAAATTATATCAACTGATGAATCAGTGCCCTGCTTTGATTTCACTGAGGAATCAGTGAATGCGTCACATGAACATAACTTTTGAATTCGCGAATTCAAAACTTCCATCTACACCGAAAATTTTTTTTTTCCGAGAGACAGTTAAGTCTAACCTAGTTGAAATAACACGGATTCCTGTTTAAGAGAATTACGTACAAATAGTTAAACATACCAATATAAACCTTGATACAGAGAAATAAATAATTCTAGTTCTATTAACAATTAAATTCAATTAATGTTGCTATGCTGTTATTAAAAAACTCAGCTGTAAACAGAATATCTTCTGTATTTATTACTTTTTCACTGTGTAAACAAAAATTTATTTTTGTCAATAATTCTTTAAGACCCACTTTTATCAATATAAATTTTGCTCTAGTAGATCATAAACGTAAAGTTGTTTTTTGGTTATGTTTAATACATGCGCCTGAAAGGATCTGTCCGTCAAATCAACTTGCTTTCTTTGTTTTTCTTACTAAACTTAAACTTTGTCATTTCAACTAGGATTGAAAAGTTGGCGCCTGTCCTAACTAGGTAAAATAGTTGACTCCTTGTACACGGGTACAAGGAATTTTTTTCGGTGTACACTTTACTGATTTATCGTACCTTAAAAATAATAATACAGTAAAACCCCGTTTATTGCAACACCTATTTATTGCAACTCCCATTTATTGTAACTTGTCTCTCCCGTTTATCGCAATAAACTCTACCATTTTTTCCCCCTCCTATTAGTAGAAGGAGAGGTCACGTGATGATTAAGGATAGGCGGGAATACCTCTCACTTTTAAATAATTAGCGAACGCACACGAAACTACTCGTTAGTCGCATGCGCCTACAACCAGTTGGTCAAGCTCGTGGTGGAGGAGTGGGAGAACCTCCGTATTTGGGATAAACGGGAGGCGTTCGATTGGAAGGTGTTGCGATAAACGGGGTTTTACTGTAATTACGTAATTTCGTTTTTACTGTTGTTCAGCCTAAAATAAACGAGTTCATCGATCGTTAAAATATGTTGCTGGTTTTATTACTCCCACCTGAAGCTTTCACTAATTCAATAAGTGAGTTCAATCTATTTCACTGATTCATCAGTCGAATTTCACTGATTCTCAGTGAAAGACTTATAGCTGCTGCCATCAGTGAATAGTCACTGCGAATCAGTGGCCGTTCACTGATTCAGGTTTAGAGAGTACTTTCTAAACCACTAAAACAAATAGTGGTTAATACTGCGGAGCATGTACGAAAGCTTTATCAGGATCAGACAAAACACGATCAAACACGACTGCAGTGCAGAAAAATTCTTAAAATCACTAGTTTATAAATGGAATCCACTATTAAGTAAGTGGTTCATCACGGCATTAGATAAAACAGTGACTATTTCACTATTTTGGATTTAGAGAGTATTGAAAAATGCGGACCAGCCTTCAATGTTAGAGACCAAGGTGCATAAGAGTTAAGATTTTAGTGCTTTTGGGAGTAAATAAATTTAATAGTTCGTTTTGTCACAATGAAACAGCTTCTAATCTCTTCAGATTCCTCCACAGCAATTTCTTTGAAGTCGAATTTTTTGGGACATCGAAACAGTTTGTAAAATTTCCTTTCCTTAAAAGTACAAATGCTTTGAAATAATTTGGGACATCGCAATTTCTACTACTCTTACTCTCTACATCACGAGAAGTAAGACTGCTTTGTACTTGAAAAAGGCATCGCAGAACTACTTTTAATCTTACCATGCACTGAAAAAACAGTATAGCTGAGAGAACTAACACGTGGATTAATAAGTCCCGGTACTGACACATAGATGGCATTGCCAACAAAAGTTCTGTATGATTTTTCATGAGTACGAACCTTCAAAAGATACCTGTCAAAATTTCATGACATTCTGATGTTTGGTCCACGAGTTACAGTGATTTAAGTGACGCTAGTCTTGATATTCTCAAAACAATGGATTCGAAACAATTTCGTGTGTTGATTTACCATTTCTTATTGATGAAAAAAAACACAGTGCAAGCTCAGCAATGGCTTGAAAAGTGCTACGGGGACTCTGCTCCATCAAAAACAACCATTTGTCGGTGGTATGCTGAGTTTAAACGTGGTCGTACAGACACTGAAGATGCTGAACGCTCCGGCCGGCCAAATAAGGTAGTTATACCGGAAACCATCAAAAAAGTCCACCAAATCGTTTTCGAAAACCGTAAATTAAAATTGCGTGAGATAGCTGACACCTTAAAGATATCATACGGCAGTGTGTACGCTATTTTGCATGATCATTTGTCTATGAGGACGCTGTTGTCAAAGTGGGTGCCGCGTTTGCTCACGGTGGATCAAAAATGACAACGTGTCATTGATTCCGAGCGCTGTTTAGAGTTGTTTCGCCGAAATAAACCGAATTTTTTGCGTCGGTATGTGACAATGAACGAAACCTGGATCCAACACTACACTCCGGAGTCGAAGCGGTCGTTAGCCGAGTGGACTGCAGTCGGTGAGAAGCGTCCAAAGCGGCCAAAAACGCAAATGTGGGCCGGTAAGGTTATGGCCTCAGTATATTGGGATGCTCATGGAGTTTTGTTCATCGAATACCTTGAAAAAGGTAAGACGATCAATAGCGAACGTTACATTGGCCAATTGATGCGTTTGAAGAACGAAATCGGTGAGAAACGGCTCCAAATGAAGAAGAAAAAAGTGCTCTGTCACCAAGACAATGCGCCGTGTCACAAGTCGCTCGCTACCATGGCGAAATTGAATGAATTGAGCTTCGAATTTCTTCCGCACACACCATATTCACCGGATCTGGCCCCCAGCGACTACTACCTGTTTGCAGACCTCAAAAAAATGCTTCAAGGAAAGAGATTCTACTCCAACGAGAAAGTCATCACCGAAACGAACGCTTATTTCGAGGCCAAAGATAAATCGTTCTACAAGAAAGGATACAAGTTTGTTGACATGACAACACGATGTATAGCGATCGTAACCAAAATATTATGCCTGTTATAAAAATGCATGCGAAAGAGTTTTCGCATGTTTTGTAATCCTGAGCTTTAATTATAAATAATAGGAAATGTAAAAATGATGGTCAAATTATTGTAACTATGTTAGTACTTACCTTCGAAAACTGCGATATATTTTCTTAATTCCCAGTCAGTCAATTTTTTCTTCACTCACTCATCCATCACTGTTGTGGATTTTCGCGTGTGATAAAACAATACGCGATACGCAAATATAATCTTTAAAACAAAGAAAAAATGCTCCGAACAAATCGACAAATGCTTCGAAAAACAGCCTCGAACAAATAACACTTCTTTCTCATTTCGAGGTTAGAGTCGCGTGCATGCGAAGCAATGTATAGGTCGCGCGGCAAACCAGTATAGTTGTCTCACCCATACTGCATGGGTCGATACACTTTATACCGATATAGGTCGAACAGCTATACTTCTGTCGTTGCACGAACGAAATTATAATGGTACGATGGCAAAATACCCCTTTCGATGCGTTATGCATTCAGTTTAGCTACAATACGAATATCGAATAGTCACGACAAGTATTTTGCTGAACTAAAATTCTGTATAGTTATCTCAGCTATACTGGTTTTTCCATGTATCTAAGTTGGTAAGATACAGGGTTTTCCAATTAGCGGTTTCATTTCGAATAGCCCGCTATTTTGTCAGCTGTCATAATAAGAGGTGTCATTTTTTGACAGATGATAACTAAAAACTATGCCATTAATAAAAATGGAACGATAAGACCATTGGTCTTTTGCATGAAAAGTTTACAGACCAAGTGGTTTCTCGAAACGGCGATTACAATTGGCCGCCAAGATCATGCGATTTAACACCTCTAGACTTTTTTCTTTGGAGTTACGTGAAAGGTAAGGTTTATGCTGATGATTCTCAGTCAATTCAAGAACTCAAAGAGAAGATTCGTGCCGTTATCGACGAAATAGAGCCCCAAATGTGCGAAAATATAATGGAAAATTTCATGAAAAGAGCATGGTCATGCAAACGTAATCGCGGAGGCCATATCAATGATATTGTTTTTCATTATTAATGGCAAACCTTCCGCAAGTAAATGAAATAAAAATCAAATGATTTTTCACAGAAAACACGCGATTTTCTTATAAATAAAAATGAAACCTATAATTAGAAAACCCTTTATTTACTTTTAAGGCTTCTTTTAAGGGACATCATAAATTCTTGTTGATTTTCCCAATTTTTGCCTGGATATTCAATCTGCAGAAAGAAGTTTTCGTAAGATTGCTCGCGTTTAGGGAAATACCGCTACAGAAATAAGTGATGACAAACGATCAGAACGATTGTCTTAATATCGTTGAAAATCGCGCTGATCAAGACTGATCCCGAGTCGAAATCTTGAGATTCGCCTCAATCTTTACTGTTGAGATTGACGCGCATGTGTAACGATGGCTAGGAAAATGTGAGAATAGAATCCATAAATGTTCATTAAAATTTTTAATATCACTTCGCTCTCGTTTCATTATCACTTCGTACTCATTCTTCACCGCGTTTAACTTATAAACTATTCACCTTTAGTTTTTCGAGAATTTGGCGGACATGATATTCGCTCCACACTCGCCCAACACTCGATTTTTGAAATAGAAAGTGTAGCGATGGCGAAGCGAAGGCAAAGACCTCGACTCGGGATGTTTCTCTGCGTTTAAACGTAGCAAAGATTTGTTTTTCTTGAATTCGTTCGAAATTTTGGGTATTTGGGAATTACATCTATGTTTTGATAAATGGTCCTTGCACAAAATATTTTTCATACAGGTGAAAGTCCTCCCTCAGAGAGAACCCTAGTAAAATCTAGCCATCAACAATTGAAATTATATCGTCGTTATTCGTTTTTTTTTAAGAAATCTTCGCAACAGAGTTTTTTGAGTTTGAGAACACGTTTATTTTCTATCACCGAAATCGGTTTCACGTGAATTAAAAATATAATCGTAAGTCATATTTCCTTCTTTTTTTGTCACAGAGAGGAAATATGTTGAAAACAGCTTCACCTTCGTGAACCTTCCATTAAAAAAAGGAAGAAAAAACCAATAAAAAGGGATGAGATCAATAATATACAAGAATTCAAAAATAATATTAATTTTTGATATTTTTCAATGGTCAGAATCGTATGTATATAAAACGGTCAAGCAAAAGTGATTTCGCGCCATCTGCATACTTCCGGGAGAATAATTCTCACGGTTTCTACGAAATGTTAAAAAGGAAAATGTGTGAATAAGTTATATTTATTTTCATAAGATTAAGGAGTATTTTTATTAAATAATTTGAGCTGGTTTCATTTATACATCAAATTTTTTCTACAGAAAGTGTTTTTTACAGTAAATATAAAGATATTTTTTAATTAGAAACCAGAATCAAAAAATATTTTCCGAATTTTGGTTCCCAATTATTAAACTAAATCTTTGTATTTTCTGTAAAAAGCACTTTCTGTAGAAAAAATTTTATGTATAAATGAAACCGACTCAATAATTTATATTGGTTCATATATCTTGAAATAATTTTAAAGCAGATTCTTGAGAACAATAAATTAAAATTTTAAGAAAAATAAAATACTTTAAGTCATTATTAAATATGCCATATAGTCACTGGACCTAGGTATTAAATTTTATAATAAATTTTTCTCCGTCTACGAAAGAAATACTACAATGACCAAGGATTTCATACAGGCAGAAATCAAATTTAAGGCTATGATATCTATTTCAAGAAAATCATAATTTTTAATTATTCAATGTATAGCAAATTCATTTTGTAAAACTGTCTTTCAATTTTTTATTTTTACAAGAATAATTTGTTTATTAATAAATATTTTATTGTACTTTTAACTGTGATGTAACCCAACACTATTTCAACTCATATTTTACATTATTTAGTGAAATTTATATAATGAAAATGATTCGATAATAAAAAAAATATTCAAATATACAATTTAACATGTTTCGTAATAAAATTAGTAGATAAATTAAAATATTTAAGATAATTCGTTCGAACTGGTCATTTTATCCGTGCACATTGATAAAACGGTCAAAATGCAGACCTTTGCATTTTTAGTCTATTTAAATGTTCCGTACTTTACTATTAATCCTTAGATATCGTAGAATAAATGTCAAAGTACCATTTATCAAACTCATGTTCTAGAAATTATAGAACATCTCAAAGTATTCAATGGTTTAGTCCTAAAGTATCCATTTTAGACACAATTCCCCTACTTGTGTTAAATAAACTTTATATTTACTACAAATAAAATTTTTATTTAGCCAATATACATATTTATTTAATATGAACAACATTTTTCTTGGAATGCATAAAAAAATAAAAATCGAGCTTAAAATGAGCAAACAAATTTCAATGTCTAACGTAATTTTTGAGTCTGAAGCTAATTTGAAAAAATATGAAAAATGATAGGTGTGAAAAATTTAGTGAAGAATGAGTTCAGAGAGAAAATGTTTATGGCTTATAAGAGAATGATTGGCCAGTCCCTTCTCAACAAATCGCCCTATCCGACGAGGCAACTCTGTAGAATGGGTACTATCTTATTTATGTTGAAGTGGTTGTCGGCCAACTTAGCATGCAGCTATCATCCAATCTAGAGGGGACAATTTAAGCAGCCTGATTCACGCAGCGAAATCATTTAATATTTGACGTCAGGCACGATTATCATATAACTGTTGTAATGGACGATTGTTTGTACAGGTTGCAAACGGCGCCGTAACATCAGACACTGTACCTACACTTTGAGAACTCTTAACTACTAAAAGATCCCTCAAATCACAATCAAGACAGTTCATAATTTTCTCTCTTTAAAGAAAAACTTCTCCTAATTCAATAATCGAAGATGGCTTCTTATCTAAAAGAAAAAGCATTAAAAAATATCCAAATCATTAGAAAAAGGTAAGTTTTAATTACTCGCTTAATTAAGGGTTAAATATACATTTATAAAAAAATTAGGTATAATACATTTCAAAACTAATAAGTAGAGTAGATAAAAATAAAAGAATAAATGGAATGAAATCAAGTTAAATATAATTCAGAGTTCGATAAAAATTCCATAGCGAGATAAAACTTGTTTGGCTCGGAGATAACATTTTGCATCTGATAACTGATTATTTTAAGATTGTTTAAGACACTTTTCTAAATTTAGTTATATCAGTTGAAAAAGATAATATGAACTGAGAAAATAATAACCAGTGCTTGAAATTACTCAGATGACATACATGACCTTGACATGGAAAATTATTTGCATTCTTTAATTAGATATTCAGGTTTTTAAAATAATTTCGTTTTAGTGAATGCAACTGACCAAAAAATATTTGATCACAGAAAAAATCTGCTCGATTTTTACTTTATATTTATTAGAGCCACATTTGCATTAAAAACAAGTATAAGTTAACTGGAGAATTGAATTTTGATATTGACTTTTTTCAAGTTTCAACGTATACTGTAACTTTTCTAATTTTGGTTTAATAGAAAAATGTTATAAGGGCAATCAATAGAGATTTATGAGCACTATAATAGGAAATCAACATCAATTTCAAGCAGCTTCAAAAATAAAATAAATAATATAATATTTATAATATAAATTTCAAATTTTTTTCTGAAACTAGCATTTTCAGATATTTTATTATGATTTATAAACCTAAAATGCCTATTTTATATTCAAAATACCCGTTTCAATATAGAAACTGCATCATACTGCAAAAAATAAAAAACAACATTAATATCGAATTGAATAAATTAAACTTAATCATAACTAAGATAGCCTAAAACATATATTTGAAATTTATATTATGCTCTACAATTCAATTAATTTTTTATGATTATTTTTAATAAGAATTTAGGACCGGTTCGAGCAAACAAAAAATTCACTTGATCTACTCTCTAAATCTGAATCAGTAAAATTTTTACTGATTGAATCAGAGATTTGCCTTTTTACTGATTCACCAGTTAAAAAATATATTTCACTGTTAAATCAGTTGATTATCACTAACTGAATCAGTGGAAAAAATATTTTCACTGTTAAATCAGTTAATTTTCACTGAAGCAACCAGTGGAATTTGACTGATTTACAGCAACCTCTTTTTAGCTATTTGAATGGGTTAAATTTCACTGATAATCAGTAGATTTTGACTGATTCAGATTTAGAGAGTAACCAAACCATTTTGTAAAATGAACCAAGATCTTTGAGTCATTCAAAATTTGGTTAGATTCACTAAAATATTTGTTTGATTCAACCAAATCCTGTCAAAACAAGCAAATCCACCAAAAATTTGGTCAACCGTATTATAAGCAAATTATTTCCTTCATCTAACTAAATTTTGGTAATATCAACCAAGTACTTTTCCAAATGTTGATCCACCTTTTGATAAGTTTCAGTTTAATGTATCCCATAAGATTTAATATGGGATAAATTTATCTCAAACTTACCAGAAAGTGGATCAATCAGGTCTTATTGATTATTTTATTGTTATTTTTTTTTGGAGCTGCTTGAAACTGGTGTTTATTTTTTATTTGAATCCAGAAACTATTGAATGAATTCATAAGTTTCGTCCAAAATTTCATATTTTGAAACATCCAAAGCGAAAGTTTCAGATTGAAAATTTCAACAGCACATTGCTAGGAATGAGAGCTTTTGTCCAAGTGCGTACTACTGGTTCAATAAAAAACAACCCGCTCAAATTTGTATTGGCTCAAGAACTTTTTCCTCGCGATCCCAAAACTGCGGATAATCATACCATGTTATCATACACACCTGTGACACATCATTGTCGTCTGCGCACATGCGGTTACTTTACATAAGATATCCACATTTAGAACGAGCTGAAAATAAACATGTTGCGAATCAACGCTTTCGATCGTGCGAAGGTTCGACTCGCCGTTTCATTTGACCCGATTCCATCAACTGGATTTTCATTTGCAAAAATTCCAGAACTTCCTATAACTTGAAATAATCAATAATCAAGTCTATAGTTAAAGTAAATGAATTAGAAGTGCCGAATAATATGCACATTGCAATTTTTTAAGCCACATATCTATATATCCAAAAAACGTATGATTAATCGTTTAAAATATTTGTTGTCCCTCGATTAAAGTCTTAAAATTTTTACAAATAGTTTTTTCATTTTCTTTTGAATTAAAAATCAAAATTACTTGTAATTAATTATGCACACTTTTCCATTTAAAAATTTCCCAGAAAAGAATCATAGAAATGATTAATTTTTTGTAAAGTTTAATTAATATTTAATTAACGGTATAAGATACTAAACTTTTGCAGATTATATACAAATACAAAACAAAGAAAAGGACATTATTAAATTTACCATTACATGAAATATGGAGCGAATATATGTAAAATATAAATAAACTGCATCGAGTAAAATAAAAAAAATAATATTCCGAAAATAATAATTATTCTATTTTTTGTCTGGAATTTCAATTGAATGTAATTTTTTGGAAATATCATTGTTCTAAAATATCTTTAGTATCAAGGATTTTTTAGAAATGATATAGAAAAATAATCATGATGAAGTTATATCAACATATTATTTTAATGAAATAAATCATTTTGTTCATACATTGAGGTGTTATTTTTAAAATTGATGCCTATGAACAATAAAGATAGAACTAAATTATACATCATATATTTTAGAACAATAAAAAGTTATAAAAGATAAATATAAATAAGATTTTGATAAATTTACATTTCAGACATGTATTTTCTTATATTTTTAGAAGATACTCTTTAACTTTTGCATGAAGTAAATTCGATCTTTATAATAAAGATAGTGAACAAGAAATATTTAAAATAAATTTGGATTCTCTTTAACAAAAAGTTATTTAAATGCTATGACTATACAAAATTTAAATATCGAAAGTTTTTTTTGTTGAGCATAATCAATTTTATGTGCCTCCAGCGCGTAAACTCGTTTTTACGCTACAGTTGAGAGTAGCGTAATGTTGTGTATTACAATACAGAGGGATTTAATGTAACAATTGAACTGCGCATGCTCTATTACAATACGCTACTACTACACAAGATCGAGAAAATCAAAATGGCCGGAACTAGTCGCGAAATATCAAGTGCAATGGACGAGAATCATGATGAATACTAGATTAGATTCGAGTGTACACATAAAAACTCGTATACGCATCGAAGTCACATAAAATAGAATATGTGCCAATGCACACAATTCGGGTAATTACGAGTCTCGCTTAAAATGCTCGCAGGACGGATCGCGCCTCGGCTTCGTCTCGGCTTTGCCTCAGCTTCAGCTACGCCTTGGCTTCGATCTCCTGCGAGCATTGTCGCTCGTCGCGTAATAACCCTCATTATGCGCCTAGGCACATAATATACTATTACAAGCTCCCAATTTATAAATTTATACAAATAAAAAAAAAGTTACCTATGTGATTAGCCTCTAATGAAAAAAGTCGGTTCTCAAAAATGTCACTATATAACCTTTTCATTATAAGAAGGCAAAATGAGTTGAAAGAGCATAAACTTATTTTTTTCTAAACAAGGCTAATGAAAACTAAAATTTACAATACTCACAAATAAGAGCTATTTTTATTAAAAATTATTATACATACACTCAAAGCCCAGAGCCAAAAAGAATTAATAATTTTCTTCTATGAAAATAAAAATGCAAAGCAAATTTTCATCGTTAATTGTAAAAATGAGCATAAATAGTGAAATTCCGGCAGCAGATGTGTGATTTATGTCGATAACTATACAAGGGGAAACGTTTAGTGAAAGATTTGTCGGTGACTAGATAATGCCTTTGAAATGTATAAAACGCTTGTTAAGGAGTGAGTAATATTAATAAAATTAATTTTAGTTCCCTAATGTTAGCAACGTCACAAAACATAATCATATATTTATATAGATTTATATATATATGGTATATAGCTAGAATTTTATATATGTAAGTGCAATGCACGTATATATGAGAAATGAAAGTATCTATATAAATACAAATGCATAAACCTTTAGCAAGCAGAGTGTTGACACTGGAAAAAGATAAGATAGCAGATGTTAGCAGCCAATCCGTATACTTCTTCACCACGTAGTCTACAACACTACGTCACTTTTATTGACAGTGTAATGAAAGTATACAGCTCTGACAGATATTAGCATGGCGCTTAGAAACTCAAATTTCAAAATATTATTTCAATCGTAAAACTGGCATGAAATAATATTGAAAAGGATATTTTATGAAAATGAAAATATATGAAAATGCATACACAGAGTGCTGTAGTTTTATTCACAGTTTCAAGCGTTTTCTTCGTATAATACAGATTACAGACAGAATAGAAAATAAGTAGATTAATGAATTATCAATGCTCCTAGAATTGAAATTTAAAATAAAAGAGTAGAATAAATTCTTGATAATAGAAAAATTTGAAAAAACAATACATACATACTAAAAAAATAGTGGCGTTAACTACTTAATTGGCAAGAAATTTTCTAAAAATTGTTGCTGATTGTCTTGAGCATTCAATTTTTGGAGTAATTAATTAGATTTTTAAAGCAACCATTGCAATACTTCAGGGTTGCCACTATTTTTGCCTAAGAAAATTCACTAAACTTTTCAAGTCTGGAATTTTCATTTTTCTAGATTTTTTAAGATATTCTATATAAATAAATGGTTAATAAAATTTGTAAGATTTATAAATACGTTTATTCTTGTTCAGGAACAGAATTTTAGTATAGTAATCATCTTAATGACAATTTATAAATGTATAATGTAGAAAAATCAATATTTCAAAACTTCATTCAAAATAAGTGAAGCAGTTGGACCAATTTAGTTTTTTGACAATAAAGTCTGTTTTCATAATATGAAATTGATATATTTTATTTCTTATGATATAATTTTACTTATTTTATATTTTTCCAGAAATTAAAATTAATCATTGATGATTCTCTGACTTTTCCCTGTTCTTCGGGTTTCCAGAAAAAGTGTCAACCGTGCAGGGAGAAAAATGGATTATAAAATTTAATATCCAGGTCACGTGACAATAGAACAGCTATTTGAATTAAAAATATATAGTCTCCATTATAAGCGGTATAATGTTAGAACATAAAATAAATTGTAGGTTATGTCACTTATAATTTGGATTATACTTCTCATAATCTAGATTATACTGTTTATAATATAAATGGCTGCCCCATAGTCCACAATGAATAAAAATCTTGTTCTGACAAACAGTGACAATCTCTAAATTGATCAACAAATTAAACACGCTTCTAGATTATTGATTAAAGAAGCTTTATCGATTTTGTGATATGATTTTATCTGAGAGATAAATATATACTTCATATCTTAGTCTTCTATTGTTATTTTATTTTGCTAAATATGTAAAGAATGTTACTGATTTTTCTGATAACAAAATGAATAAACAAATTCATGCAATGTTTAAATACTGACTTTGACCAATATCTTAATACATTATTTATTTAATTTCTAAAATATATTTTGCAGATATCACAATTTTCATGATTATTCCTAAAAAATGGAGTCAAAATAAAGTCTCAAAAGAAATAGAAACACGTAAAATTAAGTCATCTTCTCAAATCTCCGATTTATCCATTTAACAAATTATGGCCTCCTAAAAAATGTTAAATTTAAAAATAAACAGTTGCCAAATTAAACATTTCAACGTGATAAATTCAATATCAATGCTATATTATATGAGAAGATACAACTTTTTTACCCTCTTGAGTACTTGCTTTATGTAAATAGTAAAACAAAGTTGTAATTACGAACTAAGATATCAAGTGTTTCATTCTGTATTTCTGGAATAAAATTTCAAGTGAAGCTCAGGGTCGTCATCCAATTCGTGACACGATTATAAGCACTTTACAAACAAACTAGTTCTCAAATTTTAAATATTTTCTCTATTTAATTTTCTAATCTTCAATATTTCATTATTTCGAAAATCTGTTTTCACTATTTTCGTACCATCCTAACCTTCATACTAAATGTAAGAATGTCCAGACTTAAAAAAATAAAAAAACATTTGAAACTAAATCATAAATTGCAATGCAATTAGTTAGCATAACCTAGAAAAATGATTAAAATTAAATGACTACATACCTCGCTTTTTCAAAGCATTATCAACCTCCTTCCCTCTTTTTTAACGCAGGACCTGAAGACCACATGAACGCGTTATTAAAGACTTCAAGGATTCACTAAAGCACACAAACTATAAAAATATCAACAAAAACGACAAATTATCATTTTGAAACTGCGAAAACATAGAATCGATCGTTGGAAGTCGCTTATCCGCACTAGAAATTCTTTCCAAGCACAACTATTATTTTCTGAATCCGATATTTCGAATAATTCCTCGTTATTCGAATCACACAAATCAATTACTGAAGTATTTTTTCCGTCCTTTTCTTTGAAAATTCGTATACATTCGAAGAAAAACCGCGAAGTACAAACGGTTTCCGAACATTAGCCGAACTCAACCGAATGTCCGCGGCTACTGCGCCCTAACGGTGAGATCACAAACTATTCTCTACGAAATCATGTGTTTCTTCAGTATGTTGCGGTCTCTGATTATGCATGGTTGTTTCATATAGCGGCCAAGAAAAATTGATTTCGCTCTTCCGTAGTGGGCCCGGTAAAATCAAATGCGCATGTTTTTCATATTCTCCCCGTACGTGTTGCGTCGAATTACAAAGCCCGGCGATTCGCCCGCGATTGTGCGCGTTGCCTTGATTCGTTAGATCTTCTCTTTTCGCAGAGTGTCGTTTACACCGGAAAGGAAAGAGAAGTGCGTTGCGCGATCGCGCCGCGAAAGGCGTCTTTCTTCGTCTTTTGCTCTTCCTCCGGAACATCTTTTCTTCCGCCTTCTTCTTTCTGCAAATAAAAAAAAAATTGTGTGTGATCTTTGGTGCTTCGGTAGACGTGATTACTCTCAAAGATGCTCCAAAATTCGCGAATGCAGTGACGTTTTATTTTTTCAAAATGACGTGCTAGTGCGCCAAACACTGATTGGGATTATTAACATGCTGGACACAGCCACGAATCTCAGGTAATAACAGTATTAAATAAGCGATTGGCAAATTTCATCAAATTCGAAATAAGAATCAATAGTGCCATAGAATTGTAGATCTGTCTTTGTTCGCATTTTGATGGATACTCGTTGAATTGTAAATTTATAATTGAATAGAGCACCAGTGACTTTTAAAAGTGTAGATAGGGTTTTCTGTCAATTATATCTTCCGTTTTTTTGCAATCTATTTATTTTAAGAAAACATTTTGCGACTAGAAAATTTTCTCTACAGAATTTTTAATTTTTTAAATGTTTGGCGGGTGTTAACAACGGTTTTAGTGTAATTTGTTATCCTTTACACGTTTTCTTTGTTTGGGAACCCAACATTGGGCTTTCTCTTTCCAGCAGACGAAAAATGCGCATGCTACCTGCGCGGTAAAGTCTAAATTAAAAGTGGGGCTTTAAATTGATAGTGAAAATTTAAGTATTCTGATATCGGATTCTAAATTTAAACACGTTTCAGCTAAAAGTCTGTGGGAATAAAAGTTCTTAATAAGTATGTAGATTGAGATTTTCATTCATCAAAGACAGGCCTATTTTAAGAACGTTCGAAATTGGAACCAGTTTTTTTGAAACGTTGAATAACAAAGGGCCAAAAGTGTGAATATGAATAATTCAAACTGTAAATCAGCTAAAATTTCATAGGTATGTCAGATTTAAAGTCTTTTAAGTTAGAAAAGAATCAAATTTCATAAATTTGCGAAAAATTTTGAAAGTACTTTCTTTTAGGAATATTGAAGATTTTAATATTTCAAATTTTCTAGTGGTTCGAGCTTTGAATTGACTGAATTTTATAATATCAAATTTTGATAAACGTCAAAAACTCGACATATTTAATTTGTAGCATTCGAATTTAGTTTAAAACAGTTAAAATTGTTAGAAAGTAAAATAAGTTAATTCACTTAAATATTTGTAATTCAATATCAAAATTGATACAGATTTCAAGTAAAGTTTCTAGTTTTAGCCACACTTTTATTTTTATTCTCTTACAAATAATCTTCACTGGTGCAAAGGTCACTGATTCAGTAACGTTCTGTTAGTAGTGTTCGAGTTTTTCCGAACATTGAACGAATGTTTATCTATCGTTGTCTGATCGGTTTTGCATCAGAATCTTGGAGTTGAAGAACATTTTCCACCATTTTCGATAAAGATCTGTGAAACGTTAGGAAGTGCCGATCAAACTAAGCATGACTGCGTATAACTGCCGGTAAATAAAGCCGCAAATATTAGGCAATTTCACTTCCATAATCAGCTAACTTCATTGTATCGAACACTGACAGAATTCTTTTTCATTGGGAATGTACAGGAAGGGATCTTATTTTTCAATTTTTGCAATAAAGAAGCATTTTTTAAAAAAATTTATTGGTGAAAACATGTTTTATTATACAAAATAAATTGAAATTTTTCATAAAGAAACGTATTTTCATGGATAAAATTTTTTTTAAATGCTTTTTTAGTGCCTCACTAACACATATCCATCTGGTCATATTTTGTCGTAGTGTAATTACAACTATTGATTGATTTTTCCCTGTTGCATTACATTTTTTAATCATAATTTAAAGACACATGTTATCAAAACCATACTTATTAATTTACAATTATTTTTTATTGGTTCTGCCTTTTTGTGCCTGATCTTTTCTTCATATAAATTACAGTATTAGTTTTTTTTGTTTTGCCAGATGATTTTTGTGTTTTTAATCAGATTACACTTTCAAAGCTCATTAAAAGAATAGTTTCTATGAATTAAAGAAAGTTTTTTTGATCATAAGGATTTTTCTTTGATCTGAAAAGATCTTTTTCTTTGAATTATTGACGAACAAATGACAGTATTAGTTTTATTTGTTTTGCCAGATGATTTTTGTGTTCTTAATCAGATTACACTTTCAAAGCTCATTAAAAGAATAGTTTCTATGAATTAAAGAAAGTTTTTTTAATTACAAGGATTTTTCTTTAATGTGAAAAGATCTTTTTCTTTGAATTATTGACGAACTCAGTTCTGAACGATGAAAAAATATTTTTGCAAATATTTTTTGACTTTCCAAAAATAATAAGATTTTACTTATTCCAGTTGCCCTTTTAATGAATTTCTGACTTATTTAGAACTACTAAAAATAATTAATTTTTAAAAAAGTTTTAAGAATGCGAAATGTCGATAAAACTCATTACTTAACGTTTTATTATCTTGCTTTCTTTATTAAAGGAATTTCGCTGCTTTCAGAATACGTGAAATATTTTTGCGATAAGGCAGTTACTCGTGCCTGTTGCGAAAACAATGGACCTCAAATAGAAGTCTATCTTAGGTCGCAAGATAAACTTGCCTTGTTGATATTTTTATTTTTGTTATGACACTATGCAATTACGAGAAAAGATCAAATAATCATTGGTTATTGTCTATATGCAGTTGTTCTTGATTCATTTCAATATTTGATAGAATTCGTATTACTTAGCAAATACATTTATAATAATAATGAGTACAAATTAGTTGGTTGAGTTCGACATTTTTTTCGAAATTCTGGCACAGTCGAAAGCGTCTATTTTTCGACAGAAAGATTTCAAATTCTTAAAATAATCGGACTCAACTAATTTGAAATAATGAAATAATAATAATTTTCTTTAAAATTTTCAACATATCTATTGATTCTTAGAGCAAATTTTTTTGAATCAATAATCATGATTTTGGCAAAAATGCTATAAATTCAGTGGGAATCTTTTCAAGTTTATTCTTCATTATTTATTATTATAACTCGAGTGAATTTTATATAATACTGTTTTTATGAAATTAACTTTACTCAAAGTTACTTCGATTTCAAGGAATACCTTCTCATTACGACCTTCGCGCTCTTTATTTTAGAGTGGAATACGATTTTTTAAACAAATGGTGGGTATACAAAGTGAATCGCCGGACATTCGGACAGACTATATATTTCTTTGAACTTTAAATGCAACTTTCTCAAAAAAGCGTTTTTTTATCTGGCGGGCATACTTGAAAAAAACTGACCGATCGTTATGATTTTTTAATATATTGCAGGCCACATCGTGTGGTTATAAAATGTTTGCTAATTTTTTGGGTTATGAATATTTTTAATAATTAAAAAGGCTTTTTTTTAAAAAAACTCGGTCCATTTTGTTTTTTTCAGTTAAAATTCCCTATTCTAGTTCATTCTATAGCCATTTATCCACAGAATAATGGTCTCCCTTATTTTTTTTTGGATGGTCCGTTCGCCCGGAGTCATGCTCGCTTGAAATTTTCAGCACTTTTTGGATTACAGAAACTCGCATGAAACTCCGCAATGTTTTTTTAAAAAAAAGATGTTAAAAATTTTTGTAGATATTTTTTAAGTAAACAATTTTGCATTCTATCGTTTTTTATATCTCGCGTATAGTTTAACTGAAAAATAGAATTTTATTGTTAATTTTTTTAAGTATTACAATACTGTAACTTTTATAATTTTGGGTTGATTAAAAATTTTCATTAGGACAATTTGTAGAGCTTCTTTCTTATATCAGAAATTAAAATTAGAATTTTGGATTTCTTCAAAATGTAGTTTTTTAAAAGACCAAAAATGCCCTAATTTTCGGAATTTTGATCGGATATACCTAGTTTACCTTTCATTTTTATCTCCGATAAAATTTCGGTTTCAGGTCATGAAATTGCACATTTACTCAAAGAAGTAGATGAAAAATTTTAGGCAAATATAATGTTTTCCTATATCTGATGAGAATCTAAAAATTTGGGATAGGAAATTGAAAATTAAAAAAAATCATGAAGACAGAATCACGAATTGAGTTTCCCAGTAAAGCTTTAAGTATTGCTGTTCCATTGTATATCTATAGATAATCTACGCAAATAGTAACGGTGGTTGAGTAATGACTCGATGTAGTGGTACCTCGGCACAAGTAGGCATTAAATAGTGAATGTTACTCGCCGGGTACACTTGTAATTTGTACCAACATAAATTTTGATTTTTCTCAACTAAATTGAAAAGTGTTGAATAGAATAAAGTTGAGATTGAAATGCTATCAGAAACGCGCGATTTGCCGCCATATTGAAACTTTCGGTCGGTTTTCGTCGCATCAGGTCTTGGCGTCGTGAAAAATTACGATTTTTAACTGGAGCTGTAAATTCATCAAAATTTTTCTCTTGTCTTGAAAATCAACTAAACTTAGTCTGTTGACATAACAGACATTTTTTCTCAATGTAATTTAGTAAAATACTAGTTATATTAGCCATCGATATATGTTTTTTTCTTATACTTATTTATTCATCCTACTGAATTTATTTTCAATTTAAATGTAATTAAATAATTCAAATCTAAATTAAAACTACTTACAAAATTTAGGAATTATTTTCACCAGAAAATAATTGAATAATTTCGCAAGGGAAAATTTGAATTAAAAATAATTATCATATTTTACGCAAAATTGTTGTGTACATTAATTATTATTCAATTAAATTTTTAAAGCATCAAAACAAATTTAATTGTTAAAATAATTTTTTTGAACTGACAAAAATTTCAGACTCAACTAATTAATTTGAAATAGAAAAATATTTTTTAATACAAAAAATTGTTTATTTTTTAATTGAAATGTGAAATATTTATAAATTATTCATGTAAAGTATCAGAATACATTGACCTATGATATTTACTGATAAACAAACCATCTTTTTTAGTGAAAAAATTGTTTACCTGAATAATATGTTATTATTGAGAATTTTGAAAGTTAACTCAGTGAAAGTTTTGATGTATTCTAAACTGGTTCCTGCAAAAAAATCAATTTATGAATGAAATAAAATTTTATTCGAATTTTACCAAAATCAATTTCCTTTTATTGATTGCAAACATATTATATATTTAAAAATAAGTAAAAGTACCTTTTTTACATATATAAATTATCAATATTCCCAGGTGTGTAAATATAATAAAATTAACGCACTTTAAACGCTTATTGTTAATTTTATACATGTAGAGTTGATGTTACATAAATCTCGCGTATCTACATTTTTTTATTCATCGAAAGATCAAATCCAACATTTGACCTTGAATTTAAAATCTCAGGCAATTTTAAACACCCACTTGTTCCTTCTCTTCCTAATCTAGGCGATCATTATAGCTTTAATCCTCTGCACTCTTGCTGAGATCTTTCGCAAGTACAAAGGTGCATTTGCATATCTCGGTCAGAAATTATCTCGACAACTGTGTAACAACTAAGTGAATTATGATCTCCTGATATCGGAAAGTAAGTGTGACGTTGAATGAGAAAACTCGTACTTATGTAGCGCATACGGTTTGTGAATTTGCTGCGAGCAATTTCAAGTTCCAAGTTCCATGTTATGCTGCATTCAGCTGTGGTCTCTCTTTGGTGAGAGCAAGAGACGATCGACCAAAATAGCACCAGTATAGGAAAATATTATGGCACTTTGTAGTGACCTAAGGGGGGAGAAAAAAGAATGAGAGGGGGTGGGGGTACTGTATATGTCTTTGACTCGTTCTCCTCGTTCTGGTCGTTTAAAACGTTTAAAATCGACCACTTGGTGCCTTTTAAATCGACTCTTTTTTAACTCTAAAGCAACCTGTAGCTTCTTTGACAAAATAAACAGTGGAAATATTTATTTATGAGTAATTTTATTCATTTTTTCATAAATCTAGGCTAAATTTTGATCGCTGTGTAATTTAATATGTTACTTTCATTTTTAAAAACATAACTACAGTTTTATTTACTTCGATCAGTACATCTGCAATTAAAAGTGTGCAATATTTTTATACAAAGTTGATATTAATTGTTATTACCATTGATGAAATTAAGATTTATTTAAATGATATTAAAATGATGTCCCATTAAAAATACATAATTTTGCTATCAAGAATAGTTACATTATTGAAGGGATCATTTGAAAGAAAAGAAATTATTTTCCAAGAAAAAAATTTTAAACATAAAAATAGAATGCATTTGAGGCCATGGATCAACCAGATCACGTGACCAAATTCCTGTAAAAGTTCGTGTAAGATAACTTTTTTATTTTACAAAATATCTTACTGGAAATTTGGAAAATACAAGACAAAATGATAAAGAACGTCTGTCAACTTCGTTTGAGTAAAAATTTTTAGAGTTAACTGTAATTGTCGATATGTTTTCGAATTTTTTTCAAAATTCTTACTAAAAGGAAGTTTTCAGACATGCTTTGTTGTATTTTGTTACGTTTCTCAAATTTTTAGAAAGATGTTTTGTAAATTAAAAAAGTTATCTTACACGAACAAATTAATGTATAATTTAGTCATGTGGTCCGATTGATCCATGGCCTTAACAAATTTTATTTTTACCCGAACTTTTTTCATATCGCTTCATACCAAATTTTTAAAAATGATCTGATTCTAATAAATTACGGGTCATTTTTTCAGGTAAAAAAGATTCTCTACAACTGGACTGTTCCCAATTTTCTGAAATGAATAAATTATTACCAAATTTAGCTATTTTTTTATAAGAATTTTGTCTTGGAAAATTAATTTTTAATGTTTTTAGCGATTAAAAAATTTATTTCCAAAAATTGGGAATGGTAAAGTTGTGAAGATTCTTTTTCCTGAAAAAATGATTCATAAATTATTAGAATCGCATCATTTTGTAAAATTTGGTATCAAGCGATTAGGAAAAAAAAACCGACAAAAATAAAATTTGTTAAATACATTATTTTTCTGCATTTCCAATTTTTTTCATGGAAAATCTCTTTCAAATTAGCCCTCCAATAATAATATTGCTATTCTTGATAGCAAAATTGTATGTTTTTTTGACCTGAGGTCTAATTTTCGCGGATGAACTACCTTAAGGGCATATGATACTTGAGAAAAGTAGCAAGTTCATGAGAATAATTTGGTCCACTTTCTATGTTTTTGTGGCTAAAATACATAAACTTTAATTTCAAAATTTGAGAAATGTTAGAGAAGATAAAAACAGACTTAGATAAACTACTTTTGGTATTGATAATGAAATAAGTAAAATCTACTAATTTCCCTTATATTACATGGCCTTAGAATAGGACAGCATACAATTTCTGTGAATGCAACAGATACTTCAGTACATTTTACTCCTGTTCTGTAAAAATTACAGATTTGTCGATAAATATTACAAAAATGCCTATAAAATGAACATTCTTTAAAAAATTCCATATTCTGTAAATTGAATAGGCATTTCTGTAATATTTATCGACCAAATCTGTTATGTCTACAGAAAAACGGCGATATAACAGGTTTATACAAACATCTTATACAAAAATAAATGTTGTCAAAATAAATTTATTTTTACGTTTCAAAGCTTTTTAATTGTTTTGGAAAATGAAAAATGTTTAGATTAATTATCTGTTTTTAAAATAGCTATAAATTGTATAAAATTTAATTTGAGCGAAATTTAATTTAAATAATTTTCTTTGATTTTATATACTCTGAAGCTGTATTGTAAATTTTAAGTAAATTCGTATTACAGCTAAAAATGTGATTATAAATATACTAAAAATGTTCATTTGCAGCTGAAATCATATTTTAAGATCGAATTCGAATTTATAAAAGAATGTTCATTCATTTAAAAATTCAGAACTCTGTAAATGACACATTCAGTATTTAACAAACATCACTTAGTAGAACTAGAGTGATCATTAATTAATCCTGGCATATTACTCTAAAATTAAAATGACTCATTGTGAAAACACGCACGAGGAAAATGGATATTCAGAATTCATATCTAGATAATTAAATATGCGACAGCCATCTTACATGGAGAAACTTTGTATGGCAATATATGTTTTATTTTATAATAATAATTCTAAAAAATATTAGGAATTTAGGGACGAGGTGTAATGGTAATTATTCCTAGCAGACTGGAAATTTTTCGCAGTCAAAATATTAAAGATTCGAAAAATGGTATGAAACTTTAGTATAGGTTAAGTAAAATTTGATACAATGTATAATGAATTCTAATATAATTCATCTGAAGTTTGGTATTTTGCTGCGGAAAAATCTCATTATGACACGTTTTTCCCTAAATTGAAACGTAGTTTAGCAAAAATTGTAAACTTAGGTTTCTCCGTGTATATATTCAGTTGTAATTCACTCAGAAAAAAGTTTTTCAGAAATTCAAAAAAAACTAGTATTTTTTTATTATACGGCCAATAAAATGTTGGGTTAATCTAACAATTAATCTAATGTTTGGTTAGTAAACTTTAGTTTTACAATTTTGATGGTAGAGTTGAATTTAATTTATTCAACTATATATTATTCACTACCAGTTACCAACTATAAATTAGTTGCTAGTAAAGAAAATTTTGACGTCTTTATTAGATTCAACCAGAAAATACACCAAAACGATTTTCTTCGATGTAAAATTTTTTTTTGAAATATAACTTTTTATTTTATTTTTTTATAAATATATCTAGTAATCAGTCACGCGAAAAAAATTTTTTTTAAGTTTCTTCCTTTGTATTTTTTATAGAAATAAATTCTCACTGATGAGGACTCCAATCTGAGTCGAAACGTTTGAAAGCATGAAACCTTGAGTTACATTTTTTCTGGACCCTAAAGCCAACTAAGAACATCAACAATATCGAATACTAGTAATTAATATCTAGACGGAGTAAAATATTTGTTTAAAATTACCAAACTATTTGGAATCGCATGATAACGCACTTCTTTCTAATAATTCACATTTATTAGGATTTCTATTATAGAATACGCTAAATTACCGATAAAAATTCCTATCTAGATGGTAAAATAAATTGAATTATCAGAAAATGTTACCTTCTAGAATGCAATTTTTATCGGTAATTCAGCGTATTCTATAATAGAAATCCTAATAAATGTGAATTATTAGAAAAAAGTGCGTCGCTTTAGAGAGTATCATACGTTTCCAAATTGTTTGGTAATTTTAGATAAATATTTTTCACCGTGTATAACTGAATGAAATCTGTTCCTAACCTTTATATTATCTTATTTAATACATATTTTGTAGTATTAACAAATTACAACAGTTTTTATTTGTACAAGCGAAGTATTATCTACCTACTTAAATAAAAAGTAATCAAAAGATTGTAGAAAACTTCTATAGATATATACGATAGTTAACTGCCGGAATAATTCCATCTTTTTGATGCGGTTAAGGCAATCCTATTATTAAGAGCATGTATAAATGTATATGCATACAGACCGATGTTTGTTCACACAATGAACACGTGTCGGGCAGTGAAAATGTACATGTAAGTTGATAAGTGAACGTTCTGTCTCTTGACTGTATAATTACGAGCCAATAGGAAGATCCGATTCGCATAAGTATTAATATAGCAAAGAAATTGCAACTTTTACAACAAATTTCCTTTAGGTATAACAATGATCCGAAAACTTCATGTTTAGATCAAACACGCTCTTGACAATATTTACGAGCTTCGTTCTTTGATACAGAAGAGTGAAGGGGGGAGGGGGAGTTGAGGATTCACAGCTGCTCTTTTCAGCAATGTGTTTGTATTTGCGGGGGTGATTTTCAAAGGCTTTTCTAGTCATAATTTCTTATGTTCAAAAATGTTGAATTTTTACAAAAAGCTCGGGAGAAGTAAAGCCAGAAAAATTTGTATTTTTGGTAACTTCGATTTGACTTTGTTTGCAAGGTTCTGTTTTAAGGATTGAAAATTATAATCGAATGTTTCTTTCAGACTTAGATTTGATATACTAGTTCAGGCATCTGCTCTCTACATCTGAATCAGTCAAATTTTCACTCATTGAATCAGTGATTTGCCTTTTCACTGATTCCTCAGTGAAAAAATATTTTTCACTGTCAAATCAGTCAATTTTCACTGAAATAATCAGTGAAATTGGACTGATTTACAGTAATCTCTTTTTAGCTATTTGAATCAGTCAAATTTCACTGATAATCAGTATATTTTCACTGATTCAAATTTAGAGAGTCGTTATTTTACGACTTATTAATTGGTAAAGTCTGGGTTTCGTGATAAAACGCCTTGTTGAACGGCCCTGAAGGCAAAATTAAGTTTACGAATGATTTGCATGGTTTGTCCCAGATATATTTTTGGAAAAATTTCCAAAAAAATCACGTTTGCGTGGATTAACGCTTCCGATTGCATTCTGGAGCAAAAGCAGTGGTAAAATTGAAATTAAATTTTACAAAATTCTAAAATGATTTCAAGACAAATCAACTTTCTGTCTTTAATATGCATCAAGTTATGACCCTTTAAAGTTACCCCATTTTTTTGAAAATATTTCTTTTATAGTTAGAGCAACGTTAGTATTGTCAGAGGAAAAGTTGTGTGGCATTAAATTCTGCATGAATCTAAAAACTAACAATCTTCTCCATTTTGGACGGTAAATCAGAACCATTAGGAATTTCTGCCAGTTAGTCCAAAAAATATGCTACTTAATATAACACGTTTCGGGAAATATCACCAAGAGTGATAGTAAATATTGAAAATTCATATGCCAACTTTTTTTAGACAAAATATACCTTTAAAGATGTGTATGCATATTCTCGCGTTTACATTATAAGACAAAGATGCCAAATAGGTGCCATTTCGCTTCATTTCAAAATTTTGGAAAACGTATATCCCGAACGAAAGCCAACACGCTACTGATTAAAACTGTGTTAAGCTTTTTTGTTTCAGTTGACCTGGGATCCTAAAATCATGGTCACATTTTGGCTCCAACTTTCCGACAAGGTTACGTTCGAGGACGACTATACCGCGAAAATTTGTTTTCGAACTTTTCATGTAAATATATTTTTTATCTTGAGGAATAAACGAAAAACATGCAAAAAAAATCATTGTGATATAAAAAAGCATTGTGTACCCATCATAGATAGTAAAAATTTGCCTCAATATTTCCATTTTCAAACACGCGTTGATTCCAAAACTCTGTTCTATACGATGACGTATATTTACATCAGAAGTTACATCAGAAGATTCGGTAAAATGATATGAATACTACTATTATGTCTCATTATTAGACTCAAATTTCAGACAGACGAGTAATGATTGACATAATAAACTTTACCATTATGATGGGACTTTTTCACAACTTTTTCCAACAGTTCTGGTTTACTCTCTAAAATGGTACTTCTGCACGGAGAAAAAAAAACTGTTGAATCAACAGATGTCATCTGCTGGAATAGGGACAGCAGATTTTTTTTGTAATATTTACAGATTTTTCTGTTGGATTCACAGATTGTTTGCAAACTCAACAGATGAACCTGTAAAATCTACAGACATGTCTGTTAGAATTGCGGATTTCAAGAAAAAAGAGAAATCCGTAATTCTAACAGACATGTCTGTAGATTTTACAGGTTCATCTGTTGAGTTTGCAAACAATCTGTGAATCCAACAGAAAAATCTGTAAATATTACAAAAAAAATCTGCTGTCCCTATTCCAGCAGATGACATCTGTTGATTCAACAGTTTTTTTTTCTCCGTGTGCTCACGAAACGTAATACATTTACTCATCAAACTTATTTCCGTGTAGCCTTTTAAAGAAATTATTTTTTTTGAAAATTTGTCACCAAAAGCGTTTTTCAAAAATCCCTTGTGTTCTGCATGTTCTACGTTAATAGTGCCAAACAAGAAATTTATTTAAATCAAACAAAGTCTTTTTGATACAAACGTTTTTCACTTAATTCAAACCAATAGTTTTCTTGAAATTCAAGATGATGATTTTCATGAATTAAGTAACATATTTTTCAATAAAAGAAACTTTGTTTAAGGAAGAATCAGACGGACAGTTGGAAAAAGTTATATAAACCGACTATTTCTGTAGTTTTTTTCACATTTATAACTTTATTATCGACTTTTTTCAGTGAAAGTGTGAATAATTTTATTTTGAATGAAATGAGTCACTAGTGATGGGACATTCACATCGTTAACATCGAAAACATTGATCCTTTTCTTTCGATGTTGATATTCTTGACATCGATGTTTTTGATATATCATGTTTTTATTTTGATTTAAGGAATCAATGTTCTGTGGTAGTTTTTTCAAAAAGAAAAGTAATAACATATTTTTTGTGAAAAATCCTCGCACGCAGAAAAAAGATCAGTAAAATTTACAGGAAGTTCGGTACTTATTTGGACAACATGACTTTTTAGTAAATTTTACAAGAAGTTGAGTTCAATCAACAGATTTTCTGTACAATTCACTTAGCGTACAGTACAATCAACTTAACTCGGATTTTTTCGCATTCAGTAGATTTTACTGGACGCTGAGTGAAACGTACAGAAGATCTGTTAATTGAACTCAACTTCTGGTAAAATTTACTGAAAAGTCATGTTGTCCAAATAAGTACCGAACTTCCTGTAAATTTTACTGATCTTTTCTCTGCGTGCGGATTCATATTTTAAAATTGAGTACTAACAATTGTGTAGTTCAGAATTCTTTGAAAGCTTTGATCAAGATATTAATGTTATTTTCTAAATCAAAATGACTGTCTTCAATGACACTTTATTATCTTATTAAAAGATTATAAAATGATAACAACATACCTTAAGTGATTTGTAAGATTATTTTTAGAAAAATTCCATGTTTCGAGAACATTGAAAACATTGATGTTTTTTTTATCATATTTGATTTGTTGATTCATATGTAATTCAAAAACAACTAAAATTTGTTTATCATTTCTGATTATAAAAAACCTATAATTATTACCTGATTAAAACTTTTAATGGCTTATTTTATCCAAGATAAATATTTTCTACGCTTTCACTTGAAAATACTCAATAAAAAATATTCCAAATAAAAAAAACTGAGCAAATAGTGACTTTTACTAACTTTTTTCCAATTATCTGTTCCATTCTTCCTTAATTATTTGAACAAATTTTTTAATTAGCCGTATATCAAATATATTTTTGTTTAGTAGGTATAAATTTTCCGTTGTCGAAAATGCATTGCAAATTTCAGTTTTAATCGAATCTTCCACTCTTAATTGTATGTACTTACAGTTCTGAACATTCATTGGACGGTAACAAAATTTCTTTTATCGAAACGTAATTATTATCTACACCCAGAAAAAAAAAACTCTTGACTCAACTAACTCGTTTTGTTGACCTCTTTTCGTTGATTTAAGAAAACGTTTTGGTTAAGTGAACCAAATTTGTTCAGTGTTATCAATAAAAGTTTTGGGTTGAATCGTTTCGTTAACTTTAGAAAATATTTTATTGATTATATTAAATTTTTTGGTTGAGCCTACGAAATCATTTAAGAAAGAATTTTACTAGAATCATTAATTAAGCGAAAGATTTGGTTGCTTCAACCAAAACATTTTGTCGTTCATCTCAAAGCAATGTGCATTCATGCATTAATTTTCGTTGTCGTCGGTTAAAAAATTTGTTTTATATATGTGACAGTATATGATTTTTTGTAATGCAAAATGAGTGACAACCTCACTGCATTACGTATTTTTCATGTCTCAAGAAATTTTTTTTTGATCCGCATTTATACTAATATTTCTTCGATTCAATGCAAATTCTTTTCCAGTGAAGGTTTTTGATAAATTATTTTAAATATTTCCTTGGATCAACTAAAATATTTGTTCGAAGCAACCAAAATTTTTACTTGCATCAACTAAAATTTTTCCTTAGATCAACCAAAATATTTGGTTAAACCAAGTTAAATGTTTGGTAGAATAAACTAAAATTGCGTAACCAAACAATTTTATTGGGTCAAGAAAACATTTTGTTCTCCGTATAATAAGTAAATTCTATAGTTGATCCAACCAAAATTTTGTTGATTCAACCAAATATTTTTCTGAGTGTATATATTTGAAGCTCTTGAAATATACAATCTGCCATGAAATATGTGCTACTTTTTAATTTACTGAGGAAAAAGTAATCATTTCGTTTTCAAAAATAATATTTTCTATCGTTCAATGAACATTCAGAATAAAAATTGTGCCCTCGAGCTGGATTCTGTTGTGGTACTTCCTAAAATTTCTCACATGTGTCTTCATAGTGACTTAATTACGTGAGACAGGCTTTGAGTTACTAATAATCACACAAAAATGAGTTAGTATTGTTTTGAAGCGCTACTTTATTATTTATCAGAAATCGTGGAATTTGAAAAGGACACGGCCGACAATTTCAATACGGATAGTACAAAACTAAGATACTATCAGGAAAGACTCGGGAAACAGGATCACCGCGACGGGTAGGGGGGAGAGGAGACTCTGGAAAAAAAGTTTCCCGTTAGAAGAAAGGAGAAAATCTTGGAAAAATGACAACATGAATTTGAAATGCTTTCTCGTTCTCTTCCCTCCTAAAAAAAGACTTTTTAAAGAAAATATTCAAGTCACATAAAAATTCTGTGATCTATGGCAAATTCAGAAGTATTTCATGAGGTATAAATTAGCGAGAAAGATTAAGAGAGACAATGTCTCTCAATCCAGTGATGGAAGTTATTATCTTATGAACAATATCATCACCTTGAGCTACTTAAAATATTTAAAACTATAATTAGCAATTACATGGATAATCTAAACAAAATTTGGTTAAATCAACTAAAATATTTGCTTAATTTAACCAAATATTATCAAAACAAACCATCTTTGGTTACATGAAACCAATTTTTTGATTAAAACAACCAAAAATATGGTCAACTTTATCTCAAGCAAATTCTTTGATTAATCCAACTGGATTTTGGCTTGACTGAATATAATATCTACTTATATAATATCTAGATAATAAATTATAAAATTTACATTTTAATATACAAAACTTTTATATTTGCCGTTAATAAAACTTTCAGTCCGACAGAAATTAAATTTTCATAAAATTTATAATTTTAGAAATTTAATTTTATCAAAAAACTACAGGGAAGAAATTTATGTTGAATTTAATTCGTTTAAATAATTATTTATGAATATATTGGCAGAAATGAAGAATAAACATTTTTTCCTCTTTATGTGCTTATCATCTTTTAAAAACTTTGATCTGAATCACTCGTCTGAAACGCGATTTTCAATTTAATATCATTTGATGTACTTACAATTTTGAACATTCATTGAACAATACAAAAAATTGGTTTTTGCTCCAATCATTCGTGAAGCATTCGCTTAAAAATAAATATTGAGTAATGTGAGAAAAATAATTTAGAGGTTCGTGAAAGTTGAATAAAATGAGTAATAAATGATTCTATAACTGTAATTAGAGATTGTTTTTCCAATGATGTTGCATGGTGATATTGTTATCAAACTATTCTTATATCTCGTGGAGGCGTCTACTAGTGGAGGCAAAAAATGAACTCGAGTCATTTCTGTTATTCGCGTACATAACACCTCTCGTTGTGAAACGTCAAATCGTGCGATGCGCAACTACTTAATTTAATCTCAAGTCCCTTATTCCCTCTCTGTTAACAAGGTTCATTGCTCTTTGCATTCTTTACGTTCTAAACAAGTCCTAAACTTAAGTATTTTTATTCTATAGGCATGCGATTTTCAATAAGAACGTAGTAATACCAAAAAAATAATTTTAATTACTTCCAAAATTTGTCTATAATAAGGAATATTTTTGGTTGTAAATTTGGGACTTGATGAAGAACAAATCAAAGAAGGGTAGTGGACTTTAATTGACTTTAAGCAATTAAAAAAATTCTAATTTCGGCAAAACAGGAATTTTATTTTTTATATTGAAATCAGGAATGATATTGACCCTCAATAATTAATGCGTGTATAGATTATATTGGCTTTAGGGTCATAAATAAAAAGCTGGATGCCAATCAGACGTTTAAAAATTACGCTGTAAAAAAATGTCAAAATTTGGGCGCTAAATTAATGGCCATGTATTAACCGAAACACGTGATTAAAATATATAGGGATTTGTTCTTGTAAGACAATTTTATTAATTTACAAAATATCTTTATAACAATTTGAGAATGATGAACATTTTAAGAAAAAAAAAACTGTAAGACCTATTTACAATTGCAGTTAACTACATTAAATTTTTGCAGTGTTCGCTGATTGACTTCAGGACTCAAAGCCAATCAGCGAACACTGCAAATATTTTTATTCAGAGTTAATATAATTCCTGTTTTTTAAATATTTAAGCATTAGATTTTCTGAAACCTTTTTAATAATTTTATAAATTATTTTATACATTTCCAGGAAGAAGTCTAAAGATACTTTCGGAGAAAATTTTATTTAAATTAAAGTAAAAAATTTCTTTGAATTATTAAAAAAAAAGTTTTTTTATTTAAAAAAATGTTCTTTAATAAAAATTTATGATTTGTTCACATTGAAGTATATTTTTGATAATTTAAATTAAAAGAATTTGAAATCTCTATTATATTTTATAAATTGACATTTATCAGTCGCGGAAATTATTCAACTCATTTCTAAAATAGAATATCTGCGAAATAAAATTTCATTTTGTAGAATGATTAAAATTTAAACAAATAGACAGCTCATAGTTGGCACTAAGTCGTCTTGGCAGTCGAAATCGCCTTTAATTCTAGACTAACTAATTGAGGAAAAGGATGAATAGAAGAAAGTCAAACGTGATTACGTTTACAAGGAAATGAGTCATAAATGATTGCACGCAAACTATTTTCTACACAAAGTAGACCACAATTAGATGCGTTTCTAAAAAACAACCTCGAGTGCAATTTTATTAATACACGTTATTTTGGATACAAACCCGGGCAGAAATTTTGGTGGGGCGCCGATCGGGCCCCGATCGGGAAAAATGTGGCCCCGATAGGGTAATCTGTCTAGCGCCAGACCAGTAATGAAACGCCCTACCCGATCAGGCCCAGATCTGGGCTTGTAAAATGGGGTCCCGATCTGGTCCAGATATGGCCCTTTCTAATTTTTTATTTTTAAAATGTATTTCATAAATTCAGATTAGTGATGCAACAGTATAATTAAAAGTATAAAAACAGTATAATTTTGAAACCCCTTTTGGTAGTCTGTAGAACTATTCGATTCTTTTGAATCTAAAAATATATTACATTATTAATCATTTTCTTTCTAAAAAATTCACTTTGGAAAATTGAATATACGATTTAAAAAATAATGAAACACAATAACGTTCTACACTTAAAATTATAATTTTCTTTTTAATTTACCGTTAATAAAAAAATATTTCCGGACTCGCCATGTACTTTTTGCTTTTGGCATTTTAATATCAATATAGTCATTATACAATATGAGGACCACAACACAAAATTCGAAAATAATCTTATCTATCATAATCCGATGTGGTTCCAACCCGGGCCACACCATGTGCCCTCCTGCGGCCACATGTGGAAAATCCGATCGGGCCCAGATCGGAACTTGAAAACAAATTGGGCAATTTCTGCACGGGAAGGACTGTGTATTTATAGCACTTTATTTACATCAAGAAAGAACAAAAAATCTGCCCGCTTCGCGCGCAGCTCGCAAGTTTGAGCGCGCCTAGGGCGCGCGATTCGATCGTCGCGCTTCGCGCTCGGTCTTGTGCTCTTCGCATACGTTTAAGTTTATTTCTTATAATTTAATACTAAAGCTCAAAGTAATTTAATGATATTAAAGAAGATGTAAATTAGTCATTTTCTCAAATTCACTAAGTTTCTTTTTCAGTTTAAGTGAAACAGGAAATTCAATTCACTTAAGGCTCTATCGGCCTTAAGGAACACATTCTCATCATGACACTCGCGCTTCGCGCTCGATTTTCTGTATGCATTTTTGTAATTTTTTAATAAATTACATGATTATTGATAAATCTATTTTCTTCCAAATCTTTTAAAAAGGAAAAACAATCGTAGACTTTATTTAAGGAAACGATTTTGCAGAACAACGCTTATTTCGTATCTCACATATTTCCGTGAAAAAAATCGAATTTGTTCAATATTAAAAATCAAAAAATTAAAATATACATCCTGTCGAGAAATTTCTCGATAAGAATGTGTAGACCTTATTTAGCCAAACAATTTTTCATTTCAAAGTTTTTTTTGTATCTCACATATTTTGTCTAAAAAATGGAATTTTTGAATTTTAATCGTATTTTTTGGAATTGAAACGAAAAATATATGTTTTATCAGAAACTGTGTGAGACAAAACTTGTAGATCTTTTTGAAACTAACAACTTTGTATTCCTACGTTTTTTTCTTATTTTACATATTATTGTTAAAAAATTGAATTTTGGATTTTCAATAGTTTTTTTTTTAATTAAAAAGAAAAATATGCATCTTATGAAAAAATGTTACATTTCAAATTTGTAGGTCTTTATTTATTCAATAATATTGTATCATAACGTTTTTTCGTATCTCGTATAATTTAACTGGAAAATGGAATTTTGATATTGACTTTTTCGAATTTGAATATGCTGTAACATTTCTAATTTTGATTTAATCAAAAAATGTTATCAGGATAATTTTTAGAGTATTATGAGCACTATCTAAAACCAGTATTGAAATTTTTGATTTTTTCAAAAACACAAAAGTAGTGCTCAACCCCTCAAATTTTGATTGGATGTGGCTGGTTAACGAACTTGTCCTTACTTTTTCTGCTCCGATAAAGTGTACCAAAGCTCAATTCAATCTGATAATTCTATCGAGAGTTATGCCGCACACGACCTACTACAGACAGACAGACAGACACTTTCGTAAAAACCATTTTTTCTGACTCAGGGGGTCTCAAAACGTAAAGATTTGATGAAAATTTCGAAAGTCATTTTTCACATAAAACCAATACCTTCTCATCCATGATGAGAATGTAAAAAATAAAATTGCATATAATTAAATCAATCTTCAAAGTATACACTTCATTAAATAGCACAACTTTTATGTAAAGAATGTTTATTATAAAACCATGTTAATTTATGATGTAATTAATTTCATACGATGATATATTTACAACCAAAGAAAAATCAATATCATATCTAAAAAAGTATTTGTATATTGATTAAACAAAAATGATCTTTTATTCGAATGAATTACACTTTTATTAAATATGCATTTATTGAAAACAAATAAAAATGTCATACGAAATAAATAATCTCCATATTTTTTACTAATAAACTATATTTCAATCAAATAAATGTTCATCTCTTCACACCCAGAAAAAAGTTTTATTTAAATTTTAGAAATCGTTTTTTAATTTCATTTCTTCAATTCGAAGTAAAAACATCTTCAGAACAAATATAAATTTATTTGGTTTTAAGAAATTACGTTCTTAGTCTTATTTAAATGAAAGAAATTATTTTAAAGAATTTGAAAATCTTTCTGTGGAAAGAATGACGCTTTCGACTGCGCTGGGATTCGAGCCCAGGTCTTTCGATTGCCGGTCGACTGCTCTGACCACTGAGCTACACAGGCGTCCGACATCTCTTTCTCCACAGGAAGATCTCCTTATATCGCCTAGTGGCTCAGCCTGGCGGCTGTAAATGATTTTAAATTAATTAGTTGAGTTTGAAATTTTTGTCACTGCCTACATTATCGGAGGATCACTAGTCGCGTATCAGATAGGATACGTTATCGACAGGTGTCCTCGTAGACAATTTCAAACTGTTATATCGCAAACAATGCAAATAAATTTAATATTTTAAAGAATTTGAAAATCTTTCTGTGGAAAGAATGACGCTTTCGACTGCGCTGGGATTCGAGCCCAGGTCTTTCGATTGCCGGTCGACTGCTCTGACCACTGAGCTACACAGGCGTCCGACATCTCTTTCTCCACAGGAAGATCTCCTTATATCGCCTAGTGGCTCAGCCTGGCGGCTGTAAATGATTTTAAATTAATTAGTTGAGTTTGAAATTTTTGTCACTGCCTACATTATCGGAGGATCACTAGTCGCGTATCAGATAGGATACGTTATCGACAGGTGTCCTCGTAGACAATTTCAAACTGTTATATCGCAAACAATGCAAATAAATTTAATATTTTAAAGAATTTGAAAATCTTTCTGTGGAAAGAATGACGCTTTCGACTGCGCTGGGATTCGAGCCCAGGTCTTTCGATTGCCGGTCGACTGCTCTGACCACTGAGCTACACAGGCGTCCGACATCTCTTTCTCCACAGGAAGATCTCCTTATATCGCCTAGTGGCTCAGCCTGGCGGCTGTAAATGATTTTAAATTAATTAGTTGAGTTTGAAATTTTTGTCACTGCCTACATTATCGGAGGATCACTAGTCGCATATCAGATAGGATACGTTGTCGACAGGTGTCCTCGTAGACAATTTCAAACTCTTATATCGCAAATAATGCAAATAAATTCAATATTTAAAGAATTTGAAAATCTTTCTGTGGAAAAAATGACGCTTTCGACTGCGCTGGGATTCGAGCCCAGGTCTTTCGATTGCCGGTCGACTGCTCTAACCACTGAGCTACACAGGCGTCCGACATCTCTTTCTCCACAGGAAGATCTCCTTATATCGCCTAGTGGCTCAGCCTTGCGGCTGTAAATGATTTCAAATTAATTAGTTGAGTTTGAAATTTTTGTCACTGCCTACATTATCGGAGGATCACTAGTCGCGTATCAGATAGGATACGTTATCGACAGGTGTCCTCGTAGACAATTTCAAACTGTTATATCGCAAACAATGCAAATAAATTTAATATTTTAAAGAATTTGAAAATCTTTCTGTGGAAAGAATGACGCTTTCGACTGCGCTGGGATTCGAGCCCAGGTCTTTCGATTGCCGGTCGACTGCTCTGACCACTGAGCTACACAGGCGTCCGACATCTCTTTCTCCACAGGAAGATCTCCTTATATCGCCTAGTGGCTCAGCCTGGCGGCTGTAAATGATTTTAAATTAATTAGTTGAGTTTGAAATTTTTGTCACTGCCTACATTATCGGAGGATCACTAGTCGCGTATCAGATAGGATACGTTATCGACAGGTGTCCTCGTAGACAATTTCAAACTGTTATATCGCAAACAATGCAAATAAATTTAATATTTTAAAGAATTTGAAAATCTTTCTGTGGAAAGAATGACGCTTTCGACTGCGCTGGGATTCGAGCCCAGGTCTTTCGATTGCCGGTCGACTGCTCTGACCACTGAGCTACACAGGCGTCCGACATCTCTTTCTCCACAGGAAGATCTCCTTATATCGCCTAGTGGCTCAGCCTGGCGGCTGTAAATGATTTTAAATTAATTAGTTGAGTTTGAAATTTTTGTCACTGCCTACATTATCGGAGGATCACTAGTCGCGTATCAGATAGGATACGTTATCGACAGGTGTCCTCGTAGACAATTTCAAACTGTTATATCGCAAATAATGCAAATAAATTTAATATTTTAAAGAATTTGAAAATCTTTCTGTGGAAAGAATGACGCTTTCGACTGCGCTGGGATTCGAGCCCAGGTCTTTCGATTGCCGGTCGACTGCTCTGACCACTGAGCTACACAGGCGTCCGACATCTCTTTCTCCACAGGAAGATCTCCTTATATCGCCTAGTGGCTCAGCCTGGCGGCTGTAAATGATTTTAAATTAATTAGTTGAGTTTGAAATTTTTGTCACTGCCTACATTATCGGAGGATCACTAGTCGCATATCAGATAGGATACGTTATCGACAGGTGTCCTCGTAGACAATTTCAAACTGTTATATCGCAAACAATGCAAATAAATTTAATATTTTAAAGAATTTGAAAATCTTTCTGTGGAAAGAATGACGCTTTCGACTGCGCTGGGATTCGAGCCCAGGTCTTTCGATTGCCGGTCGACTGCTCTGACCACTGAGCTACACAGGCGTCCGACATCTCTTTCTCCACAGGAAGATCTCCTTATATCGCCTAGTGGCTCAGCCTGGCGGCTGTAAATGATTTTAAATTAATTAGTTGAGTTTGAAATTTTTGTCACTGCCTACATTATCGGAGGATCACTAGTCGCGTATCAGATAGGATACGTTATCGACAGGTGTCCTCGTAGACAATTTCAAACTGTTATATCGCAAACAATGCAAATAAATTTAATATTTTAAAGAATTTGAAAATCTTTCTGTGGAAAGAATGACGCTTTCGACTGCGCTGGGATTCGAGCCCAGGTCTTTCGATTGCCGGTCGACTGCTCTGACCACTGAGCTACACAGGCGTCCGACATCTCTTTCTCCACAGGAAGATCTCCTTATATCGCCTAGTGGCTCAGCCTGGCGGCTGTAAATGATTTTAAATTAATTAGTTGAGTTTGAAATTTTTGTCACTGCCTACATTATCGGAGGATCACTAGTCGCGTATCAGATAGGATACGTTATCGACAGGTGTCCTCGTAGACAATTTCAAACTGTTATATCGCAAACAATGCAAATAAATTTAATATTTTAAAGAATTTGAAAATCTTTCTGTGGAAAGAATGACGCTTTCGACTGCGCTGGGATTCGAGCCCAGGTCTTTCGATTGCCGGTCGACTGCTCTGACCACTGAGCTACACAGGCGTCCGACATCTCTTTCTCCACAGGAAGATCTCCTTATATCGCCTAGTGGCTCAGCCTGGCGGCTGTAAATGATTTTAAATTAATTAGTTGAGTTTGAAATTTTTGTCACTGCCTACATTATCGGAGGATCACTAGTCGCGTATCAGATAGGATACGTTATCGACAGGTGTCCTCGTAGACAATTTCAAACTGTTATATCGCAAATAATGCAAATAAATTTAATATTTTAAAGAATTTGAAAATCTTTCTGTGGAAAGAATGACGCTTTCGACTGCGCTGGGATTCGAGCCCAGGTCTTTCGATTGCCGGTCGACTGCTCTGACCACTGAGCTACACAGGCGTCCGACATCTCTTTCTCCACAGGAAGATCTCCTTATATCGCCTAGTGGCTCAGCCTGGCGGCTGTAAATGATTTTAAATTAATTAGTTGAGTTTGAAATTTTTGTCACTGCCTACATTATCGGAGGATCACTAGTCGCATATCAGATAGGATACGTTATCGACAGGTGTCCTCGTAGACAATTTCAAACTGTTATATCGCAAATAATGCAAATAAATTTAATATTTTAAAGAATTTGAAAATCTTTCTGTGGAAAGAATGACGCTTTCGACTGCGCTGGGATTCGAGCCCAGGTCTTTCGATTGCCGGTCGACTGCTCTGACCACTGAGCTACACAGGCGTCCGACATCTCTTTCTCCACAGGAAGATCTCCTTATATCGCCTAGTGGCTCAGCCTGGCGGCTGTAAATGATTTTAAATTAATTAGTTGAGTTTGAAATTTTTGTCACTGCCTACATTATCGGAGGATCACTAGTCGCGTATCAGATAGGATACGTTATCGACAGGTGTCCTCGTAGACAATTTCAAACTGTTATATCGCAAACAATGCAAATAAATTTAATATTTTAAAGAATTTGAAAATCTTTCTGTGGAAATAATGACGCTTTCGACTGCGCTGGGATTCGAGCCCAGGTCTTTCGATTGCCGGTCGACTGCTCTGACCACTGAGCTACACAGGCGTCCGACATCTCTTTCTCCACAGGAAGATCTCCTTATATCGCCTAGTGGCTCAGCCTGGCGGCTGTAAATGATTTTAAATTAATTAGTTGAGTTTGAAATTTTTGTCACTGCCTACATTATCGGAGGATCACTAGTCGCGTATCAGATAGGATACGTTATCGACAGGTGTCCTCGTAGACAATTTCAAACTGTTATATCGCAAACAATGCAAATAAATTTAATATTTTAAAGAATTTGAAAATCTTTCTGTGGAAAGAATGACGCTTTCGACTGCGCTGGGATTCGAGCCCAGGTCTTTCGATTGCCGGTCGACTGCTCTGACCACTGAGCTACACAGGCGTCCGACATCTCTTTCTCCACAGGAAGATCTCCTTATATCGCCTAGTGGCTCAGCCTGGCGGCTGTAAATGATTTTAAATTAATTAGTTGAGTTTGAAATTTTTGTCACTGCCTACATTATCGGAGGATCACTAGTCGCGTATCAGATAGGATACGTTATCGACAGGTGTCCTCGTAGACAATTTCAAACTGTTATATCGCAAATAATGCAAATAAATTTAATATTTTAAAGAATTTGAAAATCTTTCTGTGGAAAGAATGACGCTTTCGACTGCGCTGGGATTCGAGCCCAGGTCTTTCGATTGCCGGTCGACTGCTCTGACCACTGAGCTACACAGGCGTCCGACATCTCTTTCTCCACAGGAAGATCTCCTTATATCGCCTAGTGGCTCAGCCTGGCGGCTGTAAACTAGGCGATATAAGGAGATCTTCCTGTGGAGAAAGAGATGTCGGACGCCTGTGTAGCTCAGTGGTCAGAGCAGTCGACCGGCAATCGAAAGACCTGGGCTCGAATCCCAGCGCAGTCGAAAGCGTCATTCTTTCCACAGAAAGATTTTCAAATTCTTTAAAATATTAAATTTATTTGCATTGTTTGCGATATAACAGTTTGAAATTGTCTACGAGGACACCTGTCGATAACGTATCCTATCTGATACGCGACTAGTGATCCTCCGATAATGTAGGCAGTGACAAAAATTTCAAACTCAACTAATTAATTTAAAATCATTTACAGCCGCCAGGCTGAGCCACTAGGCGATATAAGGAGATCTTCCTGTGGAGAAAGAGATGTCGGACGCCTGTGTAGCTCAGTGGTCAGAGCAGTCGACCGGCAATCGAAAGACCTGGGCTCGAATCCCAGCGCAGTCGAAAGCGTCATTCTTTCCACAGAAAGATTTTCAAATTCTTTAAAATATTAAATTTATTTGCATTATTTGCGATATAACAGTTTGAAATTGTCTACGAGGACACCTGTCGATAACGTATCCTATCTGATACGCGACTAGTGATCCTCCGATAATGTAGGCAGTGACAAAAATTTCAAACTCAACTAATTAATTTAAAATCATTTACAGCCGCCAGGCTGAGCCACTAGGCGATATAAGGAGATCTTCCTGTGGAGAAAGAGATGTCGGACGCCTGTGTAGCTCAGTGGTCAGAGCAGTCGACCGGCAATCGAAAGACCTGGGCTCGAATCCCAGCGCAGTCGAAAGCGTCATTCTTTCCACAGAAAGATTTTCAAATTCTTTAAAATATTAAATTTATTTGCATTATTTGCGATATAACAGTTTGAAATTGTCTACGAGGACACCTGTCGATAACGTATCCTATCTGATACGCGACTAGTGATCCTCCGATAATGTAGGCAGTGACAAAAATTTCAAACTCAACTAATTAATTTAAAATCATTTACAGCCGCCAGGCTGAGCCACTAGGCGATATAAGGAGATCTTCCTGTGGAGAAAGAGATGTCGGACGCCTGTGTAGCTCAGTGGTCAGAGCAGTCGACCGGCAATCGAAAGACCTGGGCTCGAATCCCAGCGCAGTCGAAAGCGTCATTCTTTCCACAGAAAGATTTTCAAATTCTTTAAAATATTAAATTTATTTGCATTATTTGCGATATAAGAGAATGAAATTGTCTACGAGGACACCTGTCGACAACGTATCCTATCTGATACGCGACTAGTGATCCTCCGATAATGTAGGCAGTGACAAAAATTTCAAACTCAACTAATTAATTTGAAAGAAATTATTTGTTCAACATTATTTATTTGATTTAAAAAAATATTTATTCGATTTAAATACAGTACTGGGAAAAACTTGAGTAACAATTTATTTAATTTTATTACCTTGAACGAAGACAATTTTTTCATTAAACTAAAAATATTTTCATGAATTTCTTGTAATTTGATATTGAAGCTTAAGTAAATTTTATAATATTGTAAATGTGAATTACATTTTCTCAAAATTATTAAATTTGTTTTTAATTTCAAATGAAAAAGGAAATTCAATTTTATTTACTATATACGTACCTTTCGAAATATTTGGGTTGAAATCACTTTCTTCGATTACCTCTATTTCGAAGCTTGAAAAAAATGTCTGTCAAAATCTACTCATTGTCTTTTTCTTCGTAAACAAGACAAAAAATATTCTACGTCAATCGAGTTGAGACAAAGTAGAATGGAACAAATATGATAATTTGCAGTTACAATAAAAGGGAACATGCCCTTTTCTGAATGAAAAATCGAAATTTGCTTCTTTACACTCTCATGTAGGATAGATCTTTGCCGCATTATCATTTTTATCACAAATTCCAAAAAGCCACAAAAAAAAAGTTACAACAAATATCACGAGTCATTTCAGTTAAGTCAAAATGAAATTGACATTTTCACTTGAGTCAAAATGGAACGGAGATTTTGAGTTAGGACAGTTTGTTCACTTGTTTGCGAGTTAAGTCAAAGTCGCTCGGAACTATTGATTCAACTATGGGGCAGCCGTCTTATACATTCAGTTATAAAATCTAGATATATAATAGCTAGATATTCAGTTATAATATCTAATTATTCAGCTGTAATATCTAAGATAATAAAATATGTAGAAATCAACATCTTACTCTCTAAATCTGAATCAGTCAAATTTTTACTGATTGAATCAGTGATTTGCCTTTTTACGGATTTACCAGCGAATAAAATATTTTTCACTGTTAAAACAGTCAATTTTCACCGAACCTTCAGTGAAAAAATATTTTTCACCGTTAAATCAGTTAATTTTCGCTGAAATAATCAGTGAAATTTGACTGATTTGCAGTAACCCCTTTTTAGCTATTTCAATCAGTCAAATTTCACTGATAATCATTAGATTTTGACTGATTCATATTTAGAGAGTAGGTACTACACCTAAATATCTATATATTACAACTGAATATATAATATCACTGTCCCATAGTTGAACAGATAGATATTTATCCTGAATATCCATTTTTCTCCGTCAATAAAATGCAACCTGATTTGCATACCCATATCGGACATGAAAGAAAGCAAAAATTCCATAGTAATCTTCAACTTCCCTTTCTCGAAAAAATCCCGACTACGCCCAAGTCTCATATGCTAACATAATCTCTAACATATCGTGCATTGCATACTTTAATCATCTACAATATTATTGCCTAGGCCTAGGATTTCATTATTAACCTACAATCCGGTTCTCTCTTTCCCGAGGCATTTTGCACAAAAGATCAACAACGCCAATTCCAATATATAATTTTGACGTTAGATCATCTAAGTTCTATTAGAGATGTGAGCTGTTTTACTTTAATCGAATCTCACGCGAGAATCTGATCTGCTGTGGTATTTGCACAGGTTTGAATAAACTTGATACTCAATTTGATCCTCTGCAAGTAAGCTCATTGTTAGTACCGTAAAGCGTAAAATGTTCCTCGGCTTAAGTCGTGCTCAGTCGGCCACCATTTGGCTTTGGCTTGCCTCTTTGCGACGGCAGACATGCTGGCAACAGTCACTCGGTACGTGTGAACCAATACATGTATAGCCTTTGGCTGATTGTACTTGCAACTCTTGAAGTTTTTGCGTACGTGTAGATACGCAAGACTCGCACTCATGAGCTGTAGTCGCATAAACTAAGTAGTACCTGGGTATGCATGCGTGACTTGTTCTTGAGAGATTTTTGCACATACTTGGAATTATTAAGGAGAAGAAGATGAAATGAGAATTCTCTTGGTATTTTCTCGAAATTGGAAATCAGTCAACATGCATTGATTAAGATTTAGCATATCTTTAAATTAATATTTTTTAATTAATTAACGGAAAATTAAAAATGGGAATTTATATCTTAATTGCAGTGTTTGAAATTTTGGTATTAAATTTGATATAAAAGCATGTGAAGTCGTTTGTATATAGAGTAAATGAAATTTAATATAAGCAATTATGAAACTTATTAGGTGCACTGTTGGAAGTTTCTATTGTAATTTCCCGAAACACGTGACTAGTTTTATTCAGATGAAGCTTCATAAAATTAAGTTAAAATTTCTAAAAATTCAGTTACTTTTTAGTAAATTTAACAAATAATTTCTTAATTTTCAGTTACACGGAAAAACTTTTCATAGCAATATGTTTTATTTTATAAAGATAATTCTAAAAAATATTAGGAATCTATAAGGGAAATCGAGGTACTGAAAATTGGAAAAATGATATAAAACGTTAGTATAGATTATAGAAAATTTTGATACAATCTATAGAAAATTATCATATAGTTCATCTAAAGTTCAGTATTTCACTGCGAAAAAAATCTTACAATTACACGTTTTATCCTAAATGGAAACGCAGTTTAGCAAAAATTTTTAACTTGGGTTTCTCCGTTTACAATGATAATTTGCATTGGCAAAAACTCCCCATCGTGTGACTGTCTGATTCCATTTAATACACTGAAAAAAATAGTTAGCAAAACCAACTACTTCGGTTTGTAAAATGTGCCTCAGCTATTTTATTAGTTAGCACAACAATTTTTTTTGCTGGTGTTACTATCTCAATTGTTATCACAAGAACTTGGGTAGTAACACCAACAGAAAAAATTGTTGCGCTAACTAATAAAATAGCTGAGGCATATTTTACAAACCGAAGTAGTTGGTTGGACTAAAAATTTTTTTCAGTGTAGGGAATGATTTGAATTGAGAAAAACTCCCATCGTGTGTCTGATTCCATTCAAAAGAGGATGATTTGAATTTAAAAAAACTCCCCATCGTGTGCCTGTCTAATCGATTCAATTTAATAGGGGATGATTTGAATTGAGATAAACTTCCCATCGTGTGTATGTTTGTTTGATGCCATTTAATAGGGGGTGATTTGAATTGAGAATAACTCCCCGTCGTGTGCTTGTCTGTTTGATTCTATTTAATAAGGGATTATTTGAATTGAGAAAAACTTCCCGTCGTGTACTTGTCTGTTTACTTTCATTTAATAGGGGATGATTTGAATTGAGAAAAACTCCCCATCGTGTGCCTGTCTAATGGATTCAATTTAATAGGGGATGATTTGAATTGAGATAAACTTCCCATCGTGTGTATGTTTGTTTGATGCCATTTAATATGGGATGATTTTATTTATGAAAAACTCCCCATTGTGTGTCTGTCTATTTGATTCCATTTAATAGGGGATAATTTAAATTGAGATAAACTCCCCATTGTGTGCTTGTCTGTTTACTTTCATTTAATAGGGGATGATTTGAATTGAGAAAAACTCCCCGTCGTGTGCTTGTCTGTTTGATTCTATTTAATAAAGGATTATTTGAATTGAGATAAACTCCCCATCGTGTGCTTGTCTGTTTACTTTTATTTAATAGGGGATGATTTGAATTGAGAAAAACTCCCCGTCGTGTGCTTGTCTGTTTGATTCTATTTAATAAGGGATTATTTGAATTGAGAAAAACTTCCCGTCGTGTGCTTATCTGTTTACTTTCATTTAATAGGGGATGATTTGAATTGAGAATAACTCCCCGTCGTGTGCTTGTCTGTTTGATTCTATTTAATAAGGGATTATTTGAATTGAGAAAAACTTCCCGTCGTGTACTTGTCTGTTTACTTTCATTTAATAGGGGATGATTTGAATTGAGAAAAACTCCCCGTCGTGTGCTTGTCTGTTTGATTCTATTTAATAAGGGATTATTTGAATTGAGAAAAATTCCTCATCGTGTGCTTGTCTGTTTCATTCCAATTAATCTCATTTTTCTCGAAAAATAATGGTTTTTGGGCAAAAATGTGTGAAACATTAAAGATAGATGTTTTTATCCGCTACAACTTTTGCATTTTAAGAAATATTAAATCGGTGACATCTAAAACTGCAGCCCCGCAATAACTTTTAGAACTACAATGTTTTTATGTACTAATTATATTTAAAAAAACTCCTTCGAAATTAATCCAATGTAAATGAAATAAATTTACTAAAATTGTTTCCAGTGCTCTCTCTCTCTTGGATGAAAACTCGATACGAGTTTGATGAACACATTAGAAAACATCGTGAGGGAATGTCGGTGCTCCTTCTTTAAGTAGTTGCTGAACCTTCAAAGAATTCTCGTATTCTACAACCGTCCCAGCATCGAATCTTGGCTAATAGCCAAGTTAGAAGTCGCTTGCTGATTTGTCCAGGTTGCAAACGATTCATCGGTCCAGACAAGCACTCCTCGTTCGAACACGAATCAAAAAAAAAGATTACAAGATCCTCGATACTAAAGATCACAAAGGACAAATTCTTGCTCTAATCCTCTAATCTCTAATCATCTTAGCAATATTCTTGTTTTCCTATTTATCTTAACGACATGCTGCCTGCCCCACGTGAGCTCTCTAGAAACTGTTCGGTTTTCTACAAAGAGCCAGTTCATCCTCTCAATCTTACCTGGCCTCTTGATTAAAATCTTTCATGTCTCCTTCAATCATGACATTCCGATCATCGCCCAGAATTAAGGGGAATGATATTCGACTATAAAATTAATAGAATCCACTGTGACAAAAACAAGTCTTTTCTATTATTAGACACAGTCATCATTTTAATATTAATTATAATTTTAGCTCTGATTCAAAAATAGAATTAGAATTATAACACAATCGTAAATTATGGTGGTTCGATATGCTGTTATGAAACAATTATTTCTTAGTGATGATAAACTTGATTTCTTCTAACGAAATTAACAGAATGAAATAAAAGGAAGGTTATAATACTCATGACTAATGTTGGAAATATGCTTTGCCAAAATATTAATATTGCAGCAGGTTGAATCCAGTTTATTACTCATCATAAGAAACTTTAGTGATTATTACTTGGCTTAAATACATGTGAAAGTACTGTCTTCATTTTCTATATCTGGATCAGGAAAATTTACGTAATCCAGAGGAAAATTTACTGGTTGAATAGAGAGAACGCATTCACTTACAATTACTATGAATTATTAAAATTATTTCATATTCATTTTTTTATTGATCTACAGTAATTAATTTGTAATAATTAATTCGGCTTCACCATTTTTGAGCTTTTTTCTACTTTTTTATGGGTGTTTTAAAGGAAACTTAGTCTTATAATTAACTTATAAGGGAAAGTGAAAAACATACTAAAAAAATTGAAAATTATACGTTTAGCATTCTGATCAAGATTTTTCACGAATTTCAGCTTCTGATTATTTTGTGGCTGAAACGTTAATTTTTATGTTTTTCATCTCATTAAAATCGTTTTTCAAAAAACTTACCTGATGCCAAATTAATTATTATAAATTAAAATCGAACTTATCATTTGATCAAATTTGACCAAAAATGATTATATTTTCTTATGAAATAAGAATTAACCTGTCACTAATTAATATTTAAAGAGAAAAATATTCCTTAAAATTTACTTGCATGTATCTTTACAAAATATTGCTCCAAACTTGAAAACAAATTTGGGGATATTTTGTCAAAGATTTAAAATAATAAATGACTTTTAGGTTTTATATAAGTTAGTTTTTATTGATCTATAATTTATTTGGATATGGGCTTTAATTAGTTTTTATGATAATTACTTGTTGCGTGTTTCCATGACCAGGGACAACTACGAAACTCCAATTAGTATCCATAGGTGCTATGATCTTATATTGATTACAAGATCGAAATATTATGTTTGTACCTTATTGGATATAATATATTAAGCTATCAACAGTTAATGACTTGTAATTAATGATAAAAATGACCTGATCAGTAATACATATCATCGGAAATCTAGATAATGTCATCATTGTGCATTCAATAAGACTACAAAACCTTATTTATAGTATTTTTCCTCTACATGGAAAATTTAATTATTGTTAACTCTTTTTTTCCCTGGTGATTCGTGAATTTTAATCTGACTGAATTCAAAAAGAATATGCTAAGGTTTTATAACAGCTGAACTCAATTTCATAATCATAATTTTAACCATAGAATTTTCTCCCAGAAAAAAATATCCTAACCATTTTCATCATTAACATTTAAAAGTGTTTTTGTGCTTTGATTTAGAAAACGAAAAAAAGTTCAATTTTAGAAAAATATATCGGAAAGATTTTTTCGTTATTAAGGCCATGAATCATCCAGACCACGTGACCGAATTCCTGTAATGGTTCTTGTAAGATGACTTTTATATTTTACAAAATATCTTCCTGAAAATTTGGAAAATAAAAGAGAAGACGATAAAAGAACGTCTGTCAACATCGTTTGAGTAAAAATTTTGCAAAATTTTTTACAGTCAACTGTAATTGTGACGAGTCTTGTAATTTTATCAAAATTTTTACAAAAAAGAAGTTAACAAACGTGTTATCATTTTACAATTTTTAAATACAAAAATTTATGTAATTTTAACACAGACATTTAGAAACTGAACCAAAATGTTCACATGAACTTCATAATTTTCTCAACTATCACATGCTCTTAAGGCCATGTATGGCTCATCCGATCTCTACCTTACCGACACTTGCTTTCGTCCTTCGAATTTCCACATTAATTGAGATATCAAGATCAAATTTTGAGTAATTAGGTCAAAATCACTAAGGAACGTTTATCTGTTCCTAAATATTTATAATTATAAACAAATTTATTTTTGAAAACATTTTTTTATAGTTATAAAAATTTAGGAGCAAGATAAACGTTCTTTACTGCTTTTTGTTTAATTACTCGAAGTTTCAACTCGATATCTCAATTAGTGTGGAAATTGGGAGGAAAAAAAGTGTCGGTAAGGTAGGGATCGGACAAGTCATGCATGCCCTTAAATATTTGTTAACCATTCCGTAGGTACACGTATTTTTACTGGAACCGTGGGTACACGTGGCCCAAAAAATCCAGGCACTTATTTTTTCATGAAAAAGGTCTTCAAAACATCTCTCAATATTCTGAAATACTCTTTGGGGATCCTATTTTATGTTCCAATAGGTTTTGAAGCAATTTTTTTCGCGATTGTTTATTTATAACAATTTTTTCCGATGAAAATATTTCACTTGAAAATTTCGTCATGTCCCTTTTGGGACACGTATACCTACGAAGGGTTAATGATGAGCTTTTCTGATCTTCTGTATGGATGCACATTGGGTCTTTGTAAGAGTTCTACACGAACATTGATTATGTTCCTTCGCGAATGTCGAGGAAGCAAAGCAGCCGTCAAAATAACCCTAAGTATCTTTAGTCACACTTCCAGTTTGCTCTTTGTGGCATAATACGACGTCATCTTTGTGTTGTGGTTTCTTTATTGCCTCGTGTCACTGACTTGACTTTTTCCTGGCTGTTACTAATCACTTTAAAGTCTTAAAGGATTATGCTTTGAACATAACATGAATTAGTCAGTCCTTAATCGTATTTTGTAAGATGGTTACGCCATTATTACCCATTGTTGTAGAATCCATATTAATCAACATCTCAAGATTGAATTCATTTACATTCCTTGAATATCATCACGTGATCATTCATCTGTAACACATAATCCCACTACTTCATATATTCACTGTGACCAAAGTGATTAAAGTACAAAGGACACTGTATATAATCTGTTTTGTTTACTCTTATTTGTGCATACAAGTATTACAAAAATGTCACTCCTGTAATTCATTTTATAGTTTTTTTAAGGCCATGGATCAATCATGCCACGTGATTAAATTATACATTAATTCGTTCATGTGAGATAACTTTTTTAATTTATAAAAAATCTTTATGGGAATTTGGGAAACATTAAAAAAAAAATCAAGCACGTCTGTTAAATTCTTTTTAGTAAAAATTTTGAAAAAATTGCAAGACTCGTCGACAATTGCAATTAACAGTAAAAATTCTTGCAAAATTTGGACTTAAACGAAGTTGACAGACGTTCTTTAACGTCTTCTGTTGTATTTTCAGGAAAATATTTTGTAAAATAATAAAGTTATTTTATATGAACTTTTACAGGAATTTTGTCATGTTGTCTGGTTAATCGATCCATGGCCTTAATTCACAGAGTTATCATTGATTTTACTATTGCTACTGTTTAATATTTTATTGAAAATTATATATTCTGCAAATAATTTCATAAAAATGACATGAATTTTTCAATGTTTAAATATTTTATTTTTCTACTCAAAGTTCTTCAGTTTTTCAACCACTAATTTTTCATATCTTCCGACGTCAAAACGTTTCTAGTTTTCTCACCTTCTGAGAGTTGAAATCATCTCTTTTGCCAATTCTCTAATTATAACAGTTTGCAAATTTGTAATAATAATTTTTGTGAATATTGAAAGTGTATTTTGGCTTGGAGTTTGACCGATTTTGACAGATTGAGCTTTCATGAACAAAGTTTCGGACAGGAATTCAATTCGAGCGATTCCGAACTAAGTTGAAAAACGTTTTGAATCTCGTTCTATACAAATCGGTTGATAATAAATCCGATTCATTCTTCTAGTTCAAATCGGAACCTCAATCCGAATAAATCCGAACAAATAAATTGAGGTTTTTGATTAATTTTTAACCGATTTGTATCGAACGAGATTCAAAACGCTCTTCAGATTGGTTCGGAGTGGCTCGGAATAGTTCTGATTTACTCGGATTAAATTTCATTCCGAAACCTCGGGAATTCATCGTTGTGTATCCGTTGTGCTTTCACGTGAATTTTTCTTGATCTCGAGAATCCTTTTAAAGTTGACTTCTCTCTTTCTTTCTCTGATTAATTACAATGCTAGATTCAAAGTTAATTGTAATGATCCATCTTGGCAAAATTTATTGAGATTGCAAAGTCCTGTACAGCTTAAACATATCTTGATTTCCTGTCTTTAAATTATTCAAATTGGCACTTTCTATTCTATCTCATTATTATATAAACTATAAAATCATTGTTTTAAGGCCATTAATCATCCGGACCACCTGACGTTGGCAATTCCGATGACAATATATAAGGTTATCAGAAAATTAATAACTAAATTACTGCGTAATTAAAATTACCGACGTCACGTAGTCCAGTTCATTCATGCACGCAGAGAAAAGATCAGTAAAATTTACAGGAAGTTCGGTACTTATTTGGACAACATGACTTCTTAGTAAATTTTACCAGAAGTTGAGTTCAATTAACAGATTTTCTGTACGTTTCACTCAGCGTCCAGTAAAATCTGCTGAATACGAAAAAATCCGAGTTAAGTTGACTGTACTGTACGCTAAGTGAATTGTACAGAAAATCTGTTGACTGAACTCAACTTCTTGTAAAATTTACTAAAAAGTCATGTTGTCCAAATAAGTACCGAACTTCCTGTAAATTTTACTGATCTTTTTTCTGCGTGTGGCTTTAATAAATATTCTTCTGCTAACTTCTTTCACGTTATAAATTATGGTTACTTATTACTGATCTATATCTAGAATTTCCCCTTATTTTTCGAACTCTAAAGTTAAATTACTAGTTATTTGAATTTAACTTTACTGTTTTGAGCAAAATGGTATTCTATTTTTTATTTCAAATATGATAAGATATCATTAATAATTTTCTGAAGAGACAGATTCCGAATCAAATTTGCATTTCAAAGGTGGTATAGTTTTAATAATGAATAATCACAATTCCACGATAAAGAACGTATATCAACTTCGTATGAGTGAAAATTTAAAAAAAATGTTTACAGTTAACTAATTGTTGATAAGTCTTCCATTTTTTCCAAATTTTTTATTAAAAAGAAGTTAACAGACACGTTTTATTTTCTCTTGTTATGTTTCCGAAATTTACAAAAAGATGTTTTGAAAATTAAAAAAGTAATCTCACATGAACGAATTAATATATAATTTAGTCACGTGGTATGATTGATCCATGGCCTTAAATTTAATGACAAAAAGTTTAACAGTGGGCTTTTTTTGCTTGTTGCAGGTGGTCGTTAGACGCTCAGGCAGAAGCGCTGAAAAGTCCAGATTGGCAGCAGCATGCTTACGAGATAGCATCTCAATATCCACAATCTTCCTGCTGAAGCTACCTTGCCATGTTGTTTAGGTAATTATAGTTAACGTACCTACATCCAAATCAAGATTAATTTAAGCTTTAGAACATAAATAATCTTAGTCCTAGAACTGTATTTGGTTGAATCAACTAATCCTTTGTTGGATTTTACACACTATTTTATTATTATTATTTTTGTTGTTATTATAAAATTTAAAGAATTTGAAATCTTTCTGCGGAAAAATAGATGCTTTCGACTGCGCTGGGATTCGAGCCCAGATCTTTCGAGATCCCAGCGCAGTCGAAAGCGTCTTTTTTTTCCATAGAAAGATTTGAAATTCTTTAAATTTGAATTTAATTTGCATTTATTGCGATATAAGAGTTTGAAATTGTCTACGAGGACACCTGTCGACAACGTATCCTATCTGATACGCGACTAGTGATCCTCCGATAATGTAGGCAGTGGCAAAAATTTCGAACTCAACTAAATAATAATAATAATAACTCATACCTCAGAATAAATTTTTTGTTGATCGAAAATAAGTAATTCAACTTTATTTAAGACCAAAATTTGTTTAATTTAAGGGAGTTGTGCCGAAAATCAGGTCTCTGGAAACAAAAGTTTTTCTATTATTTTAAGACTTGAAGTGATACTATCAGTCGTTTTTTTATGAAATAATAAACATTGCTTGTTTATGAACAAAATTTCAAACTTACGAAAAGAAATACTTTAAATAATGTTTTTTGTAATAGAATTTTTCCTTACTATCGCTACTTACCAATTTCAAAGAAATCATTGCATCTTCACAAATCATGGCTAAGTTTTTTGGGGAAAATATTCTCTACAAGTGTACTGTTCCCAATTTTGAATGTAGTTTTCAGTGGCTAAAATCGGTAAAAGTATTTTTTTAAAATAACTATACTTAAAGATTGTATTCTTTCATTTCAGAATTGGAAACATTAGAGTTGTAGAGAATATTCGCCCCGGAAGAATAAGCCATAATTTATGAACATTAAGTAATTTTTTTAAAATTGGTAAGGAGCGATAGTAAAGAAAAATTCTATTACAAAAAACATCGTTAACACTTTTTTTTCGTAAGTTTCAAATTTTTTACATAAACAAATAATGTTTTTTCTTTCATAAGACACAATTGAAAATATAATTTCTTAAATATAATATATATAATGTCTTAAATTAATAGAAAAACGTTTTTTCCAGAAACCTGATTTTTTGCACAATCACCTTAAGACCGTATGTGGTGAGGTCTGTCATCACTAATTATAGTTGACCGCTTTATTAATAAAATAATAATTTTAACAAATTTTTGAGAGAAGACAGCAATGCAGAAAAATGTAACGCATTGTGGTCTTTTTCGAAAAATTTGTTTAAATTACTATTTTATTAACAAAGTGGTCGTATATAATTGGTTATGACAGACCTCACCACACGGCCTTAAATGAGTTTTATGTAATTAAGATTGTCTTGTATTTTGAAGTGACATGTTTGACATGTTTGATCACGAGATTGAAAAAATATTTAGAGTTCACTGTGAATAAAAACCCGGATAAATGAAAAAACATAAAAATTTTTTTTTTTTTTGCACACGAACCGACCGGAATTTTTTTAAACATTTTATTATTAAAGAAGGATGCCAAATTGGTTTGAGTATTTTTATATCTAATAGTAATAATTTCAATCGAAGAAAATAAAAAGAATCTGACCCTATGCCAAAATAATGAGAAATGAACAAAAAATTCTATGAATTTTAGGTCAATATAATAGCAGACATGTTATCAAACATGTCACTTTAAAATTTAAAAATGGCACATTAAGTATAAAGGTGGAATACCTCACAATTCTGACCATTATCAGAACAAATTAAATTTGATAATACTTTTTAAATGTGATACTTAATATCACGAATACTAAAATTGCATTTTTGTTATTTTTTAAAGATAAATGTATTATTTTTCGAAACATCTCAGAATAAATCTGAATGCAGTAATAAAAAACCTTCAATTTTTTTTATTTATTTCTTAGCATACTCAAATAATATTTAAAGAATTTGAAAATCTTTCTGTGGAAAAAATGACGCTTTCGACTGCGCTGGGATTCGAGCCCAGGTCTAGGTCGAATCCCAGCGCAGTCGAAAGCGTCATTTTTGCCACAGAAAGATTTTCAAATTCTTTAAATATTGAATTTATTTGCATTATTTGCGATATAAGAGTTTGAAATTGTCTACGAGGACACCTGTCGACAACGTATCCTATCTGATACGCGACTAGTGATCCTCCGATAATGTAGGCAGTGACAAAAATTTCGAACTCAACTAAATAATAATAATAATAACTCATACCTCAGAATAAATTTTTTGTTGATCGAAAATAAGTAATTCAACTTTATTTAAGACCAAAATTTGTTTAATTTAAGGGAGTTGTGCCGAAAATCAGGTCTCCGGAAACAAAAGTTTTTCTATTATTTTAAGACTTGAAGTGATACTATCAGTCGTTTTTTATGAAATAATAAACATTGCTTGTTTATGAACAAAATTTCAAACTTATCTCATAGTTTGCAATTCAAAATATGAAGTAGTCCAGTATGCAGCATCACGAATTGAAAAAATATTTAGAGTTCACTGTGAATAAAAAACCGGATAAATGAAAAAACATAAACATTTTTTTTTTTTTTTTTTTTTTTTTTTTTTGCACACGAACCGACCGAAATTTTCAAAAAAATTTTATTATTAAAGAAGGATGCCAAATTGGTTATCAATGGCAAAACGCGAACAAGGTTTACATTTTTGAAAACTTTTCGCGAAGACTTTGTTACCGAAGTCGTTGAGTGAAGATAGGTATAGAGGAGACATCCAGGGCGATTGAATGGTCCAAACCTTGCGGGGAAAGACGCCAGGGGTAGGTAAAGTTCCGGAACCAACCACGGGGATCGACACTTTCGAAAGTTGACAAAATCTCACGGATAAGAAGTAAGTTGTAGGAGTAAGGCCCAAACTTGTGTTGGTGAGTCTGCTGTATTCATGATGGGTCAGGTAGTCCTCGTCGATTCAACCCTAGCTTGTCGACAGAATTTCACAAAATAGCTTTTTACCTCTTTTCCTTCTACTTCGCTCTTTACTAGTCTTTTCCTAAAATCGGATATATATTTTTTTTAAATATATATATAAAATTAAAATAGTAGATTGTATTGACCCTTGATTTAATTCATAATGCTTCTAAAGCCAATGCAAACGTACCAAGTATTATGAATTATATATATAAAATAATACATAAAAGAGTATATGTAAAATATTTTATATTATAATTTTTATAATATAATATATATGTATTTTATATATATATAAATATTAAATAGATATAAATAAACCATGTATTAAAATTAACAATTTTTTTTTGAAATTTATTACATATTTATTGACAAATTGTTTTCAATATTCTTTCATTATCTTGATTACAATACTGAAGACATATAGAAAATGGAAATAAATTATCAATGATATTTTGAAAGTTTAATTTTCATACAATATAATTTTCGTTTATACAATACGGCTACAAAGTTAATATTATTCTCTATGGGGATACAATAATAATTGCTTTTTTTAAAAAATGTACAATTCTTAGAAAAATTAAAATTAAAACAAAGTATTGCTCTTAATATATAATTTGTTAGAGAATGTAAATGACCAGCTTCAGATCTGAAGTTATTTTATAGATTCAATGTAGTTTATTTATATTGGCATTGGGTCATAATTTTTCATTAAGTTTCCTTGAACATTGATTTTTAATGAAAAATTATGACCCAAAGCCAATATAAATAAACTACATTGAATTTATTTTTGGGTCAAGATAAAAACTGAAGACATTAATACAAACATGTCTCGAAATTATTTTATAGAATTTGACAGTAAGAAAGGCGAAAGGGCTCTTTTACGACTACTTAGCATTTACTGTAGAGCAGCAATGTAATTATAAAGAACCATCTCTTCGATCGTCATCTTTTCAGATTATAAATCTCAAATCCACCTATCTGCAGGTGCAAAGTATAGGCGTTATGAAAGAATTTTTACAAAGGATTTATAAAATCTTAACTTAGTTTTCAGATCTACAGAATTATGACACGAAAGAACATTATTATTTGAACGAATACATCAATATTTTTCTTTAAATTTCAAAAATTTGATTTCAAACTAATTCCTGTAAATTATCTGACTTATTTCAATCAATTCAATGGAATTTAATCAATAGAATATATTCAATAAAAAATAAATGAATTTCCTTCTACTTCGTTCTTGACTTGTCTTTTTCTAAGATCGGATTTATATTTTGAAAAAATAAAAATATTCACAATTTTTTTTTGGAAGTTATTACATATTACAAACCAAAAATAAAAAATGAATCATTTTAAATTTATGACTTCTTTACTATAGATTAATTGAAATGATTTTTCTCTGTTTAAGTAATAAAAAAACATTTTTAATGATAATTAAAAATTGCTGGGGACTCAAATAATTGATTTACGTAAATTCTGTCATTTATTTTTTATTGAATAAATTCTATTTATTAAATTCCATTGAATCGACTAAATTAAGACAGATAATTTACAGGAACTAGTTTGCAATCAAATTTTTTTAAATCCAAAGAAAAATATTGATGCATTCGTACAAATAACAATATTCTTCCATGTCATAATTCTGTAGATCTAGAAACTAAGTCAAGATTTTATTGATCCTCTGTAAAAATTCGTTTATAACGCCTACACTTTGCACCAGCAAGTGCTTGGATTTGATATTTATAATTTTGCTTTGAAAATTTTGTTTTGAAAAACTGTTTTTTCATAATTTCAGCCATTAAAGAATTGCATTGGCTTTAGAAGCATTATGAATTAAATCAAGGGTCAATACAATCTACTATTTTAATTTTATATATATATTTTTAAAAAATATATATCCGATTTTAGGAAAAGACTAGTAAAGAGCGAAGTAGAAGGAAAAGAGGTAAAAAGCTATTTTGTGAAATTCTGTCGACAAGCTAGGGTTGAATCGACGAGGACTACCTGACCCATCATGAATACAGCAGACTCACCAACACAAGTTTGGGCCTTACTCCTACAACTTACTTCTTATCTGTGAGATTTTGTCAACTTTCGAAAGTGTCGATCCCCGTGGTTGGTTCCGGAACTTTACCTACCCCTGGCGTCTTTCCCCGCAAGGTTTGGACCATTCAATCGCCCTGGATGTCTCCTCTATACCTATCTTCACTCAACGACTTCGGTAACAAAGTCTTCGCGAAAAGTTTTCAAAAATGTAAACCTTGTTCGCGTTTTGCCATTGATAACCAATTTGGCATCCTTCTTTAATAATAAAATTTTTTTGAAAATTTCGGTCGGTTCGTGTGCAAAAAAAAAAAAATGTTTATGTTTTTTCATTTATCCGGTTTTTTATTCACAGTGAACTCTAAATATTTTTTCAATTCGTGATGCTGCATACTGGACTACTTCATATTTTGAATTGCAAACTATGAGATAAGTTTTTCAATTTTATGATAATCCTTATTTTAATTATCTCCGTTTTACAGAAATTTTGAATTAATCTTTGAATTTATGGCACTGAAGAGGGCCCCCATATGTGCGGCCGAAACGTTTGCCTTGCTTTCTTTTTGAGTATTTTTATATCTAATAGTAATAATTTTAATCGAAGAAAATAGAAAGAATCTGACCCTATGCCAAAATAATGAGAAATGAACAAAAAATTGTCTTGTATCCTTCGACGTTATGAGAATTGAATAATTGCGACTAAGGTTTTGGCATCCTTTAAAAAATTTATCAAATCAATCTTATTTATCAAAGAAAACCACAGTTGACACCAATGCTTCTTTGTGTTTTTTATGATTCCAAAAATTGAAAACCATTACTTGATAAAATAGTAATTTAAACGAATTTTTCGGGAAAAAGCGATACTTCGCCCTATTGTAGCTTTATTTATTTATCGGAAAATTCGTTAAAATGATTATTTCATTAATAAAGCAGCAGAATTAATTTAATTCAACTTTTGTAAAGCTCTCTTGTAAACAATTACGTCAGAATTCGTAAATCAGGTATACTCGTGACCTAACAAAAGCGGAAGTACGACTTATCCCTCTTTTTCATTTACTAAGAGGCATGAAATAATTTCTTTTTTTATTGCTTCCTAGCAGTAAAGATTGTTGCTACTAAATGTTTTTCACCAATCTGTAAATATTTTCTTCAGTTTGATTGCATTTCTTATCGAATCAAAATTCACTTCTAAAAACAAAGATTTCTAAATTTAGCACAAATTTTTCCATTTTTCCTATTTTAAAAGGAGTTAAGAAATAGCAATTTGCTGATTCGTCAGCAGCTGCATGAATAAGTAAACAGCTGTCTATTAATCATTATGAAATACTGTTCTCATAAACGGTCAAAAATGACAAATCTGCCATATAAAATTGAAACTGAAAGGTTTTTTTATTTTGCTTACAAGAACGTAAATTGTAAAGATTCGAGAAGCGTTATTACTTTATTTGTCATTTGCGTGAGAATTGGACTGGTCGTGTAATACTGTTTTCTGAAAAGCAATTTTTCTCATATTTTAACTTTTGTTTATTTCTAACGTAACTATATTTGAGGAATCGGCGTAAGAACTTTATATATATATATATATATACAATTATGATTTTAAACAAATATCGTCTAACTATAGCCATGTATATATTACAAATACATGTTATCACGTTAGCGAATTATTTTAATATGTTATCTCGGTCCACTTCCGCCGTTGCAAACACGCCCGCTGTTGCTTTAGCCTTCTGATAATTTATACTCTTTGAATGCAATAAATAATTTTATCAGAAGCTACTGATTAAAAAAATGTATTCTGGGTACCATCACTGATGATTTCTTGAACTGAATCAGATTCTAGAAACGAGGATGAAAATCAGGATCTGAAATTAGGGAAAAATATAAATTTCGTTGATATTTTATTATTACTTTATTATATTATCATTTTTTTTGCAGTTTATAAAATATTTTTCTTGAAATTCAGAAAATGTATATTGCAGTTTATTTAAGTCAACTGATAGTTCGATTGATTCGTGACTTGAAGAAATTACCATTAAATTCCTGAAAACACTATTTTTTTCATTCTCAGTCTTTAATATCAAGGTTTATACAATATCTTTGTGGAAAAATGTCCAGGAATTTTGAACGCAGAAAAGTCAAGAAATTTATTTTTAAATAAAAAAGATTTTTCAGTTATATGCCTTGGTATTCAATACTTCAAAAATGTATTTTTGAGTGTAGAATACTCAAGTTTTATATTCTGTAAATTTACAGTAAGAATTTCAAAAGACTTCAATATTAAGAAACTTTAATATTTTAAAGATTGCAAAGATGAAATGCTTCTTGTATACTTACAGTTTTGAACGTTTATTGAACGATGACAAAAAAATCTTTTTTACAACAATATTAATTATTATGTTTATATTTAGGGCCCTTTAAATATACAATTGATCATAAAAAAACCACTATTTTTTAATTTTCTGCGGCAAAAACTAATTATGTAGTTTTCAAACAAATTATTTTCCATCGTTCAATGAACGTTCAGAACTGTAAGTACATATCCTTCTTTGGGTTTACTGAATTTTATCTCGACCAAGAGTGAAAACATTTAAACTTTTAAAGGCCTACAAATTGCAGAAGATCCAGTTTTTAAATTATCCATCCCAGACTTTTTATTTTGAAAATTCCTCAACATGTAAGGAACATAATTCTTTGATTTTCTGATTTGAAATTTGGTTTCAGAAATTAATGAATAATTAATTTGTTCGTAGAAAAAATGATGCAACCCTTTAGTTATTAACAAATTTTTTCTATAATAATTCAAAATTATAAATTTTTAAGGGAAAATGAAATGTTTTGTCACTGTTACAACGCTATAAACATTTATTCGAAAAATCTCTTATTCTATCAAAAAATATCCAACCTTGAACGTCCTTCATTTATTTATAAATTCGCGAGAAATGAGATCTTTTCACATAAAATCAGCTCTCTGTGTTTAATATTTCGTTTCTTTGACAATTTTGTAAACTTACTATTAGTAAGCTCTTGGCACTATGAACTATTATCTTTGACACTATAATAACTTGTCTCAATTATCTTAATTATTTGTGAGAAAAATACAATTTTCACATTAATATTTAGCATGATTTTCGTATTGTGACTTGACAAAAATTATTCATTACCTCACCTCAGAAAAAGAAAAATCTTTGCTCTTATCTTAAATGAGATATTCATTTAAAGTATCATTCATTTCTATTAAATAAATAAAATGTTTATTTCATATCAACATTTTTCCATGGGTACACTTTTACTCAGCAATTGTCATTCCTCGTTCATTTTTTACGCGAAGCAATAAAGCTGTACTTTAGCCAAGTGGGAAATCGTAAAAAATGGCACGTGTGTACTAAAATAACTACCAAGTTATTTTCGCATCTTAATCTTGAAACAAAACAAGTGCTGCAAAGTATAAACTAGTGTTACTGGTATTGATAGAATTACGATTAGTCATTTGACGATGAATATATATCGGAAAGCGAAACAATCTGCTTTTAACGTGAAAATTTTGAAATTTTGCCGATAATGCGGGACTGATAAGATAAATGTAATTCGGATCTTAGACGTTAAAAATAAATAAATTAAGATAGTTCAGGTGCTTAAAAGTTGATAAAGTTTAACAAACTGATTATAAATAATTTTTATACTCAGTGAAAGAATTCATTAAGATTTTTTGCAATAGAATAACGACGTTACTAGAATTTTTCCATTATCATCTATAATCATTACAATGATTAATAATAAACTTTCAAGAATTATTAGTATTTTAATCATTATGTAAGATAAGACAAATTTCTATACAAATTGATAAAGTATGAAAAATGTAGATATTATAATACACGGGACTAATTTATGAGTATGAAAGTAATTCATCTTCATGAGTGATTTTACTCATAATAAAATTCATCACTCTGGCAGTTGGAAGTTAGCCATATGCTTTGTAGGAAACCAAAACATTTAATTCTACGATTAGAGAAACTTACAATTAGGTCATCCAAACTGAAATTACTACGTAATTTAAATTTATTACGTGATGAAAAAATGATATATATATCAACTAAAAATAATAGGCTTAGGAATTAACCCATTTTTGGTAAATATTATTGAAGATAAAACAGTTTTTTAAATCTTCTATTAGAAATGTTTTGGGATGAGGCCAAAAGATTTCAAATATTTTGCTCGCTCATTTTTCTTGATTGAAGTAGCCTTGGCAAAGAAATCATTTGCTTTGAGTGTCAATTCTTAATTATAGATATTCAAGGATATCTTGAAATACTCTTTTGCAAAATTTGTTTCTTCTTATTCTTCACTTTAACTAAATTTAGAGTGCAGCGATAATAAGGTGAAATTTGTCATCTGTTTAGTGTTTGAAGGTAACTTTTAATGTAAAAAGTTTTCGAAATATTTTCCAATGAAAAAACCTTCTTATGAAGGCCCTGTGGTAGGTCAATAGAAGGTCAATAGAAAACGAGGATATAACATCAGTTTTTTAGAAATTACTATTTTAAATATTAAACTATGGAGCTGCTGATAATATTAGAGAAAATGGTGAAATAATTGTACTTATGCCTAAAATCAAAAGCAAGTTTTATTTCCTGAAATAGTAAAATCGTTATCGACATATCGAACGAATTATATTGAAGTAAACCCAATAAATGTTTCATTAATTCCTAATAAAGAATGTTGAGTTTACAAAAGTCAATAGTAAAGTCACACCTCCTGTCTAACCAAATTACCATAGTCTTTTGGAGGTAGTGGAACCATATTTATAACTTTTCCTATCGAAAATAGGGAATAATTGCACATCCATAATAAAAAAATTCATTCATTCGTAAGTTTTACCATATGTAGTTCTTATTAGATTTTCTGAGCTACATAGAGAGAGTATTTCAATAGTATCAATATAAATAGTAAATATACCAATACACGCTTAAACACTAATTTAACGCAACTTAACCTAACTGCACAACGCACACATTCATAAACGCATCGCAGTGATATGTCAATATTGTCAATTACAATGTAGCAACTTCATTATATACTGAACTGTGAAAACTTTTACGATTTGTGAGAAGAAGCTCGGTAGAGCCTCTGCTAGAAAAAATCGTAAGTAGGAAAGCCGCCACATTCAAATGTAAAAAAATATATTACTACACTCGAGATTCCCTATAACGAGAAGCTCGAGCATCGGAGACCTCTCTGCATCGAGCGCGAGAGGGATCCCCTCCATATCCTACTTGTTGCTATGCGCTGTTATGCGCATTATATGATGCGTGCTGTCAGTCTGTCAGTGATGCCATGTGAATAATTGTATGTACAAGTAAAAAAACGCATAAAAAAGATTTTTGCGAGTATTCAACATGGAAAGGACTTATTTGACGGTATGTACTCAAAATACTAAAAATATAATAATATAATAATAAAAATATCTGTGCTTATCAGGTGTATTTTTGAATATAAATGTTAAAATGTTGCTGTTGGTTTTCATTTATAAAAAATGCGTTTCGACTACACATGTAGTATTGATCACAATAATAAACTGCGCAAAATTATACATACTGATTAATTGTAATTATATAAAATTTTCATACATATTGTTTAAAAAGGGAGAATTTTACTTATCTACAGTAATGTGTGAAATATCAAAATTTCCAAAAAAACTTATGCAATTTTAATGTTTGATAACCGACTTTACTCCAAAATATTGAAAACTCCAGATTGGAAAAATTAAATATTAAATTTTTCCTTTCAAATACTGTAAAATTACACAATTAAGTAATTTTTCAATAATTGACCAATTACAATATTTTCTCATTAATTTGTGATTAAAGCCATCAAACTCATTGATTACTGTTCCAAATTCGAGCGCGCTTCATTCCGTAGTAGTGGGGGTAGAGGGGTCGATCGTCTGCTCGTTATGGGGAACCGTGACGCGCTCGTAAAAGGGAGGCCTTGTTACAGAGAATCTCGTTATAGGGAATCTCGAGTGTATATCGGGTACCGACATAATTATAACGAGCACATGGAGTGGTTCTCGGGTAATATCGGAAACGTTCGGCGTATCTAACGTCACTCGACAGTGCATTTACTATTTCCAATGGGAACTTTGGCAACGTAATATTTCAATATATGAAGTATTCGATTGCAAAATATTCAAGTCTCTCTCTCTTCATTGTTCATTACTATTGACAATGGTAATTTATCTAAAGTATTTTGCAACTCTCAATGGTAATTTATAAAGTTGCACTATATTTACAATTGATTCAGAAAAATTATTTCCTCCTATATTTCTATGGTAAATAAAACTAGTTTTGTTACTATATCCTCGCTTCCTATTGATTTTTTGTAAAAATAAATATAATAATACTGGATTTCACAATTAAGAGTTTTTACGTGTCTGGAAATTTGGTTACAATTATTATCTTAACAATAAATCTGTTCTATGTAAATAGTGACGTCAGACCCTACCACACGGTCTTAACCTTTAAATATTGGTTTTTATAATATGTGTAATTTGTTTTATCTAAAATAGTCTACTAGAGCATAAAGGTGATAATAAACCAGAATTCCTACTTGTAAATTGAAACAAACAACGAGGATGTCATTGGTTCATAATTTGTGTAAGAGGCGCTACTAAGATGAGCGGAAAAAACTTATATTTGACTAAAACAACATTATTCTACAAGGAAATGTATTTAGTTCTGAAGAAATAGCTTGTTTACAATTTGTTGGATATAACTAAATATAATTATTTCACACGATATTTTATCAAACTTTATTTATTTTTACTTTTTCCTTTGTATATATTAGTAGGTTTTAGGCCTTAAATATGATTTGTTATTTATTTATGTCGCATTAACAAATCAAAAATGTCAATAGATCAATCAGAAATCAAAATGTCTCTTATGACCAAAAAAATGTTATTATCTTTTTTAACTGAAATCAATATTATTTGGAATTTCTGGATTAAATTTGAATAAATCTTGCGAAGAATTATCAAAATCATTTATTGCTTTCACAGACTGAAATATAATGATCAAAATTAATAATGATAAAAGATTAAATAATATAGAGTTTTTCTGAATAATTTTCCTTATACCAAATTTTTTTACCGAAAGTCACTGATAAATTAATTGTTTCATTGTTTCGATGGCTCCCCAATCATAATATTAAGAGCTCCAATGTTGAATCAATTTGCAATAAATTCGATCGTATTTGGTCGAGTTATTTTGCATACACATAGAGAAATGGATATTCAGGATAAATATCTATAGATATACAGCTGTAGTATCTAGGGTTATCATTTCTGCATATTTTATTATCTTAGATATTATACCTGAATATCTAGATATTATAATTGAATAGCTAGATATCAAAATTGAATATATAATATGGCTGTTCCATAGTTGAATATCCATTTTTTCCGTGTAGGTAATGAATTAAAAATCGTTTTTAAGAAATATATTTTTCTTTATGCCAGTGCATGATATAATATTCGTTTATGACACATTTTTTTTACAAGAGTTTCAGTGTATATGCCTGACACGTGCAACAATTTGCAGTTCTAATGAACATTTTCTAGTGTCACTTCACACTTATAAGTCTATGACTAATCATTTCTGAAAAAATGCGAGCGATGTGCATATATTACATGCATAAAAATGCGTTATTTTTGCAAATCGTCGCAGTACTCATGTATCTAAACACCATTTGAACAAATGATAGAATTTCATAATAATTTATACAATAAAAATATTGTTGAAATGAAAAATTTAACAAATTGATAATCCACTTGTTGAAAATTCTACACTCAAATAAATATTATTTATTATAAAAATGTTTACAATATTATTATAATCAGCTTTATATCGTTGATGTTTTTTCATGTGAGCTTTGTTATTAATAAGAAACTGAGGCAGTACCTATTAATGATGCTAATTGAAAAAATAAATATAACTCACATCCAATAAGTGATTTATACGTCCTCTCTTTTATTAATCGAATTACCGCATGCTTGTCGCGTATATCGACGTATGTTGCATATGAAATATAATTATACACGTAATATGTGTAATACTTTTGCACGCATGTACGCAACTACGTATTACCTTTTTTTTCGTACCGTCTACGACTCTTTATTCTGCGAGTGATGCACGTGACAAAAACGATTATAATCCTTCTTCCTTCGAGGAAGTATCCAATGTCTATACATGCCTTTTTTAAAAAAATTTATAAATCTTATAAATACAATTCAATTTTAATGCCAAGAAAGTTTTAAAAATGAAGAAAATGTATAATTAATACATTGAGAAATTTTTGTAATAAACCCGCAAAACAAATTTATAAAGAAAGAGGAACATTAAAAAAACATGAAATAATTTTGATAACAACTTTTTTTGATTTTGTCAACATTTTATTTTCAAATTTTGTTCTGGCATGGACAAAATTAGTTTTTTTGTTTCAGAAACTTCAAATTCTTAAGTTTTTAGTATCAACTGATGAGTGTTAGGTCAATTGAATCAGAAAATTTTGTAATTTCAACAAAAAATTTGGTTAATTTAAAAAAATATTTTGATATGTTGATCTTTTTACGTCCGAAAAAATTAAAAATTCAAGTGTAGGACACATCATAATGTGTTTGAAAGAAAACGACGCTTTCGGAACAAGTCATTTTATTTAAAACAGTTCCAACGTTTCGAGAACAACAAAGTGTCTCCTCATCAGGGAATAAAAGCTCTTCCACATTACACTGTGAGAAAAATCTGTACTATATTTAGTATACATGTAATGGAAGCATGAATGCACAACATGAAATTAAATTTAGTTTACCGGCGTATACTAAATTTAGTATATGCGTGTACCAAATTTATTATACGCGTATATGAAATTTAGTATATGCATATACTGAATTTAGTATACATTTATATGAAATTAAGTATACGCGTGCACTAAATTTAGTATACGTGGACATGAAATTTAGTACACACATATAGTAATTTTACTGATGGGTATACTAATTTTAATATATGTGTACTAATGCTAGAGAACCAGTAAAACTCAAAGTATAAAGAAAATAATTAATATAAATTAAAATTTGTATTTAATTGTTTTCCTTATCGATTTAAAGTTAAATCTTTTTTTCTAAACTTTGTCCGAAAGGATATAAATGTTACCATTAAAAATAAAGTATATTGCGATTTGTAATGTTTTGTTTTACAATTATTATTCAATAGGGTATATTGTAAAATAAATACAGTTGAAGTACAGAGTATCACTTTATTAAGAATTATTAATAATTATCAAAGATAATGATCCTTTTAGCGCCCTTCACTCTTTTGTCGCCTGGAGACTGAGGGTTAATGTCAAATATGAACCTGAAGGAATAATTACATTTTGTAAATATGTACTTGAAAGACACGTAAAAACTATATGTATATTGAATGAATCATCAAATAATTACCTTTGAATGAACTCTAAAGATTTTGGCAATTCCGCAACGTATGAATATCCAAACACGTAGTACAATGCGAAAGCAACTTGAATTCCTTCCATAACATCTTGAACTCTAATGAGTACGCGATCTAAAAAAATAGTAATAGCACTTTCAGCAGAAAATCGGAACGTCTTCTAGAACTCTCCCGTTTTCCCCAAAAAGATGTTTTAGACGTCTAATAGATGATCTTGTGTTACTTGGGCAAGATCAACTTTTTTTCGCGCGTTAATGTAACCTAAAATGTCTAGCTACTTCTGGAATTTTTATTTTATTTTTTTCACATTTCACTTATAAAGCTTCGAAATTCTGGGATATGTAAATTTACATTTGTAAGCGAGTAAATAAATTAAACCTACCTTTTGAAAAGAAAAACGCAGATCCAAACAATCCGAACTTTTGCGCGGCATCAAATGTCGATCCAACAACGTAATTAACCACAAATACATCGGCATGCGAGTCTGCATGTTGCATGATCCGCGTAACTCGAAACGCGCTTGCGCAGATGAATTTCGTATACAGATATATGAATTTTAGTATACAGAAACTACGAAATTCATATACGTAAAAGAAACTTAGTGTACACTTGAAAAATTTAGTATATATATATAACTTCACAAAAGAAATTTAGTATACCAGAATATACTAAAATTACCAAGTGTAGTAAATGTAGTAAACATATAGGAAATTTAATATACCCCTGTATACTAAAATTACAAACATTTCTAACAGTGTAGTATTAATTTTTCATATGACATTTTAATAAGAATTCCTTTTTAGATGTCTTCCTTATCTCCTTATTTATGTTGATCCAATTTTTTGCTTCGATGTATGCTTATAGACCGAAGTCTGATTTTATGTTTTTTAAAAACATATTTCGTGGGATGTTAGTAATAAAACTTTGTTCTTCAAAACGCAATACTAGTCAATGCACTTAGCATTTTTTGTGCAAGAAATACAGACCATGATTACTAGGACGTCAAGAAGTCCTTATTGTCCTGGTAATCGTGACACAGAACAAAGACTGGCTCAAAGTTGTCAAAATTTTATTTCGATACTTATACAGTCCGCGTTCTCTATAGCGCCGCTCTCAATAGAACCTCTACCTTTAATCTGTACGCGATGCTTCCCTCACCATGAGCACTGCTGAATTTAATTTCCACCGTTCTCAATAGGGCCGCGTGATTAACACACTAAGAGAAGAATATATCAAATATACATAAAGTTGATTATGGCAAAATGAATGTAAATTGGAATGAAATTGTAATCATATTAACTGTAAATACATTTTTGATAGTAAATGCTCCGTTATCTTTGTTAATTAAAAAATAAATGGTCACTCAAAGCCAAAATTATTCGTTTATTGAACAAGATCCTTCATTATTTAATAGTGCCAAAATCATAGGACTTGTCTACTTTTTACTGCCAGGGGCTCAAATGTTGTTCACGATTTCAGATTTCTAATTTTTAAATTAAATTTCAACTTTGAAAATTCAGAATAATAATTATAAATTTATGTGACAGAATCCACAAATTATTTAATTACTATATATTTGATTGCACAACATAATTGAAAATTAAAAAAAATTTGTCCGCTTCGCGGGCACATTCTCATCGCGCGCTTCGCTTGCAAGTTTGAGCGCGCCTAGGGCGCGCGATTTGATCGTCGCGCTCCGTAATGCTCGATCGTTATTTTTTATAATTTAATACTGAAGCTCAAACCAATTTTATAATATTAAAGATGATGTGAATTACTCATTTTCTCAAACTCACTAAATTTCTTTTTCAGTTTAAGTGAAACAGGAAATTCAATTTACTTAAGGCTCTATCGGCCTTAAGGAACACATTCTCATCATGACACTCGCGCTTCGCGCTCGTTTTCTGTATACATTTCAGTAACTTTTTAATAAATTACATGATTAAAATAATTTATTTTCTTCCAAATCTCTCAAAAAGGAAAAATAATCGTAGACTTTATTTAAGATAGTACGATCACAAAAATTAGACCTCAGGCTAAAATAGATAATTTTGCTTTCAAGAATAGCAATATTATTATTGAAGGGCTAATTTGAAAGAGAAAAGATTATTTTTCATGAAAAAAATTTGAAACACAAAAAAATAATGTTATTAATAAATTTCATTTTTGCCCAAACTTATTTTCTTATCGCTTCGAGCCAAATTTTTAAAAATGATGCGATTATAATAAATCACGGTTCATTTTTTTAGGAAAAAGATTCTCTACAACTTGACCGTTTCCGAATTTTGAAAATGAATTCTTTAATGGCTGAAATTATAAAAAAAAAAATTTTCAAAACAAAATTTTTATAAACAAATTGCTGTATTTGATAATAATTAATTCAATTTCAAAAATAGGAAACGGTCAAGTTGTAGAGAATCTTTTTTCTAAAAAAATGAACCATAATTTATTAGAATCGCATCATTTTCAAAAATTTGACTCGAGGCGATAAGAAAATAAGTTTGGGCAAAAATAAAATTTATTAATAACATTATTTTTTTGTGTTTCAAATTTTATTCATGAAAAATAATCTTTTCTCATTCAAATTGGCCCTTCAATAATAATGTTGCTATTCTTGAAAGCAAAATTATCTATTTTTGTCTGAGGTCTAATTTTCTTGATCGTACTACCTTAAGGAAACGATTTTGCAGAACAACGCTTATTTCGTATCTCACATATTTTGGTGAAAAAAATCGTATTTGTTTAATATTAAAAATCAAAACATAAAATATACATCCTGTCGAGAAATTTTTTAATAAGAATGTGTAGACCTCATTTAGGCAAATAATTTTTCATCTAAACTTTTTTTATGTATCTCATATATTTTGTCTAAAAAATGGAATTATTGAATTTTAATCGTATTTTTTGGAATTGAAACGAAAAATATATGTTTTATCAGAAACTGTGTGAGACAAAATTTGTAGATCTTTTTGAAACGAACAACTTTGTATTCTTACGTTTTTTTCGTATTTCACATATTATTGTTAAAAAATTGAATTTTGGATTTTCAATAGATTATTTTTGAATTAAAAAAAAAAAATGCATCTTATGAAAAAATGTTACAATTCAAATTTGTAGGTCTTCATGTAGAAAATAATATTGTATCATAACGTTTTTTCGTATCTCGTATAATTCAACTGGAAAATGGAATTTTGATTTTGGCTTTTTCGAATTTGAATATGATGTAACATTTCTAATTTTGATTTAATCAAAAAATGTTATCAGGATAATTTTTAGAGATTTATGAGCACTATCTAAAACCAGTATTAAAATTTTTGATTTTTTCAAACAATTATTTTCAAAAACACAAAAGTAGTGCTCAATCCCTCAATTTTGATTGGATGTGGCTGGTTAACGAACTTGTCCTTACTTTTTCGGCTCCGATAAAGTGCGCCAAAGCACAATTCAATCTGATAATTCTATCGAGAGTTATGCCGCACACGACCTACAGACAGACAGACAGACAGACACTTTCGTAAAAGCCCTTTTTTCGGACTCAGGGGGTCTCAAAACGTAAAGATTTGATGAAATTTTCGAAAGTCATTTTTCACATAAAACCAATACCTTCTCATCCATGATGAGAATGTAAAAAAAAAGAAAAAACGTCAAAAAAATATAAGGTTATATTTTTTGATTTAATACTTTCGATGAATTTGTATGCAACTATTATACTATTATGTTTGACAATACTTACTTTAAACATTTAAATCAAATTGCACGCATTTACGTTGTTGCACAAAACAATTTCGATTACAAATTGTTAATGAGGTTCGGTTCGTCTCGCAGCAATGTTTCGAGCGGCCCTATTGTGAAAGGTAAAAAGTGATTCGAGCACGCTCGCTTTGGCGAGTGGAGGGGGAAGGCTTTTTCTGAGAAAACACTTCTTCTAACCACCCGAGGTGGCCCTATAGGGAGCGCGGACTGTATCTAAATTTAATTTAATGTTGTTGGAATTTATATCTATACTTTAATATTATATGAATGCGAATGTAATGTCTTTCAAAGTTTCTATCTGTCAATATTTAAATATACTTAATGACTTTAAAGACATTTTATGATATAAAAACATAATAAAATTTTATTATCTCATTATTATATTTATATTATTTTGATAGATAGTGAAGTTTTCTCCAAACGTGTAAAGAAGAAAATAAGCCATTAGTACCTAAAATCCAACAATTCTTAACGAAAAAACTTGTAAAAAAACGGCATTCAACTTTGACCTACAGTAATTGTTTTTAAAAAAAGACAATTTTTATATTTTCAAGTTTTTGCCTGATTTCAATGGGCATTTTTCTCTTAGAATGTGTATTTAAAAACAGCACAAACAGTTAATTCTAAAGTTAAAAGTGAATTTCTTTCACCCGTTTTGCAAATAAACGAAAAGAGTCACTGTCTATAGCTACCCAATGATGGCCACTCCCCCCTACATAAGTAACTGGATTTAAATGATGCTAAATAAGTGATTCATTAATCTGATATATTCGCCACGATTGGATGATCATAAGCGATAACTTTACGTTACATTTACGTTTATTTATACAGTCTTGCTCGACTTGAGAAAGTGGTTTTCCTCATTCAAAGAGTTATAGATAGGCAGTGCATAAAGAGCAACAAAAACAGGCAGATCTCTATTTATAGAACTCCAGCTGCTTTTTAATCACTAGGACAAGTTCGCTCTTTTAGAGGACAGCTAAAAATCTGACTGGTTTTAAGCTTCCAGTTCATCCAATCACTGTTAAGGTTCGCAAACTTACTACTTAAAGAATGATTGATTTCCAATTAAATGATTTCAAAAGTTTCATAAAATACAATGAAATCAAAAAGCATATTGAAATTAACAACAATTAAATTTTTATTTTCTTTGAAATTTATTCGGAAACTTACAAAATTTTTATGTTACAAAAATCTGACATTTTTCATAATATTATGAAACTCAACTGAATTATCTTGAAACTTGAAACTTGATCTTGAAATTTGAATCTTGAAACATTCTTCTTGAAACTTGTATCTTGAAACTACCAAACTGTAACAGAATTTTTATAACATTTATCATAAAATTACGAAACTGTAACAAAATTTTCAGTTACAGGAAACTGCATAAAACTTTTGCTTTTTTTGGTAATATCTTCGTTAATACTGGACTAAAAAAATTCGTTTTGGGGTCATTAAATGCAGAATTTATTTACCTTCCATGTTATTCTAAGGAAAAAGTTCATTGTTAGGTACACTAAAAAAAAGTCCAGTTAAAAAAACCTGTATTCCGGTTTGGCCATATTTAACATTATTTTCTGGTTGAAAAAACTAGAAATTCAGGTTATTTTGCCCGATTATTTTTCATAAATAACTAGAAAATCTGTTTGAAATAACCAGAAAATAATGTTAAATATGGCCTAACCGGAATTCCGGTTGTTTTAACTATACTTTTTTTGAGTGTATTTTAAAAATTAGAAGCTTCTATGTGAATGGCTAAAAACATATTCCCGGCGACTTTTGCACAGCAGTGTATATATATATTTTTTTTAAAAATTACTTTATATTAATTTGTCCAAATTCATAAGTATGATTTTTTTAGATGATAATTAAGGCTTATAGAGGAGCAAAGTATTGTCAGTTGAAATGAAGAAAAACACAACGAAGAAGTTGGAATAAGAGGACAGTTATCAATGTTTATCTAAATGATATGCCCCGAGAATGTTGACCCTGGATTGCGTAAAGTATCGGCCTACGACATATGATTTTCCTACACATCACAATTTATTTTCTTCGATAAATTATTTACCAGATTATTTGTTGCATTAAAATAAAATTAGGCGTTTATCAGTCTCATATCAAATAATCAAATATTTTTTGGAGTTTACGGTAGGCAAATATTTGTTTACGAGACGTTTTCCTTAAACTAATTTTATCAAAAACGATTAAAAAAAAGCGAAGTCACGTCGTCACGTCGCGCTCAATTTTAGTACTTTTCTCTTAAAAAGCTAACAACGAGGCCAACCGGTGAAACTGGGTATACATTGTCATGAAGTACAATTGCAAATAATAAAGTTGAAGTTAATAGTTACTTAATTTAAAAGATCGAAAATGTACGACTATTTGTCAAATAAAGGCGTGACGAAATTAAGCACTTACCCCAGCCTTAATTACAGAGGTTGTTACGCATCAATTAAATAATTTCTTGTGCGCAAAATGCCGGAAGACTTGCAAGGAAAAGAGGGTTAGGGTAAAAATGATTTAGTTATTGTTTGCATAATTTATTAGCTAGTATCTAATCGTCTCTATAACAGACAAACAAAGGCGTGACTTGAAAATAGGTTCGAATATGTTTCATAATTCTTTTTGAGGTGCACTTATCTACCTGTGTATGTAACTTTCGCGAAAACAACCTTTTTCGGTATTTCTTTGACATTTTCTGGTCAACAATATAAGTTTCCTATCAATTACGACCGTATTCATTTACGACGTTATTATTAAACTTGCTGAACATTAATAGCTGTGAGTCAGAAACGTCGCCTTAAACATTCAAACAATTAAGCTCCAATTAACGCCTTTGAGACTTATGACGAAGATTTACTTGGGGCTCATGAAAATCTCAATCTTTTAATGATTTCTTGTATTCTCTTGTTATATGTTATTTGCATCAGCTTATTGGCATTTTTATTGATTAAAGAGATTTTTATCAAAATTTAACCGCCGTACTTATTTTTGAGTTCACTCCATAAAGACAGGTATTCTTCTAATTTGTAATTCAATCAAACATCTGTACTTTAGTTGTTTTTATCTAGTCAATAAATCTAGTTAATAATGTAATTCAGTCAATCAAGGCAGTCAAATTGATAAGTCCGGTAAAAATAAAAAGTCGATACATCTTTTAATTTAGCCAAGTTCAATTTTTAAAGTTTAATGTATTTTTTCTTGGTTTTGCAGTGATATCTTTAACCCTTCGTAGGTACACGTATTTTTACTGGCACCGTGGGTACACGTGGCCCAAAAAGTCCAGGCACATATTTTTTCATGAAAAAGGTCTTCAAAAAATCTCTCAATATTCTGAAATACTCTTTGGGGATCCTATTTTATGTTCCAATAGGTTTTGCAGCAATTTTTTTAGCGATTGTTTATTTATAACAATTTATTCCGATGAAAATATTTCACTTGAAAATTTCGTCATGTCCCTTTTGGGACACGTGTACTTACGAAGGGTTGATTAAATTAATATAATTGACTTCTACAATACAAAAATGTACTCTTCATATCCATAGTTTCACGCAAGAACCTATAAAAGTGATAAAAAAAATGGAAGGAGTAATTTCAAAGAGGAAAAGTTCTGATTCTTTTCATAAAATTTGACATACGCGCATTCCGCACATTACTAAAAAATCACGACTCATGAATTTTTTTACATAAAGATAAGAGTTTTTACAGATTATATCGGAGGTTTCGTTGGAAATGACACACATTTTACGTATTCTTGAATTCTTTCAATCCGATTTGAAGCTCCGTTCGTTCGCGAACGCTGCAAAACCGAGAAGAAATACGTTGAACTTTAAAAATCTGCGCCGCCATTTTGCTACTACAAGATCACTTTCTATGTTGTATTTTTTTACTTTACACCATATAAACATGAAACAAAAGAATTTTTCAGTACTTGCTTTCATTCTTTTGTGACAAAGTAAAAACAAAATGTGAAATATTAATGATTTGTGGCTAAAAAAATTTGAAAAAATTACCACATGTACTTTAAAACATGAACAAAAGATGCTTAAAGTCTGAAAAATGTTCATTTTGTTCTTCCCTGTCAAAAAAAAATTCCGAAAATCACTCAATATTTAGCCTCCTAATGTGGTTTCCCCCCTTAATCTGCGATGCCTGTTCCATATAGTTGACGTTCTAAATTTTAAAATCCTTTTTCTTCTCCAGCTGTTTTAAAAAAAAAATGTCTTTGGAAAATTCTAGACTGGTGTTACCCCTTGAATCAAGTTAAACAACTTGTTAAATCGATTCAGTCAGTTTCTCAAACTAAACTTATTTTAAGTTACATTTCTATTAATATTTTAGTGAAATATCAAAGCATTATATATATTATCCAATTCTAAATTATTAATTATTTTTGTAAGATAAGCATTGTTTTGATATAATAAAATCATTTAAAAAAAGATTAATGTCAGAATCTTTCAAGTACGTCACTTAACCCGAGTTTGCTCTCATCACCGGTTAATACAGAAAACAGCTTTATTGAAACAGTCATTATGCCCGTCTCATATGCACTTCTTACTTCATTATATAATTGCAGCAGGTGTGCCTCCAACCACGTGTTGTAACCGCATTCGCGGTATCATTTTTAGAAAAACGATACACTCTAGATAGATGTTGCGAAAGGGCTCGTTCATCGAATATTCCTGCTATCCTTATGAATCAAGTCACACATCATAAACATATTGAAAAAGCAAATAAAAATATATCTGGAAAGAGTAGAAGTTGATTTAAGGTCGGAAGTAAACTTATAACAAGATTTGAGGTTATGTAAAAATGATAAAAATGATCGTAATCCCAGTAATCCTTATGAAATTGAAGTAAATCAATCGAAATTTTGTTTACAGAATACTTCAGTTAGCTATAATATGTATTATTAATTTTTATGCTGTGAAATTATTTCAAACTAATGTTTTGTTATCTTGAATTTTTCAGGTGAGCGAGAAGGGAGGCGCTGACCGGTGGCGGCGGCGGCCATGCGCCCCGGCCCGCCAAATACGAGCCGCCGCAGGCCTCCCCGTCGCCAGCAGCTACCGCATCGTCTCCATAGGTCGCAGTCTCAAGTGCAACAGATTAAACGACCGATCTCCAACTCCCAGGCCTTTTTTCTGTTGTTCCTGTTGGCCTCAAATCCGATTCTTGCCCTGGCAGATCCGCCGCCTGCCACTGCACTTCCTGGTCTTGTTTCCAACGATCAGCTCAACCGGAAGTGCCCATCGCCGAAGGAGGACCAACGACAAAATCTACCGGTTTCGGAAAAGGCACCACGGAAGCCGCATAACCTTACTATCGGTTATTTAACGGCTATTAAGGGCGTCATGAAAGACCGACAAGGCCTTGCCATCTCCGGTGCACTTTCCATGGCCCTCGATGAGGTATTTCTTTTGTTCTTCAATTAATAATTAATTCTTTAAGGCCATGGGCCATGCAGGTCACTTGACCAATTCAATCACTAGCAATCGATTCATTTCTCCATATATAAAATTTTAAATCAAAATGAATCAGTCAAAATTATTTAGGAAATGATAAATAATAGCATTTGGAAGGAATGGGGGAAGGCACAGTGTATTGTAATAATTTCTTTTTTTTAATTTTATCGATAATATATCGATACCCACATTCTAATATGTCGTATCCCACAAAATTTGAGAAATTGACTTTTTTTTAAAAATGGATTAATAATAATGTTTTGCAGCTTATATTAAAATCTTGTGAGTCAAATTGTTTATTTAATATTTTTAAATAAATATTCTAATGTTTCGTATCCCACATGCCGATTTTCACAAATTCTAATATGTCGTATCCCACACCCATTGGTTAAGTCAGCGCCAGCGATGTGACCGTCAATTTTTATTTTGTGATTAGTCTTAGGTTTATTTTGAGAAATTATTTAATAAAATGAGTAAGAAGGTAATTACAAATAATAGTTTTACAACTCCAATTAAATCTAGAACATCCGCTGAAACCTCTGTTTGTAGATCGATTAAAAAGAACTAAAAGTAAATGGCAACAATTACAGGCATTAAAAAAAGTGTTGCTGAGAGATACACACTGCTTCTATGATAATATAATAGTATATTACGTGCCTGGGCGCACAATGAGGGTTATTGCGTGACGAGCGACAATGCTCGCAGGAGATCGGAGCCAAGGCGTAGGTGAGGCGTTGTCGAGACGTAGCTGAGGCAAAGCCGAGACGAAGCTGAGGTGCGATCAGTCCTGCGAGCATTGTCGCGAGTCTCGTAATTTCCCGAATTGTGTGCATTGGCACGTATTCTATTTTATGTGACTCCGGTGCGTATACGAGTTTTTATGCGTACACTTGAATCTAATCTAGTATTGTAGTTCTTTGCGGCGCTAGTCATTACACTTGATATGTCATGACTAGTCCCGGCCATTTTGATTTTATCGATCTTGTGTAGTAGTATTGGATTTTAGTAGACGCATGCGCAGTTCAAATGTACAAGGCTTTCCCATCAGTAAGATGCTAACGCTGTACGAAGAAGAAGAAGACTAAGAAGAAGGATTGAGCTTCGTTTCATGGCTATGGGCGCATGCGCAGTTCAATTTTTACATTTCATTCCTTTGTAGCGCAATGTACTACATTGCGCTACTGTTAACTGTAGCGAAAAAACGAGTTTGCGCGCCGGTGGCACATAAAATATATTGATGATATTGACTCTGCTTCTGACCAATCTCCATCAATAAAAAATTTGGAAGCCGAGAGTAAAAATATAGTTAAGGTAACTGAAAAGACTAACAGTAAGAAACGAAAAGCTAATCAAGTTAATTTTGGTGTTAAAAGCAAAGTACTGCGTACTAATAATAGATTTAAAAAACCTGAAGATAATGATATTAATTATAAAAAAAATTGTGATAATACCAGACGAAAGAGGACAAGAAATTTTCAAAAATCTCAGCAAGAAAATGTACCTGAAGTAAAAAAAAAAAAATTAAGAGTACTTAAAATGAAAAAAAAATGTTTTAAGCAATATTAAAGATAGTAAAAATAAAATGTATCAATAATGTTACATTATAATAATTATGAATTAAACAATAAAAAATAAGAGAGAAAAATGTTACGTGTGGGATGAAACAATATTTAATTATAAAACGATTAAATCAATTTTATTTCTAAAATACATTTTAATTTTTTCTTCTTGCGTAACCCACATAAATATCATAAAATGTATTTAAATAATTTTTTTGCTTTAATTATTATTATTCATGCATTTTTATGAACGTATAAAACAAAAATTTGTTTAGATTAATTTATTTGTGCTAGCAAGACGTTTTTATCGTTTCCTGAAAAAGTTTCCAAATGTGGGATACGACATATTAGAACGTGGTTATCGATATAAAGAATTTCAAAATCTTTCTGTTGAAAATAGACGCTTTCGACTGCGCTGGGATTCGAGCCCAGGTCTTTTGATTGCCGGTCGACTGCTCTAACTCTCAGGAAGATCTCCTTATATCACCTAGTGGCTCAGCCTTGTGGCTATAAATTATTTCAAATTAATTAGTTGAGTATCCTATCTGATACGCGACTAGTAATCCTCCGATAATGTAGGCAGTGACAAAAATTTCAAACTCAACTAATTAATTTGAAATCATTTACAGCCGCCAGGCTGAGCCACTAGGCGATATAAGGAGATCTTCAGGTGGAGAAAGAGATGTCGGACGCCTGTGTAGCTCAATGGTTAGAGCAGTCGACCGGCAATCGAAAGACCTGGGCTCGAATCCCAGCGCAGTCGAAAACGTCTTTTTTTCCACAGAAAGATTTTCAAATTCTTTAAATATTGAATTCATTTGCATTATTTGCGATATAAGAATTTGAAATTTTCTACGAGTACATCTGTCGACAACGTATCCTATCTGATACGCGACTAGTGATCCTCCGATAATGTAGGCAGTGACAAAAATTTTTAACTCAACTAATTAATTTATTAATAATACCAACTGAGTGTTTTGAGTTCTGCTGCACTGATGTAACACTGTCGGTAATATAATCTGCAAATTTGCTAAAATTACTTCTTTTTATCAAATTTTTTTATATCATTATGAATATTCGAGACATAACAGACCTGTTTCAGTAATTTTCGATTCATTTCCCAAAATTTCAAGACGATATTTCGTTTTCCGTGGAGATGTAGTTACAGAATTGTAATTGCCGATAACACATCATTTTTATTTTTTTAATTAAAAAAAATTGCAGAATCTTTACTTGAACGAAGTTAGCAGACGTTCCTTATCATCTTCTGATAAATTTACCAAATTTATTAGCAAAATATTTTATACTCAAAAAAAGTTATCTTGCATTGTTTGATTAACATAATTTTTGTCACGTGACCTGCTTGGCGCATGGCCTTAAGGAAGAATTGGACAGATAGTCGGAAAAATTGTATTGATTTTGGTAGTGAAGGTGTGAGAAATTGTATCTCAAAAATAATAGGGTATCAATTCGACCTAGAAATCTTTAAAAAAAACAAAAAAGGCATGGAATTTTTTGAATCGCAAAAAATCTTTGAAAGCCCGGAAATGACCTGGAATTTAATTTCAAGAACTTGATTTTTTTAGTATCTACTTTTTAAAAGAAACTCAGCCTGTGAATTTTTTTTACTTAAGGGCATGTGATACTTGGAAAAATTAGGAATTTCATGTGAACAATTTGGTCCAGTTTCTACATGTTTGTGTGCAAAATACATTAAAAAAACCATTTTCCAAATTTTGAAAACGAAATTTTATGTATTTTGCACACAAACATGTAGAAACTTAAAAACAATCAAATTTTCTAATTTACTAAGTTTCACATTCCCTTAATTTTGACGTTATTCCCTTTTTGAACAAATAATAATTTTAATATGCAATAATTTAAGATTTAGTTATAACTTGATTTTCTTGACATCATAAATATATGAGATATATCTATAACTATGACTTGAAATATTCAAGAAAGTATAAAAAGATCAACTGCCTCTTGTTGATTGTGTTAAGTTCTGACGAGAAAAGTATGTACGGAACACTTTCTTTATTCTTATGATTTTTCATTGGTAGAATCATATCAAATTTTCCATACGTTTACTAAAAAAATATTCTGAATAGAAGTAACCGAAGAAACTACTATATTTTGAATGTAACAATTAGTTGATATTCGATTGTTGAAAATATAGTACTCAGTATGATAATAATAGTAATGACTAACAGTATTATAGCAAGTACCATATATTTAGTAATGGAATATCAAATCACTTTTTCTACATGGTTAATTATAGCAGCTGAAATATACTTTAAATTTGTGGATCTTTTATAAATAATTATAGCTGAAGCATGCAAAACTGTTTCCAAGGTTTGTAATGTTATTTACATTATAAATCACAATCAAGAATTATGAAAATGTCAGATTTATAAATTCCTTGAAAACATATTTAACTTTTTAAAAGTCGTAAATTTCGTGGGACCTGAAACAAATAATTTTAAAAAATAGTTTTAATAATTTAATTTTTATGAGATAATTTTTTCTACAAAGTACTTTAAAACACATTAATTATCATAAAAAGGTCATCAACTTTCTCACACTCGTAATTTTACAGAGTATTTTATTAAGGAAAGGGTTTTAAAAAATCGTAATTATTTATATATCTCGTATATCTTGCATTATAAACTCCATTTAATATAGGTATGACGAAAATGCAAATCTGTCTGGTTAATAGATTCCTAATAAGCACTTTAAAGTTAGCTAATTCTGTCTTTTGGTAACTCATAAACCAGTATTTATGATAGACAACTACGATTTTCTTAATTTAAACAGTAAATAAAATAAAAGTTATTACTTATGAGACGCACATATATTAATTTCAGTATATGAATATATTAAGTTTATCATACTTACAAACTTATCACTATGAATTTCCATTTTCTTGTTTAAATTTAAAAAATTTTAATTCTAATTCGTAATTACAAAATGGACGCCTGTATAGATCAATGGTGAAAGCACTCAACTTGTAATCGAAACATTTTCAGGCTAACTTCCCGGCGCAGTCAAAAGCTTTTTTCTTTTTGAAAATTAAAAAAAAAATATTTTTGACCAGGAAAAAATTAATTTATTAAATTAAAAATTCTATTTCAAAATGATTTACAGTTCGAAATTTATATATGCATAAAAGATATATTCATTAACATTATTGAATTTCAATTTCTGATCTATAATATGTTGTCACAGTAACACCGTATAAATACCATTAAAAAAATGTTCAAGCGAGCAAGAAAACGTATTCAAAATTCAAGTTATAAAAAAAAAATAACGAAAGTACTTTCAAGAGAATTTGTAGACCTCATTTAGGCAAACAATTTTCCATCTATACGTTTTTTTGTATCTCACATATTTTGTCTAAAAAATGGAATTTTTGAATTTTAATCGTATTTTTTGGAATTGAAACGAAAAATATATGTTTTATCAGAAACTGTGTGAGACAAAATTTGTAGATCTTTTTGAAACGACAAACTTTGTATTCTTACGTTTTTTTCGTATTTCGAATATTATTGTTAAAAAATTGAATTTTGGATTTTCAATAGTTTTTTTTTTAATTAAAAAGAAAAATATGCATCTTATGAAAAAATGTTACAATTCAAATTTGTAGGTCTTTATGTAGAAAATAATATTGTATCATAACGTTTTTTCGTATCTCGTATAATTTAACTGGAAAATGGAATTTTGATATTGACTTTTTCGAATTTGAATATGCTGTAACATTTCTAATTTTGATTTAATCAAAAAATGTTATCAGGATAATTTGTAGAGATTTATGAGCACTATCAAAAACCAGTATTAAAATTTTTGATTTTTTCAAAAAATTATTTTCAAAAACACAAAAGTAGTGCTCAATCCCTCAATTTTGATTGGATGTGGCTGGTTAACGAACTTGTCCTTACTTTTTCGGCTCCGATAAAGTGTACCAAAGCTCAATTCAATCTGATAATTCTATCGAGAGTTATGCCGCACACGACCTACAGACAGACAGACAGACAGACACTTTCGTAAAAACCCTTTTTTCTGACTCAGGGAGTCTCAAAACGTAAAGATTTGATGAAAATTTCGAAAGTCATTTTTCACATAAAACCAATACCTTCTCATCCATGATGAGAATGTAAAAATCGTCTGCATTTAACATAAAACGTATCCGTGAAACACAAGGAACATATTACGAGACAAATAGAAGGCTGAAAAGAGAAAAATACATTTTTTGCCCGCCGTACACCGAAAGAAAGCTTGTTTTGCGTGCGGAAAGTTAGTTTTCTCGCAATAGTGCAGTAAAATTTTAAGTGTGCTGAAAATTAAAACGAACTCAAATTTTTTTTAGAAAAAATGTATTTATTTTCCAAAATAATTAAATCAATTTAAATATAAGTACTGGATAATCTAGATAATCTAATAATAATAATCTAGTTTAAGGTATCCAGATAACTTCTCATTACCAACTTCCGGTTCGAATTCGAACGTATCCTTTCACCACAATGTGCGGTAGAATTTTGATAAATTTTCAAACCAATAGAACGTGTTTTGAATATAGTGGCATTTATACAGTTATTTTGTGACACCCTTAATTTTTTTAACACTAGAACTACCAGTATTTTATATATATCTTTTTCATTTATTTTATTTTATTTAATTTGTCTATTTATTCATTTATATGCTGCTTTAAAAGCCATACAATATGTTAATATATAAACATTGAAAAAAAATTTTAATTAAATATACCATCAGTCTTCTCATCTGGTCCGGTAGTTCTAGTGTTAAAAAAAGAGTAAATGTCAAATTTAAGGGGATCCGCCAGCTTTAATATTTTTATTTTTTGAGTTTGGACCTTCCATATAATTTTTTTTTCATGTTCAGTACTCTTATTTAGAAAGATTTTGGGTTTTTTTTAAATTGCAAGCACCTTTATGTATTTTTAAACTAAAAATGTTGAGTTTTTTGGGCACTTTTTCTTGACTTTGAATAACTTTTGTTGTTATTTAACCAATTGTCATGATTCTTTTTTATTTTTTTACTTACAATGTGTAGCAAGTTTTTGAGTATAAAAAAAGGGTAAGATGACTGAAAGAAAGTTACAAATGAAAAATAAAAACATCCCAAAATATTTTTAAAATTTTTTATAGTTATTTTTTTAGCTAGAGTTTTTTTCATACCCAAAAATTTTGATAATATAACAAAAAATGAGTGGTAAAATTTTCAAAGGCCTGTGTCTAATACTTTATAGATTTTATTCAAATATATGTTGCAACAAACACGGAAAATCCCAACTTGCGGAAAACGGAGCTTGAAGTAAAGTCTTATAGTGAAGCCTTAATACTCATTATCAAAACTATCATATATGTATATACGAAAAGGCTGTTATATACTATTTTCCATATAATTCAGAAATATTAGTAAATTAATAAACAAACTATTTTGTGTAAAAAGCTAATTTTCGCTAAAAACGCATTATTCGTAAATCGTAGTAACTTTGAATTTTATTTATTTTTCCAAGAAAAAAAATCAGATTGTCCTAAAAATTCACACACATACTCAGAAAAGTATAGAGAATAAAAAATGACAATTTTTTGAAAATGTTAAAAAAATCAAAAATATACCAATTAATGGTGGCAGATGCCCTTAACACAAAATGTTGAGATTCTAAATGCCAATTATGAAAGCGAACTAGACTCTTGATGAATTAATATTTCCACCTCTCGAAAAGGGCCCCACGCAAGATTAGCTTTCAGGGATAAATACAACACCCCCAGCCATAATTTATCCAGAGAATAAATTGCGGTATATTACAAATGAAGGGAAAGGGGATCCGTTAATCACTTCTTTAGTAAGAAAAAAGCATCTTCTTCTTGGGTGGGTTATTCTTAGCTTAAAATAAGTCTTCTTGGTGAGTTTGCCACCCAGAGGAGCCGCCCCTGGGCGTACCTACCCTCGTTAGTCCAGTTAGCCAGGTTCGACGACGTTCCTTCTTGGCTCGATTCGATTCCCACGATCGTGCAAGCCGTGAGATCGCCTTCTTCGTTTGCATGGTTACACCAAAGCCAAAAGAAAGCGGTGGTAGTGGCTTGCAGAACGACTCGCCCACCATTTAGGTATAGTCGATTCGGAGGTTAAAAATACAAGCACAGTATTATTCGCTGATCCGCCCACGCGTACCGAAGAAACTGCGTAACCGTGAGAAGAATTTGTACTTCTAGAATGGACCCTCCACCTGGCATGGCTTGCTTTGCCTGATCCTGGTCCTGGTCTTGATGCTGATGCTGGTGCTGCTGTTGCTGCAGTTGCTGCAGAACAGCCCGCACGATTTTCTCTTTCTTTCTCACTCTCACTCTCTTTGAGAAACTTGCATCAATATAATGAGGATGTTGCACGACTGGGTCTAAACATTTTTTCAGTAGACGACTTCAAAGATTTACAATAAAGAAAGATCGAAGATAAGATAATAATAAGAAAATTGTTAAAAAATTCGAGCTAAGACCATGGGCCAAGCAAGTCACGTGACAAAAATTATGTTAATCAAATAATGCGAGATAACTTTTTTTGTTTATAAAATATTTTGCTAAAAATTTGGTAAATGTATCAGATGATGATAAGAAACGTCTGTTAACTTCGTTTTAGTAAAAATTGTGCAATTTTTTTTTATTCTTAAATATAAAACAAGTTTTATCGGCAATTACAGTTCTGTAAGTATATTTCCACGGAGATTGAAACAACGTCTTGAAATTTTGAAAAATTAATTAAAATTTACTGAGACAGGTCTTTTATTTCTTGAATATTTATAATGATAAGAAAAAATTTTGATAAAAATAAGTAATTTGGTCAAATTTGCGGAGTATATTACCGACAGTGTTATAGTAGTGCAGCAGAACTCAATACACTATGCCTTCACCTATTCCTTCCATATGCTATTATTTATCATTACTTAAATTTTGACCGATTTATTTTGATTAAAAATTTTATATATGGAGAAAATCGATAGCCAAGGATGTCTGTGAAGTTGGCTCCACACTATCAACATTTTTCTAATTTGATAAGAGTTCTGATTTCGTTTGCAATAGTTCTAAAGTTCTTGTTAGGTTTTAGAAATAGTTCTGGCCTTTTAATGCATAAAAATGCGATTTTCGAAATGCGGAGCTAACTTCACGCATCTCCACACTATCAGAAAAACAAATTTTTTTCCCGAGTTCTGGGAAGATTTAGCATAGTTCTAGAGTTCCTGGCAGTTTTTAGAAATAGTTCCGGTAAATTACGGGAAATATAGATACTCAAAATGTCCACAATTTTTTCAGATAATCTCATTTCTGAGAGTTCCAAGAGTTCTGTTCAGAGTTCTGGATTCTCTCAAATAGTTCTACAAATAAGTCCAATCACACTTTATTCTAAAATTAAAATTCAAAAAACTATGGTACTTCAAAGTTTTCAAAAAAATTTTAAAAACTTATTTCTAAGAGTTCCAAGAGTTCTGTTTAGAGTTCTGAATTCTTCCCAAAAAGCATTTCGAAAATCGCATTTTTATGCATTAAAAGGCCAGAACTATTTCTAAAACCTATCAGGAACTCTAGAACTATTGCAAATGAAGTCAGAACTCTCATCAAATTTGAAAAATGTTGATAGTGTGGAGCTAACTTCACAGACATTAGCCAAGGACTGAATTGGTCACGTGGCCTGCATGTCCCGTGGCTTTAAGGCCATGGATCAATCGGACTACGTGACTAAATTATACATTAATTCTTTCATGTAAGATAACTTTTTTAATTTAAAAAATATCTTTCTGAAAATTTTGGAAACATAAGAAACGATAATAAAACGCGTCTGTTAACTTCTTTTTAGTAAAAATTTTGAAAAAATTGGAAGGCTTGTCGACAATTACAGTTGACTGTAAAGAATTTTGCAAAATTTTTACTCAAACGAAGTTCATAGATGTTCTTTATTGTCTCTTGTTGTATTTTCCAAATTCTCTGGAAGATATTTTGCAATATGAAAAAATGTTATTTAAAAACTTTTACAGTAATTTGGTCACGTGGTCTGGTTGGCTTTGAAGAGATTGACCAACCCGACCAAAAGACTAAATTTATATGGGAATATAATATAGATAACTTTTTCTTTACACAAAATAACTGTGAAAATTCAGGAAATATAAGAGAATGCAACGAGGAATTTTTGGTTCGTTTTAGTAAAACTTGTTTGAAAGTTCTTTTTGTAAAAACTAGAACTGGAAAAATTATTGGCATTTAGAGTTAGGAAAACTGTTTCAAAGATAAAAAAATAATAAAAAATGTTAACTACTGTTGATTTGTACTCACCACAAGGCTGTTTGAGGTAAATTTGAGTAAAAAGTACCAAAAAATAAGGTCTCTTAAATAACATAGACTCGAATCGAATCAAGTGAAGGTATAAGTTTACTTTTTATTATTATTTTCTAGTTATTTTATTACTATTGGTCACCATGAAAAACCAATGCTGAAAAATCAAAACTGGAAAAGCTTTTTATTCAATTAAACATTTTATTAGAAAATCTTACATGAATATCTTACATGCTTTTAAGGGCATGTAATACTTGAGAAAAGTATCAAGTTCATGTGAACATTTGGGTCCACTTTCGACATGTTTGTATACAAAATACATAAAATTTTGTTTTCAAAATTTGAGAAACGCTAGAGAAGATAAAAACGGACGTAGATAGAGTTTATAAGTTCTCTACAATTTCCCAAATTTTGAAAAGAAAATTTTATGTATTTTGGACATAAACTTGTAGAAACCTAAAATTAATAAAATTTGCTAATTTTCCAAATATCACATGCCCTTGAGGCCTTAAATCAACCGGACTACGTGACCAATTTTTTTTTATAAATTCTTGCAAGATAATTTTTTTAGTCTACAAAATATCTTTCTGAAAAATTGGAAAATGCAACAGAAGACAATAAAGAACGTCTGTCCACTTCGTTTTAGTAAAAACTTTGCAAGAAATTTTACAGTTGACTGTAATTGTTAACAGCTATGACAGTTTTTTTTTTTCTAAAAAAATTTTTTCCAACATTTTTACTTGAAAGAAGTTGATGAAAATTTTTTATCGTCTTTTATTATATGTTTCCCAATTTTCCAGAAAGATATTTTGTGAATTAAAAATGTTACATTAAGTAAGTAAATTATTATATTTTTTTAGTCACGTGATATGGTTGATTCATGGCTTTAACTTAAAAATTTTTTTACAATACTGTATCATTTAATAGTAAAATATATTCACATTTTTTAGGATCTAAAGTATTTAGAATATTTAATGCAGTGAAATTTAAATATTATTAAAAAATAATAGCTTACCAATTTTCCAAGTGATTCATAAAATTTTTCTGATTTATGTTCTATTTTATCAGAATTGTGAGTTACTATTGTATATAGATTCTGCTGATAATTAAATCTATAAGCTACTATTTATGTATGAATTGGTCAGATTTTTCTAAAAAACATTGAAATTTCATATACCAATGAAAGATGAATTCAAGATTTTCAAGGGCTTACCAGACTAGAGAAATTTTGAAATTCAAATAAAAGTATAGAAACATTAATAAAACATTCAGCAGATTATGAAAATGAAGGACCAATTTAATAAGCTTTGATTGATTTGATGACTTTGACCCATGCCTCCAATCTCGTTTTGAAGGTAATAAATAAATATTTAAGGCCATGGATCAATCGTACCATGTCGCTAAATTATATATCATATCGCTCATGTGAGATGACTATTTTAATTTACAAAAAATTTTACTGAAAATTTCGGAAAAATAACAAAAGACAATGAAGCACATCTGTTAACTCTTTTTTAGTAACAATTTTGAAAAAAATTGAAAGACTTATCGACAATTACATTATAAAAGAGGTTGGCTTGCGATCGATAAGGGTAAAATATAAAGAAGAAAATCCTTCGTTATGTCATAAATGTAGCGACGTTTCCTTGGCTATGGCTCTGCCAACCTCATCAGGCTTTATTAAATTTGAAAAAAACACCAAATAATAAACGTATAAACTTATCATACAAAAAAACTCTTTGTTAAAACATACATGAAAATATCAAAATTTACCTTTATAAAAGTAGGTAAAGTCATAGTGATAAATGTTGAATAGTAATAGTTAATATACATGTAGTAAATTAAAGTTAAATAGTTGAGTTTGTTAAAGTCAATAGATTTGTATATTATGCTTCCTAAATCCGAAACAGTACAAACTCACTGATTCACAGTGAAAAACCACTGTTTCAAATGTTATAAGTCTTCCACATAGAAATCAGTGGAATTTACCTAATTCCACCAGGGAAACTCACTGTTTAATCAGTGAAATATACTGGTCAACAGTGAAATTCGCTGGTCAACCAGTGAGGATCCCTAATGATATCAGTTAAATTTCACTGATTCTATGTGCAAGACATAACATTCGAAACAGTGGTTTTTCACTGTTTCGGATTTAGAGAGTGAAACATTAATATATATTTATATTAAATTCAATAACTTTTCAATTAGAATATATTAAAATTAACAATTATTATTAAAATATATACACATGTGTATGACAATTTCTGTATGGGATTCTATTGTGTTTTCCAAATTTTCAGGAAGATATTTTGTCAAATAAAAAAGTTATCTTATATATGAAGTTTTATAGAAATTTGGTCACGTGGTCTGGTTAATCCATTGCCTTAAATATAGACATACTGGTGAACTGCTATTTAAGTTGTAATGCGACATTGTGATCTTTGTGGTTACTCTTGCATAGCACATCAAAGCATATAAATAAACAGCCGTAAACTCACTCGTATCCCGCATCACCTTTCTATACTTATATTACTTACACTGACGTTATGAAAAGGTGACTTGTCTACATCAAGAATGCACGCAACGCGGTTACAGTTCAACTCCATATGTCCACTTAAAAGTAATAATTCTCAGCTTCTTTTTATCTCTCCAGAAAAAGTTAACCGGGACACATCAAACAAGGCATGCACGCTCGAGTGAGTGTACACTGTACAGAATCAACTTCTCGTACAGTAAACATATGGTATCGTTCAGATAAACTGTTCATAGTTTTTCAACTCTATTGCAAAGTAGTTTTAAATCCTCAGGAAAAAACTGCAAAATTAGTTGCTATATTTCTGCACTTTTAGGTGATTTCGTTATTATTTTTATATCAGGGAGTAAATAATACTGTGAGATCTTTTAAATAGGATTACTGTAATTTTTAATAAAAGGAAATCCGGAGTTCCTGTGTCGAAAATTTCCTGTGGCACTTACCGGCGCCCGATAGGGCATTCCCTAGTTCAAAATGAAACGTTGCATCCAATCTGCGCCCGATCTGGCGAATGGGTTTTCGCAACGCCATTTGATAAATTTTTTCAGACAAGTCCGTGTGAAAAAATTTCATGGCGCTAGCCAGCGTCAGACTGGACTACCTGGTTTCCAGTTCTGGCGCTGACTATAAGGCCTGGTCTGGGGCTGGCCAGACCTGTAGCGGTTTTGTACGATCAGCCGCTATTCAGGGGCTGGTCAGCCACAAGCCATAGGCTGCTCAGCCTCAAGCCAGCGGCCGCTCAGACACTAGTCAGTGACTAGCCAGCCACGAGCCAGTGGCTAGTCAACTACTATTTCGCGGCAGGTTAGCCACTAACTGGTGGTCAGTTAATAAAATTTTGGTTGAAAACCCATTTTAATTGAATATACATGATGTATTGTAATTTCACAACTAATAATGACGCCCTTTCACAGCAAATTCACAAGACTTATGTTGTTATTTTAAAAAATTCCTTTACAAGTAATGTGATTTCATTTCGCATTACTTCAACTGCAATTTTACACAGAACCTATTAGAAATTTGTAAATTCAATTTTTTATCTGTTTGGTTCATTATCATTCATTGGATTTATATCTAAGACTTGAATTTTTATTTTTGGAGTTCAAATGGTACTTCAGTAGTTTGTGGATGAAAAAGGCGTAAAAAAAGTAGTCAACCATTACCAGTGTTGCCAGATGGCTGAGTCGCTTTCCTCCTAGATTATTCCCTATTTTCCACTAAAAAAAAAAAAATTTCCACTACATCCTGAAATTTTTTTTTTTTAATAGTAAAATTCTTATATGTACATGATGAATTTTTCTTTTTTCAACATTTAAACGCTTTATATATATTGTTTTTTAATAAAAAGAAAGAATTTCAAAGAAATTTCTGAAGAAATTCGAGAACGCTCGCTTTTGGTAGCTGTGCCGACCTAACGTTTAATGACGCGGGTTTTTAAAATTAGGTATTTATTTCGAAACAGTAAATAATGAGAAATTATATTGATTAATATTTAATCACTGCTAATGTCTTTAAAAGTGTTGATAAAATCAAAGAATATTATAAATATGGTTCTTTTTTCAAGAAATTTTATTGACTATTTAAAGGAAAGAACAGTTATAATTTACTTGTGCTTTGGTAATTTTTGGAGCATGTGTACAATAAACCAATGAAATTGAGCGTTAATACTCGCCTAGGAAGTACAACTAATCACTTGGCTTATTTCAAATATAACAATTACGGTGATTGGAGGATATTAGAGATTTTAAAATAAAATAAGATAAACCCCTTAAAAAACCCTGAATAAGAAAAACCACTAAATTTTCCCACTAAAGAATTTCACCCCCTAAATTTTCCACTGAAGGACCAAAAATCCCCTAAATCTAGTGGAAAACCCCCTAATCTGGCAACACTGACCATTACTTGCAATTATTAATTGAAAGTTCCGCGATGATTATTTTAAGACATTAATAATTTTTGTGTAATCAAGATATTTTAACAGTCATCGAATTTTATTTTATATAAAAATATCAATATGAAATTGCAAAATTTACTAATTTTGAAAATAGACACAGAACCTCATAGAAATTTATAAATGCAATTTTTTTATCTGTTTGATTCATTAGTATTCATTGGATTTATATGTGGGCCTTGAATTTTTATATTTAAAGTCCAAATGATAGTTCAGTATTTTTGGATGAAAAAGGAGTGAAAAAAGTAGCCAAATATTACTTGTAATTATTAATTAAAACGTTTGGCAATAATTATTTTAAGACTACGCCAATTTTTTTCTAAATTTTCTCTTGCTAAAAATTTCTTAACATTCAACTACTTTTCATTAACTGTGATAGAAAATTCATTTTTTTGAAGTTTATACTAACAGTCTACTTTTTACTTCATGTTCTTAAATAACTTTTATTTCTTCTCAAATTTTCCCGAATCCCATTATTTCATCTGAAACCTACTGAACTACCATTTAGATTTTATTAAAACGTTTGTCTTGAAATTTTCCTGATTGATTACTCATCTTATCTTTGATCCCTTTTGTGAACTAGAAGACCACCTATGTGATCAGAAACCATGAAAAAAAACTGTCTAGTCATAATCGTCATTGCTTTTAATAACTTATACGCAAAAAATAAAATACTCGACCATTATAGAAGTGTTTCAGCAAACTCTTGATAAGTTTTCTAATTGTTACGTATGTCCAGTGGGTTTCATAATTGCCACGTTAGTTTTTGACTTTTGGCACTCGTGTACATTTTTTTACCTATAACGAGTATCGTACATACAACATAGTGTTCTATAGATTTAAAATTGTGTAACTGATTTTAAGGAAAATTTCTGCTGCGCATCTTAATAATTTGTCAAAAGTTGTGGCTACTACAGAAGTAATAACTTTATTTGGATTTTAACCTTTTCTTAATTACCATTGTATTTTATGTTCAATTTATTTTTTCGCAATTATTCGTTTTTAGTAGTTACATAATGAAAAATAATATAAATTTCTCAATATACTCATCCTTCATTTTTCTAGAAATAATATTTTTTCTTTATTAAAATTCTAATAAGTATTCCATGAGGATAAATTTAAAAATATTAAAAAAAAGCACTTGTTTCTAAAAATATCCAAATAATAAAAATCCAAATAAACTAACATCAAAGTCTAAACGAATATTCCAATTATATGAAGACTTCCGCGTCGTAAAACCGCAGTAAAACGTGATAAAAGTATTTATAACTTTTGATGCAAAACTCGAAGACAAGAATGACAGATATAGTAGAATATTTTATTATTATTATTATTATATTTTTTTAATCTGAAGACTTTCAGGTCGACATATCTGCAACTCTTGAACCGTGACTTTGATCAAACTTGAAAACCTCCATTCTCCATATTTTTAATATTTATTATTTCAAGTATAAGCAAGTCTTGTATATTTACATCCTCGTTTGAGATAAATCTTCATTATTTTTTTTATAACTCACTGCTCCATTTGTTTACATTTCAGATAATTTCAATATTAATAATAATAAAACAGGACTTATATCGACCCTTAGTATTAATATTCAAATATTGTTGATGTTCTTAGTTGGCTTTAGGGTCCAGAAAAAATGTAACTCAAAGTTTCATATTTTCAAACGTTCCGACTCAGATTGGATTGGAGATAAATTCTCACTGATGAGGACTCCAATCTGAGTCGAAACGTTTGAAAATATGAAAGTTTGAGTTACATTTTTTCTGGACCCTAAAGCCAACTAAGAAGATCAACAATATTTGAATATTTCAATATTAATATATAAAATTTTAAAAAGTCCGCGATTTTTCTAAATTTCTCGAGTAATTCATAGTTCTGTTAATGACTATATTTCCATAAATTTCTCTAGAAAATTTCTCTAATAAACAAGTTTCTATAACGAATCCAGGAAACTGAGATAGCCATAAAAAACCAAGATTCCCAAAAAAAATTCAGTTCCTGGATTGAGACAAAAAAGACAACATTTTCAGATTGGAGATTAATATGCGAATATTTATACAATGAGGGTTTAATTAACCGGGGATGACGTAAAAGAAATTGTAGAATTTAATAAATTTTTTACTGTATTTTGTTCCCATATTCAGTAAGGTATAAGCTCATAGTTCAATTTAATTTAATTTATTCCAAAAATAAAATATAAGATTAATAAAAAGTAATAAATTAATCTTTTGACATATCTTTTATTGACATCAATTAATGATACATGCTTTAAAATGAGTGTCAACACTAATCTGGAAATTGATCTTGTTCCTTTTTTGTAAAAAAGTCTTTCCTGGCACTAGCAATGTATCGCATTTCGCCTTTCCTAAACTCGGAAATCCGGTTTTTACAATGCAACAAGTAATATACTGTTTACTGGTGGGCAACGAACTGAAAAAAGATTTATTGCATACGCACCAGTAAAACTTCTGAGGCGGTACAGTTTATAATTTCAAGCCTAGTAGGTTCGTCCCTAGTATGTAAATTGTTGCACACCACCGTGTATGCATTCAGAGTTCGTGGAAAAGTATTGTTTGCTATAGAATTTACATTTGCATAATAACCTACTATCAGTGATATCTGACCAAGTCTCACATATCGGGTGTCGTGAAATCAGAAAATTATACTTTGATGAATTTAATTTTTTTCTGTACCTTTCACTTTTACTAACATTTTATTTTATTTAAAATAATTTCAAAAATAAAATTACCATTTTGAAAAAATCTGGTATATAATGCTAAAATAAAAATATACAAATTATAGAACTACTAAAATTTGCATTCATATTGAGCTATATTGTAATAATTTATAGCAGAAGAATGATTTCACCTGAATTAAAATATTTTTATTTCATTATAGGATTTTAAGTATAATAAAATAATTTTATTTTTATCAAATTTAAGTAATTCATAATTGGAAACGGATTATTTTTAGTTTGAATGAAGTCATGTGAATTCAACTTAATTCTCGTGTATTGAATTACTTCAAAAATCAATAAAAGTTCACCTTGCATGTTAATAACAAACCGGAAGTTGACACTTAAAATTTTCTTTCTCAGAGCTTTTTTTACGGATAAGGTCAATTAACTAAAAAATATATTAATATTGTACAATTTTGATGAAATATCTCAGCATATCATAAGAATATGCGTAATTCCTTGAACTGCAAGAAGTACAGGAAGACTTAATGCAACTATGAAACACTTGCTGATTTAAAAAATGAAATATATGAAAAGAAAAAACAGATGATTATAGATTTACTAAGTCTAGTCTGTAATCAGCTACAAATCTAAATTCAGGTTTATCTATAAAATTTGTAATTTCTATATTTGACAAGTAATTGGATTATAGAAAGGAGATGTCCTTGTATAATCAAGATATTTAAACAGCCTTCGAATTTTATTTTATATAAAAATGTTGATATGAAATTAGATAATTTACAAAATTTGAGAGGTATAATTTGGCTAATTTTATATAAATGAAAATATTATTTTAGGCCCACCCACAGGGACAAATTTCGGCCTAATTTCAAATGAGTGAGTCAGCGTCTTTTAATAAATTTTTAACTGGCAACTGTGTTAAGCCTGAGGCTTCATATAAAATTGATCCAATAAACGAAATGCGGGTCGAGACGACCACATCATTGAATTTTTACCATGATGTTCTGAATGGGAGGAAACCTTTCTCAACCTCAACTTGTTGGGATGAGCCAAACAGAACCGCTTTTTGCACCTGGCCTACAAGTGAGATATAATGATAGTTGTATTTTGTATACTACACGTGGAGATGATGTCAATTGGATTTTCCATCTAAAAAGGACCTTCGCACCTCTTAAGAAGCCGAAAATTAATCAAGTGTTCGTGCAGCATCCTCATCTCCAATAAAAGAAGTTTAAACATCTAAATTATGGGTCGAAATGTCAGACGTTTGTTAATTTATAGCTGGATGACATTTGAACTGCCTCGGGTGTTGTTTTATTAACCTCCAGAGCATGTTTGATCAATTTCAATTTACAGTATTGGATCAACTTGAATCAATTATATGCTAAGAGTGGTCTACAAATCTAGAAAAATGAATGAAGAAGGGTTGATCTCATACACAAGCGAACAAGTGACTATTAAATAAGCAGACACTTTAAAAAACTTTACATGCAGAATATGCCCTATTTTGACCTATTTGAAATAGGGATCTGACAAGGTCCCTATCGGGATTCTTAGATTATTCATTTAGATAATATATATCGGGCTATACTACATGAGATGAAAAGTCCGCGGCCTCATATAGAGATTGCGTGACTATCTCAAAATTTTTATGTTTATTTAGTAGTATCAACCTTCATTGGCCTTCAGTCAAAATTTTATGACATTTCGACGATTAGTTTACGAGTTCCAGTCATTAGAGTAACGTTTCTTTTTCTGTTGGGGAAAAAATGGATTCTAAGGAATTTCATGTTTTAATCAGACATTACTTTTTAATGGGAAAAAATTTGTAAATATAAAATATAAAAGATGGCTATCGCATAGTTAAATAGCTAGATATTTATCCTGAATATCTATTTTTCCCCGTACGGAAATTCATTTTTTGACAACCGATGGCGTGTTAGACTTAAGGAAGACTTCCATCTGTGCGTTTCAAAAAATCGAATTTTTTTATTTGCATTTTTCTAATCTATGAACTATCGAAAATGGATTTCCAAAAACATTTTGTCAAAAAAATGCCGCTTCCAGAGTTACAAAGTTTTAAAGATGACTAGGCTTTAAACTTTAACTTTAAACGCGTTTTTCTCAAAACTATTTTTTTCAAAATTGTGACCACGATTACAAGAAAAGTATTTGGTGAATCAAGCTGATTTTTGGATTGAAAATTTATTGAATATGCCTCTTCCGTTCGGGATGCTAGTTTTATTTTATTTTTCGCACTTTTATAACTAAATGAACTATCGAAAACAGGCCAAAAAATTCATTTTTTTTACAAATAGGTGCCATTTCGCTTCATTTCAAAATTTTGGAAAACTTATATCCCGAACGAAAGCCAACACGCTACTGATTGAAACTATGTTGCGCTTTTTTGTTTCAATCGACCTAGGATCCTAAAATCATGGTCACATTTTGGCTACAACTTTCCGACAAGGTCACGTTCGAGGACAACTATACCGCGAAAATTTTTTTCGAACGTTTCATGTAAATATATTTTTTATCTTGAGGAATAAACGAACAACATGCAAAAAAATCATTGTGATATCTTATGCCATTCTGTATAAAAATAATGTTAAATTTTGGCCCGAAAACCGAGTCACAAGGTGGAAGTCCCCCTTAAGCGGATCCCAATAAAAGCTAAAAAAATGTTTGGAACTTGAGAACTATATTCTTGCAGAGAAAGACTTATTTCTTCGTTTTTCGGGTCTTCTATGAGAAATTGGGGATGTTTAAAATTCCAAGCAGTGATTCCTAAATTATGCCGTAATGTGTAGCTATTATATAATTTTATTTGGTTCGTCCACGACCTACGAGAATGCATGCAAATGTCTTGTACGTGATGTCGTTCGTGGGCTCAAAGGCTGCATCCATTTGTCCAAATGGGCCTAAATATCAACAGCGATTGGTTAGCGTATAGTATTACATACAGGTTGACCGTGAAAAGTAACGGTGACACTTCAAAAATACAGTCAAACTCTCAGACGTTGTAGACACTGACACATACAATACAATGTCTTAGTTACATAACTGCACGTAAGATCACGAGTATTTTTATTAATACCATGACGTGCACTTGTATTGTCGAATAATATGTAGTAAGATTGTCTAACATTTTTTTACTTAACTGAACGAATTCATCATTATATGCAGAAATTCAAAATAATAACCTATAAACGCTCGGAAAAATTCATTTTTAAATTTACTTAAATTACTTAAGTAATTACTTTATTAGCAAATTTTGAAAATATTAATCCTTTAAATTCTCCCGAAAATGAGAATAAAATTGAATTATTTTGAAATTTATAAACTAATTGAAGAAGAATTTTAAATATTCAATTCAATTCAATAACAATAGGCTTTAATGTTTTCTTTTTTTAAATGAGTTTTATTGTAAAGATTGATAAAATTATAAATGGTTTGAATTTTTGAAAGCAGATATCAAAATCTGCTTTGAAAGTTTTATAACATTTTCTTGGCTTTTAAATATAAAAACTTTCATAGGCATTGATTGTGAAAATTACATTCCAAGCTTTTCAAAATTTCTGCATTGAAAAAATCTGCCCGCTTCGCGGGCACATTCTCATCGCGCGCTTCGCTCGCAAGTTTGAGCGCGCCTAGGGCGCGCGATTCGATCGTCGCGCTTCGCGCTCCGTTCTTTCTGGAGCTCGCGCTTCGCGCTCGGTCTTGTGCTTTTCGCATACATTTAAGTTAATTTCTTATATTTTGATACTGAAGCTCAAACCAATTTTATAATAATATTACAGATGATGTGAATTACACATTTCCTCAAAGTCACTGAATTTCTTTTTGAATTTAAGTGAAACAGGAAATTCAATTTACTTAAGGCTCTATCGGCCTTAAGGAACACATTCTCATCATGGCGCTCGCGCTTCGCGCTCGATTTTCTGTATACATTTCAGTAACTTTTTAATAAATTACATGATTAAAATAATTTATTTTCTTCCAAATCTCTTAAGAAAAAAAACAATCGTAGACTTTATTTAAAGAAACGATTTTGCAGAACAACGCTTATTTCGTATCTCACATATTTTGGTGAAAAAAATCGGATTTTTTTAATATTCATAATCAAAACATAAAATATACATCCTGTCCCGAAATGTCTTAATGAGAATTTGTAGACCTCATTTAGGCAAACAATTTTCCATCTAAACGTTTTTTTTTGTATCTCATATTTTGTCTAAAAAATGGAATTTTTGAATTTTAATCGTATTTTTTGGAATTGAAACGAAAAATATATGTTTTATCAGAAACTGTGTGAGACAAAATTTGTAGATCTTTTTGAAACGAACAACTTTGTATTCTTACGTTTTTTTCGTGTTTCGAATATTATTGCTAAAAAATTGAATTTTGGATTTTCAATAGTTTTTTTTTTAATTAAAAAGATAAATATGCATCTTATGAAAAAATGTTACAATTCAAATTTGTAGGTCTTTATTTATTTAATAATATTGTATCATGACGTTTTTTCGTATCTCGTATAATTTAACTTGAAAATGGAATTTTGATATTGAGTTTTTTCGAATTTGAATATGCTGTGACATTTCTAATTTTGATTTAATCAAAAAATGTTATCAGGATAATTTGTAGAGATTTATGAGCACTATCAAAAACCAGTATTGAAATCTTTGATTTTTTAAAAAAATTATTTTCAAAAACACAAAAGTAGTGCTCAATCCCTCAATTTTGATTGGATGTGGCTGGTTAACGAACTTGTCCTTACTTTTTCGGCTCCGATAAAGTGTACCAAAGCTCAATTAAATCTGATAATTCTATCTATAGTTATGCCGCACACGACCTACAGACAGAATGACAGACAGACAGACACTTTTGTAAAAACCCTTTTTTATGACTCAGGGGGTCTCAAAACGTAAAGATTTGATAAAAATATCGAAAGTCATTTTTCACATAAAACCAATACCTTCTCATCCATGATGAGAATGTAAAAATGGATTACTGGATTTGAAATGGCTATTTATAGATATTGCGCGGGCTTAGTATCTAGATATTTAAGGCCATATATCAATCGAACCACGTGACTAAATTATACATTAATTCGTTCATTTAAGATAACTTTTTTAATTAATAAAAAATTATCTCGAATTTTTCCCTCTTTATTTAAAAAAATTTTATTATGGTAATTATTGAATAATTTTAATGTTTGATTTAAGATCAATAACGACCCAAACATCTTGCCAAATGTGAGACTGGTGATGCGATGGAGCGACACGCGAGGAGAAACAATCGAAGCGACCAGGGCGATGATCGACATGATTTGTGATGGAGTGGCTGCTTTTTTCGGTCCAGAAGGCTCTTGTTACGTGGAAGCCATCGTCTCTCAATCCCGTAACATACCCATGATCAGCTACGTAAGTTTCATTTTACAATTATTGCTAAATTTCGAAATTATATTCCTACGGTATCCGATTAATATTTATTGGCCATGTCTTACTTATCCGATCCCTACCTTACCGACATATTAACTCGATATCTCAATTAATGTGGAAATGCGAAGGACGAAAAGTCAGTAAGGTAGGGATCGGATAAGTAAGACATGGCCTTAAGGGGTTACACCTGTTTGACCTGTCATAAAATGAGGCCTTTTTAGGACATTTTTTTTAGACTCTACCAATCAAGACACAAAAATTTGGTTCCGTGGTTTTATTATAAATGCCTTGAAGTATTCAAAACTTTTTTTTTATTGAAAAAATTCAAATTGGCGGCCCATTTGTAACTTGACTGAGAGCGTCTTATTTTTTAGGCGATCCGCGCCCGGCAATAGAGATCCTGTGAATTAGCACCTAGAGCAATAAAAAATTTTTTCCATAAACTCCAATAGATTTGCTAGAGAAGCAGACACAAATATTAAGAAATAGAAATTTTCCGCAAAATGGCACCAGTTTAAAAAAATGTATTTTTCATGAAAAAATTTACCTTATTTTGTTTATATAAAAAAATGTATTAACTTATACAAAATATCGTATGTACTTCTCTAGAGAATCTATATAAAAAGCGTTGGTTCAAATTTTAAGACAATCGAATGAAAATTGTTCAAGTTCTGCTGCGGGGCGATTTTAAAAACATGTTAGAAATTTAAATTCATTTTTCCAAAAATTCAAACAGATGTTACTCCTTAAAAGCTAATATCTTTATTAAGAGTTGGAATTACAAAAAACTAGTCATAAATTTCGGATTCAAAAACCTGTTGGTAAGTGTGAGAACTTTTTTTTATAAATTTGAATCTTTTTGCTTCAAGGTAATTGTGCCAAAAAATCAGGTATCTGGAAACAAATGTTTTTCTGTGATTTCAAGACTTGAAATAACATTATCAATCGTGTCTTATGAATGAAAAAACATTATTTTTTATGAAAAATATTTAAAACTTACGGAAAACAATACTTCTGATAATGTTTTCGGAGAAAATATTGTCTACAATTCTACTGTTTCCAATTTTAAAAGTAAAGTTTTCAGTAGCTGAAATCAAAAATAAAAATAAAAACATTTAAAACAAAGTTAAATATAATTGAAGATTTTTCATTTATTTTCAAAATTGGAAACAACATAGTTATAGAGAATATTTTCCCCGAAAAAATAAGCCATGATTTATGAAAATCCAATAATTTTGAAAAAATTAGTAAGAGGCGATAGTAAGGAGAAATGAATTGAGAAGAGAGAGTAGAGATGCAGCGAGATAAGAAAATTATTTCGAAAATTTATTACGTAACTTGTGAGAAGTACCTGTCTGCAATTACGTTAACCGCTTAAAATCGCAAGTACTCCAATCAAATCATTAATTCGATCGACGGACGAATTCACATCGGTACCCATCGACGTAGCGTGCACTACACACGAACACACAGGTACATCCAAGTGAAATGCTCTCTCTGTAATTATCTTGTCACACCGCGGGTGTTCAACTTGTTGAGAACACCTCCTCCCACTTCAGACTCTTCTTCCATTTTTCATACTACCTTCAACCCCGTTCTCATAACAGTCAATCGCTCTCGTATCATATTTTCATATTCGCTCCCTTTCATTCAACTCCTTGCTACATTCGTCTGAGAATATAATACTGCAATGAAATTATTTTATTTTAAGTCCTTAAAATAAAATTTCGATTTTTAATAATCTGATCCATGTTGAGAAACTCACGGTTTGGATAAACATCGATATAAATTTACAAATTAGACTGCAAATATCAGTATTGGGTAGTAACTCGTTAAAAGTAACCAAATTACTTATAAAGTTACGTTACTTGTAACTTTTGTAGTAACTACGCTCTAGATATGAATCAGTCAAATTTTCACTGATTGAATCAGTGATTCATTGATTCATGTTTTACTGTTAAATCAGTTAATTTTCAATGAAGTAATCACTGAAATTTGACTGATTCACAGTAACATTTTTTCAGCTATTTGAATCAATCAAATTTCACTGATGATCAGTAGACTCTAAAGAGAGTTTTTCAAATATATATGTAGTTGATGAACTTGAATAGGTATATATAGTTGAAATATATATTATCCACTTATCAAAACACATTAAGGGGATCCGCCACGTTTTTTTTGGAATGGGAAGCACTCTAGCTAAAAAAAATAACAAGAAAATTTTTTTTATATTTTGGGATTTTTTAATTTTATTTTATTTGTAACTTTTTTTCAGTAATGTCACCTTATTTCCCATACTTAAACAATTTTTGCACATTGTAAGGAACCAAATACGAAAAGAATCATGACCATTGGTTAAAAAACAGAAAAGTTGTTTAAAGTCAAAAAAATGCCCAAAAAACTCCAAATTTTTAGTTCAAAAATACATAAAGGTGCTGGAATTTTCTAAAAAACCCAAAACCTTTCTAAATGAAGGTACTAAACATAAAAAAAAATTATAGAAGGTTTAAACTCAAGAAATAAAAATATTAAAGGTGGCGGATCCCCTTGAATGTGAAAAAAAATCATTTCAATTCTTCCGAATTGTAAAATTAGGCATGGGAGGGGGATATGAAAAGGAACTTAAGTTACTTTCACTATTAACTGTAACAAGTTAATTTTTTTAAAAAGTTACTGTGGCGATAACCAATTACTTTTTTTTCCAAAGTAACGTAACTGAAATGAGTTACTTTTTAGAGAGTAACTTATCCAGCATTGATAAAATACTATTAATGAACATAAGTATCACTTGTGATAAGAAAATCTCAAAATGTTGTCCATTATGTTAAAAATTCTTCAAATTCTTAAAGTAGTGTCGTGCCAAAAATCAGATCTCTGAAAAAAACAATTTTTTTATGATTCTAAGATTGAAATGATATCATCAGACGTGTTTTATGAAACGAAAAACATATTTCTTTGTATAAAAATTTTAAACTTACAAAAAAAATACTTTTATCAATTTAAAAAAAATAAAAGTTTCCCTTAACATCGCTTTTTACCAATTTCAAATAAATGATTGAATTCTCATAAATCGTGGGTTATTTTCTCAGAGAAAATATTCTCTATGACTACTGTTTCCAATTTTAAAAAGTAAGTTTTTATTGGCTGAAATCGGTAAATGTATTTTTTTAAGATTTTTAAATTTTTCTTAATCATTTCAGTCGATTATGTCGATCATTAGAAGAGTGTATCACTCTCTGTGATAACGGAACTCTACCATATCGACCTTATCAACTTGTGATTTAGAATTATCGTCATTTAAGACTAGATGGATTTTTCAAAAATTTGAAGATTTTATTCTTTAGTTTCAAAATTGAAAACAGTAGAGTTGTTATAGAATATTCGCCTCAAAAAAATAAGCCATAATTTATGAACGTCCAGTCACTTTTTAAAATTGGTACTCTCTAAATCTGAATCAGTCAAAATCTACTGATTATCAGTGAAATTTGACTGATTCAAATAGCTGAAAAGAGGTTACTGTGAAACAGTCAAATTTCACTGATTAACATAGTGAAGATTAACTAATTTAACTGTGAAACATATTTTTTCACGTATTCAATTGGTGAAAATTAACTCGTTTAGCAGTAAAAAATATTTTTTCGCTGATGAATCAGTGAAAAGGCAAATCACTGATTCAAGCAGTGAAAATTTGATTGATTCAGATTTACAGAGTAAGGAGTGATAGTAAAGAAAAATTCTACTTCAAAAAACATTGTTAAAAGAATTATTTTTCGTAATGTTTAAATTTTTTCATAAAAAATAATGCTTTTTCTTTCATAAGACATTTTTGAAATAACATTTTATAAAATTTTGTAAAATAAAAAAGCCATCATACACGAAATTTTACAGGAATTAAGGTCGCATGATCTGGTTGATCCATGGCCTTAAAATCTTAGAAAAAATGTTTTTTCAAGAGACCTGATTTTTGACACAACTACCTTAGTTATGTACGTTTGAATCAGTTTGAATGAACCAAAAGTATAAAAATCTTCACTTTATCCCAATGCTTCAGTTGTTTCTTGTTTTTATCAGTAGATAGTTGCGTGTATGTAAATTGAGATTATATCCACACTTGTACATAGGCATCATTCATTTACTCAAAGTCACCTATTTATTTTATTTTCATTTTTCACGTGTTAGTCAGGCCTTTTGCCATATTTCTTGCTGTGATATTGAGACATTGCTAGTGGTGATTATTGACATAAATGCAAAGCAGATTACATGAATCCGCTATGGAAATTTTCTTGGTAAACACAACTTAAATGAGCTCAAACGCTAAGTCGTTGGTGCAGTCACCCTATGGATTTAAAAACTGAATCTCGTTGGTTCTTGAGGACATTCTGGTAATACCGGTCGTATTTATCGATAGTGTACACTCTACATATCTACATTTTTTCTTTTTATCGGACATCACTTTATCTTTTTCTCTCTAATTATGTAGGTACAGTCTGAACAGTTTGTTGTAGAAAAAATTAATCTTATGGAACTTTTTTTATGTTACCAAGTAATGTTATACTTCAGATTTGGAGAGTAAAAGATTCTTTTTATAATAATAATAATATACAGATTTGGATTAATTGATAGAATTAGAATTAATATCTAAATCTCGATTAGTTAAAAATGATCAATAGTAATTTGTCTTGGAAGAAATGCTTCATTTTATATACTTTGAATATCTCAAATTTTGAATCAGGAAAGACTTCGATTTGTCTTCTTCCAAATTAAAAAAAAAATATATTATTTCATTGCTTTAGAAACTTTCAATTCTAAAATGTTGGAACATATATCTAAGCCTTTCAAATATACAATCTGTCATAAAATATATGCTACTTTTTAATTTATTGAAGCAAAATCTGATCATTTAGTTTAAAAAAAAAAATTTTTATCGTTCAATGAATATTTAGTTACTGCAAGTGCATGAATTTATTAAATTTATTATTATTATGAATAATGGTTATCTTTGGTACTTGAGGTAGTGTGTCAAAAATCAGATCTCTGTAAAAACATTTTTTCTTTTGTTTTAAGATTTGAAATTATATGATCAGTCGTGTTTTATAAAATGACAAACATTATTTTTTATAAAAAAAATTTTAAACTTACGAGAAATAATACTTTTAATGACATGGATTAACAAGGTTGCTATAAAATCTGGAGGACCTCGAAGATATGGAAAAATCATGGAGTTTTGAAAAAATGACTTGAAATTTTGAAGTCGCCTCTATTTCAAACTCTTAATAATTCTTTTAGAATAGTCAGTTGCTATCAAAAAACAAAAGGAAGAAGAGAAGGAAAAAGGAAAAGAAAACTTGAGAAAAAGACAAATATCAGACAAAATGCAAGAATTAAAGGAAAAAACGGAAAATTCAATTGGAAAAGTCTTGGAATTTGGAAACCAGACTTATGTAGCAACCTTGATTAACCAAACCATATGATCGATATAGTGATTTTTTTGTCTGTAAACTTTTGTCCATCCAAAATAAGATATCAACTGAAAAATCTGTCAGGTCAAGGAAAAGTCAATAAGGAAAGTCTCTCAACTTTTGAATTTTTAAATAAAATAAAAAAATGTTTTACGAAATATTTTTTCTTATACAAAAGTTTACGGACAAAAAAATCACCATATCGATCATATGGTCTGGTTAATTCATGGCTTTGAAAGTATTATATTTCGCAAGTTTAAAAATTTTTTTAGAAAAAATAATTTCAAATTATTTATGACTGATGATATTATTTCAAGTTGTAAGACAATAGAAAAACTTTTATTTACAGAAACCTGACTTTTGGCACGACAACTATCTTAAGTATATAATTATATTTATTTTGAAAGAAAGATTTTTTATTATGTCTCATATACTTGAGCTGTCTTATATCCTCGAAAAATGATTTTTTTCCGAAATGTAAAAGAGTTCTTGAATGAAGTGCCATTTTGGAGCCCTTGAGTCTCTTCAGCTTTGACACCCGGATGAGCCTTATAACCGGACCTGCGTTGCAGTCGGGCTCTGTAAAAGAAGCGATATAATTCTATCGACGACGCATTTGCATGAAAACTGCTGATTCCCCTGACCTTCGCGGTGTCTATTTATAGCCAAGCCTGTCGATGCCCCACGCAGTCAGGCGGACGCTTACCTGGTCTCAGTCTGGTCTGGACTTTGCCTGATCTGGCCCCAAGCCATGTCATGTCGTCCCTACATTCATTTCATCCACCGTATTCAAAATCAATTATTGATTTCGGAAAAATCACTCTCTTTTTTCTACTTTTTTCACACTGTTCAACATTTTTTTATATGAGATCTTAATACAGTTACCATCAATTTTCCAAATATTTTAATTAAAATATTTCCTGATTATAATATCTGAAATCATCTATACTATTGCATCAACTGATTAGTATGAGAAAAAATTATAAAAATAGCATTCAATCTCTTACTACAGCGATCATATAACGATGAACGTTGTCTCGCTGATTTTAGAGTGGTTTACCCCTCGGATTACGCCACCGTAAATCCCAGACATTAAGGCCACGGGCCATGCAGGTCACTTGACCAATTCAGTCCCTGGCTATCGATTTTTTCTCCGTGTATACATTTTGAAATCAAAATAAATCGGTCAAAATTTAGGGAATTATAAATTATAATATCCCGTGCCGAAAAATATCATGGCGCTAGCCAGCGCCAGACCAGACTGTCTGATTTCCAGTTCTGGCGCTGACTATAAGGCCTGGTCTGGGGCTGGCCAGAACTGTAACGTCTTTGTACGATCAGCCGCTGGTCAGCGGCTGGCCAGCCACAAGCCATAGATTGCTCAGCCTCAAGCCAGCGGCTATCCAGCCACAAGCCAACGGCTGCTTAGCCACTAATTGGTGGTCAGTTAATACATTAATGGTTGAAAAACCATTTTAATTGAACATTTATCGATTTAGATTAAAAATTCTAGCCTCTCGAAGTAATTCAATCTTTTTTTATATTCTTCTTAATTAGATACACGGGGTTTGCACTTACCTTTTAATTAAGAAATAGATAGATAAATAGATAGATAAATGTTTCTAAAAACTTGTTACTACTTGCAACCTATGAATTTTTGGAAACTTGTAAAAAAAATTTTCGTTTGCCACATACAAACTTCTTTGTCATGGAATGCTGACCAGCGCCAGATCTGATCCTGGCAAGAACTTCCAGACTAGCCAGTCTGGACATTGCCAGACCTGGGCCAGATCAGACAATAGATTGCCATGACATTTTTCCACGCGGGATATGGAAGGAATAGAGAAAGACAGTGTATTAAAATAAAAATAAAATTTTTAATACCAACTCAGTGTCTTGAGTTATGCTGCACTGTTCTAAAACTGTTGGTAATATACTCTGCAAATTTGCTAAAATTACTTATTTTTATCAAAATTTTAAAATATTTTTATAAATATTTAAGACATAACAGACCTGTCTCAGTAAATATTGATTCATTTCACAAAATTTCAAGACTATATTTCATTCTCCGTAAAAATGATGTTACAGAACTGTAATTGTCGATAACACTTCAGTTTCATATTTTAGAATAAAAGAAATGCAGAATTTTTTACTAAAACAAAGTTAACAGACGTTATTTATTATCTTCTCATACATTTACCAAATTTTGAGCAAGACATTTTATAAAAAAAAAAAATCTGCCCGCTTCGCGCGCAACTTTGAACAACAGTTTCTTTGAATTAAAGAAAAATTTCTTTGATATACGGTCAAAGAAAAAATTTCTTTGAATTGAAGAAAGTTTTGTTCATTAAAAAAAATGTTCTTTAATGTAAACAAATCTATTTCTTTGGATGAAAGAAAATTTTTTTGAATCAACAAAACGTTCTTTAATTTAAAGAAACTGTTTTCTCAGTGCTCCATAAGCATTAAGGAACACATTTTCATTATGAGACTCGCGTTTAGCGCTCGATTTTCTGTATACATTTCTGTAACTTTCTAATAATTTACCTGATTTAAAAGAATCTATTTTCTTCAAATATCTAAAAAAGGAAAAAAATTCGTAGACTGTTTTTAAGCAAACGATTTTTTATTCTGACGCTTATTTTGTATCTCACATATTTTGGTTAAAAAATGGAATTTTTGATTTTCAATAGTTTTTTTTTAAACTAAAACATAAAATATATATCTTGTCAAAAAATGTCCTACTGAGAATTTTTAGACCTTATTTAGGGAAATTTTCCATCTTAACGTTTTTTTCGTATGTTACATATTTTGTTTAAATAATGGAATTTTTGAATTTTAATCGTATTTTTTGAGATTAAAATGAAAAATATACGTTTTATCAGAAACGATGCCAGACAAAATTTGTAGATCTTATTGAAACGAACAATTTTGCAAACTTATGTTTTTTTTCCTATTTCACATATTATTTTTGAAAAATAAAATTTTAGACTTTCAATAGTATTTTTTAAAATTAAATAGAAAAACATACATCTTATGAAAAAATGTTGCGATTCAAACTTTCTGCTTTATGTTATTTTTTATGTAGTAAAAAATTTTGTATCATAACTTTGTTTTTGTACTTCGTAAAATTTAACTGAAAAATAGAATTTAGATATTTACTTTTTTTTATCAGAAATTAATATTGAAATTTTAGATTTTTTCATAACGTTTTTTTCAAAACCACAAAAAAACTCCTATTTTGACACTTTTTGTGGATGTGGCTAGTTAAGGAACTTGTCCTTCATTTTTCGGCTCCGATAAAGATAGCCAAACCTCAATTCAATCCGATAATTCTGTCGAGAGTTATCGAGTATACGACCTACTACAGACAGACACTTTCTTAAAAACTGTTTTTTCTCATTCAGGAGGTCTCTAAAAGTAAAGATTTAATGAAAAAGTTATCTTACATGGTTGAATTAACATAAAAATTTTGTTACATGACCTGCTTGGCCCACGGCCTGAAAACGCATTGAATAAAATCTCCAACAATGATAATTTGTACTAATTGTTATAAGCGGATGATGCTTTTTTTTAAAACAATGATTATGCGAATTAGGTATTATTTTTGTACAAAAAGTTACAAATTAGTGACAAGAGTATCTTTTGGTGTTTGAAAATTTTGTCATGTTATCTAATTTATTTTTCCATAACTAAGAGATAATTCTTTGAATATTGAAATGTTTTTTGTAAAAATTGGCCAATTTGTTTACAAGTCACGTCAAACATAACTTTCTTTTGTGTACAATAAATGAATACAACATATTTGAGACAATAACGATATCTTGATTTCTTTGACTCGTTTGTTTGTTTGCATCCAGTATGCATACATGCAAAAGTATAATACCTTCTTTATACTTCTGCATGCAGGGATCATTCCATAGATGATGTACTTACAGTTCTGAACGCTCATTGAACGATGGGATATGTTTTTTTTTAACAAAATCATTAATTCTCACCCCAATTAATTATAAAGTAGGGTATATTTAATTACAGGTTATATATTTGTACATTAAAAAATCATGCATTTAACAAATTTTATTTTTACCCGAACTTTTTTTCTTATCAATTCATACCAAATTTTACAAAATAATGCGATTCTAATAAATCACGAGTCATTTTTTTAGGAGAAAGAATCTTACAACTTTACCGTTCCAAATTTTTGGAAATAAATTCTTTAATGGCTGAATCCATTAAAACTCAATTTTCCAAAAAAAAATTCTTATAAAAAAATTGCTGAATTTGGTAATAAATTATTCATTTTAGAAAATTGGAAACGGTTGAGTTGTAGAGAATCTTTTTCCTGAAAAAATGATCCGTGATTTATTAGAATCACATAGTTTTTTTAAATTTGGTATGAAGCGATAAGAAAAAAAGTTCGAGTAAAAATAAAATTTTTTAAGGTGCATTATTTTTTTATGTTTCAAATTTTTTTCTTAGAAAATAAGCTTTTCTTTTTCAAATTAGCTCTTCAATAATGATATTGCTATTCTTGAAAGCAAAATTATCTATTTTTGGCTGAGGGCTGATTTTCGTGGATGAACTACCTTAATAATAAACATAGTAATTAATTTTGTTTTAATAAAAAAACTTTGTCATCGTTCCATGAAAATTTAGAACTGTAAGTAAATCAATCTACTTATAGATATGAACTTCTTGAAAACACTGAATTATTAGTAAATTTTGTAATAATATTTACTAACATATAGTCTCCGTTTTCAGTTTTCATTATTAATAATTAATTAATCAAATATATATAGATAAATACATTATTGATTCATATCTGAAGAGGAGAAACTGAAGATTTAATCTTGTGAAAATTGCAAAGCAATGAATTTATACCTACGTAGTTGCTTTTAATAGTCTTATAATTTTAAAAAAATCTCTTGCTCAAAAATTTTACTTTCTTAAGAAATATTTCTTTTTTTATACTAAGAAGAAAGATAGTGCTGACCACAAATTGCTTTCTCCATTTGCTGTGCTTGTTAAAACTGCTTATTATCCACTCAATATTCGACATTAAACGTCATCAAGATTCTGTCCAATGAGAGTTTCTTGTTACACATATAATATATATTATTTACGCAACCGAGTGTTACGCGAGTTCAACCCGTTGCTTTCAATAGCACAAATTATCTTCCACTTCGTTTTCTCAATTAGAAATCCATAATCCCTGCTGATAGTGTATCTTTGATTAGTTTCGAAATTTTTGTTTCAAGACTTGCTGTTATGGTTGAAATTCATTTTAGGAACAGTTTCTAACACTTTCAAAGAGTCATCACTCAATTATCTATCAAATATTTAAAGTTTATCAATCAATTGTATAATTAGAAAATTATCTCATTCAATTCTTAAAGCATTTTAATATATATATATTTTTAAACTTTTATATCTTGAAAATATATTATATAATTTTAGTAAATTACACACAAAAAAGGTTTTATTAAATCAACTAAGCTTTGTTTGGACGAAAAAAATTATTTGGTTAGTATAAGGACATTAAATATTTGTTTTATTAAAATAAATTTTGTGGATTATAAAATTTTTCCAAATGCAATCAGTTTTTCTATTTATTCAATCATATTCTTTATATGATAGTAAATTAAACAAAGACATTTAGTAGAATAAACGAAAAATTTTTTCTAACTAAAATTGTATTTAATAAAATTTATTCATATAAGTAACATAATGCAGCTAAATAATTGATTTGGTTAGATTAACAGAATTTTTTTTTATTACTATATAATTTAATTGGTCGCTTATCAAAACAAGAACTTTTTATTAAAATTTGGATACATTTGTATCGCACTTTGAATCTTTACTTAAAACTGATATGAGCTAATTAATTTTAATTTACACAGCAGGAAAGCTTCAGAAGATTAAAAATTTACTGCGAAGCAAGTGTCAAATAAAAAAAAAATAAACAATTCTTTACTTCAGTCTGACATTTTAGTATTTTATGATCCAATTTTTAAGATCAATTTTACAACTGGCTTATAAAATTACTGTGAGGAACATTTAATGATGAGTAAACTTGTTTATCAGAAAGACTCGATTCTCATGATACTATGACTTACTTAAATTCAATAAAAATTTTCTTAAATTTTTGTCAATTACTGTTATCCTGAATTGTGTCTCATTTTTTATTTTTCGTCATTTAATTTTGATATTTTTATTCTATGGTTTATTGCATCTCACATATTTGAATGTAATTCGACCGCGATAAAAGTCTTGAATTTATAGTATAATAAATTACAATTAATATGCTGGTGGATACATTGGAATGTAATTCAATAAATGAGAGAAAACAGAGGGAGTTTACTAAGCATTGCTAAAAATAGCTCATTTCTGATAAATGCGTATTTAAGAAATAATGAGTTGCGTGTACGCATTGGTGTTAATGACTCGTACAAGAATCTTCAGAATTTAAAATTTTGCAACAGCTGTTTCCTTAATTTAAACATTGGAGTATCATTTCCGCTTTTTATTTTCCATTAATTTCTGTGGCTATTTTTTTTTTTATTTTGATTGAAAATTCGATGACAAATGTCTTAAGAAAACTGAAATCACGCAAAAAAAAAAATCATTTCTGTCTTATTAGATATGTAAGTCTGATTTTTTTTGTTCGATTTCTTTGGTAAATGAAAATTGGGATTTATTGTCAAATTACTTTTCCTACTGAAAATTTATAGCATTAATCAAAGAAATAAAAATATGAGACTTGTTAGTAGAAAATGTGTTTACGGTGGGCCATGGAAAATTTGCCAAGTAGGTACGATTTTTTTAGTCAGACGTAGGATTTATTTCAAGTAGATAAGGATCTTTTCTGTTAGACGAGATTATTTTTATGGAGATTTGAAATTAATTTAAATTATTCCTTCTCATTGAGAAAATATTCAAATTTGAAATTTTATTAGTAGAATAAATTTATATTAAGAGTTTTATTTATTTCAGTACTTTAAATCGCTTCCGGAAATATTTTTTAAAAAAATCTAAAATTCGGTTAAACCATGGTGAGATTTGATGATTTTTAAGCACATCTTAAAAATTATAAAATTACATAAAAAATGACAAAATTTAAGCTACAAAGTTGCTAGAATTAATAAAATAAATTAGTGGGCAGATCAAATTATTATGATGATGTCAAATTGAGAAATTTACATTTTATTAATCTTCATCTATAAAATTCTTCCACGTGGGGAAATAATATAATTTTTTATCGTTCCAGTAGACGTTTTTAGATTTTACAACCCTGAAACTTGGGAGCGTTAACATACTTAGCGCACAAAGAAATAAGTATAAAATTTAGGATATTTTAAATTGATTACATCGTGTAATTAATAACATTCGGTCATTACATTATTTAAATGACATTCCTCAATAAATCAATCAGATCTATCATAATGGTTGTGACAATCGTTAGAATCGCATTCGGAAGCCTTTTTAAAAGGTACAAAGCTTGGTCAAATTACCAATCTGCGGGCGTTATACGCCTTGGCTCTTTATAGATATACACGGAGAAACTCTTCATTGCAAAATTTAGTATTATTATATTTATTTTTACTAAAAGTCAATAGGAAACGAGGATATAACCTCACTTTTTTAGGAATTACTATTTTGAATATTAAACTATGGAGTTACTAATAATATTGGAGAAAATGGTGTTATAATTGTACTTATGCCTAAAAACAAAAGCAAGTTTTATTACTTGAAATAGTAAAATCGTAATCGACACATCGAACGAATTATATTGAAGTAAACCCAATAAATGTTTCATTAATTGATTACAATAGTAAAGTCACATCTTCTGTCTAACCGAATCACCATAGTCTTTTGGAGATAGTAGAACCATATTTATAACTTTTTCTATCAAAAATAGGAAATAATTGCACCTCCATGATATAAAAAAATCAGTCATTCGCAAATTTTACCATAGTTCTTATTAGATTTTGTGAGCTACATAGAGAGAGTATTTATAAACATAGTTACATATTTACATACACATACACGTATATATATCAATATAAATAATAAACATACTAATGCACGCTCAAATACTAATTCAACGCAACTTAACCTAACTTTTTAACTTTTACGATTTGTGAGGAAAAGCTCGGTAGTCCCTCTGCTAGAAAAAATCAGAAACGTTCGGCATATCTGACGTCACTCTGCAGTACATTTAACATTTCCAATGGGAATTTAGACAATGTACTATTCCAATATATGATGTATTCGATTGCAAAATATTCAAGTCTCTCTCTCTTCATTGTTCATTACTATTGACAATAGTAATTTCTCTAAACTATTTTGCAATTCATATTATTCAAAAGACCAATTCTTGCATAGATAGTTTTACTTTTTATTTATATAGGTATCACTTATTTCTAGTTTCAATTTGCCATCAAAGATATTGATCTTTGCAACTCTCAATGGTAATTCATAAAGTTGCACTATATTTACAATTGGTTCAGAAAAATTATTTCCTCCTACCGCTATGGTAAATAAAACTAGTTTTGTTACTATATTCTCGCTTCCTATTGACTTTTAGTAAAAATAAATATAATAATACTAGATTTTACAATGAAGAGTTTCTCCGTGTACACAATGCAAACAGTTGCTAAAAGCGGCAGGCTCCGTCGTTTATTTTAGCTGAAATACACTCAATTAACCCTTAATTGGCCGGCCCTTTATGAACCTAACGTCAACATACTATGCGAATTCATTCCTTTAACAAGAATGTGTTAACATAAAAGCCTGCGTTCTCTAATAGGCGAATGCCGTGTTTCTCTATTTTTTTTTTTTGATTCTCATCATTTGAGAAGTTATTGAGTTTTATGTGAAGAATTTCTTTTGAAATTTTCATAAAATCTCGACGTTTTGAGACCCCCTGAGTGAGAAAATAGTATATTTCGTATCAAGTGCGGAAAGTCGGGAAAGGCGCCAGTCAAATAACCCTAAAAATTGCTCGCTGACTCCCGAGTTTTCTTTAAAAACACTAACGGCATATTTTTCTGTTACGCTTGTATTTTATTACTGACATCAAGAGAAAATTTTTAAATAGTATACTGTGAAAATTACTGAAAAAAATATTCCGGTCCAAACAAGTGAATTTTAAGGATGGTGACAGTAAAAAAAAATTACGGGACATTAAAAGTTCTCGGTTTTAACGAATATCCTTGCGCTATCTCCGAAAACAATAAAATTACTTGATCATTTTCTCTCAGTCAAAGATGTTTGGCAGCTCTTATGTTCTAGCTGGAAGTCATTCTAGATCGGCTTTATGTAACCCATTTTTAATGTTTTTGCGTGATAATTTGGTATATGGTAAGAAGCACCGAATATAAAAGTGGATTTTCTTTCTTAGCTAAAGCACTCGCAATATGGTCTCTGTTCAGTTTTAGTGTAAAGTTATTGTTTTGGGGTTTGTTAGCATTATTATATAATTTTCGGCTCTTCGGTAATGGGGCCACCAATGACTAACGAAGTAAAATTTTCGATTCATACGCCTCTTTCTTACTGAACGCAACCTTGAAAATTATCATGCCACAGCATAGTAAAATTTTATGTGCTACGAAAGGTTAATGCGTCTTTAATCCAACATATGTAGGTAGGTTTATTTTTGGATTATATTTTCAAGTTAAGGTAAATATAGCACATCCACAGAAAAAACGAAGTGTATTAAGTGTTTCAGGTAAAAATCAAAAGAATGAAAATTACCCTAATCCAGGGTAATAATTTTCCCATGAACTTTTGCAGTAAACAGTTACCATAGAAGCATGTCAACTGTGTGCTGCAAATTCACGGAATAATTGCTATTCCGGACCAGGGTAATTTTCGTTTTTTCATCTTTACCCGGAACACTTTTTACACTTCGTGTTTCCTGTGAGTATAGTGCTGCAATTGTCTCGCTGTTCTGGCGACACTGTTAAAAATGTTCGGAAATTCAAAAAATTTAATGTTACAAAGTTAACGTCAAATTTGACGATATTTATTATGCTTTTGAGTAGAGGTATCTTGAAGTTGCGAAAATATACTGAATTTATTAAAATTTTTCTTAATATTATGAATCTCAACTGAATTTTCATGAAATATATTTTAAAACTACCAAACTATAATAAAATTTTTATGAAATTTATTATAAAGTTACCGAACTGTAACAAAATTTTTAGTTACATGTAACTGCATAAAACTTCAGTTACCCAAAATGTAAAATTATTCCTGTTACAAGTTTCAGAATTTCCAGGTATCAGAACATTTAACTCTTCGTAACTTCGTACCTGAAAATTAGGAAATTATTTCTTAAATTTATTAAAAAGTAACTGAATTTTCTGAAATTCTATCTTAATTTTATAAAACTGTAACTAAATAAAACTCCAGTCACGTGTTTCGGGAAATCACGGTAGAAATTTCTAACAGTGTTAGACGATTATTCCTGACATCTTAAGGCTATGGGTCATAGAAGTCACTTGACCAATTCAGTCCCTGGCTATGGATTTTTTTCTTCATATATAAAATTTTAAATCAAAGTAAATCAGTCAAAATTTAGGAAATGATAAATAATAGCATATGGAAAGAATAGGGAAAGGCATAGTGTATTCTAAAAAGAATTGTATTAATTATACCAACTAAGTGTCTTGAGATTTTCTGCATTGGTATAACACTTACGGTAATATACTCTGCAAACTTGCTAAAATTACTTATTTTTAACAAAAATATCTTGTATCATTATGAATATTTAAGACATAACAGACCTGTCTCAGTAAATTTTGATTAATTTCCCAAAATTTCAAGACTATATTTGATTTTCCGTAAAAATATTGTTACAGAACTGTAATTGTCGATAACACTTCAGTTTTATATTTTAGAATTAACAAAATGCAGAATTTGTTACTAAAACGAAGTTAACAAACTTACTTATTATCTTCTGATATATTTACTAAATTGTAAATAAGATATTTTATAAACAAAAAAAGTTATCTTACATGATTGGATTAATATATAATTTTTGTCACGTGACCTGCTTGGCCCATGGCCTTAAGGGCATGTGTAAGGGCATAATTTAGGAAATTATCAAATATTATTTATTTTAGTTTTCTACATGTTTGTCAAAACCAAAAGTAGTCTATCTACGTTCATTTTTATCTTTTCTACCATTTTTCAAATTTTGGTAACAAGGCTTTATTTATTTTGGACACAAACATGTAGGAACTGGACCAAATTATTCATACGAATTTTCTACTTTTCTCAAGTATCACATGTCCTTAAGGAAGCCAAGAACATCGACCGACATTAGCGTTTGAATTTCTCCTGGCTCTATGAATGCCAAGTCGAGTGTTTGTAGTCTGAACCCAGCATAACGCGGGCACTGACATATAACGTATATGGATGTTTCATCATCTTTACCGTACTTTCTACACTCAGCAAAGGGATAAATTTCCATATTTTATCTGTAATACTTCAAATGGTTATGCCCTCTGAAAATCTAAAACATTTATAGCTAAGTTTGTGCTGCAAGCAACCACACCCAGAACTACTTCCAGGCTAATGAAGCCCTTAGCCGCTCCTCTTTTTGCTAATAAGTCCGCGTGTTCGTTGCTCTTGATCCCTTTATGGCCAGGAACTCATATTAGGTTTAATGCCTTTTTAACAAAGGGAGCATTGTAGGACTATGTCTAGGATGTGTTTCTTCATCAAGTTTTCCAGCGTCTGCAATTTAAGGCACGTTAGGCTAATCGTCCTGTAGTCTTTAACTATGGTGTAGCCGTCTTTCCTACCAGGGGTGTTAGTTGAAGTTTGCCGGTTTTTTCAATAAAGAAAACACTTAATTCTCAAGGGAATCTCAAAAATTTTTTATTCAAAGTATTGACCATTGGATTCTACACATTTTGCCCATCTTTCAGGCAAATCATGGATACCATTCCAAAAAAACTTTTTCTCTTTCAAGGCAAACCATTCGACGAGCCATATTTCGACTTCTTCAAAATTGGCGAAGCGCTGCTCTGCGAGTGAGTGTCCCATCGATGCGAAAATGTGATAGTCGGACGGGGCGAGGTCTGGAGAGTACGGCGGGTGCGATAATATTTCCCAATTCAATGCTTTTAATGTGTTCTTCGCCACTTTAGCGGTATGAGACGGTGCGTTATCATGTTGTAGGATAACTTTGCCATGTCTTCGGGCCCATTCCGGCCGTTTTTCGATCAACGCATGATTCAAATTGATAATTTGTTGTCGGTAGCGATCCATATTCACCGTCTCACTAGGTTTTAATAACTCGAAGTACACCACACCACACTGGTCCCACCAAAAACAGAGCATTGTCTTACGGCCTAAGCGATTTGGCCTTGGAGTCGATGGGCCGACCTCACCAGGTGAAAGCCATGATTTTTTCCGCTTCGGAATAAATAAATAAATAAATCCATTTTTCATCCCCCGTGACAATTCGATGCAGAAAAGATTTCCTTTCGAACCGTTGAAGCAGCATTTCATAAATGGTTTTTCGATTTTCCATTTGCCTATCGTTCAGTTGGTGTGGTACCCATTTTCCATACTTTTGGATTTTTCCCATGGCTTTTAAACGTTGGCAAATTGCTCCTCGGGTCACATTTAGTGTTTGTGCCAATTGTTGTTGCGATTGGGTTGGGTCTTCATCCAATAACCCCTGCAATTTCTCGTCTTCGAACTTTTTCGCTGCACCAGGATGTTCATTGTCTGTTAAATCGAAATCTCCACTTTAAAATTGACGAAACCATGTCTCACATGTTCTAATCACTGGAGCATGTTCACCATAAGTTTCTACAAGCAATCGATGAGCTTCAACTACTTTTTTCTTTTGATGAAATAAGAAAAGCAACGAATGCCGCAAATGCGATTTACTTGGAACGAAACTCGACATATTCACTGAGGTAAACAACTATGATGCTATTATTTTGGCAGAATGTAATTGTGTATTTTTGAAGGTTATTATTGTCCATCGAAAAATATGACATAGATGCCAAATCATAGAAATGTATACATATCTCTAGCGACATCTATGAGTAAAACCGGCAAATTTCAACTAACACCCCTGGTATGTTTGGGAATGAAAGAGACCCTGCCGTTTTTCATGTTATTAGCACGTGTCTTAGAGCCGTACTTGCTTTGAATATTTTTGTCAAAGTAAGTCAGAGAACACCCAGCCTTTTCTGTAAAAGCACTAAATACCCCTCATCCTCCTGACTAAAGCCTTATAGTCTAGAAGCCCACTGCAAGAAACCATTCGTCATTTGTAATCGGCTGAAAAAATTCTCAAAGGCACTTCGTAAAAGCCTTAATACGAAACTGCCAATCAGACGAACCGCTAGCGGTTCAGTATTGGTGTTATTAATTATTCGGATCGAACATAAAATATAGGACATACATGTGACGTCACGAAAAATTCAACATGGCGTTATGAGCAGAGGGATTTTAGCATTGCAGCATAGGTGTGAAAATGATTTATAAGAAAAAATGATATTAAGTAATGAAGAAATTTCTCGTTAGGCCAACACAAGCGACAGTAGAAGAAATTTTAAAGAAGGCGAGCGGATCACTAATGCAGGTCACATAATATATTGTAGAAATAATATAGATTTTAAAGGTTCAGTGAGGTTAAGTTCGAAGTGCTTGTCTACAAGCAGTTTAAAAGGAGAACCGTACGAAATAAAAGGAGATAATGAACCTTTAATTAGTATGACATGCACTTGTAAAGCTGGCCTGGGGGAAAAATGTAAGCATGTACTTCGAACGTTGCTTTATTGTCATAGACAAATATGTATTTTCTTTATATTTTTATATTTACTTTCATATTACGTATCTGATTGATTAAGAAGAAATTTTGCATTAATTCATGGATTTATACTTCTTTTTTTATTTTGTGTGGTTCTCCTTTTAAATAGCTTCTAAACTAGCACTTCGAACTTAACCTCACTGAACCATTAAAATCTATATTTGCGTTTCACCCTCTTTTGGTTATAGAATTATTGACCACAGAATAAATACATTGCTAATTGATTAACTATATTTTGTTATATTCAAAGGTTAATTAAGAAGCAAATTCAAATTCATAATCTAAAAATTAATTCGCACAACGATAAGCTTGCTTTTTACTCTCGTCTGAAGGTCCCATTTATCGAATTTCAATAAAGAAATCTGTTTTCTATCTGCAGTTAATAAATAAAAGAACATGCGGGAGAAATAAAACTAAAGCAAATACAATCATACCTGAATCAACAGTATTAATCTTATATGTATTCACATGAGTATCGTTTCGAATGAGAACGTTTCCTTCTTTACAAAATTAGAATCATAAGAAAAATCATAAATTATACTTGCAACACTAAAATGCTTTTAAATCCGCAGATTAAAAATTTCCAAACTAGATAAGAAATAATATCTAAATGAAAGCGTCAATGTTTTTTTCAGACTATAAAAAACAAATAGAATATGTTAATTATTTTTAAGTTTTTGCTACTGGTGCAGCACTCATAAAATAGTCATTGAATTATTCACCCTTAACGAAATCTTGTGTCCTAACAACAAATTTTATCCAAATGAGCTTAGAAGAGAGATGTTAATATTGTAAAACTCAATAAGTAACATCCCAATCTGAAAGAAAATGTTTAATGTTTATTTTTAAATGTTTATACATTGGCGAACGCTAATAAAGAGTCTACACTCGAAGAAGATACATGCACTGTAAGATATAGTTAGTCACTTCTCGATGGACTCAGCCGTGAGGAGCTAAACCAGAAACTCAAACAATCATTGACAATCCTTATTCTTCATTCCATTTTTTTCTCATAATGCCGCTTTGTACCAGCGATTCTCTTTGTTGCGAATAAAGATGAACCTGGCGTCGAAAAGCAGTGACGATTTACAATCGGCAGATTTTCAGAATGGGTAGAACTACTTTATGAAGTGAATGTTCAAAGGAAAAATAATATTCAAGCGATAAAAGCACTCTATCCGGTGCAGAATTGTTTTCATGACCCCGGTCGGGGTCAGAACAGAAATCCCAAATTAGGAATGACACACACGGCCCGACTGGGGCTAGATCTGGATTCCCGGGTTTCTCACCAGTCTGGGCCACGTTATGCGATTTCTGCACGGAATAAAACTGCCATATTTAATGATATTCTATATTGGTGTCTATTAATAAGTCATTATTAGTTATTTTTTACTATTTTTCTTTTTCTTATATCTGAAATAATACAAAGTCTTACACTTATTTCTTCTATAGAATTTCCTATTTTAACCCTCCGTTACCAAACTTAAAAATTGTTACACGGTTACCAAACCCTAGAGGATTTCCCTCTACGTGTTAGAACATCTGCAGTGTTGCCAAATGTTGCAACTACTTGGTTGAACATGTAACATCAAAATGTGGCAACACCGCACTCAAGAACTCAAGCTATTTCCATTGCACGAAAGCCAAACTATTATGGGATTCCCTCAGAATTCACGCCACCTTTGGTTTTGAAAAATGATTATTGAATGAGTATTCTACTTGAACATTTTTTATTGCTACAAAAAGCTTCAGGAATAATTCGTGGAAAGGTATTCAAACGGACCAGACTGCGTGAAGCGTAAATTAGAAGTTATTTCGAAAAAACTGACCCCACTGAGGGAATCCCTCATATGCTTGGTAACTGGGGGTTAAGGGCATAGACCATGTAGGTGAATCAGTTCTTGGTTAGCACAACCATGAGTTGGTCATTGTAATTATCATGATTATCAACACCAACCAATTAGTGGTTATGGGGACCAATAAATTGAATGGCGCCCCGAAGGCTGACGAATCGGATGAGACAACCAACTTTTTTTGTCAGTATAGTAATGCTATAATATTGCAAAAACCTTTCTAAATAAGTGCACTCAAATATTGAACAAACTATTCAATATACATTTTGATGGATTTAAAACTTCACTACATTAGTCTTTCAAATATTAATAGTATACATTAAGTTGAGTTTTTTTGCTCTTATGGAAGCATTCAATTTATGTAAACATTTTCAAATGATAAGATAACGCATCATTCAATAAGTTCGTAGGATGACATATATATGGCGTCACTATTGACAAATCCATATGATTTTTAGGAAGTACCAACCTTCAAACGATGCGTGTCAAAATTTCATGACAATCTGACATATAGTTCACAAGTTACAGTGGTTTTAATGACACTACTTTTGTAATTTTCAAAACAATGGAAAAATCTGAATTTCGTGTGTTGATAAAGCATTGCTTTTTAATGGAAGAAATACCGTCCAAGCAAGGCAATGGCTTGACAAGTGTTATCTGGACTCTGCTCCATCGAGTTAAATGGTAGAGAAGTGGCTTGCTGATTTTAAATGCGGCCGTACAAACACCGATGATGCTGAACGCTTTGGTCGCCTAAATTGGGCAGTTTTTCCAGAAAACATAAAAAAGTCCACAAAATGGTTTTGGCCGATCGTAAATTGAAGTTACGTGAGATAGCTGACACCTTAAAGATATCAAAAGGCAGTGTATTCACCATTTTGCATGAACATTTGTGCATGAGAAAGCTCTGTTCGAAATGGGTACCGCCTTTGATCACAGTCCATCAAAACAAAAATGCGTCGACAATTCAGAGCACTCTTTGGAGTTGTTTCAGCGCAATAAAAAGAATTTTTCTATGCGGTATGTGACAATGGACGAAACCTGGATCCATTACTACACTCCGGAGTGAAAGCGGTCGTCAGCCGAGTGGACTGCAGTCGGTGAGAAGCGTCGAATGTGGCCAAAAACGTAAATGTGGTCCGGTAAGGTTATGGCCTTAGTATTTTGGGATGCTCATGGAGCTTTGTTCATCGACTACCTTGAAAAAGGTAAGACTAACAATAGCGAACGTTACATTGGCCAATTGATGCGTTTGAAGAACGAAATCGGTGAGAAACGGCTCCAAATGAAGGAGATAAAAGTGCTCTTTCACCAAGACAATGCGCCGTGTCACAAGTCGCTTGCTACCGTGGCGAAATTCAATGAATTGAACTTCGAATTGCTTCCGCACCCACCATATTCACCGGATCTGGCCCCCAGCGACTACTACCTGTTTGCAGACCTCAAAAAAATGCTCCAAGGAAAGAGATTCTACTCCAACGAGGAAGTCATCACCGAAACGAACGCTTATTTCGACGCCAAAGATAAATCGTTCTACAAGAAAGGTATTGAAATGTTAGAGAAGCGCTGGACTGATTATGTTGCTTTTGAAGAAGACTATGTTAATGAATAAAGTCGAGTTTTGCCAAAAAAATGTGTTTTTCCTAGTTAGTCCCGGGACTTATTGATCCACGTCTTATTTTGTGATGCGCGCGGTATTTTATTGATCGATTACCTTGAGAAAGGAAGAACCATCAAAAGCGAATATTATATGGCGTTATTGGTGCGTTTGAAGGAAGAAATTGCGAAAAAACGACCCCGAATGAAGAAGAAAAAGGTGCTCTTTCACCAAGACAATGCACCGTGTCACAAGTCGATCGCAACAATAGCAAAATTGCACGAATTGCACTTTGAATTGCTTCCCCATCCACTGTATTCTCCGGACCTGGCTAGAAGCAACTACTACCTATTTGCAGACCTAAAAAGAATGCTCCAGGGAAAGAGATTTGGCTCCAATGAAGAATGATTTCCAAAACTGAAGCGCATTTTGAAGCCAAAGATAAATCGTTCGACAAAAAACGCATCGAAATGTTAAAGAAACGTTGGAATGAATGTATAATTCTTAAAGAAGACTATATTGATGGATGAAGTCGAATCTTGTCTAAAAATTGTTGTTTTATTAGTCATCCTACGAACTTATTGAGTGATGTATTAGAAATATTTACGATCATGAGATTCAGCAAAACTAAAATATCTATACTGAATCTCCGGAACCAAAAGCAAAGGACATCCATTTGAATTATTTGACATAAAAATATTAACGAAAATACAAATGAACCTACACCGAAAAAAAATTTTTTCCGAGAGTCAACTATCACCCATAGTTAAGTCTAACCTAGTTGAAATAACACGGATTCCTGTTTAAGAGAATCACGTACATATAGTTGAAAAAACCAATATAAACCTTGTTACAGAGAAATAAAGAATTCTAGTTCAATTAACAATTAAATTCAATTAATATTGCTATGTTATTATTACAAAACTCCGCTGTAAAAAGAACATCTTCTGTATTTATAACTTTTTCACTGTGTGAACAAAAATTTATTTTTGTCAATAATTCTTTAAAATCCACTTTTATCAATATAAATTTTGCTCTAGTAGATCATAAACGTAAAGTTGTTTATTGGTTACGTTTAATGCATGCGCCTGAAAGGATCTGTCCGTCAAATCAACTTGTTTTCTTTGTTTTTCTTACTAAACTTGAACTTTTTCATTTCAACTAGGATTGCAAAGTTGGCGCCTGTCCTAACTAGGCAAAATAGTATACGGGTACAAGGAATTTTTTTCGGTGTACTGATAAAAGTTCCAAATTTGTTACTATTGGGTTGTCCCAGAAGTAATTGCCGATTTTTTACATACAAATTAAACACATTTTTTTAAATGCAAGGAATGAACTTTAATCGATGATATATTTTCGATTTTGTTCAATGACCATAAATTTCAGAAAAAAACTGTATCGCTACTCAGTATAATGAATTTAGTATTGTATCTACAAAAAAACTCTAATCATCATTTCACACGAATACTTTACAAAAATCGAAACTCCAGAATTTTATCAGTGAAACTCAGAATCTGAATGAAAACAACATTCAGTGTTATAAGGCGCAATTTAAAAATTCAGTATTAACTACACGAAGCACTAGGACTGTCCACGGAAGTTAAATAGATCAAATTATTTGAATAAACAAATCTCATTTCTCTAGTTGATGTTTATACAATGTTCATACAATTTATTTAAGGCCATGGATCTACCAGACCACGTGAACAAATTCCTGAAAAAGTTCATGAAAGATAATTGTTATTTCACAAAATATTTTCTTGAAAATTTGAAAAATGCAATAGAAAACTATAAAAAACGTATGTTAACTTCGTTTGAGTGATAATTTTGCAAAATTTTGTAGTAAACTAATTATCGAGAAGTCTTCAAAATTTTTATCTGAAAGAAGTTGACAAACGTGCTTTATTTTCTTTTATTACTCTACCCAAATTTTCAAAAAAATGCTTAGTAAATAAAAAAGCTATCTTACTTTAACAAACTAATGTATAGTTTAGTGACGTGGTCCAATTGATTTATGGCACTAAGAATCATTATCGACAGTCACATAAAAGTATTACAAGAATAATTTTGTGACATATTTGTGTTCATGTTTCTAGTCTTTATCTCGACACAAAATTAAAATCGTTATGGTATTTTTGTATTGGGATTGGGTCAGTCTTTTTCATTGAAACTCAATAATTAAATAAACATATTAGAGGGATAAAAAGGCAAACGTTTCGGCAACAAATGTGAAAAAAAACTTATATTACTATAAGCAACTATATTTTTGCACGTTTACAGCTTAGTCATTAAGTCCATTAAACTAACTGGCACTGAGGAGGACCTATTTGTGGCCGAAACGTTTGCCTTTTTATTCCTCTAATATGTTCATTTAATTATTGATTTTCAATGAAAAAGACTGAGCTAATACTAATACAAACAAAAAATATCATAACGATATTACAAGAATGACTAACTTTTTGATTTTCCACCTATAAGAGTTATTTTTAACATTAAAATACCCTCTATTAAAAATTATCTCAAGTAAGTAAACTAGAGTAAAATCGTTACAAACGTTCTTCACTCGTAGAGTTAAGAAATTGGATTTTATTGGTAACCTTCAGAGATCATAAAAATACGATTAGCTCGAATTTCATGGGAACACTTAAAAGCGTTTTAAGCTCAGAGACTTTTAATTTTAACCATTTTTTGCTCGTTTTACTTTCCTCTTTTTCTGCTTTAGATGCTTATATAGCTTTCAATTTTATATTAACGTACTAAAAAGATAAAAACCATGCTTGTGAGCACTTGTTAGTCCACAAATATACTTTTGATACAAAATAAATACAATGAATAATTTTTGGATTATATTGTCTTAAGATCTGATATTAGAAGTTCAAATAAAAACTCAAATTGAAATTTAGAATTTTGAATTTTAATTACGAAATATTGTAAGTTGCATTGAATAACTGTGTTAGTTTATTTAGTTTTCCAACTTTCGAAAAAAAAATATTATTTTACATAATTGAGAAATACGTTTTTCCTTTATTAACTTTTTAATCTTCTTTTTTATAAATTTTACCTTTCGTGTTCTTTTTTTCATATATTATAAGTTTACAACTAATTTGCAATTCCGACTATATTTTTTTTGTTTTCCTTATATTTATCTTATCTATTTACGTTAAAAATGATTTATTTTATTTTCTTAGTGTCGTTAATGTCTATTTATTATTTTTCCAGCTTTTTAAATCAAACAAAAATATAAAATATAGGTCGGTTCACGTGGACTCACACTCCAAAGAAGAAATTCTCAGCTAAAAGAGGTCTAATTAACATTTTAGAGTCAAGCACTCGTTGAAAAAAATAATACGTTCTAAAAAGTGCCTTAGAATATTTCATAATATATTCTATTTATAAAAAGTCCCGTCCCTGGCTGCATAAATCGACTTTATATTTACATTATTTAAATATTCTTTTCACATTTTTATGATGTTCACCAATCTTAAGGTTCACTTAAGATTGATTGAAAGTAAAATTGGCCTAAGCGTTTGAAAGTGAAAATATAAAAGGTTTTTAGAAAATCAACTTAACTTCAAGGATTAACATTTTTGAAAAATTTTAGGGTTCTGTGCAATTTAAAACAGTGTTTAATATTTCCGAAAATTGAGTTTACAAATAAAAATTTATTCTAGTATGGTAATAATTAATTATATAGTTATTGAATATATGTTTAGGTTTAAGTACCGATCATTTGGAATTTTTACTCCTTGTTTAATACATGTAAATAACGCACAGTTAAAGATACTGCAGTTGATAAAAGAATAAATAATCTTTTCTCAATTACGACACATGTGAAAACTGATGCTGCAATATTTCTTCAACCATCTTAATTATTTATCAATTGTCTTATCATCTACTTCTATTTTCGTCTAATTACTTTGACAAAAAGCGCTTTGCTGCGTCATTAATATTTTATTACATCAGAGAAAAAAGGATGTTGATTACAGAAATGTTCCAGAAAGCAGTGAATTGTTATTCAATCATCCAATTATTATCATTATACGTATATTCACACTCAGAATAATATTTATCATTAATAAACAGTTAATAATAAAAATGTATTTAAACGATTTTGTAGCTTTCTAAATGAATTAGTGAATTTTGAAAAAAATCTACTTTTATTATATTGGCTGCAATATCCTGTTTTAATATTAGTAAAATAATCATTTCAATGATGCGGAAACAGTTGATTATTTATTTTATTTTTCGTATTCTTTTGATACTATTTGGTAGTACTGAAAACCAATATTGGATCAGTACTGACTCGAAATTTAAAACTCTGTTACAAGTTTGCATTTGTGTTCCCCGGGTACCACCTTGGAGTCAATGTACTAAAAATTGTGGTATGAATTAGAGAAAATTCCAGGAGAGAAATCTCAGGTGGGTTTCTAGGACCACCATGGATCCATTTATCGCATCATTATTTTAGAATTCAAGGATAGGGAGTTAGTGTGGCTTGTACTAACTGCCTGTGTTTATCGTGGCTATATTTAGCTCGGCTATTGCTTGCCAACCGACAGACAAAACGAAAGAATGAGGGAACGAAGGAACGAACCAGCAGCACCAGAGCCTTTCCAGTCGTTCCCATGATCATTCCATTCTATCCCATACCATAAGGTCTTGACCATTCCTCTGGAACGCAGTTTCACAGGCAGTCCCAATTCTGCAAATCTTTAAGGGCATGTGATACTTACCCAGGAAAACAGAAACGATTGATTGAAATTTCTGTGAATTGCGTATTTTAAAATTGCAGATTCAAAATATTTTCGTTTAATTGTGTTGTGGACATTTGAATCGGTAAGCTTTTTCAATCGGCAATTTGATTCCAGACCGATTAAGTCATTACTTTGTTGAATAGTTTTTACGCCTTTTGCATTCCTAAAAATTTGTTTTACCGATGTTAATCGTGATTTCACAATTGAGATAAACAATTCACGAAATGTATCTTGACGATTCAAATTTAATGGACTGTGTCACTTAATCGTAAAACTACGATTCAACGCCATTGAAACAAATTTATATGATTAAAAAGTCCTAAACGCAATTCAACAATGTTTCGATGCAATCGTTTTCAGATAAAACTGCAGGTTCAGAAACCTTCAATCGTAAATTTTAAGATACGCAATTCACAGAAATTTCAATCAATCGTTTCTTTTTTCCCGGGTAGAAAATTAGTAAATTTAATTGATTTTAGGCTTCGACATGTTTGTGTCCAAACTACATAAAATTTAATTTTTAAAAGTTATGAAATAGCGAAGAAGATAAAAACTGACGTAGATAGAATACTTTTGATTTCGAAAATGAAAAGTGCAATTTTAGCTCGATTTTAGCTAAATATATCGGAAATTTTGTTTCGTTATTAAAACCAAAAGTAGCCCATCTATGTCCGTTTTTATTTTCTCTAACATGTCCCAAATTTTATGAACAACATTTTTTATATTTTGGAAACAATCATTTAGTAACTGGACTACATTGTTCACATAGACTTTCTATTTTTCTCAAGTATCACATGCCCATAAGGTCATGGATCAACAAGATCACGTGACCAAATTTCTGTAAAAGTTTATGTAGAATAACTTTTTTATTTCACAAAATATCTTCCAGAAAATGTGTACAATACAAGAGAAGACAATAAAGAACATCTATTAAAGTAGTTCGAGCGGATACTGTCACTCTGAAGTTAATCTCGAGTGATATATCGTCTGCAACAGAAAGTGGAGAACTTCATAAGGTTTCTACAACTTTTGATCGGCAACACCGCGCGCACGTTTATTATTGAATTATCCAGGTTCCCGCCACTTGCAGCCACTTCATCATCTTTAATGCTCTGCAACGTTGCCATGTCTTTCAATTGAAAATTTCAAACGTGTAAGCTCGCGCGAAAGTAACAATTGTAAAAAAATGGTGCTGTAAAAGTTCACAAAGTATGAAAAAAGTAGTTTATTAATGATAACTTCATTATATATGTCAATTTTTTTTAATATCTTGTGCTGCGTTTTCAAGTTGTACGACACATAGCGGCAAATAAGGATACTTCCCATAAGAGCCCAGCTAATTCCATTATTTAATTTCTCGAAAACTGTGCTGTAACAACGATTGGTTTTTTGCATGGACATCATTTATACTGCCTAAATTCAGTATACAAAATTACAGAACAATCTTGTGCTAACTGGGTTCCCGCTCGAACTACCTTAACTTCATTTGGGTCAACATTTTGTAAACATGTTTACAGTTAACTGTAATTGTCGATAATTCTTCAATTGATTTTCAAAATTTTTATCAGAAAGAAGTTAAGAGACGTGCTTTATTGTCTTTTTTTATGTGTACCAAATTTTCAGAAAGATGTTCTAATATGAATTAAAAAAGTTATTTTACATAAAAGGATTAAGTTATAATTTGGTCATGTAGTCAGATTGATTCATGGCCATGGATCAACCAGACAATATGTCCAAATTCCTGCAAAAGTTCATGTACAATAACTTTTTAATTTTACAAAATATTTTCCTAAAAATTTGGACAATACAAGAGAAGACGTTAAAGAACGTCGGTCAACTTCGTTCAAGTCAAAATTTTGCAAACATTTTTACAGCCAACTGTAATTGTCGATAAGTTTTTTATTTTTTTTCAAAATTTGTATTAAAAAGTAGTTAAAAGACTGCTTTATTTTCTTTTATTATGTTTCTCAAATTTTCAGAAAGATGTTCTATAAATGAAAAAAGTTATTTTACATGAACGAATGAAGTTATAATCTTGTTACATTCAGAAAAAAAAATTTGATTGAATCGAGGAAAATTATTTGTTCGAAAGACTTTCTTTGGTTTAAAGAAATGATTTATTTCAATTAAATAAACTTTGTTTGACTCAAACAAAGTATCTTCAAACCAAATATAAATTTGTTCAAATCAAATAAATTTCTGCCTCAAATCAAACAAATTATATCTTTTACCATATATCAATGCATTAATTTCTTTGCTTTGAAGAAAAATTTATTTAATTTAAACAAATATTTATTTGGCCCAAAGATATTTTGTTTGAATTAAACAAATTTTATTCAATTCAAATAAATCTTTTATTTAAATCAAAAAATGCCTTTCGAACAAATTATTTTCATTCATTCAATCAAATCTTTTTTCTCAGTGTACGTGGCCCGATTAATCCATGGACATGGATCAAGCAGACCACGTGACTAAATCCCTGTAAAAGTTGATGTAAGATAACTTTTTTATTTTACAGAATATCTTCCTGAAAATTTGGAAAATACAAGAAAAAACTATAAAAAACGTATGTTAACTTCGTTTGAGTGATAATTTTGCAAAATTTTATAGTAAACAAATTATCGAGAAGTCTTCAAAATTTTTATCTGAAAAAAGTTGACAAACGTGCTTTATTGTCTTTTATTACTCTACCCAAATTTTCAAAAAGTGTCTTTGTAAATAAAAAAAAGCTATTATTATCCTACTTTTGTTTTATTAATCGCATAAAATCTCTTAATATTGACAATAGACATATTAAAATTTGTCTATATAAAAATAATATAAAAGACGTCAAAATTAAGCATAAAACGATCTTAAGATAGAATGTTTTTGTCCATTTTTGAGGAAAATATCGTAAAACAAGTAAAAATATCAAACTTTTTTAAATTATAAATAACTCCTGAAATAATTAATTTTTTTAGATGTTTTTCAACTTATTTTAAAGGTAAATTTACGAAGAATGTAAGAAACGCACCAAAAAAATTATACTGATTTTTCAATAGATTCTGAAAAAGTCTAAACAGAGAACAAAAAAGGCGTAAAAAGTGAAAAATTTTAATATTCAAAAAAAGGATTTAAAATTTTTTTTAGTTATTAATTTACAAGAATTATTCAAGTTTTCTTGAAAAATCTAATATAATTAGTTTTAGTATTTTTTTTATAAATACTTTTGCAAATTTCAATTTGTACACCTTTTTATGTTCTAAGTTTAAACTTTTTCAGAATCCAGAGAAAAATGAGTATAATTTTTTTGACACGTTTTTTGCATTCTACGTAAATTTACCTTTAAAATGAGTTGAAGGACATCTAAAAATAACAATGATTCCGGGAATTATTTATTATTTACAAAAAGTTTGAAATTTTGGCTTTTTTACAATATCTTTCTTTATAAAATTTATAAAAACACTTCAAATTTTGATGGCATCTAAGAAATGATTTAGATATTGCACCGAAAGATACATTTTTGTCGACTCAATTATTTTAAATAATATTAGAATTACTTTATTGAAAATGAATTTTAAGTACTGAAAATGTAATCCTATAATCACTTCACCCCGTGCAGAAGATTCCCTATCTTGCCCTATTCAAAAGTGGGATCTGACAAGGCCCTTGTCGGGATTCCTAGTTTATTCATTTGAATCTAAAATATAATTTGGCATTTATCGGGCTATATGATAAGAATCGATCACACGAAACCAAAAATTTTTTCTCATTAATACGATCCAAAATAACTCAATTATTACTAAGATCAGGGCCGTAGCAGGGCTGGGAAAAGCAGGCCGGCGCCCCCGGCTGCGAAGGGCCCCCGGAACGGAAATTCTTTTTATTTAAGCTTTCAGAAAATATAAAAATTTACTTTACGTTACGTATATACATTGCGTGTTATTTATCTTCCGTTTTTATATTTTTTTTTAGAAGTTGATTTTAAAATTTTCGATTTGAAAGGGCCCCCCAAAAAACTTTGCCCAGACGCCCCCGAGATCGTCCCTATGGCCCTGAGTAAGATAGATTCATAGTTATTTTTTTGTATAATAGTGTTTACACAAGGCTTTTATATAAAAACCCGAAGTTGCGTGTCATATGCATATCGAATCTCTTCACGTACGCCGAAACTTATTTATATAACCAAATTTATATTTACATCACTATTAGAAGAAGCAATGAAGATGTCTAAAAGATTTATAAACTGAACAGGGGCAAGGATAGCCAAAAAGTAGGATACAATTGGAGTTAATTGAATTTTATTTGATTCTTAATAAAATAGTTAATCGTGATAGTATTAAGTGTGAAGATTCCTTGAAAATATTTTAAGTGACGAGCTATAAATAAGAAAGAAGATGGATTAAATATAGTTTTAAAAAGTTGAGTTCAATCAACAGATTTTCTGTTCGTTTCACTTACCGTCCAGTAAAATCTACAGAATATGGAAAAATGCGAGTTTAGTAGATTTTATCGGAAGATAAATGAAACGTAGAGAAAATCTTTTAATTGAACTGAACTTCTTGTAAAATCTACTGAAAAGTCAAGTTGTCAGAATAAGCATCGAACTTCCTGTAAATTTTACGAATGTTTTTTCTACGTGTAACTTTTAATACTGAATATCGTTTGATTTGAACAAATTTTACATATTTTGAATTCATATTACATATTTTGAATCATATACATGATTAAAACTCGATAAATATAATATATGAATACATAAAACGGTTACAAGATGTGAAACTTCGCTTATAACTTATGATTAACTTGTAAAATAAATTGGGGTTAAAAATATGCTAATTAATATTTGTTTTGTAATTATTACACCGCGCATATTTTCTTAACTTCAATCAAACTTCAAACTTCAACAATCATTTGTTTTGAGTAAAATGCACTAATAAATTTAGTCGAAATTAACTGGTTCAATAGTTATAATAAAGTCACTGATTCTATTTCAAAGCGTAGATTTTTGTTAATAAAAATCTTTTCATAGTATTATAAACGTGTCAAAAAAGTTAAAATATTTGCTTGAGTCAATAAAACTTTGCCAACTATATTACAGACAAATAAACGTTTGTTTACTTCCTCTAAATTTTTTGTTCAATGAAAATTGTTTCATTGCAATAGACATTTTAGTTGATTTAACTTTTTTAACAAATGAGCCCAAAATTTATTTAAATTAGTCATCAAACACTTGAAACTATTTAATCGAGTGATAGTGAAATCAAATAAAGCATTTGTTTGAAATCGAAAAAATGTTTCTCTCAGCGTATTATTATCCATGCAACTAAAATTAGCCCCAAATTAAATTCTAAAGTCAGTTTGAACTTTAAATATTTATGATAGCTTGTTTTAACTTGGATTTAAGGTAGTTCGATCAGGAAAATTAGTCCTCAGGCAAAAATTGATAATTTTGCTTTCAAGAATAGCAATATTATTATTGAAGAGCTAATTTGAAAGAGAAAAGATTATTTTTCATGAAAAAAATTTGAAACACAAAAAAATAATTTTATTAATAAATTTTATTTTTGCCCAAACTTATTTTCTTATCGCTTCGAGCAAAATTTTTAAAAATGATGCGATTTTAATAAATTACAAATCACTTTTTCAAGAAAAAGATTCCCTACAACTTAATCATTTCCAATTTTCGAAAATGAATAAATTATTATCAAATTTAGCAATTTGTTTATAAAAATTTCGTTTTGAAAAATGTTTTTTTAATGGTTTCAGCCATTAAAGAATTTATTTTAAAAAATCAGAAACGATGAAGTTGTGGGAAATCTTTTCTCTGAAAAAATGATTTATGATTTATTAGAATCGCATAATTTTTTAAAATTTGGTAAGAAGCAATAAGAAAAAAAGTTGGGTCAAAAATAAAATTTATTAATAAAATAATTTTTTTTGTGTTTCAAATTTTTTTTCATGAAAAATAATCTTTTCTCTTTCAAATTAACCCTTCAATAATAATATTGCTATTCTTGAAAGCAAAATTATCAATTTTTGCTTGAGGTCTAATTTTCGTGATCTAACTACCTTAAAATGTCTTAAAACACTACAAATCAAAATCCCATTTAATGTAAAACACGAGTGAGTCAGTTTCGATATTCCACGTGTGTGAAGATCAGAAACCGAAGCAAGTACGTCATCCTAATGTCGTAGTATCTACAACTCGATACTCGACACGCAAAGTAAAGTGGAGAGGCACTGGAACCTTTCAAATGTGTCCAACACATATATAATCATATGCACAAGAAAGTACTTATTTGTATTTGTTCATATGCACGCTCGCATGCACTCACACATTTTTGTTGCAATGTGCGCATGCGCGTGGGCGAGTTCTCGCAAGCAAATGCACAGAAACGCACGAGGAGGCCCACACAAACACGGGCTTTCATTTATTCATAAATCAACTGCTTCTATTTATAGCTCAGCGGACAAATAACGATAGTCGAGCGCCATATCCTTGAATGGTGAAATACCCAATAGAATAATATAAGGCACGAGAAAAAAATTAAATGTGACAATCAGACTGACACGTTGAGTTTTGTGCCCTCCGCAGGTTTAACTTATATGATAAGAGGACAAATATGGCGACGCGGAAATACTAGTGATATTTATTTTTAGTATGATTCATGCCTCATGACTATTATCTACGATCAATGGGACAGTGATTTGCAAAAAAGACACGTTTCTCGACGAGAAGCTATGAGACTCTTTGAAAAATAACAAAGTGCGCAATTATAAGCGATATGTCTTCGGAAAATAAATCGCATCTTATTTATCTAAAACTTTTATTAATTACTTTATAAATCGGAATCAGTTGGAATTCTTAATAATTTCAATCAGTGAGGGACTTGATAATCAGTCATTTCTGCCCGATAATCGATCACTTTTGACTGATTGAAAAGCAAGAAGTCAGTCACTGATTGTAATTATTAGAAATCTGTGGCTGATCGGCATAACGACACAACTACAAAAAGTAAGTTTTTGAGGAAATCCACTTTTAGTGTTTAAACTTATATGTAAGATCGAAGAATATAAGATCAGATCTATATTTAAAATTATAAAGAAGGGGCAATAACAATCTACTTTTTCATCATAATAAGAATTGAAATACCTGTTGTGTTTCCGTGAAATAAAATAAAACTTTGACTTGTACTATTGTACAGGGAACTTGACTCTATCGTTATGTCAGGAATCAATATTTTTTTGGTGATTTTCAGCAAAAATATATAAATTTTAGATTAACTATCAAAGAAAAAAAAAATAATAAACCTCAACTCGAGATTATTTCATGACAATAACAGATTGAAGTACATTTCTCCGTTTCAAAAAGGGTCTACAAAATTTATTTACAATTCCTGAATTTCAAGTTGGAAAAATTCAATTTTTATGATATTTTTACATTTGTCTTTGAATCAATCCTCCCCTGGCGAAAGTATCAGATAAGAATTTATTCCGAGTCAATCAGAACTATTCCGATTCATTCCGATATCTGTATCCGAGCCAATGCGAATCATCCCGAACCAATCCGAAAAACGTTTTGTAACTCGTTTGATGAAAAAGGGTAAAAAATCAATTCGACCTAATCCGATTTAATCCGAGTAAATAATCCGAATGAGTCCGAACCAATCCGAAACCAAGTTTTCAATCCAGATCAATCCGATCAATCCAAGCTCGGATTGATCCAAACCGAATTTCCAATCCGAATGAATCCGAGGTCGGAATGATTCGGATTCGAAAAATTGACTTGTGTCGTTATATCGGCCACTTTTCAACAAAAATGCTCATAATTCCAATAAATTTGAATCAAATGTTTTTTCTATGAGTGCTTTCGAAAGAGCTTAAAAAAAGCTACAAAATGCTCTTTATGGAAGTTTTGTGCGATTTTTTTCCACGGCGATGCGCCAGGTCATAAATGGGCAAAAATATTGATGATTTTTATTTTTCATTTTTGACTGACAAAAAATAAACAGACATCCGAATGCATGTGCTATAAACATTTTTTGAAAGCTCTTGAATGAAATATAAAAATTTAAAGTATGAGTAAATTTGGCTTTGGGTGTGCAAAGATTTTTTTTCGAGAGTGTATGTATCACATGCCCTTAAGGGGTTACACCACTTTCATCAATTCAAAAAATTGAATTTTTGTTTTGTTCTTAACGTACTCTCTAATTACATGAAAATGCACGGAGAAAAGAAAATTGTTTCAATAGAGTCATTAGATGTTTTTCTAGTAAAATACGTACGATTTCTTTTTTCATAATTGATATTTCCATTTTTTATGCAACTTTAAGTAACAAAATACAAGGCTAAATACGTATCTTTTACTTTACATCTAATGATTCCATTAAAAAAAGATTTAAGTCGATTGATTGAAAATTGGCAAAGTATAAATATAGTTGTAATGGACATTTATTTCTATCAGTGCAGATTTAAAGAATAGAATACAATTCAAACTTCAAAGAAGGCATAATTCAAAAATTTTTAAATAAACTTTAGTACATGTTTATGCTCTTGAGTTATTGAAATATAGAAGATAATGTTTTTCATTAAAATTTTTCAACTTCCGTTAGCAATGCTACGAGCATTAGTAGGAGTATTTATGGATAAGATATTGTGTAGTTGTTGTTACAAAGTATCATACCATTATTATTACATAACTCTCAAACTGATGAGCTTAATAGCATAATTGTGTGTAATGAGTTCCTCCTTACGCAAATCTAAAATTAGTTTCTTCTAAAATAAATGGCTATTTTCATTTAAACATTTTTTTCTATTGCTGTAAGAATATATAAATAAGCAGATGCAAACTTTTTAATCGCGGAAAATGATGCATATTATAGTTCAGAAAAAAGAGAAGAATTAACGTTGAGTTGAAATACTATGAAATTAGATTTGATGCCAGATTAAATCCATTTTTATCAAATCTAAATTTATCAAATTAACAAATCAGTATTTTAGTCTAATTTTGGTACTGATATTTTTAGATAGATTGAAATGAGTCATTACTGGACTTTAATACTATTATTTATTTATTTACAACCATTTTCTCAGTTTTTTATTCTAATTAATTGTTTATTATATTTTTTCGTTGAAAATAAGGAAAATTCAGCCATTAATTGCTTCAAAGTTGAAAACTATTTTTTATTTCATCTTTGATATTTCATGATTTACTATTTTCCCTAAACTCTCAATTTGCAATATAATTTCGTCTTAAATTATTACAAATAACATTTCCATCTTTCATTTTTGAAAGATACAATTCTCTCTATTTTAAATTTAATTTATTCTGTATTTAAGGTAATTGTTGTGGCAAAAATAAACAGGTATCTGAAAAAAAGTTTTTCTATGATTTCGCCTTTAATTCATTCGTGGTTTATGAAAGAAAAAAGATCTTTCATTAAAAAAATTCAAAACTTACAAAAAAAAAACTACAAAATATTTTTTTTCATATTTTTGGATATTTTTATTTTTTATTTTATTTGTAACTTCTTTGTAGTCATATTACTATATCTTCCATACCCAAAAAGTTGTTACACATTGTAAAGAACAAAATAAAAAAGGAATCATGACAATTGGTTAAAAAACAAAAGTCATTCAAAGTCAAAAAATGTCAAAAAACTCCAAATTTTTAGTTTCAAAATACAAAAAGGTGCTGGAATTTTTAAAACCCCTCAAAACCTTTCTGAATAAAGGTACTAAAAATAATAAAAATTGTATGGAACGTCTAAACTCAAAAAATAAAAATATTAAAGGTAGCGGATCATTTTAATAGATATTTTCTATTTGGAATGATTTCAACCAAAAGCAGGTAAAATTTTTTTATTCATTTTGAATCCAAAAATTGCATCGAATATTTCTAGAAGTAATGTAAAGGAATAAAGCAAATAAGTCGATTAAAAATGTTGGAAAAGAAATTTGAGAAACGGGAGGACAAGATCTTATTAAAGTGGCGGTCTAAATCCAACGAAGGGCACGACAATGATTACGGAAGCGTCCTTGAATGTGAAGGATTAGGAATGGAAAAGATTTGCCCGTGAAAAATGTGTGTTACAACATTTTCCTTGAAAATGTGCGTGGTGAAAAATAGCACACTTAAAAAAAAGAGCAAAACGCTAGATTAGTATTTTACCTTTACATATGGAAGAGGCCATGTGAATAAAAGCATTTACATAGAAAAGTTACATAAATCTGCAAAAAGTTTATACTATTGAAAATAATGATAGTAATAATAATAATAATGAATTTTTGAAAGCAGATTTTCAATTTGCAACTGAAAAATAAATTATAAATTTTCAAGTTATCAACAAATTGATTTTCACTCATTTAATTAGTAATAATGTACCTATAACCAGTTCTCTTGACCTAAAATTGTCCTATTTCTCTGTTTATTTTCAATTTCAGAAGAATTAAAGATAAAAAACTACAGAAAAGAATAAGAAACTTAAAATAGGCAGAATTCTATCTTTCAAAAATGAAATATGGAAATATTATTCATAATAATTCACGACGAAATTCTATTTTAAATCGAGTTTTTAGGAATAACAGAAAATCATAAAATATCAACGATGAAATAAGAAATAGTTTTCTACTTAAAATCCGTTAATTCAGTCAATTTTTAACTGATTTTCAATGTAAATTATACACTGAAATTTGTATCGTCAATTATTCAACTGGCTTTTGAGTTGAATTTTTGGTGAAATTTGAAAAATTTTGATTGAAAAAGTTGTAATTATTGTATGTCTTGAATGTCCTAAATCGAGTATTTCGAGGAAATAGAAAGTTGCTTAGGAAGAAATAATGTAAATAAAAGGATTTACATAGGAAAGTCACATAAGTCTTCAAATAGTCGATTCTGTCAAAACTAATAATAATAATGAATTTTTAAAGCAGATTTTCAAGTTTTTAACACAAGCTTTTTCACTTATTTAATTAGTAATAATATACCTGACCAGTTCTCTTGACCAAAATCTGTCCTATTTCTCTTATTATTTTCGATTTTAGGAGAATTAAAGATATGAAAAGGGAGAAAACTTCAGAAAATAATAAAAGAAACTTGAAATAGACAGAATTCTATCTTTCAAAAATGAAATATAGAAATGTTATTTATAATAATTCAAGACAAAATTCTATTGAAAATCGAGTTTTTCCGCGAAATAAAAAATCATTAAATATTAACGATGAAACAAAAAATAGTTTTTAACTGAAAATCCGTTAATTCAATGACTCTCTTTCTGTTTTAATAACAATAAATAAATATCAAATAATTCTTACTCATTTTTTAACTGATTCACAGTGTAAATTATACTCTCTAAATTTGAATCAGCCAAATTTTCACTGATTCACCAGTGAAAAAATATTTTGTACTGATAATCAGTAGATTTTGACTGATTCAGATTTAGAGAGCATACTGAAATTTTTAGCGTCAATAATTCAACTGGTTCTTGAGCTGAAATATCAGTGAAATTAAACTAAGTTCAATTTAAAAAAATAAAAATTATTTATGTCCTAAGTGTCCTCAAACTATATGTCCTAAATCGACTATTTTTTGAAAATAGAAAGTTGCTTAGGGAAATTTAGGAAGTATTAAAAACGAAACATTGCCCTCACATTGTGGTTTAGTAACTTATCAATCATAATCTTCCATCTATTCTCTAACCTGTCCCTCTTTCATTCACGTTTTTCTTATAAAGATTAAAAGTTCGAAAATGGTACCGAGATTGTTAAATCAAGGCTTAAGGGGGTCCCAGCGTTTTACTCCTTGAGTCAGAAACTCTCTCAAGGTGGTCTCGTCTAAATATAGCCGAGTGAAGCCGAGAATAACACCGACGAGTCGGCCGGCAATGTCCAAAGCTCAACAACATCACCTCCAAGATGAGGAACACTAAACACTCAGAAACAAGAATATGGGATACCCCATGGACCGCCTCCAAGTATAATCATCATGTAGCAACCAGCTTCCCTCTGATCGACTCAATTTTTGACTCTCTAATTGGTCCAGAAATGAGCGGAGGAAGAACCGCGAAGGACCAAAGGAGAATCGCTGAGAATGAGTGATATAGAGGGTCCATTATAATATGAGGCTCGAGGCAAAGGAGCAAACGAGAAGAGGAAAGGAAATTATTCTTCCATTTTTGTTCTCTTGCTTGAACAGGTCCTTAGTCTAGACTCAAAACCTGCTGGACCAATAAGAATAAATATATTAATTCAGTGTTAAATTGAGATAATAACATTTTAAAAGCTACTGTAACAATCCCTGGGACACAAGAATGAGTGGTGATTCCATAAAATTTAAAGAGGCGGCCATTTTTTCCAAAGTAGAGATTTTATGGATTTGGATTAGATCCGAACATCTTAATTTACTCGGTTCATACTTCTTAAGGTAGTCTTGGTGCCAAAAAAGAGGTCTCCGGAAAAAAAGGTTTTTTTATGATTCTAAGACAAAATGATATAATCAAAACTGTTTTATTGAGGAAAAAAAAATTATTTTTTATGAAAAATATTTAAAACTTACGAAAAATAATACTTTTAATAAAGTTTTTTTGTAAAAGAATTTTTTCTTACTATCGCTTCTTACCAATTCTTAAAAAATGATTCGATTTTCATAAATTATGGCTTATTTTTACGAGGAAAATATTCTTTGTAACTCTATCTTTTCTAGTTTTGAAAATAAGTAAATAATCTTCAAATGCTTATTTAAAAAATAAATGTCTTCTTAAAAATTGTTTCAACGATTTCAATTCATGATTTACTATTTTTCCTAAACACTCGATTTACAATATAATTTCGTCTTGAATTATTACAAATAATATTTTCATCTTTCATATTTGAAAGATAAAATTCTCCCTATTTTAAATTTGTTTCTTTCTGTATTTAAGGCAGTTATTGTGTCAAAAAAAAATAAGTCTCTGGAAAAAAAAAAATTTCTATGATTTTAAGACGAAATGATATTATCATTCGTGTTTTATGAAAGAAAAAACATTATTCTTATGAAAAAAATGTAAAACTTACGAAAAATAATTCTTTTATTAATTAAAATTTAAAGAACTTGAAATCTTTCTGCGAAGTTTCGAACTCAACTACCTAATTTGAAACTTTTAATAATGTTTTCTGTAATAGAATTTTTCTCTACAACTCTACCTTTTCTAATTTTGAAAATAAGTAAATAATCTTCAAATAGTCATTCTAAAAAAAAAAAAATGTCTAAAAATTGTTTTAACGATTTCAGTCTCTGAAAACTTTATTTTCAAAATTGGTAACAGCGGAGCTATAGAGAATATTTTCTTCGATCAAATAAAAGCTATGATTTATGGAAATCCAATCATTTTAAAAAATTGGTAAAGAGCAATACTAAGGAAAAATTCTATTACAAAAAACATTATTAAAAGTATTATTTTTCGTGTTCAACATTTTTTTTTTCATTAAAAATATTTTTCCTTTCATTAGATAATATTATTTTAAGTCTTAAAATCATGGAAAAACTTTTTATTCCGGAGACCTGCTTTTTGTTAGAACAACTACCTTATAAAGATTTAACCGTGGCTGGGAAGTCCTTGGGAAACTTAATTAATTACCACTTTAGAAAATGTTATTGCTGTTGTTAAAAACATAATATTAGAGAAAAGTGTCCGTTTTACCGGAAAAATATTAAAATATAAGAAATGTCTTTTTCAATAACAATTACTGTTGGTCATAGTCCAATGCAATTTTTTCCAAGTTTACTAATTAAAAATTATCGGATTTTAAGGAAAGATGATTCATTTCCTTCTTTAAACATTTTTAGAAAACTCCACCATCTTGGATTTTAAAATTAATTTCTAATTTTCTAGCTGCTGATCAGAAATTTTGAAAAATAAATAAGTTTTGTAAAGAAATGGCTGTAGTTAGAAAATGAGAGATTAATTTAACAAATTAAGACGGTAGAGTCTTTTAAAATCGTTTTGAAGACGAAAATGAGCCATCATTCCTTAAAATCTGATGGTTTATAAAAAGTAAATTTGGTAAAAACTGCATTAAACCTTGAACTAAAGTAATTGTTACTAAAACAGATATTTTTTATATTGAAAACTTAATTAATTACCACTTCAAAAATTTTAGTACTGTTACTCAATATTTTATAATAGAAAAATGTTTATTTAATTGGGAAAAAAATTAAAAATAGAAAAAATGTCTTTTTTAGTAACAATTACTATAGGTCAAAGTTCAATGTAGTTTTTTTAAAGTTTACTCTTTAAAAATAATCGAATTTTGAGGAATGATTAGGAAATGATAAGGATTTTTTATATTTTAAATTTTTTGCCTGACTGAATGAACATTTTTCTTTTACAATATGTATTGAATAACAACTCACACCGTTTTTAAAGTGGTATTTAATTAGATTTTTCAAGGATTTTCTAGCCACGGTCAAACCTCATTAAAGAAGTGGCAAAAGTGAAATTTAGCCCATGAAAATAATAATAGCAGTTGTACAATTTTTTTTCCATTAGTTTGAATAATGAATCACATGTGATCAGAAAAAAAATACAGTTTTTCACATTTCATAAATTCAAATCCAGTTTGGTTAATATTAATTCTTAAAAATTTATTTTTGAAATATTAACGAATGCTTTAGTAAAGTGGGAAAAGAATATTTTTAGTCTTGAAAATAGAGAGTGATGAAAAATTTATTCAGAACGAAAATTTTGTGGATTGGAAATATTGAAGAAGGATTTTGTTGAGTTTGTAAATGAAGGCTCTCTTTCGTATAATAAACTCTTTCATTAGAGTGGAATGTTAAAGACTATCTGAAAAAACTCGCTGTTGTGATAGAATCTTTAACATTCCGCGTTTTTCAGCGACATCCGATCTTTGAAAGCTTCCCGTTATTTCAGTTCGTCCTTCGGCTTTAAGCAATGAGCAACAGGTGCCGGAGTCTCCCGTTACGTGTCACTTTCTTTAAAATTCGCAATTTCTACAAAAGTTAAAGCATATCTTTACCTTTTAACAGATCTTTAATTGTTACGAAATTGGAATTTGTTTTATTTTTTAATTACACTTTTTTTTATCCAATCTTTGCTACTTAAAAACATTTAACATCTCTAAATTCTACATATAAAGGGTGAGTTTTTTATCCTGAGGCACCAAAATATCTCAAGAAATACGCATCTTACAAAAAAACTGTCAACAATAAATACTTTTCATTTTTGAGGGGTAAACCGACTCCAAAAAAATTTACGTATAAAATTCACGCATTTTTAAATAAAGAATCCAAATCTGCAATAAAAAAACATACTCTCTAAATCTGAATCAGTCAAAATCTACTGATTATCAGTGAAATTTCACTGATTCAAATAGCTGAAAAGAGATTACTGCGAATCAGTCAAATTTTACTGATTACTTCAGTGAAAATTAACTGATTTAACAGTGTAAAATATTGTTTTCACTAATTAAACAGTGAAAAATAACTGATTTAACAGTAAAAAATATTGTTTTTACTGTTGAATCAGTGAAAAGGAAAATAACTGATTCAATCCGTGAAAATTTGACTGATTCAGATTCAGAGAGTAGAGGTTCCCATTTGAAATTTCAAAGTACCCCCCTCCCGTGTATAAATTCAAAATTTTAAGACATCGCTAATTTAAAGTATTCAAATAAGTTCGACTAATCAATTAAATAATTTATTGATTAAGTCCTCCTTTCTTTAACTGAAACAATTCCCGGGCAATTAACGCATTACTACCTGTCAGTTAGACTCCAATGCACTTCTGAGATTTGATCTCAAGTGTGGACGTGAAACATTGCTAAAACGAATAAAAGATAAATGCAAATCTAATGTTAGCGGTACCATGCACTAGTGTAATAGGATTTGTGGCGGTATATCGCGTCGCTCAGTAAGAAGTTAGGTAAGTTGCTTTACAGATAGATAGCCAAGTGAGATAGGTATTAGATAGGGTTCGTAGGTAGGTACCAACCTACATATCACGTTTGTGATTGTCTTGAGAAGTACCTCAACATTAGAGCAATTCAATCTACCCATAAAAATTCAGACCAGAATTGTAAGATGTTCATTAAAAAAACCTCAGGAAAGTTGATAAACTGTTATTAAAATTAAATTAATTTTCCTTGAATTTCGATCGAATTGTAAAAACTTTCTTGGATTGCAAAAGATAAAAAATTAATGAAATTTGATAATAAACTTTGTTTAGATATTAAATTTACTTAAGGCTCTATCAGCCTTAGGAACAGGTTCTCATCATGACACTCGCGCTTCGCGCTCGATTTTCTGTATACATTTCTGTAACTTTTTAATAAATTAGATGATTAAAAAAAGTCTATTTTCTTCCAAATATCTCTAAGGAAGAAAAATTAGTAGACTGTTTTAACGCTTATTTTGTATCTCATATTTTGCTTGAAAAATTGAATTTTTGATTTTCATTATTGTTTTTTTTAAACCAAATCATAAAATATAGATCCTGTCGCAAAATGTCCATATTAGAATTTGTAGACCTCATTCAGTCAAATAATTGTCTATCTCAACGTTTTTTTCGTATCTCATATATTTTGTTTGAAAAATGGAATTATTAAATTTTAATTGCATTTTTTAAAATTAAAACGAAAAATATACATTTTATTAGAAACTGTGTCAGACAAAATTTGTTGACCTTATTGAAGTGAACAATTTTGCATTCTTATGGTTTTTTTTTGTATTTCACATATTATGGTTAAAAACTTAAATTTCCGATTCTCAATAGTATTTTTTTAAATTAAAAAGAAAAATGTTATGAAAAAATGTATTAAGGAGAGTAATCCAAAAAAATGTAAAAAAATTCGAATTTTCGTTTTTATTTATTCTAGATAAAATTACAGAGTTTGATGGAAAAAAAATTGAAATCGGATGACTAGAACGGGAGTTATGAGTTTTTGAAAACCGAATTCACTGCGAGCGCAACCTTCCATCAGAAAAATTGCTCTCCTGTAAAATCACTTTTCGGTACACTTTTCTCGATAACTACTTGACAAATTGTAATCAAATTTTCACATACAAGTAGATCTGGTGAACCAGTATATATTAAAAAAAATTCATAGTTGACAAAATAGCGTAGGAAATATTGGAAAAATATCGTTTTCAGGGTTTTTTTTTTCGTTTTTTGCTCGCCATTTTGTCAAATATTTTTTTTTCAAATATCCTTCTTCACCGGACAATCGGGTAGGTATAAATGAAAACCCACCGAAAAAACAATTTTTAAAATCATTTTTGTGGTATGGGGGGTGGTGACCGTTTACATTTTGTGAAAAAAGTACCCTCATTGTTAAAATTCTAGCTCCGCCATTTTTTAACATTTTTGACTTTTTTTTCTTGAATACTCGTTATAAGATTTGCAAGTAAACTTCCAATTTTCATTCGGATCTGTTGATTAGTTTTCTCATAATCCTTTCATAAAAAAAGGTACATTTTCAGATAATTTTACGTATATACCCCTTTAAATACTCCAGAAAATTTCATGGGACTTTACAAGAGTGGAATTAACTAAGAGAGATCTAATGAAACTTTGTTGGTTATCTAAATAAAGTTTATAAAAACAAAGTTAAGAATTATTTTCGAGTTCTGAAAATTCACAAATTGGCATGTTACTCTGGATCCTCAGGGTGCGGCAACCGTGACGATGGTAGTTGTTAAAAGAACAACTGACCCCGAGTTGTCACGTTTAATTTATATGTTAATGAGCACATGTCACATTCCAGCATGGAACTCTCTGTGCACTCCAGAGTTGTCCGTTCATTCCATTCCCCTGTCTCCTTTCGTCCAAGGTTTATATTTAACCACGTTGCGTCGCATCGCACCACCACGCACTGATCTCTATATCGCATTGGAAATGTTCACTTTAGAGTCATGAATCTCGGAGTGATAATCCACACCTAATTGTCTTTTCAAGTAAATAAGGCTTATTTGGTGCTCCCGTGAAATAATTTATTATTTTCAGTAAAAATTACGTGTATAATGAGAATAGTTTACTTGGGCATATTTTTTATTAATTTTTATTATATTAATATTAATCATAATGAATAAGACTTACATCGACCCTTAGTATTAATATTAAATATTTTTGATGTTCTTAGATGGCTTTAGGGCCCAGAAAAAGTGTAACTCAAAGTTTCATATTTTCAAACTTTTTGACTCAGATTGAGAAACTTAAAAAAATTGACCACATTACATTGTGGTAAAAATAATATAAAAGAATTGCACCTGTGAAACTGTTTTTATTTTTTATAAATTTAGTTATTTAGACCAATTTTATAGTTTCTCACGTGCAATTCTTTTATATCATTTTTTACTATGTTTATCCGTCATGCGTGCAATTTTTTAAGTTTCTTCCCTTTGTATTTTTATAGAAAATATTTTTTGTAGATTTTTTATTTTTGTAAACTCAGTTATTAAGACCAATTTTATAGTTTCACATGTACAATTCATTTATATCGTTTTTACGACAATTTTCATCCGTCACACGTGCTATTTTTGAAGTTTCTTCCCTTAGTCTTTTTATAGAAAAATATTTTTGTACAGTTTTTATTTTTTTGTAAATCTAGTTATTTAGACTAATTTTATAGTTTCATATGTGCAATTATTTTATATCATTTTTTACCACAATGTTTATCCGTCACACGGGCAATTTTTTTAAGTTTCTTCCTTTTGTATTTTTTATAGAAATAAATTCTCAATGATGAGGACTCCAATCTGAGTCAAAACGTTTGAAAATATGAATCTGACTTATATTTTTTTCTGGGCCCTAAAGCCAACTTAGAACATCAACAATATTTAATATTGACAATATGAGGTTCTTCAGTACTAATTATAATGGAGATCAGTTTACGTCCACAATTTAGTTGGTTTATTATTTAATTGAGTGGTACGAATTTAAAGGAGTCTGTTTCATTTATACAAATATTTGGTCTTATCAAGAACCAAAACTCGGAGTATATTTTTCGATTTTAATTTCTGATTGATATAATAGAAACAATTAAAGGTTGTTTCACTCCGAGAATTATTTTCTAGTCAGAAGTATTTATGTATTCTTTAGAAATTTCAAAACTTGGTAGCTTTCAAACTTGAAATTATTTGATTTTTAAAAACTTTTAAATTGTATAAATTATTAGGAATTGAATTTTTGATGCAAATTAGATCGTATCTTTTTAAATAATAGTTAAGTCTACTACTTAATTTTGTGGTTCTGATTTGAACATTAGTTTAATTTTATATTTAATAAAAATTTAGAATTAAACTCTCTCATTACAAATTTAGGAAATCTTGATCAATCCTTCTGCTTATTTTAAATATTTTTCATATCAGGAATTTGTATGATTTAAAAAGTAAAAATAAACAGATCTCCGAAAAGTTAATAATGACAAAATAGAACTTGAAATTAATCGAAAATTGAAAAGAGTTGTGAATTTTTTTTATCTAGATACTGTTTTATATATATTTATCCTGTAACTCAACTGACTCTAATTTTGAATCCTACTAAAAAAATACTGATTTTCATTGCAGAAATGTTCCGATTACAAGGCATCGGCAGTGAATACCTTCGCTCGAACTGAACCACCGGATACTCAAGTCACAAAGTCAATAATAGCTCTATTACTCCATTATGATTGGAACAAATTCACCATCATTGCGGAGAAAGCATGGTCGACCGTCGCTAAATCGCTTGAGGATCAAGCCATCAAACACAATCTCACCGTCAATCATCATAAAATAATGGAAGATCGGCATGTTTGCTGTGCAGACAGATTGCTGTGTTGTCAAGGCAGCACTTGGTTTCAACTCATACAGGAGACCAAAAACATGACTCGGAGTCAGTCTACATTTTTTGTACATACTTATAATAATTCATCTCTTTATAACGATTCATTTTTTACAAATTTCAAATATAGCCCTTAAAATTTTTCTTTCTCAAAATTACATGAGTCTGAAAACGAATATTTTATTTACTAATTTTTTCAAATCATTTCAGTCGATTATGTCAATAATTAAAAGAGTGTATCACTCACCATGATATCGGAATTCTACCATATCGACCTTATCAACCTGTGATTTTAACGACATTTAAGACTAGATGGAATTTTCAATATATTTTTGAAAAAATGAACGCTTCCACTCCGCTGGGTATCAAGCCCAGGACTTTTCGATTGTCGGTCGAATGCTCTATCATCTGAGCTACGGAGGTTCCACACAACTTTTATCACTGAATCTATTTACACCTATTTGGCTACGGATATATCATTAACAATTAATTAATTAATTATCATTAATTATCGACATATTCGACTGAAATGATTTGGAAAAATTAGTAAATAGTTAATGATATATCTGTAGCCAAATAGGCGTAAATAGATTCTGTGATCAAAGCTGTGTGGAACCTCCGTAGTTCGGATGATAGAGCATTCGACCGGCAATCAAAAGGTCCTGGGCTCGATACCCAACCGAGAGAAAGCGTTCTTTTTTTCACAGAAAATTTTTTCTCTCTGATGGTTAACTGTTGTTGAATTTTTAATTTGAAAGTTTTCAAAAATCCTATTGGAAACTTTCATGAAACTCGATTATTTATTAATTTTTTGAGGTAATTTTGAATTGTTTTTAGTTTACATCTTCCTGGGAACCGCGATGTCGCTATGGGACTTGATGAATTCAATGCAAAATCAAAGGCTTTTGGATAATGGAGAATACATGGTAATTTTTATAGACATGATGACCTATTCTCAAAAAGAGGCGCAGAAATACTTATGGAGTAAGTAATATTTCAGATTAGCTATTCTATGAAACGAAATCAATTCGTTTAATTAACAAACTCATTATCACTTTGAAATCCTCAGGACCCGACGACCTCGATACTCTTAAGAATTGTCTTGAACCTAAGGACTTCCTCAAGAAGGCACGATCCCTTCTGGTAGTCGTTTCCACAGCACCTGCTCAAAACTATGAGGAATTCACCAAGAAAGTCAGAGAGTACAATATCAAAGATCCATTTAACTTTATAACTCCTGAATTTTTTCTCACTGGACCTAGAAAATTCGAAAAGGTAAATACGAAAAGACGGAAAAAAATTCTTTTGTAATTGTTTTTTTAATGTCAAATTATTGCTTTTTTTGCAGTATGTATCCATTCATGCAGCGTATCTTTACGATTCTGTTAAATTGTATGCAAGGGCACTTGATCAGCTTTTGCGCAATAATCCGGAGAGTACTTTGGAGGAAATCGTTAGTAATGGAACTCAGATAATAGAAACCATCATTAAGAACCACACTTATCAAAGTTAGTTTTATGAAAAACTTATTAAACTTACTTAGATTTAAATAGTTTTATTATATTATTTGAAAACAAAAATTAAAATTTTTAAAAATGCTTTTTGAAAAATTCTAGAATACATTTACTTCCGCTTTTGAACGAAAAAAAAGTCTATTGGAGATTTAATTCATCAGAGAAATTAATTTTGTTTTTTTTTCAGGCGTCAGCGGGGCGACAATAAAGCTGGACAAATTTGGGGACTCGGAAGGAAATTTCTCAGTGCTTGCTCTCAAGAAAGACCCTTTTCGATTCAATAATTTTTCCTGTGATTATCAAATGAAACCAGTCGGCCAGTTCCAGCAGGGTGAAACTCTAGTGAGTGAGTCGTTTTACAGCATCCATCCAGATTATTTTGTTCTACGGATGCAATCAATGCCTTTGATTGTATGATGCTATGAAATTTAAAATTGATTCATTACTCTTAATCTAAACAATATTTGGAACTTTGGTGATTTTATAAACCATTCTTCCAAAAAATGCAAATTAAAGAAAACTTTTACGTTTAAACACAAAGAATTTGGAAATTTAAAAAAAGCCTTAATCCGTTAAGCTTTAATATTGATATTGTTCGATTTTGTTTGATATTAGGAAATGCTTTGTTATTAATATTATAATGGATAATGTTTGGTTTTTGCAGGTTTATAGGCCGTCGGAAGCTATGGACTGGCCTGGCAAAAATAAACCAGAAGCAGAGCCAGGTTGTGGTTTTCTAAATGAACATTGTCCTCAAGACGATATGCACCTACGCAGCATAATAGCTGCTGGCGTTTTGGCAGCTTTACTGTTTTGTGCTACCGTAGTAACAGTAAGTATATATCGGCGGTGGAAAATCGAGCAGGAAATTGAAGGATTACTTTGGAAAATAGACCCGAATGAAATACACGGTTATCCTCATCTGGACAATTTGATGTCGTCGCCTAGTAAGGTAAGTTAAATTTTCGAATAGCAGAGCCCATACAAATAAATGAATTTAAAAAAAATCTATAATTTACTTTTTTCCTTTTTCAGTTAAGTTTAGTTAGCGCAATGTCCTACGAATCAAGATGCGGAAACCAAGTATTTGCGCAGACCGGACACTACCATGGAGTGGTGGTGCGGATAAAGGAACTCAAGTTTTCCAAGAAAAAGGATATTTCACGAGACGTTATGAAGGAGATGCGCATTCTTCGTGAAATAAGACATGGCAATCTCAATTCTTTTATCGGAGCGTGCGTGGAACCTATGAGAATATTATTAATTACTGATTATTGTGCCAAAGGAAGTCTTTACGTGAGTAATTTTAAAATTATCGTTTACAGTACTGAATTTCTAAAATCTGAAATGACTAAATAAGTTATAAATTACTATTACTTAAAGCATATCTTAATTTTTATTCTTACATTTCAGGACATAATTGAAAATGAAGATATAAAGTTAGACGATATGTTTATTGCGTCGTTAGTTCATGATCTCATTAAGGTAAAGCCTTTATTAAAGGACTAAATTAATTCATCTTTTAATTTTTATTTATATTTACGATACACGTTTGATTTAGGGTATGTTGTATATTCACGAGTCATCAGTACTAGTCTGCCATGGTAATCTCAAGTCTTCCAATTGCGTCGTGACTTCACGCTGGGTTCTCCAAGTTTCTGATTTCGGTCTTCACGATATGCGCCACTGTGCAGAATCTGATAGCATCGGTGAACATCAGTATTATCGAAGTAAATAGAGAATTTTTCTACCTTATAAATAATTTAAAACACACCTGTTTATTTACTAATAAAGATCCCTTTTTAAATTTTCAGACTTATTTTGGAAAGCACCTGAGTTACTAAGGAATCCGAATGCCCCGATCAGAGGGACTCAGGAAGGAGATATATACTCGTTTGCGATTATACTTTACGAAATGATCGGAAGAAAAGGGCCTTACGGCGGAGTGAATTTGGAGCCCAAAGGTGAGTAGAACATTAATTTTAGATATAAGCATAAGGATATTATCTACATTATAAATTTAGTCCACCAATGACTGCAGAGAAAAAATAAGAACGTTAACGAATTAACAGAAATCATAGACCGAGTGAAAAGGTTCCCAGATGATGGTGAATCACCCTTTAGACCTAACATAGACATCCTGTCTGAATCCGAGGCAGACTGCGCTGAATATATAGTTAGTACTATTACCGATTGTTGGGCGGAATGCCCAGAATTAAGACCCGACTTCAAAATGATTAGGACCAGGCTGAAAAAAATGAAAGCTGGTAGACACCGCAATATTATGGACCAAATGATGGACATGATGGAGAAATATGCCAACAACCTCGAAGATCTAGTCAGTGAGCGTACACGCCTTCTCTTTGAGGAAAAACAAAAGACAGAAGATCTCCTTCACAGAATGTTACCTGAGTACGTTTTTTCTTTCAATTATTTTCAGTACATGCAACAAATTTAGTACACAGCTCGCTGTTAACTGACATTTACCTTTTTTTACATTTTTTATTTAAAACAATAATTCTGAATGAAACCCATTTGGTTATCATTCGACACTTAATCTTGTTATTTTTAAATGTCTCCTCTTAAGGGGGTCGTCTACCTTCGAGCCGAGAATTTTAGCCTATTTTTGGGAATGAATTGCAAAAACACTACTAAAGATATTCACGCCAGTTAAAATTTCTATTATTATTACATGTTTTTTCTTCGAAAAAATCGCATCCGCGACCTTGGAACGTCCTTGACCTCAACGCTGCAGAAATGTCATTAAGAACTTTGTGGTAAGACTTTGGCCATTTAAATTGTCTGAAACCAATAAAATGAAATATGTCTGTAATCTGTGTTACATTGGCTATGTTTTCCCAGAGCCGATTTTTTCTATTGTAAAATGTGTTTATATTACGCAATTGTTCTTGAAAAAATTCGATTTTTGACCTGTTTTTTGACCTATTAGAGCCTGTTAAATTCAACAAAGTAAAAATTTGAAAATCGCCTCTGGGAAAACATAGCTATATGTTTATTGAATAACTGAAAAAAAATTTGGTCAAATTCTATCAATATTTCTAGAAGAAGTCATACCACAAAGTTTCAAAAATGCAACTTTTGGGAAATCACGTTTCAAGATAAATGACAGTGTAAAACATGATTTGAGAAACTTACGTTTTAATCGACAATACCTACGTAATAAAGCGTATTTCAAAAAATCCCTCATATGGCGTGTTCCTTATAACATCTACATTCAAAATATGCAAAAAAAAAAAAAACGATTTTTCCAAACCGCGAAGGTAGATGACCCCCTTAAATTGATTATATTTGATTTTAATTTACAGACCTGTTGCTAATTGTTTGACAAATGGCATCGGAGTAGAACCAGAAGCTTTCGACTTGGTTACTATATATTTCAGTGATATCGTTGGTTTTACAGCGATGTCCGCAGAAAGCACGCCTTTTCAGGTATTTATCGAAAGAATTTTGTGGAAAAGAATACAGTTACCTAAAACTAAGAGATTTTCTTCAATATTTCCTTTCAGGTGGTCAATTTTCTTAACGATTTATACACATTATTTGACCGCATCATCAAAGGATACGACGTGTACAAAGTAGAAACGATTGGAGATGCCTACATGGTGGTAAGTTTTATAGAATTTAACGTTTTACACCAAGCATATGAAAGCTTATATATTTTTTATTTTTCTCCAGGTTTCTGGTCTACCAATAAAAAATGGAAATAGGCATGCTGGAGAGATAGCGTCGATGTCTTTAGAGTTACTGAATGCAGTTAAACATCACACGATAGTCCACCGTCCTAGCGAAACTTTAAAGCTTAGAATCGGAATTCATACTGGTATTAGTTTGATCATTTTCATTTGATTTTCTGGAACTTACAGCCTCATAATGTAATTATTAATTTTATTTCAGGACCAGTCGTCGCTGGTGTTGTGGGATTGACGATGCCAAGGTATTGTCTTTTTGGCGATACTGTGAACACTGCGTCTAGAATGGAATCAAATGGAGAGCCCTTACGAATACACATAAGTGCCGCGTGCAAGGACGCACTCGATAAAATCGGTGGTTATATCATAGAGGAACGTGGTTTAGTACAAATGAAAGGAAAGGGAGAAGTTAAGACTTATTGGCTCACTGGAGCTACGGAAAAAGCTATTCAAAAGAGAGAGGTGATTCACAAATTATGATTTTGAAATTAATGAGAATAAACTAAAATAGGATTAAAAGTGAAAGATGGTTGAGTTTCAAGTTGAATATCTTTAATTTTATTTTACAACTTTTTTGCAAATTAACAAAATTCAATTCAATATGCTTTTAATTTTCTCTAGGATCAGAATTTTATCTTTCTTTGTTCCAAAATTGTTCAACTTGAAAGTCAACTGACTCCCATTTTGAAATCTATTATAATTTGTTTTGTATTTTCCTTTCTTAAATCAAATCTAATCCTGAAACTTTTTTAGGTTGACGTCGACGACCTTCCCCCATTATTTTGCAGACCTAGGAGGAGTCCTAAGTTAAATTCTGACTCTCGACAAGCTTCTTTACTCGGAGGTTTGGGAGCTGGTAGCAGAAGACAATCTAGCGTTCCAAGGCCGACGCCCGACGATTCCTCATCCCAATGTGGTGGTTCTAGTCCTCTTCCTCGTCACCTTCTGGCTCGAAAACTAGAACGATCTCCCCTCTTTTTGATGGAGAGTTCCTCGAGAACAACTCTCGACAACGTTACGATCCAAGAAGAAGCAGAGAATCGAGCAGCTAACATTAAACTAGCCCTGGATGACCTTTTCCTTGATACTCGATCTAGTGACAAAAAAAACGCCAGGGTTCTTTCTACTATCGCTTCCTCCTCTTCAACGAGCGATTATCCCTCATTCATCCGGGAAACCCGCTCATTGGATCCCTTCCCATCCGATCTTTACAACAAGAGGTTTGAGTCTCCTCATTTCTGCTGGAAGGACGCGAAGAAGAGCTTCAGGTCGATGGAGAGTTGTGACAAGTGCACAAGGACAAATTCAAAGACAAACATTACAGACAAAGTGTTAAATAATAATTATCCTAACGGCAATGTGATAATAGTGCCTCGTGCCGAAAACTCCACCAACGAAGCGGAAATTCCACTTTTAGGCGATGATAATGGATGCATCGGAGAAGTTATCCCAGTAAAACGATGGCGATCTCTCGATCAAGTTGTGCCCACCCTTAGCGCAGAAAATGTCCCTGATAAAAAGTCTTCTGCGAGAAATTCTATTAAAAGCTGGTTAGTCAATCTATTCAATGGCAATGGGCTACGCAATAGTGATGTTTCGCTTCGACGTGGAGTCATTACTGGGTACGATATCCAGTCCGAGAAGGAAAGTATCGTTTGACGTTAGATCGGCTTATTTTTGACTTTTTCAAATCAAATATGCAACTCCACCACCCACGGAGAAAAAGGTTTTCAAGTATAGGAAAGAGTTATTATAATTTATAGCAATTTACTTTGTATCAATTTATACATCTAGAAAGATAACTGATTTTTTTTAAATTAAGAAGATTAGGAGCAACTTTTTGTTTTGGCGGATACCGATTTTGTAAATTTTCTATAAAATGTACATTTATTATAAGTATGGAATGAAATAAAATGAACAAAATCGGTGTGTTGCCAGAAGTTATGTAAAGAGGAAAGAATATTTTTTTATGATTTTTACAAATGAACTTACGTTTTGTATGTTGGTGAGAACAATTAAATTATTGATAGAAAAATGACCTGAAATTGACAGATTATTAATTTCTGTACAATAGGTTGATTTTCTTATTTAAGAATAGAAAAGATTTTTTTTTTTCGTTTGTGAGTGGAGGATTGCGCACAATCGCGTTGAAGTTACAAGTCACGAATCATGTTTCAATGTTGCCATTTTTAGAGCCATTTTTTAAAGCTTAACAGCGTGCAATTTTTGTATATGAGAGTTACCGACAGTGTATATTTTTAAAAGATAGAATTATTTTATAAACTCGTCGCAAGCATATTTTCAATGCAATGAGATCTTTTTACACAATGCCCGACTGTCGCGACGTCTACTCAGATATATTTTTTTTTATTAACGCGCGACTTGTATTTTTTGTCTGGTTTTTTTTACAACGAAAACAAGAAAAATGTTCTAACCAAAGTTTACGAAAGCGAAAAGAGAATCAAAAGATATCTTTGGTATCTTTAAACTCGTTGAAATGTAGGAAATGGTGCGCGATAGGGGAGTTGAGCTTGACTCAGTTGTATAGTTTACGTATGTACATAATAGTGCACATGAAAATATATTCATCCATGCGCGTAACGCTTTTGGATGCGCGAGAACACGCAGACCTGTACATCTATATATGTATTTATATTTGTTCACTGAAGGAAAGCAAAATATCTGTATGGCTGTGAAAAGTGAACTAGATGGTACCTAAGGTGCTTAGTAATATATCATGTTGTCAAATGTATATAACTGAATAATAATATATCGATGTAAAAATACAATGTAAATTAAAAATGAATACCTTCTATAATGGTTAATTAAAATGTAACTTTTCAAATAAACTGTGCTTAGTTGTAATTATTTATATATACCCTATGTCACCTTTTTATAAGCCTTATTATTTTCCAAATAATTTTAGATCCTACAAAATTATTTAAAATCTTCAAACATATTTAAAAATGAACCTCTTCAAACTTCTACACTAAAAATATTCATAGAAATATTAAAAAGTATATAAATACACGGGGAAATTATTAACTTATTATTTTAAATTGTCACATCTATGAAGTGTACTCAGAGATAATTATAATACATATCTATAAAATATACAGTTCTTCCTAAACGTGGACTATATTTTATTGCCAATATATGTTAATCCTGACCTGATAAGAATTTTGAAAGAAAATCCTTCGGTTTAGGTTCTACTGTGTCTTTAAAGTAAAACATTAGACACCCATCATTCTTCCATTTATTGACCGTTTCTTTCAATTCCATTTGACCCTGAGAATCATATTTTCAACAGTTATTACACATATAAATTTTAATTTCAATATATGAAATTTTAAAGAGTTTAATTAAAATTTAGCGTCTTGAAAATAAATAAAAAATACTACAAAGTACACAAATATCATTTAAATAGTGGAAAATAGAATCAATCAATCTGAATTTTAAGTCTACAACAAAAAACTTTAGTAAATTTTAATTTGGGTTAGTTCGTTTTTTGATTTTATAAGTTAACCTTAATAACGAGCATGTCAATGACTCTGATATCCTTCACGTGTGCGTGTTTCATAAATTCCTCTCGAATTTTTTCTTTACAATCCTTCTCATTCTTGGGAATGTCATAATCCATCACTGAAAAATTTGTGAAAAATGTTTAGTTTATATTGAGTTTACATAACGGACTAAAAATAATTCAAGTAACTCATCAACGAAGAATTTTGGATTGAGAAACAAATAATATAACTTAAAATGTATATATATTCTAAAAAAACAAATCTAAGGCCAATTTTATTTTTCTAACGTCACATAAATAGCAAAATATACACAAGAATTTTAGGTTATGAATTTTAGGGTCTTATAAATTTCTAAAATTATGGTGACAGGAAAAAAATAGGTACTTACGTATATAGGGCACCTGACGGTACCATGATTTGTACAATTGAATTACTCTTCTTCGAGCTTCAACCTGACTAACTGATAAAATCGGCTTCACTTGAAGAACAGCAGATTGAACCGAAGTAGCCATTTTGGACTTCGACAGAGTTGAGTTTGAGAGTCTTGAGTCTCTCAAAATTTTGTATTTTTGTGGAACTCAATTGACTTAACAATCCCCTATTCTGCTTGCCTCACCAACTGCCTACATGTTGCGCGGTTAGTAACTGCGCAAATCTTCCCCTTCTGTGTGGCAAATCAAAAGCCTGTTCTGAATCCTCGTTCGACTTAACACTCTCTCCGATTTGTTAAGTCGATCAAGACAGTAGTAACACATTTACGAAAATAATAAAAACCATTACCAATCTGATAAAACCTTACCATGCAAGTTAAAAAATTTGTAAATGTTCAAATAATTATATATACCTTAAAAGAATTTGTCTTATGTATAATTTTTAAAAGAAAGGGGTATTTTTCTATGTGAGTTTTTTTAACCTTATACAAAAAATATAAAATAAAATTCTAATATATTGTCAGCATTTGCAGCTTTATGTTGGTAATCATGACAATATTACTAACGACATCTGTCGGTAGAATTCAGGATGTGCGCCTGCGCGTTTTGAACCAAATTCTTTCGTCCGCTTTACCTGAAAAAATGGCTCCGGTAAGAAGAGAATCTATTTTAAAATGTTTTATTTTAATTATTAATCAAGTTATTCAAAAAACTTTTCAACTTCGCGTTAACTATAATCTTTTGTTTACCTATTTTAAAAATATGTACCCATAATATTGAAAAGATGGTTCTAATTTAAGTCGATTGTTTGACATTCTGTGTGATTGTCGTCGCCGCTCTCTACCACATGTGAAGAATTAAACTTGAAAAAGAAGTCTTTTTTAAAATAATCAAATAAAATTCGTGAAGACTTGGCACAATTATGTTACTGGAAAGTTTTTTGTTTTATTTAGATCTACAAAGAAGTAAAATTTCCTGACATTTCTTTACTAACCTAACTTTAAAAAGATTTTTTACTTGTCAGTTTTGCAATAAATTTGCTTTTTAAAATGATTTTTTACAGACCAAAGGAGATAACAAAGCAAAAGCCCCTGTGGGCAAAAAACAACATCTTCGTGGGAAGGGCCAGAAGAAGAAAGTTTCCTTGAAGTTTTCCATTGATTGCACGCATCCAGTTGAGGATAACATTATGGATGTTGCAAGTTTTGTAAGTTTTTACTATATCATTTTTTTTAAACTTAGGTAGTCGAAAAATATAATCCTTCTGTCTTTTTGGCTCGTTTACAATATATTGATTAATGTTTACTATTCGAGTTAAGGCTTCTTTGTTCAAAACAATAAAATTTTACTCATGCTGAAAGTGAAAAATGTCTTGACAAAAGTTTGAAAAGCTTTAAAATTTGAAATACTAGAGTGATTTTATGTTATATTTAATTCTTCTTATCTTTTAAACTATAAATCTAATAAAGCTGAACTAATAATTATGCAAAGAATTTGTTTGTCATCTGAAAGTGCAATTTAAATGATACGAAAATTTTTGGTAAATTTTGAGTTTTTTGTTTCAGGAAAAATACCTTCAAGAACGCATTAAGGTAAACGGAAAGACTGGTAATTTTGGAAACAATGTTACCCTGGAAAGAAACAAGATGAAATTGTCGGTTAACAGTGACGTCGATTTCTCTAAACGGTAGGTAGCGTTCTAGTCTATATGATAAAAGCCATTTGAAAATTTACTTTTGAAATTCAAATTATTAAATTTTATCATCTCTGAAATTAGAATTTCTAATATTTTTAATTCATTGTCAAATTTAACGAAAACGGTGAAATTATCTGGGCTAAAAAGTTTTTAAACACAACCTTCAAGGGCGATATTTGCACTAATCCAATGACATTGTTTCTATAGGTACCTTAAGTATTTGACAAAAAAATACTTGAAAAAGAACAAACTCCGTGACTGGCTTCGTGTAGTTTCCAAAGACAAAGAAACTTACGAACTTAGGTACTTCCAGATTAACAGCCAGGAAGATGAAGATGACGAAGACGCAGAGTAAGAATGGAAAATGTAAATTTATAATGATCAATAAACTTACATTTTTTGTTACCAAGTGTTTAAATTATTTATCAACTCTCCTAAAATTTAACATTAATTTCCACTATTAATCGATCAATCTCAATATTATTTAATATTAGAAGACACCGTTTATTAAACAAGTCTGCGGATATTATTTCCGATTAAAAAAAATTATACTATAACTTTATATTAACTAGATATTAAAAAGTTTTAATTGCATATTTACACAAATGTTGAAGTTCGTTCCTCTGAAATGAGTTGAGGTACGTAAGAATGACTTGCTAAGGGCTGACTCGAGTGTTGGAATACTGCATCGGTCAGTTGCCTTAATTAGAATGTTTTCTCTTCTCCTAGGTTGATACATTCAAGTCCTGAGTGATACATATTGTCTAGGATGTACGCTCCGATCCTTGCCGAAGTGGCCCGACTCGGAAAAACCCACGAATCATGCTAGTATTAAACCTCGAATGGACGAACGCAATTAAACCCTAGAGTTTACAGTTTAGCAGTAATATAATCTATCTAACATTCTTAGTAGGACCTATCCTTCAATTATAAAGTTAGGCTAAACCCGAAGCATAAAATATGCTAAAGCTTAAGTGGCTTATTGCAATAAAGAATTGAAAATCCCGAAACTATTTGCTACTTTCTATGTTGAAACATCTGTCTTTACCTGATACTTAAAATGAAGTATAAAACATAATTTACTGAAGAACATTAGTTTCGTAGACAAAAAATGGAACTAAATTGTTCCCACGGAACAACAAAATTATTCTTCCGTACTTTGTATTTACTTAAAATAACCGAATCTCATAGCAATAATAATTAAATTTTTATTGCAACTTGCATTATACTAAAGTAAGAATTAATTATTTCGTATAGAATATATAATATTAATTCAGAATCGCTGTATGGCCGGGAGTTTTTTTAAATTTTTAAGAAAAAACGATTTTAATTTGTTTTAAATGTGTTACATAAAGTGATTTACTGACAATTTTCCATTTTGTGTGATTTCGGTATACCAGGAGAAATTTCATTTCAGAATATTGAATAAAAAATATTTTAAAACTTTAAAAACCTATTGCATTAACTGTTATTCATTGGAAACTATTTTTTTAATGAACGGGAATTATTTTCGTCGATGAAAACGGTCACCCTATAATTGGACTTTAAGTCTGCAAATATTTATATTAAAAATTTAAGTTACTTTTCAATTTTATACAGTGATGTGCAAAATAATTTCAGAAATTGAAATTTTCGCGCCAAACAATGAAACATTGGTTCATTTCTGGTTGGTAAAAAAAAATTATAAAACCATTTGAATTTGTATGCATATTGCATACGTGAGTAGCGCAGCAGAGCGTATTAGCTGGCTAGGAGAATTACATGAGAATAAGATACCTGCACAGTTTACCACTGTGACTGTGTGACTATGGAGTCACGACAAAAAGTAGGGGAACGATAAATCTTTTATATCTAGAGCTTCCTTCTATATAGATGATACAACATACAACTGTACTCCCTGATTACTATATTATTTAAATCACTGATATACATTATTTTATGCATTTCTTTGTTTCTTTTGATATTAAGGACATTAATAAATCGTGTTAAAACAACTTAAAAAAGTACAAATAATTATCCATGTGACGTTGAGAAATTCTTTTATTATCGAAATCAGATGATTCATAGAGTGTAACTGAGTGTAACCTCATAGACCTCAACGTCGTGTGCGTAATAACATGATTTTTGCACAATTTGCATATTTTTTATAAAATATTTTCAATTCCTATTCAAGTAAGCAGCTGAATATGCCGTAGGCTGAAAAAATAATTATAAGTTTCATTAGAGAAGAAATTTTTGAAAATTTATTCGGAATATTAGAAATACTCTGATGCGCAGAGGGGACTACTTTTTGACGCGGACGTGTCGGTGATTGGGTTGTTCAACGCTCAGTCGTTCATCTACCTACTTCTAACGAAGACTTGGTGATTGTTGTGACAGAAGAAATATATATAAAAGCAGAACAATTTCAAGGCATTCGTGTCTAGTGCAAAAAACAGTGGTATTTTGGACGTCAAAATCCGTAGGGAAAAATAATTTTGAGAGTAGCGCTCGCTTTTGTGCTCAGCGCTCAAAAAATGAAGTTTCAATATAAGGAGGAACATCCTTTCGAGAAAAGGAAGGCTGAGGGAGAGAAAATTCGACGAAAGTATCCTGATAGGGTACCAGTACGTATTTTGAATTAACCTATCAATCTATCAAACTTTATGGGAATTAGGAATTGTGCCAGTGTGGAATTCACTTTTTGCGTCGTGACTGGTTGCTCCGTTTTGCTTCCTTTCACGAAAAATTCTGTGAGTTTTGAAGCAAATGGTGCAGTCCAAGGTCGCTTTATATTTTTGCATCGTAATAAGAATTTTTAGTCATTCGGCAAATCATAATATTTTTTCCACCCTGTCGACAATTCTCTGCACTGCACCTTGTTTATATCGATCTTGTTTCTCCCTTTCTCATCGAGTTTAATGGAAAAAATGCTAAATTCGATACCACCGTGAAGTTAGCACCCCGACTATGAAAATTTCGATTTTTTTTTATGGAATCGTTTGGTGGTCGTTTGGTGGCGTTTGGTAGTCTACTTTTGTCGTTTGGTGGTCAAAATTGAAAAAGTTATAAGGTTTTCAAAACAAACACGACAAAATAACTTTGAAAAAGTTGTAATTTCAGAATATCATCACAATGTTATAAACTTAATAACTTTTCTAATTTTGACCACCAAACGTTGAAAATAGACTACCAAACGCCACCAAACGACCACCAAACGATATCAAAAAGAATTTTTGAAAAATTCCAAAATATGGGGTGCTACCCATGATTTTGAAAACCTTATAACTTTTTCAATTTTGACCACCAAACGACAAAAGTAGACTACCAAACACCACCAAACGACCACCAAACGATTCCATAAAAAAAAATCGAAATTTTCATAGTCGGGGTGCTAACTTCACGGTGGTAAATCCGATACACATTTAATAATTTCAATAAAGTTGTTCATTCAGCGTTTAGTTTTTACTTGAATTTTCCACATTTTTTATTGTTTCTGAAGATAAAATAGAATTTCTAATGCACAAAGTTTCTTGTAGAAAGTTTAACTTAAAGTTGACGATTGGTGATTTGTTTTCTTGTTATTTTGAAAAATATTTTTCTGAAAGAAATTTTTTTGTAATTCCATTTTCTTATCAATTTTGGACAAAGGTTTGAACTCGTCTACTTGGTTTTTCTTATCAATGTTTGTTTGCTAGGAAAAATCGTGTGTTGAATAGCTTTGGAGTAAACGAATTTGTCTCAAATTCAAATCAAATAATTAATTAATTTTAATCGTCTAGATTTGTTAATTTTTTTTAAATATTCGACATTTTAATTATAAAGCTTAAATGCTCTGAACTTAGTCTTCTTTAATTATCAGATACTTGAAAGTTGTAGATCTTCAAACTTGAGATCTTCTTTATTATTATTGAAATTAGAGAATATGAGTCACTAGCTTTAGATAAATTAGTGATTTTCGATCTGGTTCCGACCTGAAAGAAGCAGGTATAATCGTAAGATACTTCGTGATAGTTCATATCTTATTTTTACTTTCTACTTATAAGGCTTGAGATTCTTTATTTCCTAGAATTGCTATCTATCCCTAGATAGGCATAAAATTTAGTTTTGACCAAATGAATCTGAATGAATTTTATTTGAGTATTATTAAAGCTAATTTATTTTATTAAATTATGAAACTTTTTCAAACATTAAGAAATATTTTTGTATATAGAATTTGATATTTCAATAAATGATGGTTTTTCTTAATTCCAAATTACGTGAAATTTAAATGATTCTTTAAATGTTAATAAAAATTAAAAAGTGAGTTGTAAGGAGAATTTGATAGGATTTTTAAACATTTAACTTTTTTATAGGTTATTGTTGAAAAGGCTCCAAAAGCAAAAATAAGCGATTTGGACAAGCAAAAGTATTTGGTACCGTCTGACCTTACTGTTGGTCAATTTTACTTTTTAATTCGCAAACGAATTCACCTTCGTCCAGAGGACGCTCTCTTTTTCTTCGTAAACAACATTATTCCCCCAACAAGTGCTACAATGGGCTCATTGTACCAGGTAATTAAAATATTTAATTAAATATTTTACTCAAAGATCAATCACTTATTGTCAAAGCAAAATCCTAACCTTCTTAAAATTATTTAAATTAATGCCTTTTTCACAATTTAAAATCTCTTTTCTTGAACTTTGGCCACATTTCATATTGCATAACGGCAGCCTTGCTACTAAATTCTAATATGTTTTGGAAATACATCAAGTTAAACAAAAAACTCTGACGTTTTTAATTCTAACTTGATTGAAAATATTAATTATTTTATTTTATTTCTTTACATAGGAGCACCACGAAGAGGATTTTTTCCTTTACATAGCTTACAGCGATGAAAATGTATATGGACATTAGTGATCGAAAACCTTATTTTAAAAAATTACCTTCAGCGGCGACCAGAATATAAAATTCGACCATTCACAGCGTAGTCCTTGTAGGCTTTTTTGTAGATTAAAAACCAATTCAAAAACATTAATTTTAATACAAAAAAAAACAAACCTCAAGTGACATACGTTGATTTCTCTTTTTTTAAAGATATTAGAGACTTTGAAAATCATTAGACAGTTTCGTTTTACTTCTAAAAATAAAACAATTACTTGAAAAATAGAAAGGGCCATAAAAAATTAATAAAAATCAGAAATAAAACGAATGCAGAAATGCGAAGACAAGACAAATTTTAAAAGCAAAGTAATACAATATCACTTATTTCTTGTTTGCCTAGAAAGTTTGAGTTATATTTTGAATTTCTGATTAAAATAAGATTTTCAAGAAATTTATATTCAATTTAAATGATAAAAAAATTTATTTTTGTTGTCCTTTTTGGATTTGTAATGTTCAAAAAATTAAAAGTGTGACGCAAAAAATAGGGAAAGCATAAAAAATTACTGTCATCGCAACTATGTATGTGATATCATATTTTCATTTTTTTAGACTAGATTTACAAATGTATTTACATTATTTTAAATTAATTGCGTATAAAAAGGGCTAAAAAAATTACAGAGTTCATTGTGGAAAATTTATGTAAAGGCTGATTTTGGGCCAATAAAAAAAAGAAAAAAACCTTATTTTATTTACTACCGTTTGATTTAATCAAATTGGGATATCAATATAGCGTTTACCGTTAATTCTTAATGTGTTTTTCGATACTGCAAGTCTTGATTGTTTTACGATTAGTGTTTCTGCTGACATTTCAACAACAAGTTATAAAAGTAGAAGTGAATCTCAATTTTAAACATAAAATTGTTAAGATATGGAGTGTGAGAATATTTTTTGCTTGAATGATACAGAAGTAAATAAGACGCGTTATATCGGCTCGCCCTATCAACTGAATCAAGACGATAGCAATTGGGTGATTTCGAATGCCTTTATTATTTTTACGATGCAAACAGGTAAATACTCTGAGTGTTAAACAGATTGTTTTGAATAAATATTAATTAGAATTTGCATTCTGCACAATAGGTTTCGGAATGTTGGAATCTGGTTGTGTTTCTTTGAAAAATGAAGTAAACATTATGATGAAAAATGTTGTTGATATTGTTCTTGGCGGATTAACTTATTGGATATTTGGTTTTGGAATGAGTTTTGGCACTGAGGAACCTTCAAATCCTTTTATTGGCATTGGTGGTTATATGATAGATCCAAAAGTTGGCGACGATTTGTTTGGCCCATCTTGTACTGCTTTTCTTTTCCAATTAAGCTTTGCTACTACTTCCACTACTATCGTTAGTGGTGCAATGGCTGAACGGTAAATTAGTTAATTCAAATTCGATTTCTAAATCAAATTTCAAAGAATTTACTAGACTTTATTATTGTTTCAAAAATAATATATTATTTCTTAGGTGCAATTTTAAAGCTTATTGCCTCTTCTCTTTTTTAAATACAATTGTATATTGCATACCAGCTGGATGGATTTGGGGAGACCATGGTTTCCTTAAAAATCTGGGAGCTGTAGATATTGCTGGTTCGGGAACAGTTCATCTAGTCGGTGGAACATCCGGTAAAATGGATTAAAAAATTTAACCAGCTCAGCTTCTTAAATCGAAATACATTTGGTTGTATTTTAAAATTCATTAAGGACTAGTACTTTTTTCTAATTAGTTTCAACTGGATTCAAAATACAATTTTCAAAACTTTGTATTGTCATGTGAAAACCTTGTCAATCTAAATGACTTTTTTTAAACATAAAATGTTTCAAAAATGAATACTTATTTTTTCAATATATAAGAAATCCAACTGAAATAAATATTGTAGCTCTTGCCGGTGCAATTATGCTTGGACCAAGACTTGGTAGATACGATAACGGAACAGGTCCACTACCACTTGGTTGCCCAGTAAATGCGATTTTAGGATTATTTGTCTTATGGTAATAAATCACTATCTTAAATTGAAATATGTAAGAATATTTTTCTGAAGATAAAAATGTAAAAAATTTATTAGGTGGGGTTGGTTGGCTTTCAATAGTGGAAGTACTTATGGCGTAAGTGGTGAAAAATGGCAATATGCTGCCAGAGCAGCAGTTTCGACTATGATGGCCAGCATAGGAGGAGGTTTGATGGGTTTAATTTTCAGTTTATCTAATCCGGGAAAAGGAATTGACATTTTAAGTCAAATTAATGGAATTTTAGGTGCTTTAGTAGCAATCACAGGTACTCAAATACAAATATTCTCATGCCTAAATTAAAAAAATGGTTGCCATATTTTATGCTGAAGGTATAATATTTTTGAAAAATATCTATTAATTTCTATTAATGGTTCATAAAAAGGTGGGTGTTTTCTCTTTCGGTCCTGGGAATCAGTAATTGTGGGCATGACTGGAGGTTTAATAACTTGTTTATCTATGCCAGCATTGGACAAACTCGGAATAGACGATCCTGTAGGAGCTTCTGCAACACATGGTCATTTTTTATTTCATAATTTAATTATTTAATCAAGAAAAAAATAATAAAAACATCGTCTAAAAATAATAAGATTCCTTTTATATCCCTAAGAATATTTAAAGTTTTTATTTAATAAAAATAATTGTTGGATTTGATTAAATACATTATTGTATGAATTTCATTTATTCAATATTTTCTTAACGAATTTAGGTGCCAGTGGTATTTGGGGTATGATAGCCATAGGGTTATTCGCAGACAATCCGATTCCCTTGAACACCACCAGCGGCAGAAAAGGATTGTTTAAGGGTGAAATACAATAATTCTCTTTTTTTTATTATGTTCCTAAATTTTACAAATAAGTTTTGAAACAGGTGGAGGTTGGTATCTTTTAGGCATACAAAGTTTGGCTTCCTTGTGTCTTGGCAGCTGGAGTTTTATCACTTCAATACTTTTATTATGGGTGAGATAATGTTAAATATTTCTTAAGTAAGAAAAATCAGTTAAAAAATCGCAAACTTATTTTGAAATTATAGATCATAAATCGAATTATTCCAATCCGAACCACGATGCAACAAGAATTGTTTGGAGCCGATTTAGTGGAGCATCGTATTCGACACACCCAAGTAAAAATATAGAAATTCAAATTCTAAATCAAAAATCGAATACTTTCATGTAATGAACTGTACTAAATTTAATAAAATTTTTAGATTGGATTGAGTCGCGCATTATCAGCACTGAGGCCATTTACTGAGGAAAACCGATTTACCAATGTCATCCCTATTGGAAAAAATCCTGGTGACTAATTTAATTTCATTTAATTAAATATAAAAATTAATTTTTCACTGAAATATTTTTCGAATTAATAAAGTGAAAAATATCATGTTTCTGAATCAAATTTTTTACACAGGTCACGAATCCTTCTTGACAAAATATACTCATAAAAAGAAAATAGAAAAACTATTGAAACTTGCAAAACATCACTCGCAACCAAAAAAATCTACACCAAATCTGCAAGGTTTTCAGGAAATAGGAGATCAAAAGACCAAAAGTAGATCTTTAAGCCAAAAAAAACCACGGCAGTTAGCTTGGCTCGAATAATAAATGAGAATGTAAACATTATAATATAATACATATTCAACAATGAAAAGTCTAATTATTTACAAATAAATAACAACCCTTTTTGTTAAAAGAAATTTTATATTTTCTTCAAATGGCATTTTTGGACACGTTGTTGAACTGCATACGAAATTATTGAACAAATTGATGTAATCTTTTTCCAGAAGCGAGTGCCTCTTTATTCAGTTATATATTTGACGACATAATGTAAAATAGGGCCTTTTGAATTAAAATCAGAAGACTTACAATTCTTGACTGACGAGGGCTTTGTTTCTAAAAAGCGTTATGAAATATCAGTTATAAACGTCATGATTAGAAATATTGTAACAAAAATTGAACTTTATGATATGGAAATACTCTGTGCAATTTTCAGAAACTACATTTTGCACAGAAACACACTCACACAGTCACGTACACTTTCATTTTCACATGATCTACTTGAACAAAATATTTCAACAAATGTTTCTACTCACGCAATACAACAATAACTCAGTGATTTTCAATGCAATTATTCTATTATGACTAGATATGAGTAAAAAAAATCTCTACGTTAAACGAAGATGATAAAATTTAAAAAGAATTGTCTAATGTTTAAAATTGATTCAATATGTCAGTTGTAAATATAAAAAATAAATTTAATTGACATTTAATTATGTTATAGCCAAAAAATAGCTAAAATTATAAAGATAAAATAAATGCTGAAATCATATTAAGCCCAATTGATTCTACACTCAATGGAATGATGATAAAAACACATTAATTACAAAATTTCCTATTACACGCAAGATTTCACTTAAGAGTAAAATTTACGGACAAATCAATTCGCTGTGAATATCTGGAGTCGGTTTTTTCTTTTACAAATCAGTCTTAAAAAATATTATGGAAGATGCGCTAAATGCTGCTACGTATGTAAAGAATCTTACCAATGATGTCTTCTATAATTTTTCTTAACGCGTTGCGTAACTGTGCAAAGCCCATTGCTGTACTTCGGTTGGAAGATTGGCATAGCTTTTTACAGCTTCTTTAACTTGTTGAGAAGTTAAGAGGAACTTGTAAAACTGGTATTCCTTTTCGACTTTTGCATTATTTCCTCCAACGGGCTGCAGGAATTCAAGATTCTAAGGAATTTTGAAAAACCATTACATTAACAACTTTAAAATAAAAATTTTTTGAATAAATAGATACCTCAAACAAATAGAAAAATTACTTTTATGTGTTCGAAGGCCTTGACAATGACTGGCCTTTGGACGGAATGGATTGAGGAATTTTGTTTCGCAAATTGGTTGTACCGATTATAAACCATTTCGAAATTTAACGGCTCGTCTTCGAATATTTCAGTTTCTTGATTCATCGCTATAACCTGCAATCGTAAATGGGATTTTTATTTAGAAATTTTAATTAAAAAATGATGATATATATAATAAAATACTGGTCAGTTTACCAAGCACATTTCTAAAACCGACAGACCCTTGAGCATTGTGACTCGATCATCCTGTAAATAAATTTTGCTGGCTTCAACAAAATCGTCGATCTCTAATTTCTGATGATTTTCAGAAAAAGAGGAAATCGCAACAGCAAGGAAGTTCCTGAACTTCCTCTCACTTGCATCGTTTTTGCACATGGATTTCAGCAAATTTATTAAGGTTGGATTTTTAGCAAGCTTCCTTATAGATTCGTTCCAAGAAGCTGCAAACTGAGGATCTATATTGCAGTCTTCGCTTTCTTGCTCCACTCCATTTACGTTCTCATCGTCTGGCAAGCTTAAAAGGTCCTTAAAGAGTAATAGACGATCGTCAAAGGATTTATCGAAAGACTCTTCTGGGTCCTCTGAAGAATCTCCAGGAAGAAGAAATATTTGACGAGAAGAAAACCTAGACTTTACTCGTTTTTCTAAAAGTTCGAGGACGTCTAATCTGCTTGTTATTCCCAAGACACATATAGGAGCCTGAAATAATTCAATGTGAAATACTCAGGTAAAAAGAAACAGGATTGAAATTTCTGTGAATTGCGTATCTTAAAATTTACGTTTATGATTCAAATGCCCACAACACAATTAAACGAAAATATTTTGAATCTGCAATTTTAAAATACGCAATTCACAGCGATTTTAGCCTATCGCTTTTTGTTTTTTGGGTATCCACGTAACAAAATATTAATTATTAAACAGAGATAGACAGTTTAAGATTACCTGTGCTGATTGAGCAACATCAAAAAGATTGTATAGTAGCGTTTGATTGTTATGCCCGCAAAACAAATCAAATTCGTCGAGAATGAAAATAACTGGTTTGCTGCGCTTTTTATCCCCTGCTTTTAAGCACTCTAAAAGGAAGGTCAGGTTCTCTGCAAATGAACCGAATACTTTGTCGCCGACTGCATTTTCCAATTGCATTTGGCGAGTGGCGTCTTTCAAAGCTAAACGATCATCAGTATGAACTAATCCGTTCAAATTCACTATTAGAGAATTGTCTTTAAAGTCTTTTGAAGTCGATAATTCTTTCAGGACACTATTCACAAGCTGTAAAAGGTTAATATAATTAATTTAACTTGGTTTTCCTTGTTAATTATTTTGGAGTTTTTTTATCTAAAATAAAATTGAATTGAACATACAGTGGTTTTGCCACTATCCTCTGGGCCAATTAACAGCGCTGAATTGCTTTCGCCAGTTTCAACCGTACGTTTTACCAAATCAAGGATGTATCTACGTTCACTCTCATGATGCCGGTATTTTGTTTCAGGACACATTATTTTACGTTTTAAGTACTTCCTGGCTTGAAGAATCATGTTATCTTGAAAGTCAATTTCCATACCCCTTTTCTTACTCATTTTTAATCTAGAAAGATAAAAAAAACCTTAGTGTAAGCATAAAATAAAGCTTAAAATCAAATGTTTCTTACATATATATTCCTCATTGAAAGCGATATTTTTCATAATATTCAGATTTTCATATTGCATGGCTAAGTGTAACAAAAATTGAAAAATATTCTTTACAGTGTAAAAAAAAGAATTAAATGCAAAAACAGAGTAAATAAAAAATCAATAATGTGAAAATAGAACGATTTTAACCTCTAAGAAGTCAAGTGCTCCATAAAGACTAAAGAGTAAATATAACTAAAAGTTGCATAATACTATTGATTCGAACATAACGCAAAAAAGTAAGCTTTAAAATCACAAGTTATGTAAAATGCCCTTTTGCACTCAATTTTTTTTAAACACTGGCAACAACTTCATTTGTAATCTTTTCGTTCACACCCACCTTGCAGACCATGAAAATTACCTTTGTAAACGATGCTTCGTAGACTATATAATAAATGTTTGAAAATATATGAACAATATCAATCTACAAGTATTCAATTTATAAATTTTTGATAATAAATGCCAAAAACACCAAACAGCGATGAAAGTAGCCGCCAACGTTATGAATCGAACGCATCAGTGTTTAGTTTACTACTGTTTACAAAACAAACATGGACGATTCAGAAACGCATTCGGACAAGAAAAGCTGTACTTTTTTATTTAAAAAAAGAAAGGTAAAAAATGTATCGATGAGAAAACGAAAAGGAAGCGTTGGTGAAAATGGTAAGATACAAATTTTAATCAACCATATCATTTTACAATTCGCTAATCTCATCATCTAAACTTGATTAATTTATTTATAGGTTAAGTTTCGACTTTCGTATTTAATATAGTCTTCTTATTATTAATTTTCAGAAAGCAGCGATGATGATACTACTGTTGTTAAAAAAGAAAAAAAGGTGGATACTAGAAACCCCTTAATACAAAGTGTAAGTTAATTAAATTTTTTAGAAGCTTTAGAAAATCGAGTCTTAAATTTGATATTGCTTAAATTATTGTAAATATATATGTACTTTTATCTACAGACAATTAAGTATCGAAAGCAAACGAAATCTGTTGACTCCGGTGATAGTGATGAAGAAAAGGCTATTTCGGTTTCATATAAAAGTCTTGCGACGCCCTTACCATCTGGTCCTCGAGATCAAGGAGCAACAGCAACTCTAGAAACTGAGACTGAAGTTGACAAAGATGCTCAAGCCATCTTCGAAAAGGCTCAAAAAATAAATGAGGTATTTACTTTAATACACTTAAAGTCTAAATTTTATGGAAAAATATAAATAATTAGTACAAATTTTATACATTATTTTCGAATATATTCTGTACATCGGGAGATTTTATTCTATATATTCTATGTATTTACAATATTTTAAGGTAAATTAAAATTCATTTGTCTTAGGAACTTGAGGGTAAAGAGGACGACAAAATTTATAGAGGCATGAACAATTACGCTCAATATTTCAAAAAGAAGGACACTGCTGCAGGAAACGCTTCAAGTGGAATGGTGCGAAAAGGACCGATTAGAGCTCCTGCAAATTTGAGAGCAACAGTCCGGTGGGATTATCAACCAGATATTTGCAAAGACTATAAAGAAACTGGTTTCTGTGGGTTTGGAGGTTTGTAATATTTTTTCGTTCTCGCTGGTAATTAAATTAATCATAAATAAAAATATATGTTTTACTTAATGATGTTATACAGATAGTTGTAAGTTTCTTCACGACCGTGGTGACTATAAATTGGGCTGGCAGTTGGAAAGGGAAGCAGCAGGAGGAGCAAACGTTGAGAGTGATGAAGATGATAAGAAATATGAGATCGACAGCGACGAGGATAGTTTGCCCTTCAAATGCTTTATTTGCCGCAATAGTTTTACCAGACCTGTAGTTACTAAGTACTTATGATCACAATTTAAAACATATATACACGTAATTTTCATTTTTTACTTATTGATCACTTTGATTTTCTTAACTTACTTTGTTACAGGTGTAAACATTATTTTTGCGAGACTTGCGCTCTCGAACATTACAAAACGAATAAGAGGTGCTTTATTTGTAATGTACCGACTAATGGGGTATTCAATCCAGCAAAGGAACTGATGGCAAGAGCTAAATTCGATGAAGAAGAAAATATAGCCGAGGCAAAAAGCAAAGTTCATAAAAGTGACTCTGATAGTGATTCTGATATAGATAAAAATAAAAAGACACTCGCACAATGGTTACCAGTAAAGGACTAAGAATATCAACAACATAAAATTCTCAACTAGTTTAAATAAAATAACTTCAAGGTTTTTCAATTTTTATTATTTTTATTTATATCAGGCATAATTAAAAAAGATCTGAGTTTTATTTGCAAAGCAAATGTTTATTTCAATTTATATTTTTATTTTCAATTTACCCTCTAAGAGACATTTTTATATCTTATAAACTTAATTCCTTTACATTTTTCAATTTTTAACTCGAAAAATCATAATTGAAAACGACTTGAGGGAATGCAAATAATTCCATTTCCGGATTTATCTCTGTAATTTCATTCCTGAAATCTGATTTACATGTTCTGTCGGTAAATGCCTTGATACTTTCAGGGATGATCAAAGTTATCGATTTCAATGGTTCATACCTAGCCCACATATACAATATACATGCACGTACATGCGCATCTAAGTACAAACTAGCGCTGTACCTACACATAATCAAAGACTCAAAGCTCGTTTCTGGATTGGTAGGCGTGCAAATCGATACACTACATACAATGTTTCCTTTGACTTGTAAAAATGTCGTCAAGAGACACAGTGTCCAACTTTCGGAAAACTCTTTAAAAAATCAGACCGCGGAACCATTTCGCGACCAGAGTAATTCAATACGTGATTAATGAAATTTAAAATTAAGTCATGTAGCTGAACCGTGTTTGTGAAGTCTAAGTTTCTCCTTTCTGATGATATAAAGTGGAAATCGCAGGAAAATTTATGCAAAGATAAGAAATAACACAAATAGAGATAAAATTGCTAGAAGACTTCGATGACAAAGTAAATTTTAATTTTGGAATCGTCTGAAAGAAACAGAAGTTTCATGGGTCAAGTTTATTCGAATATACAATGAAATTCATTTTCAAAATACAAAGATTATTGGCAGTGTTGTGTATGATCGCTCAATTATATTTTTTTCGGACAAATCGATTTTTCTGACGTTTTGGAATTTTTAATGGTTTTTGTTTTAACTAAGATTGAAGTTTTATTAGAAATAATTAGTTTTGAATAGGTCACATATCAATCAGGACATTGAGAATTCATTAACTTTCAACTCAACCAGGTACACCAAATTGTGAATTGATATTTTCTGGTACTTGTATCTTTATGAATTACTAATATAGAGGATGGGAAACTTTTATTCCCAAATGATATTGAGATTCAAATTCTGGAAAATCTAGATAGAAATTGCCAATCCAAAATATTTTTGGAAGTTTAATAAGATTCTGTTCATAATGATACAAAACTGAATTCATTTTTATAGTAAAAAAGACTGGGTTTTAGATGATTTGTAGCAGTAATGTCCTCGTCAGAGGAAAGCCAGTGGCTTGTGGACAGTGGAGTTGGTTTAGCTTCCCTAGGGGGCAAGGCGCCGACTTCTGCAGCTGGAGAACACTCTTTAGTTGTTAGGGGTTGTTTATACACCGAAGAAATGACAACACAACCAGCAAAATCAGCTGCTGCCAATGTTAATGTAACATTGGCAGATTTAGCTGAACACGATTTAATCGACTCCAATGCCGATGTCACTCTTCTTGCACAATTTCACGAAGATGCTATTAAACAGGTACCTTGCAAAATCCACTCAACGTCTCCCTATACAAATCTTTTAAAATTTCCATTTAATTGATTGATTTTTAATTTATCTAAGCTAATAATTCATATTAATATTCTTTTTTCCTACGTTATACATATTTTTTTCAAATCACATCGTTATTAAATTATAGAAAATTTAAAAGTGAGCTTTCCCATTATATTCTTCGATAAAAAAACATTTCTTGTAATATTTCTAAATATTTTTCTAATATAATTTTTATTAATTAGTTGAGTTTGAAATTTTTGTCACTGCCTACATTAATTCACAAACCTTACAATTATTATAGAGCTTAAAAATATAAAGACTATTTTCAATACTGTATTATGATTAGAAAGATGTATTTTTTAAAATCTATATGTAAAGAATTAATTTGCTCCAAAAATTAAACTTTTGAATTTGGCGCCAAAATATCAAAACATTGTCCTCTTGTATCCCTTATCATATGTTGCTGTCAAAAACAGAGTATAACCTAAAAGACACGTCCGGTTTCCCCAGCTGGCGTTTTGGCGTCGTTGTTCTGCCAACACGTATGGGTCGCGTGAGAGATAAATGATATTTTTTTGTGTACATTTTCCGGTGCTTTTTCGCGCAGCATGGAAGATCAAGATCATCTAGACGAATCCATAATTCGAACCAAACATGCGCCGCGAGAAGTGCCAGGATACCTAAAGGATTTCCCAGTAAATATTGTTTTGACATTTTCCATTGTCTTTATTCCGGTATTGAGTTCTTTCTTGACTGGAGTCTTCATGCAAACTTTGAAGATAAGATAGATCCTTTGTGATCTGTTGTCATATCGCGCACTCGTATATTTTTTATAATAACTGTTAGGAGGGTTTCTTACCATTTATTTTTCAGAAAGCTTTTCATTGTGAATGTCTAACATTTTTGAAGGTTTTTGTACATTTTTAAACAATTTAGACTGTATTTGAATATTTGTAATAGTTTAAAATCTGTAAACTAAAAAGATCCCTAAGAGTTAAAACTTTTGTGTTTTTAAAAGTTTAACAACTCATGTTTATTCATCAAACAAATCCCCAGTGTGTGTAATATTTTTCAATATTATTTTTTTTTTTTTAACAGGAATTATATTGATCCTCAATAACAATATTTACAGTGTTGGCTGATAGGCTTTAGGGTCCATAATTGAAAAAAACAGTAGTTTTAATCAAACGTCTCGACTCTGATCGGAGTCCTCATTTGTGATCTTTATTTCTAAAATATCAAAAAAAGTAACTAGTGAATATTGCACGTGAGTCCTATTTTGGAGTTCAAATTAATTAGTTGAGTTTGAAATTTTTGTCAACAACTTTGATATTGTGAAAAAAAATAAAAACTCCAAAATAGGACTCATATGTGCAATATTTACTAGTTACTTTTTTTCATATTTTAGAAATAAAGACCACTAATGAGGACTCCGATCAGAGTCGGAACGTTTGATTCAAACTACTGTTTTTTTCATTTATGGACCCTAAAGCTAATCGACCAACACTGCAAATATTATTATTTTTTAACAGAAAATTACAAATTTACAGCTGAAAATGTTCTTTTCTTGAAAATTCATTTATTAAATATTTTTTTACAATATTTTTGTATGTAAAATTGTTAGATCTAGTGTTCATTAGACTTATTTCATACTTGTAATTATTTGAATATTTTAAATTATAAATTTTAGCTTTTTCATTTAGGGGTAATTAAAATGCTTAAATGATTGTATTTTTTAAATGTTAACATTCGTTCCTGAAAATTTTAAAGTTTAAACATTAAATTGTATTTAGAGTTTTTCTTCTTTTCAGGCTGGCGTTGGCTACTTTCAGCTTTTGGCTACACTTTACGCTGGTTTGAGTCTTGCTGCAGACACCGTCGAATTTTTTGTTGTACCTTACATTCTTCCAAGTGCAGAAGTTGAGCTATGTATAGAAGATAGTGAAAAAGGATGGCTAGGTGAGTATAGCTCTTAAAAAATAATTCACTCTTTTATTTAATTTTCTTATATATATATAGATTAATTTTTTATTTATTTGAACATACATTTTTTAATACAGGCAATATCACACTGATGGGCTTGGCTCTAGGAGGAATTTGCTGGGGCGGTTTAGGAGATCGACTTGGAAGGCGGAGAGCTTTGATATCTGCTATGTCAGTTCACGCTTTATTTAGTGGTGTTGCTACCTTCATGCCCACTTATGGAACTTTTATGACAGCTAGATTTTGTTCTGCTATTGGGTACAATTATTTCTTATTTCATAAAATATTTAATTATAGAGTTCAAAATTAATTGCTCATTTTCACTCTAAGCTCATTAAAATATGAAGTTTGTTACTTTCAGATCTTATTACAATAAAATTAAAGAAGCTGCTCTTTTGAACATCCAGAGTAAAAGTAAAAATTTAACTTCATGAATTTTTTATTAATATACAAATTTCCTTCAGAGTTGGCGGAGCTTTACCCCTGGCATTTGCATATCTGGCCGAATGTTGTCCAAGGTCAAGTAGAGGTCGATGGATAGGAGCACTTGTTGGAGCAGGTGCATTAGGTGGAGTTTACGCGGCTTTACTAGCAATGGCAATAGTACCAAACACTGGAGATATGGTCGTTCTGGAAAATAAAGAACACTTCAGTGCTTGGCATCGATTCCTCTTACTCTGTTGCTTACCTGCGCTTTGCTCCACTGTTGGCCTCATATTTCTACCAGAAAGTCCGAGATATCTCGTTGAAGCTGGTCGTGATGTCGAAGCTATGATGGTCTACCAGGTACTCAATTAACTCTCATTTTGATTTCTACTAGAATTTTTTGATCAAATTTCTGTACCACTAATTTAACTGTTTTTTCTTTTTTAAGAGGATATACAAGAAAAATAACATAAAAAAAGGAGTAGCTGGGGCTCAGTATCAACTTTCAGAACTGGAACTTCCCAATAAGAGACCTCGCACATTAGCCCCTCCATCGCCTGTAAATCACACGAGTGTTTTGGCCGATATTGTATACTCAATAGAGATGGTATTTTAAAATTCCAATGGATTTTTAAAGCATTTAAAAATTGATCATAATAAAATTGATTTTATATTTTGCTTATAGTTTTGGAATTCGTTCCTTGAGCTCTTTTCCACTCCTTACTTGCGGGTGACTATTGTACTTCTCGTAATTTGGTCGGCCGCTGCCTTTGGGTAAGTTTATGTTTCGGTATTATTACTATCTTAATTTCTAGGATCCTAATTTTGGATAAATTCATGTGCAGTCTTTATGGGTTGATGGTGTGGTGTCCAGAGTACTTGAAACTCTTACGGGCAATAGAATATGAGTCAAACACTGAAGTGTTCAAAGGCCAAGAACACGCAAATAAAACCTTCACAGGCTCCTTGGAGAATCGACAATATAAAGATTCTAAATTTTTCAATTGCAAGTAAGTTGACTCGTCAAAATTATTTATCTACATTTCTCAACTCTCTTTTAAAAATCGTAGCTAGAATATTTGAATGTTATAACTTATAAGCATATTTTATTTTAATTATTTTCCCTCAGACTAAAAACTTGGTTTGCATTCCAGGTTTAATAAAATGATATTCAGTCATGTTGATTTTGACAATTGCACCTTCCAGTCCGTGGAATTCAGCAGTATAAAGTCCAGCAAGACGCACTTTACCGACAGTGTTATTGAAAATTCCAAGTAAGTGTTTCATTTCTCATGACTCATAATTACAAAACAAAAACAATTTTGCATGACTTATTTATATGATCATTATTGATTATTTATCAATTTTAATTATCATAGATTTGTGGACACTGATCTCTCGACACAAGTCTTTGTAAGATGTAAATTAGAAAACAATACAGAGTTAAGTGTAAGTAGTCCATGTCCGACGATGGATTTGGATTACAATATTTATATCGAGGAGGCTTTGTACGGTCATCTCGTTGCACAACTTGTATTTGTTGTAGCCGCGGGACTCGCTGGCCTTGCGCTTACTAATTTACAAAGACCAAAGATGATTGGTAAGTAAAATTATTTATACTTTACATTTTTCAAATTTAATTGGTTTGATTATTGATAAAAAGATTCAATCTGACAATATTTAATCTCTTTGTAGGTATTTCCTTGTTTCTTTCTTCTGTCATTGCACTTTGTTTGATTCTAACCGATACAAACAGATCCGCTGTTTTGAGCTTCGAAGGTGGTTTTATCGCAGTGTTTGCAATAGCTTGGACGTCTTTAATTCTCGCCACAGTTGAAAGTTATCCTGTGCATCTAAGGTATTTAAAAGATTTTGCAAATTCATAGATAAATATAACTTTTGATGAATAGGGACCCTTCGTATACTTATTTTTTTAAATTATTGACAATTAATTTTTATTTAGGTGTACAGGATTTGGTTTGATGGCAGCTGCAATACGAATATCAGGTTTAGTAGGCACAGCAACGTATCAATCGCTTGTAGGCGCACCGCTGATCGCGCCCGCATTATTGACTGCGGTTGCTCTTCTTTTAGCAAGTATCGCCACTTTTAAATTACCACAAACACACTCAGTCTTCTTGTAAGCAAATGAAATTACTCAAGTCTTCAAATGGGAAATTTTAAGGACGCAAAGCGAGTCTTTTGCAGAATCCACCTCATGGTACAGTGCTCAATTAAGTGTCGATGGTAAAGTTTTTAATAAATGAGTTCAAAGCTGATTCGAGTTAGAGAGTATTTGCAAAGGACCAAAGCAAAGAAAGAGAGTTAACTCTTTCTTGTTATATCGTCCAGAGGTGATCTAAAGCGAGAAAATTTTCGATGTAGTATGAAGTTGACTTTCGAAAATTTGTGAAACGCACAGGTTGTCCTCATAGTCTGAAAATTGTCAAGCTGGTGTGCAAATTTTGTAAAATAGACAGTAACAATGTTGATTATAAGAAGGCCAAATCTTTTCGATAGCAAAATCGAGCATGCGATATTATTTTTGGAATAAAAAATTTCCGCTGGAAATTTGAAAAAGTCTCAAGATTGTACATTTTAGGTATCGAATCCTCTCTTTGAGACTCTAAATAATAGCTGGAGATTAATTGTTTAATTCTAAAAACAACGCTAGATCGATTTTCTAGCGATAAACTTTGGAAAATGGAGAATCGCTAAAAATATCTTATATTTACAAATAGAACGAACTATTAAAGAGCTGATAGTGAAATTTAATTTTTAAGGCTTCTTCAAGAATCATATTAAGCCCAGAACCTGTTGGTAAAATCTGGAAAGAATTTTCTTCTCAGGTAGTGCAAATTGTAAAGAGACTACAGAAAATTTAGTGACATATTATTTATTATCGAAATTAGTCACAAAGAATAAACATTTTCAAATAATTTCGAGACTTAAGTAAGTTCCAGGGTTGAATTTTTCACGATTGTCAGATCTCGTAATTGTCAATTCTACAAGTAACTTAATTATTGAGGGTCTACAGATCCAGAAAGGACCCTGAAGATTCATTTCGAAATTACTTAGGGATATTTATTCTAGGAGACAAGCTATTATATATTCAAAGATCACAGTCAGTTCCTACTTCACTTTTTTCCTCCATTATTCTTTGAAGAAAAAAGATCTAAAATGCGTCTAATTTAGATTTCAATCGTCTTTTTTTTTTTAATTTTTCAGAATTATGATTTAAAAAAAACTTGGACATTCAGAAAGGTTGTATTTATTAACATCCGCTCACTTCTTTGGCATATTTAAAAGTAAATAAATCCCTTATTTTCCCTAAAATTGCACCATTGACTCGCTGTGATCCCTGTATATTGTTTCAATTTAAATTAAAGTAAGGCTCACTAGCAAACAAAATAGACTGGCTTAAACACCGATACATATCCAAAATGTTTCTCCTTCGGTGTATATAATATCTCATAGTCGTTTTTCTTAAATAAAATAGCCATTTTGTAACCAGCACTAACGCAAAAATATGGATATTTTAAGAAATTTATGCTTTTTGCGCCACAATTTTTCATCTTTACCCATTTTTAAATCATGATTCTGTTCTTGAAATTTCTAGAAGATTTATTTCTTTCATAGGACAAGAGACAGAAAATTCATTTTTGTGCGAATCACAATCACATCTTGCGATTTAGTTGATATTAGACCCATTCGAAAATTAAAGTCATTAATGTAATTAATAATATCGCACCTGTCAAGATTTCTTTTTAAGCACTTCCAAGGTAGAAACATAAAGCCTGAATTTCAGGATCAGAATTCAATTCAATTTCATTCGTTTCAAATTACATCAATTATTATTTTTTGAATTACTGTTTTAAACATATAATTTCTTTTTATAATCGACAGTGTTTAATTACTTTTACGTCAACATTTATACAATTTTTAGTTGTTAATCTTTTTTTCCAATTCATTTGAATTTGAAGAATCTATCCCGAAATCCAGACTTTGAGCATTATCTTAAAAATAGTTTATTCCTATTGCAAAGAAAATTTCAGCCTGATTCCTAACTTCATCTTTTCTAAAAACAAAGTTTAGTAATATTTTTGTACAAAATATAAGAAGTACAAACTAATTACTTTCCTACTAGATAATACCAGTTTCTACCTTCGAGTCACTTTGCATATTACTTTACTTTAATATTGCTTGTACTTGTTTCGTTGATCTAGAGAAGTTGAGAATTTCCGTTTGAAATGAAAACCGGTGTTTAAACGCGTGCAATAAAATAATTGCGTTTATTTTTCTACAAACTAGCGATAATTGCACACAATGTGAATGAATAATTAAAGTTAAAGAAAAGGAAAGAAAACGGCGCATAGTATAATGCATTTTCTTATTGAATAGTTGATTAAAGAACTTGTTAATAGCACAAGCATTACTGCATAATAATAGTCTGTTGCTACTAATATGTCAAACTTAATCATTTCTGTAGATATTAATTTACTCGACATATCACGATACTTATGCCAAGGAGCGCTGTAGCTAAAGTAGAATTTTAAGTAGGCTACTTCGAGTAAATATTGTAAACTGTGATGCAAATCGTCATAATGATATTTATATTGAACTCTCTAGTTCTATAATTTTATCCAGAGAAGCTACTTTACAATACTCATTCTTGTAGATGAAACTTTTGATTTATTGTATAATTTCTTACTCGTATGATAAAAAATAGTTTTTATTTGTTTTATCCTTAACGGAGTTTTGATTTTTCGCTATAAGAACATTTTTATTTAATTCTAGACATAATAAAATTTTTTTCTATACTATTTTATTTTTATATGCTTTGTTTAAATTATCTTTAAATTAAAATACCCCAAAATTTTTTGCAAGGAAAACCTCTTATCCAGTTCCAAGATTTAGATTTGAAAAAACATTTTCTCTGCGATAGAAGTAAAAATAATGGCAATTCGCATCGTTTGAAAAGTAATTAATATTTTGTTTTGCCAGCGAATGCTGCGAGTACCAAAATTTCATTTTATTAGAAATTAAACTGCAGTTTTCTCTAAACAGTGTGAAAATCAAAAAATAATTTCTATTAATTCAATTAATATTTGAGAAAATTTGTATTTGTAATTGTCGATTTTATTTAGCACGTCGAGACTGCGTTAGCTTAGATCGATTGTATGATAATTAGTGAAGTGAAGAGAAACAGTGTTTAATAGATTGTATATTATAATCGCTATATGTTTTGTAGACTATTTTAGGTTTTAAATGAGTAATTTGTCATCCAAAGTATATATGTTATGTCTTACGACGGAAATCGATTTTTTTGTAAAAATACCATATTGACATGAAGGCAGTTCCTGAAAAGATCTCTACCACGAAAGACATTTTGTATGATTATAATATTAGCATTATAGCTGAGAATTTGGCACGCGAATGCAATGATAAAATGACCCTCATTTTCATGATATAGATTTATTTTGGCGAGACTGTCGTTCCGTAAGTGTGGTAAATAGAGAGTGGACTGACCGGTAATTGTACATTATTTTTGACCTGATGTGTATTTTCTGTACGCTCAGATCAAATTAATTCAGTCACGAGTTTTTTTTAATCTGCGTATTATACTTTATATATCGTATTAAACCGTGGCTCTTATAGAGTCAACTTAAGAGTTTTCTAAAGGGACATTCAGATTGGTCTGCTTCCTTTTCACGCTCCTTTTCCTTAACAATGTCTTTTAATCATTTAAGGTTTAAATTTTATATTTTTATGGAAGTTTATAATTTATTATCATTTTTATTATTGATGAAATTTGTATTAAATTAATCAAATTTTAGTTTGGAGTTTACAATTATTATTTAACTTTAAATTCTATCATATTCATTTATCGAAATTTTATTTATAGAAAGATTAAGTTGGAAAATTGAATAAAAATTGCTATAAAATCTGTACGCTGAAAACTAGAGCTGTAGATAGGATTAGTAGTTGATTTCATTTAATAAATAAAATCCATTAGCTATGCAAACGATTGAAAATTTCCAAAATCTTACATTTTTGCTTAATTACAATTTTGCTGAGAAATCTGAATTAAACTGATAAATATATAATTATCACTAATCATAATTGCTTCAGTTAAGAAAATAATTAAGAGAATTTGATTAAAAAAATTAAAATAGAATATTTGTAGAACATAAGATGGTTTATTAGGTTTAGAGTTTTACAAATATTATCACACATTTGTTATGAATGTTTTTCGGAGATGGCTGTTATATTGTACAAATATAATAATTATACATGCTCGATAATGACTTAAAACCTACATATTTATATATGTATACATAAATAATCGATTATCTTATAAAATGGTGTAACGCGCGTTATGTACATAAGGGTTTTCGCGGATCGAAGGCTAAGTAATCGTCGATTAAACGACGATTAAAAATGTGGATGACTTATTCGTTGATAAGATGATATCAATACAAAAAAATATATTGAATGCAATCGACCCATTATCGCCTTTCGCCAACCTTTCTGCGCACTTTTACGATCAATAAATAATATTAAATCCGTACTGGTATGCAAATACACAACTAAGTTATTCATACTTTTGTGGTACAAAATATTCGCTCCTTCTCTCAAAGTTATACCTTCATTTACAAGCTGTCTTTTCGACGAGTACAGTACGTCATAGTTAACAAACAAAAAAAAATTTCTTAATAATAAAAGAAACATAATAAAAATAAACGAAAAAGCTCTTCAGGGACTCACTGCTCAGAATAAATCAAATTGATATAAATAATAATTAAAAAGGGTATAAATTCTTCGAGATACAGTCTATTCTGAGCAATCAGTTTCTAAATTAACTACTAAACTAGTTTCGATAATGCAATTATAATTAATAATTATATCTTCGAGTCGGAAAGCCCAAGGCGTTAAAAATACCGGAAAGCTTAAAAATCTCTGACGGTGGGAATTGTTAAATGCTCTCAATACAGTCGCGTATAAATTTTCAATAAGCGTTACTTAATCGCTAGTATTTTGATCAGTATGAACCTTTATCCAACCTTATTTGTACGTTAAGATTAAGAGAGAAAAATAGAGGTGTGCAAACATTTCAAAAAATTTTACGTCTTAGTTTTGAATCAAGGCAAGTCAAATTATCAACTACTTCAAAGTGCTTGAAATTTAAAAGCTTAACTCGTCTTGATTCGCTTAAACTGGAAGTTTTGATCTTTTTACACACCGTTAGAGAAAAATCGACACGGCGATGACAAAAATATATATCATTCGACGGATACAAGAATTAGCAATCGGTATCAAAGTGTAAAAATCGTATTTCCAGTCTAATGACAAAATTCGTCATTATTCTGGTATAAAAATTCGATAAAAGGATATAGAAAATCGAAAACATTTCGCAAATTTGGTACATAGTTTACAAAATTGGTACTCTTGTTGAAAATGGAAGTTTTTCTTTTTTTGTAGTTAAAGGATAATATTGTGCGGAGCGAGCAAGCCTTTTGATTTTACAGAAAAGCTCGATTAATAATAGTGTGAGAAACCCCTAAATGAGGCCTCCTTTGAATAATTGCCCTAAAAATAATCTTTCAAATGAGATCAAACGTATTAACACGCAACTACGTTTAAGAAAAGTAAGTCAAATAACGTAAATTATCATTAATGGGCTTTCATACGGCTGCTAGTCATTCGCGATGGAATAACAAGGATAATACAATATTTTTTTAGGCCGTTCAAACTCAACGAGGCGATTTCCTTTTAATGACACTTAAAAACCAACAAACTTAAATTGTACTGAACTTTGAAAACTTAGAAATTCAATTAAAATTTGCAAAAGTTCAAATCTTGAAGCTTTTTAACTTTAAAAACCGTTAATTCCAACTTTTGAAATTTCTATTACAATCATTTAAATAATGAAATATGTCATTTATTAGAAACGCAGCCTCAAATGAAAAATTAATGAAAACAAAAGTTTATCGTTAAAGCAAGCTGCTCTAAATGTAAAAAATAAGTCAATCTGCAGCTCTTTCAACTACAAAAGTCCTTGGATAGTTATGGCAGTTTACAGCAACAGATATTAAAACGTGATGTCCCTAAATCCATCAGTCTCTGAATTGTAAGGCCAAGGACATCCGTAACAAATGGCATTTTAGGCTCAAAACATTTGTTAAAAACACGGGTTTTTCACACATTTTTGAACTTCAGGCAAAACTTTTCTTTAAACATGCAAGGACTTCGTGTAGTAATGTTCGAATCCTCATAAGCCATTCGCACACTTTCACACTAAGCGCAGACAAAAGACGGCCTTTTATTTCTATTAGAACCTCAAATTAGTCCTAGAATCTGATATTTGTCTTAAATGCAAATTCGAATGCAACCCAGATTGAATATTGCCATCGATTCATGCGCATCGATTTTTTAATTAAAAGCTAGTGTCGTTTAGAATTTTTCCAATCGACAATCATTCACTGGGCTTCTTTGTCCTTCTAAGCCCATCGCGGCTTTTTCTTGAATGCAACGCTAGCACCAGAGAGAACAGTATTTAAGCCGTATAATTCCATTTTTATGGTAATAGTATAATAATAATAAATAATCAGATCATTTATCCTCTATTTTAACTGGGTTAATAAGATGTCAGTCATCAGACAAACTAATAATGCAACTGGTATTCCTTGCGATGATTTTCTGTAGGAGTAACAATGGGGGAGCAGAGGAGGTTCAACCACAAATAACACGCCCCTTTGACCCAAACCACAAGATAATACGTGGCAACTTTGTCAACCAGGATAGAGAGGAAATAGACCACCGAAACCATCACATCAAGCTATCCAGCCACCTCGTCAACAGCCTCAAAGAATAATCCATCACACCTTAAAGCTTTAATTTAACTTCCCGGTATGAAAAATAAAACAATAGCAAAGAATTTAAATACCCAGGATTTTTTGGTTTGCTAGCTACAATCGAGCAGCCATTGACACCAGCTACAATCAAAAAGTACCAAGATCTGCTTTTGCACATTATTGTGCAGTTATAGTTAATTCAAAACTGTTAAGAGTTCTAAAGAATTTAGGAAAAAGTGAGACTAGCTAAAGATCAATTTCTCCATGTTTAATCGTATATGCTCACTGATAGTTCTCGAACATGGACTTTCATCATTCGAGAGTGGAGCCACTTATTTATTTCTATTTATTTTAATTTTATTTGTTTTTATAGCTTTGAGGAGGGTGTTGTAGAGACACTGAAGTGTTGGCTGGTTTTTTGTATTTATGTATTATATGCTTTTATTTTTTAGGAATAAAGAAGGACGAAAAAAAAGGATAGGCTATGGTAGTCGCCTTTATCTTTTTTCCTCCTCCTTTATAAACTCTTGTTATGGAGTGTTTTTTTTGTTAAGCTCAAATTTGATAATTAAAATTTTAGTATCTATCGTTCGATTTAAAATCCAATGCTGCGTTTTAGCGATCCTATTATAAAAACAAACAAATAGGGATCCTGGGATTTTTCGATTATTACTTAATAAATTAGAAAGTCGAATACTTAAAGTCGAAAGTCTTAGTAAAAAAATTGAGTACGTTTCGCTAGTGGAATGCCACAATCGTCTCTCAGGTACTAACATTAAAAATGTATGGTTAAGGTGGACCCGGTAGGGATGGCACGTGGTTTAGGAACACACTCTAGCATTCAAACTCAGATGCTGTTATGGCATTCAAGTCTTTCATGAGCCCATCCAAAGTAGCCATTTCTTGGTTCAACTCTTCAGTGCTGTATGAAGGCTGGAAAAGAAAGGATGGTAAGATAAGCAGTTCTAGGATGTAGGAATTTTGGATCTGAACCATCACCGAAATGAAAAAAGCTAAATGATTTTAGTTTTTGTAAAATGAATAAATTTGAAAGACTTTACTTCGTTTTGATACATGAGACTAAATTTCGGTGATGTCCTTTGCTTTTTTTAATGGAGTTAATAGGTTAATTAGTTAAGAAAGTCGTCATGCTCTACAGGGACCGGTTACCTTCAGTCGTTCGATCTCTTCTGGGGTGTGAGAAGTGCTGGAGGCAGAGGCTAGTCTATTTTTCGCCAATTGGCTGGTGCTAAGGGTCTTCTTGTAGGGACTTCCTGACATTGTAGGTCTCACGGTTACTTGAGAGACTGTGATTTAATTAATATAATCAAACGTTTAAAGTAATCACTAATATGATAAACAGCTTGTGTTCTTTAGAACAAAATTTTTTAAGTTTTTAAGCTGGCTAGACACTTTGAAGTAAACAAAAGTAAACAATTTATAATATACCTCCATGCTTTTGCTGCGCTGGAGTAGAAGGTGCTGATTGAGGAGGCGGTGCAGGTACACTAAAGCTTTTCAGAGGATGACCTTGTAATCTCTTTATACTGCTGTTACTGTCTACAGTATCTACAGTATTATTGGATGTCTGGCAGCTATTTCCATAGCGACCAGGAGCATACTGACTATTTCCTGTGTAAGAGTGCGCTCCTGAATTATATGTCAACTGCAATAAAAAGTATAAAAATAATCAATAAGATAAATGTAAATCAATACTGGAAAAATAAAAAGTATCATAGTAGCGCTTGAAAGTAAAATTTGAGAGAAAATTGGAAATTAAAATTTGGATCATTTAAAATATTGAAGTAAACATTTTATAAGAATAGACTGTGATTTCTGTATTTGATTAGATTTTCATGAAGAAACTTACTTGACTTTGCATGGGCTCGTAATTGCTAGGAATATTACAAGAATCCGGACTAGACTCTGGCATTGGCTCTAAAGTAATATGAGCACGACTCAAGCTGTATTGAACCGCAGTGCGAGGATAATTCTGCCTTAAAGGTGCAACATCACCACAAGAACCGTGAATTGTGGGCTGCGATGTACTGGTATTCACGATCGGTGTGGCAGTCGCTATTGCTGGAAAGCAAAACAAAATATTTGATTTAAGATGATAATGATTTTTAAGAATTTTGCAATTTGATATTAATAAGATTTTGCATCTCTAGGAAAATCATTCGTAGATACACATTTGAAGGGAAGAATTACCCGAAAGACTGCGCTGGGATTCGAGCCCAGGCAGTCGACCGGCAATTGAAAGACCTGGGCTCGAATCCTAGCGCAGTCGAAAGCGTCTTTTTTCCATAGAAAGATTTTTAAATTCTTTAAATATTTGAATTCAATTGCATTATTTGCGATATAAGAGTTTGAAATTGTCTACAAGGACACCTGTCGACAACGTATCTTATCTGATACGCGACTAGTGAACCTCCGATAATGTAGGCAGTGACAAAAATTTCAAACTCACCTAATTAATTTGAAATCAATTACCCGAAATCTTACCTTTCTCAATTTTAATGCTAGAAAAACAATTAATTTTTATTCCAGAATATGTAAACAAAAATTAATCAATGTTTTCATCTAAAAAGTATCTTCAGAAAAAAAATTAGTAAGTTATTAAATTATACATTTTATGGTTGTTTAGTTCATAGAAGTTCCAAGTTATGAATCTCCTAATATCAATATGAAGGAAGTTGATATTCTGGATGTTCCTTCTCCCTTAAATTCAAATATGTACAAATTTAATTTCTGTTAAGCGATATAAGTCTACTTACGTTGACTGAATGGTGCACTGTCAACTGGAAGGGTAATGAGTTTAGGTTTAGGTTTATGACTTCCTCGACTCTGCTGTCTGCTCAGGGTAGAGCATTTATCATCGATGTTGCCTAATATTTGATGGATGAAAAGAAAGAATAATTCGGAAATCGTAACGAAAAGTAATCAAACTTTCACCAACGCAATAATATTGAACAAAAAATAATCGCGAAAATTATGAAGAGAGATATAAAACACGGATAATTATAATTTGCATAGAAAAACTATTTACTAAAAATGGTGGTGAAAAGTGCATAAGATAGAATTTGATAATGTACAATTTCTTCCTCTGTAATGCGCTTACCCATATAACTCGGTATGTAAGTACGTTTGTCTAGGGAGCTGGAATTGCCATGCATGCCGTCTTGATTATAGTCCTGATTGTTCGATCTAGGAAGAGTATTACTTGTGACTCCGCTCGTCGATGCCTCGCCATTTACTGAAGATTTCTCAAGAGCTTTGAGTTCCATTTGGTCATGATGAATCCATAAATCAGGAGGCTTGATATTCGTTTTTTGATTCACGTCGTTCATATACCTAAATCAGATAAATAATTGTTTAATATAATGGAAATAAAAAAAAAATAGAATAAATTAAATATGGATCCAATAATAAACAAAACTGACCCCTTTTTCCGGTCTGTCAAGTCCTGGTTTTTTCGACAGCAAACAACAACTATAATAACAGCCACAACAGTGACAAGAACAATCGAAGATCCCACTATTACGTAAATCAAAATGCCTGAAAGTCCTCGACCATCTATAGGAAAAATTAAAATGAATATTAATAAAATACAAGTTGATTTAAAATATTCAGCTAAGTTTTAAGTCAAGTTTGAATTTGAAAGGAGACTGGCCGTATCTTCTTAATATAATTTATATACTACCAAAAAATAAAATAAAGTGCGTGCATGTGGAAGATGAGAACATAAAAGCGAAGGCCATTGACTACGAATATCTTACCTCGACCATGCAATTCATCATAGAAATCCTTGCCATTACCTGGCGAAAAAATAAAAAGTAGATACAATAATCAACCATCCTTGTGTACAAAATAATGATATCAGAATAAATAAAATAATGAGGACAATAACAAAATAAAATGTTCAAGTAGCAGGAAATTAAATTTTCAAAACAAAAAAATTGAAATCATAATGAAAATAAAAGTTCAATGTAGCGCTTAAATTAAAGTGCAATACTGTGCCGTGCGTTAGTAAATTTACGCACGTACTTTTTAATCTACTTGATACTTAAAAATAACTTTCAACTCAGAAAAAATGTAATTTCAAGTATTTTTTAAGTACTATATAATGTTTTTTTTAAATACGTTAACACTTGATAACCAAAACATAAACTTTCCATTGATGAGAAATATAAACGATGAGTAACAAATGATTTTCGAACTCTTTCTACGTATCACGTTTTCAAAAAACTCTTCAATCAACCTAACAAATACAAGCGCAATCTTGTCGATTCTTCTTATATATTCATGACACTTACTTGGCGGTGTTTCGAAAGAAATGGTGGTTGAGGAAGGCCCGTATCCTCTCGAATTACGGGCTTGTATCTTGAAGTAATAAGTGGTGCTGGGTTTCAAGCCTTTTAAAATATACTCGTCTTTATCTCCAACTACGCCTTCCACATGCCAATCGGAATCACTCTTGGCATTATCGGTTGAGTAGAAAATTATGTAACCTAATATATTAAAAAATAATTAAAAATGCTAATATTCATTTATTAAAACTATGAAATGTTACTGCTATTAGCCGGTAAATAATTTAAGAGAAAAATATGCAATCTTTCAGAAAAAAAGTTGAAAGCATAAAAACCAACTACTCCACTGGTACCAATATTCTCAAATCCCCAAAGCATTAGAATTGGAAAATTATAAATGTTTAAAACTTTCAAGTTTTTGAGTTGAAACACACTAAAATAAAATCTGAAAAGGTAACTTGCCTGTAATAGGTCCATTTGGCTGCCTTGGAGGCTGCCAGTGAAGAACAACAGATGTCGGTCTGTCATCCAAAGTTTCAACAGATAAATCTCGAGGTGCAGAACTAGGAGCTGCTTCCATTGTTTGATTTAATACTACCATGCTCCAAGGGGACTCTCGCCTTCCCTGAAAATAATATAACTCATTAGAAGATAAAAAATTTAAAACATTACATTTTGCTTAATTTTTTTCAATTCGGGATGTACCTTGACAACTTTGACAGTAAATTCATACTGAGTATTTGGCTTCAAATCGTGTATCATGCAGTTCAAATCCGTGGCGTTGTAATATTTGTATTTTGGATTATTACTGTGGTGATAAGACGTATATCGAACGACGTAGTATCGATTATCAGTTACGTACTAAAATTAATTTTTCAGTATTATTTATTAGAGATACAGTTTGTTTTACAGCAATTAAATTTCTATATTTAATCTTACTTGATTTTTAGATAGCGTTGTATCCGTCCAGTATAAAACGACAGTGGAGGAAGAGAGAACAATGGCCTTTAGACCCACAGGTGGTATCAAGGGAGCGACTGTTTCCGGTAAAGATTTTTCCGTAGTCCAGACCTTAGCATAGACAATTCCTCCGGCACCAGCTTCGTTCGTTGCCCTCAGTGAAAGAACATACTCGGACATTGGATCTAATTATTAAGAATAAATCATTTACAATTTTCTGTTTGAAATTACAAAATTTATGAAATTAAAAATATTAACCTAGATTTTCGATTGAGTAGAAACGTTGCTTTCCATCCAGATCAACTCGGTAAACGTCAGGGTAGCCTTTACCCCAAGTGAGTATATAACCTCTTATTTTTATACTCTGATCTTTTGGTGGACTCCACCAGACCGATATTGAATCAGACATGGCTTTCGCTATAGGAAGGAAAAAGACATGTAAACACCATTTAAAGCGAATTAAAAAAAGGGCTCAAGAATGTTTCAAAATAAAAAATATTCTTATGCTATTTTACTTACTTCTTATATTGCTAGGTTCGTTCGGCACGACAGATTCATCTAAATCATTTGCGTAAGTTTCTATTGTCATCCACTCCGACCAGGGTCCAGTTCCATTAACGTTGAAGGCACAAATTCGCACTTGATAGACGACATGTTTTTCTAAATCCGAAAGAACATAAAACCGCTGATTGCTTTCAGTAGTTATAGTATGAGAGGAAGCACGTCGATCTTGCTGTTTATAACGGATTTTATACCCGGTAATAACTCCGTTTTGTCCCTGGAGTGGCGGCTCCCAACGAATGATAATACTCTGAACAAAATTTAAAATTGATTCATATACTTGGAAAACTAAAGGAATATTATAACTTCAATTTTATTATTAATATTTTAATTTAGTACCGTTGAACTAGCTGCTTCTAGAGTTACATTGTGTGGAGGCTGACTGGGTTGATCACTGTATGTGCGTATTGTAATCTCGTTACTCGAAGCACCAGGTCCATTTTCATTTATAGCTTGAACCCAAATATTATATTCTGTGTAAGGCACGAGATCTATCAATTCATAAGTCGTACCTACTGTCTCGACTTTGCTTTCCTCGTCGTCCTCCTAGAATTTTGTACAAAATAAAATCAATACCTATCTAATGTAACAAATTGAATCGACGAAAAAATTCTTGTTATTTTCTGGTTATTATCAAAATAATTTTTTATGAATAACAGTTAATGAAGAGCAGATTTTATGGCTATCTTATAATAAACGAAAAGCATAATACAGAATTAAGGATTACACATGTAATGAAATATAACCTTTATAACAAAAGTTGATATTCTTACCTCCGAAAACATGATGACATATTTCGATATTCTTCCGTTTGATAATTCCGGTTCTTCCCAAGATAAAGCTATGCTCATACTGCTTGTAGGATGACCGTCGAGATTCATTGGGGGCCCGGGTACATCTGCCTGAAAGAATTAAAAATCAATTTATTAACAAAATATGTCTGACCTTGAAACAATGAAAAAGTAAAACAAATTTTATACATCATTATTTTCATTAAAAAAAAAAATCAGGTAATAAAGCAGTTTCAATGAATATCTCAAGGGAATAAACATATTTATGGGACAGTTTTAATTAAATTTAAATTAAACCAACGTACCTCGGAATGTGTAGTAACTCGCAAAACTTCGCTTGAAGATCCAGGTCCTCGAGAATTGTGCGCAATAACTCTAAAGTGATAAGTTGTGCTTGGTTGCAAACTCGGAATAACTACTTCAGTCTGTTTTTGAGACGTACTAACAACTCGTTCCCTAGAATTAAAAAAAACACGAGTCATTAAATCTAGTTAAAAATACTCACAAGTTCTACGTTGAATAAAGTTTCTAAACCATTAAAAATATAATTGCTGAACAATTTTCATTTACTACAATAATTACCTTTGCGAGCCCTCCTGTTTATAATAAATATAGTATGAAGTGATTTCTCCATTGGTATTTTCCGGTTCCTGCCACCGAAGAGTGATAAACCTAGAGGTGACGATGACCACACTCAAGTTGCTGGGAGCGGACGGAACACTTCCCTCGATCGAATCAATGTTGTCTGTATCATCTATAAAATGGGAGTCTGGATCGTAAAAGGAATTGGGACCTCTAATAGATCCCAGAAGATCGGTAGGATCATCGGACGGACTTATCGAAAGGGGAGGATTCGGTGTATAAGCAGATAGCGTATGTCCCAAAAGAGTACTCGGATGCTGCCACGTATTATTATACAATTGTCGGTGCGATGGCAATTTCTTCCTCAGCACCGACTTTTGAGTAGTAGATTTTTGGGAATTTGCTTTTTCTAGGTTTTTATTAGCATGCAGAACAGTTAATAGGGATGGAAAACAAAGGATAAAGAAAATAAAAATCTAATTAAAACAAAACATAAAGAATCTCTTCGAAATAAAATATAAAAAATATCTAAACTAATATAAAAATAAATTTCAAATGCAATACTTAGAAATATACAAATAATCATTTAAAAAATAATTTTGATATTTTCAATAATAAAAAAGAATCATAGACACCGTGAAAACACAACATTCTATTTGAGCAAAAAATTTTGTAAGTTTGGAGGTTTTTATGGAAATGTTTAAATTATAAAATATGAAAGGAAAACTCACTGGGCTGGCTAATAGTGAGTCTTGCGGAAGCCTGAATGCTACCAGCTGGATTAACACCAATGCATTGAAAAATTCCTGCGTCTATGGCTAAAATACCATTTATTCTAAGATTATTACTGCAAAACAAAAAATAAAAATCAATATGATTATTTTACTGCAATTAAATATGTTTTTCATAATATAATACGCACCCATTGGCTAGTTGCCAGTACTCGTTAAAATTACTTATGCGTTCTCCATTTTTTAACCACGTGACTTTCGGTTCTGGTTTGCCATGAATTTTACACTCAAATTCCAGATCCTGGTTTTCATGAGCTGTCTTATCTTGTGGGCGTTTTATAAACTTCGGTGGAACTGAAATAGAAAAACTAGATTAGAATTTATCTACGCGTGTCTTTAATGACGCTTAGTGAAGTTACTTATATTTAAAATTGCCTTTCCAATTTCATTCTATATCCAATTTGATAATGATTTTATTAATATGATTGTTTTCACCTTGCACATGAACTTCGGCAACAGCATCGAGAGTTTCAACTTCGTTCTGTGCTCGACATTGATAAGAACCATGATCTTCTTCCTTAACATTCAGGATCATTAGACTCGAAGAAGCTATTTTTCGATACCTAGAATCACGTGATGCAAAATCAATTGCTACACCATCCTTAAGCCAGAAAACCGTCGGTTTCGGATTTCCGTTAACAGAACACTCTAAAGTAACAGTCGACCCTTCGATAGCTACTTGTTGTCTTGGTTTTGCTACAAATGTTGGAGCTGTTGCTTGATCTGAAATATAGAAGACAGTTTAAAGAAAATCAGAATACCTTTTAGAAAAAACAAGGCCGGGAATTTTTATTTTTCAAGGTGTGGGTAAATATTCTTTAAATTTTGATAAGAATTTATTATTTTTACATTGATTAGATTATTTTTCAGTATTCAAACTTTTATTGAATTTCCGCATTTACATGATTCTATTTTTTACCATTCTCATTATCTATGCACCCCCTGAAACCATTTTATATAATTCAAATATTCTCGTTTAAAATATTGTTAATTGAAGATATATGTCGAGATTGATAGTTGGCTCTAGGGCCCAAGGTTAATAAAAACTCAAAGTTTTGAATATAAATAAAATATTGTTAATTTGCAAAAATTAAAAACTATTATTTTCTATAAATTTTAATTATCAACTAAAAATTACACGAATTTAAAAATTTCTTAATTGAAATACGAAATGATTTTTATATTACGATATTATTTTATAAATTGGTATATGAAACATTGTAAATACACAGAATTTCTGAGGGTGAAAAATTTCAGATGTGGATTGATCTACGTTATCCAAATAAATATTGCATTTCTTGAATCTAAGCAAATTTAGCGATTTACAAATTTAAAAATGCTTGTCACTAACCATTATCAGCGGGTAGCATTGTAAGTTGAGCTTTGTTACTGAGTCTAGATTGCCCAAAGCCACTTGCGTTGCACATATAGGAACCAACATCTTGTGGTCGTACATCGTCAATTTCCAGAGCACCTGATAAACAATAAAAATCAGAAATAAAATACCGAAATTCTTTGTTATTTTATCAATTAGAAGTGACTGATGTTATTGTTATTTGATGTACCTGATGGAAGGATTGTCATTCGACTTTCATCCAACATTAGAGAATGCTCGTTCTTTAACCACATTATTTTTATTTGCTTAGAAAACATCGACAACGAGCAACTAAGATAAACGACTTGTCCCGGGTTAGCGATGGTATCTTGGGGTTCCCTTTCAAATCCTGGCAGGCCTGAAAATAGATGCAGTCAATTATGTTAGCTTTTACCTTTAATTCAATATTATTCTGTTATTGTTTTTATACTAACTGGCAAGCCTAATTGAGGCGGGCCGAGAGACGATTGCTCCAATATTATCGACGGAAGCAAGACATTGGTAACTTCCAGTTAATTCTGGACTACCAGAATAGACACTACTGATGTACAAAGATCCATTAGCTAGCTGGGATCTGAAAACGAAAATAAGAATTTCTTGATTGGAAGGTTCTTACAACTTTGGCTAATTTTTTATGAATAAATTTAGATTCTATATTATAGTCTTGCTAGATGTACCGATAGTTGTCACCGATAAATGTTATCGGTTGTCCATCGTCTGTTCGCCATTGGATTTTGGGTTCCCCGAAGACACTTTTGGCCTGGCAGTCTAATCTTGCAGGCCCTCCTTGCTCTACTACAATATCCTCTGGCTCAACGATAAAGTGCAATCCTCCAGCGCTAGCCACTAAAATTAAAAATATAAGAATAATTTAATTGTAGGATGTATACCCTGCATATTATTTTTCAATTTCCCAGTTAATTTTAACTCAGTTCCTTAACACTTATTAGTTTCCTCGAAAGTTTTACAGTATTTTAGTAGTATAATTAAAATCGCTTCAAATTTTATGGAATTTTTAAAAATCTCTTATCGAGCAATTCTTTATTTGAATGATAAATTTATTTTGCCGATTCAATTAGTTTATTTACCTTCATTAACTGATAACTTCGATTAATTGTAAATTATATTATATTTAAGAATTTGAAATCTTTCTGTGGAATAAAAGAAGCTTTCGACTGCGCTGGGATTCGAGCCCAGGTTTTTGATCCTCCGATAATGTAGGCAGTGGCAGAAATTTCAAACTTAACTAATTAATTTGAAATTATATTATACTTAAAAAAGTAAAATTCTCCATTTTAATCTAATTTATTATCTTCTTGATATTTTCGAAAAAAATACAAGATTGCCAATTTAATAATAAATCTAGATATTTATCAAACTTTAAATACCTCAAATTGAAAAGCACTTAAGTAATTAAAGTTTCAAGTGCTTAATCCAGACAAAATCTGATTTTATATCACCAAAAATTAGGATAAGAAAAATTATCAACTTAATTCATACTTTTCATAAATTTTAATTCTTTTGATTTTTTATTCCAGCGAAAGTAATAGATGTTTCTAATGACAATGTCTAGAAAGAAACTTTGTCAGCTTGAATCAAATATTTTATCGTCCTCAAGAGAATATTGAAATCCTGAATAACAGATGGAATACCCAAGATTATAATGGATTTAGAGAAATATCCCACCGAGTAATGTCTTCTCTGGAAATTGACTTTTGCACGACATTTGCTTTCATGATTATAATGCACAGCCTGCTTTAGATGGTGAATTTAACTGTCAGCCTTAGACGCCCCACCCTGGTACGTGGGAGGACACGAGACAGAAAAATAGAGAAATAGTGAAAGAGAGAAAGGAAGAGGTAAAGAGTGATAAAGAGTAGGAGTGAGATGGAGATTGAGAAGAAAATTTAGGCATTTGGACGTCCAGCTATAAAAACACGAATAGGGGGTCTTCTGTAAGGTTGCACATACGTCCCTTTGTTTGATGTCTCCCCTGTTGTATACATCCCTTTATGCAGCATGCAATGCAGCACAATGCCTTTTCCTCTTTAGTCCTTTGCCAATACCCTGCGGGCTACGGGTGTCGCCTGATCATTAACCCCCTACTGACCTCGGAGGACATGTGTAGCCTCGTGGATATACATCATTGAGCATCGAAGGATTAGAGCGTTAGAATAATCACCTAAACTCATATTGCGAATTGTAATCGATACTTTCTCTTCTATTTATGTTTCTTTCGCTAGATTAAACGAGAATAGTTCAAAGCAATTAATAAAAATAAAAAATAAAAATAAATTTTTTCACTTTTAATGCGAAATTATAAAAATGATTTGAACGGGGATTTTTCCGCTTTTTTCAAGAAACAAAAATTAAAATCATTTGCTTCTTTCGGCAGAATAAACAACGATGATTAAAAAGAATTAGTATTAATTAAAATTAGAAAACTTTTTTTTCAATTCTTAATGTAAAATGATAAAAATAAATTGACCGAGGTTTTTCAAAAAACTAAAATTAAACTCATCTATTCCTTTCCTTAGAGTATAAAGCAATAATAAAAAAAAGCAATACTGATAAAAAAGGACATTTCTTTGATCATTAATCTATGTAAAATTGTTTTCACAAGTAACAAATAAAAAATTGAATCCTTTCAAATATTTAAGGTTTATATCCTTTAAAATTTCGATTCTCAAATAATTTCAAATTTTTAAATGCTCAAGGCTTCAAACTATAATTCTTGATAATTTAATTATAATAAATAACCATTTTTTTATGGAAATTTAAGCCACTACCTAGTTTCTTACTTCAAATTGCAAATAAATTTAATAGGACTGCATTTTTAATCACTAGGGTTCTTAAAATTAATCCCGAAAATTTTTGCTTACTCTTACTAAAATATCTTCTCCCCAAAAATCCGTTAAATAATTTATAAATGACCTCTTATGATCTGGAATATGAATTTAAAGATTTATGCTCCGAAAAGGAAAAATAATTATGAGACTATAAGACACTGGAATTTTTAACACATTTTTTCATTGCTACCATTACTTTCGCTGCTGTTAATTAATACTCTGTCAGTTTCCTATGAAGACTTTTTCCCTAGAGGGATATTCGCGAGTGTGGCAGACGTAGAGTATGAATTTTCCCAGAAAAAGAACGAAGCCCTTCGGTATAGTTTGCAAACGGTCTGTCACGTTTTCTTGGAAACTAATAAAGTAACATCATTGACCATATACGTATATATTTCACCCTGTTTAATTACAAGTAAAATAAAAAACAGGTATCTTGTTGCTTCGACAGCTCGTAACTCATAAAACCGCGACCAGAAACTGGACATAAACGCCTTTGAAAATAATTCCGCAAATCTGGCTTATGACGGCTTGAATCTTTATGAGAAGATAATTCATAAGTGTCAAAAAGTAATGGTGTTCAAGAAAGCCTTTTTTTATGGATTCTACTTATAAGGGAACATTGGCTTTTTATTATTCCTGTAAATAATGTGAGTGAAGATGCTCACCCAAGCATTTTTATGGGTATTAAAAAATTTTAATTCTGACCTTTCACAGTTCTTCGAAATAAACTGATGAAAAAAAAAAATTAATTTCATTGACAAATTTTTTTTTCTAAATTTTCAATTTCAATGAGAAAGTAATTTCTCGATGGAATATTTTAAATTAAAGTGTATAACTGTTATCATATATTTTTCTGTCTTTCAAATATAATCAAAAAGATTACAATCATAAGCACCTTCGTTTATTTTTTGATAACATTTTTATCGTACATTTGCACTTTTATTAATCAATAATTGTGATTGACTATAGATAAGATATCATAATTTGAAAAGTACAAAAGTTCCCCACACGCAAAAAATGTGTAGCTGGTACAAAGGAACATATCGCCATAAAGATGACTCTTGAAGAAAGTTTATTAAATCAAAAGCAATTTAATGATTCTTCAATTCAAACTGCTGAAGTCTGGGTAAATTTACTTCCAATTATTTTTCCAGTTATAAAAAAGTATTTATGTTTATATCTGGTCTACTAAATCTCAAAGAGTTTAGCATTCATGAATTTTATTCAGTGCGAGAGGCGTCATATTTATATGATGAAAAGCATTTTCTCTCAGACTTCTGGAGTTTCTGTCAGAAATGTTGATACTTCTTCCATGAGGGATTTATTTATCTAAGAAGGCACGCTTTTTACACAAAAGTAACAAAGGAAGAAGATGTGAGAGAAAGGAAGTTAAGACAAGAGGAGTTTCCTCTCTTCATTCACTATTTCCTCGTTCTTGTTTTTTTTTTTTTTATTCACTTTTTTTGTCTTTCGTCTGCTGGGTAGAACTAAGCTAGATTTGAGAGAAAAATAAACCCTCCGACTGATTTACGAGGACGGGCGACAACCTACCGCACCGAGTACTAAAATAGAATTACGTTTCTGTTGCATATCACATATTGTTGTATTCATTACACGGTTGTATGCGCTTATGTAGATATATTATTATAGTGTCCTAACAGGCTGTAAAATGTGAAATACCAGGGGCTGTAAAAACTAAAATCCCACAAAGTAGCACTTGGTGATCCATTTGTTGGATTTATTAAAGTGGGGAAGAAATGTATTGAAATTTGTAGCTGGGAGGATTAACGACACCAGAAGCTAAACAACTCAGATGGGTTTAGGACACTTATAAAAATGTTTTCTTATTTTTTATCTTGATTCTCATTTTAACAAAATATTTTACCTACAAAAAACTAGACACGGGATTACCATTTTCAATGGATTTTAATTTTATAATTTTAATTTCATTTTTTATTTTATTGGCTTAAAAGATGCTTTGAAATTTCTAAAAAATGAGGCAAATAGTCCAATCCCTGAGAAAAAATTTGTTCTATGGAACGCGTTGTTCTCGAAATATGATTTTTCAAAACGGCACGCAGCATAATTCTAACAATTTTCAATCTTTTTATTTGAAAATTTAACCTCTACTTTGAAATAACATTTCGAAGTGAACCACGTAGGGGATTTTCGATTAGTTAATTTAAACAATATTTATTAAAAAGTGACTGTCTTTTTTTTGGTGAAAATTGAAGGACTTTATTCAAACACTCTCCAATCACACAAAAATCCATATTTCTAAAATTCCCTACGTAGTTCATTAGCTACACTCATGTAGATTACATAGATTTTTTCCTTTCTTCCAGCTTCAAATTCGTACCATTTATAGTGCGTGCCGCAGATAGCTTCAAATTCAACATGCCTCGGGAGAATTGCTGCAGTGTCGCCATTTTGTAATATTTTCCTGCAAAATTTTTTTGCAATATACTTAAATATATGTTCAATAACTACCCCAAGTATTATTTCTCTATCACCTTTCCTTCCGACCAAAAAAAATTGTCAAAAAAACGCTTTTTTTAGGCCCTAACAATGGTGTTATTCCGTAATAGAAAATTTCCTTGCTTGGATCAAACCATTTTCTTCTGAAGATAACTATTTACAGAGAATTGTTAAAAAAGCTTCGGAAGCAATTGAATTTTAATCCATAAATTTGAAACAGACCAAATCAGAATCTATCGATCTCAAAATAATAAAAAGCTTCATCTAGATGAAATATAATATTGTAAAAATTGGAAACCATTCAGATTTGGATCTGTCAGTAATCTCCATATTTTAAAACGCCTCTCTAGAGACATGACTCATAATAGGTAGTTTCTTGAATCAAGAAGTCATTCTAGTGATTAATTTTTTAAGCACCTACTCATTTCTCTTTCAAATCACCCCAAAGTCACCGAATCTAAGGGAGATTATGTCACGAGGTAGAGGGTATCGACCTTCGATTTAGGGCCAGAGTGTATTTCCAATTGGTTCAATCTAGATCCCCCTCTGACTTAGATCCCCCGTACTTATCGCAAGAAGGAAGCCTGAATAATGTTATGAAGCACAAAGTAATAAATCGAGAGAGTTAGGGGCTGTTGCTACAGCAAGTTACTATTCGGAGACTTCAATTCTGTCCCTCGTTTTTGATGTGTTACAATTCATATCTTGGACTCAGAGTGTGTTTATATCGACTGTATTTTCTATTCAAGATTCATTAAAGACATCTATGTTGACGAGGTCGAGACCCTCTGCTTCGTAAGTCAGAAACTAAATGAAGACTTATTGTGAGGAATGATTAGATCTTCAAAGAAGAAACTGTATAAATTAAGTTTAGATGACTTCAACAATTGTGTTATATCTTTTGGCCGGACACAGAATCGTCTTCAATCTCTATTATATAAACTAGCGCCGTTAAATAGCGATTAGTTTAATCGTTAGGATTATTATCTTCAGAAGGGAACTTGACTACTAATTTAATAATGATAACTACTTTGTTTGATCAGTTTGTTACCTCCTTAGGATTAATTAGGAAGCTGATTGAATTAAGAAAAGATCTGAGAATTATGAAAGTTTTTTAAAAATTCTATTACAATCAAAATTGTATAAGTACTTTAGAGATTTTTTTACCGAGAGAAATGAGACATACCTAGCAACAATTTCTATTGGCAGTGGTCCATTTATTGCCACTTATTTACATTTAGTATCGTTTACCTTGCAATGAAAACTAATGGTAGGGAATGGGCTTTAGCCAATGGAAAGCATAATTGCAGTGGAATGCTTTTGCTAAGAGTCTCTCTGCCTAAATTAGGAGTTTGATTTCTACTCTCTAGAATGATCACAAAAAAGTATTTTAACCATTCTGATTAAAATTCTCTGCCGAGTTCTCTATCATTGAAGTGAATGAAGCATTTCCGTTATTTCTTTTACCATCTAGTTAAAATTTTATTTCCCAGTTTTATTTTTAATTTCACATTCCAGTTATGAGAATAATTTATTTGCTAATAAGAATAATTTATGGCTATCCAAGTTTTAGTTTTCCTGGTGGTTTGAACAACTTTCAACTAATTCGTCCTTAAGAAATTGTTATAAAAACCTATTTTTTTACTCAAAACTACATATGTGATAATCCCATATTAAGATACTCTCAGCAGGAAATCCATGGTGTAATAGTGACACCCTGCTGGTGTTCAGCGCCTACACCACTGATACCTCTCAGATTGAAATGCATACACTATATTCAAAACCTTTCCTCGTTTCTACCTTCGTGCTCGCAATAAGTGCTCGGTTCCATTATATCCATACTTATGCATCTTTTCATGGATCTACCTGTATTTTATACAGATAATTTGTACCTACAGAAAAACGTGATCCTTGCAATCTTCTCCCATGGAAAATTGAACCCAAAGTGACCTTCGAGTAAAGAAAAAGAGAAAAAAGTTATAAGGATGTAACATGAGTTTAGATAAGTAATAAAACATTGAAGATTGTTTTTTAAACTTGAAACCTGGGCATTTTTATGTATCCTAATTATTTCGAGCATTTGGAGCTTATCGGAGTAGATTTTCAGAACCTTTCAAATTTAAGTTTAAATAAACGTAGAAATTCTGAGTTTTTTTAAAACTTATATCCTGAAGATTTAATATTTCAAGCAATTCTGATTTGATCGACTTCAAATTTCGAGCTTTGATTCATATTTCGATCCTTTTTAGATTGAAAAATCCTTAGAACTTGAAGCATTGGAATATCTACTATCTTCGAACGTAGAGTTGATTCAGCCTGCAAATAAAAATCCAAACTTGATATTTTAATATTTAGATTAAAATGTTTATTCTAAAGCCAATTGAACTCAATAAAAATCTTTAGAATATTTGAAAATCAGAGCAATTGAATTTCAACTTTCCGTTACTCCAAAATTCATAAAAGTTTTTTCTTTACGATTTTTAATTACCTGAATTGAGAAAAAGAAAGAAATACGAACTGATGAAATAAAAGTTCCAATTATTTTTTTTAAACTTCTCCTGTTTCGTTGCATTGAAAATGTGTAACTGAAACGCCCACCTTCAAATAATTTACCGAGCCATCGTAGCCGAATAACGAGGGGGATTAATAGGTATAAACGTTTGCACTTTCCCAAGTCAGAAACGACGAGGAGGTGGAGAAAATGTTGAAAAAAGTCTGGAATATTAAAGCTGCATACATACTCGACATGATGTGACGAACAGAGCGTGAAGGCGAGGTACGGCACAAATATCTATAGGGTGCCCCATAAATGCCGTCAGAACTATGTTTAATATTTGTCGACGTAACGATTCAAAGCCGATTAATTTTACTTTCACAGGTGTTAGAAACCTGTGTATAATCATTCTAACATTCATTCAACACCAGATAAATTATGTAATGGCTTTGTATTTCAAGCTTATTGAATTTTCAAACTATTTTATGGAACTTGTGTGTTAATTCTTTCTTTTTATTAATCTTTTGATATGCTATCAATAAAAACCAATTTCTACAATTTCCTGTTTAGAATTATACGAGTTAATTTCGTATTATTTATTTATTTGTAACATGCATTTTACATTTGAAAACTAAAACGCCGTCCTTCGAACTTTAAATCTGGTCTGAAATTCAAAATTTCAAAGTTTTCAATTTTTATGAGTTTCCAAAGATATAGACTTTTAACTTTTGGATAAGGAATAAACAAATTAGCAAAAATTTTGAAGTTTGAGTTTTAAAAAGGTTAAAATATATATATAAGGAAGACATAAGAGACTTAAAATTTGAAATCTGGGTTACATTCGAAAAAGGCGAAACTTTTCGAAGGATGTGAGAATTTGCAGATTTTTATATTTCTTTGGTCGGAACATATCGATATATTTGAAAAGTTCAAAAAGTTTAGAGATTTATTTCAAGTATAATATTTCCTGAAATGGTTTAATTTAAGAACATTGGATTTCTAACTGGAAAGAAATTTAATGATCAACACTCCTGCATTTTTAGAAGTGTACAAAGTAAAGCTGATATGGATATTGATCCCTTAATACCAAGAAAGTTAATACCTTAAGATACCACATATTTTATGCTTAAGGAGGTCACGTTAGGGAAATTTATAGGAAGACCGGGTTTGTATTTTGTGTACAAAATGAGTTCTTTCCTATCATTGACTCGTGATGATGGCTCATAAAATGGTTCGAGAAGGACGTATATTTTATTTTGCATTGTAAAGATACATACCACTCGTTCTCGTCCTGTCGCAATTGCTCTCGCCTACGTAACACAGGACTAGGTTGTATTAAAACAGAGACGTCATAGAGAAAGATAGGGTAAATTAATAGCAGGTGCTCCAAACGCCAGAAAGGTATAATATGGGATATTATAGACTGATCTAGATTTCACTATTCTCGTACTTTATACAATTTTATCAGTCTTTTTTCTTGTTGAAATGCATTTCTGAATTCAAAATAATATATTAGAAACGAAGGTCGCTATTTCATTTCAAGTACTTGTTGGAATGCGATGTTTTGAGAAAATATTTCCCTGGATAGAAAAGAGAATTTCATAGAACTTTTGATTGATAAATGAATACTCTTATATTTTGAAACTTTAATCCTCTATAATTTATAAGATCATAGAATTTCAGGTCTTCAGAAATTTATAAGATATTTAAATTTAAAAGGTATTAAAATTCGAATCTACTTTATTCGAAGCATTTGAATGATTCCTTATCGTTTCAATTCTCGAGTCTATTCTAACTGGAAGTAGATTAAATTAAATTACATGTAAAATGTCTCTTCAACTATTAAGTTATTCAGCATGCACATTTTCTAGACGAGTTAAGAGAATCAATGAGTTTACGCAATATGTGTTTGGTTATCTAGTAATCGTTCGGTTGTAAATATTTGCAATATGCTGAAATTAAGAGTTATTGAGATATGTGATTTTATATGTAGATAAGAAACTTTTGCTTAATAGAGGTAAAAATAAAAAATTGCATTTTGTAGAATCGAATGCAGTAAAGACATCAGCATGATTGGAAAATAGTGTTACATGGACTTGCTATATAGAATTGAGTATCAATCCCATAATTTATCTTTTCATTATTTAATATCTTAATCAAGAAATATAATCATTAACTTCTTTGATAAAACTTACTACTTGAGTTAACATTAATTTATCTTCTTTTTGTTAAATTTAACAAAAACTACAAAACTGGTCTATAAATAACTCCAAAAATTAATTTTTCTTCTTCAATTTTCCACTGAGCTTTTAATAATTAATTCATATAATATAAAGTAGGTGTTAAAAATAACTCAATTTTTGTAACATCAATTCAATGCGTTTAGCTGATTACAAGGGATAATATCGATTTTCTGTTTGCTTTCATTTAATCAATAACTATAAGACTCTGGAAATTATAACTTTTTAAACGAATTTTATCAAATTGTTTTCTTCTTCAAAGTACCAAAACATAATTAAACTTATTTGCTAGTAAAATACAGGATTTTTCGTATCACTTAAATGGAAATATTTTTGTTTACATTGCACACTTACAATTTTTTCGATTTACAGTAGAAATAAAAAATGTCTAGGTCTCAATTAAATTGAAGTAATATTGCAAACCGTAGCACTGATAAGAAATAATCGAAAATTTTTAAAATTTATTTTTTATTGTTTAACACAATACGGCTTTAAGAGAATTTTTTGACACTTGACAAAGTTGTAAACAAATCGTAATTTTAGGTAATCGGTTCGATTAGAATTCTTTTTTTCAAAAGGTCTCAGAAAGTCTTACCTTGGTGGACGACTGTTAAAAAAGCTACAGCGAGGATAAGAATCTGCTCCATTGGACCAGCTAGTGTCACAGACTCCGGACGTGCAAAATCTCACAAAATTTCTTCCCTTCATTCACTTGACACACGCGATTGCTTTTTCAAACAAAAGTTTTCAGCTCTCACAATCTCGCACCAAACCTAACTGCATTCTCGTTCTCGCGAGCTTCATTTTCAATTTTAAGTTTAATCAGAAAAACACTATGTAGGCATTTTTGCCTCTGCATTGTTTCAGATCGCTCGACGATTTGACACTCAACGCCATTTTACAAGTGAACTGACCGAGGCGCCCCGACGCTACATAACAAGTAAACTTCACTCATTTCTTCTTCATTTCTACTTGCCAATTGTCTACGATGAAACAGTTAATTGCAAGACAGTCTTTTTTTCGTATTTTACATCTGTCATTTTAATAAGCTTTAATATTATTTTCAAGAGTCATATACCGAAAAAACCAAACACAGATACACCGGTTCTACGCGTGGCTTGAAATTTACGCACACTGTTAGCTGTTAGGCATTGCATCTTGCATCTTCACATATTTATACAGGAATTCACACGTGCACGCGATTTTTCAAGCACTACACATGCAGGCAGGCCAATAGTTATAATTTTCAAACGTGAATTTAATTTCACTGTTTTAATTAATTCCTAAAAAATTGAAGAAAAATTTTAAGAGATAGTTAACATAAATCTAAATTTTCTTCTTTTTTTTCATAAAATGTTATTTAATTCTGTGAAAAAATCTCGATTTTTTAGATTGTTAATTTTATAAGGTTTTTGAAACTGGTTTTAAACAAAAAATGTTGTACGCATGTGCGGATTTTGACGCATGTGCAGTGACGAATGTGTTCGGCGTCTGTATATGAGGTTATGTTTTTTGTTCGTGAATATTACGTTTTGAGGTCGTAAAAGTAAAATATATTGAACAATTATCTGTAAAAACGTAAGTAAAATTTTAATTATATGAACTGTAAAAGGTAGAATGAATTTCGGCTCATAACTTATTATAATAAGAAAATGTCCAACGAAGTATTTTGGCTTGTTCAAAAGTGATAGTTTGTTATTTTATTGAACTATTTAAATATGTTTTTTCATTTTATATCAATATTGAGGTCTGATTCTTATTATTTTTTACTTGTGATTTGAGTTTTGATTGTTCACTTTATTTAATATCGACGCTATATAGCTACCTGGTTTGACCTTTGTCAATTTTAACCTTTTTTCTCTTTTATCGTTTTTAAACCCATTTTCACCCATTTTTCAAATTTTCAATGCTTAGGTGTCAATCTGAATTATAGTATTCACAAATCCTTTTTAGTATACGTATACGCATGCTTTACTCAGATTTTGAAACCAATTTTTATCATATTTTGGAGTAGAACAAGAAATCCGATTTCTTTATTTGTTTATTTTTTAATAAAGGCACACAGATTTAATTTGTAATACAATTGCTATTCATTGAAAACAATCGAGTTTAAAGTTTATATTACGTGCAATTTTATTTTTTAGATATTAAATGAAGAACTACTTTGTTACATAAATAAAATTCTTCATTTATTATGTATTCTGTAAATTAAAGTAATGGATTTGATTATTTATTTCAGAGAAATTGACAAGATGTCGATGCTTTATGGAGGAGATGAAATCGGAGCTCTGGTCTTCGATTTAGGCCATCATTCCTTAAGAGTCGGATACGCTCAAGAAGATACCCCAAAGGCAGAAATCCCAGCAGTAGTCGGTATTGGAGAAGATGCCAATGGTACAGCTACTACGGTTGAACCGATGGACATCGATGACAAGAAACCCGATAACAATGTCTGTCAATCAACTCCGAAATATTATGTAGACACAACCATGCTTCACGTACCTCGCAAAAATATGGAAGTCGTTAGTTACATGAAAGACGGAATGATCGAGGACTGGGATCATTTCGAAAAAGTATTTTAGCTAATAATTAATCAATCTTTATTAATGACCTCTTTTTAATAAATAATGTCTCCATTAAATAAAAATAGCCTTTTCTTAAGAACCATAAATAAACTATGAAAAAGCAGTTTTTATTTTTTTAAATAATTCTTCAGGTCCTTGACTACACCTATTCGAAAGTGATCCAATCCGACGCAGAATATCATCCAGTATTATTTTCCGAATCACCCTGGAACATTCGCAGCAAACGAGAGAAATTGACTGAGTTGATGTTTGAAAAATATAACGTCCCAGCTTATTTTTTAGTTAAAAATGCAGTCTTAGCTGCATTTGCAAATGGCAGAGCGACTGGGATCGTCGTTGATAGTGGAGCTACACATACTTCAGCAGTTCCAGTTCAAGATGGATTTGTACTAACCCAGGCAATCGTTAAATCACCCCTTGGAGGTGATTATATTAGTATGCAGTGTAGACAACTGATACAGGTTTGTTGATTAATATTAGATATTCACTTTTTAGATCCTAATATATAAATTCAAAAATCAAACACATTATTTTTAATTTAAAAGGATCAGGACATCGACTTATCTCCAGCTTACATGGTTGGCAGTAAAGAAGTTGTTAAAGATCACGACAAACCCAGATGGGTAAAAAAGAAAAACTTGCCCGAGGTCTCCAAATCATGGCACAATTACATGGTCAAGAAACTTATCCAGGACTTCCAAGCAACCTGTCTTCAAGTTTCAGAAACTCCATATGACGAAAAAATTGTTTCTAGTGTTCCGGCTGTTCAGTACGAATTTCCTACTGGCTTTCGTCAGGTAAAATTATTTATGTTCTTCAAATTAATTAGTTGAGTTTGAATCCCAGCGCAGCCGAAAGCGTCTTTTTTCCCCACAGAAAGATTTTCAAATTCTTTAAATATTTATGTTTTTATTTTAATAATTAAAAATACTTGGATGAATTGTGAAAATAACGAGATGGCTGCTAAGGAATATTTTAAGAAAAAACTTTTCGGTTATTCAAAAATATTTCTTATTTCAAATTCGACCGGCAATCGAAAGACCTGGGCTTGAATCCCAGCGCAGTCGAAAGCGTCTTTTTTCCACAGAAAGATTTTCAAATTTTTTAAATATTGAATATTTCTTATATGACATCAGGTGAAAAAGTTGTGATCTGGTTTTATTTTCACTGATCGTTCATTACATAAAATTTATTTTCTCTACTTTATAAAAAATCTGGGTGAGAATGTTCATCTGAATTTTAAGGGGGTCACTTGAATCGACGATAAAAATTCCTGGTCATTTCTCGCTCACCAAAAGTTTATCTTCATCATTAATAGTAAATAATAAGAAAAAATCTTTTTGGTACTATAAAAAATATATAAATTTTTATTTTAGGATTTTGGCAGTGAAAGATTTAGAATACCAGAAGCTCTTTTTGATCCGAGTATGGTGCAAATGCGAGGTGGAATGGTAGGAAACACAATGCTTGGAGTTGGCCACATTGTGACGACCAGTGTTGGAATGTGTGACGTTGACGTGAGACCAGCTCTTTATGGAAGTGTCGTTGTCACTGGAGGGAATTCCTTCATCCAAGGATTTCCCGAACGCTTAAACAGAGACCTCTCGATGAGGATACCATCGAGCATGCGGCTAAAATTAATAAGCGCGAATGGTTGTGCCGAAAGAAGGTTTGGAGCCTGGATTGGTGGATCTATTCTGGCATCTATTGGTACCTTTCAACAGATGTGGCTTTCAAGTCAAGAGTATGAAGAGAGCGGGAAAGGCCAAGTGGAACGAAAGTGCCCCTAATCACCAAAGACTTTATCCCTTTAAATTACTCTACGACTTTCAACTTTTCTATCATGTTTGATCTTTAAGCTATGATTTAAGATCGAACCTGTTAGCGTGGATCTGTTAATATACGGGCTCGGAAAATGCTTTTTAGCATTTTTCTGACGATTTGCTGTACGATATTGCCGTAATGTAGATTCTAAACATTTTTACGAGCGTCGACTGCGATGATTAACACTTGTATTATTTATAAAATTACAAATCATTTATTACATTTTAATTATGAATGAAGCAATTTACAATAGAAAATTCAATAGTCTTTTCACAAATTTATGATATTGGACATTACATTTCCTAAATAAAAAAAAAGGAATGGCAATTAGTCAAATTACAAAAATGGTCCCCAACCAAAGTACATTTGACAGAGATTGTCGATGCTAGTAGCTTCAAGAATCAACAGATTCGTTTGGCCTTCCACACTGAGGTATAGTTCAATACTTTGCAATTTCTCTTTTTTTCCTTGAGACCTGACAAGACCTTTCAAACGCTGATGAATGTCCCTAATGTGTACTACAGCCTGCACACAAGAATTTTGTTATTTATTCAACTTATTTTAAAAGGTTTGAAAATTTTTGAAATCAAACTGGATATTTTTTACCTTTTCATTAGTTTTCTCAGAAGGATCTAATTGCACTTTTGAAAAAGTTAGTTGATTCCAAGAGACGAGAGGATCGTAAACGAAGGGGGTAAGAACACTGATAAGAGTGGTAGTTTGCTCTCGTAAAACTCTCATCGTAACTTCGCAGGACCGTCTGAAAGGCCCTTCATATTTCAAAGGTCCCATCGCCTCTGCCATGTTGTGTGTTAATCGAAAAGGTACCCGTTCGGGGTACTCAAAACTCTCACCCTGTGAATCAAAAAATAAAAGATTAAGATTTGAGATTTAAAGTTTTTAATAAGGTGAAAAAAAAGTTACCCGGTTGAATAAGCAATTAAAATCGACATGAACACTGTCGCCGCATTTTGAATCAAATAATATGTTTTCTCCGTGTCGATCACCAAGTCCAAGAATATATCCCACCATCGACATTACTGCTGTCGTTCTGATATAAGCTGTTCGAGCTTCATACCTGATTTTCGATTTAAATATAATATAAAAAGTTAAGCTCTCTTTTTTAAATTATAAGAATATGTCTTTTGAGAAATGAAACAAACCATCCGTATGGATCCGGAAATGAAAGACGGAACCATTCGCTCAAAACTGGCGGATGACGTGGTAAAAGTTTTTCTTCAAACATTTTCCTCTTCTTTACAAGTGGTTCTTTTGACTCTGTAAATGAAAAATAATTTTTAAAATATATAAACTTATTTATCCAATTTAAAGGTTATTAATCTATGAAGCTGAAGGGGTCTAGATATTGGAATCAGTTTCAAGATATTACTTACTACAAAAATAAGGCTGTAGTTCTTTAGTGCTAGTCAAGATTCCCTTTTCTTTATATAGAGACATAATAATAGGACGAAGACCGACTAAATTTTGCACCCACTCTATTAAGCCACATTCTTCATTTAGCGGCACGACGCTCTATAAACATTAAAAAGAAATTTATGAAGTTAATTTTATTGCTAAATTAAATTTGAATTTATTAATCAGCGTCAATATTAATAATTAAAGTAATTATAAAGGAAGAGTAAAACGCACATAAGTTCTAATATAAAGTCTCCTCTGTCTTGATTCTGGGTCCTTTTGAAGATACTTGTTAACAATGTCGTTAAACTCCATTAATCTAAAATCTTTGCGAAGATCATCTTTTGGTTTGCACATGAAAATATAACTTTTCCCATCAGATCCTTTCAAAGTTATCCTTTTTGGTCGTTGAAGGGATGGCATCAGAGTTACAGAATTCTCAATTCCAATTATCTTAACCCAATCCCTAATAAAAAAAATGTTCAATTAACTAATTAAATTTTCAGAAAAATATTACATGTATTTCTTAAAATAATGAATATTAATGATATGTTACCTAGAAAATGGTTCATGATCATTCAAAGATTCTCCTTTTAATGGAAGGTGCAATTTCCGAAAGTTTGAAGTTGGCATCATTATTGCACTGAAATCTGAAGAAGTTAAAAGTTCAGGTAATTTGCTAGACAATTTACTAATTGTCGTAGTGGCTGTTCCCTGAAAACAATATATTATATACTTCAATTATTTATTGAGTATATATTTATTAATTTATCAAGCAATTTTATTGTCTTTTATAACAAATGATATGATTTAAAATTTTTTAAATTTGAATATAAGGAGACACTGGAATTTAGCAATAAGGTTGAGAAGGAAAGGGTTTTGCAATAAAAAAAAATTAACGGTCGAGTTGCTATCCCGCTGTTAAAATATTTACAAACTTCGAATTAGAAGAATTAATTATACCTCCTCTACTTTTTTATTTGAAAGTTCGATAAGCTTTTCCCAAAGCCCTCGAAAATCTTTAACTAACTTCCTCATTTCGTTGGTTCTCATTTTTTCGTGATCTAATATTTCCTGGCACCGTTTCTGACGCATGGGATATGGAGACTAAAAACCAAGTATAAAAGTTCATAAATTAAGAAAAAATAATTTAACAAAAAAAAAAAAAAAATTTACAGAATGAGAAAATATAAAGTTAAGCTATGTCTACATTGTAAACTGAAGCCATCATCCAGAGGCAGTGTTGGGGATATGCGACAATTAACTTTACAATAATTGTTCGCAATAGAACTTGAACTTTCTCAGCTGGATGGCAAATTCTCGAAACGAGTTGACTGAATGCTGTAAGCCATGTAAAGGTTGGGAGCGTATCCAAATATACTTCTGAAATAAAAAAATTAAAGTCAAAATTAGTTCCTATTTATTAAAAAATAAACAGATTTAAAAATTGAAAATCACAAAAAAATAAGCACATACCTAAAAGTTTTGTCATTCTTTCTAAGCCGTCAATATGATTTTTATCGACTTTCTTTTCAGTGATACGTTTGTGGGTCCGAGAAGCAAACTCCAACCAAATTGTTAAAACTCTCGGCATTGACTGATGGACGTATTTGCTGCCATACGATAACGATTTTGCATAATAGTTCATCGTGTGTACTTGTAGATCTCTGTAAAAGTAATTAGTCAAAAAATGCAATTATTTTTACTGATAAAGTTTTAATTAATAATTAATATTTGTATTCAAATTATTTACCGTCCAACGGAATCTTTTTCCTCTTCCAGCATCCGATCAACGAGAGATTCGTAGTATTGAGCGCAAGCAACGTAACTTTTTTCCCAACATCGCCAAACTTCGATGGCTTCTTTAAAGTTTTGAATATTCGTGGTTGTAACCACATTAAGAGTCTCATGATTGTACTTCGCAAATAAGAGTTTCGCCTAAAAATAAAACAAATTGTTTCGAGATAATTCAAAAATTAGACTTTGAATTCAAGTTAATAGTGTAGAAATTCAATGTTTTATATAATGAATTATTTACTTTGGCGCATTGTTTTCTTTCCTCCCGATATTCCTCAACAGGCTTCGCTTTATAAAAAACTGTAGGTTGAAAATAATTGTCTAAGCACCGCTTTAAAGTTGCAAATGCATGGTCCTGATTTCCCTTTTGCCAATATAATTGAGCTTTTTCTATGCAAAGCTCCTGGGGCAGACACATTTCGCCCGCAGAAAGAACATACATGTAAGCTTGTTGATATAGTCCAGCCCTCAAAAATTGTTAGTTTCGTTATTATGAATAAATTATGATTAAACAATTAATTGATATTGAATAGATTATTATTAGCAATATTTTTTCAATTTTATCACTCACTTCCTAGCGATTTTTGCACTTTTCAGCCAAATCTTTCCAATTTCCTCCTTTAGAATGGAATTCTCACTGTTCCTCGTTTCTTGTTGGTATCTTAGTGCCAAATCTAAAGTAGCTCTCCGCATACTTAATACGAATTCGACTCCTCTCGAGGCTCTGACTAAGTGAAATCGCTTATCCCATTCTTCAAATATGCTTGACACGGTTTCAACGTTCTCCAACATCTTTTCTGTTGCCTTCTCAAACTCATTTAATATATGCAATCTGTTCATAAAAAGATATTTTAAAAGTTAAATAAATTTTACTAGATTTACTGAACTAAATACATATTACTTACTTCATTATATAAGAATAGCTATGCTCATAAGCACCAGGATGAGAAGCGGCTCCAAGTAAAGAAACAATCTTTTTCTTAACAGAGAGCAAATTAGGTTTGACACTATTTTTAAGATCTTCCAAGAAAGTATGTTTCACATTCTCAGTGTCATCTAGTTTGCCAAAATGCGCGAGTCTCCAAAAGCACTCCTGTTCAACCATCAGTGGTTCCAATTCAGGTCTGAAATATTAACAAGAAGTTTCATAAATATACATTTAAAAAAATTTCTAACTTTGATGTACCTATTTTTAAGAACGCCTTTCGTGATGCTCATAGCAGTAAAAGGCTGATCAAGACTAAGGTAACACTGAATCATTCCCTGCAGATATTTTGGCTCAGTCGCTTTCTTCTGAATAATCTTTTCATAACAGGTGGCCGCATCCTATGAATGTTTATAATTATGTCATGAAATTCTTGATTTAGATTAAAAATTTATTTTTAATTATGAAAATTTAATAAATTTCTGTTTCTCACCTGAAATTGACCGCTAACCTCGTGTGCCAAAACCAGTTGTTGAAGAGTTGGGCACTGATCTTGTGATGCTAAAATACCAGAAACACCATCTGGTTCATCCAGCTGCAGGTATATTTTCTGTGAAAATTCAAAAATTGTTCAAATTGTTCTTATAGATTATTAAAAATTTAAGAAAATGTTGATTTCACTTACAGCGAGTAAATCTCTTTCTTCTGAGTCAGAGAGACCTTTTTTAGTCAGAGACATGTGTTGCTCCAAATACATGAGAGCTCTATGGTATTCGTAGAATTTGTAACATCCTTTGGCAAGGATAAAACCATCTAGCTTCTCGCAGAAGTCTGTAAATTGTTTCAAATTATTTAGGTTACGAGTATTTTTACAATTTTTATTCATATTATTCACTTAATTTTACTCACGCTGGATTGATCTGTACTTCTCGTTTCGATTTAATCGACGTTCTCTAAGCCATCTTTGTAGATGCTCAAGTGTTAAAAAGACTACCTAGAGAAAAAATATAATTAAGTGGGATTAGAGTTCAAAATAATTTTATTAAGTAAGTTACGTACTTGAGAGCACCTCACACGTTTCGCTTCATCTGAAATTCTCGAATTACTTGATTCGGTATTAAATTCACGTAAGGGACGATTATTCATTAGTTCTGGATTCGCTGTTGAATGCTCATTTTCTGTTATAACAGCCATCATTTCCTCTGAAATTTTCCTCCATTCTGGTTCGGACCCATTAGCCACTATATGTGCTGAAAATTTATTGATTCTTAATTATTAATTAAATTATATTTGGGATCAATGTGGATTAGAAAGTATAAACATATAAGAAAATATTTGATTTTAAAGAGACTTGCCTGCAATATGGGGAATGAAGAATACAACAGTTCTCACGTCACGTTTAAAAGCTGGTGTGGAAGTCGTCAAAACGCTTTTAAGTGAAGGATCGCGAACGCTTCGTGACATGCTCATAACCCAATTGTAAGCCCACTTTTCAAAAGTTGTACCCATGTCAGTTCTAAAAATGAAACAGGACTTAAATATTATGTATGATTAAAAATGTAATCAAAGCTAATAATTACAAAAATATGCTTTAAAAAAAAAACAAATTTTAACCCAAATAGAAAAAAACTGTTTCTTTGATTTTTGAGAAATGTACCCATAAATCGGATGAGGATACTCATTTTTATTATCAAGAATGTGGATAACGTAATGAGAAGTAAGAAAAGGGAAAATCATCTCCTGGATTGTGAAAGGCATGCTTTCCCAAAATGAGCTTTTTGAACTCCGAGGTGAAATGTCGTAGGCTTTTAAAACTTCCTGTATTGCTAAAGAAAAACAGTCAGTGTCATGTGTATTTTTCTGCATTTGGAATCCCCTTGCGAGTTCGATAAGTGCAGCACAAGCAAACTCTTCATTAGTATCGGAGATAAATTTTCTGTCATCTGACGAAAATTGAGAAAAAATTATTATTATTATTATTATTATTATTATTATTATAGTTAGAAGCATTATCGTAATTTAAAATAATTTCACAAAATTCTAGTTTTTATATTTATCAATAATAATTATACCTCTAGATACAATTCTTCGGGGAAGTAGGCTAGGTTCCACAGCTCCAAGTTCTCCGAGACATTCTCCATGAGCTAGTTGAATTGCTTCGTCCTTATCTCGACAACCAGCCATCAGGGTATCCAAAAGCTAAAGAATATAATTTACGCCATTAATTATTAAATTATATTTGAAAATTAAAGAACAAATTTATCCCATTTCCCTGGGATGAAAAGTAGAAGCATTAGATTCCTCGACTTTCAGAATTTTATCAAAACTAACTTCAAGAATCAATGGATGGACGTTGGCGTTACTGAGAATAAGTTCATTGAGTTCACTGCGATGTTCAGCGAGAAACTTTTTGAAGTGAATTAAAGCTCTCAGACGAACATTTTCCGTTTCGTGACCAATTCGCTTCAGCCACAATTTTAGATTTTCTTTAACGCACTCAGGTCTACAATAATCCAGAAGTAGTAATTCGTTAGAAGAGAAAAATTAGACTTGTCCAGATATTTATAAAAATCTAAACAATTTTTATAAAATTTATACATACTCTCATAAATTTACCTTCGACGCCTGAGGCAAGTCGTGATTATATTTGAAATGTTTCCTGAAACATTGAGATCTGCAATAAAAAACAATTCAGGGATATATGGAGACAATGCGCCTTCATTTTTTACAATTAGATACTCTAGCATTTCATTTGTTTCTTGGGGATAGCTATCCAATAAGGGAACCACCGACGAAAAAATCGTTGGCAACAAAGGTCCCAAATCCTCTACGAAAGTGCTGAAAATTACAATTGTCGATTATAAAAGCACACCACTGATTCTTTCAAGTTTTCAAAGATCTTTAATCTATATCTTACTTTCGTAGAAAGGCGTTCCAAGCTTGACACGCGAGTTTTCTAAACCCCGGTCTTGTAAAATCCAAAAGCATCCGAAGAGTTGTGAGAATTTTATATCGAAGAGGAGTAATATATTGAGGACCCATAAAATGCATTAAAGTCGCCAAAGAAGCAATTGCACATTGTTGAGTATATTCGTCTGATATGTGGCTAATATATTTGACTTCTAAAGTCACTAGCACCCCGTGCAAGTGAGGATCTAAATATGCCGCCTGAAATTGAACAAGAATTATTAAAATAGAAAAAACATTTGTTCTTGAGAAATTTATTACTCACGACTTGCTCTTTTGTTTCGAATTCTACCGGTTCTTGTCCATTGTATCTAGAAAGAACTTCGAGACAGAAAATTACTTTCTCGCTGTTCTCGTAAAAATGCAGAAACAATTCGCTAAATATGTCCTGTTGAATTTCAGAATAGAAAATTAGAACAAGATATTGAAAAATTGTTACCAGAAATCGGATGATCGGAATTCATATTGTTTACTTACCATGAATGATCTGCTAATCAAACTCTGCATACTCGATTGTGTAATCTTTGATACGAGTTTCAAACATTTCTCTCCAATATCCAGATCTTCATTCGAAAACGCATGAGCGCAAATGTGCTAGAATAAAATTCAATGAACACCCAATATTTTATATCTTATTATTAAAAATTTGTAATTATAAAAATACCTGAAAGTAATCTTTTAGCATTTGTACTTCATCCACGCGATTGGATTCAGCAATATCGCGAAGCAAAGAAATTGCTTCAGGTGTTTTAACTAGTTGAGGAATTAAAAAGCTCACAGCGAGATGAACTTCTTTTCGTAATAAATGTGAAGATCCATCGTATCCAACACACTTAGCAACTCGATGAATACTGGATGCCATATTATATTGGTAATCCATATAATTTCGTACTCCCCTTTCCATCATCATCTACAATTCATAAACTTATTAAAGTTTTGTATGGAAAATTATTGATTTTTCATTCTTATTTAGACTTTACCTCTATGAAGTGCTTCCTATAACGAACGTACATCTCCTTAGGAGTAAGATCATGAGATGCAGCTACTTCTTCAAAAGCCACAGTTGCAAAAGCAACTTCGTTTGCTCCAGAGTTTGGATATAATATAGTCAGGATAAAGAGACTTAAAATCCTCCTTTCTGTTAAATGAAGACGCACGCTGGAAAAAGACAAAACCTAGAGACATGTCTTTATTTAAATAATTTAAATAATTGACTATTCAAGTTAATAATTTGCTCACCAGGCCAGATTTTTAGCAGTTAAAAGCAACTGTAAATGCAGCAAATGATCCGCTTTATTAATCGCTTCTACCATCGAGTTTGCCAAAATATCAATACACGAATCTACAAATTCATCCAATTCACTTGGCACATCATCTTCTGAAAGAATTCGAGTTTGTTGCAACTGAGCAATTCTATTTTGCAGTAAATATCCAATTACGTTTCCAACGTTACTACGAACATTAGGATTATTATCTCGAATGTAAGGCAACCATAGTTTAGAAGTTTTATTAGTATTAAACTCCTTAATGTGGTTTGAAAATCGGAGGAAATTCTCAGACATACAAAGACGAACTTCTTTTGAGTTTGAAGTCATAAGCAAATCAAAAAGAGAAGCAAATATCATTTCAGACTTGGAAGACAAATTGTAAATTCTTGAGTCATCTCCGTGCTCTGATTTATCACAAACATTGCACTTTACCATAGGTTCTAATCCGTTCCAAGACGCTCTAAAAATTTATATTACGTAAAAAATATATTCTGTTATAGTCTAAATGTAAAAATAAAAAAAAATTTTAATTAATTAAAATTAAATCTAAATTTATACCTTATTAGTGTTGCACATTTGGATAAAAGACAAATCAATTTGCCCAAAATTGTTGCAACAGCCTCATAGATTTTCGGTGTGTCAGGAGTAATCGTTGAGTGGATTAATTTAAGAATATCTTCAACTTTTGCGTCGTCGTTCGTTGACAATAGAAAGCAATTCCTTAAATTTACAAAATTAAATACACTATTGAATAGTCAATCAAATAAATAACACAAATTTTGTAAGTTTTGGAATTACTTACAAGAGAGCAGCGGTAAAAATAGGATTTCTTATAACATTAGGATTTGAAACACATTCTTTTAATAAATCTAAACGAGATTTTCCAGTACCGTAGCGACATATGGCTTCCAAGCATTTAAGTTTCGTATTGAAATCTAGCGAATTGGCTAACGCCTTCAGATCATCATCAATTTCCATTGACTCCGATTCATTTCTAATCCAAGGTAACGACAGAACCTGCTGGATGTTTTCCTTGTTTGATTCACTGTGAGCCATCAACTGAACCAAGCATTGAAATATTAATGTATTTAATTGGAAATTCGAATGGTTTAAATCGTTTATCAAAGAATCAAAGATTAGTTCCATGTCGTTTTCAAACAATCGAGCTTGTATTTTTCGATCCGTAAACCAGGAATCTAGCAAACTTGTAGACTCTAGGAAAGAAGATATTTGGGAAAAGTTTCTCTCCGAAAGATTTCTGATAAAACATGTTCGCAAGCATTTCCATAATTCACTGACATTTGCAACTTTTATAGTCTCTTGATTAGAGAAAACATTTAGCACGTCATTGAAAATGTAGAGCATTAAAACTGAGTTGAATGCCTATAAAATATTGAATAATACAGTTAACACTATACTGAGGTATAAAATGCGAAAGAACTATAATTCTTAAATAAAAAGTACTAACAGGGAGATTTTCTGAGTAATTAATGAATCTGTCAAGGCAGGAAGCGTAAGATCTAGGGTTATTTTGCAGATATTGGTGAATATTATCATACGCTGCTTGTTCCAGTTCTTTTCCTTCTGAGAAAAATAAGTAACAAGTAAAATAAAAATTAAAAAATATATAGTTAAGATATATCTTATAAAATTTGATTTGAAGGCATAATAAATTGATTATTATTTTGACTTACCGAAAATCTTTTTGGCTAGCAAATCTACTATTTCGAAGCAAAGATTCATGGATTTTAGGGACGGTTTTAGCAATTTTATGAATTGAGCAAGGGTTTTAGAGTATAGTAACAATACTTCAGATGAAAAAATTCTTTCTCTGATCCAAATAGGAAATACATTAACAATTTCGACTACATATTGGAACAATATTTCAAAATCCTATAGAAAAAATTCATTATAATAAAATTTTTTTCATCTCAAAAGATATTTAAATGAAAATAGTATCTTCTTAGTTAAACACTACCTTATTGTCCAAAAGGTTGTACTGAATGAACTGAATGAAGACTTTTAGAGACCAAATTTTGACCTCCGGCACTGAATTCAAAAGCATTTTCATAGTTTTTTCTCGGAGGGAAGAATGGTCCCACATCGAAACTCCAGATTTTAGTATGATCTAAAATTATTATTATGAATTTATGATTGATTCCAAAGCGATTTCATCATTTAAAATTATTATATTAAAGTAACTTTATTGTTAATCAAAGAAAGTAAATCCAAAGAATTGTGTAATTGATTTATGTTGGTTTTCTAAGTACCCGTAAAACGCAAGTTTGAGTAAAGGATATGGATTTGATTGTAACAGGAAAAGGCATAAGATCTAAGCCATTAATAATATTTCTCTCAGCATTGAATTTACTAAATTCGAGATTCTCTCCTTCCGAACCGAATTCATCGAAGTTTAATAATTCTGCAAACATAAAATCAATCATTGAATTTTTCAAATGTAAATAGTTTATGCGTAAGCAACACAGAAAATTATGAAACCAACTAACCCTCAATTATAGACATGTACTCCGATATGATAAAAGAGTGCACTGGAATATGATGTCGAGAGAGAACCTGCAACATCTTCGACTGTACTTCAATACTGTATTCGAGCATTTTGTCGTTCAATGAAGAATTAGTTACATGAAACATTACTCCGAACAACCATGTTGCATAAGCTATAAGAGAGTAAAAATTAATAGATACAAATAGAAAACAATAGGTCTAAACTAATAACAAATTTACAGTTATCTTCTTAGGCACCTTATCTAAATGTCAAAAACTTAAAAGAAAAAGACTTGCCTGTGTATCGTCTTTGTACATCTTTAGAAATAGGACCATTTATTGTCACAGGTACTAATATATCGCCAAGATCTGCTTTCAAAAAAGCTTCCAAAAATGAAAGACCTTGTTCCTTTGTTGTTTCTTTTTCAAGTTTTGAAACAATATTAATTACAGGAGTATAAATTACCGTCCATCGTTCCTGGACAATTTTCTCACTAAAATAAAATTTCTGATCAGTACTAATTTATGATCATTTACAAGACTTTATAATACATTTTTTTTAAAGTACTCGGACTTCTGAAATAAAACGTTCATAACCTGTCATCGTAATTCTGTTGGTTGTCTTGCATATCTACCGACATTTTTACTGACTTTGTATTATTATTCTAAAGCAAATAACATGTTGCACTGAGCAATTTAATAACAGCAACACAAAACGACATAAATATTATTTTAAAAGAAATTTATAATATTGTTTGTACATTTTCGTTTTTAGTAAATCGTTTACTCGCACGTTTACCGCGAAATCTTTCGAGCGTTTCGTTGTTAAAAACGTGATAACGACAGGATTGGTTGACTTTTAATGAATCTGAACCAATCCGAGGAAACCCCCAAATGAAAAACATTTTTCTTCTAGAACTGGGAAAAACTTTTGATCAAAATCATGGAAATTTACATAATATTTTTTTATTACCATCTCATTTTCTAATATATATTTATTCTGAATTTTCCATATGAAAAAAATTAATATTTCGTTATTCATGGTTATTCAGAAAGTTTTTCAAAAATCCTGCTTTCTTGAAAACAGAAGTAGCAGCTCTAGCGGTTTAAAAACTAATCAATGTTGAGTTGAGTACAGTTGAGTATGTGTAAATGTGTTGTAAATGTGTTTGCACTTGCGAGTTGCGGACGTTGCGGTAGTGTTTTTATACATTATTATACATTCCTGTGAATTTCGTGAGCAAAACCTTACTTTTTGGTCTATTCTGTAATTCTGTTGCATTCATTACTTCAATCTATTTGAGGAACTTGCAGGAACAGAATTTATATTAAGAAAGAAGAGTGTTGCTCAAGAAACAAAGATTGTTAATTTCAAAACATAACCTAACAACTGCAAGTTTTTAGACTTTTTCTTGCACTGCAAAGTCTTCGTTTAGAAAATATAATTTTATGACGAGCAAAAATTAATTAGCTCCTATTTAAGTGTTTCCTGTTATACACAAAACTTGATAAATATATTTTTTTCTAAAATTTCTCTTGTGTAAGTATGAGTGAAAATCCTATTAATAATAATGTTACTGAAAGCAACGGAGGAGTCGATCATTCGGCTGTTAACGGTGGAACAGAAGACCAAACAAGTAAGTATATTCAGTTTATTTTTTGACACCAATTAAAAACAATATTTAAAGTATATTATTGTTATTTTACTCATGGGCTTTTAAAACTGTAAAATTACTTTCTTGTGTATTTAATTCTAGTGTAAGTCTTGAAGTTTACAATATATAAATGAAACTCTATTCAGTATAAGTTTTAATTTTGACTATTTTTCATACAAGTGTAGAAAATAACAACTTTTATTAGAATGAGGGTTAAGTAATAATCTGATTTAAGGCAAGTCACCTGTGAACACTGAAGATAAAATACAAGATGGTACCTCCGATATTAATAGTAAAAAAACGACACCTGCACCAGTTGCAGGGGCAAATCCCACAGTTCCTGCCAATAGGGGTAAAAAACGTAAAAGACCTGTCAGAGATGCAACAGCTCCAAAACAACCCTTAACCGGATATTTCAGGTTACAAATCTCATTTATAATTTTAGATCTTGATAAATAATATTCCATGGAATTCGAATTTTTATTTGAAGATAAATTATTTAGGTTCCTGAATGATCGAAGAGAAAAAGTAAGGACTGAGAATCCCACTATGTCATTTGCGGATATAACAAAATTGTTAGCTTCCGAATGGAGCAATCTGCCTACGGATCAAAAACAGGTTTATATTTTTTCCACTCTAATTTTTTAGAAGCAATCTTAATTAAAATCTTTAAAATAAACATTTTTGAATATTTTATTAAATTGTTACAGCAATATTTGGATGCAGCTGAGCAGGATAAAGAGCGGTATAATAGAGAAATTATTGATTACAAGCAGACAGAAGCGTATCGTATATTCAATGAGAAGCAGTCAGAGAAACAAAACGAAAGTAAAAAAGAAAGAAATGGATCCGAAGTCTCTCTGGAACAAAATGTAACTTTCCTTGGAGCAACATTTTGTCCGAAAATTTATTTTTAAAGCTTAATTACAATTAAAATTAATTTGTTTAGGATGTTCAACAAGATAAGGACGATTTTTCAGGATTCGACATTCCAATTTTCACTGAGGAATTTTTGGATCACAATAAAGGTATTATGTTTGACAGCCATAAACATCTTATATATAATATCTATTCAATTAATACTTTTCAGATATTTAATTACAAAATTTATTTGCATTATTGTAATATAAGAGTTTGAAGTCGTTTAGGAAGACACCTGTCGGGACATATCTAATATTAACATTTGTGTTCCTCCGATAAGGTAGACAGTGAGAGATTTCAAATTCAACTATCTAATTTTAAAATACTTAATTTTCTAGCTTGTGAGGCAGAATTAAGACAGCTGAGAAAAGCGACAGCTGATTACGAGGGGCAAAACGCTGTTCTTCAGAGACACGTGGATAGTTTACATGCCGCTGTAAACCGTTTAGAATCCGAAACGAATCAACAACGTTCCTCAAATCAGGCATTGCAGAGACATTTGGATTCTCTCCGATCTCAATTAACTGGCTGTTTTGCCACAATACCTCTTCAAGGTATCTCTATTTACTAAGCTTATATGCTGCCTATTTGAAACGTATTTCTCTAACACTCAAATTATTAAAATTTTAAGTTCCTATCGTCTAGGGTCGTATTTGAAAATCAATATTATTCTCAGATATTAACATGTTTTCTTATTTATTTTTATACATTTCATAATTATACATTTTCTCTGACTATTTTATGTTACGATTTTTATTGTACAAATTTACTGATTTAAAATTTATATTTATATCTAATTTAAATATTATTGTAGGTTCACACGAAGGAGCAACTTTACAAAACATAGATAGTTACGTTGAAAAGTTGGAATCGTTGCTGTCCAGCAACATTGATCCATCTTTGCGGAACACAGTTCGTAATGCTGTATCTCACTTTGAAATGATTGGATGACAATCACCTTCTGCCACTGTGCCAACGACTCTGAAACATCACCGTTCGCGACACTCACACCGGAAATAAGGGTAGCATATTTACAACGCGTGAGTCAATATTATGCTACCTAGTATTAACAAACCAAACGGATATAATTTTAAAAAAAAACTTATAAGATTCTTTTAGACTCGATTGTCTGAAACGAATTTATAAATCTAATCTGCATTTGTGTAACATGCAACACTGCATTCTGATTAGATTTCCAGATCTAAGAGTAGTATAATTACTAATAAAGTTTAATATAAAATAAAATCAAGTCATTCGCATTGCGTTTACACTAAAAAATCGCTTTAAAATTCAATCAATAAATCAAAGCAAAAGTATTTTAAAGCGATTTTTGTTTTGAATATTTACAACGTTTTTACATAGAGATCTTGGTTGATATAAATAAATAGGACTAAAATTATATAAAGATCGCAATTGTAACGTGTGTATTAAATTACTTGGTCTTGAATCATCGCGCTTAGTTTTTAACCTTCTGTTGAAGTTGGCTAAGTGAAAATCTGAAAATAATATTAGTGTATACTTTTTATTTTAGGTTCAATCATTAATTTTACTTTAGTTTAATAATAAGAACTGAAAAGTAGTTACCGAAGGGCTGCTGCGTTTTGCCTTCTGTTTCTTTCGTGATCTACGATACTGCTCTCAATTTGTGGCAGTAGACATTTCACTACTTTGAGGTCGATTCTAGCTAAAGAGTTTAAAAATTCGAAAGAAGTTTGCACGCTAATCATAAAATATTTTTGAACTGCACTCAAAATAACGCTGTACAATGTCTCACTGTAAAAATTTGAATATTTTAAATTACATATAATTGGAAGACTTTTTTTTATTAAAAAAAATGATTAAGAAACAGATATCGAACCTTAATATATGATTTTGTCTATAATAAAAGTTTGAGAGTACATCTTGTAGAAAATCCATTGTCTGCTGCTTATGCGGATGCAGACTGTGAACTTTCATGTAACAACTAATTACATTAGATGCGCAAATTGACACAATCGATTCTGTCACGTGCTTAGGATAAGCATTTCCACCTCGCAATAAATTCTTTAATAATAACATTGCCTAAAATAAAAACAAATAAATAAAGAAGTTCGATAACGCGATTAGATGTTTGTGAAATTAAATATCTTAATTTTTCAAGTGATTACAACTTACTAGAAAACAGTGTTTGTGAGTCGTATTTTCAGCAGGCACGACTATGAAATGATCAGCTAATTTTTCGAAAATAACGTGACAGTATTCGACTTTTGCCTCCGAAAAGCACTTTAGCAAAGAATCAGATACTTTGAAATTATTTGCGTTTGATTGGGTAATCAGAAGCGGTAAATATTGTTCGAAAAGATCCCTGATTAAGACCTGAAGAATCATGTCTGATTTCACATTCAGGTTTTCAATTCCCAGCATAATCATCGAAAATATTCTTTTTGCTACATTTTTCACGTAAAAAAATGGTGAGTTTTCTGCTGGCAGAGCAACTTTGTTGATTAAGAGTCTTAGCATATTGTTTTGTTGATTCTATAATAAATATAAAGAATTATTAATTAATGACAAAAATAAATTATTCAGAATTCATTTAAGTAGTTTTTTTTTCAGTTAAATTACATACCGGCTTATACATCATTGGAGAACAACAAATAATAAGAGTTCCAATGCATCTATAAATCCAATACGAGAGCTCTGATTCTATATTTTCTTCCGTTATTGTCAGTAGAATCCACTTGTCAATATTATTAAAGTAGGTCTTGTACTTTGAATCGAACTGCAATCGCTCTTGCTCTGTCTAAAAATAACTTGAAAATTGAAATCATTTAGAGATTTTTTTATAATTAAAAAATACGTACTCTTAGAGTATTTCGCTTCGCCGCGAGAGCCATAATAAAGTCTATAATTGGTTCTCTTGATTCTGAAAATTTTATTATTTCCAAGGGGCTTTGGAAAATTAGCCTGACGTCGTCCAAACACTTAACGTAATTAGTCAAGTATTTCAGATCATTGCCTTCTAAACCGTAAGTTAGAATACAGCTCCTAATCCAAACCTAAAACAATTTGCAAATTTTAGAAATCCTTAAATTTAAAAAAAAATTATACCTACTTGAACAATTATAGTGTCGAAGTTCTTTACATCCGGTTTAAGATTTTTAACTGCACTTTCGTTGTTCAAGATTAAGAAAAGATACAACCGATATAATCTAAAATATTATAAATTATATATTCTTATATCAAAAATTTTCCGAATGACTTTAATTCTGTAATGAATAAAGGAATACCTCGGGTCTTTCACGTTAATTGAAGTAAAATGTTGGAAAAGAGACACAGCTGAATGTTTATATTTTTTTGCTGTCGCTGGATCTTTTAAAGCTTCTGTTGTAAAAGCAACAGCAAGTTTTGTGAAATTTCGATAGTTAGGTCCAATTAAAGTAGGGTCAAAAATTAATTGTCGGACTCTACAAGCTACGTGACACCATAAAGAGTCCAACATCTGCCTAACACCTTCTGAAAATAAGATATGACAGCCATTTTAACAGGAATTTGAGTTTTTAAATGTAATTTTACTAGAATCAAAGGCTAATTAGATTCGATTAATATCAGATTTTATGTTTATTATATTAAAATCAAGTAGTGCACACCCAAATTAGTGTCAGCTCTTGTGAGTTGTTCACATTTTTCAAAAACATCCACCAAACACTGAGTCAAAATTCCTAGCATATTCTTTGGACATTCTAAAAAATAGCGATCAATCCAGCCCCCAATAAGAATATGTTCGCTCTGGTTCAATTTTTCACTGGATGTCAAAATCAAGTTTAAAATTTCAACGTAAGATATCATCATAGATCGAGAATGTTCGTCTTTCCGACAACTTATGAGGTTGACCTAAATTTGTGATAAAACTAATTTTAATTGATTAAGAATTGATCGATTGTTGACATTAAACATTCAAACGATGAGTTTGAAAGAGGTGTTAGACAATCATTGGAAAGATATAGAAATCAATTTAAAATAAAAAAATACAAGAATTACCACGTCTGTAAAAGTTTCCGATAGTCCGGAAAAATTAAGTTTATGTTCTTTGTACAACAGCAACACTGCGAGTTGTCCTTTCCATATTAGGAGGCACTTTTTTCCATCGGCGTTAATCAACTCTGATATGGATGGAAGTAAATCGAGCATCACTGAACACTGAGAAGTGAAATAAAGAAGTGTACTTTTTAAATTATAATTTTGAACTATAATCGTTTTAAAAACTTACGACACTTTCTGTATCAATCGTTACTGCAAGAGTCAGAAACAAAGAAATAAAATTGTACATTCCAGCTTCAGAAAAAGTTTGAACTTTGCCTTTAGTCAATTTCGAAAATATTCTGCCTTTCATTTGGTTCCAATACTTAAGGTCGTTCTGGTTTCTTCGCAAAAACGAACCTGAAATTCAAAAAAATGAAAACATAAATATGCAATAAATATATGATTGAAATTAGATTAATCTTTTTCAATTATTTGAATTACCAAGAAATCGCAAAAACATCCCATAGCTAGGTTCTTTATTTTGCTCAAGATCGTTGTCTAGTCTCTCTTTAATCTGTTTTAAAATATCAACAGGTGTTTTTCTGTGAAAATTACATTTTAAAATTTATTTTATATTCAAGTATCGAAAATTTAAAATAATAATCAAAGTCAGTAACATAAATACTTCTCGACAGATATAGACCAAGGTCCTGAAGTTTGTAAAAGAAATGGTTGATCGAGTCTGCGATGAAAGCAATCCCATAAGAAGGAGATTATTTGAATTCGAGGCTGCCACCATTCAGTTGTAATAATTCTTAACAAGGGAATCATCACTCGTAATTCCTCGTCGATTTCGTCCCTTTCTCCATCTTTTCCTCCTTTATTCACGTAGGCTTTCAAAATTTTTTCAACCTGGACGTAATTTTCTTTGACCTGTAAACACAATTACATTTTTATATTTAATTTAAATTCTTGTTTTTAATCAAATTTTTAAGGTCTTAACTTAATACTATTTTAATTCTATAGATAAATTAATCAAAATTACCCTAGTTGAACGACAATTTAAGTAAAACCCGTCATTACTATATCCATATAATAACGTCATATGATAAATTAACCAAATAGAAAATAATTCCGGATTTTTGCAATCCGGTAGATTGTTTTCTACATTTGATTGCCAAGATACTTTTTCTTCTCTCTTATTAGTCAGTAAAATGTCGTTTAAAATGAGATTAACGTGGTCCCAAAAGGTCTGAAATGAAAAGTTAATTAAATGTCTGGACATCCTAAAATCAAAAATACGTTCAAAGAATCAAACCTTTGATTTCATTCTTATAGCATAATCATCCACTAGAATTTGAAGCATTATCCACAATTCTCTAACGCAGGTACAACTATAAGGCGTTTTAAGTTTTAAATCTGACAAAGGAATCTAAAATTATAATATATTTATTAATTTGAAATTGTATTACTTTTTACTTAAACTAAAAATAAATCAAAATTATAGTTTCAGGACTTAAAAAATGTATTTTAGTTACCCTCGCGAACATTTTCATAGCCATATAAAGTAGATCATTAATAACCAATTCAAGAGTTTTATTTAATTCATCTAACTGATCATTGGACGAATTTTGCCAGGAAGTACTGCGAACGTGAATTAGAGTTACGTAGAGCCATCTCAATTCCAAGTGCATGTGATACACATGAAATTCTGGTTGTGTACACTAAAAAAATATAAATAAATCAAATGTCAATTTATTCCTAATGCATTTTAGAGGCTTGCAACTCTTAAATTGAATTTTTAAATGCACACTTTGTTTCCAAGATGAGAGGCAGCATAATGGAACATAGAGTCAGGAATACTTCGTAATCTACTAAAAAATCTCCGAATTGTAAATAGAAGTTCCTCCAAGTCCTCTTCAATCTCATTACTAATTCCTTTTAAAGTGTAACTGTTCCAACTAATACTGAAAAAGTTTTTTTTCCTTTTAGTTACGAAATGTTTATTTATGGAAATTAAAAGGAATTAACATTTTTAAATATAAATGCTTTTTACCTGTTTAAGTATGTCCGAATATACGTAACAAATTCACAGACATTTTTTCTTAAAGAATAAAAATCAGTCTCATTGTTCTTTAGCGTGAACTGATTTGTATAATTATATTTTTCCTTTCGATTAAAAAGCTTTAGAACCACTCTGTAAAAATTAAATTAGTAAAATAATAGTCATTAGTAAAATTATTTACACCAAAACATAATGCTTTCCTTATGACCGCTACGAAAAATACCTTACTGTATATATGTACTGTAAAATTATCTGGTTGGAAATTTTTAAAACCATTTTTAGGTTAACACAAAAGGAAAAAATTATAATACTTACTCCATACAATTAATAAAGTGCTTAAGATTTAAAATAGCCGTAGCTGCTGGCACAATGCAATCGAAAAGTTTAGTTTGAACATTAGAAAAGGATATATCCTTATTAATCAAAAAAATAGTCTCGAATTCTCTTAAAAGTAAACTGGAATTGCTTAACTGCCAATCGTTAAAATTGACTTTTCCACTGCAATTAAACGTAGTGTCGAAGTTCATCTGGAAATAATTACAATTTTTTTACTAACAATGTTATGAATTAAGTAAAATTACGAGTATAAAAAATAAATTATAAATAAATATTACTATGCATCTGCACTAAAATATCATAACCACGAGTTCTAATAACCTTGAAATAGAGCGGCGTGAATCTTTAATACTCAAACTTGATCAGTGATTTTTCTTCATTCCCGTAGAATATCAGCACAAGAAGCAGTTTCGGAATTGCTTAAAAAGCGAAATTAATTGAGCACGTTAATATGCTATACATGCTGACAAAAAATTTAAGCGCCAAAACAATGAAGCACATGTAGCAGACGATACGACTTATCACGCATGCTCCATAAGTTTGGTAGAAGCAGTAGAAGAAATACCGTAATTTAAAAATACGTATTAATTTGACTGCCAAATAAAAAAAAAATACACTAAGTTATATGAATTTAAAAATTTACATTTTTTTGTGATTTTAACGTTTACGGAATAGTAAGTAAAGAAAAATTAAATAAATCGTTAAGCCCAAAACAACGGAATTAGATTTAGAAACTAACCGGCAAAGGTCTGACTTTGGTCTGACGTCACGAATATATACGACGGCTTTATTGTTAAAATACATAATAATTTAGACGAATTTTTCGGAGGGAACAGTAATGCAGGAAAAAGCAACACATTACTGTATGTAATTGGTGACTCCAGACCCTATATACCCACCTATATACAACACGCCCTCAAACTCAGCTGTCGGTTTTGTTTTCAGAATTTGTTATACTTCTTATTTATTATACACTTCTTGTAGGTATTTCTACCTCTTCCACTTGTTTAAAATAACGAAAATAGTGTAATATACGATGCTTGAATTTGAAAGAGTCGAAGTTTCAGAAATTTTCAAGTGTGACAATTATGATAATGAAATTAAAAAAGGTTAATCAAAAAAGTATCAGAAGTAACAAATTTTTAGATAGACTTGTTTCTAAGTATCAAATAGCTTATTTATTAATAAAGTGCATCAGAATCTTTTGTAAAATTAACTTCAAATTTTGGAAATAATTATTGTAAAACACTTTGGTATAACCTACAATATTTTTTATTACTTAACAGAAAAAGTTAAAGAAATTCCAAGAAAAAATCTGATTACCATTACACCCCGTGAATTGAAATTTACTTTTCAACGCAGAAATTGGAAAACTCTACAAAAAATAGTTCAAATAACTAATTATTCATCAAAACCGTGTCCTCTTTCAATTTCACCTCCGAAGACTTCTTATTTTAAAATAACATCAAAAACACTTAAGGTACTTTATTAATTGTTTATTTATAAAATGCCTGAATACAACTAACTCAAAATTTCTTAAATTTTTATTCATCATATTAATTATTTGTATAAAATATTGACTTTGTGTACAAAAATAGAAGTGGTTGAATCCAGGATCGAGTTTTCTATTAAAAATTAGTTTTGCCCCTGATGAAATAAGAAATTATCACGATATGGTTGAAATACAAGAATTTGACAAAAGATCATCCATTCTCAAAATATCAGCAATTCCTTTGTGCGAAATTAATTTTCCAAAAAACGTGAATTTCGGAAATGTTCCCTTGGGTTCCATGTGAGTCAAATTAGAACCTAATTTTTAAAATAATATTTAAAAGCAGGAAATATTAAGTAAAAATAAATTTACAGCGCTTGCTTTAAGATTCCAATTCACTCAGATGTAGAAGAAAAAATTTCTTTCGCTGTTTTTCTATTATCAGAAATTGAATATTGTCTGAACGTTCATCCTTTATATGGTAAAATATTTTTTCCAGTAAAATACTGTTTGTTTTTCATTATTTTTGAACAGTAAGAAATTAGATTTTAAAATATACAAATGAAATAAATTTTCGTTAATTTTATTTAAGATTTTATTTTTAAGCTTATTATAAATTGGATTTTTCAAATCTTATTCGAAGGATCTTTAAAACCTGGTCAGAATTCTGTCTTTATCAATGTTGAATATCAGGCGTTGCGTTACATTACAGCTACATTTCAAATCCAGTTATTTATACCAGAAGTCTGTAAATCACCATTTTTAATCAATTTTACTGCATACACTCGTCCTGGTCTTCAAGGGTAATTTTGTATTTAATTTTAATTATTTTAATTCATACTTAGATTTTTTCAAAACACTTTATTCTTGATCGTTGAAATTTATTTCAAATGAATTTTAATCAATAAATTTTATTGCTTGTTATAAACTCTTATATGATTTGATTGTCGAGGGAGAAGTTCGAAAAATTGATAGAACCCATTAAAAATTATGAAGAGCTGAAGAAGAAGAAACCACCAAAACAATCAAATAAGTTGAATAATAGAATTTTTTTCCCCAAACTAAAATCTTTATATCAGAAAAAGGAAAAGAAAAACATGAAGGAGACTGAGGAAGAACACTTATTTAAAAAGTTAGGCAAAATACCTCCATATTCTTTGCATGGAGTAAATATTATTATGAATGCTTGTTCCAAAAAAACTCATAATAATTTCGCATTAAGAGGTACTCAAATTCAAAAAAATGTATCGGTAAAAATTATTTACTGTGAAAGTAGTCAAATAATGATATAATTGGAATAAAATTCGATAAAAAGTTTAATTTTTAATTAAAAGTTTAATGATTGCGTTTTTCTTAACAGGACCACTTAATATGTTTACATCTGAAACACTGAGTCAAAAACTTAAGTATCAAAACCAATTTTTGGAAAAGGCTGAAAATATTTGGAAGCAGAATGAAATTGCAAAAATTAACCACAAGCCAAAATTAGGGGAAATTTTCACAGATTCATATGCAGAAAAAATGTATTTGATTCTCGCAGAACGGAAGCAATATTCTTGTGAATATAAAAATAGAATGTTAATAACACCGGATAACGAATTGCTTCAGAGGAGACACATTGTTAAAATAAGACAACGAACTCTCAGATTAAGCACAGAAGTAATTTTTATATTATAAGCAAATATATTAATAAATTAAAAAAATTAATTATGCTTAAACTTTTTCAAATCTTTTTATAATTATTTTAGAATTTTGAAGAGATAACACTATATCAGTTAAATTGCAATTGGTTATTACGATACGATATTATTGCTCATTTCATACAGGCTGCTAGAGTAGTAATTTTAAAAAATCGTTTAAAAAGGGTTCTGAATATTCTGAAAAAATTGACTCCGGAAATCATCGAACGAATCGAAAAGTTGGTTACCAAAAAGGAAAAAAAGTTGGAATGTCATGAATGGAAGGAAATTAAATAAAGAATTTCATAATTAAATTCTTAAATAAATAAAAATTTTTATTCAATTATTCATAATAATATTTGTAATAATATTTGTAAAAAGTATCAGAAGTAACAAATTTTTAGATAGACTTGTTTCTAAGTATCGAATAGCTTATTTATTAATAAAGTGCATCAGAATCTTTTGTAAGATTAACTTCAAATTTTGGAAATAATTATTGTAAAACACTTTGGTATAACCTACAATATTTTTTATTACTTAACAGAAAAAGTTAAATTTGAAAATCCCGCTTCATTCATGCGTCGTAGTACTTGTCCACGATTGGTGCATTTGAACTCTTAGAAGTTTTTTTAAAAATGGACGGTAAAATGTCAGTTTGCGCGTAAAGCGGTTGTTTTGATGATTTTTATGATCTTATTTCCCGACTCAAACACCGAATTGATGTTTATTTTCGTCACACTACTGCTTAAATTCGCGTTTTACATCGATTTTTAGTTCGTTCGAGTGTTTGATGTTATTTTTCAATTGAACGAAATTGCACGTGCGTCCTCAACCTCTATATTGAAATTCTTTGTTTTTCGGAACTTTTTTGAGCAAGTAGATCTTGACGGAACAAGAGATATTAATTAAGATAAAATGGAAAAATATCAGCATATTAGGGCATTTATTAATGCAGTCAACGAATATTCGAAACACCCGAATGAAGCCACGGCTTCGGTTCTTCAAATGAATCTTGGGGTAAGTTTAAAGTTTTTATATATGTATTGCTTACCAAATTAATAATTTTTATCTTAATTTATAAATAGAAATATTTATAAAGTGTCTTCAATTTTATAACTCGATTTTGATGGTTAATTTCTTGAAAAACCGCAAATTTTATACAAAATTTACGTTTGTTAATTTTTCAAGGTGATAAGTGCATCAATAGATCTCAGTATTTTCGATCCAGGCAGTTGCATAGCAGCAGATTTTTATGTCAGTTTGCACGAATTAATGAATACATTAGGATCTAAAACTACTTTACTCTGGAGTGCTGTGGATGTTTTGCAAACCGCTTGCCGCAACACAGCCGCTAGACAAGCTTTGACTCATACCTACAAATTTGCACCAATATTAACAAGACTACTAGAGGTAATAATTATAATATATTATCAATAACTATTCCATTTAATAGTTTCACTACTTCTAAGCTGAATCGATTAAAAAATAAATGTTTTTGTTGCATTGCTATTCAGGCACCAAATTTAACCGCCGAAAAGCGAGTACGAGCTCTGAAGCTTCTTCAGGAACTAACGTATGGAATAAAAATCTCCTGGCAAGAGACACATTTACCATATTTAATAACGACCCTGACGCAATGGATATCTCAATCAACAGAGGAAGAAGTACTTGCACTTTCCCTCGGAGTTTTGTCCAATCTCTGTTATAAAAATCTACCAGCCGTTTATACACTGATGCGAACCATCGACTCTAAAACTTTCATTCGAACTCTAGTTAAACATCAAAGTCGCAACATTAACACCAGGGTTCAGTGCTGTAAATTGCTTATTATTTTGGAACACATGAACACCGAGCTATCCGAGAAATCCATTCTCGATTTTACACAGGTTACGTTCAGGAGCATAATTGAAGCTTTGACAAAAAGGGATGTGCTGCTTCTAAGGCATATCGTTGATTTTTTCGAAGACGTTAGGCAAAGTGACCATTCACGATCGGTTCTACTATCCTATACAGAGTGAGTTTTAAATTGGGGTGATAAAAAGATACAATTGGATATTTTTTTAATGTATTTATTTATTCTTGTGCAGTTATGCAAAGGATGTGACAAAAATTTTGCAAACGTTGGAGAACGATTGCGACCCGGAATGTGTAGCTCTAATGATGGAATTTCTGCAATCCTTAGTAAAATTAAAAATAAACGCTTTAGTGCCTTTGTATCCGCCCTGCATAAAAACGGCTACTTCTTACGTACCTATAGAACAAGTATGTTTATTTTAACAGCATGTACTTCATTGTTCATTTTATTTATGTTACCTTCTTGAATTTTAGTTTATTTCTTTTAGGTATGTTCAAAAGCTCTAGGATTAATCAGAACAATTGTGATAGATTCACGACGAACAAAATCAATAAGTGAAGTTCTAACAGAGTTAGACCTTTCAATTCTGATGATCGTTATCAATTCCGAGAACGAGCAGAGTCCAGGAAAGTATAGAGAACGCAGTGCAGAAACAGTTGCTAGGTTGACCGAACTAATGCAATTGCTACAAGAAATCGTTAAGATAGATAATCTTAGACCAAAAGTTTTCCACGTTTTTACTGATCAGGCGATGCGGAAATTACTAAAGTCTATTCTTGAAGACGAAGACCGTGAAAAAGTCACGAATTGCCCGGATAATCTGTTTCCAGTAAGAGACAAAAAGGCAAATATAAATGGGATAATTTTATTTTTTATGGATTTTAATTTGTTTTCAGGATCAGTCGACGACTTTTTATGTTCATGCCTTGGCTTTAACGTCAGAAATGGCCCAAACAAATTCTGACTGGCTCACTTTGTACTCTGATTTAATGCGAAAAAAACAAATACACATGACAATGGCCTTGGCGTTATTCACAGGTGACGAAGAGGTGAAGCAGAAGGTTCTTCAGTTGCCATCTAGAGTGTGCTTTCCACAGGAATGGTGAGGCTTTGTAAGGAATGAATATCTTCAAGCCGTTGATTTTATCATTTTTTATCATGTTAACATAATTAGTTTTTGCTATTAGCCTATCTACAGTTGCACACTGCATGGGTGAGCTGGAATCTTTAGTTCTCGTTCGAGGTGGACCCAATAACGCACTGGAATCTAGAGGAAAATTTTCTGGGCAATATGCTGCAGCGGAAATGATGCCCTTTATGTCCCTTGTCCAGGAAGAACGCCTTAACGTTTGTATAGATAAACTTAAGGAAGCGTACGATGCGAATAAAATTAACGATGTCACTACTTCTGCAGTTATTGAACTTTACGAATACAAGGTGAAACTTTTGTATAGAAAAAATATTTTAGAATTTAAAAATATATATGATTTGACTTCCAAACAGCTGGCAGCGATTAGAAATGCAGAAAGAGCAAATCAAGCTAGTTTGGAAGCAGCGAATAATCGTGTCACAAGTCTTCAGCATCAACTTGCACAGGTGGTTGCTGAGTCGAGGAAATTGCATCAATTACTCTTTCGCTCCCAACAATCTTTAGAGATATTACAAAAAGAAAAAGTTGCTTTTACGAATAAGATTCAAGAAGTAGAGAAAGAAAGTAAACGAACCTACGCTCTTCACACGCAGGTGAATTATAATCAACTTTAAAATGCTTTAAAACAATTATTTTAGTTCTTGAATCTCTTGAGAAAATGAAGATATAAAATTTATTTTTCTGTTTAATAAGTGTCTTTATTCAAAATATTTTAATAACGATTCCATTTTCAGGAAAGTGATAGTTTGAAAAAAATAGTTTCTGATAAGTCCGCGCAAATAGCGAGATTTGAAAATGTACTTCGTGAACATAAAGAGGAGCTAGAAGCATGCAAAGATAAAATTGAAAGCCTTATGAAAAAAATTGTAAAGTGCGAAGGAGATTATGCAGCAGCTGATCAGAAATGTCAAGAACTTAGTACTAAAAATCACGAAATGACTAAGATGCTTCATAAAATGCAAGATGGATTAAGCAAAAAAGAACAGGTCAGTTTATTTATGTAATGAAATAAATTAATGAAAAGTACTTAAAACAATAAAAAAAATGAAGAGACCATGCATTCAAATTTTTACAGATTATTGAGGAGAAAAATGCAGAGATAGCATCTGTGCAAGACGATAAAGCCGCCTTGAAGCAAGAAATGCAGCAGATGACTCATCAATGTCATAGATTCCAAGGAATTATCAAAGAAAAAGAGGAAATGATTCAGAAACTGAAGTCCGAATTGATTGATTACAGTCGAATGAGGGATATGATTTTTGAACTCACTGCAAAAAAGAAGGAAGATCTGAACTCTACATAACATGTTAGTTTTATCTGTTCATTATTTTTAACTTAATTATAATTACATTTCTTTTTTAAATTTAAAATTCAAAACTCTTCAGGAGCGGTTTTTATCTGTCAATTGCAATGAAAAGATCTCTACCAAGGTACGAGATGATTTTTTACAAGTTGTCCTCGAAATATTTTATCGCTGAAGAGAAGGGAAAATAAAACTTTTCTGACAATTTTCATAAGATTTTTATTTATTCCTGCATATTGCAAATCAACAAGTATATTTCATCGAGTGATTAATACTGATTCTGTATTCTTATGGATTATTTTCCTAAGTTGTAAAAAATTATCCTTATTTGCCATTTTATTCATGTTTATTCATGAGTTAAAAGATTAAATTGTATTTGATAAAATTAATTTGTGCGAAAGAAAATTATAAACTAAAGATTAAAATAAGGAATGAAAACCGAGCAGTGATGCATCACAATTCGATCTAATAATGAATTGAACAAAATTCAAATTCTCAGCAAAAAATTCATATATATGTTATAAACTTTATATTCTTATAATATATTTCAATTTTGACTTTGATAAAACTATGCTCTTAGATAATATCTTCACCCTCAAAATAATTTAACGCCTCAAAAACTTTGCAGTTCTACTTTAAATTCTTATTTTGAGTTGCAACCTAGATTATTATAATAATAGAGTTTGAAACGTTAGTAAATTTTGAAGAGGTATCTGTATTCTACAATTCCATTACATCGATTTGCACGAAAATTTGTACATATTTTGGTTAATACGTCATTTTTACGCATGAGAGTTTTATCTAGATATATTTTTTCAGGTGTTTTAGATTTATGTCAAAAAGTAAGGAAGTCAATGAACATATATGTATAGCTCATTGCTTTACACCAATTCTTACATACTTGATATGATGTTCTATTATATGATTTTTTTGATATACGTTCTAACCAAGGCTTCGACGTATTCGCAAGGCCTTTCGTTAATTCAAATATATGTTATAAACAGTCTTGCTGTCAAGCGTTCTCTCTAAAAATTTCCTTGAAAAATCTTTAAAATCAAATGCTGACCTTCGTGCCAATTTTTCGAGAGGCAATTGTTTTTCAAGCACCAAATTGTTATATTATTGGAAGTACGTCTAAACCCCTTTTCTAAACGATATAAGTACGTCTTTAACACATCTCATCACAGATAAAGGATTTTCTAGATCTATTTTCTTCAATTTATAAATGGATTGAAAGGCGCTTTCGAATTATATATCAACGAGAAATAAATTCAAAAGTTGTCAGAATTAAATGAATCCTACGATTTCCAATGAATTGATTGCTTTTTTAGATATCACTCTGCATCTTGCAGAAAATAATAGAATCTCGATCAATGTATAATAAAAGCTTGAATTATGTTTGCATATGATTTCATAAAATCATTTGCAAGCAATAAATATATACGTAACAACTTATTTGGTGCCTAATGTAAAAAAATATTTCACTTTGTAAAAAAGTTTTACATAATGAGTATAAATCTTTCTTGAAAAAAGAATAACGGAATGCCGTTGAATTCATCTTCAAATCCAGTAATAACAGCAATATTTAATTATATATATACATAGTAATTTGTGCTGAATTATAGAGTAACTCATTGTAAAATTAATCAATTCAAGATTTAAATTTCATAACCGAAATGAAAAACTAAAATGTTCAGTCGAATTCAAAATTCTTCATCTTACTTGGAAAGCAAGTATATTTTTTCTGGAAAAATGGAATTTAGCATAAAACTTTCTTTCAGTGGTTTTGTTAAAAAGTACTGAGAGCTAGACGATCAAGCGGCAAACCATTTTCCATGATAAAAGTTCTATGAGGACTTTGTCATCAACTGCGGCCTCTGCTCCAGGGTTGTTCTGTTGCAGAAGCAAACATAAGATAAAAGCAGTTGGCAGTCATATTTACTCCAGCGGCTATCCAGAAAACTGTGTGCCATCGAGGAAGAGTCTCCTAGAGAAGATTTATTAATTAATTCAATTTCGAGAAAAACAGCTACAAGAAATATTACTGGAATATACATTTAAATTGAAAATAAAATCTATATTAGCTATCCTAAATTTTCCAAAACAAATATTAAAGATGGAAGATCATTTTTAAAGAGTAAACTTGAAAAAATTGCAATAAATTTGGACTCAAATTAATTTTTATTCATTCATAGTAACAATTTATCAAATAAAAAATTAATAATTAATTAAGGAAATATACTCACATGTCCTTGTACAATAATTCCAACTATATAAGGCGCCAGGAATCCACAAACGTTCGCAGCAGCGTTCGTTAATCCATAAAGTGTTCCAGCATATTTTGGAGCCAGAACGATATGGTTCATCTGATTTCCAGCATAAATTGCACCATAAAGAGATCCTAATCCTGCTAACATCGTCATCACAATGAAAGGATCACATCCTGCCCAAATAGCGCCCAGGAAACTCAAACTGGGACCCAAGGAACCAACAGTGTTCCATAGTTTGAAGGAAGCTAAGGGACTAATCAGATTTTTAGCCAGTAAAATATCGGCGAAACTTGAGATTACTAAGCCCACTATCCAGGCAGTCAAATAAGGTAATGATGAAAGAAATGCATCGTGTTGCATATCCATATGCAAAATCCTGTCCATGTAAGTCGGCAATTCCTGCAGAAGGGTGTAAAAGGCCCAGGACTGCCCACATTGTGTAATCATTATCGCCCAAACGGGCAGAGAAGTAAAAATTGAATACCAAGGCACTCCACGATCCTCCTTTAAATGTAGAAAAACGTTTATCAGAATCATTTTTTTTTTTTAAGTTAGCAATTATTTTATGTTACAAGAAAATATAAAAGAAGCAAAAATGAAACATTTATCGCAAAGACTAGAAAATATCTTTGAGACCTACATCGTCTTTGGATTCAACGCAAGCTTCGATATATGCCCTTTCTTGGGGATCGATTCGAGGGTGTTGAGCAGGAGTGTCGAATACAAATATAAGCCAGAAAGCATACCAAATGATTCCAAGGCCTCCAAATAAATAAAATGCGAGAGGCCAACCGCCCCATAGTTCGAGAGAGCAAAGCCACCCACTCATTGGTAACGAAACTACAGTCCCGAAATTAGCTCCTGAAAACATACATGTTATTATGCAATATTGTTTTAATTTTGTGGTTGTATTTTTAAAAAATTTCAGTTTAATTACTCACCTGCATAAACTATGGCAGCAAATTTATTTCTTTCTAAAGGTGGAACCCAATGAGCTAACATGCTATGCATTGCGGGAAATGTAACACCCTGAAAATGATAATAAACAATTATAAACATTTTCAATAAATAATTTAGATAAAAGAAAAGAAATAAAAAGCCTTTTGTATAAAAAGATGTACCTCTGTGAAACCTTCAGCAATCCGAACTGCCAAAAATGGATAAAGTCCCCAATAAGCAGCAAAAGGGCTAATTACAGTAAAAACTGCAGTCAAAAATACTCCTAAACCATAAACTATTTTTCCGCCAATTTTTTCGGCCATTCTACCGCCGGGAATGTTTGTAGTCACATATCCAATAAAAAAGGCACCTAATATGATGCCTTGTGTTTTTTCATCCCAATCAAATTCTCCTTGACTCTGAAAAATAAATAAAAATTAATAACCATATTATTCTGAAAGACGTTTACGAACGAAAATTAAAATCAACTGCTTTTTCAAATAAATAAAAGAATAATAATTAAAAACAATTAAAATTGTCAAAAAGAAATATGTCAATTCAAGTAATTTGTTTCTAATATTACCTACTCGGACGTTAAGTGGACACTTAATAATTAAAATTGATAAAAAGTCTAAAGTTTGTTGCTATTTTTCCTTACCTATAACTTATTATTGAAAATAAATAAGATATTGAATTTTTCGTGTCAGAAAAAACGTTGCAAGCTTCAGGTAGGTAATCAAATTTGGTTTGTAAGAAAAAAAATCTTGTCAGCTTGATTTATATGAATTGTGATAAATATATCTTCTTATTCTTACTATAAATATGTATATCTTAATTCATTGAAAAATATTCAGAATAATTCAAGAATATTAGAAAAATGCAAGAAATTTGAGTTTATCTAAATAATTTAATTAAAAATTGCTTACAGTGTTTGGAATAACTGAACTGTTGGTAATTATTGGACAAACATCAGAAGTATCATTATTTTTAGTTTCAGTCTGGTTGACCATGGAAACAATCGCTACTGACAAATTGACTCTCATAGCATAAACTAGAGCGAAACCCAAGAACCCCAAGAAACCTAGAGTGTATCGTGCTTTCACACATGATCGTGAGTCTTCCGGTATTTCCACTTGAATTAAGCTAGTCTTGTCTCTGTAATCCACTGTAAATTTAAAATAATCTTCATTATTAATTTTAAAATATGCTTAAAAATGGCAAACTATAAAATAAATATTGACTAAAACTCTTTTATATAATGATTTTTAAATAGATTTTTAAATAGATATTCTGAAAAAGGTCTGATTTGAAAATTTAGTTCACAAAACATAAGTAACAGACAATAAGTTAAAATGATAATAATAAAAATAAGAATATGCTGAAAAAAGAATAAGAATGTATTAACTAAAGTAATATGAGTCATAATTGAAATTCATTCTTTGTAGCTATAAGCTTGAAGCTAGCAATAATGTGAATATTTCGAGGGACTACAATTACTTTGTAAGCAATTATTTTGAGGCTCACAAAATAATTATATTGTCAAGGAAAATATACATTATTGCTAGCTTCAAGCTCTTGAACACGAGGAATTAATTACACCTATAAGTCCAATTATGACAAGTTTTAAATTTTATATTTAAGTTTCCAAAACTATTGTTGTTTTTTCTAAACATATGCTGTGATGTATAGGTTAGAAAATGCTTTCACAAGTCCCTTGATTTATAAAATAATGCTGGACTTGACACAATCATAAAGGATGAGTTATGAATCATCGACAGTTCTTTCTTTACTAAGAGAAAATAAAATTAATACAAGTGCATCAGCGAGAAAATAAGAAAGAGAAAGTACGTCGTAAACAAACCTCTTTCTCGAAGATCATCTCCGCCTGAAGTTTGATCTTCCTTCGATACACTTGGATCGAGAACCTCCATCCGTGCTGCCTATTCCTGGTTTTTGGAATTTGGAGATCAAACCTGTCTTTTTCCAGAAATGACAAACCGTAAGCACTCGAATTACAATTGACGTTACGCCTACTCAAAGGCGTTCTCTCTCTTCCGTTCAAACATCTACGTTTACTTATACAATCACAAATTTTATCCCTGTATAGTTCCACTCATTGTCCTTTTTTGCGTAGATGTATGCGTGTAAGTGTATAGGATATGGACGATGGACGCGATGGACTATACCCCTGGTGGGTTGCAGAATAGGGCTATGAGTACGAGTGTGACAGCAATATGACATTGCATTAGTTTGTCCTTTTCGCACTCATAACCTATTCTGCAACCCACTCGTGGCCATCACTCTATGCATGACAGAAGAGCTTGAGGTGCGGTTAGGTTAGGTCTGACGTCTGACTGTCTTTACTTTACACATTCAATGTATTGTTTACATCTTCTATTCATTTCTTCTAAAAAGTAAATACGATAAAGAAATCTAAAAGCTTATTTAAATTTTGAGTAATTGGTTACAAAATATTCAAGAGCTTTTATGAGTGCTACGTGATGTTGCCACTTCTTAATACATACTACAAATGATTCAAGAGGAACAATCAGGATGTCAAAGTGCTTTAAAGTAGTTATCAATATTAAGTAATGTATTTTTTACTTTTTCATTTTTTTTTAAAAATATGATGTTATTTATCAGTATTTACCAGTATTTACTCACCTTGAAGCTAATAAATTAGACCAATCAATGATCGTATATTGCAAAACGAAACGGATTCTTATTTACGCATGCGTAATACAGGCCAATCATATAGCTTGCTAAACTTGACATCAATTTAATTTAAATTTAACATTATTCTAAACCTATTACTAAGTTATTTTATGCTAAATTAAAATCACCTTTTAAAGACTAATCAAGTCAATTTTTAATTTACTTTTAAAGAACAATGACTTCTAGAAGTAATAAGTTGACAATAAAAAATAAAACAAAGTTGACATATACAGGGTTAAATTACTTAGTTTATAATTCATAAAGCATTTAATAAGTTTAAAAATGACTAATATAATTGATATTTATGCTTAAAAATGTCGTTTATTGCAGGTAAATTATCAAATTAGACTTGAAACTTTATTTGAACAATACTATTGATACCTTATCCAAGATTTTTAAATATAGAAATTAAAAACAGTAACGATTAATTCATCTAGTCTTTAGCAGTACATTAAAGCTGCATTTATGCAGAAAAGTTCTTTGGTAAAAAGCGCAAGGCTCTCGTTCTAATTAAAATAATCGAAAGTCTTTCTTCCGCCTTCAGGTAAAATCGATAACGAGATAAAATTGATATTTAATAACTTGATAAAATTCATAACACGATAAAATCGATAACGAGGTAAAATCTAACATTTAGGATCAGGGGTAAGGACGAACAGAACTTGGAAAGAAAAAGCAAACAACGATAGCTTATTTGCAAAAAGTATAAATTTTCATCGTTTAACAAAATCATATCAAAATATGAGCAACTCGATTTTGAAAATGGCTTTAGAAACAAAATACACGACGTAATATTGTAACAAAAAATAAAAACAGAATCGATTTCCTACAATCCGCTCCAGAATCGTAGACCATGTACTTCTCCGTTTCGTCAACGATTAAACAGTCCAATAAATAAGCGGATGTCGTCCGCTTCCGCTCCGATTAATGACGTATTATAAATTAAGTCTACAGTGGTAGTCTAACTATCTTCATACACTGTATAAATCTAATGTAAAACTAACAGAGACCAATTTCAATCGACGCGAAAAGGCGACACGCCAATCGGACGAGACTTAAATTAACGCGGCTCGTCGACAATACTGAATGTATTTAATTCACTGCGAAATTTAAACGAAAACCGTGCTTCTCAAAACGGACAATAGTGATATCTTTACAACTCCATCAAGTTCCAAGAAATCTCATCAAATTGCGATTTATTCTTAAAAATAAAAGCAAAATGCCAACATTTAAGGAGAATTTCAGTACTTGAAAATAATCACTTTATAAATGAATTTTATTTTTCACAGTTGTTCAAATTCCCCACCTAATAACTAATTTTGCAAAATTAAATAATCAAAAATAAGATTTCTTCGAATTCGACGAAGTTGGAAATAAAAATCTGAGAACGCAAGCGAGACTGATTGACAACAGTGACATTAAATCACGACTCTGAGCGTAGTTTGATCTCGAACTATCAGATAAAAAGGCATTGTCACTATAAAAGCCACAATCGAGCGAGCCCTTAATTTAGCATAATGCATGATACAAGTATCAAATCATCGCTGCGTGGAACTTGGCGCTTCTACTCATCGATTTCTCGTAAAACGACAACGAGAAAACCAGTCCCTAAATATGTGCACAATAAATGCGCAATAAATAAAAAAAAATGTCTTGACAGAACGTGGCGTAAAATTATCGACCACATTCTGAACGCAATTCAAATTCGACTTAACAACTTCTCATTTCTCATAGAGTTTCTCGGGAGAACTAGAGAAAACGAAATGAATTCTTGGTTCGCCAACTAGCCAATTTCTGGTACCTAACTCGTCAGACCAGCTGCCCGCAGCTTATTGCGATAAAACTAAGCTTGCACCGTAATTCAAATAAACCGGTACAATGTCCTTATACAAATAACTAGTCAAAACAAACTGAACGTGGCGACCTGGATCGACGACGGACTTCTTAAATCGCAGAGCTGCTGGATAATCTTGAAAGACTTGCTCCCAAATTTGGTGTCATTCCCACCATTTGGTTACTTTTCGAGTTACGAGTCAAGGGCTCGTGCATTCTCATTAACTCTGATGAGTGTTGGCACTGCCAGCAGTTGCGGCAGAAGTAGCGGAAGCACATCTGCAAAATTTCAAATATTTTATTAAAATTCCGGTTTCATGGTCTTCTTAAAATTCAGAGTGGTCAGTCAAATTACCGAAATAAATTCTTATCTACTTGCCAGTCATTAAGGCCATTGACCAAACAGAACTGGTGACAAAAAACTAGTTTTTGGTCAATAACACTCAATACAATGATTTGGTATTCCTTATATGGACAACTTTTAAAAAAAATATTTAGATAAACATTTATATCCCAAATCCTTTGTTTAAAATAAAATTTGAATAAAAAAAGCTTAAATGGCCACACTGTTAACAAATTCAGACCCTTGAGATTTACCAATTCTCTACAAAAGTAGGGTCCTTGTTGCAACGAGCACACCGAACAGAGGGAGTCTTCGATGTAGGGATCAACCTGAATCTGCAATAAAAACATAAGAATATTATCATAATTTCCAAGCTTGAAAGAAAACAGTTCATTTTTAGAAGTTCAAACCGAACTAAAATATTTACCTTCTTTGAAAATTTAGCAGTTTTGATGTCAATGAAGGCAGCAGATACAGCGTTAATATAAGAGCAGTTGTTGTCAAAAGTGACCCGAGCGGAGCCAATCGGATATTTGTGCTTATCTGTGTCAATTCCTATGAAATGAAATATTTCAAATTGATTAACTAAAGTCTGTAACTTTCGAATTTGACGATAAGAGTTTATACATTGCAATTTATTCACTACAATTTATAAACAAATTCGTTTGTCTAAAATTTTAAAATAACCAGCATAGATAACTCCATCAAAGAGATCGTTCATAATTAAAGCCAATGCGGGGGCAGTCATCATTCCGTGAAGAGCTCCAACGAATACAGTCTTTTGTGGATCTAATTTTTGCGAGGAAGACTTAATGTAATTACTTTCGTTTAACGCCCACGGGATTACTTGTACCTGAAGCAGATGAAAACAAAATTTAATAAATACTCAAACATTTAAAATATGAAAAAAGAGCAAACCTCAAAGAAATATTAGATTTTACCTCCTTGGCTTTCATTCGTTTCGAAGAAATTTTGTAAAACCAGCTGCCGCCATTCGCAAACTCGTGAGTGCAACAAGAAAGCAAAGCCTTGACCTAGAACACAGAATTAATATTCATTACGATTGGCATTACTTACAATTATGTCTATGCTCAAACTTCATTATATTGTATCTAAAAAATACCTGTTTTTCAGATTCAAATATTATGTAGACGTATCCTTTTTGAGTTGGTTGTTCTTTTCCAGGCCACTCGATGCGAATTGAGCCAAACTGTTTAAAAGCAGAAACTAGCATTGAATCTGTAATATCCCAAGGTACACCGCCAAGGAAAACTTTAGGAGAGTAGCCAGTTGGTTTTTGCGTTCGTTGTGGCAAAATACCTCTCCAAGTGCGCGTTGCTTCGCATAATGCTAGAAATAAATAAAAAATTTTAAATGATATAATATTAAATGAATACGAATCCATTAACATTGAAATAAATTATATCAATTTCATTTGATTTTAGATATTCAAGATCAAATTCTACAATGATTTTACAAAATTATGGTAAGATTTAAAATGAGTCAGTTGAGTGAAAGAAAAAGATAAAATAAAACTCTGATCCGAATATAATCGAAAGCTTAGTGAATTCTTGGTTAAATAACTCCAAGACGATTGAATTTTATGAATCTGTGAAAAATATAAAGACAAAGTACATAATCTCTATTTTAAAGTTATAAAGATTAACATTTTTTATAATTTTTTGACACATTTATAAATAACGACTACCTGGAAATTTTGAAATGTGATAAAAAGATGAAACTGTGTTTCAAATATATAAATAAGCTTTAGATTTTGTTTTGGATTAAAATTTTATATTTTCTTATTTCAGATATATTCAACTTGACTCTTATTTTTAACCAGATCTTAAATTAACTTGTAAAGAATTAAAAATTTTCCAACTTCCTACTTTATTTCATCTTAAAATAATTTCATTAATTTTTATTTCTGATTATTTCTGAAAAATACAATTTACCAGCAGCATTTCTGTGACAGCGTGCCGCCCGGTCAAGCGACATGTAATAATCGGGAATCGGAGGCTGCGGAGAACGCATTGCCATCAAATGCGGATTCACAGTGGGACAGCAGCTCTTCTCCGAACTCAAATATGAATTGAGGAAGCTGTTTGGATGTGGCGAAAGATGGTGATGATTTCGAGGATGATTGTGCGAGTGATGGTGGTAGTGATGTTGTTGATGAGGTGTACTAGAATACCTCTTCTTCTGTAAGCGCCAAGCGGCAGCTCTGTCTCCTACACACATGTCCATCTCTGGAGACATCATAGAACTCAGTGATTGAGGGTAGCATTGATGCGATGATGAGTTCAAGGATAGACAATTCTGTAACAGAAAATGTATTTTATAATTTTCAAATCCGATAAAGATCAATCAAAACATAACACGGTTGTAATAATTTTCAAACTTTACAGTAGTTTCAATGGTTGCATAAAATTTCCCGAAAAGTTAACAAATTTTCAAACATGTATTTTGATTACAAAAAATTAGAAGATTAAAAACAGGAATTAGAAAAACTATTGAATTATACATTAAAAATCGGTAAGTTTGAAAAAAATCTACATTTTTAATATTTTAATTCAACAGATTTTAAACCATCTAATTTTTCGTTTTTTTTCTAGAGTCTCATCATCAATGGGAAGGTACTGGTTTTATTTTTCTTTAATTTACAAATATATAATTATTGAAACATTACATTAGAAAATTTACAAATTAAAAAACTATCTTTCTAGTAATCTGGATTTACAAATTCTGATAACATTAAATTAGAAAATTATTATTATTTTGAAGTTTAATAGAAGAATAAGTCACCATGATATCGGAAAGTGATCCATCCATGCTGCTTACTCCGCTAATCTCAGAGTCTGAAGGAGAATTTGATCGAGATCCATTGCACCCAGTCATGTGAGAATAATCCATAGTTGGGCTGCTGCAATCGCTAAAACAAAATCATAGAGTTTATATTAAATTTTAGTCCGGAAATTGCAAATCAAATTACTAGACTAATTACTTTGAATAAAATGATTTATAAATTGCTTTAAAAAAATAAAATAATTTTAGAATCTTTATCTGAATTATAATTTATTCAAAAGTTTGATTGAATTATTTATTATTTCCGTTTAAAGAATTTTAAAATACCTGTAAGGTGGAGAACCTCGAATAGGTCTTCCGTAGTAAGCTGAATTAATCGGAGGAGGTGGAGAGCTCATGTGTTGAAACTGTGAACGACTTGGAGGTGAGTTCGAGCTGTAGCCGCTGCTACTTGCAGAAGGACTAAACGAGTGAGGGTTGGAGTAGAGACTACCCGGTGTGCTGGGACTACCAGGCGTAGTTACTGAAGTCGGTGAACTTGGCACGTCTTGACTCAACAACGAGTTTCCTCCATATCCACGATATTCGTCGAATTGCTAGCACCAATAAATAATTAAATAATAATTTTTAGACAAATCAAAATATAAGGTTAACAAAAACTTTCTTCTTTTTTTGCACACAGTTAGTGTAATTACACTGGTCAACAAAATATGACCTATGTCCATGAACACATAGGTCGTATTTTATTGACCAGTGTTATTGATAAGTTCTACAATTTTTCTTTTCAAAGTTTTTACTAAAAAGAGGTTAACAGACGTGCATTATTGTATTTTGTTACGTTTCCCAAATTTTCAAAAAGATGTTTTGTAAATTAAAGAAGTTATCTTGCATGAAAGAATTAATGTATAATTCAGCCACGTGGCACGATTGAATTGAGATTCAATAAAATTACACCCTTCAAGTGTAGTTTGGAAAATGTTTTACTTTGTTAATACTATTTCTTGACTCAAAAATGAATGATCTAATAACTAAATGAAGCAAAAGATAAATTATCATGTACCATAATTCTTATCAATGTTTTGACATGAGCGTTGATAAAAAAGACTAAAAAATGTATTGCTTACTCCCCGCATTTCTATAAAGAATGATTGAAGAATGTGAGATCAGGTAAATCATATTAGTCAATATAACTAATTTTTAGACAATTAAAAAAAAATGTATTGCAATTTTTTTAAATTCCCAGTCATTTTCTCATTTTCCGACTTAGTGGGCATCCTGAATAAATTTTGATGGCATTTTAATTTGCTAACCTAAGAAAAACAAGATAATTTCTAAAATAATCTACAGTTAAAATTTTCCGAAAATACATTTCAGATCATTATAATTCTATACTCAAATGAAAATATAATATCCCTTTCAAACAATACTTTTTATGAAACTTTTCAGTTTATCAATAGCGAACTATGGAAGGGATTATGATTGATGGTAGATTTTCTTGGCTCCAGTCTGCAAATTCTTGGCTCTGTAGAAAACAGGGTCGTTCCACACAACTCCGTTCATGAATTATTTGATGTGAAAAAATATATGTGTTAAGGATAATATGTTCGTTTTAGCGTCTTTAATATGCGATAAAATACTTGTTCACTCAATTCACGGACAGTTTCACAAAATCAACTGGAAAAGGCAATCGTTGGCTTTGTGACAAACTCAGCTATTTGATACTTTTTTATGAAGGAAAAAAATTAACTAAACTAAACTTTCTAACTATTTCAATTGTCCCAATCCTCAAATTTTCCAATATTCTAATTGGTAAAATTAGCCTTTTAATATCATGAAGTGTAAAACTATAAGATTTAAAAATTGAAGAATAACAGTCACTAAAAAGATTAATTTCAGGGCAAATAGAAGACCTTCTTTCTTCAAAGGGACATTTTGGTTGTGAAAAAATGTATCAAATAATTAAAGAATTGAAGCAAGTAACAAGTATTATTAAATTTATAGATATTTATTTCGAAAGTTATTAATTTTTAAAACCTAATCCCAAAATACCCAAATTTCAAAGCTTCCAAATTTAAATGTCTCTTAATTTTTAAACCTAAAAAATTACATAATTCAAATTTTAGTAACCACAAAAATTGGATTTTGCTTTCTTTAAAATCCAAAGTATTAAAATTAAAAATAATTATTTATTTATATGGTAAAATAAAATTACTTATTTATACTTTCACTTTTACTATCAAATAAATTAACTTCAGTTTAATTTCTCGCGTTAACAATTTTTCAGAAAAAGGAAGATTCTGATTATAAAGTCATATATTTTTCAATTCGAATCAAAAACTTGTGATTCTGGAAGGACGTATTAGAAACAAAATGTACTAAAGTTTGAGAGGTAGTTGGAGTAGGTTGGAGTAACTCCAATGATATGATCATAGTTCCAGTTATTGCATTGGCAGCATTCACATATCTCGAGTAAAATGTTGTCTGCGTATATCACGACTGGCACTTTTATCGTTGCCTAAAGTGTAATATTTACAGGTTGCCAGAATCGGAAAAAGTAATCTGTTTCGTCTCTTAGCTTCATCTTTTAAAAATGAGTAGTTCGAGGTTCATAAAAATATAAATAAGACGGCATAGTTTCATGCTTTCTTCTTCCTCAAGTACAAAAAAACTCTACAGACAATTTCTTTCAGAGATAGACACTACATAAAACATGTAGCTACTTATTGCTTAAGTACAAGTCTTTGTTGGGTGGAAAATTCGAATGAGTCATAGCATGAGATCTTAATCTTTTATTAATGTAAGAATATACATCAATAGAATAAAATAAGAATTTCACAAAGAACATCAATGAAAGAAAAAAAATATTTAGTCTCTTATTTTGAAACAAATTCAAAACTTTTAGTGAAATTGATCTAAAAGAAATAAATTCTTGGTAAGTAGGTACCTTAACCGGTAAGAGTACGTTAGAAAAAAATAGAGAAGATTAAAATTTCAGAAATTATAGTTCAAATCGTCATCGAAATTTGTTTTCAGGAAAAAAAGAAGTTTTCGAAAATTGAAGATTTAAAACAACAGAATTTGAATAGATTATTAAAACAAAACCGACAAGACATTTTTCAAGCTTTGTTTTGACAGATCAAGCTTTCTTTTTTGACAAGCCTATACTTTTTATTCAAATAAATATCAAATCTTTTGGACATTTTTGGGATCAAATGTTTTCTTAATATTCAGATTAGGAAAAATGATTTGCTAAACTTCTATATTACTCCTGAATCAGAAATAATTTCACAGCATTGTTAAAAAATCCAGAATTAAAGGACATGATTGATATTTAATAATTTTATCGTTTTAATAACTTTTCCATGGGAATCAATTTTATAAAATATTAAAATTTGAACAAACCTGGTAGTATGGGCCTGAGGAAGTTTGAGTATGATTTTGACCATAATGTTGATGACTTCGGTATCCTGACGAGCTGCAAGAAGACTGTCCACTCATTAAAGGACCGCGAGGCAATCCTAGGCCAAAAAGATCCGAAATCGACATATCTGTTGAAAAAAATACGTTTTTCTCAAATTCTCTTTGACGCGTATGAGAAGATCTGTAAAACTAAATGAAAAAGAACAAGAGACTAACAAATAAAGTCGAAATACTCGATTCTAACGACCCTTCAAATTTATGTTATGTACCGGGTGTACAAAATAGCAACAGAAAAAATGTTATTAAAAAAGTATGTAGTACTAAATTAGAAGGAAGTGGTTTGAAAAATGAAGGAAATTTATACGAAAATTATACTTATGTAGCTTTATTCATTTCATAATTGTAAAAATTCTTTTTTTCAACGTGTTTAATTTACTTTTTCGGGAATCCGCATGAGAAAATGAGAGACAAGTAGTATTCTCGACTTTTGTCAGACGAAAACCTGAGTTACTCTACTGGCTTAGTAGTTGTAAAAGATTTACCAGAAACGACAATGACTAACTAAAAATACAACTAGGTCAAATGAATAATTTTAAGTTTATATTTTGTCTTAAAGTGCATTAATCTAATTTTGAAAATCTAGTGTGCTTTTAAAAAAAATTGACAAAAGGAAAAAATTTCTCTCCAAAAGAAAAAATTTAAATAAATATCTAAAAACAAAATACCATAAAAATTCAAATTAAAATTTCCATAAATGCTTTTACAATTACAAATTAATTTGCAAAACGTTAATTGATACTTAATAAAATATGAAATTAAAGTAAACAGGAAATAAAGAATGTCTTTCTCACCATCCATACTAGAATTTTTAGACGATTGAGTGCAAGATGTATCGTAATTCGAATGATAAGATGAAGAAGGCGGTGGCAAATCCAAAAGCATGTTGCTGATGGATTGCAACTGATGAAGTTGCTCACGTTCTCGGGTTTGCAGTTGCAATTTCTCCCTGTGAATGGGATTGTGAGATTGTTGCTCTCTCTCACGTTGCTGAAATTGCAGTTGCTCTCGGTCTCGATTTGGATGAGGAACCTGCAATTGCTCACGTTCTCGATTTGCCTGGGTAATCAACAAGGAATCTCGTTCCCTCTGCTGCGGTAGCTTCAGTTGCTCACGATCAGTTTGTTGCTGCTGCTCTTGCAGCTGATCTCGCTCACGCTGTGCAAGCTGCAGTTGTTCGCGTTCGCGAGATTGTAATTGCAGATTTTGTGAGTCTCTTCGGTCCAGAGCGTCTACTCCAGTTCCTCCTTCGGAATCAAAAGATAAGGCCAACTGCAATTTAAAAATTACCATTGAAAATTCATGTGGATAAAATTTTAATATTCTCTTTATAATTTATTTTAGTGAAAACTATTTGTTTTTATTATCCATTACAAAGTCATAATAAATTTTTTTTAATATTATAATTTTGTAAAAAAATTTGGATAAAAATTTATTTCTTAAGTTATTTAAAATAAAAGTTTTCTTTTGATCTCCAGAAAAAAAAATTAAAAGTGGCAATTTGTGGAAAATTTGAATTATAAAGGTTTCTATTATCGCGATTTTCCGTTTCTGATCTTCCAAGCTATTTTTAGTATAATTAAAGCTAAATCCACACCTATCACTAGAATCGGCCTAAATCGGTAATTTGATTCTCAGAAATGTGCGACTCTCTTTCATTGATTACTTCTTCATAAGCCCTAAAGTTAAATTTAGTTTTTATGATATCTATATTGAAAACGGAATAGATATAAATCTATTTAACCATTTCATTCAATTAAAATACGAAAAAAGACTCATAAATAATTTATTTTATTTATTTTAGTAATTATTGAAATTGAAAATAATTTGAGATCTGAATTGATATTTAATTTAATTGAAATAAATATTCTAAATATATAAAATAATTTGTACTATAATTTTATTTTATAGATACATTATTATTTTTAAATGTTTTTACTCTTTTCAAATTCACGTTAAATATAATATGAGTTCACATATTTTATTTCAAATGGTTATAATAAATAGGGGAAAAGGAATATTGTTTGTGAAAGGGAGAATGCGAAAATGAGAGTTAAAGTGAAAATACTTGAAGAATAGTTGAAGTAGTTAAACCCCCAAATTCTTGGAAGTCGAAACTTGAAGCCTGAAAGGGCCCTAAGAGATCGAGGTGTTTACTATAAATTTCTTGGAAATTTGATAACGTGCTCCCATATTTCCAGTAAATTTGTTTTCCATAGGACTTTTCCTGCTGCTTGTAACAATTTTATTTTCACCATAGATATAATGACCAAAGCGATTCAAAGTAACATTCCATGCTGAACTTTTTTCTTTATTTTGAGAATTTATGAAGTACAATTTTAATTTTATTTTTTAGAACATACAGAGAACATAAGGTAGATGACCCAGTAATCGGCAGTTTACCAGTGATCGCCATTTTACTATTGAAATTTGACAAAGTACTGAAAAACAATTTTAATTGAAGTATTTTACAGCAACTGATAGAATGACTTTGTAACGTGGATTATAAAAAATTGTCAAAACCAATGATAATCCAAAAAAATGTAAAAATAACAAATATAACTCCGTGAATCTGTTCAAAAAGAAAGAAAATATATGTAGGATTTATTCTTTAAGATACAGAAACGTAAAATTTAAGCAGAATAAATTTTAAATAGATATTTATACTTGAAATCTATATTGGTTTCCGATATAGAAATAAACCAAGATGTTACCCTGCTTTGTAAAAAAACTGAAATTCTTGAATTTGAAATATGTTCAGTTTAAATCACAATTTAATTTAAAAGCGTTCAGATTAAATAAGATTCTCAAATTTCAAATCTGTTCAAATTGAAAATATTAGATTCTTCAGCTTTGAAAATGGAAAACTTGTTTTTTGCTATGAAATTTAAAAATCTGCCCAATTAATTATTTGAAATTAAATAAATGTATAATTATAATAATGTATAAAGCATACTTCTTGGACAAAGGCATTCTCTTTGTATTGGTTTTTGTAGCTATGTCGTAATACCCTTATTAAAATCAAACTAGGAAAAAGGAAAAATGCTTATTTCCACGTAAGTTACGTGTCTTGATCGCAACCACGCAGTAAAATAAGATTTTGCCAAGGAAATCTTGAATTGCTAGACATCATTGATACTAATTTAAGGACCTCGTGTTTACAAACAGACTTCCTACATCTTTTGTACATAATACCTTAAAGGCTACGATTCGCAGAAAATGTTCGGAGAAGAAAAAAATTCAAACGATAATTAAGAGTCAAGTCGTGGGAAACACTACCTAAGAAACTTTCATCGTCAGCTGAAAAAAATTCCAGTTGCAGTGGTGGAATGCATAACCGTAGGAATTCAACGTGAAACCAGTCGCAATTGAAACTTTGCTTTTTCTTTGTCCTATTCAAGCTTAACCTCATTATACACACAATCAAAATGCATATTTCCTCAAAAATTCCAGTTTTAGAAAATGATATCAGATTTAAGAAAACCCAGAAAAAATGACTTAAAAGTTAGACAAAAATCGAGCAGAATAGAATTTAAAAAATTAGAATCGTAAAATAAAAAAATTGGATTCAGAAATGATAAAAAAACAAAAAAAAAGAACAAAATGAAATAGAAATCAGAAAAAAGTGTACTCACCTGTTGGAACAAAGTTGGCATCTCGAGGTATGACGGTTTCGTAGATTCTTCGTCTAATAGTTTTAGTTGAGCGTATTTTTTACGAAAGGTATTTTTTCATGAATTTGAAAAAAGGACGTTTTTTGCGAAATAAATTAATAAATAATTACTTATAAGACGAACAAAGGAACACAGAAATGAAAATAAATAATTGCCTCGCGAACCAGCCGAGAACCCTTCCGGGAATTAGGTTCAGCGATTAATTTCCGTACCAATCCATTTAGTTTTAAGTTTCTGATGGACCGTTTTTTCAAAAAAAATGTCTCAATATTCACGATATATTTTAACTTTATTCAAAATAGCTCTTCTTGGTACCGTTTCGCTGAGCGAACTGAAGATTACAATCATCCGGCCGGCGAGATTCACAATTTGACGACGCGCGACATTGGCAGGGTAGCCAATCTTTAATCATGAAATTTAAAGCGCCAAAAGATCTTAGATTTTTATTAATGTCTTTTTAATTATTAAACTTTGTGCTTAAAAATATATTTTTTTAAATGTTGCTATATTTTCTTATCTACATTCCTTTCAAAAATACTTATTGAAAATATTATTTTAAGTCATAAACAGCCTTTTAATTAAAATCAGGATATTGTTCATTTGTTTATTTGTACAACCAATCGAAGGTCATTTTATATTATCGACCAATCACATTCAAGAAAAAAAGACAATGGCTAGCTTCACCAGTTTCACCAAGTAATGCAAACTAATGTCAAAAATACAACGCAAAAAAAATGTTATTTCAATTAATTCCGATCAAAAGTCTTTTGTTACTTGCCCTAAGAAATTAATTTTATTAACAAAAAATTGTTTAATTAACGTTTTTACTGCATTCTCATATATAGTCAGTCTCTGTTTGATATTATGAAAATTAGTATAAAAGCGGAAGTTCCAAATTTTCATTTCATTTTCCGGTCTTTGTTCTTATAGGAAAAATAATTTTTACCGAAAGTCTTTTACTTTATCTACCCCCTGAGGGAAAAATCTTTAAAATCAGTTGACATTTTTTTTATAATTTGTAAATATAAATCAGAATGGTGCAAAAATATTAATTGATTTGCAATCAATTTCCACGTAACTGAATATTTAAATGAAATTTTTTAATTTACAGGTACAATATATAATTAATCATTGGTCATATTTTAATAGGTTTTATCATTAAAATTTGATACTTGAGACCATAAAAAATGCATGTGTCATAAATACAATATCCCTGAATTTCCATACAAGATGAGATTAAAAAATAATAATAAATTTGAAAAATAAAACTAAAATACCAAAGTAATTAGAGCTGTTTATAATAATTTAAATATTGTTTATAAATTAAAAATACATATTTTATTATATGAACTGTTCAAAAATTGAATCGATAAATTCATTCTCAATATAGAGATTTTGGTCACATATGTATATATTAGCAATTATTCAAGATTTTCCTTAAGCATATTTACTTCAATCAAATTACTTTGATTGAATTCACAAAAATATGAAAAATGATAAATTACAACTATGATCACAAAACGAATACAAGTTATAGAGATCAATAAAATACCAATCATTCAAATATTGAAGGCCCGACTTCAAATCTGGTCAAATTTATTGTGAATGAATGTAGTTTTATTTCATACATTCAATTAATCATTCTGCCAGGCTTTAAAAGCTTTTCGATACAAATTTTTAATTAAACAATTGTCTAAAATGATTCTATACTCAAATTTGACCTCATTTTGAATCAAACACTAATCTTTGTATTCATTCTTTTTAAATAATTGAAAAAGAATTCGACGCATTTTCAAATCGTAAGTAAAAAAAAAGCAATAAGAAAATAAAGCCTCTATAATCACGAATTAGTCTTTATATTATAAAGCAGTTCATTTATTTAATTATACTCTATATGAGCAGTCGACGGATCTAACATTTCCACCTCGGAACTCATATCACTAGAAGAATAATTTACAAGTGAATCACGAGACTGTTCGATTCTTTCCGAGGAATTGTCTTCAGTTTTCGCGGAATCTTCTCCCCAGGCAGAAAATAAATTTACTCTTAATTTATCTATATTTTTATCCTGGGATTCTGCTGAACCCGTAGGATTTTCTTCTAACGCATCTGTCACTATTTCTTTTTCTGGGAAATTATACTTTGGTGTCTCAAGAGGCGCATCTGAAACATTTTAACATTCATTGGAACGAAAATATTAATTACTTAGATTATCATTTTTATATTTTATACTATTTACCGGGATAGGGTGGAGATTCGTCGATCAATTGCTCCATTAAATATCCTAGTAAAGTTGTAGTAAAAGTATCATCCCTTTTGAGACCAAGAGCTCTATGGCAAGAATCTACCGCGTCTTGTAAATTTCCCATCATCGCCTGAATAAATCCTATCGCTGAGTATGTCGATGGATTCAATGGATTAAGTACCAAAGCCTAAAACATTAATAAATCAAGATTTTATTATGGAAAATATGCAAGACAGAAAATACTTTTTCTTAAAAAAAATGCTTTTTTCAAGTAATTTGTTGATCTTCACCTGCTGATGGTAATCAAACGCCTCTTCGTACTTTTTCATCTTTCTACACGTATGACCTAAATTATTGAGAAGTGCTTCCCACTTATTAGGCAAGATCACGTCTTTGAGTCCACACTGAATCTTTTTTATAGCTTCCTTAAATTGACGTTCTGCTGTCTTATAACTATAGTTAATATAAAGAAAATGTAGTATAAGAAAAACTTTAGCAAAAGAAATAGTTAACTTCAACAATAAATTATCACTTACTCTCCATTGTGGTAAGAAATAACTCCTGTCTCGTGAATGACAAATGGATCATTGGGTGCAATACTTTGTGCCTGCTGAAAAAATTTGTCAGCTAGTTTTAAATTGTTTGTCAGTCCACACTCGAGACCAATGTACAATAGAGGAAGGTGGCAACCTTTCATGAGTTGCGAGGCTTTGAAGTAAGCGGCCATAGCTTGGTCATGTTCGTTTTCAACGGCAAACGAATGACCGTAAGCTAACCAGGCAGGGCCAAATAATCTATCGAGAGCTGTCGCTTTTGCGAGATATCTTCGGGCTGGATCGCTTTTACCTTTAAAAAATAAAAAATACTACTAAGATAAGTAAAATATTATTTAGATTTTTAGTTGATTAGGGAATTACCTATACTAAAGTAGTAACAGCCAACCGCGAACCAAGCTAATGCCATATCTGGATAAAGATCCACTAGTTTGTGAGCCAAATAAAATAGAGCTGAAAAACAAACATTTTCAGCAAATAAAGTTTGTAATTATTTAAGAATTAGAAATAAATGCAAAGCATACCATTTGTTTTCTTTAACTCCACTAAACAGGCTATGTGAACCGGTAAACATCCACTATGATAAGGATCCTTTTTTAAAATACTGGAATGTAAGTCAAAAAATTATAAAACATCCATAAAAAATAATTTACTACTATTTCTATCACTTAAAAATAAAGATTTTTTATCCGCAGTTTTAGAAGTTTTACCTACTTTTCGGTAAGGGAGAAACACTGGTGATAATCACAGTTATAATAAAGTCGTTCAGCTTCCGAAACTTGCATATCCAAATTTCCTCTTAATCGATCAGTAACGAGAATCCCCATAACTCCACAAGTTGCCACCGTTTGACTTTCGGTTGGTTCCTGATATTTTTTTAGTTTGCTGTCATACAATAAACGCAAGAATTCAGCTTCAGCTTCCGAGCACTGCTCACTTAGAGGCAACGACTCCAAAAGTTCTTTTTCTATAAAAAGACATATACAAATTGAAGAGAATATTCCAATTCAATGGATAAAATAAAATAATGTAAGGAAAAAACCTTCAGCCGCTGAAAGCATTTGGTTTTGAACAAGAGCCTCGAATGCTTGATATGAATAAACGTCGCATTGAAGAGCTTGTTTATAACAATCAGTCGCTATTGCTCGGTTATCCATGGCTTCGTAAACTCTTCCTTTCACGTACAGTATCGCACTTTGTACCTATTAATAAAAAATTGAGAATGGTAAAATTTGAGATTTGAATAAAGTGTGAAAATCAATTATTTAGATGCTTACATTTTTAGGGGCATCAAAGATGTTTGCATGATCTGTAAAACTAGCGCTCATTTGTGACATATTGTTGCAAATCTCAAATTCGTTTATCACTTGCAAAGCTTCCGTGAACTCGTTTGCTTCAAGCAAACTCCGGACTGCCAAATAATGACACATTACGTCCTTCTGTTTTGTAAGAAATAAATAAATTAAAATATAGCCAATGTTATGTAATATTCCAATAATATAAAAAACAAAAAAGGATTGACTAAATGCTTTTTAAACCGAACCTTTTCTAGGCCTCGACTTCTGATAAGATGTGCAGCTCGGTGATATTGTTTTAAAGAATACATGCACTGCGCAAGCATACAAACGTCTTTTGGATTGCCATTACTTAAGGATAAAACTTTATCAGCCCAAAATAAGGCGGCACTATAAAGATGCTGCAAACAAAAAAAATATTAATGAACAAAGGCTGCAGGATATCCCGAAATATACACTGAGAAAAATAAGTTAAAAAGTAACTACTAAAAGCTAAGCAACTTACCAAATCGATGTAAGACTTGACTAACTTTCTATAATTATTCAGATCTATATTTTTATTATCTAAAATTTTATCACAGTCGACGTCGGCATCCTGGCGCGACATTATTCATATAAATTTGATTGCAACTGTAACACTTGCTCTGAACAAAAATTGTTTCTTACTATTTTTTATGTTTTACCAGAATTTTTTCACAATAGGAACTTTACAATTTTAAATCTCATTTACTAAAATTGCATTTTTATATTGATGCTAAATCATTTTTGTAAATAAAACTCCATTTAGGATTATTGTTTTTAAGATTTCTACATAACCTAAAAATCTAACTAACTGATTTTGTGATTCTAACCTCCAAAGCCAAATGAAGAAAAAAATGTTGAAAATTACATGCGCATGCGTGGAGTTTGTGTGTGGTGCGAAATATTTTTAATTTAAATCTATAAAGTAGACAAGGTTAGTAAAAATAAATAAATAATATTGAATTTTGCGTATTCATCACTCTTAACAATTAACAACGCATAACCACCTAAATTTTATTTATTAATATTAAAGTATCACCCAAAATATGCATATGAAAAATATTTTAAAAATTGTTTTATAAATTAATTAGTTGAGTTTGAAATTTTTGTCACTGCCTACATTATCGGAGGATCACTAGTCGCGTATCAGATAGGATACGTTGTCGACAGGTGTCCTCGTAGACAATTTCAAACTCTTATATCGCAAATAATGAAAATAAATTCAATATTTAAAGAATTTGAAAATCTTTCTGTGGAAAAAATGACGCTTTCGACTGGTCGAAAGCGTCTTTTTTTCCACAGAAGGATTTTCAAATTCTTTAAATATTGTTTTATAAAACTTACGTATTTGTGGGTCATATAAGTGATTAACACACATAAAATTAATACTAGGATTTTCTTTTATTCATATTTATATTGAAAAAAATCAACTATAACATAACATTATCTACAATAACACAATCTAGTGACTCAAATCGAATGACATTCTGTCCCTATACATTTTAGAGTACATAATTTTAATTATATAACGTGAACAATAGCTGCTATTACAATTAGTTTACAATAAAGTCTTCTCTCGATTCAATCTCACAATCGAGTTTTTAACAATGCCATTCGCATTACTTTTAACCATAAAATCTATCCTTATACATTTTGATTTTATTCGCCTCGAAAAATATTGTGAATTCTACAGGGTGACACGTTAAGAAATTTTATTTTCTAAAATGATAGGAATAAAAAAATATTAATTTTACAAATTCAGTTCAATTCGAAAAAAGAAACAATTTTTTTAATATACTGCTTACTCGAATGAGTTATTTATAAATATAGGTAAGTAATTAGAAGTAAATTCTGTACAAATTTTCCAACCATTTACTGAGTAGAAAATTCGATGCATTCGTTCTTGAATATTAAATTTTTTTAAATGGTACATAAGGTATTTTAGAAAATCGATAATCTTCGACGTTCCACCCTGCAATTTCAGTCCACAACATTTATTGCAGACGGTAACGCACTATCATGCACTACTTTTAGACTCGTTATTTATATTATATCATTATATAATAATATATTATACATGTATGTACTATGCACACATTTCTTTCATGGACTAAATTCGATTAACGCACAGCTCGTATACGCTTTGCTATTCGATTCGCAAAGACATAAAATATCGGATCTTCGCTATCAAAATAATTTAATCTCAAGAGATAGCTGTACATTTATTAATTTTAAACGATATTCATTTTTTTTCTTACTTAAGTTCTCAAGACTAGGCACTCGACATGGGTAAAGTGAAAACGCCTCTAAAGTTCATCGCGACATGGCAGATTTTTAAATGCAAAGACATGAATATTATTTGCTTCCATAATAGGGAATATTTGCAGATAATTAGAAATTGATCAGCTATTCGAAGTCGCTTAGAAATGAAATGAAATGTAGACATAACGTATTATCTTTTGAATAAAAGAGATTTAGAAATTTAGAATCCATCACTCCAAGAGCTTTAACTTACATTTACTAAATATTAATAGACCTTTTATTGACATATTTTTTCGTAGATTTCGCAATACTTTTAGGAATTCTTGAGGATTTTCCCATTGTTAATGCACTCATCATGCTTTTACTTCAGACTTTCTTCTTCTTAAAACGGTGATGCCTATCGATCCTCGTACTTTTCGAAGCAAATCGATTATATCTGCAGTGGGCATTTCTTCTACACTCTCGTCGTTAATCTACAATTTGGTAATTTTTAAATTCCTTTAAATTATATTTATGGAGGTAAATAATATTTTCAAGTTTTATTTTGTATTACCATAATAAGTACGTCGCCTTCCTTAAGTCTACCATCTTTTGCCGCTACACTGTCTGGGTGTACAACGGAAATCACAGTTTGATTGCCTTCTGACTGTAAACTAAAGCCAAGTCTACTGTTCCATCCTCGAGTCAACTCAACCATGAAGACCTGCACATAAAATTTAGACTTTATTGTTAAAGGAAAAAGAAAAAGGTAATTTGTAAGTTTTTATTCAACTCATTAGGAAGGCATTGTTACCTCATCGCCTTTTTCTCGATTCATGCGTAGAGTCCCTTTACCTCCTTCGTTCTTCACATCTTCTGAACTTTCATCATCATCTGGCGCGAACATTACACCTTTCCATTTCAATAACCCTTTACTGCCACCTGGATCTTCGTTTCCAATAACTTTACCTAATTAGAATAATTCAGTAAAATTAAAAAATTGTAAATAACTAGTGATTTTAGTACGAAAGTTTTATATTTCAAACATGAAAATCTTGAAATTTTTAATTTGATTTCAAATTAATTAGTTGAGTTTGAAATTTTTGTCACTGCCTACATTATCGGAGGATCACTAGTCGCGTGTCAGATAGGATACGTTGTCGACAGGTGTCCTCGTAGACAATTTCAAACTCTTATATCGCAAATAATGCAAATAAATTTAATATTTTAAAGAATTTGAAAATCTTTCTGTGGAAAAAATAACGCTTTCGGACCGGCAATCGAAAGACCTGGGCTCGAATCCCAGCGCAGTCGAAAGCGTCATTTTTTCCACAGAAAGATTTTCAAATTCTTTAAAATATTTTTAATTTGATTGTTGTGAAAATTGATAAGGTTTAATTATATTTGATTTTCAACTCATAACAATATGAATATTTTTAAGTTCAGATCCTCTTAAATTTAAAGTCTCCAAAAATGTATATATCATTTTGGTGAAAAGATTAGATGAGTCTAAAACTAGTGAAGTCTCACCTGGGATGTCTTGTTCACTGGAATGCGTGATCTTGCTTTTGTTAACAGCCTCCTTAGAATTAGATGTTGGATTTGCACTTTGATAAGCAGGATTTTTATGACTGAAATTTGCATCATTATTGGTTGATGAAACCGGTGGCATAGACGCTGGTTCAGAAGGTAGATTTCCATCCAGCTCATCACCCAATAAAGCATTTGAATTTCTCAGACTTGTAGAATTTTCCCCACGAGTTGATTGATTATGTTTGGAAGCAGCTTTGATACTGAATTGGAAATTAGGTTTATCTTGTGGAGCTGAAAGGTCTAGGAAACTTGGTCGAGCTGCTTTAGATGAATCATAAGAATCAGCATCATAAAGTGAGGGGGGATCTATTATATCATCTGCTGGAGTGTCTGGTAGAGAATTTGTTATTTGGGTTTTGATAGAACATTGATTAGACTCTGACGTCTCTTCTTGACTCAAGGTTGAAGCTTGAGATGACTCATGCCCTTTCCCAGTTTCTGAAAAGAAAAATTATCAAATTACAGTTTCTCTATTTTCTAGGACGTATTTTGAACAGTATAGCATTTGAAATTTACAATATTTTGATTAATTATATTATGTAAGTTAAGACCAATGAAAATTGTTTTATTTGATTGAAAAAAGAATAGTAGGTATTTATGTCATGTTTTAAAAACCTTTTAATATAAAGTCAGACCGTGAAAAATTTAAAGGAATCATCACTATAACTATATCATTTTGAAAAATAATTACCAACTGATTATTTACAGTTTTTTTACATAAATTAGTTCAGAGTCGTTGAGGGAGATTAAATATAAAGAGATTTTCAAAATGCTAGGACAGTTTTGAAAACTTTTTTTGAATAAGAAAAAATTAGGATTCATAAAAAGGTACTCTCTAAATCAGAATCAGTCAAATTTTCACTGATTGAACCAGTAATTTGCATTTTCACTGATTCATCAGTGAAAAAATATTTTTCACTGTCAAATAAGTTAATTTTCACTGATTGAATCAACGAAAAAATAGTTTTCACTGTTCAATCAGTTAAATTTGACTGATTTACAGTAACCTCTTTTTATCTATTTGAATCAGTCACATTTCACTGATAATCAGTAGATTTTGACTGATTCAGATTTAGAGAGTATCATTTAAAGAGTGTTTACTTTATATAATAAAGGGTTATTCACTGCTTTCCTCAAATCGTGATTTCATTTATAAAATTAAGATTTATAAAGTAAACGGAAATTTAATTAATCCCGTAAATCACCATAATCAGTCTCTGTACTGGGAGTTCTTGGGGCGGGTCTTCGAAGTTTTCTTGGTGAATTACAAGACCCTGATGCAGATCCACTGGAATCTTTTGAACCAGTATAAGTTCCTGGAGATAATTTCCGGACCGCCAAATCACAGAGCATATCAACAGCCTCTTGTCTAAAACCAGAGAAGATTTAATTATCGACACCTGTCAGAAAATGACCTTTACATGGAAAATATAAAAATATATACTATAAATGTATAGACTACCACCGGAAAATTGGTTTAAGATTTTTTCTTCACAATATAATAAAAATAAATACGAACCAAGTTATCAATCCAAATCAATATCCAATCGTGGATTGATCTAATCGGTATTTTCAATCCGAATAGACCTTAGGTCAGAATAAAGCGTAATAAATCGAATTGATTTTTTATCGAATCCGAATGGATCTGAGGTCAGAATAAACCGTAATAAATTGGATTGATTTTTAATTGAATCCGAGGTCGAAATGATTCGGACTGAAAAACTCGGTTCGGATTGATGCTTCACATTGAAGCGGAATGAATCGGATTAGGACGTATTGATTTTTGACCGTTTTTCATCGAACAAGATACAAAACGTTTTTCGGATTGATTCGGAAACAGATTTCGAAACCATTCGGAATCATTCAAAAGTGATCCAAAAAACTTTTTGTATCTTTTTTGATGAATAAATAGTCGTTAAAAATTCATCCGATTTAATCCGATTCATTCCACTTCAATCCGAGGAATCAATCCGAGTGAATCCAGATCAAGTTTTCAATCCAAATATATCCAAGCACGGATTGATCTAATCGAAATTTTCAATCCGAATAGATTGGAGGTCAGAATAAACCGTAATAAATTGGATTGATTTTTAATTGAATCCGAGGTCGAAATGATTCGGACTGAAAAACTAGGTTCGGATTGATGCTTCACATTGAAGCGGAATGAATCGGATTAAGTCGGATTGATTTTTGACCGTTTTTCATCAAACAAGATACAAAACATTTTTCGGATTGGTCCGGAAATAGATTTCGAAACCATTCGGAATCATTCAAAAGCGATCCAAAAAACTTTTTGTATCTTTTTTGATGAATAAATAGTCGTTAAAAATTCATCCGATTTAATCCGATTCATTCCGCTTCAATCCGAGGAATCAATCCGAGTGAATCCAGATCAAGTTTTCAATCCGAATATATCCAAGCACGGATTGATCTAATCGAAATTTTCAATCCGAATAGATCTGAGGTCAGAATAAACCGTAATAAATTGGATTGATTTTTAATTGAATCCGAGGTCGAAATGATTCGGACTGAAAAACTCGGTTCGGATTGATGCTTCACATTGAAGCGGAATGAATCGGATTAGGACGTATTGATTTTTGACCGTTTTTCATCGAACAAGATACAAAACGTTTTTCGGATTGATTCGGAAACAGATTTCGAAACCATTCGGAATCATTCAAAAGTGATCCAAAAAACTTTTTGTATCTTTTTTAATGAATAAATAGTCGTTAAAAATTCATCCGATTTAATCCGATTCATTTCGCTTCAATCCGAGGAATCAATCCGAATGAATCCAGATCAAGTTTTCAATCCAAATATATCCAAGCACGGATTGATCTAATCGAAATTTTCAATCCGAATAGATTGGAGGTCAGAATAAACCGTAATAAATTGGATTGATTTTTAATTGAATCCGAGGTCGAAATGATTCGGACTGAAAAACTAGGTTCGGATTGATGCTTCACATTGAAGCGGAATGAATCGGATTAGGACGTATTGATTTTTGACCGTTTTTCATCGAACAAGATACAAAACGTTTTTCGGATTGATTCGGAAACAGATTTCGAAACCATTCGGAATCATTCAAAAGCAATCCAAAAAACTTTTTGTATCGTTTTTAATGAATAAATAGTCGTTAAAAATTCATCCGATTTAATCCGATTCATTTCGCTTCAATCCGAGGAATCAATCCGAATGAATCCAGATCAAGTTTTCAATCCAAATATATCCAAGCACGGATTGATCTAATCGAAATTTTCAATCCGAATAGATTGGAGGTCAGAATAAACCGTAATAAATTGGATTGATTTTTAATTGAATCCGAGGTCGAAATGATTCGGACTGAAAAACTAGGTTCGGATTGATGCTTCACATTGAAGCGGAATGAATCGGATTAAGTCGGATTGATTTTTGACCGTTTTTCATCAAACAAGATACAAAACATTTTTCGGATTGGTCCGGAAATAGATTTCGAAACCATTCGGAATCATTCAAAAGCGATCCAAAAAACTTTTTGTATCTTTTTTGATGAATAAATAGTCGTTAAAAATTCATCCGATTTAATCCGATTCATTCCGCTTCAATCCGAGGAATCAATCCGAGTGAATCCAGATCAAGTTTTCAATCCGAATATATCCAAGCACGGATTGATCTAATCGAAATTTTCAATCCGAATAGATCTGAGGTCAGAATAAACCGTAATAAATTGGATTGATTTTTAATTGAATCCGAGGTCGAAATGATTCGGACTGAAAAACTCGGTTCGGATTGATGCTTCACATTGAAGCGGAATGAATCGGATTAAGTCGGATTGATTTTTGACCGTTTTCCATCAAACAAGATACAAAACATTTTTCGGATTGGTCCGGAAATAGATTTCGGAATGGCTCAGAGTATCTCTGATTCTCTCGGATTGAATTCCAATTCGAAACTTCTGCCATGGATATTATTGATGGGAAACAATATTTTTTTTGTAAAATGTTGGCTTTTGAATGGAAAGTATTTTGTAGTGAATACCTTAAACTAGTTCGTGGCGGACGTGGTGGATAATCTGGTTCCGTTGGTGATAAGGCAGAAACGGGGGTCTGTGCCAAATCACGATAAAGTCGAAGCTTCACCTTGGGTCCACATTGCCTGAGAAGAGCAACAGCTTCTTCGTGGCTCATAGGAGATAGTGGTGCGTCATCGACAGCAACGATTTTATCACCAGGTCGAATTCTTCCATCACTTATAGCTGGTTCTCTCACTAAAGCTCTCACGTAATGTCCTAGAGCACTGCTATCAGCTTTTCTCAAGGTGAAACCCAAGCTTCCACCCACTTTTGTCATCTCAATATCGAACTCCTGGAAAAATTGAGTTTTTGGTTATTTCATGACGATTTATTTCAGGACTGAAATCTATCCTTCAAGGAACTTTTGTATTATAAAGCAAGAGTGAAATGAAACAGTGGTTATACTCTGGTAACATAACTGTTTCATAACTTAAGGGTAACAATAACCTATAATGTTGCAACACTGTATTAATTTAATTTTTACTGAAATTTAAAAAATGTTGCAATGCATGAATGTAAATAATGTTCTTTCAATTTAGTTACAGAATTGTTATAGAACTTTAAAATTTTTGTGCTATTTTAGTGTTCTATAATGGTATTGCACAGCATTGATGTTATATTTCCTGAACAAAATTGTAACAAATGCTCTATAACTTTTGTTACAGTAATGTTATATACCGGTCCTGTAATTTAGTTATACACTCTTTCTATGAAACTATTACACACTAGTAACGTAATTTTTTTATAATGACGTTAAGTAACTCTTACACAAAACTGACCACGAGAATTCCAACAATGATCTATAACTTTTCCATGATTCAATAAACTAAAAGTTAAACGCTAATAGTAGTTTGCAGCCGTTTAAAATAAAATGATGAAATAATACTTTTTAATTATGCTTTTAATTATTTATAATATTTTTAATTAATTTTATTATTTCATTGAATCTTAATGAATGGCCAAAACTAAATAACCTGAGAAGTCGGTTTTAAAACAGTTTGTAAAATATGGATACATATTGGACATAAAACTGTTATAAAATGTTTCTCAAAAATATTTCATAGAATTTCGCCATTAATATAACAGGATTTCTGCCAAAGAGGGAAAAAATAAAGTTGCTATTACGTACTCCACAGGGTTCGATCTGAAGTGGTGGCAGGGGATTTAATATCCGTAAGGGTGGAGGTGGTTCTCGACGAATTGGAGGTGGTGGAGGTGGCAGAGGTATATCTGGACTACTTCCGGTTGATTCACTGGGCAGTCGACATACTACTAACTCGACCTTATTAGAAGTAGTACGTAGAACTTCCAAAGCCTCCTGCAACACATTTAATAACATTCTTCAAGGATATTCTCGATATTAGTCATTAGTCTTAACTTATTGCTGCCTCTCTGCTTCATTAATTATACATTCTTCCTTCTCTTTCTTATACCTGGCGAAAGTTTCGGATAGAAATTCAATCCGAGCGAATGAAAGCTATTCAAAGTCATTCTGATATATGTTTGCAAATAAATCCGAAAAGCGTATTAAACCTTGCTAAATGCATATCGATTAAAAATCAATCAGACTCAATCCGATTCATTCTGCTTCGATCCAGGGAATCAGTCCGAATGAATCCAGACCAAGTTTTCAATCCGAATATATCCAAGCATGGATTGATCCAAATCGAAGTGCCAATCCGATCATTACGACTTCGGATTTATTCGGATTGAAAATTTGGTTTAGATCAGACCGAGTTTCGATTCATTTGAGCTTAAAACTTGGTCAAGATTCATTTAGATTGATGCCTTGGATTGAAGCGAAATGCATCGGATTAAGTCGGATTGATTTTTTATTTATAAAGCAATCCGAAAAACGTTTTGTTTCTTGTTCGACAAAAAACAGTCAATAACCAATTCGATTTAATCCGATTCATTCCGCTTCAATCCGAGGCATCAATCCGAACCAAGTTATCAATCCAAATAAACCCAAGTCCGGATTGATCCAAACCAAATTTTGAGTTCGAATAATTTCGGCCTCGAATTTGATTAACAATCAATTCAATTCATACCGGTTTATTCGGATTTATTCTGACCTTGGATCCAATCGGATTGAAAACTCCGATTAGATAAATTCGAGCTCGGATTCATTCGTATTAAACCGGAATAAATTGCGTTAGTTCGCAAACAAATTTTTAATTAGCTGGGATTGAATTCCTTTCTGAAACTTTCGCCAAGGTAACTCTGACTTGTAGAAAAAAATGATAAAAATATATTAAAGGCTTAGTTATACATTTCCATAAATTTCCATACCTCATGGAATTCAAGAGAGGATATTTGATTTTTAAGAATAGCCCTTCGGCCAATAAGGAAGTATTTCTCAATATGTGGATAACCTTAGGTATGACTACGAATAGCGGACTTTGTTGTACGTCTTACTCTGTATCGATTCGTGTCTTCAAAACGGTTATATGTCATTCTCTACTCAATATCCATCTGTCGACATCTTCTTTATTCCTTTCTATGATGTATTAGGAGTTGGTTTTTCGCGAAAGAGATTTATAGTCTGATAATTTATTTTCTAAACTATGCAAATATTCAGTATTTTTATCAGATCAATTATAATCTGATTGAGAAACAAATATATACGCATTGAAAGTGATAGGATAGTTTTAGGCAGGTGTATCAAGAATGACGTAATAATGGAAAATTAAAAGAAGATTAAAATTGATTGAAATGGAAAAGGGGCGAATATAAAATACATAGAAAATGGTAAATTGAAAAGCTAAGATTAATAAACAGAATAAAGAGAAATAAGACAAATGAAGAAAATATAAATATAGTAATAGATCAAAATTAATACAGGGCATAGACATTGGATAATCTTGAATTAATTACTTCTATCCACTCTCTAAATTTGAATCAGTCAAAATCTACTGATCATCAGTGAAATTTGACTGATTCAAATAGATAAAAAGAGGTTACTGTAAATCAGTCAAATTTCACTGATTATTTCAGTGAAAATTGACTGATTTGATAGTAAGAAATATTTTTTTCACTGATGAATCAGTGACAATGCAAATTACTGATTCAATCAGTAAAAATTTGACTGATTCAGATTTAGAGAGCATTCAGAGTCCAAAAGTAAAAAATATAATTTTTCAAAAATATTAAAAACTTTAAAATTAAACAATAAATCTGTGAAAAGTTATATCTATACAAAAACAGCATACATAAATTTATTCGCATTAAAAGAAAAAATGGACAGATAGGTGGGAAAAAAAGTAAGAGTGACTATTTCCTTAGTTTTTTCACTTAAAATATTTAAACCAATTTTTTTCAATGAAAGTGTGAAAAATTTCGTCTCAAATCAAATAAGCCATGAAAAGTTTAACCCATATAAAAATTATAGATTTTTTATCCTGGAATTTTCCACACTTTCGCTTGAAAGAAAACCCGTCTAGGCATTGCCAGGCCTGGTGCTAGCTTGCAATGAAACGCCGCGCCATGCTGGGCCCTGACCTGGGCGGTTGACGAACCAATCCGCTAGACTAGGCCCAATTCTGGTTCAGTGTTTTATGCCATTGTAAAGATTGCCAGACCTGAGCCCAGTCTGCGCCATGCCGAAATTTTTGCACGGGTATGTTTTAAATTTGAACTAAGGAATGAAAATAGTTTTGCTTCAGTGACTGTAGGATAACTTAAATGAATTAGTTCGTGAGAATTGTCGTACTGACGAAAATAAAATGATTATACTAACGTAGTTAGTGAGACCAGTGAGAGGAATTCCATTGGCTGCGAGTAAAATATCTCCCTGTTCAAGTTTGTGAGAAAGTGCAGCCGGTTGTTGCGGGAATAGTCTTTTCACCCTGACCGGACCAGCGGTTCCGCCCCCGGAAACACTCAAACCAAGTCCTCGATTACTCTTCTCCAGTACCACTCTAAATGTGTTCTCTGAAACAGTACGATTAAATTACTAAAGTCAAAAAGTTTCATTGGAATCTAGGATACAATATCTCCAGGCACATTTTATTGAATTAAAACATCAGCAGGATGCTCTCTGCAATTTTTTAAAAGTGGGTATTAACATTGGAGTGAAAATCCACGCAAATAGTGTGAAATAGACTTTTACTACTATCTACTATTGAAAAATGAAAAAAATCCCACCTGAAATGAAATTAAATGAAATTAAATTAAAAGTATTATGAACAGATCCGAAAATTCGGATTGAAAATTCGGTTCAGATTAGTCTGAGCTTGGATTTATTCGAGTATAAAAGTTTTAAACAGGTTTTGTATCTTGTTCGAGAAAAAATGGTCAAAAATCAATTCGAATTAATCCGATTCATTCCTTTGGTTGGATTGGATGATTGGATCGAGAAGGATTAGATATGTTTATGTTTGTAGTCGAATTTAGTCGGATTTGATTTTGCAATCACTGCGAATTGAAAGTTCGTACGGGATTAGGTTCGGAGTAATTCGGGTCAAATGCTCTGATTGAGATGGACTGAAAACTTGTTTCGGATTGATTCAGATTAACTCCGTGCTATTTTGAAATCTGTTTCCAAAGAAGTTCATACCGAATCAATCCGATCGAGATATTTTGAATTTTTGTAAAATAATTTTACTTTCAGATTGATTCAGTTAGAAATTTTGTCTGCTGACTTTGGATTGTGTCTAATTAGGATGAATAGGATTTCTTTGAATTTTAGTTTGAATTTTCGTCGGAATTTCTATTCGTCTGAATCTGGTTTATTCTGATGTATATTTCTGAAGGCATCAATTTAGTTGGATTGGACGATCGGATTGAGAAGGATTAGGTTTGTTTTTGTATGTGGCCAAATCCATTCAGATTGTATTTTCCAATGGTTGGGGATTGAGAGTTCGTCCGGGATTAAGTTCGAATTAATTCGGGTCGGAGGCCGGATTGAATATTTTGAATTTTTGTAAAATAATTTGACTTTAAGATTGATTCAGTCCGAAATTTTGTCTGCTGACTTCGGATTGTGTCGGATTAAGATGGATAGGATTTCTCTGAATTTCAGTTTGAATTTTTGTCGCCGGGGATTGATTCAGGAACAGATTTAGGAACAGGGTGGAATAAAACGGCTAAACAATTTTTCCAATCCGGAACTCATATCAGGGTTAGTTTCAGATAGGAAATTTTCTATCTGTCTGAATCTGGTTTATTGTGATATATATTTCTGAAGATCAGTTTAGTTGGATTGGATTTTCGGATTGAGAAGGATTAGGTTTGTTTTTGATTGTGGTAGAATTCATTCAGATTGGATTTTTCAATGGATGGGGATTGAGAGCTTATATCGGATTGATTTCAGATTTATCGAGACCGGATGCTTAGATTTAGATTAATTGAAAGTATATCCCGGGTTAGATTCAGATTCATTCATGGTAAATCCGCGGATTGAGAAGGTCCAAAAACTTCTTTCGAATTAGCTCCGATTGACTCGGAAGCAGATTTCTAAAAGATTCGGAATAATTCGAAACAGACCGGATTGAATTGACGACCGAAACTTGCACCTCGGAATTAAATGAAATGAATGAATTTTTTAAAAAATTTTAAATTTATGGAAAATGTATAAAATAAAATGTTTCTAGTATTTTAAAAATCTATTACCAGGAGTAACGTGAGGAAAAATATCATCTTGTCCAGGTAAGGAAGGTGGATGCTCATCCTCTGGAGAACGTTCAGAGGCATATCCTTGATCCTGAGGTTCATTTCCGGAAAGTTTGCTCTGCGATAAATCGAGAGACAATGCTGAATGGAGACGGTGTTTAACTAATTCACAATTTGGTTTATGGACCATATTAACTGGTTCGCTATCAACAGAACTTTTGGTGGAAAACCTTCTTCGTCGCGAGCTACCTCCATCCTCAATAGTTTTTTTATTAATAGAAGAGTCCCTTCTCACTTCTTTAAATGAACTACTTCCCTTGTTCGTATTATTTTCGAGTCGATTCCAAATCTTATCCTTCGATTTACTAAAAGAAAATCTCGATTTCGAAGGAGGTTGACTACTATCAACCGTATCTACACCTTTTGAATTTTTACGTGCCAAAAGCGAATGCAATTGACATTTTCCTGGTTCGAATTCATCGCTCAGTCTGTACCTAAAAAAAAAAAAACGTGTAGTTCTGATTAAAATTCAGTTCATGTCACAATTAAATATTAGTCAGATTAGTGGAATTAGCTGAATTAATTATTTTGGTTACCAGTAAAAGTTTTCTAGCTAAAATTTTTATAACTGTTTCTACTGAAAATTAGGGACAATAAATAGTCACTTGTTATTAGATCAGTGGTTTGTTTCACTAATTTCATTTAGTGATTTATTTAGAACTATTTGATCAGTTGATTCTGACTGATTTTACAATAAATTCGATTCAATAAAGTGATTGAGAAGCTTGAAATGAGTCACTGAATGAAATTAGTAAACATAAACTACCTGAATTTACTGATTTATTAGTAAAACTTGACTTTGACAGAAATTCAAATTTTAACGATCTGTGAAGTATAGAATTACTAAAGTCTCAGAATCTGAATTATCCACTGAGATTAATTATCCTTTATACTCTCAAAATTTTCATACATGAGAAGCTCGTCACTGAATTAGATCTCTAGCGATTTTTACTAATAGACGCAGAAAAGTGATTTGTCAAATTTACAGCAAGTTTAATATTTATTTATACAAATTTTCTTTTCAGCAGATTTTATAATAAGTTCAGTTTAATCGACAGATTTTCTGTACATTTCACTTAGCATTCAGTAAAAATAATAAAATACGAAAAAATTCGAGTTGAGTAAATTTTACTGGATATTAGATGAAACGTACAGAAAATCTGTAAAATTTATGGAATTAGAATTTATAGAATTTCTTGTAAATTTTACCAATCTTTTTACTGCCTGTACATTACTGAAATTCCTAACAAATTTATTCCGTGATATAGTTTCTACTGATTTAAATTTAGGCCGGAATTTGAAAAGCTATGGACTCTTATAAAGAGATATTTTTAGATCTTTGAAAGACGACAAATTGTCGGACTTAAATTGTTTTCGTAAAATGTACCAACCTCCATGGATCGCCTTCTAGGGATTCTTGAGATGGTTGTTTAACGAGGTCAAAAGTACCAAACTGCGGTTCGCTGTCGTAAAAGCGCAAACCGACATGTTTCTTTTGATGTGGTAATGTTCCAGGAAGGTTTCCACCTACATCACTATGAATCACATTATTGTTCTCTCCAGATTCAACATCCAACCCCTCCTTATCATCCAGGTGATTAGGCAGTGAACCACATAATTTGTACCTACTTTAAAAAAAAAATTGTAGAATCACATTCCCAAAGGACACTTACAGTTTTTAATTTATCGTTACGTACACTGTTAGAAATTTCGACCGTAATTTCCCGAAACACGTGACTGGAGTTTTATTCAGTTAGAGTTTCATAAAATTAAGATAGAATTTCAGAAAATGTAGTTACTTTTCAGTAAACTTAAGAACCGATTTCTTAATTTTTTATTTACAAAGTGTTGAGTATTCTGATACGTGTATCTGGAAATTCTGAAACTTGTAACAGGATTAATTTTACGTTTTGGAATCTGAAGTTTTATGCAGCTTCTTGTAACTGAAAATCTAGTTACAGTTTCGTAAAATTAAGATAGAATTTCAGAAAATGTAGTTCTTTTTCAGTAAACTTAAGAACCGATTTCTTAATTTCTTAGTTACAAAGTGTTGAATATTCTGATACTTATATCCCCTATTGAAAAACTTGACGTAAAAAATGACGTAAAAAACGACGTAAAAAATGGCGTAAAAAACGACGTCAAAAATGACGTAAAAAACGACGTCAAGAATTGGGATAGTTTTTTACGCCATTTTTGACGTAATTTTTTACGTCATTTTTGACGTCGTTTTTTACGCCATTTTTTACGTCGTTTTTTACGTCATTTTTTACGTCGAGAATCTGTTGTCTTGACAAGTGATATTGAAAAAATGTGCGTGCATGTTGTAAATAATGGCACTGAGTATTTGTGTGTGGTACCTAATTTATACTCTTATTAGAAAAATATAGTCGATTCATTATATTTAATTGAATATACTCTTATAGAATCAGTAAACTAAAGTTAACCATAAAATATTGTACTATTTATTTACCTCTTACATTTTTATGTCACTCCTTTACGGTAGGCGATTAAATATAAATTGTTTAGGCTTCTTAATGAAAAACTTTACATAAAAAATTACGTAAAAGTGACGTAAAAAATGACGTAAAAAATGACGTAAAAAACGATTTAAAAAATGGCGTAAAAAACGACGTCAAAAATGACGTAAAAAATTACGTAAAAAATGACGTAAAAACTATCCCAATTCTTGACGTTGTTTTTTACGCCATTTTTGACGTCGTTTTTTACGCCATTTTTTACGTCAAGTTTTTCAATACGGTCTGGAAATCCTGAAATTTGTAACAGGATTAATTTTACGTTTTGGAATCTGAAGTTTTATGCAGCTTCTTGTAACTGAAAATTTTGTTACAGTTTTGTAAAATTAAGATAGAATTTCAGAAAATGTAGTTACTTTTCAGTAAACTTAAGAACCGATTTCTTAATTTTTTAGTTACAAAGTGTTGAGTATTTTGATACATGTATCTGGAAATTCTAAAACTTGTAACAGCATTAATTTTACGTTTTGGAATCTGAAGTTTCATATAGTTACTTGTAACTGAAAATCTAGTTACAGTTTCGTAAAATTATGATAGAATTTCAGAAAATGTAGTTACTTTTCAGTAAACTTAAGAACAGATTTCTCAATTTTCAGTTCCAAGTGCTGAATATTCTGATACTTGTATCTGGAAATTCTGAAACTTGTGAAAAAATTCTGTTACAATTTGGTAATTTTGAGATACATTGTATAAAAATTCAGTTGTGTTTCATAATATTAAGAAAAATTTCAGAAAATTCAGTTTTTGAACATTTCTAACAGTGTAACAGTTCTATGAAAATGTTATCTACAGGGAGAAAAACAGTTCGAGAAACTTCACTTAACTTTTGGGTCAACTTTGCCAAAAGTAGAGAAAAGATCCTCGAACTATTTTTCTCCGTGTATATAAGTCTTACAGTGACAGAACAAGAAGTAATATAACAGTTACGGAACCGTTACACATCGAACTATTAGGTAACAATTACATTAGAAATTCGAGTTCAAATTTCTTATTGAATGACAGAATATAATAGGACTCTCGAATCTAATCTCCCAAAAGTAGAACATGTAGAGATACAATGTAAGTCAAGGGTAAGACGCTTTTATAAAATGTAGGACAATGCAGTGGCAATAGAAAAGTGTTTGATCATGACTTTTATTCGAACTCGATTTATTTTCTCTTGCTTTCTTGAACGAAACAATTGGCTGGATGTCTCTTAAATCTGGACCAATCTATAACTTTTCTTTTTCCAGGGTGGCATACTTTTGCAAATTCAATTACTCTCTAGATCTAAATTAGTTAAAAGTTTCAAAAATTTCATCAGAATTTTCATACAGTATTCTGTAAAATAATAAAAAACAATTTTTTTTCAAAATCATGTGACTTCCTTGCAGACAAATTGAGGAAAAGTATATTCGCATTCTCGAATGATTAAAAAAATAATAAAAGGAATTTATCAAAGGTTCTGAAAGCATCCACCTGTTTCCTTTTAATCTCGAGAAAAAGCTTATAAAATCTACAATAGAATGCCAAAGTCACCTCTCTCTAGAAGCGCTGGAGCAAGGTACAAAGATTTTCCCGACGCTATTCAGCTTCCCTTTTGCATCACATAAATTCCCAGATGATTGTGTCCTTCGGCCAGTGAGACCCTTTCCCGCACTATGTCTACTTAAATTCGAGCCCATTTCTGGTGGATTGGTACCACCTTCTGGAAAATCCTGTCCGTTTATGTCATGTCTGGATTTGTTCCTTTCGCTTGGATATTCGTTGCAATTCTCACTGATATTTTCGATGACATATGTATTATAAGGAGATGGCAACGGGGTGGGAGGTGGACGACGTTTCCGGATTTCTGATCTGTGGTCCAGACGTTGTCGTTGTTTAGGGTCGTATAATCCACGGATTGGATTATCGCCGTTCACCAGATTCCTCTGATTCCTTTCAAAAAATCTTTCTTTGTCAGCAAACACTGTCGACTTCGTCTCTTCAGCTGAAATACATTTAGAACTCTATTTAGTATCAGATATTTTGAGAAAGAGAAATGTTTTTGAAAATTATAGATTCACTTGTTGTTTTGGCTATTGCTAAAGTGTCTTAATTTTTATATTAACAAGTCAGCATTTCTTTTTGTTATAATAGCATGAAAGTTGATAAAATGTTGCATCTAAGGATCCCAAATTTAAGGCAAAATTTTGAGTGGTTAAGGATATAGTCTCGTGTTCGAGTTTCGAAAAATCGATTTTTTTTACATTTTTCACAGCTGAAAACGATGCCGATGAAGAAACGGAAGGTTTACTCTATGTAATTTCTTTTTTTTCACCGATTTTCAACGAAAAAAACCACGATTTTTGAATTGTTTTTTTATAAGTCTGCCATTTTGTGATTTATTAATAAAAATGTTTATGTCTAGTACGGGACGGAGCCACAAGCATTCAGAACAATAATCAATTTAATTTTTTTGTTTTAGATGACTCCAAGTGCCGTAATAATCCATGCCACCTACCTACCTCCTTTTAAAGGTGTCTACTTTAGCTTAAAAAAACAATTATTAAATTGTGTACAATTAGGTAAAAAAAATTTTTTTATAGTTTACGATGTCATTAAAAACATGTAAAAAATTTTAAATTATTTTATTTTGTTATAAAATAAAAATTCTGAAATAAGCTTCCGATACGGGCCTGAACACAAGAATATATCCTTAAGTTACCTTCGAGGCATAGAAAATTAAGAAAAATAAAATTATTGGTTTTTTAAAAGAAAAATGTATTAAAAATTAATGGTAGATCTTATCAACAAAAAGTCTATACCCTATCCTAGGGTTAAACATGGTACAAGAAGTCGTAAAATTTACTGAAAACTTTAAAATAAGAATAAACACTTTTAGAAGTGTTGATTATTTTCGGAGCTTTTAATATTTTTTGACAAGATCGAAATTTGACGTTTTTTGCAATATATTTTTACGAAATTAATATTTTGCCTTCAACTTGGGTTCTGTTCTGAAAAAAAAAGGATTGGATTCAATTGAGATCGATTGGATTCGATTGAGATTGATTGAATCGATCTGATTCAGGAAAACTATTGAAAGCGATTCATTTAATGCGATTCAGTCGGTACTGCATCAGTAAATGCAATAGAATTAATCAGTTTTATTGATGTTTCTGAATCAGATCTAATCGCTCTCAATTAGATTCCACGAATCTTTTCAGAAGAACTCACATCCATAGTTCGTAGTGGTATTTAGCAAATTATATTATATAAACTATATGAAAATTTAGTAAATATGAATATATAAAAAATTGATAATTAGGAAGCTTTGAAAATTGGAAAATTCTTGATGCCATTTATAGAACTAAAATAGAATTAAAACTTAAGAAATTGAAATAATTCATAGATATAGTAATTCTTAAAAAAAAGGTCGTGATATTTTCAAATTATTTAATTAATTTTAAAGACTTTGAAAATCTTTTTGTGGAAATCCCTTTTAAGCAGATGGGAATCTCTGATTGAAAATTTAATTGATTTTAGAATTATAAAATTAAAATTTTCCGACAATATAAAAATTTGAATTTGCAAATATCAGTTTTTCGAAATATTTAATTTTATTATTAAATGCCCTCGTGTGGCCCCCAAAAGTATTTTTTTTAAAATAATCAAAAATCAATCCTAGTAATAAATGAAACCTCAATTTGGGTTTAATACTTATAAAAATTGGCATCTTTTAAAATTTCTAATCGTCCTAATTTATTTTAAGAAAAACGAAGATCAAGTTATTCTAGATGCAGTTATGCATCAAAGAATCCGGCATATAATTCTCAAGTTTTATGGAAGTGCCCCTGCGAACCACATATTTTACCGGAAATAGCATCGAGACATGAATTTAGAACACCAAAATTTACAATCGCTTTAAGAGTGACTTATTTTATCAAGTGTAAAATTTCTACTGAATTTTCAAGAAAATAAATTCTAATTTCTTCCTTATCGTTTTTTAAAAATTACCAGATTTGTGTAAATAAATGAGACAAATATAGAATAAACGATTTAATTCGCATTTTATAACAATTTTTTAACTTACTTTATATTGATAGTTTAATTTATACCTTATCCAGTATAGATAATAATTTATTAAATCATTTTACTAACTTTTTATAGTTTTACAATATTCTTGGATTTATTTAGTACCCTTCTTGATTTTATTTACTTTCAAAATTTACTTTACTTAATCTCGCCTTGTTCTTGATCCTTTTATGATCAAACAACTCGTTCGCGTAGGTACAGCACAGAATAATATAGCCATAAAGAAAGGTCAATACACTATATATCGTTACCTAGTTCACAAGGAGTTAATGACCTTAATTATTGCGAACTGAGAAAAGGTATATCGCACTTATCCATCACGTTTTCAGTGCACTTCACTATAATCTTGATTATATACTTTTCTAATATGCTTCGCTGATACAAGTACCTAGTATATGATTTTGCTATTTACTTTAATTGTTTATTTATTTATTAACTCTACAGTATTTTAATGATGGAAATATCAATCATTTAAAATTCTTTAGATGCATAAAAATTATTGAAAAAAGAAAAAATAGTAGGCGTAAACCATTAAAAAATAAACTAAATTTCACAGCAACTGATTGAATATTTTTTAATACTGGAAATTGATTATTACATTCTCATTGTATGAGAAGGTACTGGTTTTATGTGAAAAATTACTTTTTGAATTTTTATGAAATCTCGACGTTTTGAGAGGCCCTGAGTAAAAAAAAATTGTTTTTACGACGGCGTCTGTCTGTCGTTGTCGTTGTTGTCTGTAAGCATGATAAGTTTCGGAAAAATTATCGAATTGGATTGAAATTTGGCACACCTCTTGAGTGCCCAAAAAGAAAGGACGAATTCGTTAAGCAGTCAATTTTGTCCAATGGTTTTTGTTTTATCTAGAAAAAACGTTTTTGTAACAATCAAAAATTCAATTTTCCCGCCAAAATATACGAGATACGGCAAAAATGTTGAGAAACAAAATTCTTAATTCCAAAAAGATCTAAACATTTTCTAATGACCATTTTTTGATAGCAGTTATATTTTTTGTTTATTAATGAAAAATATTATTAAAATTAAAACTTTTGGTTTCGAAAATAACTATACGAGATATGAAAAAAATTTTGGGGACAAAATTGTTTATCTCAAAAAGATATACAAATTTACTGCAGACCACTTTTTGATCAGACACGTAATTTTCGTTTCAATCGTAAAAAGCGTTATAAAAAATAAAAAATTCCATTTTGTACCAAATCTATGCGATACGAAAAGAATTTTAATAAAAAAAATCTGTCCGCTTCGTGGGCACATTCTCATCGCGCGCTTGGCGCGCAGCTCGCTTCGCTCGCAAGTTTGAGCGCGCCTAGGGCGCGCGATTCGATCGTCGCGCTTCGCGCTCCGTAATACTCGATCGTCGCGCTGCGCGCTCCGGAATTTTTGAACGTCGCGCTTCGCGCTCCGTTCTTTTTGGACTTCGCGCTTCGCGCTCGGTCTTGTGCTCTTCGCATACATTTAAGTTAATTTCTTATAATTTGATACTGAAGCTCAAACCAATTTTATAATAATATTACAGATGATGTGAATTACACATTTTCTCAAAGTCACTCTATTTCTTTTTGAATTTAAGTGAAACAGGAGATTCAATTTACTTAAGGCTCTATCGGCCTTAAGGAACACATTCTCATCATGACACTCGCGCTTCGCGCTCGATTTTCTGTATACATTTCAGTAACTTTTTAATAAATTACATGATTAAAATAATTTATTTATTTTCTTCCAAATATCTTAAAAAGGAAAAACAATCGTAGACTTTATTTAAGGAAACGATTTTGCAGAACAACGCTTATTTCGAATCTCACATATTTTGGTGAAAAAAATCTAATTTTTTTAATATTAAAAATCAAAACATAAAATATACCTCCTGTCCCGAAATGTCTTAATGAGAATTTGTAGACCTCATTTAGGCAAACAATTTTCAATCTAAACGTTTTTTTTGTATCTCACATATTTTGTCTAAAAAATGGAATTTTTGAATTTTAAACGTATTTTTTGGAATTGAAACGAAAAATATATGTTTTACCAGAAACTGCGTCAGATAAAATTTGTAGATCTTTTTGAAACGAACAACTTTGTATTCTTACGTTTTTTTCGTATTTTACATATTATTGTTAAAAAATTGAATTTTGGATTTTCAATAGTTTTTTTTTTTAATTAAAAAGAAAAATATGCATCTTATGAAAAAATGTTACAATTCAAATTTGTAGGTCTTTATTTATTCAATAATATTGTATCATAACGTTTTTTCGTATCTCGTATAATTTAACTGGAAAATGGAATTTTGATATTGACTTTTTTCGAATTTGAATATGCTATAACATTTCTAATTTTGATTTAATCAAAAAATGTTATCAGGATAATTTTTAGTGATTTATGAGCACTATCAAAATCCAGTATTAAAATTTTTGATTTTTTCAAAAAATGATTTTCAAAAACACAAAAGTAGTGCTCAATCCCTCAATTTTGATTGGATGTGGCTGGTTAACGAACTTTTCCTTACTTTTTCGGCTCCGATAAAGTCTACCAAAGCTCAATTCAATCTGATAATTCTATCGAGAGTTATGCCGCACACGACCTACTACAGACAGACAGACACTTTTGTAAAAACCATTTTTTCTGACTCAGGGGGTCTCAAAACGTAAAGATTTGATGAAAATTTCGAAAGTCATTTTTCACATAAAACCAATACCTTCTCATCCATGATGAGAATGTAAAAATTAGGATGAGAATTTGTTCCTCAAGGCCAATAGAGCCTTAAGTAAATTGAATTTCCTTTTTCATTTGAAATTAAAAACAAATTTAGTAACTTTGAGAAAACTTAATTCATATTTACATTATAAAATTAACTTGAGTTTAAGTATCAAATTACAAGAAATAAACTTCAATGTATGCGAAGAACACAAGACCGAGCGTGAAGCGCGATGATCGAATCGCGCGACCTAGGCGCGCTCAAATTTGCGAGCGAAGCGCGCGATGATAATATACCCACGAAGCGGGCAGATTTTCATTGTTAATAAAATTGATATTGGGGTAAAATAATAAAAATATTAATGAGCATAAGTAATGTTCATATATATTATTACTCTACTCACTAAAAATTAATTACGTTTTACGAATTATAAAAAATTATCAGTTTGTTTGGAACGTAAAAAAGTAATGATATGTCAGGTGAGATTTATATTTGTCAGAATTTTATCTATCTTATGGTAATAGTACCTGAGGGAATATTTTTGGAAGCTTGACAGGTATTATTTCAAAATTATAGATTTGGAGTAAGAGGGTCGAGAGATCAAAAGTGTCAAATTTAGCTTTTTAGAACCACTCTAATTCGTAGCTTTAAACTATTAATGACTGTCACAATCAATCACTAGACCTATCATTTCCACTCTGATTTATGGAAATCACTGATAACAGGAGCAGATAATCCAGGTCGGCAGGCATGATTATATAAATTTGAATCGTCAACCTAAGAAATTTAAAAAAAGCACAAACACGCTCGATTTCTGTTGGAAAAGGAAATCTGAGATAATTTTTTTTTTTAATCCGCTGATAATAAAGAGCTTGGTTCACAAAATTCTATAATTTTTATCGTTATTATTCACATTTGGAATATTTCTACATCTTTAGTATTTTATTTTCGAAAAAGAGAAATGATTTCAATAAAACAAAAATTTGGTTGGATCAATCAAATAAATGCATTTATACACAGCCAATCAGAGTTTTATTTGATTGAATGAATCTTTAGCTGCTTTTACCAAGTTGTTTATTGTTTTAATATCATTATTCATAGATTGAATGGTTTAACAAATTTAATCAACAAGTTTCTTTAAATTTAGCAAAATTTTGTTAAATTGACTAAACTTTGTTTGAATCTACTTAATATTATGAACGGCTTCATATTTAAAAAATTAAAATAACTTTTAAAATAATATTTCAACAATAGAATAAAAATAAATTAGACAGGCTCGGAAAAGTATTTGGTTAATCGAAACAAAATTTAGTTGGATCAATTGATGAATTTGCTTATTATACGCTTAATTCAAAATTTCAAGAATCCGAAACAATTCGAACGCTCAAAATACCAAAACGATCAAATTTGGACCAAAACAATCTCTCCTTCTTTTTTGTTATGCTTTCATAATTGTTTATTTAAAGACTTGTTTTGGTTCAAATTTGGTTTGTTTTGGTATTTTGAGGGTTCGGATTGTTTAAAATTCTTGAAATATTGGAATTTTCTATTTTTTCTTAGCTTCTCATAATTGTTCATTTTGAGACTTGTTTTGGTCCAAATTTGGTTTGTTTTGGTATTTTGAAGCTACGAATTATTTCGGATTCTTGAAATATTGGAATTTTCTATTTTTTCTTAGCTTCTCATAATTGTTCATTTTGAGACTTGTTTTGGTCCAAATTTGGTTTGTTTTGGTATTTTGAAGCTACGAATTATTTCGGATTCTTGAAGTTTTGACTTTCCTCCTTTCCGTTAGATTCTCATAATTGTTTATTTCAAGAGTTTTTTATTCCAAATTTTGTTTTTTTTTGTACACAAATTCAGAAAAAGAATTTTGTTCATTAAACAAAATCATTTAGTTGAATCTACAAAGTATTTTATAGACAACTAAATTTTTTGCTTAAACCTATCAATTACTCGAAATTTATCGAAAGTTACTAAAATATTTGGTTGCATCAACAAAATTTCTGGTTTAATCAACCAAACATTTTGTTGTCCGTATAGCAACAAAATGCCATATTTAACCCAACAAAATTTTTTTCTGGGTTTATTGTTTATAAATCTAAATGGAAATAACTGGGAAAAAAATGATAACATAAAATATAAATGACCCTGGCGAAAGTATCGGATAGGAATACATTCCGAGCCAATCAGAACTATTCCGATTCATTGCGACATATGTATCCGAGCCACTCCGAATCATTTCGAACTGAACCGAAAAACGTTTTGTAACTCGTTTGATGAAAAAGGGTAAAAAATCGATCCGACCTAATCCGATTTAATCCGAGGCAACAATCTAAATGAATCCGAACCGATCCGAAGCCAAGTTTTCAATCCGAATTAACCCAAGCTCGGATTAAAACAAACCGAATTTTTAATCAGAATCAATCCGAATGAATTCGACCAGGATTCGGATTAATTCTGATTACTTACTACTTGGTTTCGGATTCACATGGATTGTTGCCCCGGATTAGAGCGGATTAAGTCGAATCGACTTTTACCGTTTATCATCAAACGCGTTACAAAACGTTTTTCGGATTGGATCGAAATGATTCGCATTCGCTCGGTTACAGATATCACAATAAATCGGAATAGTTCTGATTGGCTTTGAATGAATTTCTATCCGATACTTTCGCCAGGGGAATGAATGACAGATTAAAATTTATATTTTGATATCAGTAATCACAGCAGGTGCGCTTTTGATGGAAGAGCAAACGCTTTCGGACGATAAGCAAACGTTGACACTGTGTGCTAAGTTAAAGCAAGTGAACATACGTCACATGCATCAGAATGAGTGAAGTAAGAATGGTTGCACAGGGAATACGTGCGCCATAGGTCCGGTGGTTATTTCAAGAGAACTGGTTTGGTAGCTACGCTATATTTACTTTTCTTCGGCGTGCCAGAGTCATCGAAGCACTGGTACCCAGAATTTGAAGTTAATTTGAACTTTGTCCCAGTCAATTATCAAGTAATGTTAATCAATCTCAGTTAGTCGTCAAATTTACTTTAATTCCTATTCAGGCCTTCAAAGATTTTAATTTCAAATATTTCAATATTAAAAATTGAACTATGAAAAATATGGGTCTCCTATCCATGTATTAAGTCATCGCTGGCGACTTAACCTTTAAAATATACTTTTTATAAAATTTTCTTAGTGTCTAATTCCTTAAGGCGGATTAATTTTTGCATTAGAGTTAAAAGAATTTTGTTTACGTTTATTTTGAATGTGCGATGGCTGAAGGGTTTCAGATAAATTTATGAAGGCATTTTTACAGAGTTAAATTGAGATTTGTTCATGAAAATAAATAAGAGGAAAGTGTATTGCCTACATTACTTACAAACTCGTTGTGCGCCACTTGATTTGAAAACAATATCAACAGGTTTGTAGTACGAGCCTTGCTCGAATGATTCGACATTTCGTGAGGAACTGTTGAAAGTGATGAAATGGAGGATGCTTACCTGTAAATAGAAAAAAAATCATGCTTTAGAAACTGTTTATTAATTTTTAGATTGCGAAAATATTAATTTCTTATTTTAGTTGGAGGAGATAACTCTTTAATTCTAATCTAATAAATACTAATAAAATCTATAATATATAGAATATATATATATTATTCTGTCAATTTTCAAATTGAATATTTAAATCTACCCTGCAGCGCCATCTTGCAAAAATCTACTAAAAAATTATGAGTATTTACATAATATACTTTTTTAACAAAAAGTATCACAATAAAAAATGAGTATAAAAATATGAATTATCAGTGATTGAGTACTATAGTTACTCGTGACATATTATACGATTCTATATTTTTTATTTCAAAAGAATTGGAATTTTAAAAGTTCTTGTTGTCGTTATTTCGATTCTAAAAGTACAGGGCATGCTGGGAAAATTCTGATGTTGAGCGCACTTTAGTATTTGGTACATATTATGTATTTGGTTTCGCGATCGTAAACTGTTGTGGAGATCAGAAAAAAACTCCGATGAGTTTTAATTTATCGCGAGATAAAAAACTAAACCTCTTTCATTTGATTATTCAATTAAAAATATCAAATACCGGATCGCAAAATATCACGATTAGTCCCGTGTTGTCGGATGTTTTGAGTCGTTCATTATACACAATGTGCAGCAAAAAAAAGCTTCTTTTTCATTATTTACACCTCGATTTAGTTAAATTATTTCACACACGGTCTCTTATTTGTATCATTTTGTAAAAATTAAGTTTCTTATGCGTGTAAATAAATTCTTGAAAAAAAGTATTGTGACTAAGTGCATGTGCAAAAAAAGTGAGGTTAAAAAATGTCCAAACCGGTGAGTAGTTTACATTTTTCATTCAAGTGTTTCGGTTTATCTTTGCTGCTTTCTTATTTATTTTTTTCATAAATTGAATTTATTTTTACATAAGTAGATAAAAATGCGAGAGAGAATAATCAGATAATTGATTTAAATCTGTAATCAAAGAATACACTTGAATTGCTAAAAATATAATTAGAAATAACAATGAATTCTAACCGCAGTTGATTAATTATTGATCCTAAAAGAAATAAAACCAATTAACTTCTCATGTGTGATGATAACGTTAAAAAATGCTTATAAAAATTATTTTCATACTAATATGCTTTGCTGATTTCAAAATTGTTTTGACTTTCAGTCGGTGGAAGCTAGAGAAAATATATAAAACAACTGTGTGAAGAAGAAAAGTCATCTCTATTTAAGGTCTTGCTCGTCAGTCGCAAAAAGGTTAAAGAGACACTTCATTCCATGTAACTGGCGACCCATTTCACTTTACTGCCCTTTGTTATGTCAAGACAAAAATAACGATATAAAAAAAAAAGTGAAATTTACTTTTTCTCCTCTGATTAAAAAATTCTGGTACTCAAAGAGGCAATTCACATAAATTAAAATTATTTTCGAGAAAAACTTTCTTTATAAATAAATTTCTTATTAAAATTTTTAAAATAATTAATTCCATTTCTATCAATTTACATGCTTCTTTTATAGCAACATCTTTGTAACTATTGAATTCAAGGCTATCATGTAGTTTGATTATGGGATTTTTATCTAACTATAATTTTCAATCTTCAATTTAAAAAAAATACATAATTAATAAAACATTTTCTTACATGGGACAATTATTTTTATAGAGTTTGTTTTACTGAAAAATATCTATTATAAATCATCATTCTCCTTGAAAAGACAAACATTCATACCGCAAACTACTTGACGTAAAATATTCCTAAAAATACTCAAATGTGTTTAAATCATTAAATAATTATTTATTGTGAAATATGGAAAAGGTAATTTGAAGGTAATTTTTAAAATTTTAATCTTTCGAAAGACTTCCTTTTACTTCAAGGAGATTACTTTTAATATAACCTGAGTCAGATAAAGTTACATTGATGAAAACTCATCAACCTTATATCGACGGAAGTAAACTTTTCACTACGTCGATCGCGTTAAGCACGTCGTGTACAATTAAGTTCTGTGCACTTTCAGTGCCGACAATTACGTTATTTCGGGGCAACCGTGCGTATATCCGTACATTGTATCCACTTGGTACATGTATCAATGGATAGCCATCTGTCTAAACAATTTTCAAATCATTCACGAACCCAAAATATCATTTCGTTTTAATAGCTCATATCCCTGTACAAACCGACAAGTCAGTCATGAAGCAAGATTTAACATTGTTTTTAATTAGGGTTATTCAACTGGATAATAATTTTCCTGTGTTCATGTTCTTCTATTTGTTTACACTTCAATTTCAGATCATATATAACTTAATTTCATCGTGGATCCTATAGGATTTTTTGGAATTCATTTTATTATATTTTTAATGAATTTGTGAGAAATTTATAATAGATTATTTGCCAAAACGACATAAATCTTAGCATTTTGGGTTTTTATTTATTTTTATTAAAAATATTACAATTTTTATTTAAAACGTCTTTTAAAACATTTTTTTAAGACAGTACACATCGATTTTGAAATTAATATTATTATTATTATATAATTTTGATGGTAGAGTTGAAATGCCGAAACGCAATACAACGGTCTTTCTATGGAGAAAGGAATATCGGACGTCTGTGTAGCTTAGTTGGTTAGAGCAGTCGGTCGGCAATCGAAAGACCGGGGCTCGAATCCCGGCACAGTTGTTGAAAGCATCTCTTTTTCCACAGAAAGATTTTTCATTATGTGAAAATTATTATTATTATATATTCAGTCCAAATAACAATTAAAAAATAAGGAATCGAATATCAGATAATAATTTAAAATAATGAATATGTAAGAATAAATAATTTTAACAAGGACTCTACAGAATTCCGATTTTAAAATTATCCGAATTCTCCAATGAAAGAAAATTATTGAATAAATTTAAAACTAGCAGTTGAAAGAATTAGAACAGAAATTCTAAAACTGAAAATTGAAAAATTATAGAAATATAAATTGTCCAATCCTAACGTTAAAATTACATAGAAATATTTTTCAATCAAATATTTAAATTATTGCCCCAAAAGTATTTATAAATAAAGTAGAATTACTTGGAGTATAATTTATTTTGGCAACATGTCAGTATTGACAGCTTTTTGTTTGATTTAAAAAGTTTAAAATACAAACCACCTCCACTATTCAATAAGTTTCATAATATCTTCTAAAGAGTAAGAGAATTTCAATAAGAAACTTTCCTCCTCCATTAAGGATGCTATTTCTTGATTTAAACTTCAATGAAAAATAAAAAGTTTCTTTATGTTCTCTTCTTATTTCAGGACAGTTTGTCGATCTGAGAAAGTTTAAGATTCTTATTTGTTACAAAATATTGACACGGTATTGGGATTTCGCAAATTGCATTCTAATTTGAAAGTTTAGCTCAAAGTTTCCTCATTGAAAGAAATACAGGAACAGAATTTTAAAAATTGTATTTTATACATAGGAGTTAATTATTATTACAACAAAAAAAACATATGTTGAGAATTTTTAGTCGATGAAACTGTTGCAGTTTTTCTGAGAATTTATCTAATTAATAAAATTTTAATTAATATCTTTCGTTTTTCAGTTAATTAAAATTTTAATCAACATGGAAAGCGAAACTTTTACTCCGAAAGTAATAATAAATAACTTTCCTGCTTTTACAGTCCACCTTGCAAATTATAATAAATTATCAGTAAATAGAGTTTGGCGATGCGAATTTTACGAGACTAACTGTTAAATATTTTTCCCTAAAGAGTAGTGACTATTGTGATATTTTCAACAAATGTTATTGTAGTAAAAATAATCACTTAAAGAAAAAATTTTTTGAATCTTTTAATTTCCTACTTTTAAAATTCGTCAATTCACGAACATTTCTATTCTTTATTTTTTGTTTTTATATTTCTTAACTTTCGCATTGGATTGAAATATTTTTGAATTTCGCGCCTTTTAAGTTTTCCAATATTTTAGCAATTTTAAAATAAAATAGTTAAGAAATTTTTTGTTTCCTGATTTCTTGCTTAAAGTATTATATTTTTTTTATTTTTAAACTAACCTTCTGGATGAATTTTAGAATTCAATTTTTTAGTTAAAAATTAAGATTTCTACAAGTGGAAAGAAGATTTAGAAATTTTCTATTTCTGAAGTTAATCAATTCTTCAGTTATTTCTAGTTTGCAATTAACATACCTCCTGACTGATTTTTTATCAAACTCGAATTTATTCAAAATTCTCAATCAAAAATCATCTGTTCAATGCACTTACATTTTTTAACGTTCATTGAACGAAACAAATATTTTTTTTAAACTAAATAATTGGTCTCTTCCTCATTAAATTAAGAAGTAGCGTATATTAAATAACAAATTGTATATCTGAAAGGCTCTGGAAATAGATATAATAATTAATTTTGTTTTAAATGAAAAAATTGTGTCATCGTTCAATGAGCGTTCAAAACTGCAATTACATTATTCATACAAGTTTGAATACTTGTTATAAAAATTAGGATGTTTTCGATATTTTAATGTTCCACTTTAAAACTTTAAAAATGATCTAATTTTGCAATTTAGAATTTAGGTAATAGGAAACTTGTGTAATTGGAAAAATGAAAATAATTTATGTAATTTATGCAAAACTTTTCTCGAGGTTCTATGTCAGTGTTATGAAAGTTTTCTTGAGATTTATGGGATCATTATGTGACTTTGAATTTCTTGTGGCTACTGAAACTACTTTGAGGTGTAGAATTTATTGGAATTTCTGTTACCTATATCTTTTTTTCAATTTTTCTTGATATAAATCCAATCTACATACACTACTACCCGATAGTATAAATACCCCTGTTTTTGGCCGTTTGCATAAAAGTTTGTAAAACTAAAACGACCAAATTTGAACCAAAACAATCATGCAAGATTTTCAATTAACAATCAATCAATAAATAATCAATTTTTGTTAAAATTTTGTCGTTTTAGTATTTTGAGAATTCGAATTGATTCGGATAACTTAAAATTTTGATTAATAGTTTTGCTTGGACGTTAAGATGATTTTTAGTTTGTAGTGATATAAATTTGAATTCTCTTTGTAATAATAATTTTTGAATAACTCCCCAAATAATCAACTTTTTCACGAAAAAACTTTATTTGTGAAATATTAACGAATATTTCGGTAAAACGAGGACAGAATGGCAATTTGTTAATTTTTAAAGCAGTCGAATGTATAAAATACAGAAAAGTTCGGTGAATTTCTCGATTTGGCAAAATTTTAATAATTTAAGACATAAGATTTTACTTAAACTAGCAAAATATCACTCTGTCCTCATTTTATACTGAACTATTCGTTAATATTTCAGAAATAAATTGTCTCCGTGTTGAAACTTTTATTGGCTCATTATGAAGGTAAATTTACATATAATGCCAGTAGCGTATTAAAAGTTAAAAGTATCGTTATAATTTTTCTTAAAATATTTCTCATTAAAACTTAGAATATCAAAGTGGTAAAACTTCAAAGCATTTTCTTACTTATAAAATGAATTTCGAAAATTATGAAAATCAATTATCAGAAATGAATTACATTGAAATTATTTTTATTATATAATTTCACAAATTTGAAGTTTCCCAACGTTAGTAAACTTTATCAGAGCCCAGAAAGTAAGGACAAGTTTGTTAAGGGGTCATTCTGAAGCCATTTTTTAGAAAAATCGATTTTTCAAAAATATTATTTTCGTGTAGTAATATCATCTAGAAAGAGGAGGAAGGCATTATGTATGTCTCAATAGAATTATTAGATTGAATTAAGCTTGGGCACACTTTATAGGAGCCGAAAAAGTAAGGACAAATTCGTTAACCAGCCAACCCCAAAATTGAGAAAACTAGAACATTTTTTGTGTTTTTGAAAAAATCAAAAATTCCAATATTAATTTTTGATAGTGCTCATAAATCTCTACTAATTATCTTATAACATTTTTCGATTAAACTAAAATTGAGAAAGTTACAGTATGATAAAACTTGAAAAAAAGTCAATATCAAAATTACATTTTCCAGTTAAATTATACGAGATACGAAAAAACGTTATGATACAAAATTATTTTCTGCATAAAGATCTACAAATTTGAATTGCAACATTTTTTCATAAGATGTATATTTTTCTTTTTAATTTAAAAAAATACTATTGAAAATCCAAAAGTCAATTTTTTCACAATAATGTGAAATATGAAAAAAAACGTAAATTTGCAAAAGTGATCGTTTCAAAAAGATCTACAAGTTTTGTCTCACACAGTTTTTGATGAAACCTATACTTTACGTTTCAATTCCAAAAAATACGATTAAAATTCAAAAATTCCATTTTTTAAACAAAATATGCGAGATAAAAAAAAACGTTAATATGGAAAATTATTTGTCTAAATGAGGTCTAAAAATTCTCATATATTTGGAAGAAAATAAATTATTTTAATCATGTAATTTATTAAAAAGTTACTGAGATGTATACAGAAAATCGAGTGCGAAGCACGAGTGTCATGATGAGAATGTGTTCCTTAAGGCCGATAGAGCCTTAAGTAAATTGAATTTCCTTTTTCACTTAAACTCAAGAAAAAATTTAGTAACTTTGAGCAAATGTGTAATTTACATCATCTGTAATATTATAAAATTGGTTTGAGCTTCAGTATCAAATTATAAGAAATAAACTTAAATGTATGCGAAGAGCATAAGACCGTGCGCTAAGCGCGAGGTCCAAAAAGAACGGAGCGCGGGCAGATTTTTTTCAATATTTTTAGTAAAGAAATCTTTGAAAGCGTTTTTCTCAAAACTTCTCTTTTTCACCTTGCGTTGATCGATTTTTAAATCAGACCGATAAATTATTAAATAACAAAGTTATAAACAATTAAAGTTGCAAAAATCGTGAAAGAAATAAAAATAACCGCCATTTTTTTTGTTAAAAATGGCTGATTCTAGTACGGGCCATAGCCGAAACTATAAAAATTAAAAATCTGTTTTACTTTTTGATTTCATGTCATCTGTCTTTAATTTTTCATCAACGCAACGGAAAGAGAGGTCATTTTTCACACCGCTATTCTGGCCACAAAAAAGGGAAAAAAAAAATTTCTACAATTTAATTTGTTTACTTTAACATGCAAAAATTTTGGAATAAAAATATTTTTTGTACTACGAAATAAAATCGGATCGCGCGCCCTGAGCGCGCTCGCTAATTCATTCCAATATCGTTGTTGATAATAGACAAAATACTTCGTCTTTAGGTCATTAAATGCAAAACTTCATTACCCTTCATGTAATTTTTTTTTTTTGCATTATTTTTCATGGAAAAAATTCAAAACTTACGAAAAATAATACATTTAATAATGTTTTTTTGTAATAGAATTTTTCCATACTATCGCTTCTTACTACCAAGTTTAAAAAAATGATTTAATCTTCATAAATCATGACTTATTTTTTTAGTGAACATTTCCTCTACAATTCTGTAATATTTATTTTGGCTTGGGGTCAGCTTAGTTTCTAATTATTTATGTCATCGAGGACATAAACATTAGGAAGGCAAACGTTTCGGCCACAGATGGGGGCCCTCTTCAGTGCCAATTAGCTTAATTGTAACCTTTAAATATTTATTAACTAATACATGCAATTAAGAAATATATGGTATTTTTTGTTTTTTTGTTTTTTTTTTCTTTTGCTTATTAATTAAAAATAGAGTAAACATGCAGAAAAACTTATGAGTAAGCGAGTTTCTAGGTGTGAAGAACCAGGCCGTTCCAAAAACTGCTCCAACAAGTAATCCTCTCCCACAGGAACCGTGAAAAATGCGGCCGCGGAACGCACTCCCTCAAGGGCACATATATAAACACAATTATTTCAAACCAGAAAGAAACAACACACGGGAGAATATAACGTGGGTCCTTGGTAAAGCACGCACAGCAAACCACACATATGCACGAGCACCAGAAGTAAAGGACACTGAAGTTAAAACAATCAGAACATTGCAATTGGTACAGAAAAATTTTTATTTATTTTCTCAAAAACCACAGAGATGACAGACGGATGTAAGTCCACCACTCTGCCACATGGATAGAAGAAAACTCTCTACTGTTTCCAATTTCAAAAATAAGTAAAAAATCTTCAAATATAGTTATTTAAAATAAATGTTTCTCTAAAAAAATTCTTGTAATGATTTTAACTACTGAAAACTTTACTTTTCAAATTGAAAATAGTTGAGCTGTATAGAATATATTCCCCGAAAAAATAAACCATAATTTATGAAAATCCAATCATTCTTTAAAAATTGATGAGATCATTATTCAAATTTAAAGAATTTGAAATCTTTCTGTGGAAAAGAGACAATTTTGACTGGGTCGGGATTCGAGCCCGGGACTTTCGATTGCCGGTCAACTGCTCTAACCAACTGAGCTACGCAGGATTTTTCGTAAGTTTTGCATCTTTTTTCATAAAAAATAATGTTTTTTCTTCCATAAGAAACGACTGATATCATTTAAACTCTTAAAATTATAGAAAAACATTTTTTTCCAAAGACCTGATTTTTGGCACAACTATTTTGAAAACCATTGGGATGAGATGCATATTGCTTATTTTCTCATCATTTATCACGTAGTGGAAATAAACAATTTTATAAGATCCAAAATTTTTTTTTTAATTTATGAGCAAGTTTAGTGATTTATTGTGTTGTATTTACATATAGTCTGAAGAATTTCTGGTTTGTTTAGGTGGGAGGCATTCGCAGCAGGCCATTGTTTAATCGATGATTCGTGACACGAAGTGAAGTGACGAGAGAAAGAGGGCACATTAGAGCATTGTACTATAGAAAACGAACGATGCATTACGTACTGGGTATGTACTTTTGTGGTAAAACTGCAGCACCAATCGCGAGCACTTCTCACGACTCTGATCAATATAAGCTTGTTTTGAATCTTCGGTGGCATAGCAACACAGAAATTCTAGCAATTCGTTTCTATCGTCTCGAAGATGAAAAATGTATCTCAGATACACGCACTTCTACTTTTATGCATGACAGCTGAAATAAAGTTCAAAATTTCACTCTATTTTTATATAAATGAGTTTTCACATGCTTTTCTGTTATTCACCCTTCTTTCAAATTGTTTTGTCGATACCAATGAGTCATAAAAATTTTAATACAGAGAATCCAGGGAAAATAGAATCGCTGAGTTTTTTTTTCCAACCTTGGAGAGTTATTTTTTAGAAAAAGATATATTTCCAATTGTTTACAAAGTTTTTATTGATATTGGGTGGTTTGCAATAATAATAGAGAGCTTTGTCAAAATAACCCGAGAAAAAATGTTGGCATAGCCAAAACTGGGCCTAGTCTAACGTTTTATTGCGAACTAGCGCCAGGCTTGGCAATTTCTATACAAAAAAGATATCACTGATAAAATCGCTAGAAATGAGTTACTTTTTCACTTCAGTTAATATTTTAATGACAATTAGTGGTTTTTATTGAAAAACTGTAAAATTGTCACTGATGTTGATTAGTAAAATCTCTTTTACCAATTGAGTTTCACTGATAGATTTCAGTGACGAAACTCTACAACTTTTCAGTCGAATATCACTCATTGTTAGTAAATTTTCCACTGAAGTGAAAGAGTAACTGATTTCTAGCTATTTAATCCAGGAAATTTCACTGCTTCAAATTTAAAGTTGACCCAGACTTTTTTTTTTAGTTCAGCAGTTCTGCATAATATGGTTTATGACATTTAAAATGATAAATTGCTACTGATAGAAATGTCGCTAGTAAAGATTTATGATTGAATAAATTGTTTTTTTTCAATTCAGAGGTTTTTGTAATCAAGAGTTCTTATATTTTCTGAAGGCACTTTTGGTAGTCTTTGTTTTACGAGATCACATTAACAATATGTTGCATACTATCTATAATCACGAGAACTTGTATTATATTTTTTCACGTTCATTAGAAAGGGGTAAATTATATTAAAACCGACAAATAGAAGTTTTCAATTAAAAGCAATTTTATCGAGAAAAAAGACGATTATTTTGAACTTTTTATAACTGTTGTAAAGGGTTAATGTAATTTATCATTTTTTGGAGAATGATTAGATTAATTTGAATAAAACAAAAAGGTTTTTAGAATGGGAATATCATAATACATTAATGCGTTATTATCATTTTTATCATTATTTTATGAAAGGACCTTCCTTTCTGGATATTCAGAAATAAGAAAAAAGGATGCGAGAAGAAAGTGAAGAGGGCTCATTTTTCCTGCTCTTCCTTTTTCGTCTTTTCTGTATATGTAAAAGACCTAAGCTGAATAAAAAAGTGAAATAGAAATACGAATGAATGTATGTCTCTGCTTGTAAGCTTCTACGTAAATAGGTGTTTGCACGTTACATGGTTTATTCTTTTTCTTTGAATTTATAGTAACTGAAAACTGTTCTGGCAAAAAATTTCTCAATGTGTCTTTTTGTTAGATTGCTTCATTACAGTTAACTTCGTTCCTAATTTTTTGCTAATATTTTTTAGATTTATTTTTTCTTGTGATCTGCAGTTGACGGATATATTAGACGTGAAACCTCCCAAAAACGGCGATGAAAATCTGTTAAATTTACTGTCTAAAAGTTAAGTAGTGCTTTCTGTATACTCAACAGATCTTTAGAGAGAATAACAATTAAAATTGATAAAATATAATTAAATTTCTAGCATATTGGATTATTTTCAAACTTAATTTTGATCATTTGATTAAATTTTGATAAGATTCAATCGTTTTCAATAAAATACGAGTTGTATTCGAACATTTCAAAAATGTTGTTATTGATGTCAAAATATGTATTGAATTTCACTTCGGATATTTATTTACCTAATAAAAAATTGAATCATGTATAAATATTTGTAGAGTTTCGAAAAAGACACGTGGAGTGCAATTTATCGAAGCATAAATAATCGCAATTATACCTCATAGGAAGTTATCATATGTTATTGCATTATTACATGTATTACATGATATCTTTATCTTGGCATACGATATTTTCATACTTCAGAGTTTGAACATTCTCTTTACTTTTCATTATTATACTTATTATTTTCTTTCCTGACACTATACCTCCCAGGAATAAGCAGAATTAAATATCTGACATGTCTAACGCGATACGAAAACGTTTATTCAGGAAATTAATTCCACAAGACAAGCACATCCTGTGATCTTTTCATTCGCTTGATTGAACAAAATAATTTAATGCAGTATTTTTTGAATTTTCATTTCCTGAACAATTTTGAGTATATTTATTCATTTTTTTTAATGCGTTTATTTTTGAACGTTGTTTTGGCGATATATTCCTATTACTCTCATAAAATTTTATCTTTTATACAGCCTCACAAGAGAGAACATTTTCAGGTAAATTGAATTTCATATTCCATTATACACGGAGAAACTTTTTATATCAATTTTTACTATAGTATTTTTCAATTTAGGGAAAAACGTATCACTTTGATAATTTTTGTTAGTAAAAATACTAAACTTTATAACAATGATATGAAACTTTAGTTTAAACTATAGTAAAATTTGCTAAGAACTATGCTGAATTTTCATATCATTATTATAAAGTTTATTATTTTTACTAACAAAAATCCTCAAAGTGATACGTTTTTCCCTGAATTGAAAAATACTATAGTAAAAATTGATATAAAAAGTTTCTCCGTATAGTTTTATTGCTTTTCAGTTCAAAACTTCATTTTTTTAATGTATACACTGGTTTTCCATCTAATATAAATTTGATCATGATTTCCAAATACATGCAAGTTATTGAAATTTGAAGTTGAAGGGATTTTAATATAATTAAGATGTTCCTAGGTGAAAAAAAAACCCTTTGAAAATTATAAGTTTGTTTTAGAAAGAATTATCAATTTGAAAAAAAAATTTACTTTCACTATAAATACAATTAGTAAAACTCAACTAAAGTGAAGTCGAATTTTATTCAATTTTTGAAGATTTACACTAAAAGAAAGAGAAAAAAGTAGTCAAAGTTGTCTATTATAAAGACTAAAAATTAGTAAAATTTTACAATATCTTATTGGGTAGATTTTTGAGACGTTACCGCACAGACGAAATTGGAAAATAATTATAAAAAATTCAAATAAGCATATTCCATGGTTCTCCAATAAAAAAAAAAAAAACAACAAATTGCGTCTCAATAATGGAAGTCGAGACGGTCGTTTTAGAACACAAATTTCAAATATATGAGAAAACGAAAAGCATAATACAACTTTGTGGATTCTTTATACCGGAAAAAAATTTAGACGAGACACGCTTTTCATTTTTTCATAAATTTGAAATTTGTGTTCTAAAACGACCGTCTCGACATCCGTTTCTGAGCCCTAATGTTGCCATGCGGTGTTTTTTATTTTTGTTTATATTTTTTGTATAATACAACTTTGTGTATTCTTTATGACGGAAAAAAATTTAGACGAGAGACGCTTTTCGTTTTCTCATAAATTTGAAATTTGTGTTCTAAGACGACCGTCTCGACTTCCATTATTGAGACGCAATTTGTTGTTTTTTTTTTTTTTATTGGAGAACCATGCGGAATATGCGTTAGTTTTTGTCATTTTACCCTCCTGTGCTTATTTGAATTTTTTATAATTATTTTCCAATTTCGTCTGTGCGGTAACGTCTCAAAAATCTACCCAATCAATATCTTGGTTAAATCTGGTTGATTCAAATTTAGAGAGCAGCAACTAAATATAAATTTATAAAACTAATAGTGTTGGGAAAAATAAAGAATTGGCAATAGGAAAACCTAATGCCACAAGGTGTGATGTGATTACGTAATTACAATGAAAAATAATAACTGTTCAAAAAATACTCTATCTTGCCCTATTTAAAATAGGGATCTGATAAGGCCCTTGTCGGGATTCCTAGTTTATTAATTTGACTATAAAATATCATTTTCTTAATGTGTGTGTTCAGCCTAATTCAGAGTGTCATTAAAAATTAATATTTAAGTATACATTTGTCCACTCGAGACTAATTTACCAGATGCATTCAAATGTAAACATATTGATTTAATCAATATATGTCAGAATGCTAAATTTTTGTACAATTTGCCTTATTTAACATGCATATCTAGTATTCAATGCAACCCGTGCTACTGATTGGCATTTGTATCTCTAATACATACTAATCATGATAACTCGACAGAAAATCGAATCTGCACATCTCAATGATTCCAATTTTCCAATTGACTTAATAAATTATTACATATTGATGCTTAATTAGAAATTAACTCTTAATTCAAGCAAGGGAAATATGTGCGTTTCATTTTTATGTTTAGTACCTTTGTTTAGAAAGGTTTTGGGTTTTTTTTTAAATTTTAGCACCTTTATGTATTTTTAAACTAAAATTTTTGCGTCTTTTGGGAATTTTTTTGACATTTTTTGACTTTGAATAACTTTTTTGTTTTTCAATCAATTGTGATGATTCTTTTTTTTATTTTGTTCCTGAAAATGTACATCAACTTTTTGTATGTGGAAAATGAGGTGGCATGACTAAAAAAAGAGTTACAAATAAAATACAATTTTGGGATATTTATTTTATTTCATTCGTAACTTTTCTTTTCAGTAATGTCACCTTATTTTCCATATACAAATAGTTGTTGCACATTTTGAAAAACAAAATAAAAAAGAATCATCACAATTGGTTAAAAAACAAAAAAGTTGTTCGAAGTCGAAAATTGTCCAAAAAACTCAATATTTTTAGTTTAATAGTATATAAAGGTACTGGAATTTAAAAAAAAAACCCAAAAAATTTCTAAATAAAGGTACTCAACATAAAAACATTATATGGAAGATCTAAACTCAAAAAATAAAAATATTAAAGGTGGTGGATCCCCTTGATCAAAATTTCAAAATTTTGCAGATTTTTAATATTTCTGCACATTTTGAACAAATTCATGAGGTCTTTTAAAATATTTTAAATATATTAAAATAGGTAAAATTAAAGTACCGCCTAAACAAAAAGGCGTACGAAAAAATTTTTAAACGAGTAAATTTATTCGTTGACAAAAGATTTGCAAAAATAACTTCAACCTTATTCATTATATCTTGATTCATTTTCAAAATGTTCAGACTAAATCCTAAAAGTTTCAATTATAAAAAATCAATCAATTTTACAAAGAAATGGAAAAAAACTATAATCGATAAATAAAAGATTTTTAATTCAAACTTAAGATCCAAATTTGAAATCATTGAACTTTGAAATTGAATTGAAATCATTCGTTTTAAAAAAAATAGAAGACTTGAAAGTGTATTCTTCCCACAATTAAATATTGTGGTAATTTCAGGCTTGACTTCGCCTCTCGTAAAAAGCGAAACATTTCTCTTCAGGACAATTAATTTTTTAGAATCAATTAATAATAAACCCACGAGCATTTCAGTCGAGGACGTACAATTGTTTTTAATTTGCCTCCTAGACGTCTCCTTGCGGTAAAAACTACAAAACAATAAAAAGATGGAATATAAAAGGATGGAAATAACATTGACATGTTAGAGCTAAGTGTTGTATATACAGCAATGTTTTTTTAACTACTATTAGGATAATCGCTGCGTATTTAGTCACCGTTACGTCAAGAGTAAATTGTTACGTAATAAGAAGAGTGCTTGAATTTTATCCATGAATAAATAGCGATTTTTTTTTAGATTTGTGAGTTTCATTTTCGTTAAATTACCTACTCATTCATCTAAAACTCTTTGTTGATATTAATTCTCATATTTCAAGTGTAATATGAGAAACATGGAGAGAAAGAAAAATTTATTTAAGATTGATGAGTTAGTAATTGGTCGAGGTCAAATATCATAAATTCCAGATTCAACATTTTTTTATTTTTTATTCCGCCTATCAATTTTAGCTATTTAATTAAAAGCACTTTCTAAATCTGAATCAGTCAAATTTTCACTGATTGAATCAGTGAAAAAATATTTTTCACTGTTAAACCAGTTAATTTTCACTGATTCATCAGTAAAGAAAAATATTTTTCACTGTTAAATCAGTCAATTTTCACTGAAATAACCAGTGAAATTTGACTGATTTACAGTAGCCTCTTTTTAGCTATTTGAATCAGTTAAATTTCACTGATAATCAGTAGATTTTGACTGATTCAAATTTAGAGAGTATGTATACATTTTTAAACTAGAGTTCATCTAATACAAAATTTCTATATTTTACATTTAATACTTGTATAATCATTAGAAGTTGTATTTGATCTTGTATAATTAATTAATTAACTGATGCTATGATTACTAAATGCGCATTTAAATTTCAACGCTTGAGCACGACTCTAAAATAATTCAGATTTATTTATTTCTATTGATTAAAAATCGGAATTATATCGAAGTAGAAAAATAGAAAAACAATGACGTAACGAAAACACCTTTAAATTCCGAATGAATAGAGTAAAGAAAATTGTAAATAACGTGAGCCAGACGAATAAAAACTGATTCCCATGACGAATCAATGAATAATGCATGCTTATCCGTACGAATGTCGAGTTTTCAGAAAATATTCATTCCACTGAAGTACTGAATAGCTATTTCGCGTGAAAAGCTTCGGGAAAAGCAAAAATTAAAAGCGCACAAATGGAATTTTATCTATTCCCTTCTTTAAAAGTATCGTTGTTATTTCGTAGCTATTGAAATTCATTAATCTATTTGGAGTATCTAAGCTCGGGGCAAACAAAGCGAGTCTCGGATTCTATGATTCATAAAATCATAAAAATATACTACTATAGAAGATAATAAAAGTGAAAAGATAATTCTTGGCAAAATTGAAAGAGAAATGCTGGTACTAGCAAATTTTCAGTTCAGTGCAATTCAAATAAGACAATGTGTATTCTGATATGTTAACGCCTCGGTCACGCTCGGAACTCTTACAAGTGAACGATATTGACTTTAGGTACCGACATCCGTGGCACGAGAGAGAGATTTCATTCTATGTCACCAAATGATTAATGTAATTCTATTTCTCTAAACTATAGTTTCACTTCTGAATTTTTATTTTTTCAGATACTAATTTCCATTAGTTTTTGAAATTATTAATCGTAATTGAAAAAACGGATTTTATCGTTCCTTGTTTAAATAATCTCCTCTTCAATTTGAAGCAGTTTAAATTTGACTAAATTGAAATGAGTGACCATTTTTGACTGAAAAGCAGTAAAAAACGACTGCTTGCTTAGCTGAAAGTAGATCACTAATTCCAATTTAGTAAAATTATGGCTGACCCAAATTTAGAGAATTAGCAATTAAACGTTTTTAATAAATATTCGCAAACTAGATTCAACAATGATTTAGGTCAATATAATAATTAAATACCAAATTTATAATTCCAATAAAGATTGAAAATAATGATTCAAAATACAATTTAATGTATAAAATTTGAAATGGTAATTCTATTACTGTTTATCTGTGATGAATTCTATAATCTGTAAATTTGAAGCAGTTTAAATTTGACTAAATTGAAATGAGTGACCATTTTTGACTGAAAAGCAGTAAAAAACGACTGCTTGCTTAGCTGAAAGTAGATCACTAATTCCAATTTAGTAAAATTATGGCTGACCCAAATTTAGAGAATTAGCAATTACACGTTTTTAATAAATATTTGAAAACTAGATTCAACAATGTTTTAGGCCAATATAGTAATTGAATACAAAATTTATAGTTCCGAGAATCATTGAAAATAATAATCAAAAATACAATTTAATGTATAAAATTTGAAACGTTAATTATATTTTAAAGTGACATGTTTGATAACATGTCTGCTATTATATTGACCCAAAATTCATAGAATTTTTTTCATTTCTCATTATTTTGGCATAGGGTCAGATTCTTTCTATTTTCTTCGATTGAAATTTTCACTATTCGATATAAAAATACTCAAAAAGAAAGCAAGGCAAACGTTTCGGCTACATATGGGGGGCCCTCTTCAGTGCCATAAATTCAAAGATTAATTCAAAAAATTTTGTAAAACGTAGATAATTAAAATAAGAATTATCATAAAATTGAAAAACTTATCTCATAGATTGCAATTCAAAATGAAGTGGTCCAGTATGTAGCATCACGAATTGAAAAAATGTTTAGAGATCACTGTGAATAAAAAACCGGATAACCAATAAACCGGAAAACATAAAAAAAATTTTGCACACGAACCGACCACAATTTGAAAAAAAAATTTTTTTATTTTTATTAAAGAACGATGCCGAATTGGTAATCGAGGGCAGAACGCGAACAAGGTTTACATTTTTAAAAACTTTGCGTGAAGACTTTGTTACCGCCGGAGTCTCTTATAGAATGATCTGAACTGTTTTCAAAACCGACTCGAGACATGTGGCTTTGCTGACCGAAAATTTTTTTATATAAGCAATCCTGAGAGGTTCTTTTCCTCCTTGAAGAAGACTATTGTCCTATACCTAGTTAAGAAATTCGAGACGTTTATGTTGATTTTCACGAGTGGACGAAGGCGTGTATTTTTCAAGAAACGATTTTTTTATATTTCAGCTTCACGGACAATCCATTTAATATTGAATTTGCAAGCAAGGCATTACAGAAACCTAATTTATTATAATATCTATACATGTAGTTTTACTCAATATTATTTGAGTATGTTAAGAAATAAATAAAAAAATTGAAGGTTTTTTATTACTGCATTCAGATTTATTCTGAGATGTTTGGAAAAATAAACCATTTAATTTGTTCTGAAAATGGTCAGAACTATGATATATTCAACCTTTATACTAAATGTGCCATTTAAAAATTTTAAAGTGACATGTTTGATAACATGTCTGCTATTATATTGACCCAAAATTCATAGAATTTTTTTCATTTCTCATTATTTTGGCATAGGGTCAGATTCTTTTTATTTTCTTCGATTAAAATTATCACTATTTGATATAAAAATACTCAAAAAGAAAGCAAGGCAAATGTTTCGGCCACATATGGGGGCCCTCTTCAGTGCCATAAATTCAAAGATTAATTCAAAAATTTTTGTAAAACGTAGATAATTAAAATAAGAATTATCATAAAATTGAAAAACTTATGTTTATCTGCGACGAATTCTATAATCTCTAAATTTGAAGCATTTAAAATTTGACTACACTGAAATGAATAGACATTTTTGACTGAAAGGCAGTAAAAAAGGACTGATTGCTGAGCTGAAAGTGGGTCACTAATTCCAATTTAGTAAAATTATGGCTGACCCAAATTTAGAGAATTAGTAATAATACGCTTGTAATAAATATTCGAAAACTAGATTCAACAATGTTTCAGGCCAATATAATAATTAAATACAAAGTTTATAATTCCAAGAATGATTGAAAACAATAATGAAAAATACAATTTAATGTATAAAATTTGAAACGTTAATTCTATTTATAATACTTCGTATGTTTGCATTGGCTTTAGGGTCCATAGACGAAGAAGTCTATTTAATGAGACGTTTCGGCTCTGATCGGAGCCCTCCCCAGTGATATTTATTAAAATCAAGAAAACACAAAAAGATGGTGTCGCTAATTTCACATTTTTTCGGAATAATTAGAACTGTTTATCTGCGACGAATTCTATAATCTCTAAATTTGAAGCAGTTTCAATTTGACTGAATTGAGTGACCACCTTTAACTGAAAGTCAGTGATGAATGACTGATTGCTCAGTTGAAAGCGGGTCACTAATTCCAATTTAGTAAAATTATGACTAAGGCAAATTTAAAGAATAAGCAATATCAAGTTTTTAATAGATATTTGAAAACTAATTTGAAAGACTAATTAATTAGATCGAAACAAGTTACTTTTTCACTTCAGTGAAGATTGCACTGACAATCAGTGATATCAGTAAAACTAAATCGGTAAAGCATATTTTATTAATCAGCTTCACTGAAAATTTTGATGTTGAGTAAAATACCATTGACTGACAGTGGAATTTTCACTAAAGTCGAAGAGCAACCCATTTTCAGCGGTTTAATCAGTGAAATATCACTGGTTCAAAGTTAGAGACTATGTTTAAAATATTTCGTTGAATCATCTATAGACACCCCGAACATTTATTTTAATGGATTCTCAAGAGTTACTAGAAGAAGTTATGACGGAATTTCTGCTTCTCACTGAGAAATTTATGTTTAAGGGTTGTTCAGAAACTACGTCATCACTTAGAGGGAGGGAGGCTGACGGAATGTGACTATGCGTGATAAGAGGGGGAGGTTACTAGGACGATAGGTCACTTGTTCCAAAAAACATCCTTGAATTTTAAGGACATATGTTCTAGTTCAGTAAATTGTTGTCTGGAATAGTTTACAACAATTTAATTGCTACATAATCAAGTTTAAATCAATTTCCAAATTATTATTAACATACACTTCATAATGAGTTTATGTTTATAATTTCAAGATCAGAGTTTTGCGTCATCTATTAAATAGACTAATTATTGCTAGCAACTCTTAAATTTATCCTATTTCAAAAATGTATTATCAATATATCTTTTTCTAGACTAATTATGACAATTATTGTAAAATCTTTCTGATAAATCTTACTAGATTTTATAAATAGTGCACATTCATAAGAGGGCTTTAGAATTTAACTTATATTAATAAAAAATCAAATAAATTTTATAAATAATCTTTTGTGGTGAGATTCACTGAAAATAATTTTCCTTTTTTACTCATAAAGTTTCCATTCCCATAAATGCATTTTGGGGTATTTTACGAAGTGAATCACGTGAATCTCAAAGAGGCAGACGAGAAGAGGAATGTGATGAGTGTTTCTCTAATAATTTTCATCAGTAGAATTTAGAATATACGTACTAAATGATTTTGCTGTAGTCACAGAGAGTGAAAAATCCGTAAATAACACATATTGTTTCCACGTAAACAGTTTTTTCGAACGTAAAGGCACAGGTGTGTTGAAATTCGATTTGATTTAAAAAGCAAATAATAAATATTTGGAGAACAATATCCCGTAACAACACGCGACACGGTTCGCGAGGAACTGAAGTCCCATTGCGCGAGGTAAGTTAACGGACGCTCCCTGCATGTACTTCCCCAGGGCCGTCTATAGGGATTCCCTCTGGGGTCATCTTTTGAATACTTAAAATTTCCAAAAAAGTCGCATTTATAAAAATCAATTCAAACCATTTTTTTAAGTGTTTACACTTTTGTGCCCCCTGCTTTTCCTTTTGAAACGGTACTGATTTTTATAATTTTATACCAATTTAAGGCCATGGTTCAATCGGACTACGTGACTAAATTATACATTAATTCGCTCAGCAAGTTAACTTTTTTAATTTATAAAATATTTTTCTGAAAATTTGGAAGGCGTAAAAAAAATAAAGTCTGTTGGGTTTTTAGTAAAATTTTTGAAAAAATGTGGAAAATGTATCGATAATTTGAGTTAACTGTGAAGATTTTTGAAAATTTTTCACCTAAACGAAGTGGACAGATCTTATTTTTAACCTTTTGATATATTTTACAAATTTTCAGGAAGATATTTTTCGTCACGTCGTCTAGATGATCACTTTTGTGCTCCCTGCTTTTCCTGTTGATACGGTACTGTTTTTGATAATTTTATACCAATTTAAGGCCATGGTTCAATCGGACTACGTGACTAAATTATACATTAATTCGCTCAGCAAGTTAACTTTTTTAATTTATAAAATATTTTTCTGAAAATTTGGGAAACGTAAGAAAAGATAATAAAAACTGTTGGCTTCTTCTTAGTTAAAATGTTGGAAAAAATGGAAAATATATTAATAATTTGAAATAAATGTGAAGATTTTTGCAAAGTTTTCACCCAAACGAAGTGGACAGACGTTATTTCTCGTCTTTTTTTGCATTTTACAATTTTTTAGAAAGATGTTTTGTATAATGGAAAAGTTATCTTAAATGAAATTTTAGAGGAATTTGTTTACGTGGTCTAGTTAATCCATGGCCTTAAACAAACAAAATTTATTTAAGTTGGAAATGTCAAGGAAATTTTTTTTATGTCTTCCTCATTCCAACAATTATATTTACCTATCAGTTTTGCACAGTAAATGTATAATTAATCTGCTGAAAAAATGAAATTTTTAAAAGTTAGAAAAGAATTTGTTTCATCTAGCCAAACTGCTTATTCCCGTGCAGAAATTGCCCAACTTGTTCCCAAGTTCCGATCCGGGCCCGATCTTGTAGGGCGTTTCATTACTGGTCTGGCGCTAGACAAATTACCCTATCGGGGCCACCTTTTTCTCGATCGGGGCCCGATCGGCGCCCAACCAAAATTTCTGCACGGCTTTGGCAAACTTTTGTTTATTTAACACATAATATTTGATTGCTATAACTAAAGTTCGGTTTAATTGATCAAAATATTTTTTATATACAAGCAAAAATATTTGCGCCACAAATCAATAAATTAAATATACTCTCTAAATTTGAATCAGTCAAAATCTACTGATTATCAGTGAAATTTGACTGATTGAAATAGCTAAAACGAGTTTACTGGGAATCAGTCAAATTGTTGTGTTCATTGATTGCTTTAGCGGAATTTTACTAATTTAACAGTGAAAAATATTTTTGCACTGCAGAATCAGTGAAAATTTACTGATTTGCCGTGAAAAATATTTTTCCACTGATGAATCAGTGAAAAGGCATATATCAGTCAGTGTTTTTTTCAGTCAATTGAATCTTATTATTGTTATTAATTAAAATTAACATATTTGGTGAGTCGAGAGTCTTGTAGGATGATATCAATTAATTTCGAGGTTATTGTTTATCTGAGTTTGGAGTATATAAGAATAATATCACGATGTTCTCGATTGAAACGTGTTTGATAACAGGGGGATCGATAGCAAATACATACGAAAGAGAATTTGATTACTTATCCAAAAGTGGCTTATTAATATTAATAATTAGTATAATTATAATTACAAACGGCGTAATAATCAACAGATATTTACATTATTCACTACGATCTCATCAAATAATAATTAATTCATTAGCCAAAGGAACTGAGAAACGAATTATCTCATATAATGAGATTGATCAATCTGATAAATTAAAATTTCAATATTTTTGAAGATTCCTGAATAGTTTACTAGTGAAATTGGTTATTTTCAACCAGAAAACAGTATCTTTTTCGTATTTTTTCATAACCTTTTATCAATATTATAACTTTTTTGAGGAATCGTCAAGCTTAGGATTTTTAAAGGTCACAGTTTTCATTTATATTCTGCAGTGTAGAATCTAAAATCATGCATGGCTGTACGTATGACATTGATAAAGTACAAGCCAAGTAACGTCCTTGAACTCAAAAAAAAGATATTGTTGTCCCGAATTTAAATGCAGCCAATAAAGTACGTACGTAACTGAAGATATAGTTGTTTAATATAGACTGCGTTCATGTTTAATGAGTCTGGTATAAATTCTACCTGAATCGGGTTTTATTTGTCATAAAATTGTTAATGGCTCTGCATGAATTCTCTATATACATTTCAGCGAACTCGTAACTCGTTAAAAGTTGAAATCAAATCAAATTTTGGTTGAGCTCGGTTAAAAACTACAAAAATAAAAGAAAATTGCACAAATTTATACTCTTAATCGACAAATTTACCCGTAGAGAATGAAATGATAAATAATTTATTTTATTTTTGCGAACGTTACCATTAATCATTTGAAAAAGAAAAAAACAGTAAATTGTACAATTTGAATGGTAAAATTTGCAGAAATAAAATACATTATTTATCATTTTATACTCCGAGAATAAATTTGACGATTTAGAATAGCAACTTGTCCTGTTTTCTTTTTCCTATATAAGCAAAATGTAAATTTTTGAAATTTTACAGATAAAAAATAGAATTTTAATTTATTTGATAAATTATTACTTTCAGAAAATCCCAATCTATTTAGTTTTGAAAATTGTTTTAATTAATATTTTTTGCCACATGCCGAGCGTATATATATCAGTTAAAATCTACTGATTATCAGTTAAATTTGACTGATCCAAGTAGCTAAAAAGTGGTTACCCTGAATCAGTCAAATTTCATTGATTACTTCAGTAAAAATTAACTTATTTAACAGTGAAAAATATTTTTTCCACTGGTGAATCAGTGTAAATTAACTGATTTATCAATAACAATATCTTTCCCTGATAAATAAGTGAAAAGGCAAATCATTGATTCAATCAGTGACAATTTGACTGATTCAGATTTAGAGAGCGAGAAGTGAAACTGAAAATATTTACCATGATAAATCAAGATAAATTGGAAATTAAGTTATAAAAATGAAGAAGACAATAGAAAGAAAAGTAAGGTCGCATTGAAAATAAAAAGGAAAAATCGAGGCTGTGTTTGAAATTCAACATGAGCACAGAATAATGGTTGTATGAATTATGGTTCTGATGGATTTATCTTTAGTCGATAAAACCAGCGCATTCTTCAAAAAAACTCTCAGTCATGACTCTTGTCTCTTTAAAATGTCGCATTCATTCCTCCCCCTGATGAGTTAATTTCAAGTTAGGACATTTTTGCGTGGGTGAAATTGCTTTCAAAGTTAAACTCTGTCCCACATTTAAAGATGTGAAATTTGGAAAATTTATGTAATCCTCGGTAATTACTGATTAACCAGTAAAAGGTTCGAAACCGTTGAGACTGAAAATTTGAAATAATCTATATAGTGAGATTTTGATTTGCAATCGTAAAGTAAACGCAAGCTACAAATTGTAATTAAAAATTAATAACGAAAAAGTACAAATAGAAAAATTAAAATGAAAAACGCGTCTGTGAGAGTAAAACACGGAAATTAGATTTAACAGTTCAGAAGGCGAAGATTGCAGACGGCCAAATTTTTCCCTTCGAAACCTGAGTAAAGGATCTAAATTAATTCTAAGAACCTAACGCAGGTATATAACTTTTCCATTCTATGGAAGATTTCAAAAACGTAAAGTTACGAGAAGCAAATTAGAAATATTTTAGCCGAGATTATAGTTCGCACTTAATTTTCAATAATTTATTACATTCTTTAATGTTTAAAAATTTTACACACATTTTTTTCCAATAGTATTGCAACATGTTCCGTTTTTGTTCGACCGAAACAAATGAGTCGAAGGCAACTATATGTTTGAAGCAAATTAAAATTTGTATTTTAAATAAATTTGGTTTAGTTATCATGAGTTTGACGTTCTTGAAAAAAAAAGAAATTAATTTGAGACCTTTAATTAAACATTAACGGGAATAAATTTAAAAAAATTGATTTAGTGAATTTTATATATAGTAGCCTTTGTTCCCCTTTCTAAGGTCTTTCCTGATGCCATACCGTACTTCCGGTTAAATACGATTTCGTCCGACAGTGGCCGATCTTTCCTCTAGCCATCCCCTGGCCAACCAACCCCTTCCACCCCCACCCATTCATAGGTAATCCGCTGGGAGTATGACTCAAGCATGTGAGTATGTGTGTTTGCCCAGAAAATCTGAAAACTTCCTAGAGTGTTTTTGTAACAGCGATGTATCATAAAAATTGAACTTTATACTGAAAAGCACCTACCAACTTTTTCGAAATTCATTCCAAACTACACGGAGACACCCAAGTTTGAATTTTTGCTAAAATACGTTTCAATTCAGGGAAAGACGTGTCTTAGTAAGAATTTTTCGAAGCAAAATATTGAAATTTAGTAAAAATGTGATAATTTACTATGCGGGTTGTAGCAAACTTTACTAAAACTCATACTAAAGTTTTTTAGAATTTTAAAAATTTATAGTAATTTGACTGAGAAATTTTCAGTCCGCTAGGAATAATTATTGTTGCACCCTGATTTTCCCTAGATTCCTAATATTTTTTAGAATTATTTAGTTGAGTTAGAAATTTTTGCCGACCGGCAATCGAAAGATCTGGGCTCAAATCCCAGCGCAGTCGAAAGCGTCTTTTTTTCCACAGAAAGATTTTAAATTCTTCAAAATTTTTTTATAATTATCATTATAAAATAAAACATATATTGTTATAAAAAGTTTCTTCGGTGCAAGGCAAGATTTATATTTTTTAAAGTGTATTTTTTCTCTAAAAAGTATAGTAAACACTCTTTAAATCTGAATCAGTCAAATTTTCACTGATTGAATCAGATATTTCTCTTTTCACTGATTCATCCGCGGAAAAATATTTTTCATGGTTAAATCAGTCAATTTTCACTGATTCTGCAGTGAAAAAATATTTTTCCATGTTAAATTAGTTAATTTCCGCTAAAGTAAGCAGTGAATTTTGACTGATTCCCAGTAATCTCGTTTTAGCTATTTCAATCTGTCAAATGTCACTGATAATCAGTAGATATTGACTGATTCAAACTTAGAGAGCAATTATGTAGAGATTTCTACAGTGCGTATATTAATTTTAGTTTCATTCTAACTGAAATATTCAGTATGAATCTAGAAAATTCTACACACTGCCCTGGTAAAAGATTTGAGAAGGAATTTAATCTGAGCCATTCCGAATCATTCCAAAGAACATATTGAATCTCGTTTGATGTAAATCTCAGATTGATTCGGAATGAAAACTTGGTTTGGATTCATTCGGATTGAAGTCTTAAATTGAACCGGAATGAATCTGATTGAGTCGGTTTTATTTTTAACTGATTTGCATTGAACGAAACTCAAATCGATTTTTGGATTTGTTTGGAATGGTTCGAAAACAGATTTCGGAATAATTCTGATTCACTCAAATTGAATTCCAATCCGAAACATCCGCTAAAGTGTTAAAAAAGTTATATTAGTTATTCGAAATTGACTGTAAACGTCTCACTTTAAGGAGTTAAATAAGAATTTCTGAATAGAGTCCAAAAAGCTTTGTAATACTTTTTGAAAATGGATACCAATTTTGATACAATATCCGGGATAATTTTTTTTCTCTCCTTGTAAATATTATAAAATCCTACAAACATTTCTTCGTAAATTCTATCCCTTACTTTTTTCTGCTATAAATAATATATGTATAAATAATGGACAGGACTTATATCGACCCAGAATAATTGTATTAACTATTATTGGTGTTCTTAGTTAGCTTTAAGGTCCAGAAAAAATGTAACTCAAGGTTTCATATTTTCAAACGTTTCGACTCAGATTGGAGTCCTCATCAGTGAGAATTTATTTCTATAAAAATACAAAAGGAAGAAACCTTAAAAATTATACGTGTGAAACTATAAAATTGGTCAAAATAACTAAATTCATAAATAAAAAATGTACAAAAAAATATATCTACCCTAAGAAAGATTATATATACAAAATAATTTCGAGACATGTTTGTATTAATGTCTTCAGTTTTTATCTTGACCCAAAAATAAATTCAATGTAGTTTATTTATATTGGCATTGGGTCATAATTTTTCATTAAAAAACAATGTTCAAGCAAACATATCAAAAATTTTTAAAGGGGCAGAAAATATATTGTAGGGATGAAAAAGGCAAACGTTTCGGCCACAAATGGGGGCCCTCTTCAGTGCCAAATTTAATGTACTTAGTGTCTAAGCTGTAAACGTGCAAGAAAAGTTATTAGCACTAACATTAGATTTTTTGTTTTTTTGGTCTTTTCTAATGATATTTTATAAAACATGCAAAACTTATGTGAAATATTGAGCCCACGGGAAGAAAAACTCGCCGAGCGCTCGAAAAAGGGGAAAAGTATTGTCTACTTTCTAAAATTGAAGTAAAAAAAAAAGTTGTAAAAACTCAAAATAAAAAAATATAAGCTGATAGAGCTTGTCAAAATACAACTTTTATTCCTCAAGTATTTTTAGTCCAAACTGATTATTACGAAAAAAAAAATATAAAAGATATTTTTTGAATAACCTAAATTCAATAATGTTTCAAAAAACATAAATTGCGATTTCGCGGTAAGTAATGCACGCAATGGATTAAATTTTGCGTATTTTCATTCAGTATTCATTGCTGCTGCCGAGGAGTCATTTAAAAACAATAAATACCATCAACATTTAATAATATTCAATAACAAATCAATACCTGTCAATTCTTTGTTTTTAGCGATTTGGAGTGAAAAAGTGACGAATAAATTTTATGTTTCGAAAAATATGAAGTGACAAAGTTATTTATTTGTATTTAAGGAAGTTTTTCGGAAAATTTCAAATTATTCGTACTAAAAATAAAGAATTGAGAGGGTTGTTAATAAAAAGCGCAAGACGCACGAAGCGCTAAAGTTGAATTATTCAACAAAATTCCGCGGTTATCTTAGATTATTTGGATATTCTTTCAAATATTTGCCACTGAACATCATTAAAATTTATAATATGTAACAATAAAATAAAATTATTCAAGTTCAAACTTCTCCCACCTCCAAAACCTTATATATATGATGAATTGTGCAAAACACCTCAGGACGATTCCATTGGAATAAGTGCGGAAAAAATTAAAGATGTTCGAGTCTTATTAAGATATTTGAGCCCAGGTGGAAAAAAAATATTACGAAGTTATATTCACGAAAGTCCCAGTTAAGAAATCCAAATGAAATAGTTTTTTAAGATGCAAGATTGAGGTATTATTATTGAGGTAGTAAAGAATGATGTTTTAATAGATATATTGTGTACAATTCTAAATTATTTTCATTTTCATGATAATAAAATTTGTATAAAAAATACAAAACGACAAATTTAATTTCACGATAATCACAAATAAACTAAGAAAACCGTGGAATTCAGTTGAATAATTCAACATTAGCGCTTCGTGTGTCGCGCGCTTTTTATTAACAACCCTCTCAATTCTTTATTTTTAGTACGAATAATTTGAAAATTTCCGAAAAACTTCCTTAAATACAAATAAATAACTTTGTCACTTCATATTTTTTGAAACATAAAATTTATTCGTCACTTTTTCACTCCGAATCGCGAAGAACAAAGAATTGACAGGTATTGATTTGTTATTGAATATTATCAAATGTTGATGGTATTTATTGTTTTTGAATGACTATTCGGCATCAGCAATGAATACTGAATAAAAATATGCAAAATTTAATCCATTGCGTGCAGTACTTACCGAGAAATCGCAATTTATGTTTTTTGAAACATTGATTTTAGGTTATTCAAAAAATACTTTTTATATTTCTTTTTTCGTAACAATTATGTTGGACTAAGAAATACTTGAGGAATAAAAGTTGTATTTTGACAAGCTCTATCAGCTTATATTTTTTTATTTTGAGTTTTTACAACTTTTTTTTTTACTTCAATTTTAGAAAGTGGACAATAATTTTCCCCTTTTTCGAGCGCTCGGCGAGTTCTTCTTCCCGTGGGCTTAATTGTAGAAGTTAAGAAGAAATTGAGAATAATTATTCCATAATAAAAAGGTCTAAGAATCTGGGATCTCATCACAATAATTATATTAACAAACAATATTGACCAACTAAGAAAACCAACAATATTTAATGTTAACCCAAGTGTGAGGTTAGATACCCCCAACACTGGTCCAGCATCGGCAACATTTTTGCCGAAGATCGGCACAGTAACGGGCCGATGCTGTGCCGAACTCTGGTTTTCTCACTTCCAGAATGGTTTGCCCTGGTAAAAATGACACTTTTGGCCCAGTAATGTTCCGTCCATGGGCTGAACTCTGGCTCTTCTACTTCCGAAACTGGATGCCATAGTAAGAGTGCTAATCGGCTTGGTGTAGGGCCGATACTGGGCCAAGTTTCGGCTGAAGATCGGTAAATTTAAACAACCGACAAAGGCTGCTATCATCGTCCCATTACGTGACCGAAGCAAACGGCGACACTGGCCCAATAACAATAATCGACTGTTGGTTGCCGAGATTGGTTATCAGCTTCGGAAATTCGCACTTGTTTAACTGCGAAGTTGGATACGGCCCAACACTGGTCCAGCATCGGCAAAAATGTTTTGAAAATCGGTTGCCAATATCGTGTCGCTGCTGGAATGATAACTCGATTATGTACTTACTGGCCAATTCTGGCCTAAACTCTGGCCACCAACACTTGGTTTCATCACAGCAACGGATCAATGCTGTCCCGAACTCTGGTTTTCTCACTTCCAGAATGGTTTGCTCTGGTAAAAGTGACACATGGCCCAGTAAAGTGCCGTCCATGGGCCGAACTCTGGCTCTTCTAATTTTGGAACTGAATGCCATAGTAAAAGTGCCAATCGGCTTGGTGTAGGGCCGATACTGAGCCAAGTTTCGGCTTAAGATCGGTAAATTTAAACAGCCGACAAAGGCTGCTATCATCGTCCCATTACGTGACTGAAGCCAACGGCGACATTGGCCTGATAACAATAGTCGACTGTTGGCTGCCAAGATTGTGCCAAGATTGTGCCGTATTATCAACTTCGGCATTTCGCACTTGGGAATATATATAAATTTACTATAATTTAATATATCTATATAGCTTGCTTTATAATTTTCCATTAGTTTTCGTGCATTAATTTACACCTAGTGGGTTCTTATATAAAATATACTTTAGTCACTGTATTTATATATTTTTCTGATAATCAATGAATCTTTAATGAATAAATGTGTCAAAAAATCGTTTTTAAGTAAATTTTATGAGATGAATTTGAAATCAAATATGAATTGTATATCTTAGAAAGTGAGTCATTATACTATAAACCGATAAAGCGAATATAGGCTATAAATGGAAAAATTTTAATGGATTATGGTAGAAAATGGATTGGCTTGTAACTTTATCAAAGTGCTGAATCGACGTGGATGAAGTGCGAGCATCAGTGATTCCGGAAGTGAAAACGTCACGTGGCGTTTCTAGTTGGCATCGTGCCAACTATTTTAAGGAGATGAGCCGAGACAATACTTGGGCACGTATACATAACGCTGCTGCACACATTCAAGCTATTAAGTGCTTCTTCGACTTAGGGTTAGTTTCATGGATTTCAATTTAAATGGATCCTCATTGAATATCCATTACCTAGCAAAAATCCGATGTAGACCTTGCCAAGGACTATTAAAAACAACCTCGATTAATTCTCTTTGAAGCTTAAAGCTGCTGCGAGGTAGTTATAGTTTCCGCGGCAAAGCACCAATTGAAATACTTTTATTCATCTACAAATAATTATTATCGAAATAATTAAGAGCGCAAGTTATTCAGTATTTCAGACTTTGGATTCTGATTATTTTCTCATATTTTAATTGTTTATTTAATATTTCATAAATTGTTCAAATCGAGGATAATACAATAAAAATTAGGTAAGGAAAGAACAACTTAGAATAGAAATAATTTTTGCTCACTTAATTGAAATTCAATAAATATAAACAAAATTTGCACGGAAAAAACAGTATAGCTGTTCGACCTATACCGGTATATAGTGTCTCGACCCATGCGGTATAGGTGAGACAACTATACTGGTTTGACGCGCGACCTATACATTGCTTCGCATGCACGCGACTCTAACCTCGAAATTTTTGCGTATCGCGAATTGTTTTATCACACGCGAAGATTCACAAGAGCGATAACGATGGCATAATATTTTGTTTACGAACGCTATACTCGTATAGTTATGAGGACCATACCGTAGCATTGTCTGATAGCAATATTTTCTGGTTCTGAGGACTAAAATATAGTTCTCTTAGCTATACTGTTTTTTCAGTGTGGAAATTATACCGAATAAACAATAAAGGGTTCTGATTCTAAAGTTATCAAATTTTTATATTTTTTAAAGACTAAAGCGGTAAAATAATTTATGAGGAATAAATTGATTTAATTAAAAATTTATTGATTGATTTAAAAAAGTAAGAGAATAAAGTCCTTTTGAATAATCCATGAAGAAAACTTAAGGGGATCTGCTACCTTTATTCACAAAGGTTTTAAAGGTTTTTAAAAATTCCAGGATCTTTATGTATTTTTAAACTAAAATTTTTGAGTTTTTTGGCCATTTTTTGATATTTTTTGACTTTGAATAACTATTTTATTTTTTAATCAATTGTCATGATTCTTTTTTAAATGTTTTTCCTTAAAATGTGTAGCAAATTAATGGGTATGGAAAATAAGGTGACATGACTGAAAAAAAATTACACATTAAATAAAATTTAAAAAATATCCCAAAATTTTATTTTATTTGTATCTTTTTTCAGTCATTTCACCTTATTTTTCATACCCGAAAAGTTTCTGCACGTTTTAAGAAACAAAATAAAAAAATAAACATCACAATTGGTTAAAAACCAAAAAAGTTATTCAACGTAAAAGAATTGCTCAAAAAACTCAAAATTTTTTGTTTAAAAATACATTAAGGTGCTGGAATTTTTAAAAACCCTTAAAACCTTTGTAAATAAAGGTGCTAAACATAAAAAAAAATATATGGAAGGTCTAAACTCAAAAAATAAAAATATTAAAATGGCGGATCCCGTTAAGTATTTTTGTGCTAGCTGAGTTACATGACCCAATAAAAAACATTTTAGTATCCACGCCTTTTTTCCTAAAATATTAAATGTTTGGAACTAAAACTTCGGGGCATTATAAAAGAAATGTTTACTTGGTCGGCACAACAGTTCATTTTTTTAATTACCCATTAATCTGCCTCCGTTTTTATCTCCCTTATTATTTCCCAAAGTTTCGGCGTAAAATATAGGAATTAAGCTGAGGAAACTTAAATATCTTTCTTTGATATCCATTGAGTCCATGTGATAAAAATTACTTTTCCGCACGGAGAAGTTTGAAAATATTTGAATTCCAACCTCAATTATTAGTTAACCGTGCTCTGCGTAAAATTTCTGTAAATCGAACAGATATTTCATTAAAATTCACCGCTTTTTCGTAAACACGACAGCTTTTCGATAAATATTACAGAAATGCCTGTTAAATTGACAGAATAAGGAATTTTCTTCAAAATTTTAACTAAAATTTTACTTCTTTTACGACAATTTTTTCTACCTTTCTAATCTAATAACTAAGTATACATTTTTGTATTGCAATATTTCTTTCTCAATTCTATTCACCATCAAATCCAGTGGTGGAAAGGAGGGGGGCGAAATTAATGACTTTTTTTTTTAGATGTTCCGATTCAAAATTTCCGAGTTTCCTGATTTCCATCCCGACCCATCTGCTAACCCTAAGCAAATAAAGGTTAAATTGCAGTAAAAAATATCTGTTGAATGTACCAAAATTTGATACTGTCACTACTTTAACTTATGGTCTCAGTAAATGTAACAGATTTTTTTCTCCGTGTCAGCGCTTTAGGTTATCAGATGGTGCCAGTACCATTTCAACAATATTTTCCCTAAGTTTGAAACTGGAAATACTGTTTGGAACTAAAAGCTTTGATTCGAGATAAAACATTTTGCTCTCCATTTCTCTAAGAAAGTAAATATTAAATTAGAACGAAGTCAGGAGGTCAACAGCTCTGAGCAAAATGCCGTTGAAAGCAGATGGGAGAGAAAAACTTGCCACAATACACACACGTGTGAAATATTAGTGTTTTGTGAACAAAAACATAAATGTAGTTTACATTGTCGTTTACTTCTGGGTCGAGCTGTAAATGCCTAATCTCATTTCCACTCTAGACATAAACTCTCTCTATTATCTATTATATAGGTACTATGTGCGAATCTCTTGCGTAAACAAAGTCTCCGCCAAATACTTCATTGCCAATGACAAGTAGCTTTTAGCCCACAAGTTCTTTGGCAACGTGTAAAAATACACACATACAATTTTTATTAACTCTATTTCCTAGATACGCTTCTCAAAGATACTAACATTTATTTCTACTACGTTTTAGAGTAGTCTTTGCTTGTAAATATTACTCTGAGCTTTTAAAAGATTTTTCAATTCAAATTATATCTCATAGACTTCCAGATGAATAAGCAAACTTCGAACTGTTTTTCTCTATCGAAATAACAGTGCGTATTCTTACCCAGGGAAAATATTACTATTATTAGTGACACGCTTTCGCAAAAACGCAAGAAAAGCGAAGATTCCATTTTTCTCTGTCCACTCTTAGTCAGATATTATTTTTATCTTTCCAATCGAAATCAAAATACAATTTGAGTTTATATCAATGGAATGAAGCAACAATTGAGGGGATGGGTGGAATAACGGTATAATTCGAGGTATACCGTTTTTCCGGAGATTCCATAAAATGAATCTATAATAGGATGAAAATTTAGACATCAAACTGAAGATCTTTTACGAAGAAACTGTGTAACTTGAATTATGCTTCGGAAATATAGATTTCATCAATGGTAAAAACATTATAAAACACTGGTCCTCTTCCTTTATAATATATACATTTTCAAAGCCAAAAACGAAAAATATTAAGGTCATGGATCAACCAGATCACGTGACCAAATTTCTGTAAAAGTTCGTGAGATAACTTTTTTATTTTACAAAATGTCTTCTTGAAAATTTGGAAAAAAGAACAAAAAACGGTAAAGAACGTCCGTCAACTTCGTTTGAGTGAATTTTTTTACAGTTACCTGTTTTTTCTTTTATCTTTTATTATGTTTCCAAAATTTTCAGATAAATACTTTGTAAATTAAAAAAGTTATCTTAGATGAACGAATAAATATATAATTTAGTCTCGTGGCCTGATTGATCCATGGCCTTAAGGCCATGTCTTACTTATCCGATTTCTACCTTACCGACACTTTTTTTGGCCCTTCGCATTTCCACATTAATTGAGATATCGAGTCAAAACTTTAAGAAATTAGGTAAAAAGTAGTCATAAATAAGTCATAAATTTATAATTATAAAATTAGTTTTTTTCAAAGAATTTTTTCTCATAATTATAAACAATTATGACCAGACAGACTTGACTTAGTGCATTTTATTTACTCACCCAAATTTTCAACTTGTCTCATTTGAAAATGATTGTCACAAATTGAAAATGCTGGTAAGGTAGGAATCTAGTCATGTGATTCGGTTGGTGCATGGACTTAAAGAACCGATTACGCCACCGAAAAATGTTAATAAATAATAAAATAAAATTTTCAATTTTGTAATTTAACATACATTTTTCAAAACTAAATTCGAACCCGTATCACTACAAACTCAAATTTATCTCAACGTCTTAATAAAAGTATAATTCAAAATTTCAAGATTCGAAACTGTTCGAACCCTCAAAATATAAAAAAGGACCAAATTTGGACCAAAAAAATTTCTTCAAATAAACGATTTTGTGAACTCAACAAGAAAGGAAGAAAAAGAAAAGAAGGCAACCTTCCAAAACCCTTCCCTTATTTTTTTTTTCTTTCGTTCTCTTTTGTTTTTATGAAGGGGGACTTCTGTAGTAACATTTTCAAAAATCGATTTTTTTGTTGCATTTTTCAACAGTTTATGTTACTATAAATAAAATTCCAAAAGGATTTCGTTGGATTCGGGATAAAATTTTCCGGAGAGAAGTGAACGTAAAACTAAACGCGTTCTTCTCGAAACGACGTTTGTCAAACTTGTTTACATGATTTCTAACAAATGATCGGACGAATTTGGGTCCGCTTTTTTTAAAAATGTGTGGAATTGTTGTCGCTATCGTTTGACTATCACATGGTTCTCTATTGTTTATAAAAAATGTTTTATGGATTTTCTATGATCGAAAAAAAGACGAAAAAAAACATATTTTTTTTCAAAGTGGAAAAACCGATGAACATTTTCTCAAGAGAACCATTTCATTTTTTAATTTAAGGTTTAATAAAACATGGAAAACAAGCCGTATTTAAAAATGTTGACAACTTTCTTCACAGTAAAATTCCAAAGAATGCTTCGAAAAATGCCCGTTACGACAGAAGACCCCCTCAATTAAAAAAATATTTTTTTTTAGCACCGAAACGTCGGCGTGTTATTTTTAATGTAGATGGTTTTGGGCAATAAAGACAAAACAGGTCGAAAGAAAGAAAAAAAAAGGAAGGTGTTTTGGAAGAAATGTTGTTAATCCAAATTTGGTCGTTTTTTTATATTTTGAGGGTTTGGACAGTTTCGAATTCTTAAAATTTTGAATTTTACTTTTTTTTTTGTTCTGTGTTTACTGGGGATGGAGATACGAGTTCGTCCGAAAAATACCTTTTTAAAAAAGTCGTGCACAAATGACTGGCAAGCTGCCATTGTGTATGTTTTTTTCAATCAATTTTTTTTTATTCTTCAATACATGTATAATATAATACTCTAATCAGACTTTTTATTCATTTTTCTATATTTCGAAAAAAACTCCTTGATTATGCATGATTTTCGAGCCTCTAGAGTGGTGTTACCACTTAATAAAGAAGACATTTTCTCACCTTGAGGATTGTTGTCCGTCTTTTTCCTGCGACGCCTTCTAGGTTTTAAATTTTCTTTGGCCCAATTTTCTACTTCACACTCTGACCCATCGCGTTGAGCTAATTGCTTCACTTCTTCCTTTCGCTTTTTTAAAAGTTCATAAACCCTCAGCAGATAATCCTCCGCGATTTCCTGATTGGATCGTTTTTCCAGAGTCTGATCCCCGATTTTCGCTCGTCTAACAATATCCCCAGAGAGATCATGGTACGAGTCACAGGACATTTTTGATGTTCTATTTACAGCAGGACTTCGAATTTCCCTGATTTCTCTAATATCCTCACTCCCGTCTACAACTTTGAAAGTGTCGCTCTTCTTCACTGTTGAATTCGAGCAGAGAATCTCCTTGTAGTCCCTTGAATGTTTCGGAATCGAGTTGTAACCAAAATCAGTGGAGTTCAAACTCGAACTCGAAACTTCTTCCTCTCGGGAATTATTTGTGGTTTCAGAAATCATGGAGTCATGCTGTGGAGAAGTTGGTCTCTCCAAAACTAAATAATTCTCCTGCAGTCTTGTCTTAGGTTTCGAGTCCGGATCATTTGCTGCCTGATGTTGGTTTAATACTTCATTTTCATTTGATTTTTGTTCCTCTCTATTAGCGAATGGATCAACACAATTCATATCGTTTTCACAAATTCTACAGTTCCTGACAGAACAGGAAGTTTTTTTCATATCCTTCCACCTGGGTTTCTTCATAAAGTCTTCTTCTTCCGTATCTAATGCCTCTAATGTATTTAATTTGCTATCTACCTTCTTTCTATCTCTGTATTCCTTCAAACTCCTCTCCATGCTGCTCTGAGAGTTACTCTTTTTCAAATCCAGATTCCCAACCAATGTGTCGCTTTTGGTTTTTCTCGAATAAACCCTCTGCTTTTCAGCATATTTCTTCTCCTTGTAGACATTTTCCGGTTCGTCGGCTTCTAGAAGAGCATCCACTCGCATTCTTGAACAAAGTTTTCTTCGTAAATCAGAAGAGCTTTCGGAATTGTGTCTGCTTACACTTGGTTGAAGCTGTTTCTCCAAAAACCGCACCTTGCTCGCATTGCTGTCATCTTTGCTGATATGGTAGCTCTTCCTTTCCGATGAACAATCGGAATATCTTTTGCTTAGTTCGTTTTCCCTCATTCCGAATTCCGGAAATCCACGTGTTCCTATGGGCTGAGAACGAGATCTAGAGAGCTTCTCTTCCTTCATCTTTGCTGAAATCCGATCCTTCAAGTAGCCTCTGATTTTCTCCAGATCCTCTTTTGTTAACTGCTTTCCCACTTTGAAAGAGTTCACTGTGCTTTGGGGAAAATGGTTTCTGGGCATTTCCTCTTCGCTAGAGGTTTTACTATTTCTTGTATCATTATATTCCCTTTTAAGAGATTCGTCTCTTTCTTTAGGTGTATTACTTCCATTAGATAACTTTTCTTCACTAGATAAACGCTTTTTACCTCGAGATGTATCCTTACTGTCAGAGGATAAAGACCGATCATGTTGTAAGCTCCTTCTTCTACTTTTCCCACTTTCGGATCTATCCGCTCTTTTCCTTATAGTATTTTTTGTCCACTCCCTTGACTCTCCAATCAATGAGGAATCACTCTTATTCCTCAAGTATAACCTAACTTTGTCATATCTACCTTTTGCAATTTCGTCAGGGGTCTTTCCACTGATGCTCTGGTTTCTGAGGTCATTCAGAATCTGTTGACGCAAGTAATCGCCAGTTGAGTACTTCTTACCATCACCTTCTGTTCTTGAAGTGCTTTCGGTAGAGGAATCTCTTTTCCTGGATTTCTTTACTTCTTTCCTTACGTCAACATTACTACGAGATTTTCTGGGTATCCCAAATTGACCTGATGCGAATTTTGAACTAAAGCCGTCGAAGTTTCTATTCCCGACGGATCTAGTTCTGACTTTAGGAACTTTATGAGGGTCTGGGAATTCCTCGTGGAAAGATAAACCATCTCGGAAAGATCCTCTAGCTTTTTGGGCTGTTCTTCCTGTTGTTTCGACTAGGAGTCGACCATCTTTATCTAGAAGCTGGATTACTGGAATCGTATCAGCTGAAGTTGTCAATTCCCATTCCCAGTGAGAGGGTTTGTCAATTTTTAATCTGATGACGCCATCTTTAGAGTCTTTAGGAGAAGATTCTCCTTCGTAGGGTGTTGCTGTTATGATATGGGCGTTCTTCATGATGATCTATCTAGATTAGTTGACTATTAGGAATGATACTCTTAATTAAAAATTTATGGCTCTTCTTTTACATCTGTTGGCAATTTATCTTCATTATTTTTCTATAACATTGTCATCTGTTTAGGAAACATTAGGTACAGTTTTTAAAAGAGCATTGTTGATTATTCTTTATCAGACTTCTTCAGTTGTGCTTAACAACTAAGGTGTTTAGAAAATAAAAAGTGTTATTAAAGAAACAGGAATGATTGTATTTGCTAGGAACGCAAACGTTCGGATCTTATTATAACTGAAAAACTATTTCATACTTTAGGCACTATTTCTTACGTTCAAACTTTTTTAGATTCTCATCATGGATAAGAAGGTATTAGGTTTTTTAGTTTAGTTTTACTCCATTACGAACATCAGATCTAAGATGACTGCTTGTATTTTTACACACGGCTATCATTAAAAATGAGAAATTGGCAGTTGAAATCGCTTTCTTTCCTATTCAGCATGTCTATAACTTGAAAGTTGGCTTTGCAGAGTTTATCTGGCAAAGTAGTTTTTGCAGCAACAGGTGTTTCTTTTTATCGTCATCACTCAATGTAGTCGTAATTTTTCCATTATAGATATTGAAATACTTTTTCTTACTCGCAAATTATCATCAGATTTATCAAAACATGTTTTAATGTTTTTTAATTCTTATTATAACTAAATCGTTTACCACCGTTTTTGTTTTTATCGTCAAGGCCATTTTTCAGTGAACGACATACTTTGGATTCGAATATAAACGCATGAATTTACACTCCTAACAAACGAGTATTATTACGGAGCTTACGTAAAAGTCACAGCTTAGCAGACTTGGCATCTCATCAACAAACGTTTTCACTTTTCTGATGTTTTTTTCGTGAAAATGGTCGAAATTACCTTTTTTTCCACCTGATTACTTATCAAGACAAGTGGTTTGTGAGAGTGGACTTAAGTAGTCTATGGCTAGTCTAGGAACAGAAATTTCAGAACCTGGAGACACTTTTATGGGGGTCTAAACGATAAAACTCATAAAGATTCAAGTACACCGATAAGAACGTAAGGGGGGCATTTTTATCACAGAAACACTGGGATGTCATTGAAAAGTTGCGAGCTTGGATTTCGGGGGTTATTGTATCTGAAATTATTGGGCTGGAATAGATCGATTAATTGGTCAGAATTTGGCGGCGGCACAGAATTTAAGTTGACGCGTTGCCGACTTCGGTTTCGGCAAGACTGGCGTGGGGCCGGATGAATATTGCTGCAGTGTTGGTGATGCTCGAGTAACAGATGTGGAATCAGAGGAGCAAAGAGAAAGAAAATTATTGTACATCGAGATACGTTAATTTTTCAACCTCAATTTTATTAGGGTAGACTCACCGATATTCTTATTAAACATCAGAATACGTTCAAATCTGATTCAAATGCAGATTTTACAACTTCTTTTCCTGGAAATAATAATTTAGAATATGGACCAACTGAGTCACGTGGTCAATTCAACATTTTTTTTATAGTTTTGCAAAATTTATACACAGTATTTTCTATTTTTTAGTTTAGGTATCTCCAAGTTTTTGTGTGCTATAATTCAATCTGTTATTCCAAACAATTTTCATGGGTTTTTTATCCAATTATCTTTTTTTGATATTTTAGAAACAAAGATCACTGATAAGGACTCCGATTAGAGACGAAATGTTTGAAAGAATATAACCTGAGTTATTATTTCTGGACCCTAAAGCCAATTATTAACAACATCGTTTAAAATTTATTATTCGAGGGTCGATACAAGTCCTAATTATGAATAAAAGCATTATATATTTTAGTAAATTTTTGGCAGAATGATAATTATTTCCCGCATCATAATGAGAATCAATATAAAGAATTTGGGCAATTAATACAATTAATGTAACACCGATCGAATAAGGATAATTAATTTGATTAATTACTCAGATTCAATATTAAACTTGTTTATAATATTCCCGAGTTTTAGAAAACATTATTCATTATTCTCGGAATAATCTACAAAAATATTTAATATTTTCCTTTAGTCCGTGACCTACATGAATCGTGTGCTTGAAATCATTTTATTTTTTCTTTACACTTTGAAATAGTTAAAAATGGATAATACACAGAAATTTTCTTAATAATATTTCTTATATGAAATTTTTGTGCACGAGAAATGAATAAGAAATTATATTTTTCGTTGCGATAAAACAATAAAAATTTCTGAAGGATTACATTTGATCTACAATTAAAGGAAGACGTGTCAGAACAATTAGTTTCCTTGTTCTGCCATTTACAACTAAATTTATTTTAATTTAACGTTGCTCGATTCATTCGCTTTTAACCTACTTTGCGTACATTTGAGGTAAACAGTATTCGATATTTTTGTCTGGTTTCGTAATACAAACATAATAATCAGTAACTAATTTACGTTTATAGTATTAATATTGAATGTAAATATCGAATGAATGAATTGAAATAACATAATTTTATCAATTTGCGATATATGTGTAAATTGGCTTTAGGGTCCAGAAATGATGAAAACTCAGTAAGGGTCGATACAAGTCCTATCTATAATTATTTATCAATTTGCATTCCATTTTAGTTGCGATGAATATTGATTTATATGAAATATGAGTTTCAAACTATTAGTTAGAGCAGTCGATACAATTATTATTGGAAGAAATTATTTAAACAATATATTATTTTAATGAAGATTCAATAAAAATCAATTTATTATCTTTACATCAACGAAACGTGTAAATAAACGAAATCTTTATCTAAAACTAGAATCTGGTAAAATGAATATGTATATATTGAAAGATTCAATGAGCAATTATTAATTACTGTTTTAATTCCAATGATAAATAAAACAAAATTTAATTTAAAAATTTAATTTAAAAATTCTAACAAAAGAAATGTCCCCTTGCAGAAGTGCAGTACATTTTATTGTATTGATTGAAAATATTTCTGGAGAATTACGTGTGCGAATTTCATAAACAAGAAGGCAATTAATGGCACAAAATGTACCGCGATATAATCGATATAGAGACCGCTAGACCAGTAGTGCCAGTGCAGTAATGTGCTGGCCGCCAACGCCGCACTGATCTTAAAATAAATCCCGTGGGATTCGTAGGAGGAACTCTGGAATGCAGGCACGTGGGACTTGTCATGAATATATTCTCTTTACTCACTCCAGCACATACCAACTTCGTAATTCCATGAAGATGGCTCTGCCCCAATACAAAACAAAGCTCTTGAGCAAGTATATCAAAACCACCCTTTGCAAAATAACGATAACTGCATTTTTACTCTAAAAAAATGTTAATTTATTTTGGATTTTACAAGTCAATCTTTTTCAACAATATACCTGTATTTAAAAATAAAGGGTCCATACAACTTGCACCTGTAATTTACAAAAATCTGGTCTCGAATCCCAGCGGAGTCGAAAGCGTCTATTTTCCACAGAAAAATTTCAAATTCTTTAAATTTGAATATTAAGTAAAACGAGTTTTAAAAATGTTTCAAATTTTAGCTTTTTGTTGAAAAATATTCAACTATCTCATTTTAAAATTACTTTATTATGATTAAAATTAAAATGTTAAAATTAAATTTTTCCGAATTTTTGGCAGCGGCTTGTATGACAGAAAAATTTCAAATTCTTTAACTTTAAAAAAATATATAATTCTATATCTCAGAACTTTGTATTTTAATTTACCGAAGATTCTTATAATCTGAAAATTCCTATAAAAATAATTGATATACAAGTAAAAATATCCCCCTGTGCCTTTTATCAATTTTGTAAATATTAATTATTCATTGCTCAGAAGAGCCATTTGAAAATTGGAGATAATAAAAAATAACAAATAATTCACAGCATATAAAATAATAATTTATTCAGCACTTAGCGAGAATATCGCAAAAACTCAAAATAAGCATACACAGTTATATGTGCACATTGCAATCACTGATTTACATAAACTTTTAATTGCATTTTTATTTCGATAATAGTAATTCGTAGTGCTATACAGAACTGTATCAATGAAGCTTAACTTGATACTTTGAAGCTTTCTCTAGAAAAACTTTTTTTTTGCAAAAAACCACGTTTGTATAAATTCACTGGGCTTCCCTTTCTTACCACCGTATTATGTATACATAAAGTACGTACATATATCTTATACATATGCAATTATGCATACTCGAGTATTGTATTTTCACCACCTATATATATATATATATTTAATATGTATATGTATATTTATATATGTATCGATAAACTCATCCCTGCAAGGATGCTTGCACTCTCGAAATTCAACGGCCTGTACGAAAAAAATTCGAATAGACTATCTACATGTACATACATAACTTTATATAAAATGTTGTACAGTTAACGACAAATTGCATCCTGCGGGTCATATTGCAATACTGAAATTACGACTTAGATCTAATATAATCACTTAGGCCTAACGCACTTTTCGAGGGCAGTTCAAAATTCGATCCTTTAAAATTAATTTGATTCTATTGCATTTTATTTTTTATATTTTTTATTCCTTATATTTCCTATAATACTTGTATTTTTCTACATCTTTATATTTATTTATATTATATTTTTGTATTTTATACCTTTATATTCTCTTGTATTTTTTGTATTTATTCTTGTTCTTGAATCCAATTCTAAAGAATCGAATTCTTATTAGATTCACCCCTTCCCTCGAATAGTTCGACTCATCATATTTATTTCGTATCACATGTTTCTATATTCTACGGAAATCCAAAATCGTTTCTTTTCCATTTTGTGTTTCTTACGAAAGTCGTATAGAGACCGAGGGATATTCCATTTTTCAAAAAGTACAAATTTCCTGAAATGTATCGACACTACATAATATTGAACATTTGTGAAACTGAAGTGCATAAGAATCGACCATTTCTCATGTTTCCATAAGCTACAAACTTCTATCGTGAAATTCTTTCAGATTATATGTTTTGATGGTTTTAACTGATTTTAAGTTTTTTTAACATTTAATAATGTTTATTTGACGCTTTAAGTTTAATTTAGTCTTTCTAATTAGAAGATTTATATTTATACTAATCTCGTGTTTCATTCTAATAATTTGGTGTACCAACTTTTGTTTCAGAGTTTCCCCCATTGGGATAAATTCTAGAGAAAAATGAGGATCATTTGCAGCAACGATGGCCAGGAGAGATAATCTATGTCGCGACAGGAAAAATAAAAAACTAATGACGATAAGGTAAGACTTAGTCAGTTTCTCCTTTTGGTGCCACAATTCATTTTCTTATGGTCCAGTTTAATCTTTGGGGCGCAGATTAGGCCCCGGAATTTGGGGCAATAAAAGATCCCTTTTCAGAAAGAGAAATAGTGAGTAGGCTTTTAAAATTCCTTTTCTTACGATTTTCCATTTTACAAATTAAATATAATGTTTATAACTAACCTATTCGTATCCGGATTAGTTTCTAACTGACAAGTCATTTATTTTTACTGCTAGATATTTTTATAGTGAATATGTCAAAAATATCATATAAAAATAAATTAAAAAAAAATTTACAACCATACGAAATAACTTATTAATAATTCTTATTTGAAAAAGTTTCTTTAAAATGCGCGAGTGCTTGAAAAAACTGCGAAAATTTGCTTTTCGTAAAAAGGAATAATTTTATTTGAAAAATTGATGCATTTAAATTATCTAATGGAAATTTTGAGAAACGTGTTGAAATCCACATGGGCCATATTTTCTTAGGCAGTAAATCATAAATGCAGAAAATCGTACCATGGAAAATTAACTTTAAAGAGAGATACTCGTTTTTGATTTTTAGTTGGATCCGTTTCAATTTTCACAATGAGACTTTCAGATTGCGTATGCAGTTTCGAGAAACTGGGGTTGCGAAAAAAGCAATTTTCAAGATGAGTAATCTTAACTTGCCATTTGCACAAATATACGACAAAATAAAAAGAATTCTTTGGAACGTTTATCTCTACGTGTACGTGTCCCTTGGTCTGAATACGCCTTTAATAAAAAAACAACTTTCTTTCTTCTTCACAATTTCCTGGAGATTCTAGAGACGTAAACTATACAAGTACAACTGTTTTTCTAACTTATCTACAAATAATTCTCTCGGAAAAGCAGCCAAAATAGAAATCAACGGTGGAAAAGATTAAAACAAGTACAAAACGATGGGAATAATAATCGCTGTCATAATTCTGCTCTTATTATTATAAACTATCTAACGGAATCTGGTTTAGGAACTTGATTAATTTAAAAAACTACTAAGTTTAAATAGATGTTTAAAATTATTGTTTAAGTAATTTAGTGATGTGAACTACTTAAACAATTATTTTGAACAATTGAGTCACAGCAAAGGAATGGGGATATAATTGATTTGTAACAATTGCAGGATTAATAGAAGATAGGGGGATTGTTTCGAGACTTGGTGATATATTGCAAATGGAAATGACGAAGAGGATGAAAATTGGCTATAATATTACGTAAATGTCATAAATTATAGCATAACTTCTGCCGTTACCTTCAAACTATTCCACTTGTGATTGCACGTTATGGTTGTTCTATTAAACTCCAGCAGTCGAAATTGCATTAAATTCGTGACTAAATTTTAAATTTAGACGAAGCCAACTGTTATTGACAACTCAATAGTAATGACTTTAATGTCTTTGAATTTATCTAAAATGTCATCAGACATTTAAAAATATTAAAATTCAGGAGATAGAAGAAATACGTTTCCAAAAGTTGATCACGTTAATCTCAAATCGAGGAAAACCTAATTTATATTTCATAAATTATCAATATTTCTAATCTTCCACATAACATTTTTTCAAATTAAAACACCTAAAAAATGAAATAGAATAAGGGTTAAAATATGTGTTAAAATGATTTTAAAATTGATAACGAATGATGTTTTTGAGCCTTGAACTAAAATGTTTCGAAATTTTGGCATAGTTTCTTTCCTTGCAAGATTGTTAGTTCATTTTCGAATTTTAGATTCAACATCATATTGTGTAAATAAACAATTCCTAGGAAACGTGCAAATACCTTCAAATTCTAAATGAGCCCTTGTTTAACCGAATTTAAAGTCAAATGAAGCTGAGACTAAATTTAAATATCATATTAATGTCTAGAAAGTAACTCAATTGAATTAAAATTCTATTTTTTAAATTACTTTGATTCGAGTTTAAATTTTGTAAATTTAAATTTTTTCTAAAAAGGAAATCCTTTAAATGAAATTCTGCATAGAGCTTTGAAGCTGAGATAAATTGACCTTAATTGTGGCAGTCTCTTTTAATCAGAAAACTGTTACTCTAAAGGCTTACTTTTGAGGAAAAAAAGGAAAATTGATCAAGTTTTAATCGATTACGTTATATAGAGGTTTGGCGGCAACGACAAAGACGTCTGCTAGTTGTTAATTTTTTTTCTCCTCCTCTATAACTATATCACGATTAACGCGAGTCTTTCGGGAATAATTAACGATAAGATCAATTATCCACAGTTGACTAGTCACGAGAAAATCGCTTATCTTTAAAATTCTCAGTTACTCGACTCCATGCGATAAACGTAAAATCACAATTAAAGGCAGCACTTGTGGAATTTATTTAAAGTAATGTAGTTTTGCTTCATGGATATCAGAAAATTGAAAACGCGCTTGTTATGAGTTTTTAAAATGTTCGAATCATGAAAAATAGCCATCAAGGTAAAATACGTAACAGAAACGGTAATACGAGTGATATCCATCATACGATAAAAGTGATTTATGACCTCTTTGATCTCATTGTCCATAGATGTTAATTATTTTGATAAGATATTTTAAGACTATTATTTTTAAATTTGATTAAAAAAATATTTTTTACCATCCAGACTTAATTTTTTGGATTATTTTTCAATGAATTAACTGAAAACTATTAGAGAAATCACTTTTTATAGTTTTATAGTAACATGAAATTAGATAAGAAAAACTATCCACATACTGCCTTTAAATGCGGTCGTTGTGGCTACGAAATCATAAAAATTTAGTTTTGTAACCTTTAAGGACTTTAAGAAAATTTCAAGACGTGACATAAAAGGAATTCTTGCTGTAGTTTGAGATTTTACACCTTGCAATAAAAGACGAAGGTTTGGTTGTGAGGGATTTCGGTTTTAGGGACCAAATGGTCAGTACCTGATTTCGTGGTATTTCCTGTGCTTTGGGCTTCCGACTCTTTCTGCAACATATGAAAAAGACAATATCGTTAGAGTTTTTTTTATACTTTAGAGATATTTGATATCAGTCTGTTCAACTTTGACGTGAGGATAATAATTTAGTCATTGTAAATACCTCAACGGCACTTTTAGAAAAAAAGGTTTCGTTATTCTATGACATGATGTCTATTCACCTGTAAAACCTGTTATTACCTGGGAATTACCTGGTATTTTTATTTTTACCTGGGATTTTTTTACTTAAAAGAAAAGTTAAATGTAAATTTAAATTGAAATTTAAAATTTATTCACAGAAATTATCGAAACACATTATTTCATTTTATTCTCTCGATTTTGGGTTTTTCTAAAATTCATCATCAGTATTCCTGATTAAATAAAATTACAATTATAAATCTCTAAAGTTTGAAGGCTCAAAGTTTTTTAGAGTTAAAGAGCATTTTTCAAGGTGACCGTTTTCATCGAAAATTGTTTCCAATGAATAACAGTTAATACAATGGGTTTTTAAAGTTTTAAAATATTTTTTATTTAATATTCTGAAATGAAATTTCTCCCAGTATACCAAATTCACGAAATCATGCAAAATGGACAATTGTTAAAGTTGCTGTCACAGTCAACAAGGAAAAAATCTGCTGCTCCAATGGGCATAATATAATATATAAGTAAATCACTTTATGTAGAACATTTAAAAGAAATTAAAATCGTTTTTTATTAAAAATTTTTAAATTCTCGATCCAGCGTAATCCCTGATTTTTCAAAGGCTTAGAAAATTAAATGAAAATAGAAACTAGAGTTAGACCAATTTTAAAGTCTTGAAAAGTTCTTATATTTATAATTAAAAATCAAATAACGGCACAAAGTGAGAAACTGAATTTAATAATGACTCATTTATCGGAAAAATGTTAAGAACTATACCAAGAAAAATCTGGAATGATCAATAAATTTGTTTTTAGAATTAGAATAGAAATTCGATATATGTATTACACTAGGAAAAAATAACTGTTGTCCTATGCATTTGTTAGTTTAAAAAAAATTTTTTTCATGTGTCATTACAGCTACGTCATAGAAAGGAGGTTAGTCTTCAAATTTTCTAATCCTGTTTAATGAGACGGAAAAATGTAGATGCCCTATCAAAAACCGTCATGAATTTTTATTTCTTCACACACTACATTTTACTCTTTTCCATTTCAATCACAATAAATCTTTATTCCACACACATGATATTCATTGTACACATATGTTAATTTTTACTTTTTTTTTATTTTTTATTTTTTTCAACGCAATCAACCAAAGAAATATTATAAAATTTATCCATGATATATACACTACCGGTCAGAATTGTGGGACCACCTGTTTTTCGATGATTGCTTAAATTATCTTAATTTCGATTCTGTGAGAGATGAAATTTGTACTCTTAATAATGTGAAAGCTATCAAAATTATCTTTAAAAATAGTCTGGAATGAAGTCGTTTCGTTAAATTTTGAAGAAGTTATTGCAAAAAAAGTCCAAATTTCAATGTTTTCTTAAATTTTAAATAACTTTCGAAACAATCAACATATTTAATGTTCTTAGGCTCATTTTAAAGCTAAGATTCTACAGAATCGCAGTAAATTGTCATTATAAATTTATCATTTTTTTCTTGCATAATGCAAAGAGTTGAAATTGTAACGAAAAAGTATGGAAATTTCGAAAACATTTCATCTGTAGGTAAATCATAATAAAGATCATATAAATATATATTTCAAGGGAATTCGATACAGAATTCATGATTATATGTTTTATATATCTTATATAAAAATGTTTTTCTCAGCAAAAGCAATATTGGAATTTTTCATACTTTTTTATTTGAACTTTAACCTCGAGCAGTATGTTCGATTTTGTAGAAATTTAGCATTAAAATTAGTCCAAGAATATTAAAAAATGTTGATTAATTCGAAAGTTATTTCAAATTTAAGAAAGCATTGAACTTTTGACTTTTTCTGCAATAACTTCTTCAAAAATTAACAAAACGAATTCATGCTGGGCTCATTTTATGAAGAATTTCTATAGCTTTGAATTTAATTAAGAAAACAGATTTTTTCACTCACATAATTCAAATTAGGATAATTTAAGCAATTATCGAAAAACAGGTGGTCCCACAATTCTGACCGGTACTGTCTACTGTATATATATATTTCTCCTGGAAAAACGATATCATCTTTATACAAATTCAATTTAGTATTAGTTCAACCCTAAGCCGTTCCTATGTGGTTCTTTATACACAAAAATTCATGTACACCTTTATACAGCTCTCCAAAGTATACTTATGTGCATTTTTATTTTAATGTTATTTTTTTTCAGTATATTATATTTCAAATAAGTTTTAGTTATTTTTAAGTCTGTACGAATTCCCTATACACCTTAGAGTATGTTATTTTGAGATCTCGATTTTATACTTTTTAGCAATAAATTTTCACTGAAGAGGACTCCAATTCGAGTCGAAACGTTTGAAAGGATGTAAAACTGTGTTTCCATTATTTCTGGACCCTGAAGCCAATTTATACATATATCGAATATTTACGTAAGGGTCGATACAAGTCCTATCTACAATTATTTAAGTAGAAACACATCATGACAAATAATCTATTAAAATTATTTATATAAATTCTAACTTTTAAATATATTGAATTAGAATTAAAAAGTAATACAAAATACAAAATGTTAGATTCTGAAATAAACGATATAAAAACTCTGATAACTGACCTGAATTTGTGGTGTGCTATCGTCTGGGCGCAGCGTCGTCTTGAAAGTAATAGGCCCCAGCATTTCCGTTTTGTTTGGCGCCTTGCCCTTGATTCTAGATCGAATGCCATTGATTAACGACGACATTGAACCCTCGTCCTGTTTCTGTAGTTGAATCACCGTACACGCACTATCGAATTGCACACTCTTCTTTCGTTCAGAAGTGGGGGAAGAGTCATTGCTCTTAATGCAGGACTGCCTTCGACACCTGTTTTCATTCGGTGATAAGCTTTGGCAAGATGATTCATATTCCTCTTTCAGACTCGCAATATTCTCCGACATACAGCGACCCATCAAATCATAGGCATCTTCTGAGTTTGTCAAATCTAATAGCAAATTTTTATTTGCTTCTTGTTTCAATTCCAAGGTTTCTTGCTGGTTCTTCATTGATGACGTCTTGGCCGTTTTGTCAATATCCTTACCTTGACAATCGCTATCTCTATCATTACAATTTTTATCTCTATTCTTGCAATCGTTTTCCATATGCTTAAATGTGTTATCCTCATTCTTATTACTGTTTTCATTACAAGATTGATTATTAGTTTCCTGATGGATCTCGTAATGTTTAATAAAGTTCCTAACACTACCGGGAGTTATCGAAAAAGCATTGTGGGATTGGTCGTTACTTAGGGCTACGGGAGTCTTCGCATTATTGTCAATACTATTATTACAGGTTTTGGAACTTCTCCTAGCTATGGCACACTTATCAACACTATCTAAGCGATCCTCTACACTCACCAAGGCTTCGTTAGGATCAGTGACCCTGGCACTTGCGCTACCATATTTCTTGACTCTAAGTTCATCAGTCTTTTGCTTGCACGCACTTTGAACCGGAAGTTTTACGTGATTGGCACTTGGATCGCGATCGACATTACTCCTTGCAACGCTTTTTAATTTGATCGCACTAAAATTGCACAGCAGTTCGTTCAGCACGTCGAATTTTACCTCTCCGACACTCTTCGTCTCCGAGATTTTATCCTTTTTCAAATTTTTTTCCTTTTTCTTCTCTGAAATCTTTACCTTTTGATCTTTATTTCTTGTTTCTTCAACTCCAGACGATATCTTCGGAACCTTTCTATTAGAACCTATTTGTAAAGCTAATAATTCTTGTTCAGAAGACTTTAGCTCTAGACAAGTTGGCAACATTTCTTTTTCCAGCTTTGAATCGCAGAGTTTTGGATGAGTCGCTATTACTGCGCAAGCATTTTCTTCGTTGAGCATCTTATCTAGAAAAGAATTTCGTCGAACGCTGACTGGGACAGAAGACACTTGAGGATTGTGCTCCTCAATCTCAGTTTCAAAAGATTTAGAATTTATCATGATATCTCCTGATTTCGATTCCAGATTTATTTTAAATTCATTTCCATTAATAGGAATTGTTTCTGCTTCAGAACTAAAATTTAGATTCGATATCTCATGCTTTGCAAAACGTTCAGCTTCTTCTTCATCCGAGGATTCATTCCATTTTATTTTATTGTCATCATCGTTTATGAAATCACAGAGAGTAGAATCTATAAATATTTGTTTTTTCTTAAATGACATTTCCTGGTTGACCTTAATCTCAATTTGCGTGTTAACAGTATTATTTTGATTATCAGAAGCTTCAAGATGAACGAGATTTGTTTTTGCATCTTCAGCTCTTTCAGATTTATCACTTGCTGTCAGAATCAACTCCTCTGAATCAAATGCATCTTCGTAACTACCACTACCAGATTTTTGAATCTTTGAATTTAGACTTTGTAGTCTAGATACATTACTTAGAATCTCTTTTTGTCTCTTGAAATATTCTTGTTCAAAGTTCTCAGATTCTGGGATATCATGATCAGAACTCATACAAGTTTTATATCTTTTTAATTTTGATGGATTGGCTGGGAGTATTTGAGATTTTTCTTCTGTGAAACTTTCTTCACTACTATAAGTTATTTCATTAGTTTTTGATAATTCAATTGAAACATCTTTGGATTTATCTTCAACATGTTTGATGCACAGCAAATCAGCTTCAGATTGAACTTCAACCAAGTCATAATCATCTTCATCACATAATAACGAATCAAATGGAACCTTATTATTTTTACTTTCTTCTTGAGAATTTTGAATCTCCTCACAAATTGACTGAATTTTCTGAAGTTCTTCCAAGTCTTTATTGAGCGACTCTATATTTTTTAGACTATCCTCTGTAATCTCTGCATTTTCATCTGGAGAAGAAGTGCTGGGTGACTCAATAACAAATCTAACTTTAGTTCTATTTGGCATAATATCCTCAAGACTATTTTCCAAACTCTCTATTCTGAACAAATCAGGTCTGGAATTGGTGAGTTTGCTTCTGTCGATATAATCCTCAAAGATGAAGAGGTTTTCGTCACAGTCTTTGAATTCAGGATTATCAAAGGTGTTTTGCCAGGTTTCAAGGCACTTTTCGAAAGGGATATTGGTTGTAGTTACTCTGAAGCAGACTTTGCTCTCGTCGATTAAGTTATTCGAAGAGAAGGTCTCTTCCAGAGAAGTGTGACAGTCTCTCTTTGATATCGATTCTTCCATAACAGTTTGGAAGTCTTGGAAGGTAAAGAAAAGTGGAGGATATCTGTTAGGTTCTCGCGGCTTAGGTGAAGAAGTGTAAACATTCTGGTTTTCGATGAAATTCTGACTTTGGATTTGATGTGGGAAACAATTTTTGAAGTGGGTTTGTCGTATTTCAATGTCTTTATTTTTTTCACCAACGTTGAAATTCACTTCATAAGGAATCAAAGGATCTGATTTCATCTCAAGGGAATTATTATCCAAACTAGATTCTACATTCTCAATCTGTCGAGGATCGTTCACGAATTTACTTCTTTTCTCGCGACCTTTTTGCACTGGAGGAGGTGGAGGTGGAGGCAGACGTGGCTTCCTTTTAGGTTTCGAAGATGGTTCCAGAGTTGGTTTTAAAGTTTCGGTAGGTATTATCGCAGAAAGATTATTTTTCCGTTTCTTTCTTCGCGGAGGAATCGGTGGAGGCTGTGGATCAATTTCATTACCTGAAACAAAAGAAACTCAAATTAAATATTTCTGTTACAAATCCTTTAAAAAATAAAATCCCCTAACTTAGTTATCTTTCGTATGCTAAAAGCATTAATTTCAAATCCTCTTCGTATAACTTCAAGACAAAAGGTCGTATGTAAAAAAGACCCTATGTAAACTTAATCACTTGCCACAGAATTGAAATAATAAACTCGATGAGAGAAATATTATTTCAGTTTATAAAGTTCTCTGGAAAAGTATGGCAACTAGTGGAACTGGTGGAATTTTCAGGATTGGAAAATAAACCCAGAAGCGAAACTTGAGGCTCGAAGGTTAAATTGGCTTTTTCACAAGACGGTGGTTTATAATCGGTTTGTGTAATAAGCGTAAAACCAAAGGAAAATCCAAATGCTCACTTTTATTCATAATAAACAGAGCTGACGTTACAGGGATCTTGTCGAATTGTGCTCTCGTGGAAAACGAAACGCAAAAACGCGACACTGGACACGAGGAGAGACCATTGGTAAGATACTAAAGGTGATTCCTTAGAAGTGACATTCGATCCATCTCGCCCCTCTTTCAACCTCTCTTCTATCGGCAATGTCTTGCGCGTGTTAACTTTGATCATCATGTGAAAAGATTCAATAACACTTATGTAACTTGCATGAACGTCATTTCTTCATGCGTAAACTTCTCTTCTTATGATCTCAAATTCTTGTTCTGAACTTTCGAAAAACTGCATAGCTATCTGGTTCGGCTGAGAATCCAGAGATCAGAATCTGATGTTCCAACTTTGAGACTTGGATATTTGGAGTATTTGTTAAAGAAGATAATCGACGATGAATGAAGAATAAAAGTTAGGCTAGTTTCTTGCTTGCAAAAACTGATGTGGAAGTCAAAGATGAAAAAGAAGTTGAGATATAAAAAAGGCAATCGAGAACGTCACGTTAGTTCTTATATCATCGCGACTTATTAAAGTCAGTGACAAACAGTACAAAGGTAACAATTACAGTGACAGTCGATTCAATTACATTTAGTAGCGTTTCAAAATGTATAATTGTGAAAACAGTATTCCTGACAAAAAATTAATTTATTGTTTGAATGATATAGGTTATTTCTTAGACTCAGAGATCAACAATACAATTATCCTTTGAAATTTCCTTAATTAAAAGACGATATAACAGGAGAAAAATATAATTGAAAGGACGAGAACTGCTTTTTCAGTTGGTTTTGTGATTCAGGTTAAAAGTCACGTATATTTGCTTAAGAGTTAAAAAAAGTTTGTTTGAAAAACTTCAGAAAAATATGTAAATGGAAACAATATTTATCTTTATAAAAGAAGTTGTCTAATCATGATCAAAACTAAATTTAAATTTAAGGGATTGAGAATAGATTCAAATTTGTCGGAAAAGTGGAATAAAATCAGTCGGTCTTTCGTCTTGATTGACTGATTTAGTGAATCAAGATTCCGAGATAAAGCTTTGCATTCAATATCACTAGGAGCAGGCCTGTATTTTTCGGAGAGGATTTATCGTTATTTCTGAGACTGAAAAAGAAGAGTTGCTAATAGTCCCGTAGGTAAAAGGCTTCGCTAATCGGATAAAAAAACAATTCAATTAGTATTTGTGGGCAGGATGAGAATACTTTCCTCTTCCGCGTGGCCATAATTCTTACGTAATACTATTTTTAAAAAAAGTTAGAACTCTTTATACAATTCTTATCCTTGCAAAATTCACATTTAGATATTTTTTCTGAATATAAAGTAAACCGTTTCAATCTTTCTTAATTATAATAAAGAACTGGTTTTATTCGCTCTGGAAACACTTATTCTTAAACTCTTTGAAACTTTTCCTTTTTTTCTTGGATTTTATTCAACGCTTTTCTCTTTTACTCTCCTTTTTTATTAGTTTCTTCCCTTTTATTGGATATTACCCCCATGGCGTGTGAAAATAGTCAAAAACGTGAATCGAATAGAAAACAATAGATTGGTAGGGAAAGGAATAAAAAGTGCTTTTATGTAACTGAGAATTAAACGAAGCGCAATGGGTACTTTAAATATTTAAGAGGTATTCTTTTTTTATACACAGAAGTAAATGTTTGATCATTCTCCATTCAATTTTGTGATCATGATGTTTAAATGATAAAATCAGATGCAAACTTTAGGACAAAGTTGAACATGACAAACGGGAAAGGCCGTTTGATAATTCAGATATTTCTCCGAGTTCCATTAGTTTTCTAAATTAATTTTCAAAGTATCGTTCAATCAATGATTACCTACTTGAAATTGAAATATTTTTCACTAGATGAAGACTTGTCGACTCGTTCTGCTTACGTCGAAGTCTTCAAGACTAAGCATCATGCTGGCAGATTGTAAAGTGTAAGGATCGATTCCTTCAGATATAGTATAAGTGTTGTTCAAGTTGTAATTTTCAGTTGCAATTGAGTTTGCACTGCTGTGAGAACTCCAGGCTTTCTTGTTTTCTGATATTTTATCTTTATTAAGCCATTTGGTTGACATGCTCCAGGTGTCAGCTTCTGAGGAGACATTAAATCTGATGGCCCTGAAGTGAAAAAATCATTCTTACAATTTTTTTAACCAGGGGACAATTACGTCTAGAATAAAATTAAATCTATACCTAAAAAAGATGAATGTATCGTTTAGTTATTCCTTTTACTGTTTATTTAAAACTCAAAACACTTACTCAAGATAATTATTGGCGTCAGAAAATCTTTTTTTATTTTCTCTATTGTCTTTGTTTCTTGAAACTTGTGAGAGTACTAATTCTACAGATTCTGATGAACTTTGTAGCATTTTAAGAGCATCTTCGTAACAGAGATTCATCAAACTTTGTCCGTTTATGGCTACTACCCGGTCGCCTATTGAGAAAAGAACATTATAACAGTAGGGTAATCACTTACTGTTTTCCAGTAACACTCGACTTTGAAGTAACTTTTTTAGTATACCTTTATTTACGTTTCCAGCCATATCAGCTGATCCTCCGACAGAAACGGCTTGAACGTAAACTCCTCCGTCGTTTCCCTCTGTCACTTGTAAACCGATACTTCCACCTTCACCACGTTGCAGTTTTATTACATGTAGAATTCGTTCTTCAGCAAAAGACATTTCCTCCAAGCGAGCTACGAGGGATGAGGACATCGTTTCGTCGTCTCGTATCCGGAAAGTTTCGTTTGCCGATCGAATATCAGCATCTAAACAAATTTAAAATTACACTTAGTTTGCATTTTTATACTGTTGGTCGTTTACTACATTTTTCCTTTTTTATGAACACCTTTATAACAATACTTCATAAATTTATAAAAAATTTGGAGATGTTAAATCTCCGGGTAATTTAAAAAATAAAGTAAAATTTATAGGAATCCATCAAGGATATTTAAAAAAGCTAAAAATATTTTTAAATTAGTTAGAATTTTCAATATATTGTATATATTTATTTAATGCTTCGTTTTGTCTATTGAGTATTTTACTTTAAAGTTTCTTGAAATTTTTAAATAAAAAAAAGGAATTTCGGATTTTTAGATATGAGATAGTATTTAAAATTATAAAATCGAACACTTACTTAATACGTAAGCTTCTGGCAAAGGAGACTCGACCGATCGAGCTGGGGTTGACTGCATCGACGAAGCTGTATCTGATTTCAGAGACAGAGACTCCATGTCGTCGGCAAGGGAGGAATCCCGTTGCATCAGGTTATTGCTACTGTAAATAGCGCGAGTTCCCATCTTTACACCTAGTCGACGTGGCAAGCTCGGGGTTCGAAATCCACTGGTTTGCTTCAACTTTGGTGTTCCATAATTAGGTAAACTCGACGTTTTTACCTGCTGAATATCAAAAATTTTAAATTTTATTTTCCTCAGATTCATTTTTGAAAAGAAGATCAATTCTATCTTAATTTTTCGAATTCGAATAGATACAATCAATATTATAAGGAAATTCTAAAAACTTGGAAAAAGTCAAGTCGATTTGATATTAAAAATAATTCATCGAAGGATTCAATAAAAAACAAATTTTCATTCTGTGAAAAAATATTTGAATTCCTCACCTTAGTCAAGGAGTTTTTAATATCAGTCACATCCCAAACTTCTTCAGGTACAGGAAGATTAGTTTTCTTCGAACCAATTTTATTTACGGACGCATAAATATCCTCAGAAGCTTTTTCAGATTTTACCTCAAGCTTTTTTATATCACTGGAGAATTTCAACTTGGGAATGCAATAAACGTACTCGTCTTCATGTGCTCGTCCAACGTTCGCATAGCCATATATTTGATCCTTGATTGAAGAGAGAACATTTGGTCCATTCAAAATTCTCGAGATGGCTCTTTTCCTGATCTCTGATCCGTCTCTATCCGATTCATCTTCCGTGTCTCGTGACTCGCCTTCCGGTTCTTGGCGAGCATTCACTTGAGCGTAAAGAACATCTTCTGTGGAAGAGTAACAAATCTGGGGAGTCGTGTCTTGGTTGTGTTTCCAAGAATCATTTTGTGGATTTTCGTTTTCTTTGTTTTGGTACTCCTCTAATTGGAGAGGATACTTTAATCGAGATTCTTGCTTTTTTATTGCGTCTGCTATCGAAATTTTTGTTTTTCCATTATCTGGTTTTATTTTTGGTGAATTTGGCTCGATTACCAGAGGAACTCCAAAATCTAAAACAATTATAATTATTCAAATTTAACTCCACATTGTAAAAAAATTTAATAGCTTATAAAAATATTTAGAGCATGTTAGTCAATTTTTATCAAAACTAATCGAAGTAGTAGAATAATATTTTTAAGTTTTAATTTTATTATGATTACCTTTTGCAAGTCCTTGAAGAGAAGATATCTCGGATCGAAGTTTTAGGAAGAACTGATGATGCAAAGACGTCAGCTTGAAAGCAAAATAACTCCTGCAATAAAAACATGATTGTGCAATTTCAAGCAGTCACAGACTTATTTCGGATCATGTATAGATCGAGGTGTGAATTTCTAATACTAATTTAAAATTCAATATATGGTGGGTTCCATGCCAAATCGGACGGGTTCAGGACTCCATGTTTCCGATTTATTTGAAATTTTAAGGATTGATAGATTAACATAAATAATGAAGAAACCCAGAATTTGAGATTTTTTCATGCATTATTTAAAAAGTTATGGGATAAACAAAAAAAAAGAATTTTTGTTCTTTTTCAATTATTTAAAAACTGAATCTAGGAAAAATTCTGAAAAAAATTACACAAACGAATCATTAGATGGCCGATGTAGTAGCATTTTTCGGAAAATTTTTTACTCCTTTGCGTAATACTTGAGGCTATCACTATGAATTTTTTCAGATTTTTTAAAAAATCAATTTGTTTGAAAAAAAATTTTTTTTTGTTATTAAATTTGGAGTAAAAAATTTTTTCGAAAAATGCTACTACATCGGCCATCTAATGATATGTTAGTGTAATTTTTTCAGAATTTTTCCTAGTTTCAGTTTTTTAAATAATTGAAAAAGAACAAAAAAATATTTTTTTGTTTGTTTATCCCATAACTTTTTAAATAATGCATGAAAAAATCTCAAATTTTGGGTTTCTTCATTATTTATGTTAATCTATCAATCCTTAAAATTTCAAATAAATCGGAAACATGGAGTCCTGAACACGTCCGATTTGACATAGAACTCACCATATATATATTTTTTCTAAAGCAATTTGTTTTATTTAAAAATAAATATGAGAAAAGTTTTATTCTAATGTCTCTTCATCTAGAGTAGGTAAAATATAAGATATACAATAAAGAGAAAATTTTTGCTTTGAAGAAAAGATTCTAAAAAATGTATTTTATATTTTAATTTATTTTCTAAAAACGAAAATAATAACAATTTCCTTGAGGAAATGGAAACTTACTTTCTATGATCCATTCTAAGTTTGAATTTGCATCCTTTTTTATTAATTTTAGTATAAATCACTAAGCAAGATTTACTGTAGCTGAGTGTTTGGATGTCCTTCCAATGAAAACTTGCCAACTCCTTTCTTTCCCTAAATCGACCACCTCCTCTTTCAAAGATTTTCAGACCTTCGCCATGAATAGAGAGCCAGACACTGCTCTGAGTTTTTTTTGATTTCGTGTTATTCTTGTTGTAATCATTGATAGCTTCTACACTTTCATTACCATTTTTCACTGGAGTATAGATATTTTCATTGAGATTAGGAGTCCTAGATAGAATGATTTTTTGCTCATCTGTGTAAAGTTCAGTCCTCCTTGGTACTGGGCAGTCTCGTTTTAGCTTCGCATAAATATCTTCAGAGCAGATTTTTCCAACTGGCGAAGAATGTTTCTCGCTTTTCCTTTGGAGACTTATCACTTTGCTTAACTCTTTAGCGTCTGCCGTAGCAATGTAGTAATGAGATCCGTAATCTGGAAAGGTTTGGGAGTGGGTTATAAACATTTCTTCTGCTCTGTTTGGGTCCAGACCCCGTCTTTCTCGATGAGCCTGATGAAGTTGTCTCTTCAAATTTTCTGTGTTACTTGAAAGATCAGTATATTGTTGATCTTGATCCGGATTCAGGATCAGAGACTCTGGAATGTAGTGTTCTAGCAGGAAATAATCTCCACATCCGTGTTCCTGCAAATTCAAATTTTTGTTAAGATATTTTCTTCTGAAAATTAGGAATAAACAGTGGCGTAGCTTCACCTTGCGGGGCCCAGGTGGAAAATTTCTGTGGGGCCCCCCTAACTAAAAAAAATCTCAATATATATCTATATTCAAAGTTGAAAATATACAATAAAATTGAAAATCGAAAATTTAAGTGGAAGGACCAATCTATAGATGGGATAGGAATATGGGGGCCCCTGAGTTCGGGGGCCCCGGTGGTTGCCACCTGAAACACCCCCGGTAACTACGCCACTGGAAATAAATTAAATGTAAAGTTTGTATTATAATATTAGCAAATAATTAAGAAGCTTAATAAAAAGTATCGGTTTACTTCTTTTCAGTTCTGTTTACTCACATTAACACTGTAATTTCCGAACTCTGCCTGGAGAGCGAGACCGGTCAAATTAATTAGCTGGGTCAAAGGGCATACCAGCTGCTGTTCTAATATACATCGACGAATTTGAAGGTATAGAAGATGCTTTGAAGTCCAGCTCCTATTAAGAGAAAATTGGAATTTCATAAATTTGTTACTGTATTCCATTTTTTTACATTCTTAAGTTCTAATTATATTGAATTTAAATTAAGAGATTTTTTGAATCACTCAATAATAATATAATAATGACTTGTGGTATATTGGTAGTTATATACGAGCCAATTCATTGGTCTAGAGTTATATAAATTCTCAGGAATCGTTCATAAATTACTCTAGTGTGTCAGGAATGGAGAAGGGTTAATGGAGCGTTACTAACTTTGTCACGAGGGTGCACTCGAGTGTTCCAAGCACTTTTTGTGGAAATTAATTAAATTCTGGATTCCTAAAGTAAGCTGGTAACCAGTTCTGCGATACTACTTCACATTAACTACGAGAGGAAAAAATGTTGATACTGTTCCAGAAAGATTTGATTGATATTCTTAAATTAAATTTAGTTCAGCAAATCATTTTGGAATTACTCAAAGTATACAAATCTTTGATGAGTTTCAAACGTACTTATACTCTTATTTTACACAATCTCTAATATATCCATAAAGTGGATTTAGAACAGATTTTAAGGAATGAGATTCTGTAATTTGAAAGAATGTGTAAAGTTATCCTCACACATTCTCATTCAGTATTTATAGGGAAGAAAGCTCCATATTGTTGGAAGTTCCTGATTTATGTAGGAAAAGTCGTTAATTCATATGAATAAGGAATATTAAAATGAACGATGAAAGTATAGAGATAATCTGTTAACTCCTTACTCTCTAAATCTGAATCAGTAAAATTTTCACTGATTCATCAGTGAAAAAAATATTTTTCACTGTCAAATCAATCAATTTTCACTGAAATAATCAGTAAAATTTGACTGATTTACAGTAAGGCTTTTTAGCTATTTGAATCAGTCAAATTTCACTGATAATCAGTAGATTTTGACTGATTCAAATTTAGAGAGTAAGAAAAATATCCAAAACAATTTAGAACTTGTCAAGTATCTTAAATTTAAAAATGTATATTTGATTCTTGAAATTTAAATTGATGTCCTAGTTGTGAAGTGGCAGAAATGGATGTTTGGAATGATTTTAAGGGGATCCGCCACCTACCATATATTTTTTAATTGCATGTATTAGTTAATAAATATTTAAAGGTTACAATTAAGCTAATTGGCACTGAAGAGGGCCCCCATCTGTGGCCGAAACGTTTGCCTTCCTAATGTTTATGTCCTCTATGACATAAATAATTAGAAACTAAGCTGACCCCAAGCCAAAATAAATATTACAGAATTATAACTGTGGGTCAATGTAACAAGGAACATGTACGGAAACATGTCACGATTTAATTGGAATATTTTAGATTTTTTTGACATTTTCCAAAAATGCTATTTTTACATTCTCATCATGGATGAGAAGGTATTGGTTTTATGTGAAAAATGACTTTCGAAATTTTCATCAAATCTTTACGTTTTGAGACTCCCTGAGTCAGAAAAAAGGGTTTTTACGAAAGTGTCTGTCTGTCTGTCTGTCTGTAGGTCGTGTGCGGCATAACTCTCGATAGAATTATCAGATTGAATTTAGCGTTGGTACACTTTATCGGAGCCGGAAAAGTAAGGACAAGTTCGTTAACCAGCCACATCCAATCAAAATTGAGGGATGGAGCACTACTTTTGTGTTTTTGAAAATAATTTTTTGTAAAAATCAAAAATTCCAATCCTGGTTTTTGATAGTGCTCATAAATCTCTACAAATTATCCTGATAACATTTTTTGATTAAATCAAAATTAGAAATGTTACAGCATATTCAAATTCGAAAAAAGTCAATATCAAAATTCCATTTTCCAGTTAAATTATACGAGATACGAAAAAACGTAATGATACAATATTATTGAATACATAAAGACCTACAAATTTGAATCATAACATTTTTTCATAAGATGCATATTTTTCTTTTTAATTAAAAAAAAAAACTATTGAAAATCCAAAATTCAATTTTTTAACAATAATATGTGAAATACGAAAAAAACGTAAGAATACAAAGTTGTTCGTTTCAAAAAGGTCTACAAATTTTGTCTGACACAGTTTCTGATAAAAGATATATTTTTCGTTTCAATTCCAAAAAATACGATAAAAATGAAAAAATTCCATTTTTTAGACAAAATATGTGAGATACAAAAAAAACATTCAGATGGAAAATTGTTTGCCTAAATCAGGTCTACAAATTCTGATAAAGAAATTTCGGGTCAGGATGTATATTTTATGTTTTGATTTTTAATATTGAAAAAATTCGATTTTTTTCACCAAAATATGTGAGATACGAAATAAGCGTTGTTCTGCAAAATCGTTTCCTTAAATAAAGTCTACGATTGTTTTTCCTTTTTAGATATGTGGAAGAAAGTAAATTCTTTTAATCATGTAATTTATTAAAAAGTTATACTGAAATGTATACAGAAAATCGAGCGCGAAGCGCGAGTGTCATGATGAGAATGTGTTCCTTAAGGCCGATAGAGCCTTAAGTAAATTGAATTTCCTGTTTCACTTAAACTGAAAAAGAAACTTAGTGAATTTGAGAAAATGACTAATTACATCATCTTTAATATCATTAAATTGGTTTGAGCTTCTGTATAAAATTATAAGAAATAAAATTAAATGTATGCGAAGAGCACAAGACCGAGCGCGAAGCGCGAGGTCCAGAAAGAACGGAGCGCGAAGCGCGACGTTAAAAAATTCCGGAGCGCGCAGCGCGACGATCGAGTATCATGGAGCGCGAAGCGCGACGATCGAATCGCGCGCCCTAGGCGCGCTCAAACTTGCGAGCGATGAGAATGTGCCCGCAAAGCGGGCAGATTTTTTTATTCTCTATACTTTTCTAAGTATGTGTGTACATTTTCAGGGCAATCTGATTTTTTTCTTGGACAAATAAATAAAATTAAATGGTGCTACAATTTATGAATATTGCGTTTTTGACAAAAATTATCTTTTTACACAAAATAGTTTGTTTATTTATTTATTTATTAATATTTCTGAACTATATGGGGAATAGTATATAACAGGTATCTCTATAAAAAAAATTTCTGAAGAAGGAACAATGGAAATGACTCTAACTAAAAAAATAACTGCAAATTTTTTTTAAAAATATTTTGGGACATTTTTATTAAGTTTTTTATTTTATTTGTAACTTTTTTTAGCCATGTTAATTTATTTTCCATACCCAAAAAGTTGTTACACATTGTAAGGAATAAAATTTTTAAAAAATCATGGCAATTCGTTAAAAAAAAAAAGTTATTCAAAGTCAAAAAATGTCCAAAAAATGCCCCAAAAACTCAAAATTTTTAGTTTAAAAATACATAAAGGTGCCTGAATTTTTCAAAACCCTTAAAACTTTTCTAAATAAAGGTACTAAACATAAAAAAATTGTATGGAATGTCTGAACTCAAAAAATAAAAATATTTAAGATGGCGGATCCCCTTAAGTGATCGAATTACCAGATAAAGTTGGTGTAGGAATGGTCGAGGGTGATTACAATATGTTAGGATTTACTTCATGGACAAGCTGCCCTAATGAGAGTAACTTGCATCAGAATGCACCAGAACCATCGTTCTTGCTTGCATTTGACACATCGATCTGCAAACGAAAGATTGATGGGACATTAACGAGTGGTTTGCCAACTTGTAATATGCTACCCTTAAATTAGCTAATTCTCTTGATTGACATTGGAATACTAGTGGTGGATATATATTTTACGTTCAGATATATACGAGTTTCAAAAGATCCATGCATTATGTACTTCAGGGTCTGGAAGATGAACTCTGAAGAGTGGTTTTATTTTCATTCTGTACATTGGAGAGACTAGTCATTAAAGTAAATTCTTTTTCTAAATTTGATTTATTTGAAATTATTAGAACTGGAAATATTTTTATGATATTTTAGAAACTGTAGATAAGTGTTAGACGAGTTATTGTTGCTTTTGTGTGATAAAGTATAAATATGTACCTTATTCCTCGAAGCGATGGTAGGAAAAATCGGAACCTTAAATAGAGCATAAAGCTTGCCGGAAGTCCCGGAGGACTTTTGCTCTTACTGGTATTTAACCAGCCTGGAGGAGCAACTTTATTCAATTTCGTATCTGAAGGAAGCAATGCGAAATCTCCGGCCAATAGTGCAGCTAATCCCAGAGTAAAGTTTTCATCAAGTCCCTCTGCTTGTACGATGGCCTGAAACGAGATTTGCAGCAGTTTAAAACGTCATTAATTACATTTTTTTCTCACTCAAGATAGAAAGATTCCGGAAGACTAGTCATTTCACTTTTACACTAATTAAAAAAAAATGATAGTTAATGAAAATCAAGAATTTGAAATTATTTATTTATTCTTTGTGTTTTTATTTCATTACCCAAAATCGATATTTGTCTTTAAACAACTTTTCATTTGCATTTTAAAATTAATTTAAAATAAAAAAAAATTCAAGAGTTCTCTAAAAAAAGTTTTTCTATGATTTTATGACTTAAAATCCAATCGTGTCTTATGAAATAAAAAACATTATTTTTCATTAAAAATATTTAAAACTTACGAAAAATAATACTATCAATAATGTTTTTTGTAACAGAATTCTTCCTTACTATCGCTTCTTTCCAATTTTTAAAAAATGATTAAATTTTCATAAATCAGCTCATTTTTTCAGAGAAAATATTCTTTACAACTCTACTATTTCCAATTTTGAAAATAAGGAAAAAAATCATACAATCAAAACTTTGTAATTATTTATTTATTCTTTGTATTTTTTCTTGATTACCCAAAATCGGGATTTGTCTTTGAACTAATTTTCATTTGCATTTTAATATTTTAATTAAATTTTCAATTGATTTGCATTTTTTCTTTTTTTCATAGTGAGTCGAGAATTGAATACAAAAATTTGGTGTAAAAAACGAGTTGATTGATGGAATAAGTTTATCATCGATGATCAGGGAATAATGTCATTAAATTTTGATGGATTTCGCAATATTAAAATCATCCCCTTGACTTTCAGAGTTAAATATCGTGGGATGAGATATGCCCTTCAAATGAAAATTAGCGAACCGACATAATCGCTGGATAAATTGAATCGCTTATCAGACGAAGCCAGCCCTCAAACCCATTGGTGACTGTCATAGTTTGCAGAGGAGGCCCGTTTTAAATTGGACCTTTAACCCGTTTCTCTCTTTTTATCTTTTACAAATTTCCGATAGCAGACGATATTCCTTGACCTTTCATCTCTTCTCTGAATAGAAAAGTCGTTTCCACTTCATTGATCATAAAAAGTGATGTCGATATTCGTATTATGTAAGATTTATACAGATTTTTCTTCTTTCCTTGTAGAAACGTTTTTAGACGATCCTTACTCGCTGTCAGCGCATTTCTTTGAGTTTTTTACAGGGAAAATAACCCAATTTCAATGCGTTCTTTGATTTTTATCCATTTTAGAATTTTAATTCATTTTTGATTTTTAATTTAAATAAACTTAGAAAGGTTTAAGGTTTTTTTTTAATTTAAGCACTTTTATGTATTTTTAAACTAAACATCTTGAGTTTTTTAGGCATTTTTTGAACATTTTTAGACTTTGAATAACTTTTTTGTTTTTTTAACTGATTGTCATGATCCTTTTTTTATTTCGTTTTTTGTAATGTGTAGCAATTTTTTGGGTATGCAAAATAAAATAACGTATCTGAAAAAAGTTACAAATAAAGAAAATAAAAGTATCCCAAAATATAAAAAAGAAATTTTTGTTTTGTAGTTATTTTTTCAGTTAGAGTGATTTCCATACCCAAAAAATTTTTCACACATTATAAAAAAACAAAATAAAATAAGAATCATGACATTTGGTTAAAAAATAAAAAAGTTACTCAAAGTCCAAAAATGTCCAAAAAATGCCCTAAAAACTCAAAATTTTTAGTTTAAAAATACATAAAGGTGCTCGAATTTAAAAAAAACCAAAACTATTCTAAATAAAGGTACTCAACATAAAAAAATGATATGGAAGGTCTAAACTCAAAAAATAAAAATATTAAAGGTTGCGGATCCTTTTAAGTGACTATGTTATTTTTATATTTGATAATTCATTAGAGTCAACTTCATTGATTTAAATTAATATATCAATAAAATACGTAATTAGTAAAGTTTACAGGAAAATAATTAGTTAAATAGAAAGAATCTAATTATTTTTTAAGAGATTTCAATTAGCCTGTGTCTAAAGTCTTAATTTTATATATTTTTCTTATACTTGATAAAAATACTTATTTTCAAATAAAAAAATATTCATACCTGAAATAATTCTCCAGCTGTGATTTTTTGGGGGTCGCATGTCACTTCAAGTCGTTGACCAGTCAACATTATTACAACTAATCGACTAGAATTGCCAGACTAAAAGAATAATATTAATGTATCTTAATACAAAATATATTTTTTAAATAACTTAGATTTTTATAAGACTGTCTTATATAAATATATATAGATAGATTGAAGTTTAAAAATTTTATGTGAATAAAAGACACTTTCGACTGATACCATGACTTGTAGCCTGATAAAGTAGAGAGTGACAAAATTCCGAACTAAACAATTTGAAAAGAAATAGATATATACAAAAAATTTGTGAATACCATTAAATCGTAGAATACATTTTTGAATAGTTTGGAATAATTAAAAATATGTCTTTTGGGGTGTATATATTTTTATACATGATGAATTCAATACGGTTTTCTTAATATAAAAATGATTTTCTTTGCATTCGAAGCATCTAGTCTATATACGGCTTTCCGTCCTGTTCGTACCAATCCGGTATGGTCTAGTGGCTAGGATACCTGGCTTTCACCCAGGAGGCTCGGGTTCGATTCCCGGTACCGGAATTTTTTTTTATTCTGTTTTTCACTTTATTATATTATAATTAAATGATACGTTAATTTATTTAATTGATTGTTTTTTTTTTAAGTTTTTATTTTTTAATAATTTTCCTAAATGTTTGTCCATGTCTGTCAAAATATTTTTATTTAAACATGCTTTTATAAAATATTAGATTAAAATTGGAAGTATTTTATGAATATTAAAAGTATCAACGTAATATTATATTTTTCAAAAAAAGCTGTGGATTTATTTTTCATTTTTTTAAAGTAAATATAATTATTCACAGTTAATTTATAAATGTTTGAAAAATCGATTCAAATTGAGTATATTTTCCTTTGTTTTAAATAGGAAGAATTATTTGTTTTGAATTAGTAAATTTATTTTCAAAAAATGTATTTAAACGAAATAGAATTTGTTACTTGAAACTTTTGACTTCTTTTTTTCTTTCATTCCTCGATTTTGCGTTCTCGCATACCAAATGTATTTTAGTATGGAATGTGCAAGGATTGCAAATATTGTCACAACAGATATGAATATAACATCATATCCTTGGAAATAAATTCATATATTTTTTGCGAAATATATATATATATCGATTTCACACATTACATTGATAGTGTATTTACATAGGACAAACATAACATTTATTTCAGTCAAATATGAAATAGTTTCGGTTTAAATATAAAATTTTGTTTAAGGTAGTTATGCCAAAAATCAGGTCTATGTAAAAAAAAGTTTTTGTATGACTTTAGAACTCTAAATTATGTTATCAGCTTATGAAAGGAAAAACATTATTTTTTATGAAAAATATTTAAAACTTACAAAAAATAATACTTTCAATGATTTTTTTTGTAATAGAATTTTTCCTTACTATTGCTTTTTATCAGTTTTTAAAAAATAATTGGATTTTTATAAATCATGGTTTATTTTTTCGGGAAAAAATTATTCTACAATTCTACTGTTTCAAATTTTAAAAATGAAGTTTTGAGTGGCTGAAATCGTTATTAGAAGTTTTCTTTAAATAACTATATTGTAAGGTTTTTTACTTATTTTCGCTTCTTACCGATTTTTAAAAAATGATTGAATTTTCATAAACAATAGCCTATTTTTTCAAAGGAAATATTCTTTACAACTCATCTCTTTCCAATTTTTAAAATGAGTAAAAACAATCGTACAATATAATTATTTAAATAAAAATTCTTCCAGCTATTTCAGCTATTGAAAACTTTGTTCTTATAATTGAAAACAATAGAGTTGTAAAGATTATTTTTCTCAAGAAAATAAGCCACAATTTATGAGAATTCAATAATTTTTCTAAAGATGGTAAGAAATGATAGTAAGAAAAAATTCTATCACAAAAAACATTATTAAAGGATCAGTACCACATTTCAAAGACTTTTTATTTTATTTTTTTTCAAGAAAAGCGCAATTTATTTTTTTTTCTTCAAAAAATGTAATATTTCTTAAATTTTATTAAGAAAAAGCCTCTTACCCTTAATAATAATAGTTTCTATAGCGTTTCTATACGTATATTTACTACAAGAATCTGTAGTTTTTAGAAAATCGATTTATTGAAGAAAAGATGTGGTACTGATCCCTTAAAGGTATTACTTTTTGTAAGATTCGAATTTTTTCAATAAAAAAGAATGTTTTTTCTTCCATAAGATACGACTGATAACATAATTTCAAGTCCTAAATTCATTAAAAAAAACTTTTTTTTACATTGATCTGATTTTTTGCACAACTCTACCTTAGAAGGAGGAACATAAATATCAGGTTGTATTTATGACCTCCGTGAGACGTAACAGCATATATTTACAAATTTCTTATATTGAAAAATTAAAAAAAAAATTGATAAAATAGCAAATAAATCTCCGCGAATGGTCACGTAATCTTCGAGTGGACAGCGCTCTCACGTCCTCTAAATCTTTTGAACAAAACTTATTGTTCCTTCATTATTGCCTTAAATTAACTTGAGTCATACTTATTATTATTCATACTAAAAATATCATGCTAATATTATGCGTAGCCATTCTTTCAAAAAAATAATGTTGAAGTTAAAAAATACAGTAAAAATTGTATATACTGAGAGAAAAATCTTATTTGTATTAAATACATTTTTTTGACTTGACCAAATAAAATTTTTATGATTCAAATAAACTTCGAATAAAATTGAGTAGAAAAATAATTGAATGAAAAGTTTATTTGTAATATCCTGATTTTTTATTTCTTATCAAGTACAAATAAAATTTACTTTAAGCAAATCAATTTTATTTGAAATTTTATAATTTTTAGATAAATAAACCTCAAAAAAGGAATTCTCTCTTCGAACATTTTTCTTGTTTAGTGGAAAAAATATCTCCAAATGGAGAAAAAGAATTTCCCGGTCATACCTTCCAATTTTCGTTTATTCAAATAGTCAAGATGAAATAAATCGGAGTTTCGGCATCTCCTTTGGGTCTTTATTAATGTATAAAAAATATTACATTCTGTAAAGATATTTAAACAATATTTTTTATACGTTGACAAAGGCCGAAAGGAGGAACCGAAACGTCGATTTAATTCATCTTGACTATTTGAATAAACCAAAATTGGAACGTATGACCGAAAAATTCTTTTTCTCAATTTAGAGATAGTTTATCCACTAAATCTATTTTAATTTGGTTTATATACAATTTGAAGATTCATTTTATACAAGTAATATTTTCCTCGGAGTTTCTTTGTGGACTGAATAAAATAAAATGTCAAAAATATTTTTCCGGTAATTTTTAGTGACTTTCGTACGTTCAAAATCCACCTCGAATATATATATATTTGTTTTTCTGAAATCACATCAGAATCATACCCATTATTCAGAAAACTAGACAGAAAGTAAAAAAACTTTGTTTAACATTACCTTTGATTTTTATAGAAATTTTGTATCAAATTTATTTTGATACTTGTGAAAGACTAAAGAATTATATGTCTAAATATGAGAGAAAATTCCTTTTTTAATTAAAATTTGTGATTAACGCGAGTAAATGTTCTTTGGTACAATATTTTTCGATCAAAAAAGTGCTGAATTGCTTCTTGGATTTAATAATAATAATAATAATAATAACAGAAACTAAATATTTTAGTCAAAGCCGTTTGCATTATATTAATTATTTTAAGTTAAATGGTAATTAAGAGTTATCAAACATTTGAAGAAAATCTTAGTCGGTATGAATAAAATAAAAAAATGTTAGGCAAAAAGAAAAAAAAATTCCGGTACCGGGAATCGAACCCGAGCCTCCTGGGTGAGAGCCAGGTATCCTAGCCACTAGACCATACCGGATTGGTACTAACAGGACGGAAAGCCATTTATGAGGTTAGCGAGAATACTGCCACTTATGACCCCTTTTACAACCCTTTTAACACCAGTAACTTCTTTAAAAACAAATACATTTAAAATCCTCTTCTTTTTCATTATATATTATTAACTCTCAACGTTGACATTTTACCAGAATTACGTAAAGTTCAAATGGGGCTATTTAGAGCTCTACAAGTTAAAAATACTTGCCGTAGTAAAGATATTCTTTTTTTCTTCAGTCAAAAATATTAGTTTCTGGCGGAAATATTTTTAAATGAATCGAATAGTTTTTTAGTGAATTTTAATTTTGAATACGAAAAAAAATTCGTAGAGCAAAGAAAACTTGAAAAAATTACTCTTTTTTTCAAAAACAATAATGACTTTGACAATTTTTTATACTTTCCACTAAAAATTCAATGTAGTACCCTCGAAATTAGCCAAACGAAGGGTTTTTATTATAAAAATCAAAGCGTGTGATTTTATTAATTTTTAAACTAACATTTTTTTAATTAAGTAATTTTATTAATTTTTATTCTAGCAGTTTTAAACTTTTTTTTGATAATTTGATTAATTTTTGGAAATTTTAAAAGTAATATTTTTCGATTTCACAGTTTTAATTTTATGAAATGAAAACCCTTTTTTCAGAAATAATTTAAAAAATTTTTAAATTATTCAAAATTAAGTTTTAATTCAATACAAATAACTGAAGCTTGGATAAACTTTATACACTAATGCAAAAATAAATACCTTTACTTCACCAACTGTCATTATTTTTGAAGGTTGATTAGCACGTATGACAAACTCCGGGCCTATGCACTGATTTTTATTAAAACTCCGCATTTGTCCGCTAATTGCTCTATACAAACGTGAAGGTGCCCTTTGAACTGGTTTTCCACGACGTGCTCTTGGTCCGTTCTTGTTTACGATTCTGAAAAAAATGAATAAATTAGAAAAATATACTTAAAGCCATAAATCAATCGAACCACGTGACTAAAATATACATTTATTCGTTCATGTAAGATAACTTTTTTACATTCTCATCATGGATGAGAAGGTATTGGTTTTATGTGAAAAATGACTTTCGAAATTTTCATCAAATCTTTACGTTTTGAGACCCCCTGAGTCAGAAAAAAGGGTTTTTACGAAAGTGTCTGTCTGTCTGTCTGTCTGTAGGTCGTGTGCGGCATAACTCTCGATAGAATTATCAGATTGAATTGAGCTTTGGTACACTTTATCGGAGCCGAAAAAGTAAGGACAAGTTCGTTAACCAGCCACATTCAATCAAAATTGAGGGATGGAGCACTACTTTTGTGTTTTTGAAAATAATTTTTTTTTTAAATTAAAAATTTCAATACTGGTTTTAGATAGTGCTCATAAATCTCTACAAATTATCCTGATAACATTTTATTTTACATAAAGACCTACAAATTTGAATTGTAACATTTTTTCATAAGATGCATATTTTTCTTATTAATTTAAAAAAAACCATTGAAAATACAAAATTCAATTTTTTAACAATAATATGTGAAACACGAAAAAAACGTAAGAATACAAAGTTGTTCGTTTTAAAAAGATCTACAAGTTTTGTCTCACACAGTTTTTGATAAAACATATATTTTTCGTTTCAATTCCAAAAAATGCGATTAAAATTCAAAAATTCTATTTTTTAGACAAAATATGTGAGATACAAAAAAAAACTTTTAGATGAAAAATTGTCTGGCTAAATAGGGTCTACACATTCTTATCGAGAAATTTCTCGACAGGATGTATATTTTAATTTTTTGATTTTTAATATTGAAAAAATTCGATTTTTTTCACCAAAATATGTTAGATACGAAATAAGCGTTGTTCTGCAAAATCGTTTCCTTAAGTAAAGTCTACGATTGTTTTTCATTTTGAGATATTTGTAAGAAAATAAATTCATGTAATTTATTAAAAAGTTACAAAAATGCATACAGAAAATCGAGCGCGAAGCGCGAGTGTCATGATGAGAATGTGTTCCTTAAGGCCGATGGAGCCTTAAGTAAATTGAATTTTCTGTTTCACTTAAACTGAAAAAGAAACTTAGTGAATTTGAGAAAATGACTAATTACATCATCTTTAATATCATTAAATTGGTTTGAGCTTCAGTATTAAATTATAAGAAATAAACTTAAACGCATGCAAAGAGCACAAGACCGAGCGCGAAGCGCGAGGTCCAGGAAGAACGGAGCTCGAGCTGCGCGCGAAGCGCGCGATGAGAATGTGCTCGCGAAGCGGGCAGATTTTTTAATTTACAAAACATCTTTTTAAAAATTCGTAAACGTACAAAAAAAAAATAAAGTACGTCTGTTAACTTATTTTTCGTAAAAATTTTGAAAAAAAAATGGAAATTTTATCATTAATTACAGGTAACTGTAAAAATTTTCAGTCGAACGAAGTTGACAGACGTTCTGTATCGTATTCTGTTGTATTTTCCAAATTTTCAGGAAAGTATTTTGTAAAATGAAAAAGTTATCGTACACGAACTTTTACAGAAATTTGGTCACGTGTACCCAGAAAACAGTTTCTTTGATATACGGTCAAAAAAGAAAATTCTTTGAATCGAAGAAAGTTTTGTTGGTTTAAAAAAATTTTCTTAAATGTAACAAGTTTTTTTCTTTGGATCAAAGAAAATTTAATTCAAAGAAATTTTTTCTTTGGCCGTATATCAAAGAAACTATTTTATCAATGTGGCCTAGTTGATCCATGGCCTTAATATAAATATAATTACTTGAATACTTGATAAATTATAGACACGCCTATTGTATATCAATTATTACATTCGAAAACTTGCCTAATTATAATAATCGTATATGCGAAGAAAGAAATCTGTTATATTTACTGAGCCCATAACTTGAAACAGTGACTGCATAAAATTTCTCCAAATTTAAGAGATATTTCAGCATAACTCACTGCTTTTTTGTAATCATAGCAGAATTGACGATAAATATTATAGAATTGCCTGTTAAATTAACATTTCGAAGAAAATTCCTTATTCTCTAAATTCAACAGGAATTTCAATAATATTTATCGAAAAATCTGCTATGTTCACAAAAAAGCGGTAAATCTTACTGAAATATCTAGTAAATTTACAAAAATTGTATCCTGACTATTTTAACTCATGAATTCAGCGAATGTAACAGATTTTTTTTTCCGCGGACCGATAAAATAAAATTCAACGCGATTTAAACTAAAGTTCATTAAAACGAAGTATAATTTTTATGTCCAGATAATGTTTTTATGGACATAGAAGACAATTTTAATGAAGATAACAAACTAATAACTAGATTGTAAAGCCACTTCAAACTGGGCACTGTGTAAGACATTTTGTCTCTCAGTTGAAGAACTGCCTTGGCACGGTAAATTTAATTAAACTCCGGGCTTAGTAAAAACTCTTCTTTTACATAAAACGTCTTTAACGTCTTGGCTTGCTAGTACCTTAAGTTCTCTGTATTTCATCCACTTGCTTTCATTTATGCTCTTTTAATTAAAAAATAGAAGCTTCGTGAAAGCGGAAAACAAAATTAACGCTCGATTTTTATCAGCCACTTCTATCCTCACTAATTACATATTATATGTTGCCACACCCAGAAAAAAGTTTCTTTGATTCAAACGAAATTTCTTTGAATCAAATAAATTTGTGCATTGCTATACAGTTAAAGAAAAATTTTTTTGATTTAAAGAAATTTCCTGATTGTTTTTTTTTCTTTGAATTACAAAAATAAATGTCTGCGCAGCCGCATTAAATAAATTATTTCTTAAGGTAGTTCATCCACGAAAATTAGACCTCAGGAAAAAATAGGTAATTTTGCTTTCAAGAATTATTTCAAATTAAAATTTTGCTGAACTTTTTTCCTTATCGCTTCATATCAAATTTCACAAAATGACGCGATTTAAATAAATCATGAATCTTTTTTCAGGGAAAAGAATCTTCATAACTTTAACTTCCCAATTTTTGGAAATAAACTCTTTAATGGCTGAAACTATTCAAAATCAATTTTCCAAAACAAAATTCTTATAAACAAATTGCTGAATTTGGCAATAATTTATTCATTTCTGAAAGTTGGGAATGGTCAAGTTGCAGAGAATCTCTTTCCTGAAAAAATCATCCATGATTTATTTCAACATCATTTTGTAAAATTTGGTATGAAGCGATAAGAAAAAAAGCTCGGCAAAAATAAAATTTGTTAAATACATTATTTTTCTCCATTTCAAATTTTTTCATGGAAAATAATCTTTTCTCTTTCAAATTAGCCTTTCAATAATAATATTGCTATTCTTGAAAGAAAATTTATCTATTTTTGCCTGAAGTCTAATTTTTATGGACGAACTACCTTAAGTTTTTGCCAATACTGTATTTGAATCGAAAAAATATTTTTTTAATCAAATAAATAATGGTAAAAATAATTTAGTTCATTTAAAAAAGGCTAAAAAGGTGATTTCTTAAAATCAAATAAATTTATATTTGTTCCAAAGTTGTTTTTACTTCGAATTGAGGAAATGAAGTTAAAAAAACGATTTCTAAAATTCAAATAAAGCTTTTTTTCTGTGTGTAACTTGGATTCATCATACAGAATTTCATATCTTTACCAAAAAAGAATTCCTATAAAAGAATAACCACATTTTAATATAATTAGTGCATATTTAATAAGAATAAACGCACCTTGAAGTAGATTCAGGTAAAATTCCGTTTTCCGCATCAGAAGTTGAAGGAGATGGATCAACTTTTTTTAATGTGGTGATTATTCGAGATGTTTTTGGCGTCACTGATCCGTAAATGCCTGGAATATTATCGGAAGACACTGGATTTCGATGAAGCTCTTGGATTCTTTGTTGACTGTTTGAATTCCCGATGCAAGTTCGAAAGTTGTCAGTCATCGGATTCGAATGTGATGGATTGCTCGGCTCATTATTACTTTCTTGCTTTGAGTTGCGCAGGCGATCATTCGAAACCTGACCGTAACGTGCATTTCTCGTTGACTCAGCAATACCGTAAATTTCTTCCTGCATAACGTGAAAATTACATTAACACGTTTTGGTAGAAAAAAACTTGAAAAGTTTCATTTTTAAGTATTTTGCCATCGAACTCAGATTAAAAATAAAAAAATTTGAAGAAAAAAATTGGTAGAAAAAAACTTGAAAAGTTTCATTTTTAAGTATTTTGCCATCGAACTCAGATTAAAAATAAAAAATAACATATATAATAAAAAATAAGACTGAAAATATCTTTTTCTTCTCTTTCTTCCTCAAAATTTCAAGAAATCGAAACTATTCAAATGTTTTTTAAGTTTAGACCTTTCATATCATTTTTTTTATGTTTAGTACCTTTATTTAGAAAAGTTTTGGGGTTTTTTAAAAATTCAAGCACCTTTATGTATTTTTAAACTAAAAATTTTGAGTTTATTGTGCATTTTTTTACTTTGAATAACTTTTTAAATAAAGGTAATAAAAATAAAAAGAATTATATTAAAGGTCTAAACTTAAAAAATAAAAATATTAAAGGTGGTGGATGGGCATGTAATACTTAGCAAATTAGTGAATACTATTGATTTTAGGTTTCTACATGTTTGTGTCCAAAAGTCATAAAATTTTGATTTCAAAATTTAGGAAATGGTAGAGAAGATAAAAGCGGACGTAGATAGGCTTTTGGTTTGACAAATGAAAAACAGTTTAATTTCAGTCAAATCTATCAGAATTTTTGTTTTCATTATCAAAACCAAAAGTAGTCTATCTACGTCCATTTTTACCTTCTCTATTATTTCCCAAATTTTGGAAACAAAATTTTATGTATTTAAACATGTAAAATATAAACCAAGTTATTCACATTAACTTACTACTTTTCTTAAGTGTCACATGCCCTTCAGGCTATGTATGACTAACCCGATCCCTACCTTACCGACACTTTTTTTCGTCATACTCATTTCCACATTGAATTAGATATCGAGTTGAAACTTTGAGTAATTAGGTAAAAAGCAACTAGGGGGCGTTTATATGCTTCTAAATATTTATAATTATAAAAAAAACTTTCCCAAAATAAATTTATTTATAATAATAAATAATATTTAGAAGATAAATGTTCGTTAGGGTCTTTTATCTAATTACTCAAAATTTGAACTCAATAGATCAATTAATGTGGAAATGCGAAAGACGGAAAGTGTCGGTAGGGTACTCTCTAAATTTGAATCCGACAGAATCTACTGATTATCAGTGAAATTTGACTGATTCAATTAGCTAAAAAGAGGCTACTGTAAATCAGTCAAATTTCACTGATTATTTCAGTGAAAATTGACTGACTTGACAGTGAAAAATATTTTTTTCACTGATGAATCAGTGAAAATTTGACTGATTCAGATTTAGAGAGTAGGGATCGGATAAGTCACACGTGGCCTTAAGCTGTAAATTAGTTACAAAAAAGCCCCTTCTTTATGCCTAACTGTTCTGAAACGGGGATTTTGTATAATTTTGAATAATTTTGTTGTGGCTAGAAGTCTCTACCTTATTTGTACTGACTAGAGGCTCATAGACAGATTCCTTCTGTTGTACCCCATTAGGCCTCGAAGAAGACGTTGAAGATGAAGAAGAGGAAAAACAACCAGCATTATTCCTCCTAAGATTCGTAGGCTTTACATAAAGTTGGTTCTGATCTTGTCCAATTCTCATCAATCCTGATCCCCCATAAATCCTCACATCTTGTGAACTGAGAAAAGGTTTCACTCGTAGAGGCATCTCAAGAACTTCATCCCTCTGAATTCTCTGAAACTGGTACTTCTCGTTGAAATTAGTTGAGATTTTCTTGACGATTAGATCACTATTACTTCTGTTTTGAGGTGCCATGGTCAATGGCTGTGAACTAGTTCTCAAGTGCCTAAATGCTATCGATGGTGGGTCAAGTCTATCAGCTGCATTAATCATGTCCAGCTGTGATTGGAATCGTTGAAGTGGACTTTCGTGATCCTCTGATAGACCCCAGAGATTTGGATGAGACCTAGAGTTGCGTGACTGGTTTCTGAAAAGTGCTCCATCAGCTTTGGGGTTGTATTTGGAAAGGCGCTGACCTACTGACCATCGTTGAGTGGATGCGGTATATTGACGTGGGTGTCTGCGATTCACTTCCGCTGTCGATAGTCCCTTATTGGTTGTTCGAAATACAGCTCGTTTCCTGGCTGCATATTGGGGAGAACGAACTACTTCTCGGTACATATCCATCACTATGTGGGTGAAAGGTCTCGATTGCAAACGAGAACTACAGTATTCAGATATCACCTGAAAACAAGCATAATAGATAATAGGGAATTACTGGAATGTGTTAAGGTAGTTGTTGCGTCAAAAATCATTCTCTGGAAAAAGAAGTTTTTCTATGATTTCAAGACTGGTAATTATATCATCAGCCGTGTCATATGTAAGGAGACACTCTTTTTAATAAAAAAAATTTTTAAATTACGAAAAATAATATTTTAATAATGTTTTTTGTAATAGGATATTTCCTTATTATCGCTCCATACCAAATTTTCAAAAATGGTGCGATTCTGATAAATCATGAATCATTTTTTAGGAAAAGGATTCTCTACAACTTTACCGTTTCTGATTTTTGAAAATGAATCAATTATTATCAAATTCAGCAATTTGTTTATAAAAATTTCGTTTTGGAAAATTGTTTTTTAATGATTTCAACCATTAAAGAATTTATTTTCAAAAATCGGAAACGGTAAAGTTGTAGAGAATCCTTTTCCTAAAAAAATAATTCATGATGTATCAGAATCGCACCATTTTTGAAAATTTGGTATGGAGCGATAATAAGGAAATATCCTATTACAAAAAACATTATTAAAATATTATTTTTCGTAATTTTTAAATTTTTTTTGTTAAAAAGAGTGTATTTCCTTACATATGACACTGCTGATGATATAATTACCAGTCTTGAAATCATAGAAAAACTTCTTTTTCCAGAGACTGATTTTTGGCCGAACAACTACCTTAAGGGGTAACACCACTATAGAATTTTCAAAAAATCATTTTTTCTTTTATTGGCTTAAAAGATGCTTTGAACCTTCTAAAATATGAGGCAAAAAGTCCGATCCCTACAAAAAATTTGTAAGAGTTTTCTAAGAGTAGAATTTTTTCATTTGTTCATGTCTATAACACATTTCAAAACTTTAAACGCGTTTTTCTCGAAACCACTTTTTTTCGAATTGCATCATAAATAACTCAGTCAATTTTTATCTGATCGATTTGAAATTTTGGCACAATCTTTATAATATCATTTTCTAGAGAGCCACGTACCACTTTGTTAAAATAATAAAAACTTTTTATTTTACAACTAATTTTTTATGATTTTTTTAGACGAAAAAAATTTTTTTTTCAAACTTACGTCATTTTTTTAAAAATTGATATTTCTAAATATCTTTACATGCTTCAATGGCTTTTAGTTCATAGATTAAGAGAAGATTTTCTATGTATGTTTCGGATTAATGGCGATGTGAAAAAAGTGAAGCCGTGGAGGCCTCTCTGAAAAGCAGTGGCGCACGCGTCGCTCTCTACAGGCGCCATTTTGTTTTTATGACTTTGAAAAAATTAATTTTTGTACTTTAAAAGATGTGAAATAAAGTCATCTACTTGGATTTTCAATATATAATAAAGTTTCTTTAGAAAAAAATTCGAAAAATGACCTTCAAAAACCATGTTCCACAGTGGTGTTACCCCTTAAGGGGCATGTAATACTTAAGGTAGTTCATATGCGAAAATTAGAACTCAGGTAAAAATACGTAATTTTGCTAACAAGAATAGCAATATTATTATTGAAGGGATCATTTGGAAGGAAAGAGATTTTTTTCCAAGAAAAAAATTTGTAACAAAAAATAATGCATTTAACAAATTTAATTTTTACATGACCTTTTTCCTTATCGCTTCATGCCAAATTTTACAAAATGAGGCGACTGTAATAAATCACAAATCATTTTTTCAGGAAAAAGAATCTTCACAACTTTACCTTCCCAATTTTTGGAAATTAATTCTTTAATGGCTGAAACCAATAAAAATCCATTTTTATTATAGTTTTTAATTCCTGAATTTGGTAATAATTTATTCATTTTAGAAAATTGGAGACGGGTAAGTTGTTGAGAATCTTTTTCATAAAAAAATAATACGTGATTTATTAAAATCACATCTTTTTTTAAAATTTGGTATGAGGCGATAAGAAAAAAAGTTCGGGTAAAAATAAAATTTTTTAAATACATTATTTTTCTGCCTTTCTAATTTTTTTCATGGAAAGTAATCTTTTATCTTTCAAATTAACCCTCCAATAAGAATATTGCTATTCTTGAAAGCAAAATTATCTATTTTTGCCTGAGGTCTAATTTTCGTGGATCAACTACTTTGAACTTTGTATCACTCTATAGTTTTGAAACGAATCATTACTTAATTTAATGATTGTAATAAATGTAATCAATGATTGTAATAAATCACAAATCATTTTTTCAGGAAAAAGAATCTTTAAAAGTTTACCTTCCCAATTTTTTAAAATAAATTCTTTAATGGCTAAAACAATTAAAAATCAATTTTCTGAAACAAAATTCTTATGAACAAATTGCTGAATTTAGTAATAATTTATTAACTTTAGAAAATTGGGAACAGTTAAGTTGTAGAGAATCTTTTTCATAAAAAAATAATACGTGATTTATTTAAATCACATCTTTTTTATAAATTTGGTATGAAGCGATAAGAAAAAAAAATTCGGGTAAAAATAGAATTTGTTAAATGCATTATTTTTTGTTACAAATTTTTTTCTTGGAAAAAAATCTCTTTTCTTTCCAATGATCCCTTCAATAATAATATTGCTATTCTTGATAGGAAAATTATATATTTTTACAATTTAGTCCAGTTTCTACATGTTTTGTTCAAAATACATAAATTTTTTTTTTCAAAATTTGAAAAATGGCAGAGAAGATGAAAACGAACGTAGATAGACTACTTTTGATTTTCACAATGAAAAAAAAATTCCAAAATATTTTGTGAAATTGGACTTTTTTTCATTTTTTGAAACCAAATGTAGTCTATCAACGTTCGTTTTTAACTTCTTTACAATTTCCCAAATTTTGAAAACAAAATTTTATGAACTTTGGACATAAACATGTAGAAACCTACATTCAATCAAATTTGCTAATTTTGGAAATATTACATGCTTTTAGGCCATGGATCAACCAAATCACGTGATACGTGAAAATACTGTAACTTTTATAATTTTTGTTTGATTGAAAAATTTTATAAGGGCAACTAGTACAGCTTTCTAAAAATTATTAGAAACGGACAGAGGGGATTGAAAAAAACCCTTTTTCAGATTCAGGAAATCATGAAACGTGGACATTCGTTAAAAAAAACTGGTGCTAAAATTTTACATAAGTATAATTCCTTCTCATGTGTGATGAGAATGTCAAAAGTTATCTTACAGGTATTTGTTAACCTCTAATTTAGTCATGTGGTCCGGGTAATCGATAGCCTTAAGGCCTTGTCCTATTTATCCGTTCCCTACTTTACCAACACTTTTTTTCGCCCTTCGCATTGTTTTTTCATAATTTTAAATATTTAGGAGCAGAGACACTTTCCTTAGTGCTTTTTACTCAACCACTCAAAGTTTTAACTCCATATCTCAATTTAATGTAAAAATGTGAAAGGCGAAAAAAAAGTGTCGGTAAGTAATATCGGATAAGTAAGAAACGGCCTTAAGGCCATAAATCAACTGGTCCACGTGTCGTCAATAATGTCTGTGAGGTTATTACAAAATTAATAACTAAAATGAATTTTCTGTACTAAATAAACATAATAAAAAGAGTAAAGAAGCTCTGTTTTAAATTTTAGAATAACAAATATTAGCTGTGGGTTACTTATTCTACATTAAAATTTATAGTCGTGAGAAATCGTAACTAACATTAGGGGGGGATTTTCTTTGTTTCATTGATAACCATTAGGGTTCAAATTCGTTTTCATTTTGTCCCTTACCATATAGATAGTTGAATTCTTTGAAAAATTATCTTTATGCAGGTTTATATAGCATGAACATATATTTTGTGTAACATGATTCATTAGAAAATGAACATTCAGATATCAGGATGCTTTCAACCCTATTGTCCTCCTTTTCTATTGTTTCCTGACTGGCCATTGTTCAGAATTGCTATCTAAATTCTTCAAGTTCCGCATTTACTTTTCCCATTTCATTTTACTTTGACTAAGCTTATAGAAATAAATTCTCACTTAGAATAGGCATCATTCTTCAAACTAGAAAATTTAACAATTTCTTCATTTTTATTGGAAAAATTTACCCAAAAATGTAAAAAAATTTCAAGACCTTGAGATTTAATTAAAGATTTAAATCAGCAAGTGAACTTTGATACCATTGATCAACCAGACCACGTGATCAAATTTCTGTAAAATTTTCTTGTGAGATAACTTTTTAATTTTACAAAATATCTTACTGAAAATTTAGAAAATGCAACAGAAGACGATAATGAACGTTTGTCACATTCTTTGAGTGAAAATTTTGCAAAAAAGTTTACAGTTAACTGTAAATATCGATAAGTCTTCCAATTTTTTTCAAAATGTTTACTAAAAAGAATTTAACAGGCGTGCTTTATTGCCTTTTGTAACGGTTTTCAAATTTTCAGAAAGATATTTTGTAAATTAAAAAATTTATCTTACCTGAACGAATAAATGTATAATTTTGTCACGTGGTCCGATTGACCCATGGCCTCAAATATACAATCACTTATAAATTATATTTTCTCAAAGTTAGTAAATTTGATCTTGATTTCAAATGAAAAAGGAAATCATAAGAATGAATGTATAATTTAGTCACGTAGTCTGATTGATACATGGCCTTAAAATTACATTTATTCATACTTTTCACTTTTTATCCATTCTCTTCTAATTTATATTCATTCTCGACAAAATATTATTTTTTAATTAAAAAATTGGTAAAGTTTGATGCAATCTATAGTAAATTATCGTATTATATCTGAAGTTTAGTATTTCGCAATTTTTCCTAAAATTGAAACGTAATTTAGCAAAAATTGTAATCTTGGGTTTCTCCGTGTAATCGTTAATTTTCCTCTCATTAATTAGTAAACACTTTTACTCCGCATTCCACTAATACGTTTTGTGGAACATTTCTATCAATAAAGTAAACAATTAGTATTGTTTCACTAATCGTTATTTAAAGATTTCACTTTCATTGAATTAACCCTTTGAAGCATACATTTTTGTAATTGTCCAATGATCGTGAAAATGTGTAGTCGGGGGTTTTCGAGGTCGCTGATTACGAATCTGATGTCAGATTTTCAAAATTCAAGATGGCTGATGTCGAAAGTAAATTTTCAAGAAAATTGATAAAAATATTTACTACTAAGGGGTTTTTTAGGTCGCTAATTACGAATCCGACGTCAGATTTTCAAAATTTAAGATGGCGGATCCAATATGGCGACCACCGAAGTGTTACTTTTCATTAATATTCTTGAAAAATAACGTTCCGATGTCGGCCATGTTGGATCCGCCATCTTGGATTTCGAAAATCTGACGTCGGATTCGTAATCAGTGACCCTAAAACCCCTTGGTAAATATTTTCATCAATATTCTTGAAAAATAACGTTCCCATATCCGCCATGTTGGATCCTCCATCTTGGATTTTGAAAATCTAACGTCGAATTCGTAACCAGCGATCCCAAAAGCTTATTCTCGCCAAATTTCAAATTATTATCTTGGATAGATTCTTCAAAAATGAATTTTTTCGAAAAAAGTACAATTTTTTTCAGTTTGTTTATTTATAAATGCAATATTATTTGCAATTCTGCTAATTTGACTGTATATTTATGTTATTTCATCACTTAAGTATATGAAAATAGCATAAAACCAGATCTGAATACATTCTACTATCTCACTTTTGAAAAATCGAGTTTTTGTTGTTGCATTTTTCGATAGGTTCAGGAGAATTCATTTGATCAAGCAGAAAGAGTATTATATGGAGCAGGGATAGCTGATTAAATATAAGTAAGTTTTTTTTATAATTTTTATGTTCCGAAAACTTTAAACGCGTTTTTCTCGAAACAACGTTTTAGCCCCCGGGCGCGCACGATTTCTCAAAAAGTTTTCAACCGATTCCTTTCAAATTTTCTATGTTTACTCTAAACATAAATATCTATGGAGTGACGAAGCGGTTTTAAAAATGTTTAATTTTATCATAGTTAAATTAACAAAAAAAGAGTAAAATAAGTCGATTTTTGAAAATTTTTGTTTAAACTGCCGCCATTTTGTTATTTTGTAAATTAAAAAAAACCGCATCGTCACTTTAGAGCTATGGTCATACTTATGAAGAAAATTTTTTATTTATTTATTTGAGATGATGCTGACTGAGAATATCGTGCGCGCCATCAACATGCCTTTTTTTAGGCACTATTGTTCATTGTTAAACATTACCTAAACTAAACAATAATTTTATGTAAACAATTTTTTTTGTAAACTTTGAGACTGCATAAATAAACACTGAAAATTTTATTTGATTATATAAAGTAGTTCTTGAGACAATTTTTTTTTGAAAATCACCCTTTTTTCCGAGATACACTGAGAAAACAGTTTTGTCAAATCAACAAAAATATTTTGTTAGTATTTAGCTAACAAAATTCTTTTGTTGTGCCAACAAAACATTTTGCTATATCAATCAAATTTTGTTACTCAAACAAAATGTTTTGTTGTGACAACAAAATATTTTGTCAAGACAACAAAAAAAGTTTTGTTGGATAAATTTTTTTCTCAGTGTAGTAGAATGATGCCTTAATGCAATGTCACTGCCGTTTTATGATATATTTTCATACCTAGAGAGAATTGAATATTACATAAAGTATATTGTACTAATTTATTAAATCTAAATAAAGTCTGAAGATCAGTTCTCTATTTTCTATTAAACATTTATAAAATACTTGGCTTTGAAAAAATACATTATTCTGAAATCATATATGTTTACAAAGGTATAAAATTCTTTCTATATCATAAAGTAATGCATATATACTTTGGCTTTATGTGTGGACTCAATATCGGTTTCAGGAAGAGGGAAGCTCTTCATACTTTTCCAATTCTTGGGACATGATAGGAATCTTATGTACTTTATTTTACCTTATATCCTGAATATTTGTGACCTTGCTTATAACGGTTAAAAAATTTTAGTAAAATATATTATATTATATTTTGAAAGAAATTCCTGAACTAAAACGTCTCATTCCCGTTGTGTGTACATCCTAATCAATCTAATCCCTTCGGATAAGGGAACTGAAATTATACGCAAGATTGATATAATTAATATCATTTACGTACATGATTTTTGCTCCAATCAATATTTATATTTCAGTGGCTCAGAAATTAATTATTTTACAATCAGTACTCTCTGAATCTGAAGTAGTTAAAAATAAGCCTCTAATTTGTTTTAGTGAATTCAATAGTTAAGAATTAGAGAAAAATTTCTCTTATAAAAATTAATACATATTCGTAATATGCCCTAGTACAAGTTTCGGATAGAATTTCATTCAACAGTAATCCGTTTCATTCCGCCCTAATCTCAAATATGTTTCCACGCCAACTCAAACCATTCCGGAATAAATACGAGGCACAATTTTAATCCGTCTGAATCCGTCGTTCTCTTGAAATTCGATCCATATGAATCCGAGGCCAATCCAAGGTAGACCTTGAGTCGGTTTCAATTCGTTTATTTGCTACAAATGCAATCTTGACAAATCCTAAACTGTCTCAATTCGTGCACTCCTTTGGTAATAATCCAAACAAATTCGAAACAAATATGAGGTATAACTTCAATCCGCCTCAATTCGTCGGTCTCTTCAAATTTAATCCGAATTGATCCGAGGTACCTCTTCAGCTCGTTTCAATTCCTGTGTCCATTGCAAATAAATCCTGATAAATCAGAAAGTATCCCAATTCGCCTCTTTGGTAATAATCCGAAGAAATCCGATACAAATATAAGGTATAACTTAAATCCGTCTGAATCCGCCGGTCTCTTCAAATTTCATCTGAATTGATCCGAGGTACCTCTTCGGTTCGTTTCAATTTCTGTGTCCATTGCAAATAAATTCTGATAAATTAGAAAGTATCTCAATTCGTGCGCCCCTTTTGTAACAATCCGAACAAATAAAACACCAACATGAAGTACAATTTCAATCCTTCTGAAACCGTCAGTCTCTTGAAATTGATCTTTTTGAAATAACCAATTTTGTTTCCTAACATTTTTTCCGTATCTCGTATATTGTGGCGGGAACATTTAATTTTTGATTTTTATAAAATCGTTTTTGATGAATAAATGAAAAGATATAACTCTTATGAAAAAATAGTCAGAAGCTAATTTGTAAATCTCTTTAAAACAAAGGATTTTATTCCTTAATATTTTTGCCATATCTCATATATTTTGGCTGGAAAATTGAATTTTAGATTTTTACAAAAACGTTCTTTATGGCTAAATCCAGAACGATTAGTAAAAAATGGCGGCTTAACGAACTCGCCCTGTCTTTTTGGGTCCTCTAAAGGTGTGCCAAATTTCAATCAAATTCGACAATCCTATCGAGTGTTATCTTCTCCACAGACACCGGATAGATAGTCAGGCACATTTGTAAAAACTGTTTTTTCTGACACAGAGGGTCTCAAAACTTAAAGATTTGATGCAAATTCCGAAAGTGATTTTTCACATAAAAACAATACTCTCTAAATTTGAATCAGTCAAAATCTACTGATTATCAGTGAGATTTGACTGATTCAAATAGCTAAAAAGAGGTTACTGTAAATCAGTCAAATTTCACTGATTATTTCAGTGAAAATTGACTGATTTGACAGTGAAAAATATTGTTTTCACTGATGAATCAGTGGAAATTAACTGATTTAACAGTGAAAAATATTTTTTCACTGATGAATCAGTGAAAAGGCAAATCACTGATTCAATCAGTCAAAATTTGACTGATTCAGATTTAGAGAGTACCTTCTTATATGATAAGAATGTAAAAACTGAGGAAATAGTCACTGTGACTAATTTTTTTCCGATTATTTCTCAAATCCCTCATTAAATTAAAGATGAAATAAAATTATTAATAGGAAAGAGTTTATTGGTTTCTCTAGCGCAAATACGAATAATGAATGGCTACAAGTTTCATTAACAGAAAGGTCTGACAATGGCAGATGGTTCTGCTCGCATTGATCCTGCAGTACGGAATTTTTAGTGCGAAACGATTGTAGTCAGATGCAGCTGTAGATACTCCCTACGTCACATTCTCACAGAGCATTGAATTACCTACAGGTCTACGGTTCATGACCGATAACGCTAATTAATCTGCGCGCATTTGAGTTTAGGTACCAAGAGACCTCTCACGTCGAGCTAGATCGATAGCTTCCACCCATACACTTTTCATTCAAACTATGAGAGCAATCTGTTCTCAGGTCAAGTTGAGATTAGATCGAAAGCAGCTGACACCTGATATAACTGAAACATCTTTAATATGAAGTTTCTCTACTTTAAATATAATTGCTGCTTTCTAACTGCTTCTTTCTTTCAAACTGAAATTCATTTGACTCTCAATTAGAAATCAGTTTAGTAAGCGATTGCTGGTTTTAATTGTTGGATACAAGAAGCAAATGCCTTAAAATCAATAAAAATCGAATAATTTTTCAAATTTATTGGTATATCCGAATTCATCCGGAATAAATCGGATTTCCGAAAATTTCGTCAGGCAAATTACATTTGTGTCGAATTTTCTCGATGGGATAGGATTGAAAAAATTGTGGAATGACATAAATGGTTATTTGAAAGTTTTTAACTTACTCGAATCAGAGATGCGTTTGAGATCCATTATTTGCATTGGTGTTTAAAAAGTTTAGGTTTCACTTTCCTGATTTAAATCTATCGGTTGCAGAGAATTAAGTTTCAATCCAAGCTGAAGTTTTAATCCTTTGAGTTCTATATAGACCAACGTTAAAGAATTAGAAAAAAGCATTCCGAAATTGGATTAACTCTGATTAAAAACTTGGTTCGAATTCATTTGGATTGAAGCGGAATGAATCGGATTGATTTTTGACTGATTTTCATCAAACGAGATACAAAACGTTTTTGGAATTGATTCGGAAACAGATTTCCGAATGGCTCGTATTCGTTCGGATTAAATTCCGTTCCGAAAATTTCGCCAGGGTCGAATTTTCTCGATGGGGTAGGGTTGAAATAATTGTGGAAATGACAGAAATGGTTATTTGAAAGTTTTCAACTTACGCGCATCAGAGATGAGTTTGAGGTCCACTATTTGTTGGAGTTTAATAGGGTTGAGCTTCACTTTTCTGTATTAAATCTATCGGTTGCGGACAATTAAGTTTTAATCCAAGCTTAGATTTCAATCCTTTGAGTTGTATAGTTCAGCGATAAATAATATGAAAAAAAATTTATTCCGAACTCGGATTTATTCAGATTAGAAATTCAGCTTAGATTATCCGAGTTCGGATTGACACGGATGAAAAAAAAACTTGGTTCAAATTCACCCGGATTATAGCGAAATGAATCGGATTGATGTTTGACTGAATTGCATCAAACGAGATACAAAACGTTTTTCGAATTGATTCGGAAACATATTTCGGAATGGCTCGGATTCCTTTCCAAAACTTTCGCCAGGAAAATAATATTTATGTAAAATTTTCTCGATTGGATAGGATTTAAAAAATAGTGGAAATTACAGAAATGCTTATTTGAAAGTTTTTAACTTACGTCAAGAAGATTCATCAGAGTAGCTCGTCTTAGAGGGTCTGGTTCTGCCATTGCTGCCAAAACAGATTGCAGAGCAGAAGAGGGTGAAACTGATACTGTTCCGGTTAAGGCCGTTGCTCTTGGAGTTGTGTCCAATAAGGCTCGACCCAGTGAATACATCCACATCTGAAAGTCGAAAACGATTTTTTTCTATATATTGTAAACATTTATGATATTGATTACGATTCAAACTGTCGTATAGGACTCCCGATGAATTATTTATGAGCCTTTTAATTTTTTGTGATTCAGGAACATCAAAGTTATCCGTTTTTCCTAAACTAATATTTTTGAAGGTCATACAAGTACTTGTGATGCCCTAATTAGACAATACATCTAAAAATGAGACAAATCATGCATGAAAGTTATTATTCTAGTTAAGCTTTCAACGGTAGGTAACTTAGCACGGATCAGAACCACCTCGATCGGTAACTTGCCTTTGTAGCTTTAAAACTCTACTACTTTTGTATAAATTTTATCCAGTGCTAAAGATCATTTGCTATCTATTCTTAATCTCTCAGATTATCTTATATGGATATTTGTATTTTGCATATTTTTTTAATGCTCTTTCTTCATGTGCAAAACTGTCTTTTTTTTAAGAGGAAATTAAATTTGATAAAAGTTTAGAAGCACATGAAATTTGAGTCAAATCTAAGTTAACATTTATATTTCCAAATAACTATGTGTTCTAATTTTTATTTCTTTGAATCATCATTTGACATAATTTTTTATTATCAATGATTATTTAACCTAACTTTTATTTATCCGAATTATAATTTGTCATTATTTTTATACTTCCGAGTTACTTTTCTTCTCAATTCTCACTTCGTCGATTTGTCATGTTACAGAACCATTTGATCTAAAAACATCCGGATAAAAAATAAAGGCATCAGTTTCAAATTTAGCCAAACTGACTTTATAATAATTTAAATTAAAAAATTTAGATCGGCTAAATTAAAATCCCCCGCCATTATTTTATGACCGGATGTGATTAAGGTAATAGTATATTGTACAACTAGGTAATAATGAAAGTTGTTCTCGTGCTGTACACGATTTTTTTTATTCGGTTGTGAAAAATGGATTTTTTTGCCTCGCACAGGGCAATAAAATCCACTTTGTGGCCCGTTAATAAGAAAAAATCGGGTGAATAAATGTTTTTTCCGTGTCGTATACGATTTTTTGCTACTAGGGGGTTAAAGAATGTATTTTTTTGCTTCGCATGGGTGAAAAAATCCACTTTATGACCCCATAGTTAAAATAATTGCGTGAAAAAATGTTTTTCCTGTATCGCGCATGATTTTTACATTCTCATCATGGATGAGAATGTATTGGTTTTATGTGAAAAATGCTGTCTGTCTGTCTGTAGGTCGTGTGCGGCATAACTCTCGATAGAATTATCAGATTGAATTGAGCTTTGGTACACTTTATCGGAGCCGAAAAAGTAAGGACAAGTTCGTTAACCAGCCACATTCAATCAAAATTGAGGGATGGAGCACTACTTTTGTGTTTTTGAAAATAATTTTTTTTTTAAATAAAAAATTTCAATACTGGTTTTAGATAGTGCTCATAAATCTCTACAAATTATCCTGATAACATTTTTTGATTAAATCAAAATTAGAAATGTCACAGCATATTCAAATTCGAAAAAAGTCAATATCAAAATTCCATTTTCCAGTTAAATTATACGAGATACGAAAAAACGTTATGATACAATATTATTAAATAAATAAAGACCTACAAATTTGAATTGTAACATTTTTTCATAAGATGCATATTTATCTTTTTAATTAAAAAAAAAACTATTGAAAATCCAAAATTCAATTTTTTAGCAATAATATTCGAAACACGAAAAAAACGTAAGAATACAAAGTTGTTTGTTTCAAAAAGATCTACAAATTTTGTCTCACACATTTTCTGATAAAACATATATTTTTCGTTTCAATTCCAAAAAATACGATTAAAATTCAAAAATTCCATTTTTTAGGCAAAATATGAGAGATACAAAAAAAACGTTTAGATGGAAAATTGTTTGCTCATAAATCTCTACAAATTATCCTGATAACATTTTTTGATTAAATCAAAATTAGAAATGTCACAGCATATTCAAATTCGAAAAAACTCAATATCAAAATTCCATTTTCAAGTTAAATTATACGAGATACGAAAAAACGTTATGATACAATATTATTAAATAAATAAAGACCTACAAATTTAAATTGTAACATTTTTTCATAAGATGCATATTTATCTTTTTAATTAAAAAAAAAACTATTGAAAATCCAAAATTCAATTTTTTAGCAATAATATTCGAAACACGAAAAAAACGTAAGAATACAAAGTTGTTTGTTTCAAAAAGATCTACAAATTTTGTCTCACACAGTTTCTGATAAAACATATACTTTTCGTTTCAATTCCAAAAAATACGATTAAAATTCAAAAATTCCATTTTTTAGACAAAATATGAGAGATACAAAAAAAAACGTTTAGATGGAAAATTGTTTGCCTAAATGAGGTCTACAAATTCTCATTAAGACATTTCGGGACAGGATGTATATTTTATGTTTTGATTATGAATATTAAAAAAATCCGATTTTTTTCACCAAAATATGTGAGATACGAAATAAGCGTTGTTCTGCAAAATCGTTTCCTTAAATAAAGTCTACGATTGTTTTTCCTTTTTGAGAGATTTGGAAGAAAATAAATTATTTTAATCATGTAATTTATTAAAAAGTTACTGAAATGTATACAGAAAATCGAGCGCGAGCGCCATGATGAGAATGTGTTCCTTAAGGCTGATAGAGCCTTAAGTAAATTGAATTTCCTGTTTCACTTAATTTCAAAAAGAAATTGAGTGACTTTGAGAAAATGTGTAATTCACATTATCTGTGATATTAAATGTTTTTCTCGTGTTGCACACGAGTTTTTTCTACTATAGGGTCAGAAAGTGGATTTGTTTGCCCCGCACGGGGCAATAAAGTCCACTTTATGGCCCGCTAGTAGAAAAAATACATTTTTTAACCCGCTAGTAGAAAAAATGAATTTTAGGAAATAGTCATGCGCTCCGTATATTTTAGCTTTCAATTTAAATGATTTAATTTTTAATTAGTTTTTTCAATTTTTAAATACTCTTTATATTAATTAAGATTCCACAGAAGTTTTAAATAGTTGCTCTAGAAACGTCCTGATAATTTCAGAGGTACCTAATACTTGTGGAATATTCACAAATTCTCTTTGAAACTTTAATAATGTCAGCATGATGAAATAAGGGGGATACGCACTACTTACAAATATTTTAACTCTCTATGACAACATGCGCTTCGAATAATAAATTATTATTCTGTAAGCCTTTGAGCGATACATTAGAATAGAACGGGTACCCGCTGACAGGTATGCGAATAAACGCATATACACATATACACTTTAGAAAAATATTTCATATATCTTTCTGAAACATGCCTGAAAAAGAGGAGCCCCGGGGAATCTGGAAACCAAACAAGGTGGATACGCAGCTATGCAAAATATATAGAGTAAAAAAAAAGTGTTTGCGGTTTTCTCCCAAGATCATGATTTTAAATAGTTGTTTAAAGCAATTTGCTACTTGAAAAAGGCGGATAGACAGTATGCTTTACAAAAATTTTTGTCAAGATAACTAAAAAAAATAGTTTTATCTTTTTCCTAGGTTTTTGTGTCTTATTCCATGCTGACATTAACTAGGTGAGATTATCACGAGAACATTTCTTCTTCAAATTTTGTTACTTTTTGTCTTTTGAAATTCCATATGTACGCGAATGTTTCCTTAACTGCCGAATAGTAATAATCTATATATTTTGACATTACTGATATTAAGGCCATGGACCAACCGCACGGAGAAACTTTTTATATTAATTTTTACTATAGTATTTTTCAATCTAGGGAAAAACGTATCACTTTGAGAATTTTTGTCAGTAAAATTACTAAACTTTATAATAATGATATGAAACTTTAGTATAAACTATAGTAAAATTTGCTATGAACTATGCTGAAGTTTCATATCATTATTATAAAGTTTAGTAATTTTACTGACAGAAATTCTCAAAGTGATACGTTTTTCCCTAGATTGAAAAATACTATAGTAAAAATTGATATAAAAAGTTTCTCCGTGCGGATAATGTGACTAGATGCCTACCTTATCAGAATTTTCAATTTGTGTAATAAATAATAAATAATGTTGGTAAAGTAGGAATCTCGTCGCGTGACGAGGTTGGTTCTTGGCCTTAATTAATTATATTTAGACTTAAAAAATATTTAGCTAATCCAACTAGAATTTAGTTGCATCAAGCAAAGAATTTTTTTTACCCAACCAAAGATATTTTGCCCAGATACGATTTGGTTGGATCGAAAAAATATTTTAATTGATTGAATCAAATTATGTTTGCCTTAACCAACGATTTTGGTTCAATTAAGAAAATGATTTAATTTGACTGACTACATTTTTTCTTGGTGTAAATAGATAGATATTATGGTTAGACAACAAATAAATGTTTTCTAAGAAAAAGTTAATAAATAAGTGTATAAATGTTTAATCGTTGTCAATAAAAGTTTTCTGATCAATGATTAAGAGTTTAATAATTAATTAATTAATTGCTGAATAAGTAATTAAAATTATTTCTTCACCTAATAAAATTATAAATTTTGACTCAATTTTTATGAAATTTATAATTCTAATAATGCTTTTACATAGTTATTCCGATGAATATTAGTTAAAAATCCATTATTAACATGAGTATAGACACCTACTCGTTTTTAATACTAAACAGAAGACGTTCAATTTGCGTGTTTGTATTGTTCATTCTGAAAGGAAATGGCATGCAACAATACGGAGTTACCGTAATGAATTGTGCTGGAGTTCTCAAGATTTAGATGAACTCAATGCATAATATAACCGACGACAACAAGAATTAAAATTAATACTAATATCATTTGTTATTAATATTAAAATCTCAAATAACTGACAAACTAGTTTTGGTCCATCTTGTAAATAGTATTAGGTCCGTATTTTATTGTTAAGGAAATATCGAATCAGAAACGAAAATAAAATTAATTAAGATTTAATCCGAACTTCATTATTTTCTTTCAGCATTTAATTTCGATACTATCAGTCCTATATAATGAACTCTAAGTGTTACACATTTAAAGTAGTTTTCAAAGTATTTTTACCCAATACTTCTGGCTCTTTATCTCAAGAGAAGTTCAATCGCATTCAATCTATCGATATTCACGTAAATCTGATTTCATAACTTGTTTGATAAAAAGAGAGAAAACCTTGAAGCATTCATCTAAGTTTTATAAACTTCTTAAATTGTGGTGATGTTTGTATACTTGATAATAAAAAATTATTGATGCAGATCAATAATAGGAAATTCACAAAGTTAATCAAAGTTTATATTTTATATAAATCAGTATATAATATTATTAATGTAGTTAATCCACGAAAATTAGACCTCAAGCAAAAATAGATAATTTTGCTTATAAGAATAGCAATATTATTATTGAAGGCCTAATTTGAAAGAGAAAAGATTATTTTCCTTGAAAAAAATTTGAAATGCAGAAAAATAATGCATTTAACGAATTTTATTTTAACCCAAATTTTTTTTCTTATCGTTTCATATCAAATTTAAAAAAATAATGTGATTCTAATAAATCATGGATCATTTTTTGAGGAAAAAGATTCTCTATAACTTAACCGTTTCCAATTATCTAAAATGAATAAATTATTATTAAATTCAGCAATTTGTTTATAAGAATTTTGTTTTGGAAAATTGATTTTCAATGGTTTCAGCCATTAAAGAATTTATTTCCAAAATTTGGGAAAGGTAAAGTTGTGAAGATTTTTCTTCTTGAAAAAATGATTCGTGATTGGAATCGCATCATTTTGTAAAATTTGATATGAAGCGATAACAAAAAAAGTTCGGTAAAAATAAAAATTTGTTAAATAAGTACATTATTTTTCTGCATTTAAAATTTTTTTCATAGAAAATAATATGTTTTTTTCAAACTAGCCCTTTAACTATAATTAGTCACACTTCAGTAAAATCGCATAATAGTCACACTGGGTGAATTTCACCCCAGCGTCGAAAAAGTGATATCCTGCTTCAACAATGAGTTCTAAAAATCTAAAAAAATTTGCTGGATATTATTTAATAATTGCAAAAAATGATCTTTTAGTTTTTTTAATCAAAATTCATTGTGTAAATATTTTTTAAAATCGGTGAAGTTAAGGTAACCAAAAAAGTCGTGTTTTTTACGAAAAAAATTGTTGGTGAAAACTAACAGTAGATGGCACCCCAAGGCCAATTTCGACCATTTATACGAGAAGCTCGAAAATTTGTTTGGGATTTTCACTCCTGGTGACTAAATAGGGTTAATAATAATATTGCTATTCTTGAAAGCAAAATTATCTATTTTTGCCTGAGGTTTAATTTTCGTGGATCAACTACCTTAAAAAAATTATATAAAGTTAATTATTAAAAAATATAATTTTCATATCAAATTTGATTCTTAAATCCAGGTTAAATCTTAGAAGTAAAATTTTAATCTATTTGAACTGTAAAAATATTTGACTTAAAGGTGGAAAATGAGAAAAGCTCTGTTTAATCTCTATTATTTGGACGAAGCATACAATGTGGATTAAAAATAATCTTCTATGAAAAAGTCCGCGGGTGATTTATTTTAAAATTGTTTTAATTTAACTTACTTTTTCGGAGTCTGTGTCAGAGTAGATGCGTCCGGGCCGATATTCCGGAGGTAGATAAGCTCTTGCAGTTTCCGGTGGTGCTTGCAGTAAAGTCACTCTACCTCGTGGAGTCAATTCCAGTGTATTTGGGGTAACCACTGGACCTGATCTCGATCCACCCACCACTCCACCATCTGTTTAACAAATTACCGACACATTTTAATTAAAACTACGTGAAAGGGAAAGTTTCTGCTTCAAGAAGCCAGGGCAAATGTATTAATATAGGTAACCTAGTGTAAAATCGTAATAAAAAAATAATGAAAATTATAAATATTCTTAGATAACAAATTATTACTTTGGTAAATACATTTTTTAGATAAAATCAAAAAATACTTTGACGAGTGATAATTAATTTGATAGTACGTCTATGCAAGTGGTATTTTCGATATTATTCCCCAGGAAATATTTCAATGAAACTTAATTGCCAATTAGTGTGTTGAGAACTATTATGATTAGGTAAATTAAAGAAAGTTATAAAATGGTGAATTAAAATAGGAGGTATGTTTCGGAAATCTAGATTAATTATAATGAAACGAAAAAAAACATTGGTCTTTTTTCCCTAATTTTAACATTTTAGAGACAAAACTGTCTCAGGTGTATTATATTTAGGATTGATGCAAGAACTGTTGGAACTAATTAATTACACGGTAATCAAGTTCAGAGCTTCAGAAGTTCTAATTTACTAGACTCGGATGCGCAACAAAAAGAACTTCAAACGCAGTGAGTTTGTTCTTTAGATTCCAAATCCCAAAGTTTTAAATTATTTTAAATTTAATGAGCAGATAAATTAAATTTTTTTGGTGTAATCAGATGTTTCAGATTTGATCAAAGCATCTTTTAATGACATTTTTTATTTCTAGGGTACAAAATCTTTGTCAAATAAACTCTTTTGCAGAAGTTGGAACTTTTAAAAAGAATATGGCTAAAAAAAAAAAAAAATATAAATATATATCTTGAAAATATTCCCGTTTTTGGCATAATTAACTAACTAGGAGAAATTAATTAATCAAAAAAATTAATTATTGGAAAAAAAATCTCTTTTCATACATTTTGAATAACATTTATGAAAGATCTAAAAATTTTTAAATTTTATAATTTAAAAAGAAAATAGTTTCTTAGATTAAGTGTAATTGATGTAAGCTTCTCAATTTTAATTTGTCAATTTCTTCTAATTAATTAATTATTCCAAATTGGGAAATTAGATAAGTTGACATATTTTTAATTTATATTTTAGTAATAAAAACAGAAGAAGATTTCATCATAAAGAACTGCATTCTTGTTAACTCAAAAAATTAAGACAACAAAATCAATAAGTTTTGTTGCTTCTAACATAAAAAAGCATTTATAAATTTTATTTTTAGACGAGTATTTTCTCATGAGAAATTTATTTTCTTTTCATCGAAAAAAGAGAAGCAGAGGTCGATTTTTCCGAGCATTGTTAGGGGGTGAGGGTGAATGGGTTTCCCGAAGCCGAACCCACTAAATCGAAACCACAGCCAAACAAATCTTATACTGTCTTTCTAAACGTGACCTCTTGTTACAGACAGTTTCGCTCCAAAGAGTTTGACAAATTGAGTACGCTCGATAAGATCATATTTATGATTTGTTGCATTAACCGTATGTCAGATCAACGTTATCTAAAATTCGGTATTTTGACATTGGTATGCCAAATTCTGATTAAGAATTAATTGGTCAGTCAAAGCATGTATTATACATATACACTAAACAATAGTATATTATATATATTATTATATATTATATCGACTACGCCTTGGCTTCGATCTCCTGCGAGCATTGTCGCTCGTCGCGTAATAACCCTCATTATGCGCCTAGGCACATAATATACTATTATTTGATCCAAAGGGTTCACTTCCGAAAAGGTCTTACTTCCGATTAATATGAAACTCACTATACCCACATATTTTGAGGCGCTGATTACGAATATGATGATGCAAATACTCGAAAATTTGATTTTCAAGGTCAAAACTAAAAAAAAATGTTTTTAACAAGTTTTTTCATTTTATGTCGATAAATATTGATATAGGAAAAAAATATTTCCTACAAAAGTTGTAGCGGATGAAAAGATCTATCTTTAATGTTCCACACATTTTTGCCCTAAAACCATTATTATTCGAGAAAAATGAGATTTAAAAAAAAACGTGCCAAAACCCATTCAGAGTGCAGTTCCGAATAGTTGAACCTTTCGATTTCCATTCAACTCCGCATATTTACGTATTTTGATGCGCTCATTGCGAATATAATAGTGAAAATTGCCGACTAGTCGATTATCATGGTGAAACCATAAAAAAACCATAAAAATCATGGTTGTTTGCGTTTATCTTAACCAATGTGCAAAATTTCGCAAAATGTTCCAAATATAACTTGTAGACCTCATCGAGGTACATATTTTTTTGTTACATGCATTTTTTTCTACGATTGATAGTTTCTGAGACTCTTCCTCATAACTTATCTACCAGGCCCAAATTTCAGATCATGTGGGTCCCAAAACTCCACTTTGTGGGCCCCAAAAAATACATTGTCTGTTTAATTCCATCTAATAGGGGATGATTTTAAATGAGAAGAACTCCCTATCATGTGCCTGTCTATTTGATTCCATTTAATAGGGGATGATTTGAATTGAGAAAAACTCCCCATCATGTGCCTGTCTCTTTGATTCCATTTAATCTGATTTTTCTCGAATAATAATGGTTTTAGGGCAAAAATGTATAAAACATTAAAGACAGATCTTTTCATCCGCTACAATTTTTCTAGGCAATATTTTTTTCCTAGATGTATATTTATTGACATAAAATGAAAAAACTTGTTAAAAACATTTTTTTTAGTTTTAACTTTGGAAATCAAATTTTTGGGTATTTTCATCATCATATTCGTAAACAGCGCCTTAAAATACGTGGCTATAGTGTGTTTCAAATTAATCGGATGTTAGTCCTTGACGGAAGTTTATCTGATCCAAAGATGCCAGTTTGAATCACAAATTTCTATAAACTGTTAGAAATGTTATGAAATTTTCCAAATTCTCAAGTGAAATATGAAATTTACAATACTTTTAAGAAAACGTATCTTCAATTTGCTAAAAATTGACTGGTTTTCGAAATTTTTCTTCAAATTATGAAACTGTGTTGAATTTTTTAAAATTTATCTTAAAATTATGTCGAAATTTGTCTGTCCAAGTTCCAGTATTTTCAGATACAAGTATTGGAATATTTAGTTCATTTTGCATCTGAAAAATGTTTTCTTAAATGTACTAAAATTTAACTGAATTCTCTTAAATTTATCTTAATTTTACGAAATTCTAACTGTATAAAACTTCTGTTCAGTGTTTCGGAAAATTCCAGCAGAAATTTTTAACACTTTAGTTTTAACATACAAATAATTCAATCGCACACTCAGAAAAGTATTCAGCTAATATATATATATATATATATATATATATATATATATTTAAATTGAATTATTTTATTTTCATATTGAAACAATCTATCTTTAATTATTATTAGTTTAATTTTAATTATAACGCAATTAAAATTGAGAACTAATTTGGACTTTGATAGTTGAATTTCATATGAATTTGAAAATTATTTTAAGCAGGCTTGGAAAAGTCTCATGTTGTTTTTATTTGCATAGGGTAAGTCTGTCCTTATTGGGGTAGTTTAAGGAAGAAGACTATTTTGCATACGAGAGAATGTAAAATAACTCGGTTAGCTGTGACGACTACCAGAATGGCACTAAGGGAATCTGAAGAATGCAGGTATGTAGATCTACTATACAGGTGTACATACAAATGAATATCTTCCCTCTGAGAGTCTGAGGGACAAAATTCTTCGTAATCTGAGCTTGACTTCGAATATTTGAAACTGGATACAATGAATAGGCTTGCAAAATCGGAATTGCTAATAGATTCCCGAAGTGCAACATATTAATTATTAATATTATACATATTAATAATTAAACGCAACTTCGATAAACCATAAATGTCTTCAAAAAGGAATAAAAAAGAAAATTAAATGATATTTTCTTCAACATTCAAGGTAAATATCCTAGTAATCGGTATCTTAGTTTCAATAATCGGCACACACATAATCTTTCATTTTATTGGATCATTATTAAATTTGACTATTTTTTATAATTCATGTTACAAAGTCGTACTATCAGTTGTAAAATACTTCAATTAAAATTGTATTTTAGTACTTTATCAAATTTCAAGAGTAAAATGACGATCACTGGTACACTGACGATTACTGGGTCATCCACCTTAATATCTAATTAAATTTAGGAGAACATTTTCAAATTATTTGCACGGAGAAAAATGGATTATAAAATTTAATAACCAAGTACAGTGACTATAAGACAGTCATTTGAATTATAAAAGCTATAATCTCGATTATAAGCAGTATGATTTTAGAATATAGATAAAATTGTAGGTTATGTCACATTATGTCACACTATACTTCTTATAATCTAGATTATAGTATTTATAATCTAAATAGCTGTCCCATAGTCACTGGACATGGATATTAAATTTTATAATTCATTTTTCTCAGTGTGTCTTATTATAAATTCGAAATCAAACAAATAGAAGGAACAACTGACATATAAAATTTGAAATTTTATGGGCTGTGTTCATAAAAGCAAGAATTTTTCTTCTATTTGTGTTTCGTGTTACAATATAGATTTATATATAAAAGATAGGTGACGAAGATAAAAAATAAAGAGATGGTATAGGCGGATACTGACGAATAGTTGTCAATGCCTTTGTTCTTTTCTGCCCTTCGACGATTTCTTGGTGGGTTAAAACCAACCGATCGTTCTAATCTTTGTGGTTTGGACATCAAATTGCTTTGCCCTTCCAATGCTATATCACTACCTTCTTTAGGGGAAGTTCGAATGGTATAAAGAAAGGGAAAAAAGTTTATTGCACAAGAGCTAATTTTATTTATTTGAGATCATGGATTCTGAACAAAGGTTCTTAACACATCGGTAATGTTCCTTTTCATACTTCAAAAACTCACAAGAATATATTCAGACAATGTATTTCACCAGGCATTATTCTAATTATTCATCAGTATTATTCTAATAAAAAATCAAATAACATAAAACGACTTTGTGAATGTTTAATATAAACAATGTTTACAAAATTAATTCCGAAGTAAATAAATTCATTAAATTAGGTAAAGATTATCTAGGAACATTAGATGAAGGTAATGGGGTTTATAAAATTACTTGCGACTGTAAAAAAACAGATGTTGTTCAAAGTAAAAGACAACTATGTATCAGAATCAAAGAACATAAAAACAACATATGATTGAATGTAAAGTACCATAACGTTTTAAGCAAACATTTCACTTCAATTTAAAAACAATTCAAAATATTACTACAAACTCAAACTTACATTAACGTACATTCGATATTATAATTGACAATTTGAAGTAATTTGAAACCTTCCTAAAAAACGGGAATATACGAACTCTAAAAAAAACGACCAAATTTGGACCATGATGAACTTCAATGAACAAAAAATGAATAAACTTCCGAAAAAGACTTACTTCCGATTAATTTGAAACTCACTATATCCACGTATTTTGAGCCGCTGATTACGAATATGATGATGAAAATATACGCAAATTTGATTTTCAATGTCAAAATTAAAGGAAAATGTTATTAACAAGTTATTTAATTTTATGTCGATAAATGTTGATCTAGGAAAAAAATATTTCCTGCAAAAGTTGTAGCGAATGAAAAGATCTATCTTTAATGTTCCACACATTTTTGCCCTAAAACCATTTTTTTCGAAAAAAATGAGATTAAATGGAATCAAAGAGACAGGCACACGATCACCACTTTATGGGACCCGAAAAATACATTTTTTGATTTTATTTAATAAGGGATTATTTGAAATGAAAAAAAATCCCCATCGTGTACCTCTCTGTTTGATCCCATTTAATGGGGGATGATTTGAATTGAGAAAAACTCCACATCGTGTGCCTGTCTATTTGATTCCATTTAATTTCATTTTTTCGAAAAATAATGGTTTTGAGGCAAAAATGTGTGGAACATTAAAGATAGATCTTTTCATCCGCTACAACTTTTGTAGGAAATATTTTTTTCCTATATCAATATTTATCGACATAAAATGAAAAAACTTGTTAAAAACATTTTTTTAAATTTTTGACCTTGAAAATCAAATTTTTGGGCATTTTCATTATAATATTCTTAATCAGTGCTTCAAAATAGATGGGTATAGTGAGAATCAAATTAATCGGAGGTAAGTGCTTTTCGGAAATGCACCCAAAAAACATATTTCGCAGCGGTAACGATGTTACTACATAGTCACTTTTTTACGCGTTGTGATATCTTATTCCTCAACTATATATTTTATCAGAATATTTTTTATTTTCTTTAAAAAATAAAAACAAATTCCATCTTACACGTATAGTATAAACATGGAATTTCGAATTGAAAAGGACCTTGTTGTATTTCAAAGCAATTCCACCCTTTCATTCTGGAAGAGCGAAAATGAAAGTAAAACGAAAATAGGAGCATTTTCAAACGCCAGGTAGACTTTTTGTTCCGTGACTAGGTGCGTGATTAGTAATTGCAATCGAGCCAGGAAAATAGTTTGCGATGCATTTTCGTCTACCGATCAATTTTTAGCAAGGATATAGTAAACCCGGATCCAATCATTTTACTTCTCGCCTCCGCACGAACCTGATTCTGATCTCGACAATGAAACGTTTTAGCTCAGGGAAGCATCGTGCCAGCCCAAGCAGAAAGTTATGCAAATCTGAGGCACTTGTGGAATTTCAGTAATTTTCACATTCGTCTCATAAAACGGAATTTCAACTGCCCAGCTTCCTAGACCTTATCTAATATCCTATGGAGAATTATTAAATGTAATCTCAGTTTGTTATATGAGTTTTTCACTTGTCTGATCTGCATAAGTTTCCAAGAACAGCTTCAGAAGCTCTTCGACATTCCATCAAGTTTGTGAAGTACTTTTTTAAGGAGCAATCTATCAAATGTTTCTTATCTATGCGTATTATTTATTATTAATATTCGCTATGGTAGTTGACACTTGGATTGAGGTTTTCAAAAAGTAGATTTTAATGTAGGGCTCTTAAAAAACATAAACTTGAAGGAAAAATGATTGATGTAAATTTCATAATACAGCAAATGTAATGTTAATTTCCTTGAAGTTATTCTTGTTATTTCGGCATATAATTAAACTGAAATACGTATTCTCGTGAACAGATTTTTTCAATTCTGATGTAAGGACTTCTTGAAAATCTAAAACTTTTTTAACTTTCATCAGAAAGAAAAACATCATTATGATAATTTGTAGAGTTTTTTGGGTAGTTTTAGGAACCGAGGATGTAAGATCCGATTATTTCATTACTTAGTTTTTAAAAATTTAAAAATGGTCTTATTTTCTGAAGTAGGGGAGACAAAATTTGTTTTAGAAAAAGCTTCCAAATGACAAACTTTTAAAAGTATTTTAAAGACATTTTGAGTTATGAAAACTTTTTCTTTATATTTGGACCTATTTCCAATAAAAAATATATGCGGAAAACATCATACTGGAAAATTTATGAAAATTTTGTTGTCAAAACTTGTTGCGTATTTTTAACTTTTTCTCTATGATTTAGTAAAAATTGGAGAGGATTAAAAACTTTTTCTTTCTTGTTCAAAATTAATACAGTTCATTCGTCTTATAATTTTTTTGCCGTTTTGAAGTTTTTGTGCCTGCATTTTTCATTTATTTATAAAATCCAAAAAATAAATAATTGGATTGGGTTAAAAAACCCAATTCTGTATCTGAAGGAAGTGAAATATAATATATTGCATGTGAAGGAATGCCATGAACAATAATTGTAATTTCCTTCAATAACACTATCAACTTGGCACATGAATCGTTTTAATAACGTTTTAACGGATCGTTGGGTATATCCAATGAAGGAAAATCAATACCATTCCGGACCAAATATCAAGTTTAATAATCGCTTCTGCAATATGAGAAATTCACTACCCACGTGTTACTAATGCTGTAAAAAATAGTTTTTTTAACTTATTAACAAATTTCAATATCAAAATTTTCACATTGAAAAAAAATTTTCTTTATTGAACAAAATTTCTTTGTTGAATTCACAAAGTATTTTATATACTTGAACAAATTTATGGTTGAATCTAATAAGTACTTGAATTTTATTAAAAGTATCTAAAATATTTGGCTGGATCAACCAAAATTTTTTTTCAATTAACCAAAATTCATTGACAATAGAATTTCGTTGCGTCAGTAAAATAATTTTGTTGAATCAAACAAACATTTCGTTGCCCACATCACAAAAAAATACTATAGGTATAGAAACAAAATTTTTTTTTATGTAACCAAACTTTTTTTTTTACAAAATCAATGAAATGTAAGTTTGTTATTTTATAACAAGGAATATTATATATAGACAATTGAAAAATGAGGGACCAATCTGCATTTAACTCTTTTAAAATTTTCTAACATACGGACATTTTTGCAGTGATATCTAACTTTTTCTACAGTCAAAAAATGTATAATTTTAGGATTTTATCAAATTTTAAAAATAATACCAATATCTCAATTGAATATAAAATTTGGTACACGCTAGGAAGGGTCAGTAAAATGCTCTTTATGACCCGCTCGTAGAAAAAGTGAATAATTCTTTCCCTTATGATTATCTCCTTCAAGCGAACATTTCTTTTAATCACCCAAGAGATATTTATAACGCGTGAAGGGAGAAAGACTCTTCTTATTTGAAGGGAGTGTGAAACAAGTTCGGAGCTCAAGTTCTTACCTATAGGCGGATCAAATCAGTGTTGCGAGATTAGGAAGAAAGTTCCAAAGATGAAGTTTCTCCCCATAAACAAGAAAAAGGGGATTTTTCTACGCTCAGTCGTAAAGTGAGGATTTCCGAATGAAGATATAGTTTTATGTTTTTCAAGCTCGTTATCCTCTTTGAAATGACTATTGGACTACCACAGTATTAATGAGTTTTTCTTTTATTTCTCACCTTCTCGAAGGAAAGAAAATAAAAGACTTTGTGTAATTTAGATGTCTTTGGAGAATTTAAAACTATTTTGGTTAATAGATCTATAAATAATGGCACTTTAAAGTCACGTTATAAAGCCTCTCCTGATTGGTGATTAAGGTAGAATTTGAAAAAAAAACATCTCTTTTTATTCATACTATCTGGATTTTATAGTGCAAAGTCCCACTTGACTGGGGTACAATTACACTTTTCATGAAGAGTGAAATTTCACTCTTTTATGTTAAGTGATTTTTCAGCCTAAAAGAATGGGAAAAGTTTCAATGTAAAATATATGACTCGGTTCTTCATAGTTCACACCGTATCGAGAGAAAAAATTTACTCTTAAAAGTAAATATATTACTCTATAGTATTCAGAGTGAAATCTAGACTAGATTGGACAATGCCATTTTGAAATATTGATGCCTAGAGTAAGAGTGAATCTATTCACTTCTACGAATTGACTATAAGTTACTACTGAGGAGTGAATACGGTGTTCACACCCTACCGAGAGTGAAAATTAACTCTTTGAAGTAACATTTTATTTTAACCCATTAACGCCTAAACAGTCGTTTTTTCCTGCAAACTTTCCGGCCATAAAAAAAATTATGTAGAAAGTTTATAAAAAATCCAGCCAAGGTTTTTCTGAAGTCAAATTTCATCTTCTTTGAGAAAACTTGCTGTTTTTTAACATTGCGCAGATGGCGCTTTCTGACACAGCTTTACGCGATTTATAATTAATATGATTTTGACATTTGACCATAATGATGTAAAAAGTTCATAGTATGACTTGAAAATGTGTATTCGGGGGTTTCTAGGATCACTGATCACGAATTTAAAGTTATTATTGAAAAATTATATTGTTTAAACAAACTATGTCTCCGTTCAACTTTTATCCAAGCTGCAACCGAACTTATTTTTTTGAAAACTAAATCCCATGATAACACCTAGTTATCGAAAATCAAAAAATCAGCAAGTGAACTTCGAGTTTTATGTCTATGGACGCGAGAAAAACGATTTCTGCCGTTCTTGGAATTCGATTTCCATATGTTTCGTTGGTTTTAAAAGTGATCGATCTCGATAATTTCACTTTTTTTTTCAATAAAATTGTTAATAACAATGAAGGTTTACGTTTTATCGAAAAATTAGGGCGAGATTCTCAAAGAAGATGAAATTTTACTTCAGAAAAACCTTGGCTGGATTTTTTATAAACTTTCTACATAATTTTTTTTATGGCCGGAAAGTTTGCAGGAAAAAACGTCCGTTCAGGCGTTAATGGGTTAAGAGAGCCAAAGTTCTAATGAAGTGAAATTTTGGTAGTTTTAAAGACTAGATTTGACTATGCCATAAACATGAAAATTGAACTATATACCCCTAGAGTAAGGGTGAATCTGTTCACCCTAACGGATTGATTTAGTTACACCTGAGGAGCGAATACGCTGTTCACACTCCACTGAGAGTCAAACTGTACTCTTTTACGTGACTTTTGATTCTGAAATAGTCAGAGTTATAATGAAGCGAAATATATTACTCTGATGTTAAGAGTGAAAAATGTAACTCGAATAGAGTGACAAATCTCCTAAATACAACACATCACTCAATAAATTTCCGGTCTAACTAAGAAAAACACAGTTTTTTTGATAAATTCAATATTATTCATCAACATAGTTTTCTTCAAGCGTAATATATTCACTCCAACGTTTCTCTAACATTTCGATACCTTTTTTGTAGAATGATTTGTCATTGCTCTCAAAATAGGCCTCAGTTTCGGCAATCACTTCTTCATTGGAGCCAAATCTCTTTCCCTGGAGCATTTTTTTCAGGTCAGTAAAGAGCCAGTAGTTGTTGGGGGCCAGATCTGGAGAATATGGTGGGTGAGGAAACAATTCGAAGCTTAATTCATTCAATTTGACCATCGTTTTCATGTACTTCTGTCACGGTGCATTGTCTTGGTGGAACAGCACTGCTAGAGTGGAATGTCACTCTGATGGAGTGAAATATCACTCTGCTGGAGTGGAATATCACTCTGCAAGAGTGAAATATCACTCTGCTAGAGTGAAATCTCACTCTGATGTAGTGGAATATTACTCTGATGTTCGGAGTAAAAAATATCACTCCAATGGAGTGGATGTTATATCACTCTGATAGAGTAAAATACCACTCTTTTGGAGTGAAATATCACTCTGAGAACCAGATAGGATCGCCTTTATAGAGTGAATTCACTATTTCCTTCATGCAGAATGAAAATTTTTCTACAAGATATTTAGACAAGATGAAATAGTTAAATGACTCAAGAGCCGTTATTCCTTCGATTAAGAGCAATAGCTGCAGTGTGATTATTGTATAAAAATAATGAGTTATATATTAGGGCATGAAATTAGAATTGTTTATAGAATAAACTAGAACCGCAAGTGTTTGTGGCATGTACGTAAGTGTCGTAATGTGAAAGTCAATTTTGAGAGCACTGCGGTAGTCCTGAGTCGTGATCATGAGTGCAGAGCTGGCGCATCTCGACGTAATTAATGGCCAAGGTGGAACTAGACATAAAGAGGGGCAGAAAGGGAAAGGGAGGTCCTAAGGGCGGATGAACAGAACAGCCTCACTTATGGTACTGATCGAGTTATGAGCCTGCAGATTGCAGCTCACGTTGTAATACCAAGGATGAACACATATCTTGCTATATATTCTTCACATTACATTCAAAATTCAAGTCCTTTCATTAGTTACATTCATTCCTTCCAGTCTCTTTATCCACTAGTTTGTACTATGGAGGTTCAACCTTGGCTAGGAAGACCTTGGAAAACATAATATTAGAGAAAAATTTTCGCTTCACCGGAAAAAAATTAAATATGAAAAATGTATTTTTTACTAACAATTACTGTAGGTCAAAGTTCGATGCAGTTTTTTCCAAGTTTACTCTTCAAAAATGATTGGATTTCGAAGAGTGATGGCTCATTTTCTTCTTTAAATATTTTAAGAAAAATCCACTGTCTTAATTTTTTTGACTAATCTTTCCTTTTGAATTACAGATATTTTTTTATAAAAGTTATTTCATTTTTAGAAATTTCTGACTAGCCACGGTCGGAACTCCTTAAATTATTAAATTCTGACTAAGAATTGAAATTTGATTAGCAAAATTCTAGAATATTGACTAAAATTTTCAATATCAAAACGAGTTTTTTTAGGAAACCAAAACTACATTTCCTATTGGAAATTTGTCCAGCACTTTGTACAACTTTTTCAGAAGAATAACTATATCTGTTAACATTCTTTCGCAACTCGTATATAATTTTTTATTAAAAGCGTACATTAAAAAAAGCATAAGAAAGGCAGGCAAACTAAAGAAATTCATTCATATTTCAACGTTTGCTATTCGCATTGGATATTTTATTAATTGTATTGCAAGTTTTACCATCGGCATTAGGAATTTTGCCATTCACTCATTAGGAGGAGAAAGTAAATAGTAAATAGTGTAATACAAATGATAGAACTTGCAATGCGAAATTTGCAAAGCGATTGGCAAAACTCGCAAGAATAGAGAAAACTAGGGAAAATAAATGTTTTTCCCGTGTTGCACACGATTTTTTTCCTACTGGGGGGCGAAAAATGGATTTATCTGAAATAGGCAGAATAAGCGCTCTTTATCTGCCCGTGGAGCGGTAGTAAAATAGCACTTTATTGTACCGCGACGAGCGGCACGTAAAGTAACAGTAAGGAGGGGGAAGTGAGAGAGAGAGAGAGAGATGTGTGCACGCGCCAAGTAATACGATAATATCAAAATGTTGATTGTAGAATTGTAACATTGCCCCACACGCGTGTGTACGCTGTAAAATCAAGCGCCATTTTCCTTCTACTCCTTGGGCAAATAAATTCGCGCTTTTCCTGCCCATTTCAGATAAAGCATCGTATGCACCACGACAGTAAAGTGGACCTTTATACGAGGATGTCGTTTTATCGTCCTCGCTTTCGGTTCGGACGTTAAATTCTGCATCCTTGAAAAAATCAATTTTACTGCTTAGGTACATAATGTATTATTTTCCACTAGCGGGTCATAAAGTGGATTTTATTGCCCCGTGCTGTTACCCTCGCTTTGCTCGGGCATCAAACTTCACACTCGCAAATACAGTTTTTTTTTCCTAGTTGCATAATACACTATTGTTTGTCCCGCAGAGGGCAATAAAATGTACTTTATGACCCGCCAGAGAAAGAAATAGTTTTATTCTCTTTTTTCTGTGTGGAAAACTGAATTTGATTGTTTAATGTCTTTCGAATGACGCATTAAATGATATCTACTGTAAGCAGTATTTATTCTAGCAAATACTGGAATGTTTTTTAACAAAGCTATTTCAAAGTACAATAAATTACCCTCAAAGAACTTTCCTCTTTGGCTCGTTTTTGTGCAGACAATTTATTTCAAAAGAACACACTATATATCCGGAAGAAGTGAAACACGTAGATACTGGAAAAAGAAGAGTAAATACATGAGAGGTAAAATGTGACGACTCACAGCTTCAACAGAGTCAACCTCATATGTTGAGATTACCAGAATCCACCCTTTCTACCTTCCATTCTACCCTTTTCCTCCATTTCTACCGCTTCTATTAAACACTTTTGGGGTTATTTAGGGATTTATGAATAGTCGTGAATGAAAATAATAAACATTTATGGTAATATGATGCATTTGAAAGTTTATATTTTCTTGAAATCCATATATTTTATATTAAACCCACAAAAACATCTCCGGAAGCGGAAAACCTATATCGTAGTTTGAAGATTTAACTCCAACGTATTCCCAATACGGAATGTGAAACCATTCCAAGAATGAAATCCTATATAATCCTAGTATTTTTCATCTGGAACTTCAATTTTCGGGTTTTCTGAGAATTTGACCTGGTAATCTGTTCTGTATTGTTTATAAAAAAATTCTAGCTTTTTGAATAGGGTAGAAATTTTATTATAATCAATTTTTCAATTCTTTTGTTTTTAAGGCAATGGATCATCGATACAACGTGATCAAGTTCCTGTAAAAGTTCATGTAAGATCATTTTTTCATACTACAAAATATTTTTCTAAAAATTTGCAAAAGACGGTGAGGATTTGTTTATTAATTTCGTTTAAATAAAAATTTTGGAACATTTTTTACAGTTAACTATAATTATCGATAAGTTTTTCATTTCTTTCAAAATTTTGACTGAAAAGAAGTTAACAGACGTGCTTTATTGTCTTAACTTACCTTGTACGAACGAATTAATCTATAATTTAGCCACATGGTCTTATTGATCCATGGCCTTAAAATCACTACATTTATTTATATTTATTTATATTATTATACATATTATTTATTTATTTATTTATTACTTAAAAAAAGAATCAAATTTGTTTCATCTCTCGCATGGTTTTACTAAAATACGGAATTGTTTAGTTTTGATAAAATTTTCCACCTCGGAAACAAAAATTTAATTTTATTACAAAATTGTTTCAAATGAATTTGTAGATCTTCTAGAGGTGAACAATTTTGTTTCTCTACATTTTTTTCGTATTCGGCGCAGTTTTCCTTAGAAAGAGAGTTTTGAGCATTTTTAATAATAATATACCCACTTTTTCAAATATTCGTATTAAATAATTTGAAAACCTTGCATTATTTGCCTTAATAACTAAATTTAGATAATTATTTATGCTTGAGATAAAATTCCAAAAATACAGTCTTTTATTCGGACCAAAAAAATGTCTTAAAATAAACGATTATGAGGAACCAACAAAAAAGGAAGAAAGACACTTATATTAAAATTGATAAACTTATATTAGATTTAATAATATTTTGAATTGATTTTGATATACCGTTTATAAAAATGACTTCATATAATGCATATGAAGTTTTTTCTAACAGTGTATATAATATAATAATTTCAGAAATTTAGGAAAAAAATTAGATGGGTCAGAAAATTCTCAACTGGATTTAATCTCAAGATAAAAAAATTAAGGTCCTACAGCGATAAAATTCTTGGTTTTTGAAAACTAAATCTTGATTATATATTGACTAAGTTCCTTATTACTTTATTCAGGATTCCTAATCAATATACCCTTTTCGAAAAAACCCTCAACGAATTGAGGGCTAGACCCTCAAAATAACCCTCAAATAGTTGAAGGTATTTTGGAACAGTCTATGGTTGACCCTCACCTTGAGGGTGAAAACCTCGCCACTTGAGGGTTTAACCCTCAACAGTCGAGAAATAATCTTCAACTTGAGGGTTTCATCCTCAAGTTAAGGGTCAACCCTCGTCATGAGACTAAATCCCTGAGTAGTTAAGAGTTTTACTCTCAAAATGAGGGTTTAACCCTCAAATATTTGAGGGTATTTTGGAACAAAATTGAGAATTGGAACAATAGAGGGTTAAACCCTGAACAGTGAGGGTTAACCCTCGCCATGAGGGTAAAACCCTGAGTAGTTGAGAGTTTTACCCTCAACATGAGGGTTTAACCTTGAACAGTCGAGGGTTGACCTTAATTTGAGGGTAAAACCCTGAGAAATCGAGAGTTTAATCCTCAAAATTTGAGGGTTTTTTCGATAAGATAACCTCTTTTCGATATTATTTATAATGTATCTAATGCACCATATTTTCACTAAAGTACAAAGAAATAGTTACAGTTAGAAATTTAAAAAATTCGAATTTTTATTAAAAAGAAAAGTTACAAAAAATCAAGTATTTCTTTATTTCTTGTCCTTTTTGGCTCCTAAACACCATTTCTGTTTGATCATATCGCTTGCTTTTTCAGCAATCATAATAATAGGTGCATTAGTATGTCCTCTCGTTAAGACCGGCATGATAGAGCCATCAACAACTCTCAAATTTTTAACACCATACACACGTAATTTTGGGTCCACAACAGCCTCATTATCATTTTTGGGACCCATCTTGCAAGTTCCAACAGGATGATAAAATCCCCTAGAAAAATGTCTCAAAAAGCACTCCCAATATTCATCCGTATTAAATTCCCATTTCTTGCAAGGGTGTCTAGGATTTTTATCAAGAATGTACCCATTCTTTTTAAAAATATTCGTTTCAAACAACTTAAGACCATTGCGAATACCTTCAATCATTCGATTCAGATCTGATTTAACAGACAAATAGCCAGGATAAATTAAAGGTGATCCCCAAACTGGGTCTGAATGATTAAGCTTGATGAATCCCCTACTCTCGCTAGTTAGCAAAATTGGTAAAATAGAAAATTCATTTTTGCCTTTAATTGCAGAAATATATTGTATGTCCGGAGCAATTTCACTCATTTCATATTTCGTTTGACCAAATGCCATAAGCAGGGATGAAACTGCTAAAGTCAAAGGACCTTTTTTTTCAACCAAATAATCTATCAAATTTTTCAACGATTCATCACAAGAATGATTGTTTGGAGTTTTGTTAATTGGTAAGTTATTAATACTTTCTGAAGCATCTACATGGTCTTGTAGATTGTGTCCAACTGCTAAATTTTTTATAACAGTGATATTATTTTTTTTAAGTTCTTCAGCTGGACCTATTCCAGAAAGCATTAATAGTTTTGCTGAATTGATCGTACCACATGATATAATCACTTCTTTTTTTACCATGACTATGTGACTTTTACTAGTGCTAGTAGATGTGTATTCTACACCTATGGCTTTCTTTGTCTTAGGATTAATGAGGATTTTTGTTACGTAAGATTTACTCTTGATGAATAGGTTTTGCCTTTTTCCTCTTATTGGACGAATAAATGCACTGTTTACACTTTCACGTGCATTGTTTTTCGTGGTTTTTTTTGCATTTATTATTCCTGATTGAACTTCTAAAGGGTCTTTGATTACGTTGTAACCGAGTTCTTGGAAAGCAGTTTTTATATTTTTGCTTAATTCAGAAAGAGGTTCTGAATTTTCTATTGTTAGGTATCCTTCTCCTGGAATATATTCTGGATTTTCCGGAAAAAATTCATTTGTAGGATTTGCTTTAGTGTCTGTGTTTTTTAGTGACTTTTTCTTCTTTATTGATTTTTCGAAATATGGCCGAACATTTTTGTAATCCCATCCAGAATTACCAAGTTTTTGCCAACCATCATAATCTTCTCGATGGCCTCTGATGTATATCATCATATTTATTGAGCTTGAACCTCCCATTACCTATGAATTTAATATAAAATAATTAAACAGAAAAGCTAAAATATATTGGAAGACATTAGAAAAAAATTACTTTTCCACGATTTATAGTACATTCTTTATCTTTTAAGCATGAACTGTTTTCTGACTGTGTTCGATAATCCCAATCGAGATTTGTTCCTTCAAGTTGATAAACCAATCCTGGAATATCCGCGGCTATTGGTTCCTCTTGACCTGCTTCTAATAAAAGTACCTGAGATTTCATATAATTTTATTAAAAAGATTATTTTACGTCTGACCAGTTTTCTTCATTAGAGAATGGAGAATGACCAACCTCAGACCAAATGGATGTTCATCAAATTTATTTTCTTTTAAAATGATGACGTTTCTGTGACATTATGTCATCCTTTTCAGATCAAAAGAGATTTTTTTCAGTAATACCTCTATAATAATTATAAAGATTATGGTAAAATTATTAAAATATATTGACTAAAATATGACAAAATTTGATTTTTATATTGACTAAAATGTGACAAAAATTTACAAATAATTAGTTGTGATGTTTTGTGCAAATTCCGAAGGATATTATAACTACAAGTATTTAGACCCATTAAAAGTAGTGTAAGTTGTGTTGACCCTCAATTTTAATAAAATGGTACCTTGCTGGAAAAAATTGGCTTTAGGGTCCAAAAATGATCAAGTCGATTTAATCAGATGATTCGTGTAAGTGCTATAGTTATTTCTAAAAATGTAAAATTAGCGCCACCCCTTTTTTGTATTTTTATGATTTTAATTAATATCACTGATGAAGGCTCCGATCTAAGCCGAAACGTCTGAGTAAATCGACTTAATCATTTTTGGACCCTAAAGCCAATTTTTTCCAACAACGTACCATTTTATTTAGATATATTATTGATAATTTTGTGTCTGTTATCTTAATAATTTTACCATAATCTATATAATTATTAAAGAGTAATTACTGAAACAAGTGATTTTGATCTGAAGAGGATGATATAATGTCCTCGAAACGTCATCATTTTGAAAGAAAATAAATTTGATGAACATCCATTTGGTCTGAAGTTAGTCATTCTCCATTCTCTAATGAAGACATATAATTTTAATTCATCTATTTTTTATTTATTGAAATTTTTCGGAGTTTTGTTTTGAGATAATGTTTATATAATTTACATTCCAATTCTTTATTTCGGTCAGTCGATTCGCAAGAACACATCCTGCAGAGCCAGCACCCACGATAATAAAATCATATTCCTTTGGTCCAGGAACCGGTTGCTTAATCGAAAAACACACTTAAATCTTTTACATTTTAATAAACATTATTATTCAAAAAAAATTTTTAAATAAAGCGATACACTTAAAGCAATTTTTTTGGTACATTCATTATTTTTTTGAGCTACTATATCAAAAGAATTTACATACCTTATTATATTTATCGTCAATGGAAAGTTTCAGAAATAATGAAAATAATGTTGTGTAAACATTGCAGGAATTAATAGGAGATGATTCTAGTAGTATTGGCAAAGCCATTATGTCACAGTTACAAGCTGATTTCAAAGAGTCTAATAATTTTTGTATCTTTATTTTCTTGCATTCGGCGTTTTAATTCATTTTAATAATTGGTACCGTTTATCGTTGCAGCCTGAGAAAGACTGAAAAATCAACACCGACAATTTGGTTATAAGCACCTCCAAAAAAGAATTTTATTGTATGAGTAACCGCATTTGACCATAAAAGCCTTGTATGTATATCAGATAAGACTTAAAATCAACAATATATATCTTCACTCTTAAAAATGTCGTTAATTTTAATAAATTTAAATACACACTGTTATAAATTTATATTTTAAACTTAATGTAGATTTATCGTTAATAATAAATATATTAAAATTAATTAACATAATGAAAAAAATGCATGTGTATATGTTGGCCATGGACCAACTTGACCACGTTACATAATTATATTTCATATTCATGTAAGATACCTTTTTCTGTGCACAAAATATCTTTCTGAACATTTAGAGAATATGATCGGCGTTCCAAAAGTAGATCAATGTTTTTTTCTATAAATATCAAAATTATTTTTTATATTTTCATTTCTAATGCATGGGGAAAAGCTTTACTGTATTAGCAAAAAGAATTGTTGATATAGAACCTACAAACTTTTATTACGTGGCTAAAGTAAAAGACTGGAATAAAAAAAATATTTATAAATTTATTTTTATTTATATATTTATTAATTTATTTAAATAGTTCAATATAAAAACATTATAATTTTAATTTATTTCAAATTAATTAGTTGAATTTGAAATTTTCCACAGATAAATTTCAAATTCTTAAAAATTTTAATTTATTTTTAAATATATCAATATTAATTTAAAGATTTTAAAAATATTTATTATATATTTATATATATTTATTATTGCAAAATATATATATTTATCTATATTAAAAAAACAGAAGTTTTCAAAATTCATCCCCATATTTCCGTGTTTATCTTGTATCTTTTATAATAATATTGTATAATAATACAGTAGACCTAATGATTTTCTTAAAAATAACTCAATTATATGAGAAACTGTATAATATGAAGATAAAAAATTTGTATGTACTTATGAAAGATAAATCTGAAAGGTAACAATATAATTTGAAGACATTGGTCATAAGAAATATAGTCAAACCAGAAAAAAATCTGTTGAAACAGAAGTTTCTAATGATTAGAATTTTTAGTTTTTAAATGAACTTTTATATTTTAGATGTGAGTCATATATAAACAAAACACTTGTTTTGTTAGTATAGCTGGAAATTTATGAACGTCATTGGCATTTTTCAGTGCATAATTTGTTTTTTGTGTCGAGTTAACATTTGCAATAACAGATAAAAACTGCCGATACGAAAATAGAATTTATGAAAAAAAGCAAAATAAAAATAAAAGCCACGGAAATACGTATTTACATTTAGAAATGTCTGCTCAATATGATAAATAATTTTAATAATAAATAAAATAAATAATCTAAATAATTAACTTTTTGATTTTCAATAATGTTGCTTAAAATCAAAACATAAAATATACATCTTGTCAAAAAATGTCCTAATAAGAATTTGTAGACCTCATGGAGGCAAATAATTTTCCATTTCAACGTTTTTTTCGTATGTCACAGATTTTGTTTAAATAATGGAATTTTTTAATTTTAATCGTATTTTTTTAAATTAAAATGAAAAATATACGTTTTATCAAAAGCTATATCAGACAAAATTCGTATAGCTCATTTAGAGAACAATTTTGCATTCTTAAATTTTTTTCAAATTTCACATATATTGGTTTAAAAAATTAATTTTTCGATTTTCAACAGAAAATTTGTTTTGAAAAACACAAAAAATGCTCTTGTTTTCACAATTTAGCTCAACAAATTTGTCCTTACTTTTGGGTTAATTTACTTTTTGGGCATAATTTAGTAACGTGTTACAACTGATTATATTGATTTTAATATTTATTTCAGTTCCAGTATATAACAGAATTTCATGCTTTCAATTGTAAAAAGGTTCGATCGTGGCTAGGAAGCCTTTGGAAAACTTAATTAATTACTACTTTAAAAACTGTTTGATTTGTTATTTTATACATATTCTAGGAGAAAAATGTTAATTTCATCAGGGAAAAAATTTAAAATATAAAAAATGTATTTTTTAATGACAATTACTGTAGGTCAAAGTTTAAAGGTAGTTTTTTCCAAGTTTACTTTCTAAAAATGATCGGATTTTAAGGAATAATGGCTCATTTTCTTTTCAAACTTTTTTTATAAAACTCCACCATCTTAGAATTTTTTATTAATTTCTAATTTCCTAACTGCTAATCAGAAATGTTAAAAAATTAAATAAGTTTAATGAAAGAATAGCTGTAGTTAAAAAATGAGACATTAATTCAAAAAATTAAGACATTAAACTTTAACTTACAGTAATTCTTACTAAAGAAAATATTTTTTTTCGGTAAAGCAAACATTTTTCTCTAACATTATGTATTGAATAACAGCACTAGAATTTCTTAAAGTCTTAGTTAATTAAGATTTTCAAGGACTGTCTGGAATAAATGATATTATATTAATTTTAATTGATATTCAAAAAAATAAGATTCAATTTAAATTAATTCCTAATATAATTCTTATAATTATTGGAGAATAAAATACATTTGAATTAAAATTAGCTGTGGTCGGATCTCTTTAAGTGATGATTTTCATAAATAATGTCATTACCGAATGCACAAAAGTTCTTTGGGCAAATTGCATTAGATATTTTGTGATTGAAATTCAAAGTTTATTAAGAATGCACAAAAGACATGATTTAAATTTGAAATCAAACAAGCTACATAATAAACGCTTTGCAAAATTGGTTTAGCTTTGATTTGAATCCAGCAGTGATGTTTTCACTTTGCTGTTGATTTCCCAAGGATTTTATTCTTTTACGCATCTCAGAATTATGTAAATCCCTCAGCTCAGGAGGCAGATGAACTTCAGATTTTGAATTATTCTCAAATGAGGATATAACTGGCGAGATAACGGAATAATTCAGAGAAAGCTATTGGCGAGATTATGCAGTTGATATTATTTCACCAAGTGCATCTCTGATAAGTAAACTGAAAACTTCTAAAAGTTTTTAAACAGAATGTAAAGGTGATTTAAAAAATGTAAAAATACCTCTTGCATTTTATATGAAACTACGTATATTTTAAAAAAAATTTATTCTTCCAAAAAAATCTTCAAATTGATAAGAGTTCTGAAGAAAGAGTTATAATTTTAATGAAAGGGAAAAAAAACATGAGTCTAAGAAAAAGGGAAGTGTAATTACTAAAAACAAGGGAATTGTTTCGGAAAATGCTTTTCTCTTTGCATGTTCATTGTAAGCAAGTCTTCGAAATAACTTAATTTTATCAGCAAGGAAACTGATACGCTGACTAAAGAAGCATGAAACAAGAAAATAACTGTCTGCAGATGTTTAAATATTTTTTTAAATTTTCTTTTAGAAATAGTTTTAATTATTTAAGCAGTTGAAGGTATTTGTAAAAATAATTAATTACATTGTTAAATAACAAGCTCCAAATTCGCTCAATTTATTTTAAATTCTATACGTTTCAATACATTTTTCACGTTTCATTTAAATTTGATTTTTTTTTAAATTTTTGAAAGACTGATCGTTTAAAATTGTGAAAGAATAGAGTTTTCAGGTTTAAAATCCCACATGGATCTATTGAAATATGAATGACATTCGCAAATTAAACTATGCACTTGACAGATTGCGTGAGTGAGAATGAAAATCAAATCGTAGAATTATAATTACCGATTTGGTTTTGATCTAATTACGTTCGATACTGAACTGTATGGCACTGCGATAAATCAATAAACGAGAACATCTACCCTCTGTCTCTCCTCTCTCTCTCTCTCTAAATTCATATTTCCAGGCTGAAGTGTTGAGTAAAGCAGTTTTTATCTAATTTTGTTTTTCAACCAACTTGCATCCACTTGTCATTAATAAATATTATTTTCCAATAAAGATAATTAAATTGAAATAAATAATTTTTACTCAAAAAAAGATTAAATTTTTAATTTCTAATTGTATGGCTCTGGGATTTTCTTTGATAAATTACCTTTGGAATATTTGATAAAACAGTATATCGTGTATGAATATATTTTTAGAAAAAAGTTCCTTTTTTCAATGCTAATTAGTAGAAAAATGCAAATTGGAATGATTGGATCGTGTAGGGTAATGAGGTCGCTAACTTGAACGAACTTTCGAGATTCTTGGAAGATGTGTATAATGGGTAAACCAGGAAGATGCAAAAAGTGCAAAACCGGAAAAAAGTGCAGCGGACGAGGAAAGAGCCATCAAGTGTGAAAGACAAGCACCAAGGCGACGAAATGTTCATTGAAAGTGCTTTTACTTTTCAGAAAAGCTCAATAAGAAATAAAAATACCTGTAACTTTAATAATAAAACGAAGTTTTTCGTTTTTTTTTTCATATAATTATTGTAATTTTTGTAATTAACTCTAACGAGCCCAGATATTAATTTCATCCCTATAAATTAATAATTGAGGCTATTAATTTCTATTTTTCCTTTTTCAACAAGTAAAAGAATAATCTATTTTGGAAAAATATTGATTTTTTTCAAAATTAAAATTTTCAAAATGTGAACAATTATTTTAGAATAATTTTAATCAGATGGCACGACTCAGAGTAGAAAAAAGTGTAAGAAAAATAATTTATAAATGGAATTGTTGGTATCTTTTTTTGTGGGAATATCACATTCGAAAAATGCCAAATATAGTTTAAAAATTTGCAAAGTATTCATCATTTGAAGTAGCAAGTGTGAGTTTGAAGGCAAATGTAACTTTAACTATACGTTTCGTATGCAAATACTCTTTTTGATGGGAAACGCGTTTTTGAGGATCCCATTATTATAATTTTTCGTAAATTATGGCTGGAGTCTGAAGGAGATAATTTACTCACTTGAGAGAAAGAGATCTTGAAGAGCCTGAGCTGCTTGGCAGAGAAGAGCCCAAGTTTCTGTTGCCTCCAAACCTGCACCCCTCAAAGCCAGAACATCCGCCGCCACGATTCTTAACCCATCTTCGACGCCCCCGACGCCTCCGACGCTCGTCGTGGTCATTCTAAAAAACAACACAACTCAATTACAATATATAAAGGCAGAAAAAAAGTAAACAGATGGAGAATTTTATCAGTTTTATCGCTTTTTCGTATTATATTAGAAATTTTTCTATTAAATTTAATATAAAAGTATACGAAGTAATTTTTTATAAACAGTATATGAAATTTAAAGTAGTTGTGCCAAAAAAAAGGTCACTGGAAAAAAAGTATTTCCATAATTTTAAGACTCCAAATGATATTATCAATCGTGCCATGTGAAAGAAAAAACATTATTTTTTATGAAAAAAATTTAAAACTTATGAAAAATAACATTTTTAATAATGTTTTTTGTAATAGAATTTTCCTTTACTATTGCTTTTTACAGATTTTTTTTAAAATGGTTGGATTTTCATAAGTCATGGCTCATTTTTTCGGAGGAAATATTCTATACAAGTCTACTGTTTCGAGTTTTAAAAGTTTTCAGTGACTAAAATCGTTAAAAGAATCACTTTTTTTTAAAAATAAACATATTTGAAGATTTTTTACTCATTTTCATAATTGGAAACAATAGAGTTATAGAGAATATTTTCCCTGAAAAAATAAGCCATAATTTATGAAATTTCAATATTTCTTTAAAAAATTGGTGAAAAGCAATAATAAGGAAAAATTTTACTAGAAAAGAAATTATGTTTTTTCTTTCATAAGGCACGACTGATAATATCATTTTGAGTCTTAAAATCATAAAAAGACTTTTTTTGACAGAGACCTGATTTTTGTCATGAGGACTAGCCTAATTTACGCAATTATGGAATTTAATATATAATTAAGGTGCCAATATAACAGAATTTTTTCTTGATCCTTTAATAGTTCTTAAATCATTAAAACTGCTTAATAATGTTTCACATCGATTCAATTATCAATATTACTTAATTTGTTTGTTAATTATGTCAGAAATGCGACTTAAATTAAAAATTTTCCTAAATGTGAAAATTCATAATGTATTTTAATCCTTTTAAGTTAAACAAACTAAATTTTTTAAATACTTAGATATCTTAATAATTTAAAAATGAATTTTTATCTATATGAAAGGAAATAATATACTTTATTAAGTACATACTAGATTTACTGCAAAAATAACTTTTTAATTGCGTAAAATTAAATTATGTGAATTATTAATTTTGGTCCATTAAATTTAGTACATCACTATATTAAATTTATTATACCAGTGTATTGTTTCACATATAACATACAAAAATGCATGTAGTATTATTTATTGAGGGTCAATATAATTTCTGATTTTAATATTCAAGGATATTAAATTTCATATAAAAATGTGTATGAAATTTAATAATATTTTTAATAGTGTAAAAGTAAATATGGAATTTGCTTTAGAATCGATCGTCTACAAATTTCGACTTTTCGATATCTGAAATATGAAATTAAATTAAATTCTTATTTAATTTAGTCACGTTCATAAAAGCAAAATGTATTATTTCACAATTGGGAAAATTTATAGAAATTAGTTGTCTCAGAGAGATTTTAATCAGGTTTTTTATAGCATCATTATTTTATTCCAAAACGAACAGATAATGCAATGTCATTAAAAATGCCTTTTGGAATTGGAAGCTCTTTGTGAGCTTTGTTCGTATGAAAAAGATTGAAGAGGATTGAAATAATTGCTTATTGAATATTATGTTAGACTTTAACTTTTTGCTTCACCTAACAAAGACGAGTGTAATTCCAAATAAATAATCTTATTTAGTTATGATAAGTTTTAAATTGCTTTTATAAAAGAGTATCGCTATTAATTACTATTAAAAATAAGTATTGGAATAAGGACTGAAATGTCCAACAATTTTTCCACGAATACCGATAAAAAATATTTACATTATTGGTATTCGTTAATGAATACCTTCTGCCAGCATTCATTGAAAACAAATTTTTGTCCGCCGTACACCGAAAGTGTGCGGGAAAATCAACTTTCCGCACGCAAAACGATACCGATTCGGCTAACTTTCGGTATACGGCGAACAAAAAATATCGTTCGTATCACGTGCGGAACGCGCGAGCGAGACGCGACTTGCATTTGCCTTAAAAGACGCCTTTTCGCACTTGATACGAAATATACTATTTGTTATTACTCGATAAATCTGAATCAGTCAAATTTTCACTGATTCATCAGTGGAATCAATATTTTTCAATGTTAAACCAGTTGATTTTCACTGATTATTCAGTGAAAAGAATATTTTACACTGTTAAATCAGTTACTTTTCACTGAAGTAATCAGTGGAATTTGACTGATTTTAGATTTAAAGAGTACTTTCCGTAAATATTTCCTTTCAAATACATTTTATCAATGCAGAAATATTTTCGGAAGTACTAATTAGTAATTTTGGCAAAAATGTATTTCCTTTTGATAAAAAATTATTAGTATTCATTGGAACCAATACTTTTCCGCAAAATTTAAAACTTATTCAATACTTGATTTACCACAAAAGTATTGGATCCAATACTTGCTTTTTGTAAGGGTTGACATTATTGTAGATGTAAATTACATTTTCTCAAAGTTACTGAATTTGTTTTTGATTTCAAATGATTTCAAATTATGTTTATATTTAGGGTCCTTTAAGGCCATGGATCAAGCAGATCACGTGATCAATTTCCTGTAAAAGTTCGTGTAAGATAACTTTTTTATTTTACAAAATATCTTCCTGGAAATTTTTAAAGTACAACAGAAAATGATGAGGAATGTTTCTCAACTTCTTTTTAGTAAAAATTTTGCAAAAAATTTTACAGTTAACTGTAATTGCTGATAAGTTTTCGAATTTTTTTTTCAAAATTTTTACTAAAAAGAAGATAACAGACGTGCTTTATTGTATACTTTTTCCTGTAAAGCTTTCATCTTCTTACTCTCTAAATCTGAATCAGCGAAATTCCGCTGATTATCAGCGATAAGTATACCACTGATTACAATCAGCGTATTTACGCTGATAAATCAGTTGAATTTTACTGAATTCATTAGCGTTTATACGCCTATTATAATCAGTGGTATACTTATGAATAATTTTATACTAATCTGAATCACACTCAGAAAAAATATTTGATTGATTCAAAAAAATTTCTGCCTTAAATTAAACAAATTATATCTTTGACCATATATCAATGCATTAATTTCTTGGTTTTGAAGAAAAATTAATTTGATTCAAACAAATATTTATTTGGTTCAAAGATATTGTGTTTGAATCAAACAAATTTTATTTCATTTAAACAAATCATTTCTTTAAATCAAAGAAAGTCGTTCAAACAAATCATTTTCTTTGATTCAATCAAATCTTTTTTCTGAGTGCAGCAAAATTCCGCTGATTATCAGCGATAAGTACACTACTGATTACAATCAGCGTATATACGCTGATAAATCAGTTGAGTTTCACTGAGTCATTACCGTATATATGCTGATTATAATCAGTGGTATACTTATCGCTGATAATCAGCGGTATATTTATTGCTGATAATCAGCGGAATTTCGCTGATTCAGATTTAGAGAGTAAATTTAAATCCATTGTGACAAATGATTATAATTTTTTAAGGTAACATTCTTAAATTGATTAAATTGAATGCAAATTGAATGAAATCAAACGGTTAAAATTTTTTTTGACAATGTTTTTAGTTGTTTGTTTTTTTGAATATCATAGTCAGTGAAGTACCTGTCGACAGCCTCACGTAACGATTCGCGAGTCCACGGCGGAAATTTTAAAGTTCTGAATATGCTCAGCATACATCATTGTTCAGCCTGTCGACAGACCTATTTAATACTACCCGCACAATGCGACAAGACTTCTAAATGTGATTTCAAAAAGCAGGCGTAAGCATGTACAATATCGATTTCCAATACGCATCTATTCACATTTGCCGACACATACACTCACCCACACACTGTCAATATTTGTTCTTTAATACGAAAATTTTCAGGAGTATTGTAAATTACCTTTGACAACGTTTTTTTAATTGCTCTTATGCAACACTATGAATAGGTATCCAGTTCTCAAGTTAATAAATCATTTTAAACACATCGAGTACATAAAAAAATTTTTTTAAAAGAATTTTATGAACATGAAAAAGTTTTTAGAGCAGAAATGTTGGTTTATTCAAACAAATTTACATTCATTTTATCAAAAAAATGTTGGGTTTAAAATGTCCTGCTCAAAAATTCTGAAATGAAAGAACCTTTGACGTTGGGCATTGTTTCAAAATTCGAAATAGCTGAATATATGTCTTTAAAGTAACTTTTTTTACACATAATATCTTTTTGAAATTTTTTAAAATATACAATACAATAAGGAACGTTTATCAGGTTCTTTAAAGTAAAACTTTTACAAACAAATTTACAGTTGACTGCAATCGCTTGTCCCTTTTATTTTTTTATTTTCTGTAAAAAATTATGTTGAAAAATATTTATAAAAGTGAACCAAGACTATTAAAAAACAACTCAAAAAATTTTTAACATTTTTCATAACCTTCTTCACCCCTTAGGGGCCAACCATAAACTACGTAACATTTTTTTCGACAATTTTTGAACCTCCCCCCTAAAGGTTTACGTGATTTTCTAATATATTGTTTTGCATCAATGCAATGGATGCATTAGAAACGTGATAAAAACATCAAGTACACTATTAGAAATATTTGTATAAAACTTCCATTACACATAATGGAAGTTATTTTCAGTAAAGTATATTGATTTTAAAATACTTTAATCTTAAAAAATACATATTTTTATTTGAATTTTAATACACATGTGTATATATTTTAATAATAATTGTTATTTTTGATATATTTTTTGTGAAAGTTTATTGAATTTAATATAAATGTATATTAATTTTTCATAATATACAAATCTATTACATCCAGAAATTCAAGAAATCTTTTCTTTGATTCAAAGAAACATTTTTCCTAGTGTAATTTTCATTTACTAGTTGTATATTAAAGTCTATTAAAATTAATAAGATTTTTAACAGTGTAGATTATAATAGTATATTGCAATCTGTCTTTCAAATATTTAATTTCGAAAACAAATTTTAATATAGGGGCCAATACGTGATAGTCCGAAAATGTTTGTTCCTTTTCTTGCGGATTTGTCAAAATTTTTTGTATGAATATATTTTAATAATTTTTCTTAATTTTAATGTATTTTTATTAAGAATGTATTAAATTTAATATAAATGTATATTAATTTTTCATAATATACAAATCTATTAATTTTAATTTACCACTTGTATATTAAAGTCTATTAAAATTAATAAGATTCTTAACAGTGTAGGTATTATAATAAAAAACAGGGAGAAATATGGAATGCAAAACGAAATTTATTTAAATAAAATCTTCAGATGGAATATTTTCAATTAGAAAACAAACAATATTAAAATCCAGTGATAAATACGGTGTTCTTTTGTCTAAAATATTAGGTAAAAGTTTCAATTTCACGTTCTTTGCCCCCCCCCCGGCCTCATAAAAAAAAAGCTGTTGCGTGAATTATGTATGGCCCCTTACACAAAATTTAAAAAAAGTGGAAATTCATTCTTTTCTGATCCATAAAATTTCATCACTTCCGTTTCCTTAACAGTGTAAGAAATAAAAATAGGAAAAGTAATGCGGCATTTAAACTTGAAAAAAGTCACTTTTCACAAAGGAAATATCCGAGCTTTAAAGTTCTGAGGACAATATAAATCCATTTGACAAGGAAAACGAGTATTTGAAGTTTCAGAGGACTTTTAAAGGTTCGAAGCAAAAGGTCTAGGTTATATTCTATCACCTCGGATTACGTGTTTCTTGTTATATATGTATATAGAGTACTTTATAATGTAATGGTCATTGGGATTATAAATCATTCGACATCGAATTTCACACATGTAGAGAAATAGATTTTTTTGTAAGAATTTTAATTCTATGAAAATCTTAGGGAAGTTTTAGCTTCAATATAAGCTGCAACCAAAAAATATTTAGTTGGTTTAACTCTAGAATTTTCTTACTATATTGACCACAAAATGTTTAGTTGACCCGAAACAATTTTTGATTTTTGGTTGATTTTTAAAAATATTTTATTAATCCTACCTAAAATATGTTCGGTGCTGTCAGATAATTTTCTTAAACTAATAAAAAACAAATCATTTAGTGAATTTTTTTTTAACTTTAATAAAATATTTTCAAAGTTAACAAAACTGTTTGACCAAAAGTTTTGGTTCACACAAGGAAACGAGTCTGGTCAGAACAAAAATTTAGTTCATCCTACCAAAATATTATTTTAAATCAACCAAACAATTTTGTTCAACCAACTAGACATTTTTTCTGAATGCTGAATCCTAAAATATTTGAAATTTAAAAAAGTCTAAACTTTCAAATTGGGATTTGATAGAACTTCAAAAATCTCCAATATTTCACAAAAACACGTAGTTTTTATGTTAAAATTTGGAGTTTAAATTGCAAAAATTCTCAAGAGAATAAATGCCTACTCAAAAATTCTCTTGAAAATCACTTTTCTTTAGATTTCTTTCAAACTTCGTAAATAAGTACTTTTTACCATCATCTACAACGCGGTAAAAAGATTAGCATCAAGACCGGTACTTAAAATTGAGAAATTAAGCTCTAAAGTTGAATCTCTTAACACGTGTTAGATAGGCGTAGTTCAGTTTCGCGATACCTTTCTTTACATTAAAAGTACAATTTTCTTTAGATTTTTTTGAAAAACTAGTATATTATACTAGAGATTATAACAAATCGTATGCCATGATAAAAAATACGTGAACCGGCACTACGTTTAAAGATATACGTTGTTGAAACTCGCAGTTGCACAAATTCTTATCCGGCTTGCTGAAGCAAATATGGTGACTTGGCAACACTGCATCAACAGCGCGCGCGTACGCTTACATTTAACATTGCTTCCAGAGCTTTGTTTTTACGTGCAGCTAATTTTTGTGAAATAAAAAGTCCATTTTTGTTGCGAAATTTATTAGACATCTTATTAGTATTTACAAACTGTCAATAAACTCATAATATAACCTCTCTCATACCATATACTTTCGAACTTTCGACTCGATATGAGAAAGACAGGAAAGCGGTGTTGCCAAATCGCACAAATCGACGCAGAAAACACATTTTGTTACTTTTGCGCATAAACAGTGCTCAACTCATTCGGTTAGAAAGCTTAACGTAATCCCACTACCTATGATAGAGTAGGATGAGCACATCTACGGGCAAGAGAACGTCCTTAAAGACATTAAAGTTTCCAGTTCCGAAAACTGTAAATCAATTGAGAGATGGAACATATTCTAACCTACTTGTAGGACTTTTCAGTTTCACTTGTGCATTTGAAGTATTCAGAGCTACTTGAAAAATAAAATGAGTTACTGAAGAAATGTGATGCGACGCGTAAAGTTACTGGGATGTTAGGAAAGTTACTGTGTGTTTTCGAGCAGATTAAATCGGCTGCACTTTGTGAAAACAAGAGTAGTGAGCTTCAAACTCTAAAGTATATATACTACTCCACACCCAGAATATCCATTTTTATCCTTTCTATCTGAACAAATCAAAAATTCCAAACTAAAATATGTACTTATAATTTGGAAGGTTCATTGAACGATGACAAAATTTTTTTTTCATAACCAAATTAATTATTATGTTTATATTTAGGATCTTTTAAGGCCACGGATCAACCAGATCACGTGACCAAATTCCTGTAAAAGTTCGTGTAAGATAACTTTTTTATTTTACAAAATTTTTTCTTGGAAATTTGGACAATACAACAAAAAACGATAAAGAACGTCTGTCTACTTCGTTTGAGTAATAATTTTGCAAACAATTTTACAGTTAAGTGTAATTGTCGACAAGTTTTCGACTTTTTTTCAAAATTTTTACTAAAAAGAAGTTATAGTCCCTGGCCATATTATGTTTTTAGATTTTCTTCGACTCATTTTAAAGGTAAATTTACGTGAAATGTAAAAAAACGTGGCAAAAAATTATACTAATTTTTACCTAGATTATGAAACGATCTAAACTTAGAACGAAAAATGCGTAAAAATTCAAACTTGCAAATTTATTCATGAAAAATAGTACAAATCTCTTGTGGGTTATAACTTTTATGTGTTTTTAAAATCATTTTTTAGAGTAATAAAATTTTTTCAATTTTCACGCTTTTTTTGTTCTAAGTTTAGAGCGTTTCAGAATCTAGGGAAAAAGTAATATAATTTTTTGGCACATCAATTATTTCAAAAGTTATTCATAATTTAAGAAAAATTTGAAATTTTGACATTTTTCACAATATCTTCCACAAAAATTCTCCAAATTTTCAGAAAGATACTTTTTAAAAAAACTAATTAGTTTTCAAACAAAAAATATTTTCCATCGTTCAATGAAAATTCAGAACTGTAAATAAATATCTCAAAATCTCTAGCCTTCTGATTTTGAATTTCAAATCAGTGTTGCCAGATTAGGGGTTTTTCCACTAGATTTAGGGGATTGTTGGTCCTTCAGTGGGAAATTTTGGGGGAGGAATTCTTTAGTGGAGAAATTTAGTTGTTTTTTTTTTATTCAGGGTTTTTTTAAGGGGTTTATCTCATTTTGTTTTAAAATCTCTAATATCCTCCAATCACCGTAATTGTTTAATTTGAAACAAGTTAAGTGATTGGTTGTACTTCCTAGCCGAGTATTAACGCTCAATTTCATTGATTTATTGTACAAATGTTCCAAAAATGACCAAAGCACAAGTAAATTATTACTGTTATCTTTCCTTAAAATAGTCAATAAAATTTCTTGAAAAAAGAACCATATTTATAATATTCTTTGATTTTATCAACACTTTTAAAGGCATTTAGTAGCGATTAAATATTAATCAATATAATTTCTCATTATTTACTGTTTTGAAATAAATTCCTAATTTATTTAAAAACGCGCGTCATTAAACGTTAGGTTGGCACAGCATACGAAAAGCGAACGTTCTCGAATTCCTTCAGAAATTCCTTTGAAATTCTTCCTTATCTTAAAAAAAAATATATACAAAGTGTTTAAATGTTGAAAAAAAGAAAATTCATCATGTACATATAAGAATTTTACTATTAAAAAAAAATTTCAGGATTTAGTGGAAAAAAAAATTTTTAGTGGAAAATAGGGACTAATCTAGGGGGAAAGCGACTCAGCCATCTGGCAACACTGTTTCAAATACGCAATTAACAATATATTTTTGGTATCTTGAAAAAATTAATATCAGTGTTTAATCTGTAAATTACCAAGATGTTGAGATTTTTTCAACGGATGAAATTGAAAATTCAACCATTTATTGGGCCATTTAAGAATACAAGTTTCCTTGGGTATAAAATTGAATTTTCTAGGTATATTGGAAACTTTCCAATGCAAATTCTTCTGAAGTATTATAAATTAATGGAGAGAGTGAATCGACATAATTTTTCACTTTAGCGCTCGTTTCTCCAGAATTAATAAGAACTTTCTGTTACTTTGATAGTTACTCGTAAAATTGTAGATTTTACCCACCTTAAACATCGTCGATTGGCGCATTTGTGCGCGGAGAAGGTTTTGCCTCAATGACCTCATAAGAAACGGCGGCGGTCACAGCGTGACCCCGTGATCCTGGAAGGTAATAGACAAGGCAGGACACAACAACAAGAAACAGAAAGAACAGGAACACGAGGTCAAACATCAAGAGAGAGTTCAGAGTCATTAGCTGCATCCTGTGATCTCCTTCACCATTACACTTATATATTCTTCTTTTCATTTACGTTATTCCATTCTTGTGATTCTACTTTTCCTTAAAAGGCCAAAAACGTCGTTTACGATGCATTAAAACTCATCGATAAGTCAGAAAGTGACCTTTCATGTTCAATTTGTATTAGTCATGCAACTTCTTTCACTTCACTAGGACAAGATCAAGAATCAATGTCACTGGCGAAGGCGAAGTGCCTTTTTCAAATTGAATTTTGCAACATTTTTATCCTACGACCTAAATTGAGGCGCTGCGCTGAATTTAAAAAGATATTATTTTGATTCAAACAAAGTTATTTTTCCAACAAAAACCGTTGTTTTATATTCAAAAAATCATTTTTTAGATTCAGAAATCATTCTTTCAGACTACAGATTCTTTAAAAAGAATTCAAATTACACTTTGGTCCAAATTTGGCTGTTTTTATTTTAGGATTCGAATCTTATTGATTTTTTGGGAAAGTTTCGAATTCCTATAATTTTTCAACCTAAAGATTCTTCTAATTCAAAAAAGAAACATAACTATACAATTTGTTTCAATTTACAAAATGTTTTTTTACCCCATAGCAATGCATAGATATATTTGATTTAAAAAATTCGTTTGTATTAAAAAAAAAAATTTTTTTGGGCGTATACAAGTTGTTAAATTCAAAGATAATTAAATATTGATAGAATTATTTTGAAGATCATTTGAAATAGAAATCGCGTTAACAATAAATTAAGCTAAAATAATTATCTATAAGTGTTTTCAACTAATGTTTCCAGAGTCAAAGCTTAATTTGAACAAGTTTATCTTTTGATGTTTACTATTACTCGAGGCTAAACTGGATAAGTTGCTCTCACAACTAAATACCAACTCACCACTGATTGATTTCATATTTGCTGCCAGATAATATAGATATATTTCAAACCCTAGATCGTAGTCACAGATATACTATATTGTATGAGGTTTCACAAAAAGAAAATTATGTGACCAGTTACCCTCAAGATGCTTACCTCCATTTCTTGAGTAAAATATTTATAACAGATATTAGTAAATACAATATTTTATTCCTGAAATAGGGATAAGCATCTTAATACTCTATTCGGTAACATATTTTTCTCTCCGTCTTTGCATCTTTTAGGCCGAGATGTTTACGTCCAAAACACATAGATATTTGTTTTCAAAATTAGGGAAACGGTAGAGAAGATAAAAACAGACGTTAACTTTAAGTTTGGAAAATGAAAAAAGTTCAATTTTAGTAAAATCTATCGGAATTTTCGTTTTCATTATCAAAACTAAAAGGAGTCCATCTACGTCCATTTTTATCTTTTTCACCATTTCCCAAATTTCGAAAAGAAAATGTTATGAATTTTGCACGCAAAGAGGTAGAAACTGGACCAAGTTTTTCATATAAACTTGCTACTTTCTTCAAGTATCACATGCCCTTAGTCGTCTCAGTGAAAAAAAATCCCACATCTTGTGTTTTTGTTGCATAATAATCTTCCCTTTTATTTCCGTTTTTAATTTTTTTCCTTTCGAAAATAAATACAGAACTGTTCTTTGAATAGAAAAATGAAGAAGTAAAAGTTCGCCAGACCGGGTTTTCAGAATTCGAATAACTTAGTGATGAGTGAATAGATTTGCCTGTACAAACGTTCGACAGGCGTCTATTTTCGCATAAAATAATTCTGATCTGGCTTTTCTTAGTTGCAACGTAAAATTTTAGATATTTTGATAGGATCATAACGTTCGGGAATTCACATAGAATAATCCTTATCTTAAATTATACTTCATTCGATGAAGGTAAAGATTTCAGTGCTTCACCTTTCTCCCTAACTATTATCGGTGCTTGATATTCAATTCACATTGCAATCAGACATTCAATCATTTTTTACAATAAACTATGTTTCTCATTATTCTGGGTTTTCTAAAATTATACATTATTTTTCACCATAAATAATTGATTTCGAATAAATAATATATGTTTGATTTGAAAAAATGACGAATTTGAATACAACGAATTATTTATTAAAATGATTTGTTCGATTTAAAAATATATTATTTTGATTCAACCAAAGTGGATTTTACAATAAAAATGGTTGTTTTATACTCAAAAAATCATTTTTTAGATTTAAAAATCATTCTTTCAAACAGACTAAAGATTATTTGAAAAGAATTAAAATTTATATCACTTTGGTCCAAATTTCGCCGTTTTTTTTTTGGATTCGAATCTTTTCGATTTTTTGAGAAGGTTTCAAATTGATTAAAATTGTCGACCTAAATATTCCTCTAATTGGAAAAAAGAAACTCAACTTTAACATTTATTTCAATGAACAAAATGTTTTTTTGACCCCATAGCAATGCATAGATATATTTGATTTAAAAAATTTGTTTGAATTAAAATTTTTTTTCCTGGGCGTTTATAATTATCGGCCCCTCACTATGTCGAAAATTCATTAAGAATTTTCATTTTTTAAACGTACACTGTTCGAAATTTCCGTAATAAACCTCCATTTCATGTAATGGGAGTTTTTTTTAGTAACGTATATAACGAGTTTGAAAAGAACGAATTCTTTGTTGAAATGATTTGTTTGACTTAAAAATGTATTATTTTAATTCAGCTAAAGTGTATTTTACAATAAAAATGGTTGTTTTATACTCAAAAAATCATTTTTTCAAACAGACTAAAGATTCTTTGAAAATAATTAAAATTTATATCACTTTGGTCCAAATTTGGCTGTTTTTATTTTAGGATTCGAATCTTTTCGATTTTTTGGGAATGTTTCGAATTGATTGAAATTGTCGACCTAAATATTCCTCTAATTGGAAAAAAAAAACTCAACTTTAACATTTATTTCCATTAACAAAATGTTTTTTGACCCCATAGCAATGCATAGATATATTTGATTTAAAAAATTTGTTTGAATTAAATTTTTTTTTTCCTGGGCGTATACAATTATTGGCCCCTCACTATGTCGAAAATTCATTAGGAATTTTCATTTTTTAAACGTACACTGTTAGAAAATTCTGTATTAAACCTCCATTTCATGTAATGGAAGTTTTTTTCAGTAACGCATATAACGAATTCTTTGTTGAAATGATTTGTTTGATTAAAAAATTTATTATTTTGATTCAGCCAAAGTGGATTCTACAACAAAATTGGCTTTCTAATTTATAAAATTTATAAATTTATAAAAAATTATTCTTTTAAATGGACTAAAGATTTTTATGATTCAAAAATTTTTTTTTTATATGAGCATTTTTTTTTGAGTCTATAAGAGGATATTAAATTATTGAACCCTTAGCTATGTAAAATATTTTTTGTGAATTTACATCTCATGAAATTCGTATCTAAAAAGGAAAATTCAAAAATAATTTTTGACATAATCAGGGGTCAGTGCACGAGGGACCAATATTTTTATACCCCTTACAGAATCTCAAGCCTCAATAATTCTACTCTCTGTGCTTTTATTCCCCTTTTTTTTCAAGAGACTTCTCAAATAACAAGGATTATTGGTAAAATATCACATCCAAATTTGTGTGGATGGCCTTTCTCAATATTTTCCTGCTTTTAAATCGGGGAAGTAAAATAAAAATAAATTTGTGGATTTTTTAAGAAGCGCTCTACAAGTTTTTTAAAGCTTTGAAACATAGAGATTATGCATGCAAATATTTGATATTATTTTGAAATTGGCATTTGAAGGCAAATTCGATGATTCTATTTTGCAGTTCGTATTTTCGACGTATCAGAATCTGATGATCGTACATCCTGCATAAAAAGTAGTGAACATAAGTGTGCAATGAGCGACGAGTGACTTGTATACAAATCATGTCAGTTGCCAAGTGTTCAAAAAGCTGCTTGACGTGGAAATATATCTAACTGTAGATAAACATACATTCACGTAATAGTTCATATCTCTTTGGAACACGTGTCACTGGCATCAGAGGAAAGTCGAAACTCGAACCGTAGAAATTCTGAATTACCGTTATTTTATCGCCAAATTCCCATTCGTATATTTTTTTTATTACGGTCTAAATTACTTTGACATCGATTTATCCCTAACCCAATGATTCATAATTGTTACATATCAGTTATTCTCTTAAAATTTCGTCCCCTGTGGGTCGCAGATAACAAAAAGCTTTATATAATTTTGATAGAGCTGTTATGTAATAATTATGTAACGGCTTTAATTGTTCCTTGGGTTAACTTTTATATTTTCGGTTTTCAGGTATAAGAAAGATTTCAAAAATATTAAAATCATAAAATATGTAAAGAATTTCAATTACTTCAAATTAAGTGGTTGAGTTCGGAATTTTTGAGTCGACCGGCAATCGAAAGATCCGGGCTCGCATCCCGGCACAATCGGAAGCGTCTTTTTTTCCACAGAAATATTTCAAAATTCTTTAACTTTGAATTTCAATTATATTCGAGGTATTTTAATGGAAAAATGTAATGGTAGGAAAATATGAATTAAATTTTCCTGAGATTATAAATAAAAATTGAATTACTTTTAATTGATTCGTAGGAATGTATCTTGAACACATATTCGCGAATACTCGATCCTTTTATGATTTAAAACAATACATGATCTAAAACTTGTTATGAAATAACAATTCTAAATTATTATATTTATTTTCAAAAATGTAAATTAAATCTTCCAAATTTTTAAAAACTTCTGAATTGTATCATTAATTTTAGCAATTAAAATCGATTCTTACTTAAGGATTCAAGCAGTTTAAATTACTCTGAAACGTAACTAGAATTGTTTGCCTTGTTGGCATAAAGCTTGAAGTTTAGCGAGTAATTGAGTCCGCAACACCTCACCCTCTTTTATTTCCTTTTTTTTTCCTTTCATTTCCGGTTTGACTTTAACACCTAAAGGATCGCTTAAATTGCAAGATCTTCCCGTCATTCTAATCTACCCCTCTAAATTTTTACTAACATGTGTATCAGAACTCTTCGAATTTATTTTTCACGCAGAAACTAAACTGGAGCAATTTTTTTCACATCAAACGAGCATCAGAGGCGCGTGAGATATAAATGTGAAAAGAGGGAAAAGGGCGAAGGTGAGTCAAAAGATAAGTAAAGTGGGGAAGGGTGGAGAAATCGTGATGAAGCAAGTACGAAGGTTTTTGGTCACATTTGTGATCTGGATTTTATGATTCTTTCTTCGTGTGAAGAATACATATATATGTCTGACAATATGAAATGAGAGTTGATTAATTGCTTTTTAACGTCCGTTTCTTTTGCCTGAGTGGTCATCTTCTTATGATTGATTTATGGAAAATGTGCTTCGGACTAAAATTATGATTAATAATTTTACTATTCGATTTGACATTTTTCCTATTCAAGAAAAAAAGTAGGGGAAAAGAAAAGTTTCATACATCACAAATATTAATGCCACCGCACGAAATAAATCTGTTGCATTTACTGAGTCTATAAGTTAAAATAGTGATGGCATAAAATAATTCAAATTCAACAGATATTCCAGTGAAATCCAATGCTTTAATGCAAGCATAAGAGATTTTTCGACAAATATTACCTAAATGCCGATTGAATTATTATTTTTATTCCTTATTCTGTAAATTTAACAGGCATTTCTCTAATATTTATCGACAAATTTGTTATGTTTACATAGAAGCGGTGAATTCTAGTGAAATATCTGGTCAATTTAAAGAAATTTTATGATGTCACTATTTTAACCTACACTGATAGAAAGGAATGGCGGTTACAACCATATTTATGGTTAATTTAACCTTACTTTATTACTTTATATATAGAATGTGTATTTTGACCACCCGATTATATGACTGAATAAATATGAAAGAATTAACCATATTATTGGTTTCTAAAGCAATATTTATTGCTCGCTTCCCTATATTATATTTCTGATTTGATCACACGCTAAAAAGAGCGTTCGTGAATTCCGAAAAATATTGTTGGAATATCCAAAAATATTTTCGTCAAACGGCTTTCGGGGCCTAAATTTGGTTTATCAGCAACGACGTTCGGATATTCCGAAATCCTTTTTACATTTGCAATCATTATTTTTTTATAAATTTACTAAAATTAACTTAAATTAACTCAAATCAATTTGATCTATTATAATTAATAAATTCAACAAAAATAATAATGTAAAAAATATGAATATGATTTTCTAAAACTAATTATTTATTCAAAATAAATCAGAGTTTAAAGAAATATTGAGTAATAATAAATATAATCATTATGCAAAATAATTATTGAATGAATATTATATAAATAAAATTAAAATTTTCATTAATTGATAGTAAATAAATAATTAATTTATATACTTTACATAAATCACAATTTAATGATGTAGAATATGATTTTTAAATGTTTAGAATGTGAGATTCTGAAATAAGTCGTTCCGAAAATCAGAAAATCATTTTCGGAATATCCGAAAGACGTATTCTAGTCGCATCCGAAGATGAAATTCCGAAAATAAGAAACCGATTTGCTATATTTCGGACATAATTTTCTCAATATTGAAAATTAAAAATCACATATTTCGAAAGTTAAAAACGAACATTCTTTTGCAGAATTTCTGAAAGTGTCGTTCAGATTTTAAGAAACTATTTTTTTTTTAACTTTCGCCCAAATAAGAAAGTTTATTTCCGATATTCCGAAAATATTTTCCTTTTTATAAATACAATATTTTTATTGCTGTGTTTAACATGTTTCATTGTTCAGAGAAGCATATTATATTACACATGCAGTTATAATTTCTCAACCTACAACCGAATGGCTAAAACTCCCGAACTATTTCAAATATCAAACTGTCAGAAATGTTCGAAAATTTACAAAATTTTGATATTACAAAAGTAACGTATAATTTGACCGTATTTATGATGTTTTTGAGTAAAGATATCATAAAATTGCAAAAAATATACTGAAATTTATGACATTTTTTTAATATTATGAAACTCAATTGAATTTTCATAAAATTACGAAATTATTCCTGTTACAAGTTTCAGAATTTCCCAGATAAAAGTATCAGAATATTCAACACTTTTTAACTGAAAATTAAGAAATTGCTTCTTAAATTTACTACAAATTAACTGAATTTTCTGGAATTCCATCTTAATTTCACGAAACTCTAACTGAATAAAACTCCAGTCACGTATATTTCGTTTTGAGCAACTTTTTCATCTCATTTTTTATACTTTTTTGAAGTAGCTATATCCTATTGCAAAATCCTTCACTCTAGATAGATGATACGTCTATTTTATACGTAAATGCAATATTTAATGCATAAATTGATCGATAGTTTGCTTTCGCGCGCATTGTATATACTTTTTTCCTTTATAAATTATTGTACTTTTTATAAGATTTTTGAAATTCCAATAAAGTATTTTTTTAAAGAAAGATTTTTAAATACCTCTAATTTAAGTCATTGTAATAATTATATGTTGAAAAAATATGAGGAAATTGAAATTTAAAGACAAAATATAAATATGTTCGCGATTTATAAAAAAAGAATTTGGTGAATAAAATTGAGAAATATTGTTTATAAAAAGTAGGGAAAATGCAAAATGGTGATGAATTATTTTCTTTTCCATTTTGAAATTTTCATCTACGAGGTAATATGACATACTTTTAATGCTTCATATTGTAATATAAATGAAAAGACTCTTTTTCCAGTTTCATTCTCTCGTCGACATTCACAAGAAAGTCGTACTATGTGGTTGAAACTTGAGGTTTTTGAGACTTGAACCACGTCATTCTTTGTATTTTACACAGAAAACAAGAATCGAGGAAAAAGTCAAAGTTTGAAAAAGACTTTTCAGGTTTCCTGAGAGCCGAGAAATGCATTCTTTGCTTCCTGTTCTTTTAATCTTCATCACAATCAAAGCAAAAATTACCAACCCCCAAAAAATTTTCATCTTTGATGTTCGCTTATACTAAAAATTGTTTAAATATGAATTTCATGAAATAATTTTACAGATTTACTCAAAAATCGCTTTATCACATGGTGTGATATTGCCGAAAAGAATAGTAATAGTTTCATAATCGGAAATACAATACTCAAGCAAAAATCAAGAACGCTCGTAATAAAAAAAAGTAAAAATAAATTTTCTGCAAAAAAATTTCTTTACTTTTTAAATTCATATTTAGATTTTATTGAGATGAATTTCAAGTTGGCTATGTAAGTTCTCATATTATCCCGAAAACCTGCTGCTAATGAAATTTGGAAAGGTTCCATATATTTTTCGTGGCGTTTAATTTTCTTTTCATTTCAAAAAAATGTGTCGTCCGCAAGTTTATCTCTTCTTAGGTGAAAAGCTGCTCAACTGAAAATAAAGTATCAAAGTACGTGTTTCACTCTTTTTCTTCTGAGTCAAATGATTGTCTTTGCCTCTTTTTTTCTCGAGCCAGAAAATATCGGCAATTAGTTCCGTCAAGTATGTTCGAGTTCGAAACACAGAAAATGAAATATTTGTTCTCATTTACATGGTTTCCATGGATCAACCAGATCACGTGACCAAATTCCTTTAAAAGTTCGTTTAAAACTTTTTTATTTTACAAAATGCCTTCCTGGAAATTTGGAAAATACAAGAGAAAACGATAAAGAACGTCTCTCAACTTCGTTTAAATGAAAATTTTGCAGAAAATTTTACAGTTAATTATAATTTTCGATAAGTTTACGAATATTTATCAAAATTTTTACTAAAAAGAAGTGAACAGAAGTACTTTATTGTCTTTTCTTACGTTTCCCTAATTTAAAAAAAAAAAGTTATCTTACATGAACGAACAAATGTATAATTTAGTCACGCGATCCGATTGATCCATGACCTTTCCTAGCGAAAGTATCGGATTGAAATTCATTCCGAGTCAATCAGAACTATTCCGATTCATTCCGATTCTGTATCCGAGCCAAAGCGAATCATTCCGAACCATTCCGAAAAAATTTGTGTATCCCGTTGGATGAAAAACGGTAAAAAATCAATCCGACTTAATCTGATTAATTCCGAGACATCAATCCGAATCAATCCGAGCTCGGATTGATCCAAACCGAATTTTCAATCATAATCATTCCGACCTTGGATTCATTCGTATTAATTCTAATTGAAAATTCGGTTTGGATCAATCCGAGCTTGGATTGATTCAGATTGATCTGGATTGAAAAATTTGATTCGGATTGAAAACTTGGTTTCGGATTGATGTCTCGGAATAAATCGGATTAAGTAGGATTGATTTTTGACCGTTTTTCATCAAACGAGATACAAAACGTTTTTCAGATTGGTTCGGAATTATTCGCTTTGTCTCGGATACAGATACCGGAATGAATCGGAATAGTTCTGATTGACTCGGAATGAATTTCAATCCGAAAAACGTTTTGTATCTCGTTTGATGAAAAACGGTAAAAAATCAATCCGACTTAATCTGATTAATTCCGAGACATCAATCCGAATCAATCCGAGCTCGGATTGATCCAAACCGAATTTTCAATCATAATCATTCCGACCTTGGATTCATTCGTATTAATTCTAATTGAAAATTCGGTTTGGATCAATCCGAGCTTGGATTGATTCAGATTGATCTGGATTGAAAAATTTGTTTCGGATTCATTCGGATTCATTTGGATTGATGTCTCGGAATTAATCGGATTAAGTAGGATTAATTTTTTACCGTTTTTCATCAAATGAGAAACAAAGCGTTTTTCGGATTGGTCCGGAATGATTCGCTTTGTCTCGGATACAGATACCGGAATGAATCGGAATAGTTCTGATTGACTCGGAATGAATTTCAATCCAATACTTTCGCCAGGGTTAAAGATAGTGACACAATTATTCCTATAACGTAAGTTTTTCTTATGAATTCCTCAGATTAATTACTCGGTTAGATATATTCAAATGAATTGTTTCGTAACACCAAATCTTTTGCTTTTGTTAAAAGAGCATAATATAATATTTCGGTGCACTAAACTTTAGATACAAAGTTTTGGAATATTACGTTCTTAAAGTTAAGGAGCTTCAAGGACCCTCTAACTTTTGAAGTTCCATTGGATCGAAAACGGGCAAAGGCTCGATATATGTTGAGCCGTAGGTACTTGAAAAGTAGGTTCGTAGGTTAATTCCACGATGACACAACGTCGATATAAAAGGACGCGAGATTATTAAAAAGGAGGTGATGCATGTGACCTCTCCATATATTACTTTCGAAATTTCATAATTGTAACTCAATTTTATTCCTGAAATTCGAAAAATTCTACATATTCAAAACTAAATTCGAACTCGCATGACTACAAACTCAAATCCATCTTAACGTCCAAACAAAAGTATAATTCAAAATTTTAAGAATTCGAAATCGTTCAAACTCTCAAAATACAAAAAAATCGAACAAATTTGGACCAAAAAAATATCTTGGGATCAACGATTATGAGAAACTAACAAAAAAGGAGGAAAGAAAAAAGAAGGCAACCTTCCAAAACCCCTTCCTTCTTTTTCTTTTTTTTTGTCTTTACTACCCACAACAATTTACATAAAAAATAAGACGCCGTTTCGGTGCTCTTCCAGCACCTTCTTCAAAGCTTAAAAAAAAAAATTGTTTTTCATTCCATGTCCATTCGACCGCGAGCGCTAGTAGAAAACTGAAAAACATATTTTGACAGATCAAAAAGAAAGAAGGGGTTTTGGAAGTTTGCCTTCTTTTTTCTTTCCTCCTTTTTTGCTGGTTTCTCATAATCGTTGATCCTAAGAAATTTTTTGGACCAAATTTGGTCATTTTTTTGTATTTTGAGAATTCAAACGGTTTTGAATTCTGGAAATTTTGAATCATTCTACACATATTCAAAAATGTGTCTGTGAAGTTTTAGAACAATATTCCGAAAATTGACTATGTGTAAATTATTAAAAACACTACTTTTTTGACACTTTTTTGTCTACAAAAATTTTTATGACTTCGAGAAAACCTAATCCTGCTGGGATTGAATATATGCGTTTGGCAATGAATTAATTTAAAAAATTTTCTTTTGTAAAAAACAATTGCAAGAAATCGAACTTTTTACATATACTGATGTAATTTAAAGAATTTGCAATCTTTCTGTGGAAAAAAAGATGCTTTTGACTGTGCCGGGATTCTAGATGAAAAATGATCTAAAAATTAATTTAATCTTAAGTAAACGTGATAATTTAACTTTTTTATTAACACTTTTTTGTTATTTTTTATTTTATTATTTTATTTTTGACCTTTGAATCGACTCTACATTTCACACCCTTTACCATTGCGCATAGCGCAGAGTCAACTTCGGGCGCATGGATTTTGCAAACCAAGCACGATTTTCGTGAATAAGACATTTTTTTAATAATTTTTAAATAAAGGATTATGTGTGTGCAAATTTTGGAGTACCTAACGTGAATACTTTTTTTCAATCCGCGTGCAAAGTTTAGTTACGATTTTGGCCCAAGACATACACTGTTAGAAATTTCTACCGTAATTTCCCGAAACACGTAACTGGAGTTTTATTCAGTCACAATTTCGTAAATTTAAGATAGAATTTCACAAAATTCAGTTACAAAGTGTTAGGTATTCTGTTACTTGTATCTGGAAATTCTGAAACCTGTAACAGCCCTAGCGAAAGTATCGGATTGAAATTCGTTCCGAGTCAATCAGAACTATTCCGATTCATTTCGATATCTGTATCCGAGCAAATGCGAATCATTCCGAACCAATCTGAAAAACGTTTTGTATCTCGTTTGATGAAAAGCGGTTAAAAATCAATCCGACTTAATCTGATTAATTCTGAGAGATCAATCCGAATTAATCTGAACCAATCCGAAACCAAGTTTTCAATCAGAATCAATCCGAATGAATCGAAGGTTGTAATGATTCGCGTTGGTCTGGATTGAAAACTTGGTTTCGGATTGGTTCGGATTCATTCGGATTGATGTCTCGGAATTAATCGGATTAAGTCGAATTGATTTTTGACCATTTTTCATCAAACGAGATACAAAACGTTTTTCGGATTGATTCGGAATAATTCGTTTTGTCTCGGATACAGATACCGGAATGAATCGGAATAGTTCTGATTGACTCGGAATGAATTTCAATCCGATAGTTTCGACAGGAAGGAATGATTTTACATTTTGGATAACTGCAGTTTTATGCAGTTACATATAACTGAAAATTTTGTTACACTTTCGTAATTTCATGATAAATTTTCATAAAATGAAAAATGAAAATGAAATGAAAATTCAGTTGAGTTTTCATTCATCTACAGATTTTTTAAAATGTAATATAAGATTTTTCTAAGTCCATCATTATTTTCTATGGTACTTGTGATATATTTTTTTTCATTGCACGAGACATCAATTATTTATATCTGTTTTTGAGGATAATGGATCTTTCCTTTCTCGATAATTTTGATGATTCAGGATTTATTCTTTATCTCATTCTGTTTATGGAATTACACAGTACTTTGTAGTGGATTATATATTCCTAGCCATATTGCATTTCTAGAATCGAAATGCTCAAATTCACATTAATTCTAATAGGATCACTAGCAAGATCTCTTAACCCCGGGGATTACACTGAGTTTCGAGTCACTGTAACGCGAGAACTTATCCCATTTAAGCTTTCCATTTCGGTAGTAAAATTTTTCGATGCATGACCGGCAATTTGCATTTTTCAACGTTTCACGACCTCTTGGCATTTTAGTACGTCGGAAGAAAAACTTTAGGAATTAAAAGGGTTCTTTAAGGTATGAATAAATGATTCTAGTACTGATATAAAAGTATCCGAGTATCAAGAATTCTTACTCTAGTATATATAGCTTGCCTTTTTGCTTGTTAAAACTGAACCATTATCTTAAAACGACTAGTACTTTTATCGCGAGCTTTTTGCGCTGCTTAAGTTCCAAATTCTAAACTCGAGTCTCATTCAAATTGCTAGTTAAAGTTGAGGTTTTTTCCTCAGATAGGTTCAAGGCAATTTGAAAAAAAATTTTACAAAATGACCAAGTCCAAGAAATCCGAATAAGAAATTTTGATTTATTTATTGTTATTCCGCAAAGAATTTATTTTTATGGAATTTTGTGAAAGTGAATAACGTTTCATGAATATTTAAAAATTGTAAAGGTATTGTAACATGTCTATCAAAAAATAAAAGCAATAAGAAATAAATATTCATATCTTCAGAGTTAATATTTGACCAAAAAATATGTTATTGAATATATTTACCACAAAAAAATGCCACATGCAAAAAATGTCCAAAAAATGCGAATAAGAAATTTTGATTTATTTATTGTTATTCCGCGAAGAATTTATTTTTATGGAATTTTGTGAAAGTGAATAAAGTTTCATGAATATTGAAAAATTGTAAAGGTATTGTTACATAACTATCAAAAAATAAAAGAAATACATATTCATATCTTCAGAGTTACTATTTGACCAAAAAATGCAAAAAATTTCCAAAAATGCGAATAAGAAATTTTGATTTATTTATTGTTATTCCGCGAAGAATTTATTTTTATTGAAGTTTGTGAGACTGAATAAAGTTTCACGAATATTGAAAAATTGTAAAGGTATTGTCACATAACTATCAAAAAATAAAAGAAATAAAAAATACATATTTATATCTTCAGAGTTATTATTTGACCAAAAAATATGGTATTGAATATATTTACCACTAAAAAATGCCATATGCTTTTTTACATTCTATCAAGAATAACTATTTTCCTTTCACCCTTTTTAATAATTTTACCTCTAAGTATAATTTCTACACTCTATATAGAAGTCATAAATTCTTTTGACCGTACTTCAAGTTTTTTCATCGGTTCTCTCCTTTTATATATTTTGACCCATTTCTATACGGAATTTCTATTTGTCTTCTTACATCCCAATAAATCGCATCAAAAATACAAAAAATGGACCAAAAATTTGTACAATATTCAAAAAAAATAAGGTGGGTCTTTTTATGGACCTTTATAGGATTCAATTCTATTTTGTTCACTTGGATAGTTGAAAAATATCCATCAAATATTTAAGAATTTAAATTGAAAAAATCTGCCCGCTTCGCGGGCACATTCTCATCGCGCGCTTCGCGCGCAGCTCGCTTCGCGCGCAACTTTGAGCGCGCCTAGGGCGCGCGATTCGATCGTCGCGCTTCGCGCTCCGTTCTTTCTGGACCTCGCGCTTCGCGCTCGGTCTTGTGCTCTTTGCATACATTTAAGTTTATTTCTTATATTTTGATACTGAAGCTCAAATCAATTTTATAATAATATTACAGATGATGTGAATTACACATTTTCTCAAAGTCACTGAATTTCTTTTTGAATTTAAGTGAAACAGGAAATTCAATTTACTTAAGGCTTTATCGGCCTTAAGGAACACATTCTCATCATGACACTCGCGCTTCGCGCTCGATTTTCTGTATACATTTCAGTATAACTTTTTAATAAATTACATGATTGAAAGAATTTACTTTCTTCCACATATCTAAAAAGGAAAAACAATCGTAGACTTTATTTAAGGAAACGATTTTGCAGAACAACGCTTATTTCGTATCTCACATATTTTGGTGAAAAAAATCGAATTTTTTCAATATTAAAAATCAAAACATAAAATATACATCCTGTCCCGAAATTTCTTTATCAGAATTTGTAGACCTCATTTAGGCAAACAATTTTCCATCTAAATGTCTTTTTTGGATCTCACATATTTTGTCTAAAAAATGGAATTTTTTCATTTTTATCGTATTTTTTGGAATTGAAACGAAAAATATATCTTTTATCAGAAACTGTGTCAGACAAAATTTGTAGATCTTTTTGAAACGAACAACTTTGTATTCTTACGTTTTTTTGGTATTTCCAATATTATTGTTAAAAAATTGAATTTTGGATTTTCAATAGTTTTTTTTTAATTAAAAAGAAAGATATGCATCTTATGAAAAAATGTTATAATTCAAATTTGTAGGTCTTTATGTATTCAATAATATTGTATCATAACGTTTTTTCGTATCTCGTATAATATAACTGGAAAATGGAATTTTGATATTGACTTTTTTCGAATTTGAATATGCTGTAACATTTCTAATTTCGATTTAATCAAAAAATATTATCAGGATAATTTGTAGAGATTTATGAGCACTATCTAAAACCAGTATTGAAATTTTTGATTTTTTCAAAAAATTATTTTCAAAAACACAATAGTAGTGCTCAACCCCTCAATTTTGATTGGATGTGGCTGGTTAACGAACTTGTCCTTACTTTTTCGGTTCCGATAAAGTGTGCCAAAGCTCAATTGAATCTGATAATTCTATCGAGAGTTATGCCGCACAAGACCTACTACAGACAGACATTTTCGTAAAAACCATTTTTTCTGACTCAGGGGGTCTCAAAACGTAAAGATTTGATGAAAATTTCAAAAGTCATTTTTCACATAAAACCAATACCTTCTCATCCATGATGAGAATGTAAAAATGTATATGAAAAGAATATGTCGCTTTTTTGATGAGAGATTTTCGCTGGAAAATATTTCCAGAGAGAATAATTAATAGATTACACCAAGTCGATACGACTTTACTTTGAATTATTTGAGGCTCGAGATTCCCGTCACATTCTCTCTCGAGCAGTGACTCATTATTATCAAAAGGTTTCCCAAGGGAAAAAATGTCTCCAGTAAAAAATATAACTAGACCGTTTCCAGTTTTTTTGTAGGAATAATAAAACAATTGGATTTAACGGGTTTTGAAGCAATGATTGGGAATATTACGAACATTCTGTTGGTAAAAGCTTCCTATTATATATATACAGGGGTATTAAAACGAAACCATAGATTCCTCTAATCGAGTACCTCTACACCATTCTCGTTTAATTTTCTCAACACGTTCAATTACCTTCGGATAACTATCTTTCAATTTCATTGTTACCTATGGGTTCTAGTGCTTTCTTTGCGTCTTCCTTAACTCCAAGAATTAAAAAAGGAGGAATCTCACTTTCAGAATGTTACATACTTTTTAAAAATATTTTTTGAAAAGACAGATTATTTTTAAAGTGTTTAGTTAATCATTAATCATTAATTTTGTTATGAATAAAAAGTTTCATTAACATTCAATGAACGTTCAGAACTGTAAGTATATTGTAAAATAACAGTGCTAAAGCAAACAAAAATTTTATTTTTATTTCGTAGTTCGTGTGGGGTTTCTCGTTTTTTACTATAGTTGAAATTTTTTCAAAATTATTTAAAATATGAAAATGAAAGCTTATATGTTTCTTGGCAGTTTTCAATTTCAAGCTTTTAAATTCCTTTTTATCGAAAAGTTAACCACGACTGAACTCCTGTGGTGCGTTTTTCGTGTCAGCGAGGAGTTCAGCCGTGAATAACTTTACGAAAAAAAGGAATTTTAATGAGCTACAAATTGGAAATTATTGAGAAATATATGAGTTTTCATTTCTATTTTTATTTAATATTGAAAACATCTTTCAACTATAAAAACCGAAAAATATTCAAAAAACGTTTTTTTTAAATTTTCAGTCTCAAATTTCTTGAAAATTCTTTGTGAAACGAAAATTCTATTTTCGGGTTCGTGTTCAGCATCGAAAAATCTATAAAAGCGACCTCCCATGGTCTACGAAATAAAAATTGTGTTGCACTCTGTAATATTACTGTATATGAAAAACAAAATAAAATTTTCTTCCTTTTTCAATTCCATGTAAAAAAGTACTTTTTCATGCAGTTTTCGTAATTAACAAACCAAGATTTTTTTCATGCAAACTTCTACAGAAATATGATTACTGAATACTTCGAGGAAAATTTTACTTCCTTTTTATGACCATATAACGGGATTTATTATCCAAATGAATGTAGCAAACTTTTTTATCTGAATAAATTATTATTTTAATGGGATAAAATATATTTTATTAGTTTCCACCTCATATAAGAAAATGAAATAAAATCCTTGAATGAAAAATTATATTCTTCGTGACACGCAGAATTTTCAATTTATAAATCCAAGAGAAGTGGAATTGACAGAGTTATTTAAAAAATAACAAGATCTGAAAATATGAAAACTTGTACTGATGAAATAAAAGAAATTTCTTGAATATATTTTTATAAGAATTCACAGAACTCAATGAAATTTAAAAAAAGAAAAATCTAATTAAGAAAAAGTGAATCACGTACTTGTATAAACTACGACTCGATTATTTTCATGCGATTCGTGAATGTCGAATTGTCGTTGCCCGGATGTCATTACTTACCATTTTTATTGGCAAAGTCAATTTTTACATTGTAGGTAAAATTGACAATGAGGAATATTCTAAAAATGGTCACGTCCTTCGCATACCAATAAAAGAATTATCATCAAAATTTCGACTCTTAAAATACTTTTCACGTTTGACATGAAATGTTTAACTATTTAACGCCACATTCAACTTTAACCGATACTTTTTAATCCTGGCAAGAGATTTGTTTAAACAAAAATAACGCTCCAATGCATTACATTTATACATATAAATTTTAATGTTCAATTTCTCTTTTCAGTCGAAAAGTCACTTTGAAAATCATAATCCAACCATGAAGAAATTATTTCCTGGCATATTTATTGCTGAGACAAAAAAATGAAAAGTATTTTTAATCGAGACAAAAAGCCAGGTGCTTAAATTTTCCAAACCTGGCTCGGGGCCAATGAATTTTCAACCATTCAGAGTGAAGATTTCCGAGCTAGGTGACCTTTTATATGCATCTGTCCCATAAGTCGTGAGAATGTGCCCACAATCTATAAATCTTCTTAATGGATTTCCTTGAGAAGGAACGCGAATCACTCGTTGCACACTTGTGTACTTACAACTGTATGAGGTATTTGCTCTTGGTAACTTGGTTACTTCGTCAGCATCTGAACAGGATTCTATGTCAACACACAAAAACCTGATCCGATCAACCATAATTCAATTCGCTTTTATCTTTCTTGTTCCCAAGAAAATAGAAATTGAGTCCTCACATATCCAAGAAAATTCCTTCATTGCAATTTATTTGACTTTTTGTGATGAAAATTTCAAAATAAAACTTTTTACTAATTATTAACTGATTTTGCTCGCACGTTTAGTTCATTTACACGAAAGTCACGCACCTGTTGCAATTTAATTCTAAAGGCAACATGAATTATGTAAATTGAAAGTTATAGAGAATTTCCAAAACTCGAATTTCACTGAAAAACAGTTAAATTGTCACTGAACCTGCTTAGTAAAATGCATTTACCGATTGGGTTTTTAATTCAGTGACGATTTTAATCTCATTTAGTGAAATATCACTGGTTGTCAGTGAAATTTTTAATGAAGTGATAGAGTAACTCATTTCTAACTATCTTATCAGTAAAATCTCACTGATTCATATCTTTCTAGAGAATATAAATGGTCATCGCTTTTAGAGAATGGAGCCACGTGTACCGGCTGCGTGAAATCAGAGTAAAGTATTATATTTGAAAAAATATACAAATTTTCGTTCTGATTAGGTCCCGATGTATAAAAAATAAAAAATCATTGTTCAATTGAGAACTAAGTTAATCTGATTTTTATCAACTGTATGAATCAATCGCTATTCAGAATTTCAATTTCAACCTGAAATTCACTTTGGATATTGCGAATATCCAAAAATTATATTACAGTTTAATAAAAAATTTTACCATAATGTCACCTCATGGAAATTACCGGCTTATTAATACCAGCAATGGAATTCAACAATCAAATTACGCGAATAACCATTCATACATTTTTAATTAATTGTGCATTCCCTAGACCCAGATTAATGTCAATCATAGTTTTCGCTAAAATTTGTCAAACATTCAGGACATGTTTGGTCGTAAAAGGTTCAACGATCCAGGATTTATATCCCTTTCCTCCCTTTTTAGATTTTCCACGTCAAAGCGTAGCACTTTGCAGTACTAAAGCGTTGCAAGATTATCCTTAGAACCTTAGCAGAAATATTTTATAAGGTAAAGATCCCCCTCTCGTTAGCGCGTATTTTCAATACTCAAAAATAATTCCCAGTTTCATATTTTATCAATTTTCCTAAATAGGATACTTTACCCAGAAAAGATTAGCTGATGAAAAATATAATTGACCAAGATAAAAAGTAAAACTTTCATCTTTTCATTAAAATTGTAATGAACTCACTTGAGAATCAATCAGTAGTTATTAATTGAAAATTATCCAAATTATTAATGATTTTTTGAATAATTACATTTTTATATTTAATATTAAAGAGTATTTACTTCGTAAGTATGAAAATTGGTACAATGTAAATAAAATAAAAATGATTGGCGATTTGCATAAATTATAATAATTTCGAGTAGAAATTTGGATAAAAAATTAATTATTTTCAGAGATTATTAAAACACATTAAGAGGTATGATGCATATGTGAAACATACGCGCCGCGAACCGCTGACGACGTGTTGGCAGCGAGAACGATACTGATTGCAAGGCACGTCTACGTTCGCGTTCGGTCACCCCCTGCTTCATCCCCTTTTATTCTGCTTCACCATCATTTCTCCAGTTTACCTCCCTCATCCATCCCATTCATCCTATCCACTGTTATCCACTCGCGCATCCACCCACGCAACTGTTGCGCCCCGCTTCCATTTACCGATCTTACCATTTTGCAGTCACGCTCCTAATGCGTTACTTACGTCGATTTATCACAAGTGTCAGAAGTAAGGTGAGGGGTTATTAGGAAACGCTTCGCTATCATGCGAAAGGAAAGGGTACGTTTGGGTTTCGCCACAACCATTATCAAGGATCGATCCTGAGAATAGAGTTAGGAGTTAGAAAAACAATTAGGCTAACAATTAGTAAAATAAAAAATAGAGAGAGGATTTTGTTTCCTAAAGTGGAAGAAAAACTAATTGCAGTTAGAAGATATATTTGGCTTGATGAAATTATTTTTGGTTAAAGTGTTTGGCTCAAGGGCTGGGTTAGGAAAAATTAATTATAACTTTATAAAATATTAATTTGGAGAGCTTAGAGGCCTTAAGACAAGGGGCCAAGGAGACCATGTGACAAAAATTATATGGTAATCCAAGCATGTAAAATAACTTTTTTTTTATAAAATATCTTGCTCCAAATTTGGTAAATGTATTAGAAAATAATAAAGAACGCCTGTTAAGGGGATCCGCCACCTTTAATACTTTTATTTTTTGATTCTAGACCTTTCGTATAATTTTCTTTATGTTTAGTACTTTTATTTAGAAAGTTTTTGGATTTTTTTAAAATTCCAGCACCATTATGTATTTTTAAACTAAAAATTCGGAGTTTTTTTTGACATTTTTTTATTTTGAATGACTTTTGTTCTTTAACCAATTGTCATGATTTCTTCTTTATTTTGTTCCTTACAATGTGTAACAAATTCCTGGGCGTTCTTTGATATATTATCAATATTTTTGGGTATAGAAAGTACTCTGGACAAAAAAATAAATGCGAAATTTTGTTTTCTTATTTTTGGATATTTTTATTAATTTTTTTATTTTATTTTATTTGTAACTTTTTTCAGTCATTTTGTTTCATTTTACATATCCAAAATCCTGCTACAAATTTTAAGGAACACAATAAGAAAAGAGTCGTCACAATTGGTTAGAAAACAAAAAAGTTATTCGAAGTCAAAAAAAATGCCCAAAATTTTTAGTTTAAAAATACATAAAAGTGCTGGAATTAAAACAAAAACCTTTCTAAATAAAGGTACTAAACATAAAAAAAATTATATAGAAGGTCTAAACTCAAAAAATAAAAATATTAATGTAGCGGATCCCTTTAATTTCGTTTTAAAAAAAATTCTAACATTTTTTCTGTTCTAAAATATAATACTGAAGTCTTATCGGGAACTGCAATTCTGTAACTACATTTCCACGGAGAATAAAATATTGTCTTGAAATTTTGAGAAATAAATAAAAAAAGACTGAGTTAGGTCTGTTATGTCTTGATTATTCATGACATAACAAATTTTTGATAATAATAATTAATTTTAGAAATTTTTAGAGTATATTACCGACAGTCTGAGACCGATGCAGCAAAACTCAAAACACTCAGTTAATATTATTGATAAAATTTTTTTTTAATTTCATCTTAATACACTATGCTTCCCATATTTCTTCCACATGCTATTATATATCGTTTACTAAATTTTGACCGATTTATATTGATTACAATTTTTATATGACTTTTTTCTCTTGGGGGGATCAAAAAATAAATTTTTTCCCCGCAGGGTGCAATAAAATTCTCTTTATGACTCGGTAGTATAAAAACATTTATTATACTCGTGTCAATAAAATGCATTTAATAAAACGCTAGTAGAAAAATTCCTTTTTGCACACAGAATTATTAGACATTGAAACAGTTTTATAAGAGATTTATATGAGTACATTGAAAAAAATTGATTATATAATCGAATATTCTGATCCAATAACTATGAGTCATCTAGGTTATAAACAGTATAATTGAGATTAAACCGCTGATAATCTAGATAATACTGTTCCATAGTTTTTGGACGAGGATATCCGATTTCATAATTAATTTTCCTTCTTATCCTAAAGTAAAATTATGAATTTAAAAGCCATGGGATATAAATTTAAATATATAAATTTGTGTAAAAAGTTAAATATGATCTGAGATTTGAAATTAATTTCGAAAAACATAATAAAAAATAATAATAATACATAAAGAGAGTTCACCGGAAAAAATTACTGAATAGGTATTAATAAAAAGTCTTACTATTTTAATGTTTTCACGTCTCGCAATTTTGAATATAATTAGTCGAATTCTTGTTCTTTTGATATGTCACGTTATAATTAGAATATAATCTAATAGCAATTGTAATAAATTGAATACATATTTTAGGAGCATTAATATAATAATAAGTAAAAGAAATAATATTAAATTATTAATGTGTTAACATAATTAGTTAATATGTTAATAATTGATATCGATTAATTATTGCCATTTAAATTATTATATGAATTATATTATATTATATATTATATAACATACGTAATTAACTCTGGTTAAAAATATTAAAATCTCTTAATTTGAATCTAAAGTTTTTTAAACGATTCACAGGTGATTTAAATATATATCTGAAATTGTCGTAAAATTTGTCAGAGTCAATTCCGATTCACACAATTTTTTATGAAAGACAAAACACGTTTTCAATAATCGAAAAAATGTTGATTGAAAAATGTTACTAAGCTCTGAGAAAATGTAGGGAAAAGATTTTTTTTTATTCAGTTACTTTTTCCTGAAAGATTTAATATTTTTACATTTTCATCACATATGAGAAGGTATTATATTTATGTATAAATTTGACCCCTCCTTTTTTGACGAATGTCCACGTTTCATGATCTCCTGACCCGAAAAAAGGGTTTTTTAAATTCTGTTTGTCCGTCTGTCCCCGTCGTCGTAGTTGTCATCGCTGTCGTTGTCTGTATAATAACTAACTTCTATAAATTTCCATTAACACGTTTTTTTAAATTATGTATAAGAAATTTTAGTGTGTTATCATTTTCTTCAGAAAGTGTATTGTTTACTGAAAGTTATATACTGTCTGGGCAGTACGTGCCATTTCTACTTGGAAACGTATTTTGCAGTCAGACTTGAAGTAGAAAAATCAATTCCAGGCAGACAAAAAACATAAGTATTACATCTTTTTCTGGAACCTCTTATGCTCAATAAATCGGATTTCATAATTTATAACTAAAAATTTAACGAATTTGAGGTTTTAAAATTTTTAATGTGAACTTTCCTACAAAACGTCTTCATTTCGCACTAAAAATAAGAATATAGTTAAATTTTAAAATTGATAATGAATTAAAATTATAAATTACTAAAGAATAAATGTTTCGTAAATTGAAATATATATCTCCTTCTATTTTATTGTTTCGATTGAGGTCTTTTTAAGTAATAAAATGTAGATAAATGATTTATCTAGTGAGAAAGCTCTTAAGAACCGATAAAATCCCCAATGCAAGGCTGATTAATAATTAAATTATCAGAGTTTGACATGCCTGTCGATCATTAAAGCAACTGAATAAGCGTCAATATTCTAAAATGAAGTCCATAACACTTCCAAAAACTATTTCATGAAGAGAATTACGTTACCAGATGTGCATATATATATGAAGTAAGTCCCTATGATAATCTGGAATATATATGTACAAGGCTGCTTCTAACCTGAATAGGCACACATTACTCGAGAATTGTATTATCATAATCAAATTTGATTCAGTTATGTACAGTGCGGAATTCTGTAGGTTCTCTGTTGACAAGAACGTTAATTACTTCCTTGCAAATTATATCTTGCTATTGAAACAGAACGTTTATCTGCTGTTTGAGAGGACAAATAAATGAAAAAGGAAACTCTTCAACCCTTTCGTGTAAGAATTTTTTCTACCATAATCACAATCCAGACAATCATGTTAAACAAAGTATAAAATATACAAATATCAAAAAAGGAGATTCGACATTTTTTAGAAACCTTAAAACAACCCACTTTGCATGAAAAACCACCACCACGGTATGAAAAATCTATTTTATATGATGCGCCTCCAGAACTCACAAGAAAATCCACAAAATGAACGAAAGATAATTAAGAATGTAAAAATGGTCACATTTTGCCATAAAAACTACCTTGTTTTGATAAAACAACCCCTGATGCTACGCAGTCAAGCTATCGAGAATTGAGATTCAATTTCTTCATATTAGATCTTATTGCAACCATCAATTTTGAGTAATTAATGTAGCAACAAGTGATTTGAAAATATCAACCCGAAAATATTGCATGATTCATAAAAAAACTTTAAACTTTAAAATTTATTTATTAGAATTTTGTTTTGGAAAATTTATTTTTAAAGGCTTCAGCCATTAAAGAATTTATTTTCAAGAATTGAAAACAGTAAAGTTTTGCAGATTCTTTTTCCTGGAAAAATGATCCATGATTTATTAAAATCACATCATTTTTCTAAATTTGGTATGAAGCGATAAGAAAAAAAGTTCGGGTAAAAATAAAATTTGTTAAATGCATTATTTTTCTGGATTTCAAATTTTTTTCATCGAAAATCATCTTTTCTCTTTCAAATTAGGCCTTCAATAATAATATTGCTATTCTTGAAAGCAAAATTATCTATTTTTGCCTGAGGTCTAATTTTCGTGGATCAACTACCTTAAAATATTCTAAAAACCATCTATAAGATAGATTTCCCATAGCTGAATATCCATTTTTTGCCGTGTATTAATTTGAGAAAACAATTTTAGTGAATTCCCAAGGTAAATTCGTTATTCTGTAGTTATTTTGCGCATCATGAAAAGGTGTCAAGGAAAATGGCTGTTGGGTAAGCCGGGGGGCATCAAGACTCGCCAGACTCTATTCCTTTGAGGATCCATGAGAGTTACAGGTCGCTCTGATGGCATCTAAAACACAGAATGCACAGCTAAAACGAAAGCAAAGGGTGCCTTGAGGAGATTTTAGTACTCGACGGGTGGAAGAAGAGAATACGTTCAAGAAATGAAACGGGTGTTACTATTCGTCCGTCCGCTTCTTCTTTTTCCATGGAGTTTATAGCTCTCGTGCAAGAATTGCCATCCCTCGGGACGATCATCTTAAGGGCAACTCAGAAACGTCCTCGTTCTCGAGCTACGCCATTCAACAGAAAATCGCACTAGTATTCTTGATTCCTGTACCAAATGTCTCCCTTTGGTGCAGACAATCAGTCAAAATGGAAAATCGATCCTATCTCTGACACAAGTATTTGTTCATCTAGACTCTTAAACATAAAATGGTACGTTCTTGGAAAAAATTGGCTTCAGGGTCCAAAAATGTTTAAGTCGATTTAATCAGACGTTTCGGCTCATATCGGAGCTCTCATCAGTGATATTTATTAAAATCTAGAAAATACAAAAAGGGGTGGCGCTAATTTCACATTTTTAGGAATAATGTAAATTGGTTATATGAACTTGATACTTTTGTCAAGTATTACATGCCTTTAAGTACTGTAGTTATTCCTAAAAATGTGAAATTAGCGCCACCCCTTTTTGTATTTTTTAGATTTTAATAAATATCACTGATGAGGGCTCCGATCTGAGCGGAAACGTCTAATTAAATCGACTTAATCATTTTTGGAGCCTAAGGCAAATTTTTTACAACAACGTACCATTTTATTTAAATTGAGGGTCAATACAACTTACACTACTCTCAAAAACATTACTTAAGGGGAGCTTCTCCTGTAAATGGGTCAAAAATCGATTTTTGGGGTTTTTGCATATTCTTATAGTGTAACAACTTGAAAATATGCTTTCCAAATTTCAAGTCGATTCAAGCAAAATTGACTGAGCTATGTTAGTAGAGAAACAAAAATTTCATTCACATGTAAACTATACTTGAAACTTTAAACGCGGTTTTCTCGAAACCATGTTTTTCAAACTGGCGTGCACGATGACTAAAGAACAGCTTGACATATTTCAAAAGTTTTTATATCGCATTAAACTGTATTCAATTGTTAATAGAATCATCTCGAGAAAAATGTGAAAAAAAATTTTTATCCCACTTTTTTTAAACAAATTTGACGAAAAAAAATCAAAATTTTGTAAATTTTGTTGTAATTTTTGTAAAAATCACTTTTTTTTAAAAACAAAAACGTCACTCCATAGAGGACTCAAAAAAAAAACAAAAAACATATGAAATTTTTTGTTCCAGAATCAACTCCTGAGGCTCTACAATGCACGCCATTTACCTCTGCGAAAATAGCATGGCCCACTTTGAGCAATCATATCTTAAGTTTTTTTTAATCCACGCTCGAAATTAAGGAGCGAAAAACCCCGTTTACAGGAGAAGCTCCCCTTAATTTCATGTTCTTTCTTATATAAAATTTAATATATCTCTATATTATTTGTGAAACAATACACTGGTGTATTAGATTTAATAAAGTGAGGTATTAAATTTATTATAAATAAAATTATAAACAACTCACATCATTTGATTTTAGGAAAATATAAAGTTATTTTTGCAGTGAATCTTGGGATGTAAATAATAGATTATTTTCTTTCATATCGATACAAATCCATTTTTAAGTTATTTAAGATATCCTTGTATTTGAAAAATTAGTTTGCGTCATGAATTTTCACATTTGGAGAAATTTTTATTGGGGTAATTAACAAAAAATAGGGTAATATTGATCATTAAATTGATTTGAAATATTATCAAGCAGTTTTAATGATATATGATTAAGGGAGTATGGTGGATAAAACTATTAAAAATGAGAATTACTTGTAATTTTGACAGAACGCGTATTATAGCTTACTTGAACTATGGTTCAAATTTCGTGACCCTCAAACCCGAGAAATTAATTATTGAAAATAACATGTGATCTTATGGGAAAATGCTGTTTTTTAAGGATTATTTAAAAATGGGAAAATTATGAAGAAATTCCACGTATCTTCAAAAACAGCATTTTCCCATAAGATCACATGTTATTTTCAATAATTAATTTCTCGGGTTTGAGGTTCTGAAGGGTCACGAAATTTGAACCATAGTTCAAGTAAGCTATAATACGCGTTCTATCAAAATTACAAGTAATTCTTATTTTTAATAGTCTTATCCACCATACTCTCTTAACTGAGAGTCTAGAAAATATTCTTTTTCGTCGACACTTTATTTCATATTAGAATTCATAATTGCGTTTATTAAATTTAATATAACTTTATATTAAATTTGAAGGAAATTTTTTTAACAGTAGTTTTAAAACCAAAGTAACTATTATTTGATCCGACTTTTTTGGTTTGTAAAATAAATATGGCATTGATATTTTATCAGTTAACACAACTAATTTTTTGGTAGATATTACTATAGATGTTACTATTTGCATTTTTATTTCGAGAAATTGTGTAAAGCACAAACATGGTTGTGCTAACTAATAAATTAAAGTTTTTATGTTTTACAAACTGGATTCTCTAAATCTGAAATCAGTGATAGTTTAACTGATAAAATATCAGTACCATATTTATTTTACAAACCAAAAAAGTCGGACCAAATTATAGTTTCTTCTGCCTCTAAAACTACTGTTAAAAATATAGCAAATGTCTAATACTTAGTAAAAAAATGTCACTAAAGTGAATTAAGGTGATTTTCATCCACGAAAATTAGACCTGAGGCAAAAATAGATAATTTTGCTGTCAAGAATAGCTATTTTGAAAGAGGAAAGATTATTTAACATGAAAAAAATTTGAAGCACAGAAAAATAATTTTATTAATAAATTTTATTTTTGACCCAACCTTTTTTCTTATCGCTTCTTACCAAATTTTAATAAATTATGCGATTCTAATAAATCATGAATCATTTTTTCAGAGAAAAGATTTCCCATCTTCACCCTTTCTGATTTTAAAAATATATTCTTTAATGGCTGAAACCATTAAAAAAACATTTTCCAAAACGAAACTTTTATAAACAAATTGCTGAATTTGATAATAATTTATTCATTTTCGAAAATTGGAATTGGTAAAGTTGTAGAGAATCTTTTTCTTGAAAAAGTGATTTGTAATTTATTAAAATCGCATAACTTTTTAAAATTTGATAAGAAGCGATAAGAAAAAAAGTTAGGTCAAAAATAAAATTATTTTTTTTGTGTCAAATTTTGTTCATGTAAAATAATCTTTTCTCTTCCAAAATAGCCCTTCAATAACAATATTGCTCTTCTTGAAAGCAAAATTATCTATTTTTGTCTGAGGTCTAATTTTCGTGGACTACCTTAATGGCTCACTTTTCACTAATTACGTTTTAGAGAGAAGAGATTGGATGAAATATATTTTTTATAATTTCCTACTCTAAGTTTGGTAATAAACGATTTACCTTACATTCTAAACCCACAGCATTCTTAAAGACAAATACCTTCAGTTGTATTCACCTGAAACAAAAAAATAATTTATATTAGATTTAATGATTTTTATTTATATGATATTATAGTAATCATTAAAAATAGATTTATAAAAACTTTTTGTAATTCTATTTCTTTCAATTTAATGCAATTAATTATATTCCTAATGTTATAATTGAGTATTTAAAAAATGTACAACTTTGGTCAAATCAGTTCATGCACCTCTGGCTAAAAATACACTGATGTTCTTTCATCAATGTTTGTTTTTGAAATGATTTTTTTATAAACGGTCTATCTGAGAAGAATGTATTGATTAAACCGGTCTACACATTCCCTCCGAAAACAGGAACCTGATGCAAACTTTATGCATAGTAGGTTCGTAAAATCGTTTACAGAATACAGGCAAGATATCCAATTATCCATTTTAAAACATTTTCGTTGTTATTCAGAATTTACTTTTGAAGCATAAAGAAATGCAGTTCAAAAGTTAAATAAAGTTTTTGCTATTATTTTTTTATGAATTTTTAGTAAAAATAAAAAAATACATAGAATTCTGATTTCAAAATTCGAGAAATCGTAGAGAAGATAAAATCGGACGTAGGTAGATGACTTGGTTCCGAAATTAAAAAAAAGTATTTTGGGAAAAAAATTGTATTCTGGACACAAATTTGTAGAAACTGGTTTAAATTGTTCACATGAACTTGCTAATTTTCTCAAGTATCACATGCCCTTAATGTATAATTTTGCCACGTAATCCAATTGATCCATGGCATTAAGACGAATTTATAATCGTTTTGATTTACTTCTTGTAGATCAAAATGTATTAAAATTAATAAAATTTCTAAAAGTGTAATATTTACTTAATTTGTTCTACATCACAAAAAGTTCAGTTCAATCAACAGATTTTCCCTTCGTTTCACCTATCTCCCAGTAAAATCTACTCAAATCAGATTTTTCCGTTTTTTGTAGCTTTTCCTGGAAAGTATGTGAAACGAACAGAAAATCTGTTGATTGAACTGAACTTCTTGAAAAATCAACTAAAAACTCAACTTGTAAAAATAAGTACCAAACATTTTTCTAGTCTTTTACTGGAATTTGGTCATGTGGTCCTCTTGAGCCCTAATTTCAAATTGAAAAAGAATATAAAAATAATAACAAAGACATTTTTGGTCAGAAAAATATATCTAAGGTGTAAATTATAACCCGTAAAAAGTGTTTCTCGAAGGAGGAAATTTATTCCAATAAATTCGGCCTTTGTGTTTCCCTCAGAAAAGAAACACCCACTGGGTCTTAAATTTGCAGTAATCACGAGAATTATTTATGAAAATAAAGTACATGACCATTGCTTGACTGCAGGTAAATGGATACGTTACATTGCCTGGACGAAAAAGCTGTTTTCGAGTGAGATAGTCAGCGGACGTGCTCCTCGTCAACACCGGCTCTTCCCTCATTCGTATTCCTTGCAGAACTACAGGCGGTGGAGAAATCGAGAGAGAGAGAGAGAGATAAATAGAGACGGAAAGAGAGACAGAGAGAGAATATACGTGAAGATACCAGAGTAGACATATGTCGCAGACATTCGCGGCCACTATTAAAAAGCGCCCAACGTACCTGCGACACATCACACGCTTGTACTCAGCCGGACCCTAAACTCTATTAAGTCTTGTGAATCAATTCTTTTTTGCAACCAAACATGATCCTCAGTCTATTCAACATCCTTTTCTTCCTAGTTGCGTTCAGTGCTGCTGACCAGAGTGAAAAAAAAGGTCTAATTCACGTCGAACTCACGGATAAGGACATCATTCCATCTTCGGAATTGGTAAATTTTTAAAAACTTGCGTAATGGCAAGTATCCTTATTGGATTACTAAATCTTCAATATATTGTCTAAAACTTATGGAAATTATGAGAAACGAATGTAAATTAGGGAGTGAATGGGTTAAGGGAGCACGCTAAAAAGAGCATTCGTTAAATCCGAGCGCATTTGCCGAATTTCAGGCTGCTTAAAATTTCATTCATAAAAAAGGAAAATAATTTCGGAATATCGGAAAAAAAATTTCTGAATTGGGCGAAAGATAAAAAAAAAGAAAATAGTTTCTTAAAATCCGAACGACACTTTCGGAAATTCTGAAAAAGAATGTTTGTTTTTAACTTTCTTAATATGTGATTGTTAATTTTGTATATTGAGAAAATTATGTCCGAAATATGGCAAATCGGTTTCTTATTTTTGGAATTTCATCTTCGGATGCAACTAGAATACGTCTTTCGTATATTCCGAAAATGATTTTCTGATTTTCGGAATGACTTATTCAACACATTTGAAAGTCACTTCCGAATTTTCGGAATTTCGTTTTCGGAGCAAAACAAAACAGATAATGGTTTTCTGAATTTCAGAATCTTACATTCTAAACATTTGAAAATCATATTCTACTTCATTAAATTATGATTTATATAAATATAAATTATGAATAAATTAATATATATTTAGAACAGGAATTATATTGACCCTCGATAACAATATTTGTATTATTAGATAATTGGCTTTAGGGTGCATAAATGAAAAAAAAAACTAGTTTTAATCAAACGTTTCGACTCTGATTGCACTGAGAAAAAAGATTTGATTGAATCAAAGAAAATAATTTGTTTGAACGACTTTCTTTGATTTGAAGAAATGATTTGTTTAAACGAAACAAAATTTGTTTGATTCAAACAAAATATCTTTGGACCAAATAAATATTTGTTCGAATCAAATAAATTTCTGCCTTAAATCAAACAAATTATATCTTTGATCATATATCAATGCATTAATTTCTTTGTTTTGAAGAAAAATTAATTTGATTCAAACAAATATTTATTTGGTTCAAAGATATTTTGTTTGAATCAAAGAAATTTTATTTCATTTAAACAAATCATTTCTTTAAATCAAAGAAAGTCGTTCAAACAAATTATTTTCTTTGATTCAATCAAATCTTTTCTCTCAGTGTGGAGTCCTCATCAGTGATCTTTATTTCTTGAGTCATTGTAATTCCTTGGGTTCTGATAAATTTAATTTTGGTTTTAATTCCATCTATTTTCTACGTCGCTGTTTTTTAAGGCACATTTTCACAAACTCACTATAAGAGGATCGTTTAGTAACTGATTTCTAGGTGCATAGAAAAGACAGTTGTAGGCAAATATATTATATAATAGTATATAAATAAATTATTTATTTACTATCAATTAATGATTATTTTGCCTAATCAATATTTCTTTAAACTCTGATTTCTTTTAAATAAATAATTATTTTTAGAAAATGTAACATATATGTTATAATATATTGTTACATCATATTTTTTATATTATTATTTTTATTGAATTTATTAATTATAATAGATAAAATTGATTTGAGTTAATTTAAGTTAATTTTAGTAAATTTATAAAAAATTAATGATTGAAAATGTAAAAAGTATTTCCCTATTATAAATTCAAATAAATGTATTAAAGAATAATTTTAATAATAATAAAATATAAATAATAATTTCAATAATAATAAATTCATTAAATAATGAAATTCATTCAAAGATTTTAAAGAAGAATAAATTCATCAATCCGATCAGTTTTTTGTGGATTTTATTTAAATGCTCGAGCTTTTTTCATATAAGAAAGAATTTGTTATTATTATTTTCTTTATTGTGAATTTATTTGTTTAGCTCTTGAAAAGGAGTCAATACTATAGTCGAAAGCTCGAGCATTTTAATATAAAATCTACAAAAAACCGATACAGTTAACTGGTATTGTTAACTACCAAAAAATCTTGACTCTATTTTATACTTGTTAGTATTAAATATCTTGGTTTTTCTTCGCGAAATCAAATGAAACGGACCATTTTTACCCCAGAATTGAGAAAATATTGATAAAATTGTTATTCTTCCATTCAATATTCAATAAGCGATAGTTTTTCTTGATTTTCTCAGTTTCGTCGAGAATTGAGTTAACAAAGATCTTGCTTGGGACGACAGAAATATTTTGATTTAAAAATCGAATTTTCAAATTTTAATCGTATTTTTTTAAACTGAAACGAAAAAATATACGTTTTATCAGAAACTGTGTCAGACAAAATTTGTAGACTTTATAAATATAAACAATGTTGCATTCTTACTTTTCTTTTGTATATTACATATTATAGTTAAAAAATTGAATTAGTTAGTTGAGTTCGGAATTTTTGAAGCGTCTTTTTTCCACAGAAAGATTTCAAATTCTTTAAATCTAAAAAATTGAATTTTCAATATTTTTAATTAAAAAAACAAATACATCTTATAAAACAATGTTGCGATTCAAATTTGTCGATATTTTTGTAGAAAACAATTTTTTATCATAATTTTATTTCGTATCTCGTATAATTTAACTGGAAAATGGAATTTAGAATTAATCGAAAAATGTTATTAAGATAATTAGTAGAGATTTGTGAAAACTATCAAAAACCAGTATTGGAATTTTGGATTTTTTCATAAAGTTTTTTTTTCAAAAATACAAAAAATGCTCTTATTTTGACAATTTTGGTCGGATGTGGTTGGTTAACGAACTTGTCCTTACTTTTTCGGCTCCGTTAAAGTCTAAAAACGTAAAGATTTGATGAAAATTCCGAAAGTGATTTTTCACATAAAACCAATACCTTCTCATATGATGAGAATGTAAAAAATTAAAAGCAAATTCAAAGAGAATTAAGAAACAAGAATGTTTCTACATCACACTTTATGGTGTGAAACTCGCACTTTTTGGTGTATATCTTGCACAGATTTTTAACAGAGCATGATTCATTCAATTCTTAGGTAATCCAGATGAATAGAAGATTTTAAGGAGACTATAGTGCATTTAAGAAAAAGTTGAAGGAAACCATCTCCCTTTGTTTTTTCACATTAGGGAAACTACATCAAATTTTCTTTTCATTGTTATTCAAGTACTCATATAAATTGAAATTAGTATTCGCAAAGCATCATATCATGACTAAAGACAGAATTCGTTCTCGGAACAAGAGTTCCATTGCAGATGAAATTATGAGAAGATTTCATTGACTTATGAAAAGCTTTAATTAAAATTGTTCTCACGTTTTCTTACACCATTTCGTTGACCTAACTTATTCTGATTTATTCAGTCTGGTATCTATTATTTCAGGGATACTTTTAAGGGCACGTATCAAGTAAGTCACGGGGTCATTATTTTAGTTTACCTTAAGTTTTTTCTACAATAGTGAATATTTTGTCTGAAGTTTCGAAACTTAGGGACATTACCTTGTTCAATTTTTCAAAACTAATTAGGACCAAAAATATTCGCCTTTCCGCACGTGATGCAAACAATATTTTTTGTTCGCTGTGAAACGAAAGTTAGCCGAGTCGGTGTCGTTTTGTGTGCGGAAAGGCGATTTTCCGCACACTTAAAATTTTACCGCACTAGTGCGGGAAAATAAACTTTCTACACGCAAATTAGAAACCAGTATTGGAATTTTTTGTTTTTTCATCAAGTTTTTTCAAAAACACAAAAAATGCTCCTTTTTTTGACAAAATTTCATGTATTTTGGACGAAAGCATGTAAAAACTGGACCAAGTTATTCACATGAACTTGCTACTTTTCTCAAGTATTTGCGATAGTTATAGTAGTTGTGTTACTTGAGAAAAGTAGCAAGTTCATGTAAACAATTTGGTCTAGTTTCTACACCTTTGTGTCCAGAATACATAAAATGTTGTTTTCGAAATTCGGGAAATAGTAAAGAAGATAGAAACGGACGTAGATGAACTATGTATGATTTTCATAATGAAAAAAATCTTCCTATATATTTTGCTAAAATTGAACTATTTTTTAATTTCGAAAACCAAAAGTAGTCTATCTATATCCGTTTTTATCTTCTCTACCATTTCCAAAATTTTGAAAAAAAAATTCTATGTATTTCAGACACAAACATATAGAAACCCAAAATATATAAAATTTTCTAATTTCCTGAGTATCACATGCCCTTAACAGATGAGATTTTTATTTTATTTTTGGAGAGAATTACTTGAGAGAATGTTTCTAAGAATTCAGGAATTCAAGAATTCAAGAATTCAATGAAATAAATCGTTTTGCATTTCTACTTTGCAGACCAGGATGGCCGGTTCATCTGAACGAGATGCTGGATTCATTGGAGATTTGATTATCGGACAGCAACGTGCAGACGAAACTGTTTTTCGTCGAAACATCCAAGTATCCAATCCTACCAAACGAATTTACAGCACTAGAATTACTTTCAACGTCAATAATGGTAAGTTCTTTATATTTTGGGAATTTAATCAGTGCACGAATTCAGTTAAAATTAAATTATGAATTATACGTGTCAGTAGGGGACATCTTATGAGATTCCTGAAATTTTAATTAATATTTAATTAAAAGGGGGATTGATTATATTAATTTTTGCTATTGCGAAAATGTTGCAAATATTTTTCTCAATGATTAAATAAAAAAATTTCGTGGTAAATCAAACAAAATTTTATGGAATAAATTAAAATATTTGTTTGGTTGAAACAAATCATAGTCATATAAATCACCTTAAAATAAAAATTGTTCGGTTGAATTAACCAAAAATTCAATTAACTGTAGGATAATAAAATTCTCTGCTTGGATCGAGAAAATATTTTTCCTGAATGTTTATAATTTTTAAAAAAATATTTAAAAATGTTGCTATTTCATATTTTTCTTTTAGAATTTATTATATTTCTTTGATGAATCATAAACGTTTATAGGAATAGACAGACCTTCCTAAATGCCTTTTATTAAATTCGCAAACAATAAATATGTCGGTAACGTAGAAATCGATAAGTGAGAGCCTTAAGGCCATGTCTTACTTATCCGATCCCTACTTTACCGACACTTTTTTTCGCCCTTCGCATTTCCACATTAAATGAGATATTAAGTTAAAACTTCAAGTAATTAAGTAGAAAGCAGTAAAGAACGTTTATCTAGTCCAAAATTCTTATAATTGTGAAAAAAATTGTTTGCAAATTTTTTGTTTCATAATTATAAATATTCAGAAGCAGATAAACGTTCCTATAAGTTCTTTTTACTTAATTACTTTAAGTTTTATCTCGGTATCTTAATTAATGTGGAAATGCAAAGGACGAAAAAAAGTGTCGGTAAAACACTATATACCATTTATGATGTGTAAATTTTTATTGATATTATTTAAGGAAAATCTTTTATTCATCTTGATAAATTCTATTCTAGGGCGTTTAATCGTAATTGAAAATTGGAATTAATTAATTAAATCTTTACTATCAATGATTTAGAAAAAGTTTTTAGGAGTCTAATCTGTTAGCTTAGAATTTCGTCATTTTCGATAGAACCGGTCGATTCAGCTATTTCTAATTACGATGCCAGGGACGTTGTTAGTGGAAACAATCCACGACATATTCGAGATCTGTTTGTACGTTTAATGTCATCGTAATGTAACTATATGACTAGCAATTCATCCGACAACAAAAGTGAAATTTGATATTGCACCTGGAATCCCTGTTAAATCAGATTCATCAAAGATATATAAATAACAAATATTATTTATAAATAATATTTATTATAAAATATTCAGAATTTTTATAGTTCGACAAATTGCAAATAAAATGAAACTACATTATCAGAAAATTCTGTATTAAAGTATCAAAACATCCTTTTTCTGAATTCATTAAAGTTCATGTCTAAATCAACAAAAATATGAAAAAGTAATAGCTGGATGTTTGACATCTAAATAAGCAAAGAATTTTCATGCTAAAAATTAATTGCAAATATTTTTTTCACGATTCTGTGGAAGAAAAATGATAAATATGGTTTCCACGCTAAATAATTCTATGCGTCTAATTTTTATTGTATCAAATTATTGCTTGTTTCGTGTGAGAATAAAATGTTTGTAATAAAATTTTTTAAATTTGTGTACACAATTTTTTTTGCGTTGCAACTTATGTTACTTTTATGTTAAAAATACGAAAAAATAAAGAAACGTGCTCATACATATATTTTCGGTTTTTACAATAGTTTAAAGCCAGGCAAACTGAATGTTGTAAATTATAAAAAATTATACAAACTCTTGAAACAATATTTGGACTTTTGTACTCTCTAAATCTGATTTAGTTAGATTTTCACTAATTGAATAAGTGATTTGCATTTTCACTGATACACCAGTGGAAACTATATTTTCAACTGTTAAATCAGTTAATGTTGACTGATTCATCAGTGGAAAAAATATTTTTTACTGTTGAATCAGTTAATTTTCACTGAAGTAATCAGTGAACTTTGACTGATTCACATTATCCTCTTTTTAGCTATTTGAATCAGTTAAATTTCACTGATAATCAGTAGATTTTGACTCATTCATATTTAGAGAGTATGGTAGATCAAAAAAGGTCATTGAGATTCACAATCAGAAAAAATATTTGATTGAATCAAAAAAATTATTTGTTTGAAACACTTTCTTTGATTTAAAGAAATTATTTGTTTAAATGAAACAAAATTTGTTTCATTTAAACAAAATATCTTTGGACCAAATAAATATTTGTTCGAATCAAATAAATTTCTGCCTTAAATCAAACTAATTATATTTTTGACCATATATCAATGCATTAATTTCTTTGTTTTCAAGAAAAATTAATTTGATTCAAACAAATATTTATTTGGTTCAAAGATATTTTGTTTGAATCAAAGAAATTTTATTTCATTCAAACAAATCATTTCTTTAAATCAAAGAAAGTCGTTTAAACAAATCATTTTCTTAATTCATTCAAATCTTTTTTCTGAGTGCACATAAAAAGGAGAAAATAAACCAAATTAATCAATGTCATACTTTACATATATAAATCCACGTATTAGTTTTTGAAAAATTAGACGTAAAAAATCGTAAACTGGATTTGATGAATGTGAGAAATGATCTCCAATCAGAAAAATTATAACGAAACACTCAATTAATTTTAATTGTTAGGTAAAGGAACCAAATATGGATCAGTGTTTTTTCTTCTATAAATATCGAAATTATTTAAAAATTAAATCATCAACTATTTACTAATTTTTCCAAATCATTTCAGTCATTTCAGTTTTTTTTTAAATGGTAAATGTTAGGTGTAATATATGAAGGGCCATTAACAATCAAAATATAATTAATAATTTTTATATATATAGAAAAAAAACACTGATCCACATTTGGTTCCTTCACTTTATATAAACAAAATGAAAATTTATTTGTGGAAAAAGGATTTTTCTGTTTTGTGAATTGGATGTGTGTAAATGTACCACTGAATATAATAGAGTAGTTATAAAACAAATTATATTCTCTGTACTTTTACATAATTTCAAAGAAAATACAAATAATTTTTCTTTGAAATAAAAAAAATTGTTTTGATGAAAATTTTCAAATTTTTAGAATAAGTATTTTAAAATGATTTTCAGATAGAATGTATTTTATATTATGATGTGTTAAACAATTATCTGGGCGTGTGTGTTTGTCACCTTTTTTGTGACAATATTATCTGAAAAACGTTTAAGAATAATATATTCAAATTTGGTAGGTTCGTTCTCTTCGACAACATTTCAAAACAGAGGCGAGAATTTTTCAAAGTATTGAATTTTTTATTTTTGGAAAATTTGTTTTTTTATATTTTATTTTATATTGAATATATTTTTATTTTTATATTATCCAAATTAAATTCGGTTGTTATAAAAATGGGTATATGGAATTTAATAATTTTATACTAAAAGAAATGCGTTATTGCATCGCATTTTAAAATCTATACAGTCAATTTATGGAAACCCGTATTTTAAATCTACACACAGATGAAAGATTCGTAAAATTTACAGAAAGTGCGAAAAGTTGTTTTTACAACTTCACTTTTTAGTAGATTTTACGAGAAGTTAAGTTTAATTAACAGATTTGCTGTACGTTTTACGTAACGTCCAGTAAAATTTACAAAATATGAAAAAATTTATGGGGAATAAGTAAAACGTACAGGAAATCTGCACGGAGAAAAAAAAAACTGTTGAATCAACAGATATCATCTGCTGGAATAGGGACAGCAGATTTCTTTTGTAATATTTACAGATTTTTCTGTTGGATTCACAGATTGTTTGTAAACTCAACAGATGAACCTGTAAAATCTACAGAAATGTCTGTTAGAATTACGAATTTCTCTTTTTTCTTGAAATTTGCAACTCTAACAAACATGTCTGTAGATTTTACAGGTTCATCTGTTGAGTTTACAAACAATCTGTGAATCCAACAGAAAAATCTGTAAATATTACCAAAAAAACTGCTGTCCCTATTCCAGCAGATGACATCTGTTGATTCAACAGTTTTTTTTCTCCGTGTGTTGATGGAACTGAACTTCTTGTAAAATCCACAAAAAATGAAATAAATATTACACTTTTAGAAATTTTATTAATTACAATTAAATTTCAAACTAAGCCGACTATTTTCATAATTTTTTTCGTTCATAATTTCCTTTTTATGAAAGTGTGAAAAAAATTTTATTGATGGAATCATATTATCTAAAAAAAGTTCAAAACTTCTGCCTATATCAATCCGAATCATGAATAATCTAAATTTTTTTTCGAGATAAAATTTCCTACTCTTTCACTAAAAAAAGACTTCATAAGAAATATTCTAAATGAAAAAAACTGAAGAAATAGTCACTTTAACTTACTTTTTTTCCGATTATTTCTTCAAATTTTTCATAAATTAAATCAATTTTTAATAACAGATATATTAAAATCAATACAAAATATACAAATAAATATATATTATTATACTTATTATTTTTGCTTTAAATACAATTTCTATATTTTCTAGAATAAAATTATTTTAAATTTAATTCAAACTGAAAAAAACTTCCACTACATGTAATGAAAGTTCAATATAAAAATATCTAACAGCGCAAAATTTTTAATTTATATAATGCCATGCTTCCTTTATTTTTTATGTTACATTTAAAACAGGAATTTCTCAAAATGTAAAAAAATAATGATCCTCTCTTTTGGACAAAAAATCTATTTAAATTTTCATTTTATGAAAAAAAAAGATAATTATATTTTGTTAGGAAACGACAACGTAACAAGCTTATATTTGACCTTCAGTTGATTTGATATATTATCTAATGTTAGAATAAACGTCAAACTTATGCGCTTGCAAAATACGCGACTAATACTTTTAAAACAGCAGAAACGTGTGTACAAGTTCGTTTCTTTATCTTACTTTTTACCTTTTTAAACTAAAACTCACGCAAGTTGAAATGAAAATAAATTTTTTAACTCTGGTTTGGAAGATTGTATTGCAAAAATTTTATTTTCATAAATATATAACTGGATTTAAAGCAACAAAAAAAATTAATTTTTACGTTAAAAATTATATGTAAATAAATTGTTATATGGGAAAAATATTTCTTAGTTAATTGACGCAGAGTTAAAATAAATTTTTATCCAAAATGATTTTTAGCGTTAAAAATTATTCTCTAGTTTCAGATTTCTCTTATCACTCTTCTAGCGTATGAATGAGTCATAGTTTAAAAAATTTTAATTTGTAATAATCATTAAATTTCGAAGCGTTTTTCACATTGTATATTTAGAAAGAATCAATCGAGTTTTTCTTAATGTATCTTTATTTGTTCATTTTTAAAAGTAAGCTGACAATCATGGCCGCTAATTTGCATATATTAAATGAAATGAACTTTATGAATCAATAGTCATTTTATTAGAAACAACAATTAAAACTGCTTTCTTATTTTCAGATATTAGTTTGATCTACTAATTTCAATCAGTGTATCATTTTTAGCTATACAATCTGTCAATTCTGCCTTATTACGTAGTGTAACACATAAAAACTGATAAAATAGCTAAGATTTAGTTGATTTAACAATTAGCTGAATTTTACTGTTTTCTCAGCGAATGTGAATTACGATAACTGATTATATAGCTAGAATCCAGTCACTGATTGAAATTAGTAAAAAAAATAATTGATTGAAATTAAAGAAATTTTCAGGATAAATGTATATTAATTTTATTGTAATTTACAAGAACATTAATTTTTATTTGCTCTTTGTATATTAACATGTAGTAGATTTAAGAACGTTTTCAAGAGTACAAGTTGCACAAAAATCACTCATATTTTTATAATAATTAAGATCCTTATATGTAGTTTTTGTATTAAAATTTGTTGGTTGTAACGAAACAACATTGAGAAGTCATACGTATGAATACAATACATGAAAAAAATTAATTATTTAAAATTTACAAAGCCGTTACGTATTTTTGAATAGAAGCTATTACTGAACAAACTCTCTACATTTGCACTGACAATCAGTAAAATTTCACTGATTCGAGTATCTAGAAAAGGCTTACTGATGTATTAAATCAGTAAGGATTGTCACTGGAAATCAGTGAAATATCACTGGTTCAAATTCAAAGAATATATTTGTATATATTTCAAAATTGTCTTCACAGATTTAAAAACTTTTTGCAATTATTTTTACAAATTTTTCATAATTATCACAGAAAGTTCTGTAGTTTTTAGTTAATGATCCGTTATGTAAAAAAAATACAGTCCAGTAACAGTTTGCATACAAGACTCTGGAACGTTTTTATAAGATTTAATGAAATTTTTTTTTCTTTTACTGCGATATGCAATACTCTCTAAATCTGAATCAGTCAAATTTTCACTGATTGAATCAGTGGTTTGCCTTTCCACTGATTCACCAGTGAAAAAATATTTTTCACTGTTAAATCAGGTAATTTTCACTGAAATAATCAGTGAAATTTGACTGATTTATAGTAACCTCTTATTAGCTATTTGAATCAGTCAAATTTCACTGATAATCAGTAGATTTTGACTGATTCAAATTTAGAGAGTATGTTTGTTCAACATCGTATGTACTGCACTGTTAGAATAGTCTAGAAATTTTTATGTTACAAAAGTAACGTAAAATTTGACGATATTTATGATGATTTTGAATCAAGGCGTCTTAAAATTGCAAACATTTTACTGGATTTTCTCAAAATTTTCTTAATATTACGAAACTCAACTGAATTTTCATAAAATTTATCTTAAAACTACCAAACTGTAACAGAATTTTTTTTTAAATCCATTAAAAAATTACGAAACTGTATCAAAATTTTCAGTTACCCAAAACGTACAATTTTTTCTGTTGCATGTTTCAGAGTTTCCAAAAACAAGTATCACAATATTCAACACATTCTAACTAAAAATTGAGAAATTATTTCTTAAGGGGATCCGCTACCTTTCATATTTCTATTTTTTGAGTTTAAACCTTCCATATAATTTTTTTATGTTGAGTACCTTGATTTAAAAAGGTTGTCGATTTTTTTTTATATTCCAGCACCCTTATGTAGTTTTAAACTAAAAATTTTGAGTTTTTTGGGCATTTTTTTGACATTTTTTTACTTTAAATAACTTTTTTATTTTTTAACCAATTTTCATGATTCTTTTTCTATTTTCTTCCTTACAATGTGTAACAACTTTTCGGGTAGGGAAAAAAAGATAACTGACTGAAAAAAACTTACAAATGAAATGAAATTAAAAAATTAATAAAAATATCCCAAAATATTAAAAAGAATTTTTTTTAGTTATTTTTTTACCCAAAACACGAAAAAAAACGGAGTTTAAAGTAAAGTCTTGTAGAGAAGCCTTAATACTAAATCATATATGTATATACATAAAGGCAATATACAGTGTTTTTATAGGGATACCTCTTATATACCATTTTCCATATAATTCAATAATATTATCAAATAAATAAACAAACTATTTTCTGTAAAAAGCTAATTTTAGCTAAAAACGCGTTATTCGTATATCGTAGTAACTTTTCATTTTATTTATTTTTCCAAGAAAAAAAATCAGATTACCCTGAAAATTTACATATACTCAGAAGAGTATAGAGAATAAAAAAACATAATTTTTGCAAAATATCAAAAAAATTATAAAAATACTAATTAAAGGTGGCGGATTCCCTTAAATTTAATAAAAAGTAACTAAAGTTTCTGAAATTCTATTTTAATTTTACGAAATTGTAACTGAATATTATGAAGTTACGAGTTTCGGGAAATTACGGTAGAAATTTATAAGTGTGTGTACAGATATGTTATATGTTTGTTTTATGAATATCCATATAGGGATTATACACTACGTGAGTGTTTTCAACGAGAGGAACAGTCGTGCAGTGGTCTGCGACGACCCGTACACCCTTGGAAATTCCAAAAGCATTCTCAATGTTCGAGTTTTACCCAATACTGAGTCCTCGCTTTCGCTAATCGTTGCTGCTCACTAATTGCAAAGTTCACCACAGTTCAACAATTTGGCAGCTTCCAATTCAACGTTTTCATATTCCTGGCATCTGTGTTATCGCAATTGTGTCTATCGTATCCTTCCATGTTTCATCAATAAACAATAAAAAGCTTCAAAAAGTACAACCCATTCATTTCTCCTAAATTCTTTCAGCTTACAACTGACAAATATCCAAATTTAAAAGAATCATATCTATATATGAGATGAAATTCTTATTTTAATATTTTAAAAATAAAACCTATTGCAAAGATATTTAAATGGGTTCATTTTTTCCCTAAATTGAAAAGTAATCTAGCAAAAGTTCTAAAATTGGGTTTCTCCATTTAATTAAAAAAATAATGTTTTATTTAAATTTCTTATTTTTTCCAATCATAAACATATTTTCATTATATTAATACCATTTTATTGTTAATTAAAGGATGGTTAACAAATGATTTATTTAATTTGTTTATAAATTTTATCTAAATGTGATAATTTCCTGAACATTGTATTTCCTTATGAAATATACTTTGTTGTGAATAGTTTCTCAAGAATATTTTTTCCTCATTTGGTCATAGAGTCTGTTACAATAATTCAACCAATTTGTCAGAATAACACATTTTTTAGTCACATGTTTTCAGAAATGCTTCAAAGATGATAATTGCAAAGCAGAAAAATTCAAATTTTTGTAATTTAAGAAGATTTTATTACAATTTATGATTTTCAAAATTGACACCATTTTTGAAATATTAAATTTAATTTTTAATTAATTTTATTTTCAAGTAATTCATGCAAATTTGTATTACCGTAATATGATTATAAAATGCCAGTACCGTGTGAAATCTCGCACGTTGATGGCGCGGATTTATATTACCTGCTGGCCATTTTATCTCACATAATTGCTTCATGGTATTAACGTAAAATACTTCATACTTAAAAGACGAATCAGATTGATAGAACCGTAAAGAATTTATACAAAAAATTATTACGACTTTTAATCAATACAAAGTTTCAAAAATACTTCAACGAAAATAATAGAAAATTTTTAATTCATATCATAAATGTTTCTTGAATTCAGGGTATTTGGTCATGAAAAGCAGAACGAAATAGCCTGGAAACGTGAAAACACGGTAGAAAAGAGCCAGGAGGTAAACATCTAAAAAGTTATGAGATTTCAACGCTTCCTAGGGATGAAAAGTTTTCACTTTTCCAAAGGTTCATGTGCATGGAAATGGAAAAATGTCTTTGATTGGGTTATGTGTTTGGAAAATGTCACAAAAACTACTCTTATTCAGAAAAGCAAAAAAGAGACAAAATTTCTCAACTTTAGTCTCACTAGATTAGTATTCAATTCGAATATCAAATTCTAAGCTGCATTTTATAAATATAAATCCTTAGTTTTAAGGCCAAGGAACTGGAACACGTGATGTCGGTATTTTCAGAGTATCTAAGGTTTCTTGATAAATAATAACTAAAATGGATTTTCCGTACAGACGTGAACAAAAGAGCCGAAAATATTTTCTCGTACTGAACGTTTATAATTTACTCTCCTTATTGAAAAAAAGGAAAGCATGTTATATGCTTCCTAATTTAAGTTTCTCAGAGGACTATAATTCGAAATGTTTTAAATTAAACGGAAATTAAGCCTCCAAATTAGGTATTAAGCCCACGAATCAACCAGGCCACGTGACCAAATTCCTGTAAAAGTTTATGTATAATAACTTTTTTATTCCACAAAATATATTCCTGAAAATTTGGAAAATACAACAGAAGACGATAAAGAACGTCTGTGAATTTCGTTTAATTGAAAATTGTGTAAAATTGTTTACAGTTAATTGTAATTGTGTAAAATTGTTTACAGTTAATTGTAATTGTCAATAAGTCTTCCAATTTTTTTCAAAATTTTTACTATAATAAGAAATTAAAAGAGACGCTTTATTGTCTTTTGCTATGTTTCCTAAAAATCCAGAAAGACATTTTGTAAATTAAAAAATATATCTTATATGAACGAATTAATAATTTAATTTAATTTTTGTTTTTTTTTTTTTTAATTCCAGCACCTTTATGTATTTATAAACAAAACATTTTAAGTTTTTTGGGCATTTTTTGACTTTGAATAACTTTTTTGTCTTTTGACCAATTTTCATGGTTCTATTTTTATTTTGTTCCTTACAATGTTTAGCAACTTTTCAGGTATGAAAAAAAGGTGCCTGACCAAAAAAATGTTACAAATAAAGTGAAATTTAAAAAATATCCCAAAATTTTATTTTATATGTAACTTTTTTTTCAGTCATGTCACCTTATTTTCCATACCCAAAAAGTTCCTGCACATTTTGAGGAACAAAATTAAAAAAGAAACATCACAATTGCTCAAAAATAACATAACATGACTGGAAAAAAGTACAATTAAAATAAAAATATCCCAAAATATAAAAATAGTATATTACGACCCTAGGCCAGAAAGTTTGAGTTCCTGGCGTATGTGTTATAAATGCCGAGGCAAAAAAAATTGAAAATCAAAAATTTTTTAAAAATTAACAAATACCAGAGAAAATTTATTCTTCGATAACAATATTAATATTGATCAACAGTAACTTTAACATCACACATCCAGTAATACTAATCTTATTACAATAATTATTATTAGTTTTATTAATATAATTATTAATATAAAATAAACCGTGTACATAAATTTTTTGTATTTCTTTTTAAGAGTTACTCTTTCGTGCAATTGCATGCAGTCACATTAAATTAAATCAAACAAACGAATTAAACGATGAATTTAGCGACACTACTGAGCCGAAAAAAACAAAAAAAGGCCACAAAAGTCGTTCTTTTTGGTGTGAAATGCGACCGGGAGGACCGTACTTTCGGCTAGGAGATCAAGAAAAAAAATTTTTTAGTTATTTTTTAAACTGTTTTTATACTATTTTCCATATAATTTAGAAATATCAGTAAATAAATAAACAAACTATTTTGTGTAAAAAGCTAATTTTCGCTCAAAACGCTTTATTCTATATTATTATTATTATTATTTTATTTATTTCTCCAAGAAAAAAAAAATCAGATTGCCTTGAAAATTTATACATATACTCAGAAATGTATAGATTAAAAAAAAAATTGGAAAATATAAAAATAATCAAAAATATACCAATCAAAGGTGGCGGTTCCCCTTAATTAAAAAATGTAATTAAGTTGGATAATGATGCTAAATGTTTCAATAGTATATTAAAAAGAATTATTTGGATAAAAAGGATTATTTTTCTTGGCAATTCATTCTGAAATCAGGAGATTACAGGAAAAAAGTGCAATTAAGCTTTAACGTGTCCCTCGTGTATCAGATGTAGAATTGCATTTCAGAGTCGAGTCTGGCAGAAGTTCAAGAAGATCAATCACCTAATAATAGGTAATGCGAATTGGCAGCAGCCGAGCGAGAAATTTCCCACGACGATATTGACAACAAGAGTAGATACTAAACTGACTACAGTCAACGGTTGGTATACCTGTATATAAGTTGCGATAACCGTGTTACGAGTCAATCTCTCCAATCCAATCCACTCCCTCGCACACCCTCTCACCCTAAAATTTACCAAGAATAGGTAAACGCTTCTGGGGCATCGATCAAAAGAGAGTTGCGTCTCAAGATGAATGATCTCTCCCTTAATTTAACTAGAACTTGCTAAATTTGTGCAAACCCTGCAAATACAACAGTTCTGTATATAGTACTAACAATTTCAAAATTTTAGTAAAGCTATTTTCATAATAAAGTTCTCCATAGTGGGTATTTTCTATTTTCTGGAAAAGAGAATCATACTTTTTTATCTCGATTTATTCAGGGTGAATGTCTTATCGTGACACACCAAAATATCTGAAGAAATACTCTCTAAATTTGAATTAGTAAATATCTACTGATTATCAGTGAAATTTGACTGATTCAAATAGCTAAAAAGATGTTACCGTAAATCAGTCAAATTCCACTGATTGCTTCAGTCAAAATTAACTGATTTAACAATGAAAACATTTTTTCCACTGACTCAATCAGTGATAATCAACTGATTTAACAGCGAAAAATATTTGTTCACTGGTGAATCAGTGAAAAGGCAAATTAAAATCAATATATTTGTATATTATAAAAGATTAATATACATTCATATTAAATTCAATAACTTTTCAATCAGAATATATTAAAAATAATAAATATTATTAAAATTTAAAAGAAAGTTTGTAGTTTTTAAGATGAAAGTATTTTAAATTTAATATACTTTAGTAAAAAAAACTTCCATTACATGTAATTGAAGTTGAATACAGTAATTTCTACTCTCTAAATCTGAATCAGTTAAAATCTAATGATCATCAGTGAAGTTTCACTAATTCAAATACCTAAAAGGAGGTTACTGTAAATCAGTCAAATTTCACTGATTATTCCTGTGAAATACGACTGATTTAATCAGTGAAACGTTTTTCTACAGATTCAATAAGTAAAAATTAACTGATTTAACAGAGAAAAATATTTTTCACTGATATAACAGTGAAAAGGCAATTCATTGATTTAATCAGTGAGAATTTGACTGATTTGGATTTAGAGAGTAACTGTGTATGAGAAAGTATTGGTTTTATATGAAAAATCACTTTCAGAATTTTCATCAAATCTTTATGTTTTGAGACCTTGTGAGGCAGAAAAAACGGTTTTCACGAAAGTGTCTATCTGTTCGATTAAACCAAAATTAGGAAAGTTACAGTATGTTAAAACTTGAAAAAAGTCAATATCTAAATTTCCTTTGTCTGTTAAATTTTACGAAATACAAAAAAAAGTTATGCTACAAAATTGTTTACTGCATAAAGATCCACAAGTTTGAATCGCAATATTCTTCCATAAGATGTATATTTTTCATTTTAATTAAAAATAATACTATTCAAAATCCAAAATTAAATTTTTTAACAATAATATGTGAAATACGAAAAAAACGTAAGAATGCAAAATTGTTCACTTCAATGAGGTCTACAAATGTTGTCTGACACAGTTCCTAATAAAATATATATTTTTCGTTTCGATTTTTAAAAAGACGATTAAAATTCAGAAATTCAATTTTTTAAACAAAATATGTGAGATACGAAATGAGCGTTAAAATGGAAAATCGTTTACTTAAATAAAGTCTTCGATTTTGTTTCCTTATTGAGATTTGGATGAAAATGGAGCGCGAAGCGCGAGTGCCATGATGAGAATGTGTTCCTTGAGGCTGATAGAGCCTTAAGGGGCTATAAGAGTGTGACACTTTCAAAAAATCATTTCTTTTTTTTTTAGCATTTTTTGAAAGTTTATACCTTCAAGAATATCATATTCAGTAGCAGAATAACATTTTTTATGGTAAATATCATTCTATCATGAAGAAATCGTAAGATATTTTTAATTGAATGAAAACTGTCAATTTGGCATCGAAAAAACGACCATTTTTTAAAGGAAAAATCAAATTTTTTATTCAAAAATCCACTATTTTGTCAGATTTTAATATTTTTCAAATATCCTACGTCATTGTATGGAAAGTAGCTTCTGGTTTAACAGCGTATTTTTTTTCATTTCAAGCACTCTAGCAATCGGTATCACTGCAGCAGTGGAGGAACTTTTATTTTTGGCGTCTCGGGAGATACCGCATAAATCGCTCGCATTTCATTATTTTTGTACAAAAAAATTATTTCATAAAGTTCATTTACAGGCAAATAGATCCCTGAAATTTGAAACCATTCGACGGAATACTTTTTTTCAAAAAAATTCCTAAATATCACCTAAATTTTGAGCGGTCGCACTGGTATAGCCTCTTAATCTCTTAATCTGAATCAGTCAAAATCTACTTATTACCAGTGAAAGTTACTGCTTTAACAGTAGAAAATATTGTTTTCACTTATTAATCGGTGAAAATTAACTGATTTAACAGTGAAAAATATTGTTTCCACTGACAAATCAGTGAAGAGGCCAATCACTGATTCAATCAGTGAAAATTAAACTGATTTAGATTCAGAGAGTAAATTGAATTTTCTTTTGTATTTGGAAATCAAAAAAAAATTTGGTAACTAAGAAAATGTCTCAAGATAAAAACTCACCCTGTATAATCTGATAAAAAAACTGAAAAATCTGTTTCTTTATTTTCAGTTTTTATCTATAGATCAAATTAAGATTGTTAAGGGAAGTTAGTCCAGTTCTTTATGAATTTTAATATGAAAATTCGATTATTTTTTAGGTCATCTGTACTGTCTTGAGGGTAGAATTTAAGTGGGTCACATGACCAAGAAAATAATTTTAGTTGCCCCTAAAATTATTCTACAATAATTCATATTTTTGGCTTGAACCTTAGAAAATTACAAAGGATATATTAATGCAGAACTTTTTGGTTTAATTAGTTTTGAAAATTAAAAAAATTAATTCCTGTCTTACCAAAATTAAAATTTTTTTAAATAGTAGAATTAAAGGGCATATGATACTTAGGAATTTAGAAAAGTTTATTAATTTCAGGTTTCTACAAATTTAGGTCCAAAATAAATTAAATTTCGTTTATAAAATTTAGGAAACAAAATCAAATGGGCCATTTTCAGAGTTTTTAATTTTTCATTATCGTGTTTTTCTGGACTGAGAAATTTCCCCACTAATTCTCAATAGAAAAAATCTATAATTTTCATCTAATTAAAACTTTTAATGGACCATTTTATTCTCAAATAAATTCAGAATAAAAAACGGAGAAAATGGTCGCTTTTAGAAAATGTAATTTGGTTATTCATTTATTTCCAAGTTTTAAAATACTTTAACTTTTTAACTTTTCATAAGATTGTAAAATTTAATGAAGATAATGTGTAGAGATTTTTGATATTCCCAAAAAAGGTACTTTTGAAAAATACCAAAAACGCTCTAATTTCCGAACAGGGTCGTAAAAACCTTCTTTTGGATTCAGGGGGTTATAAAACGTGAATATTTGTTAAAAAAGTAAATATCTATTTTTAACAAAAATATAATACCTTCTCATATGTGATGAGAATGTAAAAACTACAAAATTCATTTTTAAATTCTCGCCGACGAAACTTTCCTTCTGTTATTTATACGTGAATTGTGATAGACACGGAAGAACGCGCGTGTATGTATGCATGTGTGTGTTTAAAATGCATACATCACCGTGACATTACACGAAGGCAAATCTTTTTCCGATACTTGCTAGAGAAGGAAATTAGATTTTAGCTAGCATTTAAGTAGCTCGTGCACCAAATAGACAGTCGCTACCTGGCTTTGCCGACTTGCATTTAAATTCTCTCTTGTTATTTATGACTCTGTTTTGGATTAGCGTCACCACCTCGACTCTCAATGCAAAATTTAACCTATATAGAGCATCTGGAACCGAATATAATCGGATATATCCAGGGCGGAAATTGTATTAGGGTAAATTTACTTCAGGATGATCACTAGTTCTCCTCTATACTCTATATATTTCAATCCAATTAATTTTCAATTAACTGTGATATATGTATGAGTTCAAAAATTGTAACACTGTCTTACAAATTTTGATATACTTTTGACGATTTTTAAATTAACACGGAGGAAAAAAATCTGGTAAATTTACTGAGTTCATTAGTTAAAATAGTAACAAGGTGATATTTCTGTAAATTCAACAGATATTTTAGTACAATTCACCGTTTTTTGCGAACTTAAGAAATTATACGATAAATATCAGAGAAATGCCTGTTAAACTTGAAGAATGAGCAATTTTATTTTAACTGTTAATTCACAAGACTTTTTTGTAGAATTTATCGACAAATCTGTCGTGTTTACAAAAAAGCGATGATTCACAAAAAATCAATTAAATTTACTGATAGAAACTCTTCAAAATCAGGTTATTTTTAACTATTTATAAAAATGTACTCTCTTTAAATTAATTATTTGTCTTTTAATTGATTTGAATTAGTAATTGAATCTTAAATATAGAATCAGTTACATTTAACTGATTTATGAGTTAATATGACTCAAAACAACTGCTTGTATGGCTACAATTCAGTCACTGATTAAAATTAAGAGATTTTAGTTTAAGAGCCTGATTCTACGGATACTGGAAAAAGATTAGATCTTTAGTCCATATATGATAATAGCCACGTAACTACAAAATTTACCAAGTTTAGATTTTTTCATTTTTTTCCAGATGCAATAATTGTTTCCTGATTGATTTCGAAAATAAGTTCAGTCCGATTCAATCCAAATCATTCCAACCTCGGATTCATTCTGAATAAAAAATTAGTTGAGATCAATCCAAGCTCGGATTTATTAAAATTCATGTGGATTCAGTCGGATTGACTTCAATCGGTTTGTCCCAAACAAGATTCAAAACATTTTTCGGATTAGTTCGGGAACAGATTTTGCAATATTAATAGATTTAATTTGATTGAATTTAAGTCGGTTTCATTTATACATCAAATTTTTTCTACAGAAAGTGTTTTTTACAAATTCGGAAGATATTTTTCGATTTTGGTTTCTAATTATAACAGATATTTATATTTATTGTAAAAAACACTTTTTGTAGAAAAATTTTTGTTTATAAATGAAACCAAATCGAATTTAATTCTAATCCGAAACTTTCGCCAGGGCTTATACCAATAAATTATTAAATTCCTCGTCTAATATGTATAAATAAACAAATGAAAAAAAAGATGCTCCATTTATATGAATTAATCGAATAAGTCGTCCATAATTAATATCATGTATTATATGGATAATTCTATATAATGCTAAGTTAATATGAAAGATATAATGAATTGATAGAAGAATTCCTGGAATAAATTGAATTATTAAAAATATTCCTAGAATTGAACCAAAATTTCATATAATGTTAATTTTTTATAGGGTTCAGAAGTCCAGCTTCTTAATCTTTAAAATTTTAAATAACTATACTTTCTTTTACAAAAATAGTTGAGGGTTGGTACGCTATAAATTTTAAACACTAGCTAAAGTGTGAATTAAAGGGGTTTCAACCCCTATTTTCTCCTAAACCGAATATAATGGACACATTTCGGAATTGGATTCGTGTTAAGTGATCACGATTTATAAAATAATTACTTTTCTCTTGAAATTTTTTTTTGACATAGAATAGTCTAATTATATAGTTCCTAGGGGAATATTCAAAAATCATTTTGATAAATTGTTTGGGTGATTGAGAAGGTCACTCAATCAATATTTTTCCTTCTTTTCGCTTTTTTATTTTCCAGTAAAGTTCAAGCATAATTGATTTATTGTTTATAGAACCAAGTTAAAGAAACAAAAATATTATGAACTGGTCACGTGACTCAGTCCATAAGGAGATAGACTCTTAAAAAATAAAAATATCTCTATGTATCTCATAAAACTTTATAACTGTTATCTTATGCTAATTTTGATCGTGAGTGAACGCCTAAAAGGGAACATAAACCCTAACAAATTCCAAATATATTTATTCATTCTAATCCATTTTGACTAAAATTTACGTCCTGCCCTATTCCATGATTCTTTTGCCCCCTAATCCATGCGAATGAACTCTCGAAAACGAAAAACTGAATAATGCAAAGATGGGGAGATATAAAGATAATATTTATCTAAACGAGGACTATTGAATCGTGACAAAGATCATTTATATTCAAGTCAGTAACAATAGGTTTGGACTCTAAACGTATTCTATAAGTAATGACCAGAAGTTCAATCTCTTGTTACAAAAAAGTTTAATACATTTTTAGTATCAATTCCATATCCATTAAAATACAGGCCTGATAATTCCCCAACAATTACAGAACGATTCTGTAAGAGTCTCAAAAAAACAGTATAAAAATGTTATTTTTTTATTGCTTGATTGGAAAATTCGACTAATAAAGTGACATAACAGTTAGAGAATAGTGCTGTTGCATTATGGTTCTAGAATTTTTTTATCCTGTATGTTACGTCAAAGTTCCAACAACACTGTTAAAAGTTATTAATTTTTATAGACTTTAATATGCAAGTGGTAAAATAAAATTAACGCTTTTATATATTATGAAAAATTAATATACAATCATATTGAATTCAATAACTTTTCAATCTATTAAAATATATACACATTAAAGTTTGTATTTTTTAAGATGAAAGTATTTTCAATTTGATATACATTACTGAAAAAATACAGAAAAATAACATAATAATAACATAAATACTGAAAAAAAACAAATTCTAATAGTGAGGTATCGTTTTTGAGTCGTACACTGTTAAAAATCTTATCAATTTTAATAGACATTAATGTACAAGTGGTAAAATAAAATTAACACTTTTGTATATTATGAAAAATTAATATACAATCATATTAAATTTAATAACTTTTCAATCAAAATATATTAAAATTAATGAAAATTATTAAAATATATACACATGTGTATTTAAACTTAAATAAAAGTTTGTATTTTTTAAGATGAAAGTATTTTAATTTTAATATACGTTACTGAAAAAATAAAGAAAAATAACATAATAGTAACATAAATACAGAAAAAATATAGAAATTCTGAAATTGTAGTATCGTTTTTATGTTGTACACTGTTAAAAATGTTATTAATTTTAATAGACTTTAATATAGAAGTAGTAATATAAAATTAACACTTTTGTATATCATGAAAAATTAATATACAATTATATTAAATTTAATAACTTTGCAATTAAAATATTTTAAAATTAACAAACATTATTATAACTCAAAAAAAGTTTGTAGTTTTTAAGGTGAGAGTAATTTTCATTTAATATACGTTACTGAAAAAAACTTCCATTACATGTAATGAAAGTTTAATACAGAAATTTCTAACAGTGCAATGTTGTAGAACACTTTCACGTTTGAGTTTTATAACTGTTTCTCTTCTATTACAGAACTGTTACAGAACGTATATTTTGGTTTGCTTTTACCATTTTTTCTGAGTGTTGAGAGAAATAGTACTGGTTGCTATACCCTAAACTTTAAGTATACTTAAGAAATCATCAATTTCACTCTAGTGAACTTTCAATGACACTGAGTACAAACTTTTCACTTCTAAACTTTCGAATGAAGAAAGCAGTGAACAAGGAGGTTTAGTATTTGCAACTCCATTTTGCACTCCTTGAAAAAAAGTGTTCCTGAAATTCTTTAAAAGCTCTTGAAGTGTCGAGTATTTTACAATTTTCTCAAAACTTGGACCAAAATGAGATTTAGGTTAAAACTTTTTTGTTAATTTAATCAAAATATTTTGAATAATTTTTCTTTGCTTATTCAATTATTCCTACAGTGTAGGAAGTAATTAAAATTATTCTAATGTGTGAGTATAAAACTTTTTTAATTTTTCTTTTCTAGTTGAGGGTTTAAGATTTATTTTGCAGCTGTGAATGAATTTATAATTCCATACCATAAAGTTTAATGCCATTTACATCAAGAAAAATAAAGTTTGTTGCAGTTGAAGAATTAACTTATATTGTTTGACTCTCTTTTCTCTGGGACTTATACTTATACTGAAAAGTAAAAGACTTGCAACTAACTCTCTATGAAAAAGATGTAAATGAAAAAATTATTTCACACCAAAAGCCAAGTTGATCTTTGAACTTTAAGAATTATCGCTGAATAAGAAAATATTCCAGGCAGAAGTCTGAATTATAATATTCCTTTGAATAATAATTTTAATAAATTTGAATAAAACTTTTAAAAATAATAATTGGAAATATTGGTAGGGTTTTCTATATAAATTTGAATTAATCACTAATGTTAATTCAGTAAAGTTATGACTGATTTAGATTTAAACAGAAAATATTTTTCTTATTCAGTACTTTATCAATAATTTCAAAGCTATACAATTTTCACTAATTTTGCACGATCCAATCAGTAAATTTGGCAATTTCTGACTGATTCAAACCTAGAGAATTCAGATTTGAAATCAACAAAAATTGATCTGGCTCGCTTAGATGCAGTTTCTGTGCCGAATAATCAATTTTTCGCTTTTTAGATTGCACGGAATGTGAATTCAGGTGATTTCAATTGTTGGAAGTTGCTTTTTAAATTAAACCCGTTGCTGTTTCAACCCGAACATGGTTCGTCGAACAGAACTTGCAATCTCGAGAGAGAGAACATGAAATCTCAAGGGGAATCAGGAATCAGATAAACAGAAACAAAAGTTTATGTTTAAAGATTAAAGTTCATAAGGGATAAAAACTAAATTAACAAACATTACTCTTTGATGAAGAAACTTTCTCAATAAGAAGATTTCTCAATAAGAAGATACAAATCAAGCATTTTTTGTTTCACATTTATACTCTCTAAATCTGAATCAGTCAAATTTTTACAGATTGAATCAGTGATTTTACTTTTCACTGATTCACCAGTGAAAAAATATATTCCACTGTTAAATCAGATAATTATCACTGATTGAGTCAGTGGAAAAAATGTTTTCATTGTTAAATCAGTTAATTTTCACTAAAGCAATCAGTGGAATTTGACTGATTTACAGTAACCTCTTTTTAGCTATTTGAATGAGTCAAATTTCACTGATAATCAATAGATTTTTACTGATTTTTATTTAGAGAGTATGAAACTCCACTTTTCATATGAATAAATTAATCTATTTTTTTTTTAGAAAAAGTCGACAAATCGTCTGGGAAATCCATACTCTATAATTTGACTGATTCAGATTTAGAAAGTACGGACTCAGTAAATGCAACAGATTTTTTCCCGTGATAAGTTACATTTAAATTAACTAATACCGTTTTTTCAAAGTTTAGTATTTCACTGCAAAATTATTTCATCATAACAGATCTTCTTAAATTAAAACGTAGTTTAGTGAAAGTTTCAAACTTGAGTTTTACTGTGTCAGAAAAAAAAAAATTCTTGGCTTAGCACTGCTATGGAGTCAGTGTAACGAGCTTAAAAATTCAAGAAACCTTACAACTTGTCCCGGTCACGAGGAATTGGAAACGATTCTTTCCATCAGTATTTTTCGAAAGCGGGCCGATTCATCATCGGATTTTGCATAAAAACAGCTGTGTATTAACTTCATGGCTTTGTAGTTTTCTGTGGATTTTACTATGTTCCTTTTTACCGACCAAAAATTATTTTGAAATTTTGCAGGTAAGCTTATTTTTTACAATTTTCCTTTAATTTTACTTATCGACTAATTTTACTATTTATGGGTTTTTTATGGATTTGAAACTTTTACTCCAAATGGAAAGATTGTATGATAAACTTACAGAATTATGTCCTCTGAAGAATTTTTATTCTGTTTTCAATTAAAATTAGATTATTCAGTTTATCTTTTCTCTCAAGGAATAGTTTAAAAAAAAAAATTTATTTTATTTTTGAAAAATACGAAACCGTTATTTTGGTTGCGGAAGCATTGGAGAAGTATGCAATTCAATTAGAAATTTAATTTAAATTACCGAAGAGAATCTAGCTTTGTATTGATGAAAATTTTCAAACTTATAAAATAAGTATTTTTAGATGATTTTCAGCTAGGATATATCTAAAATAAAGTGTCTAGCAACTTTCTGTATGTATGCGTTCGCACATGTGTGTGTCAAACTTTTCTTACTAACACATTATCTAAAGAATTTCAAATTAATTAGTTGAGTTTGAAATTTTTGTCACTGCCTACATTATCGGAGGATCACTAGTCGCGTATCAGATAGGATACGTTGTCGACAGGTGTCCTCGTAGACAATTTCAAACTCTTATATCGCAAATAATGCAAATAAATTCAATATTTAAAGAATTTGAAAATCTTTCTGTGGAAAAAATGACGCTTTCGACTGCGCTGGGATTCGAGCCCAGGTCTTTCGATTGCCGGTCGACTGCTCTAACCACTGAGCTACACAGGCGTCCGACATCTCTTTCTCCACAGGAAGATCTCCTTATATCGCCTAGTGGCTCAGCCTTGCGGCTGTAAATGATTTCAAATTAATTAGTTGAGTTTGAAATTTTTGTCACTGCCTACATTATCGGAGGATCACTAGTCGCGTATCAGATAGGATACGTTGTCGACAGGTGTCCTCGTAGACAATTTCAAACTCTTATATCGCAAATAATGCAAATAAATTCAATATTTAAAGAATTTGAAAATCTTTCTGTGGAAAAAATGACGCTTTCGACTGCGCTGGGATTCGAGAAAGACCTGGGCTCGAATCCCAGCGCAGTCGAAAGCGTCATTTTTTCCACAGAAAGATTTTCAAATTCTTTAAATATTGAATTTATTTGCATTATTTGCGATATAAGAGTTTGAAATTGTCTACGAGGACACCTGTCGACAACGTATCCTATCTGATACGCGACTAGTGATCCTCCGATAATGTAGGCAGTGACAAAAATTTCAAACTCAACTAATTAATTTGAAATCATTTACAGCCGCAAGGCTGAGCCACTAGGCGATATAAGGAGATCTTCCTGTGGAGAAAGAGATGTCGGACGCCTGTGTAGCTCAGTGGTTAGAGCAGTCGACCGGCAATCGAAAGACCTGGGCTCGAATCCCAGCGCAGTCGAAAGCGTCATTTTTTCCACAGAAAGATTTTCAAATTCTTTAAATATTGAATTTATTTGCATTATTTGCGATATAAGAGTTTGAAATTGTCTACGAGGACACCTGTCGACAACGTATCCTATCTGATACGCGACTAGTGATCCTCCGATAATGTAGGCAGTGACAAAAATTTCAAACTCAACTAATTAATTTGAAATCATTTACAGCCGCAAGGCTGAGCCACTAGGCGATATAAGGAGATCTTCCTGTGGAGAAAGAGATGTCGGACGCCTGTGTAGCTCAGTGGTTAGAGCAGTCGACCGGCAATCGAAAGACCTGGGCTCGAATCCCAGCGCAGTCGAAAGCGTCATTTTTTCCACAGAAAGATTTTCAAATTCTTTAAATATTGAATTTATTTGCATTATTTGCGATATAAGAGTTTGAAATTGTCTACGAGGACACCTGTCGACAACGTATCCTATCTGATACGCGACTAGTGATCCTCCGATAATGTAGGCAGTGACAAAAATTTCAAACTCAACTAATTAATTTGAAATCATTTACAGCCGCAAGGCTGAGCCACTAGGCGATATAAGGAGATCTTCCTGTGGAGAAAGAGATGTCGGACGCCTGTGTAGCTCAGTGGTTAGAGCAGTCGACCGGCAATCGAAAGACCTGGGCTCGAATCCCAGCGCAGTCGAAAGCGTCATTTTTTCCACAGAAAGATTTTCAAATTCTTTAAATATTGAATTTATTTGCATTATTTGCGATATAAGAGTTTGAAATTGTCTACGAGGACACCTGTCGACAACGTATCCTATCTGATACGCGACTAGTGATCCTCCGATAATGTAGGCAGTGACAAAAATTTCAAACTCAACTAATTAATTTGAAATCATTTACAGCCGCAAGGCTGAGCCACTAGGCGATATAAGGAGATCTTCCTGTGGAGAAAGAGATGTCGGACGCCTGTGTAGCTCAGTGGTTAGAGCAGTCGACCGGCAATCGAAAGACCTGGGCTCGAATCCCAGCGCAGTCGAAAGCGTCATTTTTTCCACAGAAAGATTTTCAAATTCTTTAAATATTGAATTTATTTGCATTATTTGCGATATAAGAGTTTGAAATTGTCTACGAGGACACCTGTCGACAACGTATCCTATCTGATACGCGACTAGTGATCCTCCGATAATGTAGGCAGTGACAAAAATTTCAAACTCAACTAATTAATTTGAAATCATTTACAGCCGCAAGGCTGAGCCACTAGGCGATATAAGGAGATCTTCCTGTGGAGAAAGAGATGTCGGACGCCTGTGTAGCTCAGTGGTTAGAGCAGTCGACCGGCAATCGAAAGACCTGGGCTCGAATCCCAGCGCAGTCGAAAGCGTCATTTTTTCCACAGAAAGATTTTCAAATTCTTTAAATATTGAATTTATTTGCATTATTTGCGATATAAGAGTTTGAAATTGTCTACGAGGACACCTGTCGACAACGTATCCTATCTGATACGCGACTAGTGATCCTCCGATAATGTAGGCAGTGACAAAAATTTCAAACTCAACTAATTAATTTGAAATCATTTACAGCCGCAAGGCTGAGCCACTAGGCGATATAAGGAGATCTTCCTGTGGAGAAAGAGATGTCGGACGCCTGTGTAGCTCAGTGGTTAGAGCAGTCGACCGGCAATCGAAAGACCTGGGCTCGAATCCCAGCGCAGTCGAAAGCGTCATTTTTTCCACAGAAAGATTTTCAAATTCTTTAAATATCTAAAGAATATTTAAAGATAAAGTGCTAAAATTCAGAAGGTCTATTCTCTTTGACAATACTTTACAACTTATAAGAGATTTTCAAATTATTAATTTTGTAAATTTTTATTTTTTAAGGTAATTGTCGTGCCAAAAATCATGTCTCTGGAAAAAAAAGTTTTTCTATGATTTTAAGACTTAAAATGATATTATAAATCGTGGTTTATGAATGAAGAAACATTATTATTCATGAAAAAAATTCGAAACTTACGAAAAAGAATACTTTTAATAATATCCTTTATAATAGAATTTTTTCTTCTATCGCTTCTTACCAATTTTTTAAAAATGATTCGACTTTTATAAATCATGGCATATTTTTTTGAGCAAAATATTCTCTACAACTCCACTGTTTCCAATTTTGAAAATAAGTAAAAAATCTTTAAATATTATTATTTATAAAAAAAATTTTTTTAAAAAAAATTCTTTTAACGATTTCATCAACTCAAAATTTTACTTTGAAGATTGGAAGCAGTAGGATTATAGAGGATATTTTTCGCGATAAGATAAGTCATGATTTATGAAAATCCAATTATTTCCTCAAAATTGGTAAAAAACGATAGTAAGGAAAAATTCTATTACAAAAAACACCATTGAAAGTGTTTTTTCGCAAGTTTTAAATTTTTTTCATAAAAAATAATGTTTTTTCTTTCATAAGACATGATTTGTATGATTCATACAAAGTTTTTTCTCAATCTTATCTTTTGTTTTAAAGTCAGCAGAGATTTTTAGTAGTGCTGGCGCTAATCATTTACACTCTTAGAAATGTTCTTAAATTCGCGAGATTTTCAATTTACAAATGCAATGTAAAATTATATTAAATTTACAATACTTTTAAGGAAACATATCTGATCTCAAATTAAGAAATTGTAACATAATTTTTAATTATATATGTAACTGTCTAAAGCTTTAGTTACTTGAAAAGGTCATTTTTTCTGTTCAAGTTTCAGAATTTCTCGATACTCTACCTCAAAATTTTTGCTTTTGATTTTTTTTGGTCATTAAACAAATCATTTCAAAATCTAGCATATCGATTTTTACAGAAATTTTAACCAGCTTTCTAAAACCCATAGAAATTATTCGAATTTATCAAGTTTTTGTTATCGAATTGAAGTTTATATTTTGTAAAATTCGCCAAAAATCAGAAGGAATTGCTATGAAAACTTGACGAATTCAAATAAACTGTGGGTTTTAGAAAGTTGATTAAAAGCTCTCTCAATAGTTCCAAATTTTAAAATAATTTGTTCAAAGACGAAAACATTTTGAAAACAATTATTTTACATTTTTTGATTTATTAAGAAAATGGCGTATGCTTTGTGGAAAAAATGTTTTTTCATATCATGGTATAGATGTTTTGATTAAAAATGTTACTTTCTAAGCAGTGGTCATCTTCAGAATTTGAAAAAATATAAATTAAAGTAAATAATTTAAAGAATTTTAAATCTTTCTGTGGAAAAAAAGATTTCGAACTCAACTAACTAATTTAAAATAAAAAATATGTAAAAACAAAAGATTAATTTCAAATAAAAAATTAAAAACCTTGAGATAGAGTAGTGATATCTAAATATTTTTTGATCGACTTTTTTTGTGGTAATCTTTCATAGTTTAACAAAAATTAATAGAAATGTCTGTGCTCCAATAACATTTACAGAAATCGTAAATAATTAGCACCCTAATAAATATATATATAAAGTTCAAAACAGAATTCGAATTCTCAAATCTCCACATGACCAAATTTGGCCCAATATTCAAACATGCAAGTTTTCTCCTGAAACGATCTTAAAAAAGAAAAAATAAGACAACCTTCCAAAACCTCTTTCTTCTTTTTTTGCTTACGTCTTTTTTTGTTTTTCTATCCACTATCCATTAAAAAGAATTTAAAAAAAATGTTAAACGAAACTTAAAAAAGTCAATACCTACTCATATGATAAGAATGTAAAAAATTGGAAAAAGCTTCAAAAAGGCAGTTGTAAGCCTTTTCAAATTTTAAAAAATTTAATTAAAAATGTTTGAATTTCTTTAATGGTCAGTGGATAAAAAACCGAAGCGGTTTTGGAAAGTTGCCTTATTTTAAATATAATTACGTATAATATATTTAAATATAAACTTCAGTTCGTAAATTTCCAACAATATCCTAAATTATCCGCCCAAATCTTGACTTCACTTTCATAGAAGCTTAGGTTCGTTCGAGCTCAGAGAAATTGTGGATATTCTAATCTGTTCTCAACAGTTCCAAAAGTTACCCGTCGATCGTTTTTCCTGAGGGACTAAGTTCGACGGTACATTGCACGAGTCTGGAATAGGAATAATGGTACAGCAAACTTTGTCACAACTAGGAACGGGTTATTTCCTAGACAAATGAGATGAATATAAACAAATTAAAGATGTCTATATGTTTTTCCGTATTATTTAGGACATATATCAAGAGTTAAAACGACCTTGCATTGTGCGCAATAAACGATCGAGACTGCCCTGCACTGATAACCTATATTTGCTTTTCACTTTGCCATTTCCTCTAGCAGCAGCGGTTTCCCGCAGATTTTGTGATGTTCTGCTTCTAGCACGCCGGGATTTGACAACGTTATAAGTGCCTTTATTCCAAAAGATAGCGGTCGAGGACGACCACAAGGGAATTTCAATTCAATTGTGTCCAGATAGCCACTCCAATTGTGACAAATCTAGTCCATTTAATTCACCTCGAATGCAATTTAAAGGGGTATTCTACTTTGAAATTCAAAGGAGAGTAGATTAACTAAGACAGGAAAAAATGACTGAAAATTAGGCATGGGAGGAACTCTCTAAATCTGAATCAGTCAAATTTTCACTGATTGAATCAGTGATTTGCGTTTTCACTGAATCATCAGTGGAAACAATATTTTTCACTGTTAAATCAGTTAATTTCCACTGTTTTATTAGTGAAAACAATATTTTCCACTGTTAAATCAGTTACTTTTCACTGAAGTAATCAGTGAAATTTGACTGATTCGCAGTAACCTCTTTTTAGCTATTTGAATCAGTCAAATTTCACTGATAATTAGTAGATTTTGACTAATTCAGATTTAGAGAGAAGCTGAAGGTGTTTTGTATGTAATTGGGATCGCAGATTAAATGTAAACCTAAATTTATATAAGATTTTCATACTAGAAACTTTAAACGCATTTTTGCCAAAACAATTTTTTTTATCGGGCATAAGTAATGAAAAAAATCAACCGCTTCGCGGGCACATTGTCATTGCTCGCAAGTTTGAACGCGCCTAGGGCGCGCAATTCGATCGCCCCGCTTCGCGCTCCGTTATATTTTGATTTCGCGCTTCCCGCTCGATCTTATATACTTCGCATGCATACTAGTTTATTTCTTGTAATTTGATACTGAAATTGTGATTTTTCGTCATTTTCCTTTAAATCCTAAAAAAATATTTCTTCTTCATTTTAAATGGGGTAAATGTGGGTATTATACTGCGGATGTTCCAATTACTGTAGTTTCAAATAAAACTAATGATTAACATTGTTTTAAATGTATATAACGTTACAAAATAATTCAAAAAATTAATTTTCGATCTAAGAATTATAATTATCAAGAAATTATCGGTAATAACGATATTTGTAGCTAATTTTTTGCAATTTGAATCTCGCTTATTCCCTAAACGGATTGTTGTAGTGCTTCGATTTATTGACACGTTCTGAGAAACTTGTTATAATTTCTTTTCTGAAAATAAAATGTTTATTGCAATATTATTTTTTGTGTAGGAAATTTATTATTTTTCTTAATATTTATGCTAAAAACCGAAAAATACGTATTTTAAATGATTTTTCACCGAAGCAGTATTTAAGGTAGTTGATCCACGAAAATTAGATCTCAGGCAAAAATAGATAATTTTGTTTTCAAGAATAACAATATTAATATTGAAGGGCTATTTTGGAAGAGAAAAGATTAATTCCCATGAAAAAATTTGAAATACAGAAAAATAATTTTATTAATAATTTATAATTTTTGCCCCAATTTTTTTTCTTATCGCTTCTTGCCAAATTTTAAAAAATTATGCAATTTTGATAAATTACAAATCACTTTTTCAAGAAAAAGATCCCCTACAACTTAACCATTTCCAATTTTCGAAAATGAATAAATTATTATCAAATTTAGCAATTTGTTTATAAAAATTTGGTTTTGGAAAATTTTTTAAAAATCTTTCCAGCCATTAAAGAATTTATTTTTAAAAATCAGAAACGGTGAAGTTGTGGAAAATCTTTTCTCTGAAAAAATGATTCATGATTTATTAGAATCGCATAATTTTTTAAAATTTGGTAAGAAACGATAAGAAAAAAAGTTGGGTCAAAAATAAAATTTATAAATAAAATTATTTTTCTGTGTTTCAAATTTTTTTCTTGTAAAATAATCTTTTTTATTTCCAAATAGCACTTCAATAATAATATTGCTATTCTTGAAAGCAAAATTATCTATTTTTGCCTGAGATCTAATTTTCGTGGATGAAAACTATCTTAATACATGATTTTCATAGTTATATGATGAAAGGAATAAAATTATTAAATCTCAATTTGCTGAAATTATTTCATCATGCCTACCTTCTATAATTTCGATTTAATAAAATATTTAAATCTCCTAAATTAATTGTAAGTTCGCTCAAAATGATATCACAGCATTGCCCACCCGAGCAGTAATTAATGCGCAGTAATTGGTGCGCAGTGATTCATGCAAATCCGCGCTAATACTTACATGGAACATTTTTTTTTTGCATTCGCATTTTTCATATAAATTTGGTTTTTTTCACACTGAGAAAAAAATGTATCCAACAAAACTTTTTTTGTTATCCTGACAAAATATTTTGTTGTCCCAACAAAACATTTTGTTTAACCAACAAAATTTGTTTGATATAGCAAAATGTTTTGTTGGCACAACAAAAGAATTTTGTTAGCTAAATACTAACCAAATATTTTTGTTGATTTGACAAAACTGTTTTCTCAGTGCAGAGTTCAACGACTGCATTCTACTTTATTAATACCAAATACTGCTTTACAAATTAATTCCCGAAGACTTTTTCATCTAAAAGCCTTTTTTTATCTTTGAAAGTTGTCTTGATTCTAGATCCGCAGTAATTAGCACATTTGCCCTAGATAAATTTATCATGGGATATAGCGAGATCTTTTCTGATTGATAATCCGTTCGATTGTTCTATTTTAGATTCGCGAATCCAGATTAATTACCAACGCCAGTAGCAGTGAAATTTTCGAGGCCCGTTTTGCAACGCTATCCATGCTATGTTTAAATATTAGAACATTAATATATTTGTATAATTTTGTTTTCTATGAAAAGAAGTCTTTGCAATCAAAAAATTAAATCGTAAGCAATTATCTTTATAGAAAGAGAAAATTTCTAAAAACAACTATTTTCCTGTCATTACAGTAGAATACCTCCTTAATTTTCAAACTCAGGTTCGGTGTCAAAATTTGAACTTACAAAATACAAAAAATGACCAAATTTGGACCGAAAAAGATTTCTTAAAACAAACGATTTTGGGAGACCAACAAAAAGGGTGGAAAGAAAAAAGAAGACTACCTTCCAAAAACCCCTTTCTTCTTTTTCTTTCTTTCGTCCTTTTTGTCCTTACTACCCACAACCATTTACATAAAATAATAATAATATATTTTTTTAGCTTTGTAGAGGGTGTTGGAAGAGCACCGAAAAGTAAAAAAAAGATGCGTGTTATTTTTATGTAGATGGTTATGCGGGTACTAAAGACAAAAAAGGACGAAAGAAAGAAAAAGAAGGAAGGGGTTTTGGAAGGTTGCTTTCTTTTTTCTTTTCACCTTTTTTGTTGGTTTCTCAAAATCGTTTGTTTTAAGAATTTTTTTTTGGTCCAAATAAGGTCATTTTTTGTATTTTGAGAGTTCGAACAGCTTCGAACTCTTGACATTTTGAATTATACTTTTGTTTGGACTTTAAAATGAATTTCAGTTTGTAGTGATACGGGATCGAATTTAGTTTTGGACGGTCTCTAAATATTCACTTTTCCTAAATCCCTTACAATTTAGAGAAATTACATTTCCTGGAGGGAAGGAAACAACACGGAAAAAGATATACTACCGATTATAAACAAGATGCTTATCCCCCTTTGAAAAATAAAATATTGTGAGGATTACCATCTGTATTGCAGAGGGTACAATACATATGTTAATACATATAAATATTTAAGGGCGGATTACTATCTGTATTGTAGTACGTACAATACAGATGGTAACCCGTACAATATTTTATTCCTCAAATCGGGAATAACATCCTCATATTAAATAGATAGTACATTTTTATTCTGCTATATTAATTGGTATTTCAATTAAAATTTAAAATCTTAATTTGACTATTCCGTACTTTGAGAGTAACTGCACAGAAAAATCTAAGTTTACAAGTTTTGCCAAACTACGTTTCAATATAGAAAAAAAGAGGGTATATATAATAACTATATAATATATAATAATTTACTATAGATTGTATTAAACTTTACTATAACCTATACTAAAATTTTATTTCATTTTGCGAATCTTTAACATTCTGACTGCGGAAAATTTTCAGTCCGCTAGGAATAATTACTATTACACTTCGATTTTTGCTAGATTCCTAATATTTTTTAGAATTATCATTATAAAATAAAATAAATTTCTATAAAAAATTTCTCTGTGTGTATAAAAATGAAAATCTTTTTCAAGTCTTTCACATTTTTTTTAACTCGCATGCGGTGATTAATGAAGCAATTATAATATCTCTTTTAAGTTTTACGGCTAGATACTAACGAGTGTAAAGAACTTGTTGAATGAATGATGATTGTTTCTGGGTTAACTTGAGAATCGCAGTAACGATTTTATCTAGACGCTAAACCAGGTCAACATTAAAAGGATTACTTAATTTGAACCTAAAAAATTGAAGTATAATTTTCATTATAGAAGAAGGTTAGATTAATTAAATTTTATAAAAAACTGGGCATATTCTGAAGACGATCAATTTTGTTTCTTCATAGCTCTCCTTCCAAACAATTTTAACTTCTTCGTGAGAGATTTCATTCTGTATTTCTTCCAAGAGAATAAAAAAAGTTAATGTCGCTAATGGATTTTTTTTCAAAAGAAAAACGAATACTCAACTTGAAAATATTTTTCTAACTTGCTTTACATCTTTATTTGAGCTTTTTAACAACTATTAACCCTGGGGACTTTACCCTTTCAATGCTGACAATGCAAAGCCCGACTAGCGAAAATAAACTAACGAGGCTCGAAAAACTCTTGAAATTAGACTCGATTATTTATGAATTCAATTGCTTATTCAGGTTCAAGACAATTAAAAAAGGATATAGGCTTTGGATTAAACTCTACTAGAAAAAGAGTGTGAGAAGGATTTGCATTTCAATGTTAAAAATTTTCTATAAAAATAATAGAATGTTTTATGACTCAATTTTAAATTGCATTTCAATAATTTGATTGAAATAATTTTTTACTTGAATGATAAAAATTTGAGTCATTGTATTGATATAAATTCAATTTTTAATTAATTTGAAATCATAGAGATCTGATTTTCCTGGAGTATTTCCCTGACAGTTTTCCCTCCAGATCTGGTTTGTTTAGTAACCAGTTTTCTACAGGTTTTAATATTGCACCGTTTTATACTTTTATAATAAGCTGAGAAAAGTTCAAAAATGTTTATTGTTTCAAGAGTTTTTTAAAATTCAAGAAAACTGAAATCTTACCTTTTTCTCAATATCTTCGTTAATAATTGACCACTCTCTAAATTTGAATCAGTCAAAATCTACTCATTATCAGTGAAATTTGACTAATTCAAATAGCTAAAAAGAGGCACTGTAAATCAGTCAAATTTCAATGATTATTTCAGTGAAAATTGACTGATTCTGATTTAGAGAGTAAAACACTTCGTTTTGGGGGCATTAAGGGGTTTCATCACCTTTGCATTTTCAAAAATAACTTTTTTTTTATTGCATAAAAAGTACCCTTAGGGTCCTAAGAATAATGCCCAACAAGTTTTTCGTGGGGGCGGGGCATAGCAGATTAGAGGTATATCAAAATTATAGTACTTTTTTACGTTATTAAGGTAGTTTTCATCCACGAAAATTAGACCTTAGGCAAAAAAAGATAATTTTGCTTTCAAGAATAGAAATATTATTATTAAAGAGCTATTTTGAAGGAGAAAAGATTATTTTACAAGAAAAAAATTTGAATCACAGAAAAATAATTTTATTAATAAATTTTATTTTTGACCCAACTTTTTTTCTTATCGCTTCTTACCAAATTTTGAAAAATTATGCGATTCTAATAAATCATAAATAATTTTTTCAGAGAAAATATTTCCCACAACTTCACCGTTTCTGATTTTTAAAAATAAATTCTTTAATGGCTGAAACCATTAAAAAAACATTTTCCAAAACGAAACTTTTATAAACAAATTGCTGAATTTGATAATAATTTATTCATTTTCAAAAATTGGAAATGTTTAAGTTGTAGGGGATCTTTTTCTTGAAAAAGTGATTTGTAATTTATCAAAATTGCATAATTTTTCAAAATTTGGTAAGAAGCGATAAGAAAAAGAGTTGGGGCATAAATAATATTTATTAATAAAATTATTTTTCTGTCATGGAAATTAATCTTTTCTTTTTCAAAATAGCTCTTTAATAATTAGGAAACAATAGCAAAAAAATTTTTTTTTGTGCCAGGCGCAATTCTCAATTTTTAGCATTTCTTTCCGCGGACGACCTCCGAAAAAAAATTTTTTTTGGATACGGAAATACTTAGCCGAAATCTTGTTTTTCTTAACAAAAAAATTTATCTGCTTCCAAATATCTCAAAAAGAAACAAAATTCGTAGACTGGTTTTAAACAAACGATTTTTATAATAACGCTTATTTTGTATTTCACATATTTTAGTTAAAAAATGTAATTTTTGATTTTCAATAGTGCTTTTTTAAAAAACCCATCTAGGCAAATAATTTTCCATTTTAACGTTTTTTTCGTATGTCACATATTTTGTTTAAATAATTGAATTTTTTAATTTGATTCGTATTTTTTGAAATTAAAATGAAAAATACACGTTTTATAACAAACTATGTCAGATAAAATTTGTAGATCTAATTGAAACGAACAATTATATGTAAAATTACGTTTTTTCCGTATTTCACATATTATTATTAAAAAATTGAATTTTGGACTTTCAAAAGTTTTTTTTAAAATTAATCAGAAAAATATACATCTTATGAAGAAATGTTGCAGTTCAAACTTGTAGATCTTTTGGTAATAAACAATTTTGTATCATGACTGTTTTTTCGTATTTGGTATAATTTAACTGGAAAATGGAATTTACATATTAACTTTTTTCAAGTTTTATCATACTCTAACTTTCGTAACTTTAGTTTAATTGAAAAATGTTATTATGATAATTACTAGAAATTTATGAGCACAATCAGAAAGCAGTATTGAAATTTTGGATTGTTTCATAGTTTTTTTTTAAAAAACACAAAAAATGATCCTATTTTGAAAATTTTTATCGGATGTGGCTGGCTAACGAACTAGTCATACCCTATCAAGTAGAACTGGGCTATTCCCGAAAAGAACAAGACAACCGATCTAGTTTACACAGTTAATTATAATTCTCAATACAATAAAATTTCAATTATTACTAATAAACTGCACATTATTTATTACGATTCAAAAATATGCAATTTTTCTTTACAGATGAAAAATCCCACGTAATGAAGAAAAGGACCGAAACGGGTAAGGAAGATCGATCTAAAAATAACCGAAAACTCCAAAAAAGCAACGTCTCAAAGTCAACTGAAGATAAAGAAGAAGAAAAACATTTTGAGGACGACGAGGCTCAAAATCAAGGTTTCGGAAATTGGTTACGTTCAGAAGATGGAGTCGAGATGATGAGACTTTTCGTGATTGCAAATTCTCTCCTAGTAATTGTAACAATGGCGTGGCCAAGTATGCAAGAAACTTACTACATTCTCAAGGACTTAATCATGGGAGATGAATAAAATTAAATCTTTGATAAATATTCAAGAATATTTATCATGCAAAGAACAGATACAATCTAAGAAACGATTGAGAAAGGAAAATAAAAATTAATGAGTGAAATCATTTCTTTCAAAGGATAAAAAAAAGCATCTTTAAAATGTTAGCTCTAGTTTTCCGGGGTGTTTTCCTTGTAGGTGTTCTTTCCTGGTACAGTACAAATGTATGGAAAATGATCGACACTTACTTTAAAGATCGATTCCAAAACTATCTTCAGGAAGAGTTCAAGAAAAATCCAAAAATGCGGGCTGATATAAATTCCTATGCTGCTGGAAATTCCGATAAAAAGGGAATCGATTTTATCAACCAAGGGACATTAATGCCAGCGCCAGAAGGACGGCAAATGGAAGAATTTCTGGAATCGAAGACGAGTTCGGTCGATGTCTTAACAACAGCTGTTTCGCTCATGGAAAGAGCGGAATTGGCGAAAGATGCTGGAGAAAACGGGGTCAAAGCAACCGTTGATAAAAATGCATTCCAGGAATCTCTGGATATGTCAACCGAGCGCAAAGAGAAACCTAACCCGACCGGAAACGACGGTTTTGAGAAGCGATCTGCGGCTAAGATAGAAAAGGAGAAAGAAAGAAGAGAAGATATTTCACACGAAGAGAGAGAGACAAGGGAAAAGAAGAGAAGATCGATCATCCAGCTTGAGAGCAAAGGGGAACGATCTAAAAAGCGGAAAATCAAGACAATCACTTTGACGGAAGCCGACTTCGAGTCTGCGACAAGATTTGCTTCTAAAGATGATGATTTTTCAGAATTTGATCTTGAGGATAAATTAATCAAAGAACGAGAGGAGGGAGTTTCGGTTACGGATTTGCCTTCTAAGCCGAAAGCTGATATTGGCGATTTGGAAACAGTCACTGCTGACGAATTTTGTCCTCTGACCTTGGATGAAGAGGCAACGTGTGGAATACCTACCAAGTGGCCTTGAAATCCTCATCGCGAATAACGATCTCTCTAAGGCGAGCTGACGCTTTTTTTTCCTCATGAAGTGCGATGACGCTTCAAATTCAGATCAAGGGGAAGCGATTCGATTCGGTGAATTGACCATCATGGGATAAGAATTGGGAAAGTGTTGGAAAAAATTGAAGGAAATGGCATAAAAGGTCTGAAATTGTTATGAAATCTAAAAATTGCAGAAAAGTTGACGTGGTTGAAGATAAAAATATTGAAACATAAATGATTTATTTAAAGAAACATTTTTTCTAATGTTTTGTATTATAAAATATTAGACAATTTAGTTTTTAGCTAAAAAGTATCTGACCTCAAAGTTAAGGTAAAATATGAAAAAATTGTAATGATTTAAATAAACATTGTTTATAATTTTATTCCATTTGAATTATTGGATTTGTGTTTATATTAATTAACTTAAATTAGTTCGTTCACGAAAATTATACCTCAGGCAAAAATAGATAATTTTGTTTTCAAGAATAGCAATATTACTATTGAAGGGATATTTTGGAAGAGAAAAGATTAATTTCAATGAAAAAAAATTGAAATACAGAAAAATAATTTTATTAATCAATTTTATTTATGCCCCAACTCTTTTTCTTATCGCTTCTTACCAAATTTTAAAAAATTATGCAATTTTGATAAATTACAAATCACTTTTTCAAGAAAAAGATCCCCTACAACTTAAACATTTCCAATTTTTGAAAATGAATAAATTATTTTCAAATACAGCAATTTTTTTATGAAAATTTTGTTTTGATAAATTGTTTTTTTATAATTTCAGCTATTAAAGAATTCATTTTCAAAAATTGGAAACGGTCAAGTTGTAGAGAATCTTTTTCCTAAAAAAATGAACCGTGATTTATTAGAATCGCATCATTTTTAAAAATTTGGCTTGAAGCGATCAGAAATAAGTTTGGCCAAAAATAAAATTTATTAATAAAATTATTTTTTTGTGTTTCAAATTTTTTTCATGAAAAATAATCTTTTCTCTTTCAAATTAGACCTTCAATAATAATATTGCAATTCTTGAAAGCAAAATTATCTATTTTTGCCCGAGGTCTAATTTTCGTGATCGAACTGCCTTAATGAATAATAGTTAAGAAATTTATTTGATGAAATCTCCACCTTGAATAGGGAAAAATGGATATTGTTGCTCATGAAGTGCGATGACGCTTCAAATTCAGATCAAGGGGAAGCGATTTGATTCGGTGAATTGCCCATCATGGGGTAAGAATTGGGAGAGTGTTGGAAAAAATTGAAGGAAATGGCATAAAAGGTCATAAATTGTTATGAAATCTAAAAATTGCTGAAAAATTGACGTGGTTGAAGATAAAAATATTGAAACATAAATGATTTATTTAAAGAAACATTTTTTCTAATGTTTTGTAATATAAAATATTAGACAATTTAGTCTTTAGCTAAAAAGTATCTGACCTCAAAGTTAAGGTAAAATATGAAAAAATTGTAATGATTTAAATAAACATTGTTTATAATTTTATTCCATTTGAATTATTGGATTTGTGTTTATATTAATTAACTTAAGGTAGTTCGTTCACAAAAATTAGACCTCAGGCAAAAATAGATAATTTTGCTTTCAAGAATAGCAATATTATTATTGGAGGGCTAATTTGAAAGAAAAAATTTTATTTTTCATGGAAAAAATTTGAAACACAAAAAAATAATTTTATTAATACATTTTTTTTTTGCCCAAACTTATTTTCTTATCGCTTCTTACCAAATTTTAAAAAATTATGCAATTTTGATAAATTACAAATCACTTTTTCAAGAAAAAGATCCCCTACAACTTAAACATTTCCAATTTTTGAAAATGAATTAATTATTATCAAATACAGCAATTTGTTTATAAAAATTTTGTTTTGAAAAGTTGTTTTTTTATAATTTTAGCCATTGAAGAATTCATTTTCAAAAATTGGAAACGGTCAAGTTGTAGAGAATCTTTTTCATAAAAACATGAACCGTGATTTATTAGAATCGCATCATATTTAAAAATTTTGCTCGAAGCGATAAGAAACTAAGTTTGGGCAAAAATAAAATTTATTAATAAAATTATTTTTTTGTGTTTCAAATTTTTTCATGAAAAATAATCTTTTCTCTTTCAAATTAGCCCTTAAATAATAATATTGCTATTCTTGAAAGCAAAATTATCTATTTTTGTCTGAGGTATAATTTTCGTGATCGAACTATCTTAATGAATAATAGTTAAGAAATTTATTTGATGCAATCTCCACCTTGAATAAGAAAAAATGGATTTTTTTGCTCTTGAAATGCGATGACGCTTCAAATTCAGATCAAGGGGGTGCGACTCAATTCTTTGAATTGACCATCATGGGAGAATGATTGGGAGAGTGTTGGAAAAAATTGAAGGAAATGGCGTAAAAGGTCATAAATTGTTATGAAATCTAAAAATTGCAGAAAAGTTGATGTGATTGAAGATAAAAGTATTGAAAAATAAATGTATGTCACAAATAAAATTTCGAACTCAATTAACTAATTTGAAATTATTACAATAATATTAAATAATTTTTAATTAATCTTCAACTTGTACATATGTCCCAACTTTGCCCAAAAGTTATGTAAAGTTTCTCGAACTACTTTTCTAAATTGTATTCTAATACGTATTTAAATTATATTTATATATATTTCTAAAATGTATTCTCATAATGGCTTATCAGAACTTTCTTTTTATTTAAAGAAACATTTTTTCTAATTTTTTGTATCATAAAATATTAGACAATTTAGTCTTTAGTTAAAAGTATCTGACCTCAAAGTTAATGTAAAATACGAAAAAATTGTAATAATTTAAATAAAAATTGTTTATAATTTTATTCCATTTGAATTATTGGATTTGTGTTCATATTAATTAACTTAATGAATAATAGTTAAGAAATTTATTTGATGAAATCTCCACCTTGAACAAGAAAAAATGGATTTCTTGATTAGACAAAAATCAAGAAATTTACCCACAGCTTTTAAAAAACTTGAAAAAATCAAATTTACGCAGCAAATGGGAAATCTTATTTTATTATTTTAAGCCAAAATCGTGACTGTTTATTTTTGAAATTGAAAGTTCAATTTTATTGGTATATGAAAAGAACTTATTAATAATTACCTTTCATTTTCAAATTATTACTAAGGAATTATCTACATATTATGTAATGTAATTTTATTTTATTTATATACTCCTTTTTTTTAACTTCTTGGCAATTTGTGTCTTATCTCTGTTTAGACTAATGCAAAACACTTTACGTAATGCATGAGTAATTGATAATTTTTTTCAAATTTTGGTTTAAAGACAATCTAATCTCCAACTCTTGAATTTTATGCATACTGCGTCTTAAGTAAAGAATGGTTCTTAGATAAGGAAAATATTAATCAGCTTCCTGAGCAGCAAATTTATATTTAAATAATTTAAAAATGTTTAAACTTTCAAAAAGACTTTTAACAAATAGATTCACTGATTTCGTTTATCACTTCATACACTTCCGTGCATAAAATCCTAAAATTATAGAGATTTTTTTAGGGTATATAAACCCCGAACATCTCATGGAAAATATAAGTCGACAACGTAAATTTCAAAATGAAATCAATAATTTTCATCTGCCTCATCTGCCTGATTATAGAAACATGTGTTGACGGCGCAAACGATGTCAAGACCACAACCAAGGTAAATTTGAATTTCCATTGATCAGTTTTTATATAGTCTTCCTTTTTAAACGCTGAGAGAAAAATAATCTTCAATTGAGAGGAATAGGTACCCTTGAATCCCCCGTGAAGAGAAAAAAATCGTACCAGAATGAAAGGAGATTCTAAAAATAAGAGGAATATTGTCATTTTCAGAAATTCCTCTCATTTTTATACGACTTTTTGCTCTTCACAGGCGTATTAAAAGCACTTATTCTTCTTAATTGAAGTTTATTTTTTTCTCGGTACTTATATTTACTATAATGATAATTCCATAAATTTGTGCTGGTTAAAATTATGTCTGAACTTGATTTGAATATTACTTGATATTAAAAATTGTAATTACTTAAGGAGACTGGGATGACCTTATCTTCACAATGTTAATTTTAACAGAATGTTTATTAATTTCTTGTTGTTTTGGCATAGGATAAGTTTCTTTTTATTTTTTTTTTAATTAAAAATGCACTCAGAAAAAATATTTGATCGAGTCAAAAAAATTATTTGTTTGAAACACTTTCTTTGATGTAAAATAATGTTTTGTTTTAATGAAACAAAATTTGTTTGATTCAAACAAATTTTATTTCATTTAAACAAATCATTTCTTTAAATCAAAGAAAGTCGTTCAAACAAATCATTTTCTTTGATTCAATCAAATCTTTTTTCTGAGTGTGATCAATGTTAGATATATATAAACAACGCAAAAAAGGAAGGCAAACGTTTCGGCCACATATGGGGTCTCTCTTCAGTGCCATAAATTAAAATATTCATTCAAAATTTTTGTAGAGGATTAAAATATAGGAGATAATCAAAATAAGAAAAATTATAAAACTCAAAAACTTATCTCATAGCTTGCAATTCAAAATGAAGCAGTCCAATATGCACAACACGAATTGAAAAAATATGATTTTTTTTTTTTTTTAAAGATGCCCAATTGATTATTAATGGCAAAACTCAAAGAATTTTCAATTTTGAAAACTTTTCTTGAGGACTTTGTTTCCGCAGCCTCTCACCGATCGATCTAAACTGTTTTAAAAACCAACTTGGGACATGTGGCTTTGCTGTAACATCTTCAAGTATCAAATTGACATGTTTGGTAACATGTCTATTATTATATTGACCCAAATTCATATAATGTTTGTTCATTTCTTTGGCATAGGGTCAGTTTCTTCTTATTTTCTTTGATTAAAATTATTATTACATTTAAAAATGCGCAAAAAGAAAGAAAGGCAAACGTTTCGGCCACATATGGGGGCCCTCTTCAGTGCCATAAATTCAAAGATTAATTCAAAATTTATGTAAAGAATTACAATATAGAAGATAATCAAAAAAGAATTATAATAAAAATTAAAAACTTATCACATAGCTTGCAATTCAAAATGAAGTAGTCCAGTATGCAGCATCACGAATTGAAAAATTACGTTAAGTTCACTATGAATAAAAAACCGGATAAATTAAAAAACATAACAAATTTTGCACACGAACCGACCGGAATTTTTTTCAAAAAATGTTTATTATTAATGAATGATGCCAAATTGGTTCACAATGGCAAAACGCGAACAAGTTTTACATTAATGAAAACTTCTCGTGAAGACTTTAAAACCGGCGTCTCTCACAGAATGATCTGAACTGTTTTAAAAACCGACTCGGGACATGTGGCTTTGCTGACCGAAAATTTTTCTCCTATAAGCAATCCTGAGAGGTTCTTTTCCTCCTTGAAGAAGACCATTGTCCTATACCTAGTTAAGAAATTCGAGACATTTATGTTGATTTTCACGAGTGGACGAAGGCGTGTATTTTTCAAGAAAACGATTTTGATATGGATATTATACTATTTTATCTTTATGTAACGTCTTGCTTGCAAATTCAGTGTAAAATGGATTGTCCGTGAAGCCTATATACAAAATCGTTTTCTTGAAAAATACACGCCTTCGTCCACTCGTGAAAATCAACATAAACATCTCGAATTTCTTAACTAGGTATAGGACAATGGTCTTCTTCAAGGAGGAAAAGAACCTCTCAGGATTGCTTATAGGAGAAAAATTTTCGGTCAGCAAAGCCACATGTCCCGAGTCGGTTTTTAAAACAGTTCAGATCATTCTGTGAGAGACGCCGGTTTTAAAGTCTTCACGAGAAGTTTTCATTAATGTAAAACTTGTTCGCGTTTTGCCATTGTGAACCAATTTGGCATCATTCATTAATAATAAACATTTTTTGAAAAAATTCCGGTCGGTTCGTGTGCAAAATTTGTTATGTTTTTTAATTTATCCGGTTTTTTATTCATAGTGAACTTCACGTAATTTTTCAATTCGTGATGCTGCATACTGGACTACTTCATTTTGAATTGCAAGCTATGTGATAAGTTTTTAATTTTTATTATAATTCTTTTTTGATTATCTTCTATATTGTAATTCTTTACATAAATTTTGAATTAATCTTTGAATTTATGGCACTGAAGAGGGCCCCCATATGTGGCCGAAACGTTTGCCTTTCTTTCTTTTTGCGCATTTTTAAATGTAATAATAATTTTAATCAAAGAAAATAAGAAGAAACTGACCCTATGCCAAAGAAATGAACAAACATTATATCTTCAAGTACCTTTTTCTCGAAAACGGTTAAAGATATTGATGCAAAACTTTTTAAAATTGCGAGAGAATGTATCTGTTTATATTTCAAGCAGAGGGATTTTAAACACTAGGTCTACCAAGGGGTTATTTTGACCGCTCTGAGAAAACTTTTCGTTAATTTTCTTCAAGAAAATTCATATTTCAAGAATACAAGAAAACTTACCGTATTTTATGAGAATATTTTAATTAATTTTAACTTACATTTATAAGACATATAATAGTAAGCCTTGGTAAACCCTTGGACCCGTTGGTAAACATAGTGTTAAAATATATATATTTGAATTAAAAATGATTTTTTTTTAAATAATATAAAAATATTTCATAAAATTTCAATAATAATATAGTATTAATTTAGTTTGGGATAGAATTTCACAATCCCTCTGATTAAAATATGCAGTTTATGGGGGACTTCCACCTTGTGACTCAGTTTTCGGGCCAAAATTCAACATTGATTTTCTACAGAATGGCACAAGATATCACAATGATTTGTAAAAAAAATGAATTTTTTTGTCTATTTTCGATAGTTCATTTAGTTATCATATAAAAGTGCGAAAAATGAAAATAAAATAAATCTAGCAATTCGTCCCTGAGAAAAAGGTATTTATACAACACAAGCATGTTTTTCTCGCTTTTTGACGCTTGTTTTGCGGGCATAAAGTTTGACATTTAAGCCCTAGGGCGTAAATAGGGATGGAGTGCTTAAAAGTAGTCATTTAAGCACCCCCCACTCCCTATTTACGTCCGCAGGACTTAAATAACAAACTTTACGCCCGTAAAACACACGTCAAAAAGCGAGAAAAACATGCTTTTGTTGCATAAAGTACCGTGTACAACACGGGGGTAATATCATTTAAAATCTCGTGCGATGTTTACATTTCTCGGCTTCGGCTCGCATTCGCACTCGGCTTCGCCTCGAAATGTAAACATCGCACTCGCCTTAAATGATCAACTTTACCCCCTTGTTGTACAATGTACTATTTTACCTATGTAAATTAGTTTTCCAGAAATCGTGATTAAAGGTAAATTAAGATAAAAAAATTCAATTCTAATACATGCCCCTATACATATAAACTTGATTCTAAAGGAAAGCTAAAATGTTAAAAAAATAAAATAAGCACATAAAAAAAATCAATATTTTTTACGATTTTGGTCATTCCACTCCCCTTCAACCTTTTGTGGATTAGTCGTTATAAATATATCTTTTTACTTTTTATTAATTTTATTTTACTGGTTGAAATTAAAGGAACAAAAGTAAGTTTGAATTACTATGAACAAATTTACAGAGAGTCTAGTTGTACATGTTTTCTTCAAAAGCAAATCTTTGAATTTGTGCTTATTTAAATTTTATGTGAACCATATTTAATCACCATTCCTGAAACCACGTCTAACAAAAATTTCGTTTGAAATTGGAGCAAATCGTTTGTATAAAATTTTCATGTAATAAGTACAAAGTTGCGTTCGCCATTTTGAACAAATGTCTTTCAAATTTTTCTTGAAGTTCTAAGTACACGGAAGAAAATAGTTCGATAATAGTACATTGTACAACAAGGGGGTAAAGTTGATCATTTAAGGCGAGTGCGATGTTTACATTTCGAGGCGAAGGCGAGCACGCACAAGGCGAAGCCGAGTGATCTTACCCCCGTGTTGTACACGGTACTTTATGCGTAAAGTTTGTTATTTAAGTCCTGCGGGCGTAAATAGGGAGTGGGGGGTACTTAAATGACTACTTTTAAGCACTCCATCCCTATTTACGCCCTAGGGCTTAAATGACAAACTTTATGCCCGCAAAACAAGCGTCAAAAAGCGAGAAAAACATGCTTGTGTTGTATAAAGTTTATAGAACTGTTCAAGAGTTGGGGGTAGAGGCATTTACGAAACCGAGTTCTGGAAAATTTAAAGAACTTTTCAGAATAAAATACAGAACTTTCAATGATTTTTCCTGAATGTTTCGCATTTTATCCTGAAAAGTTCTGTAAATTTTCTAGAATTCTGTTCCGTAAACACTATATTTTCCGTATAATCCTTCGTAATTTTTAATAGTAAATTAACTTTGTTTAACGATTTTTTAAAAAATAAATGAACTTTGAAATTTTGTAGAAACATATTTTTCATAAATTTCTTTATTAATCAAAGTTTTACAGAATATATCGAATAAAATTATTAAATATATGTACATATTAGTACATTGTGCAACTAGGGAAAAAAAAATGTATTTTGCGAGTGTGAAGTTTGATGCCCGAGCAAAGCGAGGGTAACAACCACACGAGTAAAATAAATGTTTTTTTCTACTAGCGGGCCATAAAGTGGAATTTATTGCCCCGTGCGGGGCAAACAAATCCACTTTCTGACCCGCTAGTAGAAAAAAAATCGTGTGCAACACGGGAAAAACATTTATTTTCCCTAGTTGCACAATGTACTATTCCCGTGTTGCACACGATTTTTTTTCTACTATAGGGTCAGAAAGTGGATTTGTTTGCCCCGCACGGGGCAATAAAGTCCACTTTATGGCCCGCTAGTAGAAAAATATAATTATTAATATTATTATGATTATGCATGTAATAATATAGTATTACATTATATTATATAATACAATATATTATTTAATAATAAATTTAAAAATTTGATAAAAAATGTTTCTGTTCATTGCATTGAAATTTATTTTAATTTCGCGCAAGATTTACATAAATTTTGGATGTAGTGACGAAGGCAACTTTGCACAAACTTTACACAAATCTGTCAAGATCAAAAACTTTTGCATGCAAAATGTGTTATCAGGGATTGGATAGTGGTAATTTGAACTACTTAACCTTTTTTCGATTAGTGACTTCAATAGCTTAAATTTAATCTTCATGCAATATATTTTTCAGACAACTACAACTACAGCTGGTGGAAAAGTAAGTTTACATTTTCTTAATCGATTTTTAAAATCCCTAGTTATAGTTTTTTTCCCTTCAAAAGAAAATCTTAAAATTTGTGTTTATACTTAAATTATATCTCAACTTAATTTTAACAATATTTGATACTGGCAATTTGAACTACTTAACCTTTTTTCGATTGGTGACTTCAATAGTTTCAAATTAATCTTCATGCAATATATTTTTTAGAAACCTGTATCTCCAACTGGTGTAAAAGTAAGTTTACATTTTCTTAATCAATTTTTATAATCCCTAGTTGTAGTTTTTTTCCCTTCAAAAGAAAATCTTAAAATTTGTGTTTATACTTAAATTATATCTCAACTTAATTTTAACAATATTTGATACTGGCAATTTGAACTACTTAACCTTTTTTCGATTGGTGACTTCAATAGTTTCAAATTAATCTTCATGCAATATATTTTTTAGAAACCTGTATCTCCAACTGGTGTAAAAGTAAGTTTACATTTTCTTAATCAATTTTTATAATCCCTAGTTGTAGTTTTTTTCCCTTCAAAAGAAAATCTTAAAATTTGTGTTTATACTTAAATTATATCTCAACTTAATTTTAACAATATTTGATACTGGTAATTTGAACTACTTAACCTTTTTTCGATTAGTGACTTCAATAGTTTCAATTTAATAGAATATTTATTTGTTTTTTATTTTAGCATAGGGTCAGACTCTTTTTATTTTCACATTACCATTTTTATCAATGGCAGATATTAAAAACAAACGTTTAATCTTCATGCAATATATTTTTTAGAAAACTACAACTGCAACTGGTGTAAAAGTAAGTTTACATTTTCTTAATCAATTCTTATAATCTCTAGTTACAGTTTTTTTCCCTTCAAAAGGAGATCTTAAAATTTGTGTTTATTTAAATTATATCTCAACTTAATTTTAACAATATTTGATACTGGTAATTTGAACTACTAAACTTTATCTTAATTAGTGACTTCAAAAGTTTCAATTCAATCTTCATGTAATATATTTTATAGGAACATACGACCATAGCTAAATCAGGCGTAAGTTTACATTTTCTTAATTCACTTTATAATCTCTTTTTTATACTTCTTTTTCTTCAAAAGGAAATTTGAAAATTTGTGCTTATTCAAATTATATCTCAACCTCATTTAAACAATATTTGATATTTAAAATTTTAACTACTTAACCTTTTTCTTGAATTATGACTCGAAAATTTCAATGTAATCTTCATATAATATATTTTATAGGACACCATTGCTGCAGCTAAGACAAAAGTAAGTTTAAATTTTCTTAACTTTGTTAATCTCTATTGATAGTTTTTTCCCTGCAAAAGAAAATCATAAAATTTGTGCATATTTAAATTATATCTCAACTTCATTATAACAATATTTGATATTGAACATTAAAACTACTTATCTTTTTTCTTGATTAGTGACTTAGAAAATTTCAATCTAATCTTCATGTAATATATTTTATAGGAATCTCTGACTGTAACCCAAACAGAAGTAAGCTTAAATTTTCTTAATTAATTTTTATAATCTCTATTCATAGTACTTTTTCTTCAAAAACAAAGCATCTTCGTGATGTATATTTGATACAATTTAAAAACAAGTGTGTAGTGAAATGTGTAATTTTTACACACTATACTCTCTAAATTTGAACCAGTCAAAATCTATTGATTATCAGTGAAATTTGACTGATTCAAATAGCTAAAAAGAGGTTACTGTAAATCAGTCAAATTTCACTGATTATTTCAGTGAAAATTGACTGATTTGACACTGAAAAATATTTTTTTCACTGATGAATCAGTGAAAATTAACTGATTCAACAGTGACAAATATTTTTTCACTGATTAATCAGTGAAAAGGCAAATCACTGATTCAATCAGTGAAAATTTGACTGATTCAGATTTAGAGAGTACACTTTGTCAAGTGTGTAATTGAGCGAAGTGTGTACTTACTAAACATTGCCAACTCAATTTTTCGGGTACAAAACGTTAAAGTGTTTGAAAATTAACCGTTACGTTTGTAATGTGTATTAAAAATACACATTTCAAATGCCTAAAAAGTTACTATCGTGATTCACGTGTAGAAGTAACACACTTGTTTTTAGATTCTACTCACTAAATTTGAATCAGTCAAAATCTACTGATTATCAGTCAAATTTCACTGATTATTTCAGTGAAAATTGACTGATTTGACAGGGAAAAATAGTTTTTTCACTGATGAATCAGTGGAAATTAACTGATTTAACAGTGACAAATATTTTTCACTGATTAATCAGTGAAAAGGCAAATCACTGATTCAATCAGTGAAAATTTGACTGATTCAGATTTAGAGAGTAGATTCAGCATTATTTGATGATGAAAATTTGAGTTACCTGAGGTTTTTGTCTATTTTGTTTATGTTATGTATTTTATAGGGTGGAACTGAAGATTTAAGTTTGAATTTTCACTAATTAATTTTTATAGTGTCTTTTTACATATAACCTTTTCTCTTCAGTAGCAAGTCTTAGAATGCAAATTTGAATTATATCTCAACATTATTTTCACAGCACTTAATATTAAAAATTCAAATAATTTGAGCCTTTTGATAATCAATTAGTTCAAAAGTATCCACGTAATCTTTACGTAATATATTTTGTATATACAAAAACCTCTTCCAGGGTTAACTCAATATGTTATTTTGAATTTTGAATAATTATTTTTTATATTGCCTTTATAATCCTCCTTATTCGAAAGGAAATTTTCAAATTAGTGTTTGTTTAAATAATATCTTAACTCTATTGCAATATCATTTCATATGTAAACTTTAATTTACTTGAGCTTTTTGTCGATTAGTGACTTATAATTATCCTTCTAATCTTCATGACATTCATTTTATAGGAAGATGGAAAATGTGAAGCACCAGAAAATAATGTAAGTTTGAATTTTGAATAACCTTTAATAAAATATCTATTTATATTTCATTTATTTATCGAAAGGGAATTTTTAAATTTGTATTTATTAAAATTATATTTCAATTTTATTTAAACATCATTTGATATGAGAAATTTGAACTATATTTAAGCTCTTTTTTTGTTAGTGACTCATAATTATCCTTGTAATCTCTACGTAATATATTTTATACACGGAGAAAAAAATCTGTTGCATTTACTGAATCTATAAGTTAAAATAATGACAATATAACATTTCTGTAAATTTAAGAGACATTTATCAAAAAGTCTACTGTTTTAAAAAGTGGTGAATTGTACTAAATATTTGTAAAATTTAGAGAAATTTCATGCTATTACTCTTTAACTTATAGACTCATTAAATGTAACAGATTTTTCCTCCGTGTAAAGCCATACACTGCACTGAGAAAACTGGAGTGTCAAACTTTGAGTGTCAAAATGTAGATAGTCAGTTTGAACTTCTAGATAGTACAACACTTACTCCGAAATTTGTTCTTTTTGGTCAGGGAGACACTCATTTGATATTCTGCTTAACTGTTACCAGAGGGTCAGAATCACTATAAAGAGTGTCGATTGGTGAAATACGCGCCAAAATTGTAAAGTCACGTGGGTTCGCCTATTTTTCCTCCAATATCACCAGCGTGGACTCTAACCTCATTGCCGGTTTCGCGTCCTTTACGTATTAAAGTGTCACGAGGGTTATTTTTGCCAACTAATTGCTGAGTACCTATTTCACTTGCTATAGTAACATAATAATTGTGAAAGCTTAAATGTAATAGTTTTGAGGTTAGCCATAGAGGTAGATTATAGTCCGTTTTTCCCTCTTCGATAATCTATTTTTCTCTCTGCGATGATCAACTTTTCCCTCTAAAGTATTCAAGTTGACCATCTTATTTTCACAATTCACAGGTAATAAGTTACACTATCTAGAAGGCTGTCCTATAGTTTAACCTCAAATATAGTCTGCTTCGCCCTCCAAATGTTTAGGTTGACACTCCAGTTTTCTCAGTGTGAGAAGACAGTTTTGTCAAATCAACAAAAATATTTTGTTAGTATTTAGCTAACAAAATTCTTTTCTTGTGCCAACAAAACATTTTGCTATATCAATCAAATTTTGTTACTTAAACAAAATGTTTTGTTGGGACAACAAAATATTTTGTCAGGACAACAAAAAAAGTTTTGATGGATAAATTTTTTTTTCAGTGTAGTAATGGGACGGGTTTTAAAGAAACTGTCACTTTGAATTTTTATTAATCAATTTTCAGAGTTTCTGTTTATTACTTTTTTTTAAGTAAAGGCACATTTTGAAATGTGTATTCATTCAAATTTCATCTGAATTGTATTCAAGCATTATTTAATATTGATGATTTGAGTTACTTGAACTCTTTGTTGATTAGTGAGTTTAAAAATATCTATGTAATCTTCATGTATTCTATTTTGCAGCCTTCTAATACTAAACCAGGGCCAAAGCCTGTAAGTTTCAATTTATATTTATAAATTTTCAAGTGTCAATTTATGTTTTTCTTTTATAAAAGCAAATTTTTCACGTGGTCTTTTTATGTGATTTATAGGCAAAGGGTGGTGCACTTTCAGGCACCAGACCTAGTTCACCAGGAAAGAAAGATCCAAAATAACCTTAAAGAATATGTAAGTTTGAATTTTTAGTAATGAATTTTTAGTTTTTACTTATAGGTTTTGTTTCTTTTAAAAAAAAATCTTCAAATTTATGCCTATTTAAATTATATCTAAACCTCACTCAAGCATTATGTCATATTGAATATTAAGATATAATATTTATTTTAAATTTGTAACTCCAAAGTATATGTCTAATTTTCAAATAATATAATTCGTATTGGATCTTTCAAAGATCAATTAAAAAAATATATATATGAAAAATAAAATTGGCAAGAAGTGTCATTTTGAATCTCCAGTATTTCAGAAGGATGAAATAATAAATAATACGTTTAAATTATCAAATTTTATCATTCATCTATCGAAAAATGAAACAAAAGTGTAATGAGAGTAGTAAAATTTGTGAAAATAAAATGTATTATTTACTATTTTGCCTTTCAGAAACACGTAGAAAAAAATCTGTAGCATTTACTGAATCCATATAAGTTAAATAAACTGTAAATCGAACAATAAATCTGTTAAATTTTAAGCATATTTTACCGTCACTATTTTAACTTATGGAATCAGTGAATGTAACAGATATTTTTCTCCGTGGATTTAACTGGCTATTCAAAATATCACTTTTCGTTATATTATCTTCTTTCTGCACATAGATTTTGTTTTGCGATGAAAATTGAAAACAATCTAAAGTAACAGAAATATTTTAGCTGATATTATTTTAATCTTTTTTCAAATTACAGCTCAACGTCAACCTTATTGGATATCAGGATTTCGGCATGGTTGGGATTCCTGTTTTATTTCCGGTACATGAGCCTCTTATAAATCATCAAAATGTTTTAATTAGTTTTTCTTAATATCTTGAGTATTGTAATAGTTTCTATCAAAATTCATAATGTCTGTTATGGATTACTAATGAAATAAAATGTATTTTTCAGTGTGAAGTGTTTGTGTATCGAGTAAAAATTAATAAAATTTTAAATGAAAATTTATCTCAATTTGTTGTAGATTTTATTGTACCTCCTTTTTCCAAAAATAGGTATTAGTAAAACAAAAAAATTGTCAATGTATTCATCAGATTATCATATTATTATAATTACAAAATAAGATCAGTGCGATTGATGGTTTAAAATTCACTGGAATTAAAGTCCAATATTATAAATATATATTACCATTTTCTCGATAAAAAATTTGATTAGGGTTGAGTTTCTATAAAAATTCGAGTTTTAATTATCTATTTTGCGCTTTAATCACATTTCTAATAATTTAATTAAATTTGTGATTTAAATAATAAATTCTTTTTTCCACATTTAAAATCGAAATTATTTGATTATCATTCATTTTTTCTAATTCATTAGAGACAATTACTGTAAAAACAAGTCTTATTGTTAGTCCGAGTTTTATTTTATTGCGTTCTCAGGCAATTCATAATTCCTCAAAATAAATAAAAAGTTATAGATTTTATTATCCAATGCTATTGACCTCAGATAGTGTAATATCATGATACTGTTATTTAATTCTCTCTAATTGCTCAAGTGAGTTCTCCAGTCAACGGTTTTACGTCTTTTGCTTGAAAAAAAACCCAATAAATTCTCTGTTAGTCGATCTTCGGAGCGATTGACTCAGCTTGATTTCTATAAGTTATAAAATTAAAGTCAAAACTAAATAGTGAAGCAGAATTAAATTCACGCCTTTTTGAAAATTATAAACTAATAAAAATTTAATTTTGATATGCCTACATAGAAGTTTATTAAATTAAAATGAGTTCTGAATTTGAATGTAAAGTCGTTTAAAAAGTAGTTTTCATACCATATCACGTGAACAAGGTTGTTTTCTTTCTATTTAAGAAAAAGCAATATCAAGTGACGTCCTAATTTCCTGGTTTATGTGGAAATATATATATATATATCTTCTATCTATGTCTTGTTTCCTGTGCAACTTGCTTTAGCACGAGTTTTTTATCAAGGGAAATGTGTTACAATGGTAGACTTCTGCTATCATCATCCAGTTCAATTTTTCTATGAATACGGCTGGATAATATTTTATTTAAAGTAGTTGACGTGCCAGAAATCAGTTCTTTGGAAAAAAAAGTTTTGTATGATTTTAAGTCTTTAAATAATATCAGTCGTATCTTATGAAAAAAACTTTATTTGTTATAAAATTCAAAATTTCAAGAATTCGAAACTACTCAAATCCTCAAAATACAGAAAAAAATGACAAAATTTGGATCAAAATAATTCCTTGAAATAAACGATTATGAGAACCAAAATTGAGATGAATTTAAGTTTGTAGTGATACAGGTTCGAATTTATTCTTTTCTAATATTTCAAACGTACGAAAAATAATACTTTTAATAATGTTTTTGCAATAGAATTTTTTTTTGGAGAGGATATTCTCGACAAGTGTACTATTTCTAATTTTGAAAATAAATTTTTCAGTTGCTGAAATCTTCAAAAGAATTTTTTGAAAAGAAACATTAAAAAAAACTATATTTTAAGATTTGCTACTCATTTTCAAAATTGGAAACAGTAAAGTTGTAAAGAATATTCTCCCCGAAAAAATAAGCCATGATTTGTGGAAGTCAAGTCATTTTTTAAAAATTGGTAGGAAGCGGCGCGGTAAAAAAATGGTATTACAAAAAACATTATTAAAAATATTTCAAATTAATTAGTTAAATTTCAAATTTCTGCCACGGCGCAATCGAAAGACCTGGGCTCGTATCCCAGCGCAGTCGAAAGCGTCTTTTTTTCAACAGAAAGATTTCAAATTCTTTAAATTAAAACTATTATTTTTGATAAGCCTGCACTGAGAAAACAGTTTCTTTGAATTAAAGAAAGTTTTGTTAATTCAAAAAAATTTTCTTTGATCCAAAGAAATAGATTTGTTTACATTAGAGAACAATTTTTTTAATTAACAAAACTTTCTTCAATTCAAAGAAATGTTTTCTTTGACCGTATATCAAAGAAATGTTTCTTTGATTCAAAGAAGCTATTTTCTGGGTGTGAAATATATTTTTTTTAAAATCAAATACAACAATTTTTGAAAAATTGGTAAGGAACGATAGTAAGGAAAAATTCTATTACAAAAAACATTATTGTTTAATGCGTGATTTCCATACTGGACTGTATCATCTTGAATTGCAAGCTATAAGATAAGTTTTTGACTCTCTCTTTTTTTACCTTTTTTACGTTTTATTATACCTATCACTGATAATTCTTAAATGAAAAAAATAAGAAAAAACTGACCTTATGCCAAAACAACCAAAAATTCTTAAAAGTATTATATTTTGTAGGTTTTAAATTTTTTCATAAAAAATAATGTTTTTTCTTTCATAGGCTCAGTTATCAGTGAAAAATAAGGAATTGAGCATCTGACAAAGAATTTTTTAATGATTTACCCGGATTTCTTATGGAGAGAACTAATGAAAAAAATGAATGTCAATTCGTGCAGTCTGATCTCTTTAGCAATTAGAGCGAATTATTTTCAAATTCACGTGATAAAAACTAACGAACCCACATCAAGAGCGTTCAAATTCTTTCATAAATAGACCACAATGAATGTAATTAATTTTTTGTATTAATGACTCGTTGCTAAAAAATTGTAAAATTTAAGTCCCAGCAGTTTCACGTAATTCCATTATTTAATAAATTTTTTCTAATAATAATACTAGAATAAAGTATTTACATCGAAGTAGTATTCAGTAAAATACAATAATTTTAGGTGCCTTTTCTGTAAAAATGTCCGCTTGGTAATCCATTATTTCAGAATAATGTTAATTAAATGGAATGATTGAAAATTTAAAAACACAGTCAATAAAAGCGCAAAAAAATAAGTTTTTATTGCAACTTAGAACTTTTGTATCACCACTCTACATATTTTTTGAATAATTTAACAATTTTATTTCATTTTCAGTAAAAAAATGACCATTGATCTCTTGAATTGACACAAACGCTATATTTTAAATGACACAAAATTGAAAAAAAATTACTCTAGCTGACTGAAATTATTATCAATTTACAATTTAATTGTTTTTAATAGGAAGATGATGGATAATTTATAAAGAATTTCAGCTGATGCTATCAAATACTCATTAAAATGTAAATCTCATAATTAAACACAACAATTGCAGAGATTTATTAAGATAATTGCTTAATTGCCTTGGACACTAAGCTAATTACTCTTAATTATCAACCATCATTGACCTGCTTTAAATATCTGTCTATGAGTTATATAAAAAATTTTGTCCATTATGTGTTAAAGTAATTTATCTTTTCTAACGGAGAATTAGACAAGTATGAATACTGAACCAATTAAAGCGGTACAAGAATTGTCTTTTTTTAATATTTGACCTATAACTATAAACTTAATTTAGATATTAATCCTAAATTGTAAACTGTCATTTCAACACATTTAATTAACGGAATATATATGTTACTATATTTTTTAAATTGTGGGTGAAAGCAGCAGATTAATCTTTTTAATAACTTTATTTATTTTTATTTTGCATATTAGGAAACTTCGTTGAATAGATTTATAAATATTATATTTCTTATTGCACATAATGAATGAAAATGTAAAGGAATAATAAGTCGTAACTTGATAAGAAATTTTTCACAAAAAATTGAAAAATACATTTAAACTGTTGGAGCTAAATCGATCTTTGTGATGGTTCCCACAACAACTGGTGTTATTTTAAATTACTATTCTCGTCAGATAAGCTGTAATTGCCGATAGCTATCATAAATTACCATATTTTCAAAAGGGTGGAAATATCTAAATTACTCCGAAAAAATTAAAAAATGATTGATATTTTTACTTTTTTCTATAAAATGATTCTGAATGAGTCATTTTTATTCGTCACAAAGAATATTTAGTGTCGAGTGAAATAAATAATATTTTTATTTATTTAAAGTTAGAAATTACAAATTTTTCCAACATTGAAATTCATAAAAAAAATAAATTATGTCTTATAAAAAATTATTATCTTTTTATTTTCACTTGAATTACATTGAATCTTGCTAACTTAAAAGGTAAGAAGAATGTCAAACTGCAAACGTGAACGATAAAAATGGTTTATAAATAATTTATGAAAAAATATCTATAAGTGACCAACATTCGCTTTTGTTTCAGCTTTGTTTACGGAATACATTATTGAGTTTTCCAGAAATATTTTTATGCTAGAAGTGACTTTATTTCTGAAGTATTAGTTTTTTCCTCTTTAACCTAAAATTTTTCAAATATTTCTCTTTTTTAATTTTCTTAATTTTCAAAAAGCGTTAATTTACAGAAATGTTTAAAAATATATTAAGGGAAATTTTTAAAAAATTGGTGTTTATTTATATAAAAAAAATTTCACTCAGGAATAAATGGTTTTAAATAAATAATTTATGTATGTTAATATTTTGTTATTAAAAAATAATCTTTTCTTTTCAATCGATATCATCAATAATGATATTGAAAATTCTAAAACTATAATTAAATATTTATTTCCAGAGACCTGTTTTTACTTAGGAAATTTGATTAGTTTTAGATTTCAATGTTTGTATCCAAAATACATAAAACTTTGTTTTCAAATTTTAAATTTCAAAATGTAGGAAATGATAGAGGAGGTAAAAACGGATAAATAGACAAATTTTATCTTAGAAGATGAAAAAAGGTCAATTTTAACAAAATTTATCATAAAATTTGTTTTTATTATTGAAACTAAAAGTGATCTCTGGATTTATCTTTTCTACCATTTCCCAAATTTTGGTAATAAAATTCAATTGATTTTTTGAACGTAAACGTGTTGAATTGTACCAACTTTTTCGCATAAACTTGCTGCTTTACTCAAGGGCATGTAAAACTTGAGAAAAGTAGCAAGTTTATGCTACTTTTAAAATATTTTATATTTATTATTTTATATTTTAATTAAATTTATTTTAAATTGAACTTCTTTTCAATTTCAATACCAAAAGTAGTCCATCTATTTCCATTTTTATCATCTAAACCATTTTCCAAATTTTGAAAAGAAAATTTTATGTACCTTGGACACAAGCATATAGAAACCTCAAATTAATCAAATTTGATAATTTTCTAAGTATCACATGCCCTTAAGGCCATGGATCAACCAGTACAGCTGACTAAATCAATAAAATCAATTTTCCCCAAGATTTTTCCACAATAATGAATATTTTTTAGTTTAAACTTTAGGACATAATAAAGGACATATTATTGGATGGCTGTAGACTTTAATTAGTTTTTAACAATTAAAAAATGTCTATCGTCTTAAGCCCACCGATCAATCGGATCACCTGACTAAATTACATATAAATTCCTTCATGTAAGGCAACTTTTTTAATTTACAAAAAATCTTTCTGAAAATTTAAAAAACCTAACAAAAGATAATAAAGCACGTCTTTTAACTTCTTTTTAGTAAAATTTTTGAAAAAAATTGGAAGACATTTTTTATTTGTTGCAAAATTTTCACTCAAAAATAAAGGTACTAAACATAAAAAAATTACATAGAAGCTCTAAACTCGAAAAATAAAAATATTAAAGGTGGTGGATCCCCTTAATATTAAAACAATGGATCAATCGGACTACATGAATAAATTATCCATTAATTCCTTCTTGTAAGATATATTTTTTAATTCACAAAATGTCTTTCTGGAAATTTAGGAAACGTAACAAAAGACAATAAAGCGCGTCTTTTAATTTTTATTAGTAAAAATTTGGAAGACTTATTGTCAATTACAATTAACTCTAAACAATTTTGCATAATTTTCAATCTTGTTTTTACCAAATTTTCAGGAAGATATTTTGTAAAATAAAAAAGTTATCTTACACGAACTTTTTACAAGAATTTGGTCACGTGATCTAGTTAATCCATGGTCTTAAATGAGAAAAATTGTTTAGCCACTCGAAAAATCTTGTAACGAATTGGAAATACCCGGAAATCAGGAGTCTGTGAACCGGATGGAGAAGATGGAGAGCAAGAAAGTACACATTTATGAATTTACGAGCTCTTTGAGTCTCACGATACGAAGATCTTGAGGCTTGGCCTTGAATAAGAATCGAAACCCCGGGAGGTGGGTGTAGTACGAACCCAAACAAAAGAATGCACTGTACAGTACCGGTCGGTGGTTTGTTCGAGCGAGATGCCACATGGATCCCATCCAGAGAGTCTTTCCTCTGAAAGGACAACCTGACCCTCTGGGCTTCAGGAATCTCAAGTACCGGCCCCAAGATATTGAATCCTAACCACCCAAACAATTCTTGCCGCTTAAACTATCCAAGAGAGCAGAAATTTTCATATCATTTTCAAATTTCAACCCGCCTGGTCAAGATATAATAAAATTAAAAAAGAATAAATTATCATACAATTTCCACCCAAAACAAAAAAAGAAAAAAAAAATAAATTAAGAAACGAATCCTGTCAGGATGAAATCCCTTTTCAAATTTCCAGGCTCAAAAAATTTCCCTCCTAAATTTTCAAAGAGGCACTGCGACTAGAAAATAAAATGAACTCTCTAAATCTGAATCAGTCAAATTTTTACTGATTAAATCAGTGATTTGACTTTTTACTGATTCGCCAGTTAAAAAATATATTTCACTGTTAAATCAGTTGATTATACCTAATTGAATCAGTGGAAAAAATATTTTTCACTGTCAAATCAGTCAATTTTCACTGAAGCAATCAGTGAAATTTGACTGATTTACAGTAACCTCTTTTTAGCTATTTGAATCAGTCAAATTTCACTGATAATCAGTAGATTTTGACTGATTCAAATTTAGAGAGAAGGGAAATTGTATCTTTGAGTTGAAATTTGTCATAATTTTCGGCAATAGAAATAAAGATAAGATGAATTTTAATAATTTTTTTAATATAAGAAGAATATCTTAAAAGAAGAAAATAAATCCAGGGCTGCCATTATTTTCACATAAAAAAATCTCTGACTTTTCCGGGTCTAGAATTATCCAGATTTTTAAAGGATGTCCTATATAAATAAATGGTTGGTAAAAATTGCAACATTTGTGGAAAAGACTCTTCTTGAGAAAGAAAATTATAATATGATCATCGTGATGACAATTTAAAACTTCATAATATAGGGCAATAGATTTTTAAACTCTATTCAAGATAAGTGGATTAGTTATTTTTTGACAATGCCAATAAATAAAAATTCCTTACTCTATAAATCTGAATCAGTCCAATTTTTACTGATTGAATCAGTGATTTGACTTTTCACTGATTCACCAGTTAAAAAATATATTTCACTGTTGAATCAGTTAATTTTCACTGAAGCAATCAGTGGAATTTGACTGATTTACAGTAAGCTTTTTTTAGCTATTTGACTCAGTCAAATTTTACAGATAATCAGTAGATTTTGACTGAAACAAATATTTATGTGAATTTTTTTAAGGGGTATTTTTAAAAATTACAACAATCTAACCAATATAATTTTACTAACTTTATATTTTTCCATTAATTAAAATTAATCGACATTTTCGTTTTCCAAAAAAAGTGGCAACCCTGAAATTAAAAATGTAGTATTACTTTTCACATTTAAGAGCCTTTTTAGTTTGTTTCTTCTCATAGTTTCAAAATAATCTAAGATCTAGAATTCAGGTAGTAGCAGGTACAGTATACTTCTCTCTATAGTAAAATAAAATTCCACAAGCTTCTTCCAATGGATTTATATCCTTTTGAATGTGAAAAACCGACCATAACGTAATTGATTTAGACCCCACATGAGTTTGAAAAATCCCTCGAAAATAAAAATAGAAAGTAATTACCTGAATTCGTGGATTGATGAAGATGTAAGATCCAAATAAAAATCAGACCCCAACTAAGGGGCCTCACAACACTAGCCAATCACAATTCAAGCAACACAATCGTAATAATATCACTGCACGCCTTCTTCCGCGATAGAAGTTTGAAAGGACAACAACATAACTTCAAAGCGTTCGTTTTTTCGCAAGTTCCATCGTGCACTGGGGTTACGAAAAACGGGGTCTAAATTAGGGAAATCTTAATGAATCTAGGAGATTTCAATAAGTCCCAGAATCACATGGAGTATAACTTTGTGAGAGCGCGCGCTCGTAATTCGAAAAAAATTAAAATGACTTTAAAACGGCCAGCAAGCGTGGTGCACGCCAACCGATGAAGTGTGCCGTTTGACCTGGCTACGATTTGGCCAATCGCAGCATGGGTATACTATACGTGAGGTAAGGTTAGGCCCTGGAAAAAGGCCGGGCCCCAACTCGAGTCTCGTGGAGGTAGTATTTTTCTATAGGAAGTTTACGCTATCTGCACAACTGTATCGGTCCCATCTTGGTGGCGCTATCTCTTGAGACAAGTCCCAATTTTATTCACTTCCACAGTAGGAAAGGCCACTTTCGGACAAAATCCTCGTTGTCGAAAAAATAGATTTCTGTGGGATAATAATATAATATCAAATCTTATGATTCTTAAATAATGATTCGAAAACATTTAATTGTTGTTCATTTAATGCAGATGTGACAAAAATCAGGTCTCTGCAAAAAAAATTTTTTTAATGATTTTAAGGCTTGAAATGATATTATTAGTCGTGTCTTATGAAAGAAAAAACATTTTTTTTCGAGAAAAATATTTAAAACTTACTTATTTGGTATCAAAAATGAAAAAAAGTTCAATTTCTCATATTTTGTAAATTTTTTTTTCCATTGTCAATAATTATCAAATATTACCAGTTATTGGATTTTTCGAAATCATTGCTTATTTTTTCGGGGAAAATATTTGCTACACTTCTACTGTTTCCAGTTTTGAAAATAAGTAAAAGATCTTTAAATACAGTTATTTGAAAAAAAATGTTTCTTTTTAAAAAATTCTTTGAGCGATTTCAGCCACTGGAAAATTTACATTTAAAATTGGAAACATTAGAGTTGTAGAGAGTATTTTCCTCGAAAAAGTAAGTCATGATTTATAAAGATCCAATTATTTCTGAAAAATTAGTAAAAAGCGATAGTAAGGAAAAATTCTATTACAAAAAACATTATTAAAAGTATTATTTTTCGTAAGTTTTAAATATTTTTCATAAAAAAGAATGGTTTTTCTTTAATAAGACATTTTTAATATCATTTCGTGTTTTAAAGTCGTATAAAAACTTTTTGTCCAGAGATTGATTCCTGAATAAAGCTACAACAACATATTAATAGTTAAAGGTTATTTTCCTGATTAGTCACATATACGTCAAAATTCAAAAAATTGCCGAAATCGAAGTTGATACTCATAAAATAATTTTCATTTTTAACGCCATGCATCAACTATGGACCACGTTATGTCGGTAATTTCAATTAAGGCATGTAAGTTTTTTCGGAAATAATAACTAAAATGGATTTTCGGTGTCAAACAGACGTGAACGATAAAGTCAAATAGGTATGTTTGTTATAAAAAATCTATTTTAGTTGATAATTTTTTAATAACTTTACATACTGTTCATATTACTCTATAAATCTGAATCAGTCAAATTTTCACTGATTGAATCAGTGATTTGCCTTTTCACTGATTCTTCAGTGAAAAAATATTTTTTACTGTTAAATCAGTTAATTTTCACTGATTCATCAGTGAAAAAAATATTTCTTACTGTCAAATCAGTCAAATTTTACTGATAATCAGTAGATTTTGACTGATTCAAAATTAGAGAGTAATTGCAATTACCGACGTTACGTAATCCACTTGATCCACGACCTTAGTAATGTTATTTGCTCATATTTGTGATCAATTCAGAGTTGGTTACGTAACTTAATTTCGTTTTTCACAGCAATTTACCATGTGATTCACATTTTCATAATTCAATTTTTTGATCAAATAATATTTTTCGTGATTATGAAAATCTAAGAATTAAGAGACCTTCCTTAGTGCCTTTTCTTTAATTTCGCAAATTTTTGAATCGATATTGCATTTTTAATGGGAACGAGTTTACAGAGAAAAATGCCGGTAAGGTAGGACTCTGCTGTAGTGGCCCGTTTGATCCACTGGCTAGGATGAGAAAAATCGGTTCTGATTAATTTCTCAATCAGGTCCAATCGGATGCAATTTTTTTTCTATAGAATAAAATTAATTAAAAATTTTAACAAAATATTACATTTATCATATAATTGTGCCCAGCTGAAAAAAATCACATGGAATTTCTCATAGTTTTCAAATCGCCTTTTGGAACAATTCATGAGATATTCCACGTAGAATTTTCCCTCAAAATTGAAATGTGCGCAAAAATCAGAAAAATAAGTAAACAGTTTGGGAATGAGATTTGATTTGAAATTCAAAAATGCTTGCCATTTTGATGCATTTCTTGCAGTTTAGAAGATAAAAATATTCCACGTGGACTGTTTCAAAACGTCACCCGAAATCCACATGAAATTCTCACGTGAAATCCCATGTGGATTTTTTCAGCTGGGTGCTTTAATGTAATTTATTATGTTTTTACGATCTACATAAGGGCCATGTACAAGGCTGGCCATGTGATTAATTAGGTTTACCTTCTTGAATTTATTATCAAAATTGTCATTAATCTTTATAAATTTGGGAAAAGGTAAACCACAACAGGGATGTAGTATTATTACCGACAACACTGACTTGGTATACTCATAATAATTATTATCCTTACCGACCACATTACCTTTTGTGGCCGGTTGCGTTGACGCGACACCTGTGTATTATTACCTAATTTTAATTAATTTCAGACTCTGTCGATCATTCAGAACGAGGTTTTGTTAACTTGGCCAAATCGCTCTGTTGTCCCCAACAATTGAAAAAATGTTTCATACCTCAATTTCACTACATAATAAAAGAAATAAAACCTAAAATTTTTTTAAAAATTGTTAATCAAAAATATAATAAAGAGTATTACAGAAAATTTCAAAATTTTTATAATGTTCAAAAACATTCAAATTGAGAATGATAATTAAAATTAAATGTACAACAATTGAGTTTGATTTATGTATTTATAAAAATCTTTTTTCAATGTAGATGAGTTTGTCTGTATATTTTTCTTTATAATTAAAAAAAATACTATTAAAAATTTAATTTTTCAACAAAAATATGTAAAATAAAAAAACGTAAGAATGAAAAATTGTTCGTTTCAATAAAATCTTCAAATTTTTTCTAACACAGTTTCTGATAAAACGTATATTTTTCATTTCAATTTAAAAAAATACGATTAAAATTGAAAAATTCCATATTTTAAACAAAATATGTGACTTACGAAAAAAATGTTAAGATGAAAAATTATTTGCCTAAATGAGGTCTACACTCTCTAAATCTGAATCAGTCAAAATCTATACTTATTATCAGTGAAATTTGACTGATTCAAATAGCTATAAAGAGGTTACTGCGAATCAGTCAAATTTCACTGATTACTTCAGTGAAAAGTAACTGATTAAACAGTGGAAAATGTTGTTTTCACTAATTAAACAGTGAAAATTAACTGACTTAACAGTGAAAAATATTGTTTCCACTGATGATTCAGTGAAAAGGCAAATCATTGATTCAATCAGTGAAAATTTGACTGATTCAGATTTAGAGAGCAAATTCTCAGTAAAAGACATTTTTTGACAAGATGTATATTTTATGTTTTAGTTTTTTTTTTCCAAAAAAAGCGAAAAAAAATTGCCATCACACGGGATGACCCCCTTAAGGTAAGGAAATTAGACCTCAGGCAAAAATAGATAATGAATAAAATTGATTTGTTACATTACTGAAATTCTTCGTAAATCTCATTTTGAAATGAGTCGAAAAAAGTAAAATGAATTTCATTATTTCAAGAGTTATCCAAAATTTGAAAAAGCTTTGAATTTTTGCTTTTTTAGTAATATCTTCATTGAGGGGGTATTCTAGTCTAGAAAGTTGAAAAAATTAAAAAATTCTTTTTTTCATATTTCGAATGGAGCCGGAATCGCTGATTGACGAAATGTAAGTTATATGTATTGTTTTATCACTTAGACCGCCTGAAAATAACTTACAAACTTTAAACGCGTTTTTCTCTGAACTACTTTTTTCGAAACGTTTGTCACAAAATCTTAAGTTCTAATTGACTGATTTTCTTGAAATTTAGTATGAATTTTCTTTATATGTCCCTCTTCGGTAGGAACCAACAAAAAATCAAAATTTTCAATTTCTTCTATTTTTTAAAAATTCGAATCCGTTAACAAATAACTGAAAAAAATCTACCTCTTTTTTAAGTAGCCACCATTTTGCAGGAAAATTTTTTTTTTCATTTTTCCTGGTTCCTACCATAATGATATTTGTACTGATGAAGAATTTACCTTTTTTTTCTTTTTCAGATGACCAGAAGGGTGGGAATCGTGACAAGATGGACACGATCTTTTTTTTCCGCCCTCTAATTCAACAGCGTGTAACTTTGCAAGATATATATATATTTTTTTGAAAATTTTTTTGTGAATTTTTAAAATATAAATTAATAAATGATAAAAAATGGATGATTAAAAATTCGATTGCTGTTTTTTATTGACCTTCAAAAAACGCCCGAAATTCGAGCTTCTAGACTACTCTCTAAATCTGAATCAGTAAAATTTTCACTGATTGAATCAGTGATTTGCCTTTTCACTGATTCATCAGTGAAAAATATTTTTCACTGTCAAATCAGTCAATTTTCACTGAAATAATCAGTGAAATTTGACTGATTTACAGTAACCTCTTTTTAGCTATTTGAATCAGTCAAATTTCACTGATAATCAGTAGATTTTGACTGATTCAAATTTAGAGAGTAGAATACCCCCTTATAATAATGGATTAAAATATTTCGTTTTGGGCCATTAAATGCAGAATTTTGTTACCTTCCATCTTATTCTAAGAAACAAATTCATTATTAGGTATTTTATAAATTAGAAGCTTTTATGTAAATAGTAAAAAAGAAGTGCCCGACGACTTTTGCACAGCAGTGTACCTTCTCATTTATTATGAAAATTTAAAAACAACTGATTAAAATAAAGAGAGGAGTATTTTTGTTTGTATTGGATGAAAGGGCCTCGTGTGAAGCGCAACAAGGTAGGCGTTGAGAACGATATATGTACTATATAGTTTGAGTCAAGGCTGACCCAACATTAGGTACTTATTTTATCAAGTCTAGTTAACGGAGATGTTCATTCACTCGCGTTATCGTTGACCAGTGCTCGTGGACTACTCGTGCGATGACACACCGGTTAGGACAGATTGATCTACTTTTAATGCAAGACAGTGTCACTACGGACTCATAAAATGTGCCGGAAATATGGAACTTTTCCTAGGTGAAATCAACAACTTTTTCAAAATATGGCGGCACTTGTGCGTCTTAAACGCGGCAGCGTACAATTAAGAATCGCTGCACGTGAAGTTAGGGGTAGGTCACCATTTATAATTAATTTTAAAAATTACTCGTTCTGTTTTATTTTTTTCTTAAGGTAGTAATGCCAAAAAACAGGTCTCTGAAAAATAAGTTTTTCAATGATTTTAAGGCTTGGAATGATATCAGTTGTATCTTATGAAAGAAATAATGTTATTTTTTATGGACTATATTTAAAACTTAAGAAAAATAATACTTTTAATAATGTTATTTGTAAAATAATTATTCCTTACTGTTGCTTCTCGCCAATTTTTGAAATCTTTGGATTTTGATGAATCATGGCTTATTTTTTTTGGAGGAAATATTCTCTGCAACTGTATTTCCAATTTTGAAAATAAGTAAAAAAACTTCAAATATACTTATTTTGAAAAGAAAATGTTTCTTATCAAAAAATTCTTCTAACGATTCCAGTCACTGGAAAATTTACATTTAAAATTGGAAACATTAGAGTTGTAGAGAATATTTTCTCCGGAAAAATAAGTAATGATTTATGAAGATACAATCATTTTTAAAAAATTAGTAAAAAGCGAAAATAAGGAAAAATTCTATTACAAAAAACATTACCAAATGTATTATTATTCGTAAGTTTCAAATAAAAATTAATTTTAAAGAATTTGAAATCTTTATGTGGAAGAAAAGACGTTTTCGACTGGGCTGGGATTCGAACCCAGGTCTTTTGATTGTCGGTCGAATTAATAAAAGTTAATGTTTTTTCTTTCATAGAACACAACCGATAATATTATTAAAACTTAAAATCATAGGAATAACTTTTTTCCAGAGACCTGATTTTTGGACGACAACTACCTTAATTTCAATTAGGAGATTTTTACTAATTTTAATCAGTGACTTAATTTTGCTAGATTTGTTTGAATAAAAAAAATTTTTTTTACTCAAATATATGTTGTTGAACAATAACGAATTGTTTTCTTTAAATCAAAATTCATCTCAATTTAAGGAAACTGTTAATGTATAAAACATGAGTTCGTGTTTTAGGGAATTCCGTCAAAAATTTCTAACAGCTATACAATTAATTAATCTAACTATACTTGAATTCTCACATTTATAAACAGAATAGTTACTTCAACTTATTAAATCACCAATTTGTAGAAAATTTCTTCTTTCTAATTCAAAATAGAATATAAATAAAATTTGTAATCTTCAAAAAATGTTTCAATAAGATTAGCAAGAATAGTGACAACATAAAATTTATCCAAATTTAACAGACATTTCAGTATAATTCACCGCATAACAGATTTATAGATAAATATTACAGAAAATCCTATTGAATTAACGAAATATTTATCAAAAAATGCGTTTTATTAAAAAAAAACAGTGAATTGTACTGAAATATCTGTTGAATCTACAGAATTTCTATGGACTCAGTAAATGCGACAGATTATTTTCTCCATCTTTACATTGATAAGTATTATCTAGAATCTGAATCACTTGCCTTTTAATAACTAAATACTTACAACTAATTCAAATTTAAAAAGTATAAAAAAAGAAGAATTTTCGCCTAAATACTTTTTCAATTGGTTATTAATTTGTTGATGAAATTGAGTTTAATTTCTCTAGCTACATTATTTTCTTTGTGTCATTGTCGTCAAACCAAAGTCGAGGCTGCCAATAATTTATTCGCGATAGACATAAGATAATGATACATCAAATAAAATGATCGTGATAAGAGAGATGTCACTGTTGGTTTCCTTGTTTTCGGATTTTGTGAGATGGCAGACTTCGTCAAGAGAGGTAGTGTACACCTTGTTAAACGTGGCAGTGTTCAAATAAAACAAGCTGCTAAAGAAGTGCGAGGTTTGTAAAAAAAAACCGTTGGAAGAGATCGTTCATTAAAATAATTTTACTAAAGTTACATTTTATTTCTAACATTTCCAAATTCAATTCAATTTATATTTGAATTCATCGGCGAAGACAATTTTTCCAAGTGTACACCATGACGTGATCAGATAAGAGTATCACGTGGACAAACACTTTTTAATACAATTCTATCGCTCCTGTTATTAACAGTGGCGGATAAAGTTTCCTAGAAGCCCTGAATAAAGAATAGAACAATTTTAAACAATAAAAATTGAAAAATTGTTTAAAAACGTATCAAAAATATATTCCTTGTTCATTTTTTTTTCATTTACATTTAGAATCAATTTGTAATGGAATTAAAATATAAAGTTTTAGTTTTACGAGTTTCATTGGAGGTTTTGATTTTTAAGGGTTTCCTATTGTTTTAAAAGGTTTGAAAATTAGATATGGCAATATGATTCTATGAAACGAGTAATAATCATCGTTTCTAAAAATGAACGTCGACTGAAACGAGTTATTTGTAATTCGTGATAACAGAATCTTGGGGATAATATTGCATTAATCGAAACAACATATATATGTAGACACACGTGTATTAAGGTAACATGTGATAGATGGAAACATATATTAGTGACATGTAATTTTCCTCATATTTTTTATGTTTTAAGAAAATTTGAAGTTACAAAAGGTAGTTCATCAGCGAAAATTAGATCTCAGGTAAAATTAGATAATTTTTCTATCAAGAATAGCAATATTATTATTGAAGGGATAATTTAAAAGAAAAGAGATTATTTTCCAAGAAACAAATTTGAAACATAAAAAAATAATGCATTTAAAATATTTTATTTTTACCTGAACTTTTGTCTTATCGTCTCATACCAAATTTTAAAAAATGATGTGATTCTAATAAATCACGGATCATTTTTTCAGGAAAAAGATTCTCTGCAACTTAACCTTTTTCAATTTTCTAAAATGAATAAATTATTACCAAATTCAGCTATTTGTTTATAAGAATTTTTTGTTGGAAAATTTATTTTTAATGGTTTCAGCCATTATAGAATTTATTTCCAAAAATTGGAAACGGTAAAGTTGTGAAGATTCTTTTTCCTGAAAAAATAATTCGTGATTTATTAGAATCGCATCATTTTGTAAAATTTGATATGAAGCGATAATAAAAAAAGTTCGGGTGAAAATAAAGTTTGTTAAATGTATTCTTTTTTATATGTTTCAAAGTTTCTTGGAAAATAATCTCTTTTCTTTCAAATGATCCCTTCAATTATAGTATTGCTATTCATGATAGCAAAATTATGTATTTTTACCTGAGGTCTCTCGAAAAATTTTACAATTGTGTTTATTTATATCGTGTAGAGTATAAAAACATCATAAAAAGTAATGATGTATAGTAAAATGGCGATGCAGATTTTTAAAATTTAACGTATTTTTTCATTAATATCTTTAATTGAATTGATGTAATTTTCTTTTGCAACACAGAAATCAATCACAGTTTTCCACAGAACTTGTAAAAATAAAGAGGGAAATCAAAGGATTAATTTTAAGTAAGAAAAACTGCGTTTTTTCATGAAATTTGACATGTTACCGCACGTCACCAGAAAATTGGGTCTTATGAATTTTTTCGGAAAGATAAAAGTTTTTACAGATTATATCGGAGGTTCCGTTGCAAATAATACATATTCTACGTTTTCTCAAACTTTTGCAATCCGATTTGAACCTCCACTCGTTCGCAATCACTGTAAAACCAAGAAAAATACGTTAAACTTTCAAATTCTGCTCCGCCATTTTGCTAAAACAATATAACTTTCTATGGTGTTTTTTACAATACATTATATAAAGAAACACATCACAAAAGAGTTTTCCAGTACTTGCTTTCATTCTTTTGTAAGAAAGTAAAAGCAAAATATAAAAATTCCAGCACCTTTATGTATTTTTAAACTGAAAATTTTGAGTTTTTTGGGCATTTTTTTGACATGTTTTAACTTTGAATAACTTTGATCTTTTTTAACCAATTGTCATGATTCGTTTTTTATTTTGTTCCTTACAATGTGTGGTAACTTTTTGGATATGAAAAATAAGGTAACATGACTGAAAAAAAAGTTACAAATTAAATTAAATAAAAAAATCGAAAAAATATTAATAATATAACAAACAATAAGTACTAAAAATTTTAATATATTATTGACTAAATAAACAAACTATTTTGTGTAAAAAGATAATTTTCTCTAAAAACACGTTATTCGTAAAACGTAGTAACTTTTAATTTTATTTATTTTACCAAGAAGAAAAATCAAATTGCCCTGAAAATTTACACACATACTCAGAAAAGTATAGAGAGAAAAAAAATAAGATTTTTGGAAAATGTCAAAATAATAAAAAATATACCAATTAAAGATGGCGGATAACTAGTTCCTTTTGTAAAGAATTTTCACAATATTAATCTATTGATATAAAGAATGTATAGATTACCGGCATTCAAAGTTTCCGATTTTCCACATTAACAAGTTTTTTTTAATTGACAGCGGCTGTACGTGCTCGGCACATAGTTGCTGCTCTCGTAGCTGTTGGTTTTGCTCTTTCTGGAGCTGTCGAAGTAAGTTCTTCTGTTGCTCTTCTGGCTAATCAGATTGATAATCATGCAATCATCGATACATCTTGGCATTGCGATATGCTGGTCAATATCACCAGCAGAAACCGTACCGAGGACGTTGGGTTCATCCAAATGGAAGTAGGTACATTTTTCACAATTTAGAATATATATTTGATAAAAATGTATTTTTAAAATAAACACTCGGAAAAAATGTTTACTCACCAAAATCGTTCATTTGGCTACATTTGGTTGATTTCCCAAGAGAGTTTGCTTAAATCAACTGAAATTTGGTTAAGGTAGTTGTCGTGCCAAAAATATTATTAGTTGTGTCTTATGAGAGAAGAAATATTGTTTCTGAAAGCAATTTAGAAATTACGAATAATAATACTTTTAATAATGTTATTTGTAATAGGATTTTCCCTTACTATCGTTTTTCACCCAGTTTTTGCAAAATGATTGAATTTTCATAGATGATAACTTATTTCCTCGGGGAAAATTTTTATAACTCAAACTGTTTCCAATTTTGAAAGTGACTAGCAAATCTCCAAATATAGTAATTTAAAGAAAATATTTCTTATTGAAAAAATTCTTTTAATTATTTCAGATACTGAAAATTTTGTTTTGAGAATTGTAAATAGAGTTGTAGAGAATATTTCCCCCAAAATAATAAGCCATGATTTATCAAAATCCAACCATTTAAAAAAAATTGTGAAATGTAAGGATAAAATATTTTTTTTTTAATTCATAAATCGTGAATAATAATACTTTTAATAATGTTTTTTGTATGAAAATAGTGTTTTTTTTTCATAAGTCACGACTGATGAAATAATTTCAAGCCTTGAAATCATAAAAAAACCTTTTTTCCAGAGATTTAATTTTTAGCACGACAACTATCTTAAATGGAAAATGAATCAAGTTTTTCTTAGAATTATTCAAGAATCATAAAAATTAAAAGTTGTTGCATTCAAATTTTATAAAAAACAAATGATATTTAATTTAAATCAATGTTTACAGAATAAAGAATAAATTTAAAAGAGTTAAGTTTGTAAAACAACCTTAATTTACTTTAAACCTCTTTATGATTTAATGATGTACTTAAAGAAATTATATGTATATTTATTCTCACAAATTATATTTAAAACTAATTCAAAGTCAGTAAATTTAAAGTTAAAATGGTGCGCAATTTATTAAAGACGATTTAAGAATCATGTTTGTTTATGGGAGAAAGTCTCTTCTGAAAGTATTTTTAATAATTTCTTTATAGCTCCACCTGTTTTTACAGACTTCAAGATTTAAATTTTAATAACATGAAGTTTACTAATTTAGTGATTATATGTGCAGTTTAGTTAATTAAACGATATTTTTCAATAATATCATTTCTCAAATATGAAAATATCTAGATATTTTGATATGATAGTTCTGTGAATTTTCAACACCTTTTCTTTTTTATTTCATCAAAATTATTTATTTAAAAGACACATTTTGAGACTACTTTCATTGAAAATAATAAATAAAGAGCTAAAATAGTCAAACTATTTTGCAAATTTTATTTACTTTAAAGAATCTGTTTTGTATATTTTCGTTTCCTCATATATCATTCAAAATATGATTTTTCACGAGAATTCAAATTTCCAAAATATTAATCTTACAGAAATATCAAAATGAGTTCCGGGATTTGATATTCAGAAAACTAGAAAATGCAAAACTTGAGAGTTAACAACATTTTAAGATTTGAAGATCAGAAAAAACGAGAAAACTGCACGGAGAAAAATAGTTCGAGAAACTTTACTTAATTTTTAGCAAAGCTCCCAAGTACGAAATTAGATACGGCCCAACACTGGCCCAGCATCGCCAAAAATTTTCCGAAGATCGGCTTCCAATATCGTGCCGTTGCTGGAATGATAACTCCGGTATGCACTTGGCGGCCAATGCTGGCCCAAACTCTGGCCGCCAGCACTTGTTTTCGGCACAGCAACGGGCCAATGCTGTGCCGAACTCTGGTTTTCTCACTTCCAGGATGGTTTGCCGTGGTAAAAGTGACACATGGCCCAGTAATGTGCCGTCCATGAGCCCGACTCTGGCTCTTCTACTTTCAGAACTGGATGCCATAGTAAAACTGACAATCGGTTTGGTATAGGACCGATACTGGGCCAAGTTTCGGCTGAAGGTCAGTAAATTTAATCAGTCAACAATGGCTGCCGTCTTTGACCCAGCACTTGACCGATGTAAAGGACGAAACTGGCCTAATAACGATAGACAACTATTGGCTGCCCAGATTGGGCCAATATTGTGCCGTATTATCACCTTCGGCAATTCGCACTTGGGCTAGGACATATGAACAAGTTGGAGATTATTTAATATTATTGTAGTAGTCTGTGACATATTAAATATTAAAGAATGCATCACAGTTCGGTAAACTTTTATAATTTACAGTATAGTTTCAAAATGTACGTCACAAATTATTATAATAATTTCAAATTAATTAATTGAGTTTTTAAACTCTTTTTAATCCAAATATGACACTAACAATGAAAAAAATGCTAGCAAATCAACGGTACGCATTTTCGTGCTCATCCAAAAGCAGCTGTTATAATGATTTTAATGAATATGTATGTACCATAAGAATTCAACATATCGTTGTTGAATTAAGCTATGAGTTATGTAACATGTTCATTCAAAATATTAACATCTGCTTCTGAACGAACGCAAAGACGCATTTTCTTTAACCCGGTGCAGAAATAATAAACTTGAAAAATTAGGATAACTTTTATAAATATGTAGAATTGAAACTCAAAAAAAGAAATGACTAAAATTTTGCGCTTTTGCAAATAATGACTTTCTTTTGTCTATCCAAAAATTTTCAAAAATTCTAACAATCTATTTTTAAAATATTACTAAATTCTCTAATATGCTGCATATTAAACACTTACACTTCTAAAATTACAAAACTAAATGAATAAAACTGCAAAAACTTGAAAATTCGTTTTTCCAAAAATTATGATTTTTAAAGAGAAGACTTTAAAATTATAAAACTTTTAAAATATTGATAAAATCAAATGTAATTTAACGTTCCTCCCACCCTCTAATAAAAACGTACTCTTTTTTGGATTCTGGCAATAGTAACATTTTTTGAAATTTCTAACATGAGAATTTATGATAAAAATTTTTGTGTGTTGAAATTTCCTCAGGCCTTTATAGTCTCTAAATTTCAATGATCGAAAAGTGAGTTACTAATTTACTTGAGTGAAAATTTCCACTAATTGCTTTTCAAAATATTTAGAACTGCTAATGAAATCAGTAGAAAATTATTATTAATTAGTGAAAATTTTTACTAAAATGCATTAGTGCCTCACTTTTTACTAATTCAGATTAAAAAAGTAGATTAAATATCCTAAACTTAACGAGAAGAAATAAAAGAAATATTTAATTTCTCCTTTATGAACTTATTATTTTAATGTATATTAAATCCAATTATGCGAATTAAACAATGCAGAATAGTGTTAAGAATGCTGAATCACTTATGTTATAAAAAATCATCGTATATATACCGTTAAGATGCCCCAAGAGGAACGAGCAGAATCCAACATGCGCGAGGCATTTTTATGGGGTCAAGTTGCGGGACCCATTTTAGGAGGTTGCTTAGTTTGGGGTCGTTCTGGGCCTTCTATGGTTTTTTCGCGAGCAATTCTCAGCGCCTGTCTTGCCTCCCTCTTGGTTCCAGCTGCCTGGAGAGGACCTTCTCATGTTGCCCTTCGACTTTTTCAAGGACTTTGCACAGTAAGTTATTTAAAACTTAATTAGAAAAAAATATGGGTGCACTTCTGAAAAGCACTTACCTCCGATTAATTCGAAACTCATTATATCCACGCATTTCGAGGCACTTATTACGAATATGATGATGAAAATACCCGCAAATTTGATTTTCAAGGTCAAAACTAAAAAAAAACATGTTTTTAACAAGTTTTTTCATTTTATGTCGATAAATATAGATCTAGGAGAATATTATTTCCTACAAAAGGTATAGCAGATATAAAGATCTGTCTTTAATGTTCTACACGTTTTTGCCCTAAAACTATGATTTTTCGAGAAAAATGATATTTAATAAAAAAAATGCCAAAACCCATTAAGGGTGCAGTTTCGAATAGGTGAACCTTCCGATTCCCATCAAACTCCCTATATTTACGTATTTTTATGCGCTGATTCGATATCAAATGTACCACTAATTTCCTCGGAAACAATCGATCATAGAAAAAAATGCATCTAACAAAAAATGGGTATCTCGATAAGGTCTGCAAGTTATACTAAGAACATTTTACGAAATTTTGCATATTGGTTGAGATAAACACAAACAATGATTTTTATGATTTTGTTATGGTTTCACCATGAAAATTGACTAGCCGGAAATTTTCACTATTATATTCGCAATTAGAGCGTTAAACTACGTAAATATGGGGTGTTTGATGGAAATCAGAAGATTGACCTATTCAGAACTGCACCCTTAATGGGTTTTAGCAGTTTTTTTTTAAAACTTATTTTCATCGAAAAATAATGGTTTTAGGGCAAAAATGTGTTGAACATTAAAGATAGATCTTTCTATCTGCTACAACTTTTGTATAAAATATTTTTTTCCTAGATCAATATTTATCGACACAAAATGAAAAAATTTGTTAAAAACATATTTTTTTTAGTTTTGACCTTGAAAATCAAATTTGCGGGTATTTTCATAATCATATTCGTAATCGGCGCCTCAAAATACGAAAGTTTATCCATAACGAGCACGACTCTGTATAGAATTGAAAATTAAAATTATTTATTTATTTTTAGGGCGCCACTATGCCTGCAGCTCACATGCTTGCCATGACTTGGTTCAAAAGTACGCACAGAAGTTGGTACTTTAGCTGTTACGCTGGTAAGTACAGTATTTCTAATTTTTTTAATTCTTCTTTCTTTGTCATATAGGTTATTTTCTTTTTTTTAATTATCAAAAGCGTATATTAAAATAACGCAAAAAAGCAGGCAAACGTTTCAGCCTCATATGGGGGCCCCCTTCAGTGCCAAAAATTCAATGATTATTTTGAAATTTTCATAATTAATTAAATATTATGAAAATCATAAAAATTAAAAACTTATCGCCAATGGACTGCTTCATTTTTATATATATATATATATATATATACTGACCCGATGCCAAAAGAATAAGAATTCAGCGAATGTGTTACTTTTTAGGTCAATAAAATAATAAACATGTTTTCAAATATGTCACAGTATAGTATATATAATATTGTACACTCGTAAAAAAAAATTTTGTTCATCAAACAAAATCGTTTTGTTGAATTTTTAAAGTATGTTACTGACTTAAGGCGGTATTCTACTGTGACGGGCTGGAAAATAGGTTTTTTTACACTGAAAGATTTCAAATTCTTTAAAACTTGTTTGGAAATTTTTTCTATATCAAGACAATTGCTTATGATTTGATTTTTTTTGTTATTAAAAATTGCTTTTTATAGAAAACAAAAATATAAAACAATAATCATGTGAAAACATTCAAACATTTTATATACGGCCTTGAAGAAAGGTCCTCGCAAATTTCACTGCTGTTCACTTTCATAATAATTCTAGATTGGCTAATCTGAAATTAAAATCGAACGGAGTATTAATCAGAAAATATGTTGCTATATCCTGTAGTAAAACAAGTTTTTTGGTTGAATTTAATAAATACTTTAAATTGTTTAAAATTAACTAAAATATTTGGTTAGATTAAGCAAATTGGTTTAACCGACCAAATTTTACTAACCAAAGAATTTTATTGAGTCAATTAAACAATTTTGTTGGATCAACCAAACATTTTGTTGTCTGCAAACAACAAAATACTATTGTTAAATAATCAAAAGTTTTTTGATTAAACCAAATCTTTTCTTGAATCTACAAAAATTAGTACGGGAAAATAAATAATAATAATTATTTTCTTCAGCTGTTAGTGTGGGTTACTGTCTAACTGGCTGGCTTGGTACAGCAGTAGTTCGGGCTTTTGGAAGGGATTCCCTTTGTTATGGTCTTGCTTTTTTAGCTGTTTGTTGGTACTTTACATTTCATCGTTTCGTCAAAGACTCTCCAAGTTCTTACCAGCATGATACCAATGTAAGTATTGTTTTTTTCAAAGTCGAAAATATTTTTCAATTTATTACAAGTAAATTTTGTTATATTATTAGCGATACTATATCATTTATGATCATCATCGTTAATAACTTCATCCAAAATTTAAGTTTATTCTATCAGTAAAAATTTCGATGCAAAAAAATTGTTAAAAAAATTTAATTGAGTAGGACTTGAACCCAGAATGTCATTCTGTGCAAAACTGTGATCTTGGAAAGGAACTTAGGGCTCTTTGAGTTCGAGACCCCGTAGAAATTTTTTTTTATTTGCAGCCTTAGAACAATTTTTGAATATTAAAGTTATTATAGTTTTTCTTGTAGAAAATAAAAAGTGAATTTTTTAAAAATAGGCAGCAGTAATACCTTGGGGGAAACTCTTGAGGTCTGTCCCAGTTTGGGCGTCTGCTGTAGCAACTATGGGTAACCAATGGGGTGATGCGACCCTCGCACTTGGTATGACCAAGTACCTCAAACTTATTTATGGTTTTTCCACGGCAAATGTAAGTAAATATTCGATAAATATAATTTAAAATAGTTTCTATGGTTGATAGAATTATCAATTTAATATGAGAAAGTGATTTTTATTTTGGAAACAGTAATAAAAATATGTGTGTCACGGCACGATGAAAACAATGCGTATTTGTTTCGTGCAACTTATACTTCTGGAAATCCTACTTTACTTTCTACGACAGTGTGGAATTTAAAGTCCCCTATCATGTCTTGTCTCGTAGCATTGTTAGCTAAGTTTTCGTTTTCCCACGATATTTTACCCACGCAACCAATCACTGTTTTTTGTATTTTTATGACATGCAACTGACGAGATGCTAATTTTTGCCTCTTATTTCGTTTTTAACAGGATTCTGTTCTTACGACTTTGCCTCACATTGGACACTTCATGGCTGCTTTAACCTGTGGCCTCTTAGTAGACCACGTCAGGGAATCAAAGATTGTATCTACTACCACTGCAAGGAAACTTGTTGTATATACTGGTACGCAAAAATTTCTATTAAAGGGATCCGCCACCTTTAATATTTTTATTTTTTGAGTTTGAACCTTCTATGTAATTTTTTTATGTTCAGTATTTACAGTAACCTCTTTTTAGCTATTTGAATCAGTCAAATTTCACTGATAATCAGTAGATTTTGACTGATTCAAATTTAGAGAGTAGTGAAGCGGGCAGCCAACATTGTGTTACTAAATCATATATGTATACACATGAAGGCAATATATATATATATTGCTTTTTATATTAGGGATACCTGTTTTATACTATTTTCCATATAATTCAGAAATATTAGTAAATAAATAAACAAACTATTTTGCGTAGAAAGATAATTTTCGTTGAAATTTTGTAAATTGTAGTAACTTTCAATTTTATTTATTTTTCCAAGAAAAAAAAATCAGATTGCTCTGAAAATTTTTTAAAATAAGAAAAGAATAACATGTAAGAGTTGCCACATTAATCATTCGTTCAGAAAATATAATATTCATTTTTAATACTGCTCCAAGGTCATCTCTTATTTTATTCTCCTAATATTTTCTAGCCGTTGTTTTTTTATACGAAGTGTGTTCTTATTACGAAGTTTCTTGTAATTTTAATCAATAAAAAACCTTACAAATTTTCAAATCTTAATTTTTGAATTTTCCACATTTTTGGTAATGCATAATATAAAAAATTAAAATAATGACAGATATTGAAGCGAACGTATGTAAGTAATTTAAATTAAAGTGATCAATGAAATTTGTTTTCAAAATTCCCAAAAATAAGTAATAAATAGGATTTGTATCAACTCAAAAAAGAAAATTCCCAAAAATCTAGAAAACTTTTCATTGGAAATATAGTCTTTTTATTTTTTAATATGCAGATTATTTTATTCTATACTTATTATTTTTATTTTAAAATGTTTAATAAAATTTTATAATTTTCAAACCACATTTACTTAAATTATAATTTTGAAGTTTCAAGTTCAAAAAACCATAGAATCAAAAAATGTTTGAATTTAAGAAGACTGGTGTTTCAAAAACTGAAAAACTGTAAAAGTAATATAGAAAAAAAATTAAAAACCATGTGAAATGCTTGAAATTAAAAATAATTGAATGATTAAAATTAATTGTCAAATTAATAGATGCTTGAGTTTCACAGTTAAAAGAGTTTATTTTTATAGAAAGATTTAAAACTTGAAAATTAATTTTCAAAAGGAAATTAATCATTCAAATGGAATTTTCCACACTGAAATCCCTAAATTGATTTATATGACTAATTTTTTTGTTTAGCTCATTTTATCCCAGCCGCACTGTTATTTGTGGCTGGTTATGCGGGTTGCCAAGCTTTAGGAGCAGCTTGGCTAGGTATTGCGGCTCTTTTGGTTTCTGGTACAGCACCAGCAGGTGCATTAGCAGCAATTGCTGATCTCGCTCCTGCAGAATCACCAGCATGTGCAGCTGCAGCCTGTGCACTATGCTCCACCCTTGGTGCTGCTGGTTTATTAGCAGCTAATTATTTTGTCACGCAAGCTCTTCATGGATCTGTAAGTCTACCAAATCACGACTCCATTTCCTTTTACTTACAAGCTTCAACCAACATTTTTCTCTTCTTAGAAATTTTCACGTTAAATATATTATATAATTTATAAAATATAATTTTTTTCAACACTTTTTTATACTTGTTCATTCTAACACCTTTATGTATTTTTTAACTAAAAATTTGGAGTTTTTTTTGGGCATTTTTTTGACATTTTTTGACTTTGAATAACTTTTTTGTTTTTTAACCAATTGTCATGATTATTTTTTTATATTGTTCCTTACAATGTGTAGAAACTTTTCAGGTATGGAAAATAAGTTTGGGTGACTAAATAAAAGTTACAAATAAAAAAAAATCCCAAAATGTAAAAAAAAAATTGTTGTAGTTATTTTTTTAGCTGGAGTGCTTTCCATACCAAAACAAACACGGAAAATCACAACTTGCGGAAAACGGAGTTTAAGGTAGTTGATCCACGAAAATTAGACCTTAGGCAAAAATAGATAATTTTGCTTTCAAGAATAGTAATATTATTATTGAAGGTCTAATTTGAAAGAGAAAAGAATAATTTTCATGAAAAAAATTTGAAATACATAAAAATAATTTTATTAATAAATTTTATTTTTGCCCCAACTTTTTTTCTTATCGCTTCTTACCAAATTTTAAAACATCATGCGATTTTAATAAATTCAAAATCACTTTTTCAAGAAAAAGATTCCCTACAATGTAAACATTTCCAATTTTCGAAAATGAATAAATTATTATCAAATTCAGCAATTTATTTATAAAAATTTCGTTGTGGAAAATGTTCTTTTAATGGTTTCAGCCATTAAAGAATTTATTTTTAAAAATCAGAAACTGTGAAGTTGTGGGAAATCTTTTCTCGGAAAAAGCTATATATGATTTAATAGAATCCCATGATTTTTTGAAATTTGGTAATAAGCGATAAGAAAAAAGGTTGGGTCAAAAATAAAATTTACTAATAAAATTATTTTTCTGTGTTTCAAATTTTTTCCATGTAAAATAATCTTTTCTCTTTCAAATTAGACCTTTAATAATAATATTGCTATTCTTGAAAGAAAAATTAACTATTTTTGCCTGAGGTCTAATTTTCGTGGATGAAAACTACCTTAAAGTAAAGTTTTGTAGTGAAGCAGGCAACCAACATTGTGTTACTAAATCATATGTGTATATACATGAAAGCAATATATATATTGTTTTTTTTATAGGGATTCCTGTTATATACTATTTTCCATATGATCCAGAAATATTAGTAAATAAATAAACAAACTATTTTGTGTAAAACGCTAATAATTTTCGCTAAAAACGCGTTATTCGTAAATTGTATTGACTTTTAATGTTATTAATTTTTCGGAAAAAAAAGTCAGATTACCGTCAACATTTACATACATACTCAGAAAAGTATAGAGAATAAAAAATAGTATATTGTGCAATTAGAGAAAAAAAATGTATTTTGCGAGTGTGAAGTTTGATGCCCGAGCAAAGCGAGGATAGCAACCACACGAGTAAAATAAATGTTTTTCCTGTGTCGCATATGATTTTTTTTCTATCAGGAGGTCAGAAAATGGATTTTTTTACCCCACACGGGGCAATAAAATCTACTTAATGTCCCGCTAGTAGAAAAATAACATTTTTGGAAAATGTCAAAAAAATAAAAAATATACTAATTAAAGGTGGGGGATCCCCTTAAGTCAGCTTTTTGAATCTAATTTGAATTTAATCGATGAAAAAAATATTGTAGATTGCAGGTTCCTGGCGATTAGTATTTGGAGTAGCGTCTGTTGTTTTATTAACAACAGCAGCCGTGTTCTTGGCCCTCGGAAAAGGAGTGCCTCAACCCTGGATACCGTCAGTAGCTCGACCGCGAAGTCACGACGTTATTTATGAACAAGACACCCTAGAACTCGACTACGAGGACGTTGCAGTTCAGACAGAGCCATTCAATCCATTTGATTTGGAAGAAGACGATGAAAGTCTCAAAGACGGCCTAGGATCTATATCTGTTCACTCCTCAATCTCAATCGCCACTAGTAATTTGAATTCAAGTTGAAAATTGGAAATTCCACACGGAGAAAAATAGTTCGAGAAACTTCACTCAACTTTTTAGCAAAGTTGGAACATATAGAGAAGTTGGAGATTATTTAATATTATTTTAATAATTTTGACGTACCAAATGTTAAATAATACATTTCAGTTCGGTAAACTTTCGGTAAAAATGTGCGTCACAAATTATCACAAGAATATTAAACAGTCAACTTGTCAATACAGTACCGGTCAGAATTGTGGGACCGCCTGTTTTTCGATAATTGCTTAAATTATCCTAATTTGGATTATGTAAGTGAAAAAATTTGTTCTTTTAATCAAATTCAAAGCTATCAAATCTTTTTATAAAATGAGCCCAATATGAATTCGTTTTGTTAAATTTTGAAGAAGTTATTGCAGAAATAATCAAGATTTCAATGCTTTCTTAAATTTTAAATAACTTTCGAAATAATTAACATTTTTCAATGTTCTTGGACTAGTTTTAAAGCTAAATTTCTACAAAATCGAACCAAATTCTCAGAATTAATTTGTAATTTTTTTCTTATATACTGCTCAAGGTTGAAGTTCAAATAAAAAAGTTGGAAAAATTCCAATATTGCTTTTGCTGAGAAAAACATTTTTATAAGATATATAAAACATAGAATCATGAATTTTGTACTGAATCCCCTTAAAATATATATTCATATGATCTTTATTATGATTTACCTACAGATGAAATGTTTTCGAAATTTCCCTACTTTTTTGTTACAATTTAAATTCTTTGCATTATGCAAGAAAAAAATTATAAATTTATAATGGCAATTTACTGCGATTCTGTAGAATCTTAGCTTTAAAATGAGCCTAAGAACATTAAATATGTTGATTTTTTCGAAAGTTATTTAAAATTTAAGAAAACATTGAAATTTGCACTTTTTTTGCAATAACTTCTTCAAAATTTAACGAAACGACTTCATCCCAGACTAATTTCAAAGATAATTTTGATGGCTTCCACATTATTAAGAGTACAAATTTTATCACTCACAGAATTGAAATTAAGCTAACTTAAGCAATCATTGAAAAAAAGTGGTTCCAAATGTGCTCAAAAGTTGAGAAAAGTTTCTCGAACTATTTTTCTCCTTTTAGGCTCTGCTTGTGTAAATATAATGGTCTTATCATTAAAATAAGATTAAACTATGATATTATCATTAAAAATTAAAATACAGAAATATAATATGATTGGGAAAAAAAGTATATATACATAATTAAAGTTCAAGTAATGGAATTGAAAATCATTTAAATAATACTCTGTATAGATTTATAACAGTGGCGTAGCTTCACCTTGCGGGGCTCAGGTGGAAAATTTCTTTGGGGCCCCCCTAACTAAAAAAATCTCAATATATATCTATATTTAAAGTTGAAAATATACAATAAAATTAAAAATCGAAAATTTAAGTGGAAGGACCAATCTATAGATGGGCTAGGACTTTGGGGGCCCCTGAGTTAGGGGGCCCCGGTGATTGCAACCTGCAACACCTTCGGTAACTACGCCACTGATTTATAATAAAAAATACCAGTTAGTGCGATAAACACGAGTGGAAAAAGATGATAGTAATTCTAAAGAAAGTTAAGACCTAATGGTTTTGTAATTGCAAGTCTCTAATTAAGTTTTCCGGAAGTAACAAATCTTTAGTACTTTTTGAGAATTTTTTCACAATTCATTTGTAGTATTAACCTGCAAAATTTATAGTAGAATTGCCTAAATATTTGAAATGTAGAATAAATTAATGGAGTGTTTTATTTATTTTTCGTGTGAATTTTAAGTGTTTTTTTGTTTTTAGTATTAAAAGTATAGTATAAGGCTTGATGTACAAATGTAGATAATTTTACTTCACTTTAATAAAGCGAAAATTTATTGTTCATATTTTGACTGAATTATTAATTAAGAAAAATAACAATCGGTAATATAATTTCATTTGATTAAACCGGAATAATTGTCACCTTGACAATAACGATCACTTATTCACTCTAGAAATATTAATAGAACGTGAGAATTACATTGATCTGTATCATTGAGTAAATTAAGATCGCGTAATGAGAACGAAGTTCGCATGAATAATGGATTCAGAGTCAAACTCAGGCAGTAATGCGTCAGGAAAGGTAATGCAAGCGAGATCAAAGACTCATGAAGTAAAATTATCTCCTCAGGTAATAACAAAATAACTTGGCTGGGTTGGACATGCAGCTCTTTATGCATAATAATTATAATAATTGTCAAGGTGTCTCGATACACTCAGTTAAAGCAAAATCCAAGGTACAAAAAACGAGTACAACATTAATGATGTTTTGCATGAATCATTTTTACGTCATTTGTTTCTACTGTTGAATATAATTCGCAAAATCGTTTACGGAAATTTTGCAATAGGCAGTACTAATTATATAATTTATAAAAGACAATTTTTCTCAACATTTTTACATTCTCATCATGGATGAGAAGGTATTGGTTTTATGTGAAAAATGACTTTTGAAATTTTTATCAAATCTTTACGTTTTGAGACCCCCTGAGTCAGAAAAAATGGTTTTTACGAAAGTGTCTGTCTGTCTGTCTGTCCGTCTGTCTGTCTGTCTGTCTGTAGGTCGTGTGCGGCATAACTCTCGATAGAATCATCAGATTGAATTGAGCTTTGGTAAACTTTATCGGAGCCGAAAAAGTAAGGACAAGTTCGTTAACCAGCCACATCCAATCAAAATTGAGGGATTGAGCACTATTTTTGTGTTTTTGAAAATAACTTTTTGAAAAAATCAAAAATTTCAACACTGGTTTTTGACAGTGCTCATAAATCTCTACAAATTATCCTAATAACATTTTTTTATTAAACCCAAATTAGAAATGTTACAGCATATTCAAATTCGAAAAAAGTCAATATCAAAATTCCATTTTCCAGTTAAATCATACGAGATACGAAAAAACGTTATGATACAATATTATTGAATAAATAAAGTCCTACAAATTTGAATTGTAACATTTTTTCATAAGATGCATATTTTTCTTTTTAATTAAAAAAAAAAACTATTGAAAATCCAAAATTCAATTTTTTAACAATAATATGTAAAATAAGAAAAAAACGTAAGAATACAAAGTTGTTCGTTTTAAAAAGATCTACAAATTTTGTCTGACACAGTAATACAGTAATACAGTAATACTCGATCGTCGCGCTGCGCGCTCCGGAATTTTTGAACGTCGCGCTTCGCGCTCCGTTCTTTCTGGACCTCGCGCTTCGCGCTCGGTCTTGTGCTCTTCGCATACATTTAAGTTTATTTCTTATATTTTAATACTGAAGCTCAAACCAATTTTATAATAATATTACAGATGATGTGAATTACACATTTTCTCAAAGTCACTGAATTTCTTTTTGAATTTAAGTGAAACAGGAAATTCAATTTACTTAAGGCTCTATCGGCCTTAAGGAACACATTCTCATCATGACACTCGCGCTTCGCGCTCGATTTTCTGTATACATTTCAGTATAACTTTTTAATAAATTACATGATTAAAAGAATTTACTTTCTTCCACATATCTAAAAAGGAAAAACAATCGTAGACTTTATTTAAGGAAACGATTTTGCAGAACAACGCTTATTTCGTATCTCACATATTTTGGTGAAAAAAATCGAATTTTTTCAATATTAAAAATCAAAACATAAAATATACATCCTGTCCCGAAATTTCTTTATCAGAATTTGTAGACCTCATTTAGGCAAACAATTTTCCATCTAAATGTTTGTTTTGCATCTCACATATTTTGTCTAAAAAATGGAATTTTTTCATTTTTATCATATTTTTTGGAATTGAAACGAAAAATATATCTTTTATCAGAAACTGTGTCAGACAAAATTTGTAGATCTTTTTAAAACGAACAACTTTGTATTCTTATGTTTTTTTCTTATTTTACATATTATTGTTAAAAAATTGAATTTTGGATTTTCAATAGTTTTTTTTTTAATTAAAAAGAAAAATATGCATCTTATGAAAAAATGTTGCAATTCAAATTTGTAGGACTTTATGTAGAAAATAATATTGTATCATAACGTTTTTTCGTATCTCGTATAATTTAACTGGAAAATGGAATTTTGATATTGACTTTTTTCGAATTTGAATATGCTGTAACATTTCTAATTTTGATTTAATCAAAAAATGTTATCAGGATAATTTTTAGAGATTTATGAGAACAATCTAAAACCAGTATTGCAATTTTTGATCTTTTCAAAAAATTATTTTCAAAAACACAAAAGTAGTGCTCAACCCCTCAATTTTGATTGGATGTGGCTGGTTAACGAACTTGTCCTTATTTTTTCGGTTCCGATAAAGTGTACCAAAGCTCAATTCAATCTGATAATTCTATCGAGAGTTATGCCGCACACGACCTACAGATAGACAACAGACAGACAGACACTTTCGTAAAAACCATTTTTTCTGACTCAGGGGGTAAATGAAATTTCGGGAATCTCTTGTAAACTTGTTTAATTTTTTCAAACTTTTAGTATTTTTAAACCCGTGTGGAAAAATATCATTGCGCTGGTCAGGGCCAGACCAGACTGTCTGAAAACCAGTTCTGGCGCTGACTATAAGGCCTGGTCTTGGGCTGGCCAGAACTGTAACGTTTTGTACGATCAGACGCTAGTCAGCGGCTGGGCAGCTACAAGCCAGCGGCTAGTCAGCCACTAACTCGCAGCTGTTTAGCCACTAATTGCTGGTCAGTTAATAAAGTTTTGATTGAAAAACCATTTTAATTCAACATTTATCGACTTCGATTAAAAATTCGTTTGCGACATAAAAAATTTTTTGTCATGGAATGCTGACCAGCGCCAGATCTGAGCCAGACCAGAACTTCCAGATTAGCCGGTCTAGACATTGCCAGACCTGGCCCAGATCAGAAAATAGACTGCGATGAAATTTTTTTCACACAGGAATCTGGTACAAAGTCAAAATTTTAGTAAATAACTCCACAAGATTATAATTTTATCAATATTTTTTTAATTTAAGAAACGTTAGTTAAATACCGATCTGTTATGAAAAACTTTCAAACTGATTTAATTGTTTTAGAAAATAAGGATAAAATTCAAATGAATTAAAGTAATAACTCTTCGGTATCTAATTTTCTGAAGTTATGACAAAGTGTAAAGAATAACCTTTAATAATTAGTTAGGGAAATTTGATTGCGGTTTTGATATCATTGTATGACGAGTCTGGTTATTAAGATTTCTCCTTGTTCGGTCACTTCCTGATCCCGGTTGTTCCACAATGAGTATATTATTGCAAATGAACTCTATAGGACAGTGAATTATCTTCTTCGTAATTTTTCGTTGAAAGACTCCTCTTTGAATATCACAGCCGCCTAATTGAAACATTTCACTAAAAAAATGTCACAAAGGTAAATAAAGAAGTGAACCTTCATCCAATGCATGCTCTTCAAATGCCGGAAGTGTTCCTACGTGTTCCGCAAAGTAGATCACTGTCTCTGCGACTGCAAGTGATAATTATAGCTTTTCTAGACTCTAGTTATGAAATTACATACTTTACTTTCGCAGAAAAATTAAAAGCCATAAAATTCGCATTGAAAAATCTATTTTAAATAAAACTTCTCCCATGGTTTATTTATAGAAAACTAACATTTAATGATTTATTTAAAAAAGAATCAAAAAGAACCCTCGTATTTGTATTTAAAAATGTAAGAAAATGCATAAATTGTAAATTTATATATAATAGTAAACTACCTAATTTATTATCTCTTTTGATCATGCCAATTATCTCTCTTAGCCGCGAAAGTATTTTCATAGAAATTTTTTTCCTGAGTTGTGATTTATTTAACAATAAAGCCTCAGAGTTGTACATATAAGGTGCCTGAAATATTTGTTGCTTTTGTTACATATTCTGGCTTAACATTAAATACTCCTAAGAAATTATGTCTACTAATTAAATTTATTTTTTTTCACATGAGTGATTAGCGTTGAAAATATAAAAAGTAAATGATGAAATTGATATTAACGTTTAACTATGTGGTCTTTTTTATTTCTATTCATCTTTTTTAATGTAGTTGATCCACGAAAATTATATCTCAGGCAAAAATAGATAATTTTGTTTTCAAGAATAGCAATACTATTATTGAAGGACTATTTTGGAAGAGAAAAGATTAATTTCCATGAAAAAAATTTGAAACACAGAAAAATAATTTTATTAATAAATTTTATTTTTGCCCCAACTTTTTTTCTTATCGCTTCGTACCAAATTTTAGAAAATTATGCGATTCTAATAAATCATGTATCATTTTTTCAGAGAAAAGATTTCCCACAAGTTCACCGTTTCTGATTTTTGAAAATAAATTCTTTACTCACTGAAATCATTACGAAAACATTTTTCGAAACGAAATTTTTATAAACAAATTGCTGAATTTAATAATAATTAATTCATTTTCAAAGATTGGAAATTTTTACGTTGTAGAGAATCTTTTCCTTGAAAAGTTGATTTGTAATTTATCGGAATCGCATAATTTTTGAAAATTTGGTAAGAAGCGGTAAGAAAACAAGTTGGGGAAAAATAAAATTTATTAATAAAATTATTTTTCTGTGTTTCAAATTTTTTTCATGGAAATTAATCTTTTCTCTTCCAAAATAGCCCTTCAATAATAAAGTTGTTATTATTGAAAGCAAAATTATCTATTTTTGCCTGAGGTCTAATTTTCGTGGATCAACTACCTTTAAAGAAGTAGTTTATGGAGAAGGTCGTAAAGGACATCTCTAGTTGAAAAAGAAGAGAACAATGCATCGCGAATAGAGTAATAAAGCGATTTGCTCTATAAACGCTTTTCTGTTTCTCCAGTTAATACACGAGTACCTGCAATATCCTGTAATTGTGGAGATAATATGTACTTACTCTGCATTCGAACAAACCGTAACCCATTTCTTACCATTTTTCTGCTACGCTTAATCAAATATGATGTTGCAGAGAGTAAGCGCCCTTTTTTTCTCAGAAAAGTGGAATTTCTTAAATATATTATCTAATCTAAATGACTGACTGAGAATATTAAAGCGCTAAATACTTGAAGGCAAGCTGCCAATGATAAATAATTGAATAATGATCAAAGTCTTGAATTAATAAAACCATTCGTTCTTGAAAAAAACCAATTTTTTCACTATCTCGCACACACCGAAAACAAAAAATATTTTATTTAGTTATGATACTAATTCTTTAATTAAACGTTTGGGCATCAAAATTTCTGAATCTTATTTTAAATAAAGATTCTTTCAATTATCTTAATTTAAAATTTGCAGATTGAATATTTGTATAAAATATCTTTCCTGAACTGAGAGTTTAAATTTATGATTCCAGAACCCTTTTTGTGTAGAAATTAATATTTAAGAACACTCAATATTTTATAATATATGTTAAGTGTTTGAAATGATATAACATTTTTAATTTTTGAAAATTTCAATTATGACGCAACTCACATTTTTCTAAATTACAATTTTTTGAATTTTATTCTAAAAAGGTGCCAAATTTTTCATTGGCATAATTAGGCTAAAAATAATCTAATCAGATTTTAAAATTTTAATGGACATTTTCTTATACCTATAGTAAATTCTAAATCTTACTAGTTTTGTATTTTTTAAGTTGGCAAAGTTTTCAATATTTCAAATAGAAAATTTCTTGATTCACTTTATGAACTTCTTGTTAGTAATATTCGAAATTTAAAAATTTCAGCTCGTTTAAAATTTCACTCTACAGATTTTGAATTTCTGTTATGACTTTTTTTTTTAAATGTTAAACCTGTAAAATTCTTTGTTTATGTATGCAGCTATTCAATGTTACATTTAAAAGACTAATTTTCGTTCTAATTGAGACATTATTTTACAATAAAAAATATTGTGTCTGCAGGGAGAGAAAGATTTGTCAAAAATTACCAAACTATTTGGAAACACATGATAAATTCTGAAATCCTTCTTTTTTGTTGTTTTTCTCATAATTGTTTATTTTACGAAATATTTTTTGGTCTGTTTTTCTGTATTTTGAGGGTTCGACCGTTTCGAACTCTTGAAATTTTGAATTGTACTTTTTCCTAATAATTTAACATTTATTAGGATCATGCGTTTCCAAATAGTTTGGTAATTTTTGACAAGTATTTTTCTCCTTAGCAAAAACTTACAAAAGGATTTTCACTTTCATTAAATTCATTCCCATTCTTATTTCTCTAAACACCAATTCAAAATGTTTTCGGAGGCTTAAAAGTTATCGTAAAAAAATATATTGGTTGCAAAAGCTCTAACTATAAAAAAAAAATCAGACAAGATATACTGATTTAAATGAAAAACTTGATTTTTGTTACGTGTGGAAAGAGGAGTTAAAAATGACAAAACACACTTTGCGCAAATGTTCAACATTTCCTGAATTTTTTTCCTAAAGCTTCCTAAAAAAGCAGACTTCAAATCCGAAAGATCAATCACCCTGCCAGAGTGATTGCACCTTTGGGAATGAAGTCCAGGAAAAGAACTTTCTCGAAATGCGATTCTTTATGTGTTTGCTGTCTGGATGTCTCTGGAGATTTCTGTGCGTGGAAACTATTCGTGAGATATTCCATAGTCTCCGCCCTGAATGTACGTATTCAGAAATTTCATACTGTGACTTTAGTGTTTCATGTTACAACAAGATGTTAATTACCGGCACTAACCAGGTTATTATTTCCTACCCTTTTGATGGTTTCAGGTACTTATGAAATAAATTCTCACACTCTTTTATCTTTTCTATCCTTTTCGTTCTATATTTCGACAAACATTGTGGCGCGCCTGCGCTTAGAATTGTACATGTATATGTGTATGATATATATTTATTATAAGTTAAAATTATTTTTCAGTATTCATTATTAACTAAATTACTGATACGAGACTTTACCAACGTCGATTAAATTTTATCGGATGGTTAAGCGGGCCCACAAAGTCGGGGTGTGCAAAAAAAGCCCAACCCGTGCGGGTCGGGTTTGCGAGTTGTCCCGCAAACCCGCAATTAACCCGGTAACTCGCAATAAAACCGCAAAGCAGGATTTATTACAAAAAACAATTGCTCTTTATTAAATTTTGTAAATTGACATTAGAAAAATAACTTCTAAATGAAATACAAATTCCAGACTTCTGGTAATTCCAAATTGTATTTTCAATCTCATATTTAAAAAGCGTTTGGGATTTTTATGTTGATTGCGGGTTTGCGAGTTGGTTCCCAAACTCGACCCGAACTCGTTTTATACCTCAAAATTGATAAAATCAAATATAAAAGTCTTAAGTCTTAATTTGCTGTATTTACAACAATATTTCCACTGAAGAAACCCTTTGCTAAAAAGGTTTCATATCAAAAACGATGATAAGAAAAGTGGGACAAAATGAATTGGACAAAACCTATTTTTCAAAAATACACAAGGTCTTGACACAAAAATAGTTTTTGACTCTAATTAAAATTATTTTTACTTTGCACATTTTTAAGAGTTCAGCAAACTTTTTATATTGCTGTTTATAGTTAAAATTTCTAAAAAATGCGGAAGCAGTTCAGAAAGGGCCATTTTGACCCAGAGGTTCACTTTGTCCCTCTTTAGCCTAAAAATACGTTTTTGGTAAATAGTTACTGGCATTCTTGTAAGTTTCTCACCTTTCTTTTGCTTCTTGACAAAAAGAAGAAAAAGAAAAGAGAAAATTTAGTCGTGGAAGTTTTATTTACTTCTGCCATAATGCCTCTCGTTATAATCTTTACATCGGTTTTCCTCGATAGAGTCGTAGATAAAAAAATAGAAATTATATCGCGAGCAAGTGAAGACGGAATCCCACGATTCGTTTTCGATGGCGTAACTAGTTTATTAAAGAAGACAACATTAATGAGAGCATTGTTTCTTGACAAACATACTAAGACAGAAAGGAATGTGAGTGTTTCTTATGGGTCGATTTTATAATCTTAAGCTCTGAACTTCCGTTGCTTTAGGGTCAGTGAGACCTGAAATGATTCAGTCTGAAGAAGAAAATGAAAGGAACCTTAGAAACTGATTTCTTCATCGTAAGTTAAAACTCCGCACGAATATTCGATTAACCGAGCACTGAATCACGAAGCTTAATTGAATTGGGACCCAGGCATGTAATTTATAGCTTAACTTGATTTTTCATTTGGAAATTAGATCATAAATTGAGAAATATATTATCTGTAAAAATAGTTGATTTTATGAGAAAGAAGCAATAATTCGGTTTAAAATATCCTTCGACGACTTACTAAAATAATACAGAATAATTATTTTCTTTTTCTACTAGCGGGTCATAAAGTGGATTTTATTGACCCGTGGAAGGCAAACAAATCCATTTTGTGCAACTAGGGAAAAAAAATTACTTTGGGAGTGTGCAGTTTGAAAACCACACAAGTAAAAAGAATGTTTTTCCCGTGTCGCACTCGACTTTTTTCTACGATCAGGTCATAAAGTGGATTTCTTTGCCTCACATGGAGCAAACAAATCTATTTTCCGATCACCTAGCAGAAAAAAAATCGTGTGCTACATGGGAAAACACTCGCAAAATAAACTTTTTTCACGAGTTGCATAATATACTATATACGCGTCTGAAGTTTGATGCCCGAGCAAAGCGAAGATAACAACCACACGAGTAAAATTAATGTTTTTCCCATGTCAGACACGATTTTTTTCCTGCTAGGGGGTTGAAAAGTATATTATGCACCCAGGGAGAAAAATAGTATATTGTGCACCTAGGGAAAAACAAATTTATTTTGTGTGTGTGAAGTTGGATGCCCGAGCGAAGCGAGGGTAACAAAGACACGAGTAAAATAAATGTTTTCCCGTGTCGTACACGATTTTTTTCCTACTAGGGGGTCAGAAAATGAATTTTTCTACTAGCGGGCCATAAAGTGGACTTTATTGCCCCGTGCGGGGCAAACAAATCCATTTTCCGACCCCAAAGTAGAAAAAAAATCGTGTGCAACAAGGGAAAATAAAAATTTATTTTACTCGTGTGGTTATTACCCTCGCTTTGCTCGGGCATCAAACTTCACACTCGCAAGATAAATTTTTATTTTCCCTTGTACGGAGCAATAAAATCTACTTTATAACCCGCTAGTAGAAAAAAGTTTATTTTGCAAGTGAAAAGCTTGAATAAATGTTTTTCCGTGTAGCACGCGATTTTTTTTCTACTGGGGGCCTTTAAAAGATTTCGCCATTTTTTCTCCTCACCAAAAAAAAACCGCTTGTAAAAAATATACTATTATGACCCGCTAATAGAAAAAGGTTCATTTTACTCGTGCAATTATTGGTCTTGCTTTGCTCGGGTATCAAACTTCAGACTCGCGAAATAAACTTTTTTCCTCCTAGTTGTATAATATACTATTTCCCGCGTTAAATATGATTTTTTCCCATTTGGGAGCCAAAAAATGCACTTTTTAAGCCTCTAGTAGAAAAAAGTACTTCTGTTTGAAATATTTTTTCCAAACATTGGAAAATAGTTATTTTCCATATTTAGAATAAATCAACTTTTAAAAGAAAACCGATCAAGAGGTTCTCTCAAAGATCAATAAACCCAAAACGCAGAATCAACCCACAAATCTTACGATTACATTTTTTTCCTCTCCTCCTTTTCTTCTTCCGAATCGTCAGTAATAATCTGAACACTCCTCACTGGACCAATCTTTCTATACCTAGACGTAGGGGAAGTAGTAATCGGCATAGTCATCGTCATCGGTTGGCGATCAGCATTGATAGCCAGCTGCAACATCCTCAGCAAAAGGGCCTCTCTAATCTGAGGTGGTAGTATTTCATCCCCGTCTTCAGACTCTTCTGGGCCATAAAACTTCTGCCTGTATACTCGTTTCGGATAAGCTCTGTTGTCATGATAGTCATCATACTTGATAGTTTGGTAGGCAGGTGGAATGGATCTAGAATAACCAGAAGTAGAAGTGGTACCACCAATAGGAGCAGTTCTCACAAGTGGAACACGATCACCATACCTTGGATCGTATCCCATATCCTGTCTGATATCAGATGTTCGATAAGGTGACTGATAAGAAGGATATGGTTGCTGGTCGTAGAGAGCATCTTCTAAATAAGTCTTTGGATAAGTCAAAGCTTGAACTCCATACTGGCTGACAAGGAGTCTCCTCAAAAGCATCTGGAAGTCCCGACGACTCAGAGGTGGTGCGATGGGATTAGGATGTTCTGGGGGAAGAGCAATTGGTCCTGCATATTGGTACCCATCAGGGGAAAGTAGCTGATAATCTCTATCATCTCCAGGTCTAGCAAGAGGTCTTTGAATAGGTCTGATAGGCTGGATCATCACAGGTCTGGCTCTGGGGTCTTGTTCTGGATAAGGAGCCAATGGACGATAAACTCTATCTCTCCGAAGATAATCCTGATTAACGGCTACTCTAGGGTCTTCTATTGGTTGTTCTGTTAAATAATGGACATTCGATTCCGTGGTGGTTGAATAGATAGGTTGTTGGTTTCCTAGAGGTCGATAAAGAACTCTGTTAACTGGAACTGGTGTTCTGTAAGATGCTGGATCTTCTTCTTGCAGTAAATTTTGAGGTGCTGGACCCCTAACGAGAATTCCTCCAGGTGGTAATGTCCTGGAATATCCATCCTGTTGTCTATAATAGAGAGGTTGCTCTTGATTCTGATGAGTGTAATCCCTTACTGGATCTCGAGATGGTCCAATCAAAATTTGCTGTTGCATGTCTGCGGCATTTTCTCTATCTTCTTGAGACTTAGCTTCTGATTCGTAGGCTCTGGATCCTTCGAACTTGGCATTTTCAAACCTGGATGGTGCAAGAGTATCCCTGTTGATGAAGGCTGACTTTGCTCTTTCTGTTCTCAAACCAGAAACTCTTGCAAGAATTCTAGGTGGATTGTTGGTGGTGAACAAAGGCCGGGTTGTTGACAAAGCACCACCATAGACATGGTCACTGTGGTCGTTCTCATTATCATGTTCTGTTACTTTAACAATAGGCACTGATTTGGTAGTTTCCTCATGAAGTTGTCTTCGCAAAGTATTCCCTGTAGTGATTTTATCTTCTTCATCCTTTTCCACGAACTCTTCTGTGATTGGTCTTAGAGTTGTTTCAACAGGACGTTTACTAAAGATTACTTTTCTGAAGGTGGGTGTTTTCTCTTGGGGTTTTTGTATCTGGTCACCATCACCTTCTTCTTCTCCTTCGATAACTGGAGGACGTTGTTGGCCATTTATTACAAAGCGGGGTCTGCTTCTTGTAGTCGTTCTGAAATGGGATAATCCTGGTCTGATGGTAGACTCGGTTGTTGAAGTGCTCGAGGTGACAAGTGTTGTTGATGATGGGGTTGTTGTGGTGGTGGTTTTTCTGGTTCTAGGAATCGATTGAACAACTGAAGACTTGGTGGAACTCTCGGTGGAAGTTGCATAGACGACTGATGGCTTCTTGGTGGATGTTGTTCGATTGACTTTGCTCTGGACAGCTGTCACGTGTTCCTGCAATGGCGAGACGGTGGTCGCTTTAAAGCCAGTTCCGTTTGACGAGGAGTAGGTGACCCTCTTAATTTCACCATCCGCGTCGACGAAACCGAAAGTACCCTTGACGTTGCCTAAAACGTCACGGCTCTCGACCTAGCAAGCACGCATTCTCACTTTCAGACAAAATTCTCGCTTTTGAGATTTATACTCTAAAGCGATTCAATTGTCATTCCTTAGATTTTGAATTCCATTGTATCTCATATATTAAGGCCATTAATCAATCGGACCATGTGACTAACTTATACATTAATTCTTTCATGTAAGGTAACTTTCTTAATTTACAATAAATCTTTCTGAAAATTTGGAAAACATAAGAAAAGGCAATAAAGCATGTATTTTAACTTATTTTAAGTAAAAATTTTGAAAAAAATTGTGAAACTTATTGACAATTACAATTAACTGTAAAAATGTTTGTAAAATTTTCACTCAAACAAATTTGACAGACGTTCTTTATCATTTTATGTTGTATTTTCCTAATTTTCAGGAAAATATTTTGCAAAGTACAAAAGTTATCTTATACGAACTTTTATAGGGATTTGGTCACGTGGTCTCGTTGATCCATAGCCTTAAGGGGTTAGTCTCATACGAATTTTTCAAAAGTTTATTTTCTACAAAAATAATTTTTAAACAGTACATGAATCTAAAAATAGGAATAAAAAAGTTTTTTGTAAAATGTATTTAAAAATCTTTAAACGCGTTTTTTTGAAACAGCATTTTTTAGACACATTTAAAAAAAGCTATTAAATTGATCGACCTGAAATTTCGCAAGCTCATTCTACACATTTCTGACTATCGTGTGAACTATAATTATTGTTATTGCTAAATATTCAGTCATTTATTTAAACAATTAAAGTTGTAAAAATAAGAAAAAATTATAAATGTCCGAGATTTTGTTTTTTTGTCGGGGGTGTTTGATTCTAATTCACACAATCAAAAATATTTTTTTCCACCGTACACCGAAAGTTAACCTTGTCGATGACGTTTTCCGTGTGGAAAGTCGATATTCCCGCACTAATGCGGTAAAATTTTAAGTGTGCGAAAAATCAACATTCCGCACGCAAAACGACACCGACTTGGCTAACTTTCCGTATACAGCGAACAAAAATATCGTTCGTATAACATGCGGAATGTATTTTAACGCGCAAGCGAGTCGCGACTCGCTCTTGCGTTATAATACACCTTTCCGCACTTGAAACGAAATATACTATTTCTTATATAAAATAAATATCAAAAAAATACCCAATCGTATGAGACTGGCCCCTTAAGAATGTTAAAGCGGTAGAGCCAACGTCAAAATTAATTGTAACTGAAAAAAAATGATAATTATATGCACCCAGAAATACAGAATAGTTTATCTAACCAAATCATTTTGTCCAATGAACCAAAATCTGGTTAAAGCAACAAAAATTTAACCAAATATTTTTCTCAGTGTGAAAAACATTATTTTATTGAAGAAAATTTAGGTTCCCTTCTTACTTTCATTAAAATTAACAAATATTTTATTTTATTCGGTTTAATGAACGAATACAAAAATTCAATTAATTTTAGGGTTAGCTGGAGCGTCTGAACATTTTAAGACCATAGATCAACTAGACCTGGTGACCAAATTTCCAATGAGAAAAAAATGTATGCAACAAAACTTTTTTTGTTATCCTAACAAAACATTTTGTTTAAATAACCAAAATTTGATTGATATAGCAAAATTTTTTGTTGGCACAACAACCGAATTTTGTTGCATAAATACCAACAAAATATTTTTGTTGATTTGACAAAATTGTTTTCTCAGTGCCTGTAAAAGTTCATATAAGAAAACTTTTTTATGTTACAAAATATCTTTCTGAAAATTCGGAAAATACGAGAGAAGACAATAAAGAACGTCTGTTAACTCCCTTTGAGTCAACATTTTGTAAACATTTTTACAGCTAACTGTAATTGTATTGTCGATAAGTTTTCCATTTTTTTCAAAATTTTTATCAAAAAAAAATTAGAAGACTTGCTTTATTGTCTTTTATTACGTTTCCTAAATTTTCAAAAAGTTATGTTACATGAACGAATTAATGTCTTATTTAGTCACGTTCTCCGATTGATTGATGGCCTTAAAGCAGAAGCTAAAAGTAAACTGTACCTTAAAATCGTAATATCATAATTTGACCTTCTAACCTCTAAAACAAATGCAATATATTTATTGCTAATTTTTGTCAAAGTTTACTAATAAACAATTTTTCTAAATTTTTTTTTCATTTATATTGTTTTTAAAGATTGGAATTTTGACTATTGGCGTCACGATCGGTCACGATTTTAATGAATTTTGGCACGAAATTCAAATTGCTATATTTTTTTCCATTATTTGAAAATCAGAAATGGTATTTTTCTGCAAATATATAATATCACTATATTTCTAGCTTCCACTTTGATACATAGTATTATGGTTTTCAAAATTTGAAAACGAGTCTATTAATACATATATTCTCTGATTTCGGTTTAGTTCTTTGTTTATGGTTCTTTTTTTTTACCTTAAAGGAACCATCACCAGCTTCATAACCAAAAGCATAAGAGCCGTCCTCGTTGACTTTTCTGATTTGTTTGAGGATTGCCACCTGTTGATTATGTTGACTTTCTGATGTCTGCTGATCAGTAACGTTGGAACAACCAGCCGTCGCCAAGCAGAAAATTGCCAGCAACCATGGCGTCATCTTAGAAAAAAAATTAAAATTCCATTGCTAGAAGATCTTATAAAATCCACGAAGGTTCTTTTTATTTTTTTTTAAGAAACAGAATTGAAAATATTCTACTTCCCATGGAGTTTATTTTATCTTTTCCAAAATCTGGAATCCTTAATGAAATTTCATCAAAAATTGTGTTGAATTTTTTGCAACTTAAAAAATTATTCTAAAAGGAATAAAAATTATTTTTTAAAGAAAATTTCAGTTTAGGTTTCAAAAGAAATGATATATTTTTATAATATATTGTGCCAAGAAAAGATCTATTTTTAATTAAAAAAAGTTATATTTTTTGGATTTTGAATCTCAACTTTTAAATAAGTATATTAGAATCATGAAGTATTATAACAAAAGCATGCTTAATATAAGAGTAATTTGTATTCACTATTTTACTTTCTGTTTATGTTAATTGTATCAAAATTGTACATTTCTATGGCGCAATCCTAGACTTGTTTTGTATTTAAATTACTATTAAGGATAGAATTATCTTGTTGAAATAAAATTGTCCAGAAAATAACTGAACGCTGAAATGTAGCACTGTAAACTAAACCACGAAAGAACTGTATAGAAAACAATCTACTTCTAAATTAAGCTAAATTTTGAAATAATCTATTATTCAACAAAAAAACGTTATAAGCAAATAACAATAATATTTTAAATTATCTTTTAATTTATCAAAATTAATAATACAAAGCTATACATGATTTTTCAAAAGAAACAACAAATCCAATAAAAAAGACAAACTCTCATTTCCCTAAATATTTCCAATTAAACCCAAAAAATAAATCAATCTCATCAAACCCAATTAATTAATTCATCATATAAAAAATGAAACTAACAAAAAAGATGAATAATAAAAACTCCAATCATATTCCTATTGTCTAAATAAAATAACGAAACCCTAATAAATTCAAATTTGAAAATAACCATACACTCATTTTTCCGTAAAAAGGAATCCTTTTTTGGCACTTGCTTACACTCGATCGTTTTTCCAAGATTCTACAGATGCAATCTCTCAAATCACAGGTCACTTTTTTCGAAATATTTCAAATCCGCATAACACTTAAAAACTTGTCCCTTCTTTTTGAAAATTTATCTCATATCTTGAAATATTAAATTCTCATCCGTAGCGATCAATTAGACAAAACGTGTTCACGAGTTGTACGCGAGGCAAGAAAGCGTTATCCACTGTTTTATGGAGTAGAGGAACAGAAACTCGCGTAAAGTAAGTGAAGTACCTTGTAACTGGAAACCATGTTACCGCACATGCGGTGAATGTTTACAATAGAATGCGGGGTGCTACGAGTGCCGTTATATATGGAGTGACACAATAGCGACCACCACCCTACTACGATTCTACTGTCTCGTAGACATACATATAACCTTGAAAATGCTTCTTGATCACATAATAAGGGGAGGGGATTCTTTAATAATGATAGTATAAGCCCTTCAAATATTAATTTACATAATTACGAGAAATAGTATGAAAATCCAATGGTCACGAGGACATAAGACGTCTTATGGAAATTTCTTCGCAATGCAAGGCTTTCTGATTTCTGAACGTCTTATTTATGTTAGAATATGTTTTAGAAACGTCTCAAAGACCTAAATGTTAGACTTTATTGATGTCTCGTATTATAAAGACGTCTTTAATACATAAGACGTTCTCAGGACAACAACCTAATGATCAGGGGGATATTAGACGTATTCAGGATGTATTATGAACATCATTGAGACTGCAATCTAATACTTTCTACTGTTGTCAGAAAGTCTTGTGTATTGAAGACGTCTTAATGATATGAATATTAAGACTGAACACTTGAATCTGTAAGATTTTTTAGGAACGTCTAATTAACCTCAATGTTAGATTTTTTATATGTCTCGTATTATAAAGACGTCTTTAATACATAAGACGTTCTTAGGACGCTATCATAATGATCAGGGAGTACATTGGACGTCTTTGTTTAGATGTTTTAACAACGTTCCTGAGACTGCAATCTAAGGCTTTCTGCTGATGTCAGAAAGTCTTGTGTATTGAAGACGTCTTTATGATATGAATAAAAAGACTCAACACTTAAATCTGTAAGATTTTTCAGAAACATCTTATTAACCTTAATGTTAGGTTTTATTGATGTCTCGTATTATAAAGACGTTTGTAATACATAAGACGTTCTCAGGACAACAACCTGATGGGCAGGGGGATATTAGACGTATTCAAGATGTATTATGAACATCATTGAGACTGCAATCTAATACTTTCTGCTGTTGCCAGAAAGTCTTGTGTATTGAAGACGTCTTAATGATATGAATATTAAGACTGAACACTTGAATCTGTAAGATTTTTTAGGAACGTCTAATTAACCTTAATGTTAGGTTTTATTGATGTCTCGTATTATAAAGACGTCTTTAATACATAAGACGTTCTCAGGACAACAACCTAATGATCAGGGGGATATTAGACGTATTCAGGATGTATTATGAACATCATTGAGACTGCAATCTAATACTTTCTACTGTTGTCAGAAAGTCTTGTGTATTGAAGACGTCTTAATGATATGAATATTAAGACTGAACACTTGAATCTGTAAGATTTTTTAGGAACGTCTAATTAACCTCAATGTTAGATTTTTTATATGTCTCGTATTATAAAGACGTCTTTAATACATAAGACGTTCTTAGGACGCTATCATAATGATCAGGGAGTACATTGGACGTCTTTGTTTAGATGTTTTAACAACGTTCCTGAGACTGCAATCTAAGGCTTTCTGCTGATGTCAGAAAGTCTTGTGTATTGAAGACGTCTTTATGATATGAATAAAAAGACTCAACACTTAAATCTGTAAGATTTTTCAGAAACATCTTATTAACCTTAATGTTAGGTTTTATTGATGTCTCGTATTATAAAGACGTTTGTAATACATAAGACGTTCTCAGGACAACAACCTGATGGGCAGGGGGATATTAGACGTATTCAAGATGTATTATGAACATCATTGAGACTGCAATCTAATACTTTCTGCTGTTGCCAGAAAGTCTTGTGTATTGAAGACGTCTTAATGATATGAATATTAAGACTGAACACTTGAATCTGTAAGATTTTTTAGGAACGTCTAATTAACCTTAATGTTAGGTTTTATTGATGTCTCGTATTATAAAGACGTCTTTAATACATAAGACGTTCTTAGGACGCTAAAATAATGATCAGGGAGGACATTGGACGTCTTCTAGATGTTTTATGAACGTCCCTGAGACTGCAATCATAGGCTTTCTGCTGATGTCAGAAAGTCTTGTTTATTTAAGACGTCTTTATGATATGAATAAAAAGACTCAACACTTAAATCTGTAAGATTTTTCAGAAACATCTTATTAACCTTAATGTTAGGTTTTATTGATGTCTCGTATTATAAAGACGTTTGTAATACATAAGACGTTCTCAGGACAACAACCTGATGATCAGGGGGATATTAGACGTATTCAGGATGTATTATGAACATCATTGAGACTGCAATCTAATACTTTCTACTGTTGTCAGAAAGTCTTGTGTATTGAAGACGTCTTAATGATATGAATATTAAGACTGAACACTTGAATCTGTAAGATTTTTTAGGAACGTCTAATTAACCTTAATGTTAGGTTTTATTGATGTCTCGTATTATAAAGACGTCTTTAATACATAAGACGTTCTTAGGACGCTAAAATAATGATCAGGGAGGACATTGGACGTCTTCTAGATGTTTTATGAACATCATTGAGACTGCAATCTAATACTTTCTGCTGTTGCCAGAAAGTCTTGTGTATTGAAGACGTCTTAATGATATGAATATTAAGACTGAACACTTGAATCTGTAAGATTTTTTAGGAACGTCTAATTAACCTTAATGTTAGGTTTTATTGATATGTCGTATTTTAAAGACGCCTTTAAAACATCAGACGTTCTCAGGACACCAACCCGATAGGCAAGAGGAAATTAGACATTTCGTGGATGTTTCAAGAACGTTCCTAAGACTGCAATCTAAGGCTTTCTGATTTCGCCAGATCGTGTTTTGTATTAAGGACGTCTTTATGATATGAATATTAAGACTCAACACTTGAATCTGTAAGATTTTTTAGAAACGTCTTAAGGACCTCAATGTTAGATTTTTTTTATGTCTCGTATTATAAAGACGTTTTTAATACATAAGACGTTCTTAGGACGCTATCATAATGATCAGGGAGTACATTGGACGTCTTTGTTTAGATGTTTTAACAACGTTCCTGAGACTGCAATCTAGGGCTTTCTGATGTTGCCAGAACGTCTTTCATATTAAGGACGTGTTTATGAAACTAAACTTTAAAATGAATATTGAGCTTTAACTCTTGAGTGTGCAAGATATTTTAGAGGCGTCTTGATGACCTGAATTTTAGATTCTATTGATATGTCGTATTTTAAAGGCCTCTTTAATACATCAGACGTTCTCAGGACACCAACCCGATAGGTAAGAGGAAATTATACGTTTCTAGGATGTTTCTTGGATGTTTCAAGAAGGTTCCTGAGAATGCAGTCTAAAGCTTTTTAATTTCGCCAGATCGTGTTTTGTATTAAGGACGTCTTTATTATATGAATAATAAGACTCAGCACTTGAATCTGTAAGTTTTTTTAGAAACGTCTTAAGGACCTAAATGTTAGGTTTTATTGATGTCTCGTATTATAAAGACGTCTTTAATACATAAGACGTTCTTAGGACGCTAAAATAATGATCAGGGAGTACATTGGACGTCTTCTAGATGTTTTATGAACGTCCCTGAGACTGCAATCTAATACTTTCTGCTGATGTCAGAAAGTCTTGTGTATTGAAGACGTCTTTATGATATGACTGGGCTCGAATCCCAGCGCAGTCGAAAGCGTCATTTTTTCCACAGAAAGATTTTCAAATTCTTTAAATATTAAGACTGAACACTTGAATATGTAGGATTTTTTAGGAACGTCTAATTAACCTTAATGTTAGGTTTTATTGATGTCTCGTATTATAAAGACGTCTTTAATACATAAGACGTTCTTAGGACGCTAACATAATGAGCAGGGAGAACATTAGACGTCTTTGTTTAGATGTTTTAACAACGTTCCTGAAACTGCAATCTAATGCTTTCTGTTGATGTCAGAACGACTTGTGTATTAAAGACGTCTTAATGATATGAATATCAAGACTCAACACTCGAATCTTTAATATTTTTTAGAAGTTTCTCGAGAACCTCGATGTTAGATTTTATTGATGTCACGTATTTTAAAGATGTCTGTAATACATCAGAGGTTCTCAGGACACCAACCGGATAGGTAGGGCGATATAAGACGTCTTCAGGATGTTTTATGAATGTCATTGAGACTGCAATCTAATACTTTCTACTGTTGTCAGAACGTCTTATGTATTAAAGACGTCTTTAAAATATCATTTTAAGACTTAACTCTTAAATCTGTAAGACTTCTTGATAACATCCTAAAGATTTCAATTTTTGTCTTTTTTCTGTCTTACGTTTTAAAGACGTCTTTAATGCATTAAACGCCCTCAGGACATCAGACGTCTTTGAGACATCTCATAGATGTCTAGTTGACTCTATTGATTGGCTTTTTGTTATCCTGTAAATTTACTGTCTTTCCAAGACGTCATTTAGACATTAGATTTTTGAAAGACAAGAAGACAATATCTAATTATAATAATATGATCATAATTATAATATTGATTTATTTTTTACTTGAAATATGAATTACTAATTCGAATCTCAAGCAAAAATTCTGAATTCACTAAACATGATTCAAAATGATGTCTCAAAATTTGAAATAAATTTGGTTTGCATAAAATTGGAAATCCGAATCGAAAATTATAAAGTTTTTAAAATCTAAGCTGTTGTATTCAGAGATACGGACTAAAATTATTTTTGATTTTTTAAATTTCTTTTATTCATTTCTGAAATTTAACTAGAGTTTTTGCGACTTTAACACATTGCATTGTGATAGGAAGTCAAGTATAGAGAAAATTATTTCCTGAATTAACGTTTTTGTCCCTTGACCTCAATAGCTAAGAAATGAAATTACTATAATTTATTCGAACTTCGACATACTCTCCCTAGTTTTGATAAATAAAAAAAGTTGCCAATTATATTGTATTTTTCTTAATGTTCTCCGGAAGCAAAATTACTCAGACATAATCTACTTGTATACATTTTATTCACTGCAGTCATCTACACTAATATTTTAACATTTATATAGAAAAAATAACCCGTGCAGAAATTATGGCGAGGCGCCGATCGGACCCCGATCGGGAAAAATGTGGCCCCGATAGGGTAATCTATCTAGCGCCAGACCAGTAATGAAACGCCCTACCCGATCTGGCCCAGATCTGGGCTTGTAAAATGGGGGCCCGATCTGGACCAAATATGGCCCCTTTTAATTTTGTATTTCTACAAATAGTAAAATTTAAAAGGTTTTCGTTTAATAACAATAAATAGTTGGTTCAAAAAATTTTTTGTCATAAATTCAGATTAGTGATGCAACAGTATAATCAAAAGTATACAAACAGTATAATCTTCAAACCCATCTTCGTAGTCTGTATAACTATTCGATTCTTTTAAATCTAAAAATAAATTACATTATTAATAATTTTCTTTTTAAAAAATTCACTTTGCAAAATTGAATATACGATACAAAAAATAATGAAACACAATAACGTTTTACACTTAAAATTATAATTTTCTTTTCTTTTCAAATTGGGAACAATTTGAAACAAGTTGGGAAATTTCTGCACGGGAAATATTTATTTTGAACTTATAATTTTTTAGGTACTAACAATATGAAACTGAAGTTAAGGGGATCCGACACCTTTGTTATTTTTATTTTTTGAGTTTAAACCTTCCATATAATTTTTTTAATGTTTAGTAGCTTTATTTAGAAAGGTTTTGGGGATTTTTAAAAATTCCAGCACATTTATGTATTTTCAAACAAAAAATTCTGAGTTTTTTTACATTTTTTCACTGAAAAATTTTTTTGTTTTTAAACCAATTGTCATGATTCTTTTTTTATTTTGTTCCTTACGATGTGTAGAAACTTTTTGGGTATGGAAAATAAGGTAACATGACTGAAAAAAGTTACAAATAGAATAAAATAAAAAATATAATAAAAATATCCCAAAATAGGAAAAAAAATGTTCTAGTTATTTTTATAGCTACAAAATAGTTGCTACACATTGTAAGAAACAAAATAATAAAAGAATCATGACAATTGGTTGGAAAGCAAAAAATAATTTAAAGTCAAAAAATGGCCAATTCATTCAAAATTTTAAGTTTCAAAATACATAAAAGTGATGGAACTTTAAAAAAAAAAACAAATCTATTCTAGATAAAGGTACTAAACATAAAAAAATTATATGGAAGGTCTGAACTCAAAAAATAAAAATATTAAAGGTGGTGGATCCCCATAGGACCATTTTTTGATAAAACATCAATAAGAATAATTGACGGTCGGGTATTATCTAGTTTTATTTGGAATAGTTAGACAACTGATTTATTCGTTTTTAGTTTGCCTAACTGAATATTAAATATTATAGTAATTGCATATTACTTAAAAACACTGAATGAAAATTGAAAGAAACAAATATAGGTATAAAAAGTTTTAAGAACTATCCTGTGACCGCCATATTTATTTAATTCCATTACTTTTTTCTCAGTCTCAGCTTATCGTCCATTGTATCTAATTCACTATTTATAAACATGATGTTCTCATAAGTTCAGGAGCTATTAACACAGAATTTACGAAATTCTTTTACTATTGACTTTCATTAAGTACCTATTTCAACTTCCTTTACCATCTCAATAGAAATGTGTAAGTACAGGGGATTGTCGGAAATTTCTTAATACTCACTCTAATCATGTGAATTTTTTAATAAATTCAGTGAAATTGTACATTTTTAGTAAAGATTAGGCTTTTAATATACAATCATAATATTTAAATTGCATGATGAATTTTAAAACTTAATTGTTTTTCCATTATTTTATAATTAAATAGCATAATAAACTGCTTAGGTAAAACTCTTTTCTCCATGTTAGGAATTTGAATATCTGGGGAGTGAGTTTCTAATTTTCACTTTATTACAAAATTAGAGGGCAAAAATGAAAGATTCTTAAATTCTTTATTTTAAATGCAAACATTAATTCTTCTAAACTGAATGACTGTTCGAAGTTTTGATACCTTCGTTAAAAATATTATTTTTATCTTAAGAATATCTTTTTCAAGTAAATAAAAAATCGTCATTTTGTTTCTTCATATTACACTCAATTCAAAAATATACAGTTGGAAGTATTCTGAATAAGTTAAATTCATTCAGCAAAACAGATTTTATGGATCAACTTCATTGACTATTTTACTGTTTATCAGTGAAATATCACTGATTGTCAGTGAGTGAAATTCGCACTAAATTAAAAGAGTAATTCATGTTTAGCTATGGTAAAATGTTTTGTAAACTTATGGCAAAAATTGTTAAAAGTATAGAGAGCTTTCTACTGGAGGCAAACTGTTCACTTAAGGCGATTAGCCACCTTTAATATTTTTATTTTTTGAGTTTTTGGGAATTTTTTTGACATATTTTTAACTTTGAATAATTTTGATGTTTTTCAACCAATTGTCATGATTCTTTTTTTAATTTTTCCTTATAATGTGTAGCAAACTTTTGGGTATGGAAAACATAAAAATTATTCAAAGTAAAAATATGTCAAAAAAATGCTTAAAAACTCAAAAAATAAAAATATTAAATGTGGCGGAACGTCTTAAGTTTGCCTGTATGCTATTTTTCATAGCAACTCTTTTGAGAATCTGATTGGCTGTAACTGTGGAGCGGGTTGAAACCGCGACTTTCAACCCTAGGGTTGAAAATCGTAGTTTCAACCCGCTCTACAGGTACCGAAAATCGGATTTTCAAAGGAGGCGCTATGAAAAACAATTTTTGCCATGATTTTACAAATCAATTTACCAAAAGATGAACTTCAGTTATTATATATCTTGCAAGTTTAAGATACATTTACTTAAAAGTATCCTCTGCAAATTTGAATCAGTGAAATTTCACTGGTGAAATAGCTAAACATGAATTACTCTTTTAATTCAGTGCAAACGTCACTGACAATTTCACTGAAAAACAGTAAAATTGTCAATGAAGTTGATCCGTAAAATCTGTTTTGCTGAATGAATTTAATTAATTTATCATAAAAGTTGCTACACATTGTAAGGGACAAAATAAAAAAAGAATCATGACAATTGGTTAAAAAACAAAAAAGTTATTTAAAGTCAAAAAGTGTCAAAAAATGCAAAAAAACTCAAAATTTTTAGTTTAAAAATACATAAATGTGATGGAACTTTAAGAAAAAACGAAAACCTTTCTAAATAAAGGTACTATACTGAGAAAACAGTTTCTTTGAATCAAAGAAACATTTCTTTGATATACGGTCAAAGAAAAAATTTCTTTAATGTAAAAAAATCTATTTCTTTGGATCATAGAAATTTTTTTTGAATTAACAGAACTTTCTTTATTCCGAAGAAACTGTTTTCTCAGCATAAACATAAAAAAATTATATGGAAGGTCTAAACTCAAAAAATAAAAATATTAAAGGTGGCGGATCCCCTTATGCAAAAAAGAGAGAAAAATGTTGAATTTGAAGGCGAGAGGAAGTAAAAGGTGATGACTGAATGACGCGAAATAGAGTTAGGTGAAGAAGACGGACGTTGGGTTAAAAATCGCAGGGACAAGTGAAAGCCACGTGGGAGTTAACGTTCAAATTAGAACAGTAGTAGACTGTAAAATGTATAACAATAGTTCCCATAGTGTGCAACACTTGTATTGTAGCACTGGATCAAATATACTCACTCCCACAGGACAATTATTACATCATGCAATTTCCTCAAAGTTTCGCATCCAGTTTTGATTTTTCGCCCGGATAGTAGACGTCTAGAGAATTCCGATCAGTCTCCTTTTCCCCGGTAATATGCGTTAACAAACAAGATTTTCATCTCTTAATTTGAAACTCTTAATTCATTCTTTAACAGGAAAAATTAATAGTTTGTATTCTGATCATGATAAAATCGTTAAGAATGAGGCAAGGTCTTGTGAGTGTTTAAGGTAGTTCGTTCACAAAAATTAGACCTCAGGCAAAAATAGATAATTTTGTTTTCAAGAATAGCAATATTATTATTGAAGGACTATTTTGGAAGAGAAAAGATTAATTTCCATGAAGAAAATTTGAAACACAGAAAAATAATTTTATTAATAAATTTTATTTTTGCCCAAACTTATTTTCTTATCGCTTCGAGCCAAATTTTTATAAATAATGCGATTCTAATAAATCAGGGTTCAGTTTTTTAGGAAAAAGATTCTCTACAACTTGACAGTTTCCAATTTTTGAAATTGAATTAATTATTATCAAATATAGCAATTAGTTTATAAAAATTTTGTTTTGAAAAATTATTTTTTTATAATTTTAGCCATTAAAGAATTCATTTTTAAAATTTGGAAACGGTCAAGTTGTAGAGAATCTTTTTCCTGAAAAAATGAACCGTGATTTATTAGAATTGCATAATTTTTAAAAATTTGGCTCGAAGCGATAAGAAAATAAGTTTGGGCAAAAATAAAATTTATTAATAAAATTATTTTTTTGTGTTTCAAATTTTTTTTATAAAAAATAATCTTTTCTCTTTCAAATTAGCCCTTTAATAATAATATTTCTATTCTTGAAAGCAAAATTATCTATTTTTGCCTGAGGTCTAATTTTCGTGAATGAACTACCTTTAAAACCCTGATAGAACGTAAAAGAATGACAAATTTTTTTCCACCATAATTTTACACCTAGAAAAAAAACAATTAGGAAATTTCATTAAATCAAAAAAACTTTTCTTTGACTGTATAGTAATGCACAAATTTGTTTGATTCAAGAAAACTTTTTTTGAATCAAAGAACCTTTCTTCTGGTATATATAGATAAATAACTCAAAGATTATTTTGAATTTAAAAAATTCTGAATTTTAAAAACAAAAAAATGAATGAAGTTGACAATTGTTTGTATAGAATAGGAAATGGAATGAGTAAACTAATTTAAAGATCAAAAGTAAAAACATAATTAAACAATATAATCTTTTCTACTATTAGCGGGTCAAAAAGTGCATTTTTTGTCTCCCTCGAGGCCAAAAAAATAGTATATTTTGCACCTAGGGAGAAAAAAGTTTATTTTGAGAGTGTTAAGGTAGTTGTTGCGCCAAAAATCAGTCTCTAGAAAAAGAAGTTTTTCTATGATTTCAAGACTGGTAATTATATCATCAGCCATGTCATATGTAAGGAAAAACACTCTTTTTAATAAAAAAAATTTTTAAATTACGAAAAATAATATTTTAATAATGTTTTTTGTAATAGGATATTTCCTTATTATCGCTCCATACCAAATTTTCAAAAATGGTGCGATTCTGATAAACCATGAATCATTTTTTTAGGAAAAGGATTCTCTACAACTTTACCGTTTTCGATTTTTGAAAATAAATTCTTTAATGATTGAAATCATTAAAAAACAATTTTCCAAAACGAAATTTTTATAAACAAATTGCTGAATTTGATAATAATTGATTCATTTTCAAAAATCGGAAACGGTAAAGTTGTAGACAATCCTTTTCCTAAAAAAATGATTCATGATTTATCAGAATCGCACCATTTTTGAAAATTTGGTATGGAGCGATAATAAGGAAATATCCTATTACAAAAAACATTATTAAAATATTATTTTTCGTAATTTTTAAATTTTTTTTATTAAAAAGAGCGTCTTTCCTTACATATGACACGGCTGATGATATGATTACCAGTCTTGTAAATCATAGAAAAACTTCTTTTTCCAGAGACTGATTTTTGGCGCAACAACTACCTTAAGTCTGATGTCCGAGCAAAGCGAGGGCAACAATCACATAAGTAAAATAAATGTTTCTCTCATGTTCCATACGATTTTTTTCCAGTTGAGGATCAAAAAATGGAATTGTTTGCCATGCGCGGGGCAATAAAATCCACTTTATGACCAGCTAGCAGAAAAAATCCATTTTTTGACCCCTAAGTGAAAAAAAAATTGTATCTAACACAGAAAAAACATTTATTTTACTCGTGTGATTGTCACACACGCATATTCTACAAAATCATTTGAGAAAATAGTTAAAGACCCTATCAATTTAAATTAATATTAAGGATATCATCAATTAGCATTTATGTAAGTTTGAGCTTGAAAATTTGATATTGAACTTAAGGTAGTTAATCCATGAAAATTAGACCTCAGGAAAAAATAGATAATTTTGCTTTTAAGAATAGCAATATTATTATTGAAGGGCTATTGTAGAAGAGAAAAGATTAATTTCAATGAAAAAAATTTGAAATACAGAAAAATAATTTGATGAATAAATTTTATTTCTGCCCCAACTTTTTTTCTTATCGCTTCTTACCAAATTTTAAAAAATTATGCGATTTTAATAAATTACAAATAAATTTTTTAAGAAAAATATTCCCTACAACTTGACCATTTCCAATTTTCGAAAATGAATAAATTATTATCAAATGCAGCAATTTGTTTATAAAAATTTCGTTTTGGAAAATGTTTTTTTAATGGTTTCAGCCATTAAAGAATTTATTTTTAAATTCAGAAACGATGAAGTTGTGGAAAATCTTTTCTCTGAAAAAATTATTCATAATTTATTAGAATCGCATAACTTTTTAAAATTTTGTAAGAAGCGATAAGAAAAAAAGATGGGTCAAAAATAAAATTTATTAATAAAATTATTTTTCTGTTTTTAAAATTTTTTTCATATAAAATAAACTTTTCTCTTTCAAATTATCCCTTCAATAATAATGTTGCTATTCTTGAAAGCAAAATCATCTATTTTTGCCTGAAGTCTAATTTCCGTGGATGAAAACTACCTTAAAGCAAAGTTTTGAATAGCAAAGTAATTAAATGAAGTATGAAGACCCTACAATTAAATTTTGTCTTGTATTTGAATAAATTAATAGTGCAGTAATTATTATATTTATTACCTGTAGCTATTATTGAGATGATAATTAATATGAATAATCTATTAAGTGTACAAATTTTCGTTGTTTTAAATTAATTAACAATTTAGTTTTCGCTTCTAGATCTTAATCAATTACCAATACCTTAAAATGGAATTTTTAAAGGTTCATTTACATTTACAGTTTTCTTTTTCTTGATATTTTTCATGTCTTAATTTTCATTGGTTAAAACAGATGCAAAGTGAATTGCATACGTGTACAGAATGTTGCAGATGTCAAGGGGCATAAAGAAGTGGATAAGGTAGATTTCAGCGAAGCAATATGAAGTTCCTTTCATTAGCACTCGTAGCAGCACATCTTTTCAAAATTAATGACAACATGTTATGAATAGTTTCAAATTAATGTTTAATTATAAAGATTACCAAGATTTTGGTAGTTTCTAACCAAATAACTAGTTTGAAATTTCTACTTACATGTAAAAACCTCTTATGACTTGAGTTTATGTATTTGGAGACTAAAATGATAAATGTTAATCAGGTTGTGATTTGAAAGTGAAGAAAATAATGTCACTCAAAAGACAGGGGATTAAAACTAATTTCAAAGTTCTAGAACAGATGAATTAGGATTGAATTTTTATGAAACATTGTTTGCGTCCTGACTTATTAATCATTTTTTGATTCGTTATTTTACAGAATTTAATTTGAAAATTATTCATGCCACACCTTTATTTATATGTATGAGTTATTGAAAAATGATCGATTTTAGCATTTAGTATGAGTCAAAACGTCTTTATAAATATCTGGTGATAGTTCCTTTTAATAAAATTACCGCTAACATTCATTGAATATCAAGATAAGTAACATATTAGGATGAAATATATTATGATTGATTCTTATAAATTTGAAGAATAATCATCTTAACTAAATTAGAAAAATAGTTTTGTCAAATCAATAAAATATATTTATTTTTAAAAAAAAGTTTTGTTTCCCATAACAAAATTTGATTAAATAGACAAATTTTTGAATATCACAACAAAAATGGGCCAACAAAATTTGCTGCAGTCATTTTTTTCTCAATGTATGAATATTGTGAAAGTTAATTAAGAACTTAATTAAGAAGTGAGAAGGAGTTAAGTAGTAAGTTAACTAAGAAAACAATGTATTCGGCACTTTTATTTTTTATCTTCTTTGCTTATTAATTCTATCGCAAGTTTTAAGAGTTTCATAATTACACTTATTTTATTTACTTGTTCCATAAATTTATGAAGTTTGGATTATTTAAATTTCGTTTTCAGTCAAAGTTGGTTAAAATTTTAGGAAATTTCAATACACTCTGTACGGAAAATTACCTAAATTCTTCTGAATAAAATTTTACTGATTTTTATTAATAAATAAATAAATTACACAAGAAGTTTTTCAAATTTCACTAATTCATATTTCAGTAGATTTTGACTCTTTATTGGCAAAATTCATCCAATTAAAACGCACAAAAACATAAAAATGTTCTAAATAACAATTTGAAAAATTCTTTCTATCTTTATAAAATTGTCCAATTAATAATTCTCGAAAAAGTTAAGTTGAACGTGATCTCAGGTTGTAATAACTTTTTATTATTCTTTTAAAAGAATATATAGAGGGTTAATTATGAAAATGTAACATGACGCTATGACAATGATAAGTTTTTACATTCACATTATCCACGTGAGGGTATTGGCTCTATTTTACTGATTCCAATAATTTTTACTGATAATAAATACATCAGTTAATTTGAGCTAATAATTTTTCTCAGTCAAATTTCACTAATTTATATTTTAGTAGATTTTAACTTTTTGTTAGTAAAATTCATCTAATTTAAATGCACAAAAAATTATTAAAATATTCTGAATAAAATTTGTTCTATCTTTATGAAATTATCCAGATAATAATTTTCGAAATGTTAAAGTTCAATGTAATCTCAGGTTGTAATAACTTTTTATTATTCTTTTGAAAGAATAATCAGATGGTTAATTAATGTATAAAACTCTAACACGACCCTATGATAATGATAAGTTTTTACATCCACACCATGAATGTGAATGTATTGGTTCTATTTTACTAAGATTTTAATAATTTTTACTGATAATAAATACATCAGTTAATTTGAGCTAATAATTTTTCTCAGTCAAATTTCACTAATTTATATTTCAGTAGATTTTAACTTTTTGTTAGTAAAATTCATCTAATTTAAATGCACAAAAAATTATTAAAATATTCTGAATAAAATTTGTTCTATCTTTATGAAATTATCCAGATAATAATTTTCGAAAAGTTCAAGTTCAATGTAACCTCAGGTTGTAATAACTTTTTATTATTCTTTTGAAAGAATAATCAGATGGTTAATTAATGTATGAAACTCTAACACGACGCTATGATAATGATAAGTTTTTACATTCACATTATTCACGTGGGTATTGGTTCTATTTTACTAAGATTTCAATAATTTTTACTGATAATAAATACATCAATTAATTTGAGCTAATAATTTTTCCCAGTCAAATTTCACTAATTTATATTTTAGTAGATTTTAACTTTTTGTTAGTAAAATTCATCTAATTTAAATGCACAAAAAATTATTAAAATATTCTGAATAAAATTTGTTCTATCTTTATGAAATTATCCAGATAATAATTTTCGAAAAGTTCAAGTTCAATGTAACCTCAGGTTGTAATAACTTTTTATTATTTTTTTGAAAGAATAATCAGATGGTTAATTAATGTATAAAACTCTAACACGACCCTATGATAATGATAAGTTTTTACATCCACACCATGAATGTGAAGGTATTGGTTCTATTTTACTAAGATTTTAATAATTTTTATTGATAATAAATACATCAGTTAATTTGAGATAATAATTTTTCTCAGTCAAATTTCACTAATTTATATTTTAGTAGATTTTAACTTTTTGTTAGTAAAATCCATCTAATTTAAATGCTCAAAAAATTATTAAAATATTCTGAATAAAATTTTTTTAAAGTTTTTCTGTCTTTAAGAAATTTTCCAGATAATAAGTTTCGAAAAGTTAAATTTCAATGTAACCTCAGGTTGTAATAACTTTTTATTATTCTCTTAAAAGAATAATCGGATTGGTTAATTAATGTATGAAACTCTAACACGACCCTATGATAATGATAAGTTTTTACATCCACACCATGAATGTGAAGGTATTGGTTCTATTTTACTAAGATTTTAATAATTTTTATTGATAATAAATACATCAGTTAATTTGAGATAATAATTTTTCTCAGTCAAATTTCACTAATTTATATTTTAGTAGATTTTAACTTTTTGTTAGTAAAATTCACCTAATTTAAATGCACAAAAAATTATAAAAATGTCCTGAATACAATTTTTTCTGTCTCTATAAAAATTTCCAGTTAATAATTTTCGATAAATTAAACTTCATTGTAACCTTTGACAGGAATAACCTTATATTATTTTTTTAGAGGAATAATCATAGGGTTAATTATGAAATTTAAACATAACGCTACCATAATTCTTCTAAAGCCATTATTAATTATTTACCCTATAATCAGTTACCTCATAATAAAAGTATACATATATCTCCTAAGGTTCTAAGCTACCATTAAAGTAAATGCAGATATTAGATTCGTCATAACGTTTTTATTTCGAGTCGTAAACTTACAAACGGTACAAAAAGATAATTATAAGTATAACGAAAGTATCTCGGATACCCAAGTAATTGAGAGTCTTGGTGTACAGCATAGCAATAAGAGTTAAGATTACAATATCTAAGAATCGATGCTAGTTAAGATAACTATGTACAATGCGGTTAATTAGACGCCCGTCTTTGCGCCCGGTCCGAGCATGGCCCAGCAGTCAAGGATCGTCGCGATCAAGAATAATAAATTGTCATTTTTAATCGTAATGGTACTTCATGACTGTTTAGAGCAAATAATTTCGATAGACTGCTCCGAACAAGGTATTCGACTCTGTCAGATAGAAAAGTTTCACACGCGTGCAGCCATTGGCTCTCTAACTCCTTTCAACGACACGCGACTTAACGAGCACGTACGCGTATCTACGTCCGAAGCCAGGATACGTTCTCTAGATAACTCCGCGCAAGAAACGCACGTGGAAAGCCAACTTATGTACTCCACAGTTTTGCCCAACTCAAGCCATGCCAATGAAAGTACGATCTCTACATTTACCTACAATCTATCCATTTATCTTTAATACTTATGCATGTATTTACTTAGAGTATTGCTTAGAACTGCGACTACTTTTCATTAGGAATTGATTTAAAAAAATGAAAAAGCATTATATTTTTTGTAAAATATCTCTTAAGGGGACCCGTCACCTTTAATATTTTTATTTTTTAAGTATAGACGTTCCATATAATTGTTTTTATGTTTAGTAACTTTATTTAGAAAGGTTTTGGGGTTTTTTAAAAATTCCAGCACCTTTATGTATTTTTAAACTTGAAATTTTGAGTTTATTGGTCATTTTTTGGACATTTTTTGACTTTAAATAACTTTTTTGTTTTTTGACCAATTGTCATGTTTCTTTTTTTATTTTGTTCCTTACAATGTGTGGCTACTTTTTGGGTATGGAAAATAAGGTAACATTACTGAAAAAAGATACAAATAAAATAAAATGTAACAAAAATATCCCAAAATATAAAAAAAATGTGTAGTTTTATATATATATTGTGTTACTATATCATATATGTATATATATAAAGGCAATATATATATATATTGTGTTTTATAGGAAAACCTGTTATATACTATTTTCCATATAATTCAGAAATATTAATAAATACATAAACAAACTATTTTGTGTAAAAAACTAATTTTCGCTAAAAACGCGTTATTCGTAAATCGTAGTAACTTTTAATATAATTTATCTTTCTAAAAAAATAAAATCAGATTGCCAACAAAATGTACAAACATACTCAGAAAAGTATATAGAATAAAAAAATAAAATTTTTTGAAAATGTCAAAAAAATCAAAAATATACCAATTAAAGATGTCGGATCCCCTTAATGTAAAATAGTCAAAAAAGAAAAAGTCCGTCACTAATTCAACTATTCATCATTCTGATTGGTTATGAATTAAAAATGTATTTTCTTGTTATTAATATATTTTTGTTAACCTTGAGTCTTAAGTAGTAACTTCTGAATAAATGACTAATTGTATAAGCGAGTGAATCTGAATTTAAAAAAAATTACCCGATCTAAAAGTACGAAATTAGTTGCTACTTCACTTCAGTTAATATTTTTGACTGGTAATTAGTTTAGTAGTGACTGATTTTCTAAATTAAGTTTTACTGATGGAAATTATAAAAAGTTACTCACTGTCTATTTCTTGATTGATTTCACTTTAGAGTTTATATTTTTACTGTTGAAAAATTCACGTCAATCAATTTCAGACTGAAAATTAGTTGAAAATAACAGATTATGGGCTAAAAGTTTGCAGTGAGATCAATAAAATAAAATATTTTCTAATTTCCTTTAGTAAATTTTTAATGGATAATCAGTTAAAAATAAAACTGAATTGAACCTTATTTATTTTAATCTGAAATATTATCTTCTTTCATAATTTAATCTTGCAAAATGAACTCAAGAAATTCTGATTACTAATTCCGTCTAAAAAAATTTCATCTAAATCAAATTGATCAAAGACTTCATTGATTCAGCTTTCTAGAGCTGATCAATATGTTTCTGCTGATTAGTAATTAAGAAATAGTAATTAAATTTCAACTTTTTTGTAACTTCACATTTGTAGATTATTATTAATATAACAATTGACCTTTCGAAAAAAATGTTTAACCCAAGTTAGAAAACTTAAGCAATTCATGAAAAGTAAGTAAATAAGTTATTCTGACCGGCACTGCACATTTTACATGAAATACTTTTACTTGGAAAAACAGATCTACGCATTGCGCGTGAATAGGCCCGAAGTTGCTTATGTAATGCGCTGATCAAGATTTGATCGACATTTCCGTCAGCAACATTTCTGGATCAATAGCAGTGACCTTTACACAGATATGCAAAACCGAGACAATTGTTGAAAGCGAACTTGCCTACCTCTCCCTGAAACGGTTTCTCGATTATCGCAATCGAGAAGGCCTAGGAAATGTGTTTCGGATCGTTAAGTTCCCCGGAACCGAACCAGAGGTCAGAATGTCGAATCACGAAATCGAGTAAAAATCCTCTGACTAACTTTACTGCAAAGATCGTGCTTTCATTGAAATGCTTCTGCATGAAAAAAAAGTAAAAAAAAATCACCGATCATTTGTGAACCTTTCACGTCAAAGTCTGCGATTATTACTACATTTATGAGATTGATTTCAAGTTGCAGATTAAGGAACCATTGTTTATTTTCTTAATTTTTAAACAGGTTTGATGAAATCAGTAAAAAGAGAACAACTAGTCTGCTGAGATTCTATTGGTCACTTGCTTGACCTTGAAAACTTATGTTCAAGAGATTGTTTTCAAATAAGGGAAACATCCCAATGGGAAAAAGTATTTAGTTCTTTTTGTATAATTTGTTTTGCTACTTTCTCCAGTAGAGATTCAGTAGACAACTTTTTTCACTTTAACGTGATCTGGAAGATGAAATCTTGGCTGGGGCTCTCACCAGATTATGTGGAAGTAACTGATTGAATCGAAAACTTAATTATTAGATTAGAGTTATTCAATATAGCAGATTAATTATATGTGTCTTTATAATTTGCCATTTTCACCTGAAAATAAATTTTACTTGGATGAAATATCTAGAATCAAGAATTTATCAGATTTTAATTACTTTCCTAGATTAGCTGGACTCTCATTTTGAAAAAGCAATCATTTGAATTGAATGAAGATTTCCTAAAAAGTCAATTCCAATCATCTTACCTGCGATTGAATTTACCGAATCCTGAATTCTTATTCGATTGCTTCTATAAAAATTCTGAATTTTAATCTGATTGGTGGAAATTTTGCCACATCATGTTTTCACTTTAGACGCGTGGGCCTGTCCGGATAATCTAGTTAATTTGCATAATCTGGATAAGAGCTCCTGTCACATTTTATAAATGACGATGTAATTAAAATATTAAACTTTCTATTCACGATAATTCATTAATAATTAGAAAATCAAGTTTATAGATTTAGGTCAATTACTCAGCGTTTTAATTTTTTAATTAAGCATTTACTGAATTCGTAAATTGAAATAGTGACACGGGAATTTGAGAGATATTTCAGTACGATTCATCGCTTTCTTGTAAACATGACAGATTTATCGATAAATATTACAGATATGCCTGTTGAATGTTTTGAAAAAAATTCCTTATCCTGTCAATTTAACAATAATTTTTGTCATATTTATTATCTAATCTGTTATGCTTCTAAATAAGTGGTGAAATTTACTGATATATCTGTTAAATTTAGATATTTTTTGCTCTCACTATTTTAACTTATTGACTCAGTAAATGCAACAGATATTTTTCTCCGTGAATTTCCACGCAAACGTTTTTCTTGAAAACCGGATTATCTACACAGAAAATGAAATTTACATGGTCAAGAACATAATTAGTTGGATCTATTCAAAAAATAAATCGACTCAGTTCAAGTACAATTGATTTGGATCAAGTAAATTTTACTTCCAGTAGAATCAACGAAACTCGGATTTTCCCGTATTTTGTAGATTTTACTGGACGTTGATTGGAACTTTAGAGAAAATCTCTCGATTGAACTGAACTAAATAAAGTAAAATTTACTAAAAAATCAAGTTGTGAAAATATATATCGAACTTCCTGTGAATTTTACTGATATTTCTTCTGCGTCTGCTCTTAAATCAAGTTAATTTAATTTTCCATCTACTACGTTCAATTTCTGCGGAATTCTACTCACATACATATTTGCATTAGAGTAATTACAATGATTCCGAATATATTCTACCCCTTCAATCAAATCTTCTTTGCCAATGGTTCCTTTATCTGTATTAATGATCCTATTGACACGTCCTCCTAAGGACATAATTCCCACCGGTTTTTCTAATTAACTTACGAAAACTGGAGCTTATGATAAAAATAAAATTAAGGGGGAAACCACATTAGGCGCTTCAAAAAATCGATATTTTTGAATGCATAAAATTTAGAAAGGTTCGATGATTAATCGGTATTTATCGTTATGTTTCTCTTAAAACGAAATTTTATCGATTTGCGGGAAACATAAATTAAAAACTAATGAACCGATAATTTTCAAAATTGATATACATTTACTTTATTTACTTGACAAGAACATGAATCTACAATTGAGATGAAAGCATTCCTTAAACTATCTTTAGTATTACAGAAAACTAAAAAAGAAAATTGTAATAATTGATACCTTTTTTCAAAAGACTCCAAAAAGATTCAATTAAAAATTTTTTGACTGCAGGATTGGTTATTATTCTCAAAAAACATCTCAATAACGTAAAAACATCGCTGGCTAGATTTCAGATAAAAATTGAAATTTTTATAGTTCCCGCAAATAGTTAATTCGGATGAAGATCTGCCATGGAGGATAGCTAATAACTTAATAATTAGTGGCTCAAAAAATTAAAAAAAATTACCACATGTACTTCAAAACATGAATAAGAGATACTTAAAGTCTAAAAAATCTTCATTGTGTTCTTCCCCTTAAAATAATTCCTAAAAAAACACTCAATATTTGTCCTCCTAATGTGGTTTCCCCCTTTCAAGAAATCTGCCGTTCAAAGTAAAAGAACCGTTAACTAATTATTTTGATGAAAATGAGTTTTTTATATCATTAAAATCTTGAAGAAATTCTGCATTTAACTTCGCTTGAAATTTTGAAAAAAAACCCGTCGGGTTTCGTACTCTATATTGTCATATTTTTCGAATAAAGGACCCCCCCTGAAAAAATATCTGCATCCCCATTATCGTAGTTACACCACTGTGCCACGTTTTTTGAAAAAAAAATAAATCCTCAACCTTTTTCTGAGTTTTAATCGAAACGCAGTTAACGGTTCTTTTACTCTGGACAGTAGAAATCTGGAAACCGAGGAGTAAAGGATCTACACGTGATGATCGAGTAGAGCAAGAATGGTTATGAATCGCCTACTCTCTAAATCTGAATCAGTCAAATTTTCACTGATTGAATCAGTGATTTGCCTTTTCACTGTCAAATCAGTCAATTTTCACTGAAATAATCAGTGAAATTTGACTGATTTACAGTAACCTCTTTTTTAGCTATTTGAATCAGTCAAATTTCACTGATAATCAGTAAATTTTCATTGATTAAAATTTAGAGAGTAATCAATAACAATCAAATCAAAATCCCTCGGCGTTACCACGAAGAAACTGATCGATCTGTCCAGCAGATAGAGGACCTGGAGCACCAGGTTGACCCTGTGGAGATTGTATATAGTAAAAAGACTGCGCATCTCTTTGAGGATCTAGAAGCTGAAACCTCTGAGGTTGTTGCTGACGCCTCTGTTGCTGTGCATAGAGCTGCTGAGACTGTTGCAGAAGCTCAGCCTGCTGTTTCCTAAAGATCGCCTCCTGGGGTTGTCTGCTGATCTGCGATGATGGTTGGCGGTAGATAGGATTCTGCCTCTGGCTCTGTTGGATCTGCTCTTGCTGGGCTACGAACGGTTGGAGCTTCTGACTGATGCTGAAGTCAGCCATAGTTTGCGGTAAAGACTGATAAAGTTGAGTCTTGTACTGACCAGTTGCAGGATCGTAAACCAATTCAGTCTGATAAATAGGTTCACTAGCTGGAGGAGCCTTGGCCTTCGGAAGAGGTCTTGCGGTTGGAGAGTTCAAGGCGACGGAATTGACATAACGTTCGAGTTCAGCAGCAAAGTCGAGATTCTGAGGAGCTGGTGTGGATGAAACAGCTCGAGGTGGAATACTCGTCGTTCCGACGGTTGGATGATAGGTCCTAGGAGTATAGACGACCCCAGGTCTTTCGGTGCTGCTGGGTCCGACGTATTGGGCTGCGACTTGGGCCACGTGGGGTCTGGGGGTAATGGCGACAGACTGAGGTCTTTGTCGAGCGATCGTGGATGCACGAGTGCTGGACTCAATAGGTTGATAAATTGTAGAGGCGGAGGATGAAGACCTTAGAGGTGCAGATGTAGTTTGAGAGGTTTGGTACCTGGTAGCAGGGTTGGTGCTGCTCGCGAGTCTGTAAAGAGTAGGATTGGAAGTGGGAATCGGTTGATAGAGATTGGATCTTGTGGGTTCGGGAGTGTCTCTAATGTAGGCAGACTGGGGTCTTCGGAAGGAAGTTGGTCTAGGAACGGGTCGAGCTTCTTCTTCGAGTTCCTGACTAGCGTTATCGTCTAGTTGATATTCGGTTTGGAATATGGTGGTTGGTGCTCGAGGAGTCGTTGCTGGATAATTGGGCCTGGTTGGCCGTTGGACGGGTCTAACGGAAGGGTAGTTGGCTGGTCCTGCAGCTTCTTCTTCTTTCTCGGCGAGGTCTTCGTCGTCTTTGGGGGCGTTGGGGTCACAGGGGTTACCTGAGACGTAGGTGAACTCTCGTTTATTGCCATCAGGATCGACGTAACCGTATTTTCCGCGGACTACACAGTCGGTGCCTCGGGTTTCCTCCTTGAAGGATCCGTCGGCGGCCTCGTAGCCGAAAGTGAAAGAGCCGTCGTCATTGACCTTGTTGTAGTTGCGAATTGTCTGCACAGGTGGTGGTTTCGATCCGCTAAGAGTGTCCTTGGATCGCGGTGAGGGCAGAGCACGTGCTCGTGGTTGGTAAACTGGTGCCTCGTATTCATCTTCTGTTGCTTGGCTGTCTTCATCCTCGTAATAGACTTGTGGTTCTGCGATTCGAGGTCGGAGTTGTACTCTTCTTGCTCCCGAGGTCACCAGGAGGCAAGCTGAGATTATCTGTAAAGATGCAAAATTATTACGATGAGAAAATCATAATTCAAGATGAAAAGTAGTTTCAGATGTGGAAGTTATGAGGCCGGCAGGTAATTTTTCAAGGAGGAATATTTCATAAATTCCTTTTGATATTATAAAATTTGCGAGAATTAATGTGCAAAAAAGATATTTGATGTAATTTCATTATTTAATGAGTTGTTGATTGGCGCCTTATTAAGCATATAAGGTGTGTAAAGTGCTGATAGCCAGGAGCGGTTTAAAATTATTACCAACTCCACGTCTTACTCGATGTCTGTTTAGATAATAGGAAATAGTTAGAATGCGACGAGCGAGAGAGAGAAAAAGAGAGTGAGAGTTTCGCGGATCGCTGAACCAAGTAAATCGTTTATAATACGCCTTCGAAGTGTAGACGATAGTTGTTATAATGCGAATTAAGTGCAAACCAGGAAAATAGACTACTTATAGAAAACGGAAGTAGCATACGAATACAGCGGAAGTAAAATTTTGCTATCGTGAGCGAATCGATTTTGGCGTATATTCTCAGCAATTATTATTATGGATAACAATCGGAGCGTGCATGTCCATTAAGGGAAATGAACTTTGGAAATAGGATAAGAGCAAATTATAAAATTTTGATTCATTTACTAATGAAGTATCCATTTTACAGGAATGTCTGAGTTATGACGTCATTCTTCGCTGACTTCATTTTAAAACTTGCTGAAATTTAGTAATACAGATTTGAAAAATATTTTATAAAATGCCTCAGATAAATGATATGATGCCAGCATGTGATAAAAGCGCGACATGCGTTTAAAGAAAGTAAAATTGGATTATTGAAAGTTGGAACTCGTGCACATTTTTCGCAATAGTGCATATAAATTGGTGCTCGTTCGTGGAAACCTATCATGGTTATGCTTCACTTGTCCGTTTTAAGCAAGTAGGGATTTCAAAATTTCAGAATCGTAGGAATTACGATGTATAAAATATGGACATTTGCGCAACGAGGCGAATTCAATAATAACTATATGTAGAAAAGTTCGCTCTTGTGCACGTGTAATCGATCTGCAACATCGATAATGGGGGTGGTTGAGAGTTTCTGATCCCACGCACTGTATCTACTAGATTGAATATTGTATATAGTAAATTCTACATTAGATATTTAATATCAAATATTAAAATATTTAATTTTCTGTCATTTATATTGAATACTGAATACTAAGTATTGTATATGCAAAAGTCCACGCTGAAGAAAATATAGTTCCGGAAATATAATAAGCGTGATTCTTATCCATGTGCAAAAGAATTAAATATGCGTTAGAATTTTCACGCAGGAGTTAAAACGTTAGACTTGAAGTGTTGAACTCTAAGGATTAGATCCAAGTTTGAAGTCTGAACTTTACCCGTCAAATTTTACATATCGGATTCAAATCATCGGTTTTTTACTTTTTTCCATCGGTTTCTCATTTCAAGCTGTTAAACAATCAATTATTTATTTTTGAGTGTGCTATCAAAACATTAAATTACTGTAATCAAACTTTGCTTTCAGAATAAAATTAGTAAAAAACAATCTGGTTGAATATAAGAGAATTTATGGGTAAAGGTAATTGAGGTTCAATGAGCACAATACACGTTTATATCTGAATTGTGTCTATATATTCAATATGTTAATTTTTCTGCACTGTTAGACATTTCTGTATTAAACTTCCATTACGTGAAATGGTTACCTTATTAAATTTAAAATACTTTCATCTTAAAAAATACAAACTTTTTTTTGAATTTTAATACACGTATGTATATATTTTAATAATCTATATTAATTTTAATATATATTGATTGAAAAGTTATTAAATTTAATATGAGTGTATATTATTTTTTCATAATATACAAAAATTTTTAATTTACCACTTGTATATTAAAGTCTATTAAAATTAATAAGATTTTTAACTGTGTACACTAAAAAAAATGTTTGGCTGTACTAACCAAGATTATATTGAATTTCAATTGACCAAATATTTATATTCAATGAAAAATTTAATAAAAAACATGTTTTGATCGGATCAATAGGAATTATTTAAAATACTCAATTTCAAACAGTGTTTTTTTTCTCTAATTTTCGACGATGACTGACTTTTAGTTATGACATCAATTAACTTCGACTAATTCCTTATTTAATGTTTAAATCATTAAATCTGGTTGATAATATTTTAGATCAATTTAATCATCAATATCACTTAATTTTTTTATTAATTATTTCAGAAGTGCTACGTATTGAGGAAGACTTGAACTAAACATTTCTCTAAATATAAAAATTCATGACACGTTTAAATAATTATTGGTTAAAAAAATTAATTTTTCAAATACTGGGATATCTCAAATAATTTTAAATTGAATGAATGAATGATTTACTGCAAAAATAACTATAATTGCGTAAAATCTAATTATGAGAGTTTTTAATTTTGTTGTATTAACTTTAATAGATATATAGTAAATGTACATTCAATTTCACAAATTATACACAGAGATATTAAATTAAATATACAAATTATATACAGTGTACGTCCCCCCCCCCCCCACGCTCCAGAATATTTGTTTGGAATAATGATTATTTATTCATCCTGGTCTAAGTATCCTTGACCAGTGATTCAAGCCAGTACAAAGGACGTTGCTTGAAAAATAAGACACGTTTGCTTTTATTCTAGGAACGTGTCCCGACTTCCGGTAAAACGAACGGTGGGAATAGGCTGCGTTACGGTTACGTCACGACAGTACTCGGCTGACCCGAATACGGGCGAGGCTCACGGCAGCTTACCGTGAGATTCAGATTCAGAGCGTCGTAACTCGGCACTGCTGGATCTCCTTGAACCGATCCGTCGCCCTGAGTAATGCTCACCACGCCTCGTCGAACCGAGCCTAGCCAACAAGCAGACGTCCCGTAAAAACAAGCCGTTAACCGTCACTTTTATCCAGTAGCAATCCCGTAAACCAAACAAATACCCGCCTGCATAATTAACCGAATTTCGTTTTCAGAGCACACACTCAGCAATCTTGCCAAATATTGAACGTGAAACCACATTCCGTAACCTCTAATCTTGGACCCATTAAATAAACTTGCGTTACAATAGGTCGTTAAAATGAATTTAGAAATAGTAAATAGAACTTTTTGATGAAAGTTGGTCTGAGTCTGATAAGAAGTTCCTAAGATAACTTCACGCGGCGATAAAAACAAATTATTCATTAGTTTATGATTTTTAAAATGGAGTCTTACAATAACATATTTTTCCACTCAATCAGTCTTGCTAGTGGAAAAAGTAATGATTTGTAGGGCAAGTTCACTTTTCAAACAATATTGAATATGAATTTATACTTTCTTCCTCAAAGCTTGAATTTTATTTAGAATTCAACTATTAACACATATGAAGAAAAACAATATTCTTTAGACATTGAAAAAAATATTTATAACTGATTAAAGTGATATTTCTTATAAATTTTATACGATATTCGTCCTTACTCTTTTACTTTTAATCAGTAGGTTTTTAACTAATTTTAATCAATAAGTAAATTCTAGCAATTTAATTATTTGATTTTGATTGACTTTCCAGTGAATGTAACTCAAAACAGCTGATTGTGTAGCTATAATTCAGACACTGATTAAATTTAGTGAAAAAGGTACCAATTACAAATATAAAATTAAAATTAAAATCTTTTTTGATGAATTATCTGGAATTATTTCTGTAGATCTGAATCAGTCCAAATTTGGCTTATTACCTGATTTCTACTAAACGCACTCAAAAAACATTTTTTGTCTGCCGTAGACCGAAAGTTAGCCTTGTCGGTATCTTTTTGCGTACGGAAACTTGATTTTCCCGCAAAAGTGCGGTAAAGTTTTGAATGTGCAAAAAATTAAAACACACTTTCAATTTTATCGCACTAGTGCGAGAAAGTCAACTTTACGCACCCAAAAGGACACCGACTCGGTTAACTTTCGGTATACAGTGAACAAAAAATATTGTTTATATCACCTGCGGAACGTATTTAACCTCGCGACTCGCTCTTGCGTTAAAATACGCCTTTCCGCACTTGATACAAAATATACTATTATCTTTGGACTTGCAGTTTTACCAAATCAATCCCTAGAGTGTTTTAATAAGAAGGTACACTGTTAGAAATTGCTACGTTAATTTCCCGAAACATGCAACTGAAGTTTTATTCAGATACAGTTCCGTAAAGTTAAAATCGAATTTCAATTCAGTTACTTTTTAGAAAATTTAAGAAACAATTTCTTAATTTTCAGTTCGAAAGTGTTGAATATTACGATACTTGTATCTGGACATTCTGAAACTTGCAGAAGGAAAAATTTTATGTTTGAAGTAACTGAAATTTTCCACAGTTACAATTAACTAAAAATTTTGTCACAGTTTCGTAATTTTATGAAAAATTATATAAAAATTCTGTTGCAGTTTGGTAGTTTTAAGATACATTTTATGAATTTTAGTTGAGTTTCATAATATTAAGAAAAAGTTCAGAAAATTCAGTACACTTTTTGCAATTTTAAGATAACTTTACTCAAAAACATCATAAATATCGTCAAATTTTACGTTACCTTCTCTCTAAACCTGAATCAGTGAATGGCCACTGATTCGCAGTGACTATTCACTGAACCCAGCTGCTATAAGTCTGTCACTGAGAATCAGTGAAATTCGACTGACGAATCAGTGAAATCTTCAGGTGGGGATAATAAAAGCAGCAATATATTTTAATGATCGATGAACAAGTTTATTTTAGGTTAAACAACACTAAAAATAAATTACGTAATTATTATTATACATTGTAATTATTGTATATAATTAAAAATTACAGATCCATCATTATACTTTAAGCGTTCGCTGGGAACTTCGCGAATTCAAAGGTTATGTTCACGTGGCGCGTTCACTGATTCCTCAGTGAAATCCAAGCTGGGCACTGATTCATCAGTTGATATATTTTCCACTGATATAATCAGTGACTATTTCACTGATTCAGGTTTAGAGAGTTTGTAATATAAAAATTTTGTAAATTGCCGAACATTTCTAAGAGCGTGCTATTATGTACCGTAATAGAATTTTTTTTTATTTTTGAATAATCTTAGAGACTTCAATGACATCCTGTTTAAAACTTAGATCAGGGTTTATTTGTATGCAAGAGCGTGTCATGTCATTTGCTTATAGCTTTCTTGGTCAGCCTACATATCTTTTTTCAAACTCCGAATTTAGACAAAGAATGTCGAAACAGTATGCCTATACATGTTTAGAATGAAAATATGTAAAATAAAATGGGTATTGTGACTAAGGAACATTATTATTCAATAAAAATAGCTATTAGAAATGTTTAGTTATTGCAAAAGTTGAAGTAAATACAGGTGAGCTACCTATTTTTCTGATTCCTAAAGCACATTAAAAAAAAACAGTAATGACATAATGAAGAATAATTTGCTATCACGAGAATTTTAAAACAACCCAGAATAATTCGATAATAATATACAGCAATGGAAAAAATGGTCTCATTAAAGCATTCTTTCTAGTATATGCTTGTAAATAATGCCATTTTGTTTAAGGTTGTTTCACTAGTGATTATATTATTATTCGAATATTCAGAATTTTTTTATTATAAAAAATCAGGCTCCCATTCACTCTTGTGCTCTAAAAAGTTGTTACATTTATATGAAAAAAAATTAATTCTGCAGTATCATTACCCTCGTTTTCTTAATTCAAAATAAAAATGTGTGTATGTTACAAAAAATATGTTCGATTTTTAAAAAAATTAAAAATTTAAATATAAAACAAATTCTTCGTTGGAAATTTTTAAAAAATATATTATTTTTACTCAACCAAAGTAATTCTTCCAATAAAAATGTTTCTTTTAAATAAAAAAATCATTTTTTTAAACGCGATAAAGATTTTTTGGATTTTGAGAAATAATGTGAACTAAAAAATTTATTTTAATTGAGAAAATTTTTTAACTCGTATAGCAATGCACAAATTTGTTTGGTTAGGAAAAATTTTATTTGAATGTAAAATATGTTTTTTGAATCTATCATATTTGTTGGTTATAATTTTTACGATTAGTTCAGTTTCAACTTTCAACAGCTTTATTTATATCAATAATATAATAATAATCAGTAATATCATTTAAATTTAGATTTTCAAGCTTTTTTAAAATATTTTGTTGTACATTTCAAATTCACAAATATGAATAACGACTTCACTTGACCGAGATTCAAAATTGTTCCAGAATATTCCATTCGTACTAAGGAATTGGAAGTTCTTAACTCACATCCAATCGACGGAAATATTCCAAGGTCCGAATCTTTCATATAGTTTCCGTAATTTTGATCGAGACGATAATTATTTGCGTACAGGATTAATTCTTTTAAAAATACGTCCACAAGTAATAATTATCCGTAACCTTTTAAATAAAAGTCCTTCAGATCAAAATTAAAATCCTTTGTAACAAATGCAATAAAAACCAAGGCTATTTTACGAATATATACTGACATTCGAGCTCTTGCAATATATCAGAAAGACTTTTAAAACTTGTGCTACACGCGTTCGGGATAAAATTAAAGCTCATCGCAATGTTCTCTGTAAGTTATGACTTGCGTAAATGTCTAGTGGTCACTAAAGTGAACCCATAAACTTTGTAGTTCAAAACGGATCTTTCGCTTCAGAATGTTATTTTATAATAGAACAGTTTTAAAACACTAATTGCTTCTTTTATTTTGTTCCTTACAATGTGTAGCAAATTTTTGAGTATGAAAAGCACTATCTAAAAAAATAACTACAAAAATTTTTTTTAGTATTTTGGGATGTTTTTATTCATTTTTAAATTCTATTTGTTCCTTTTTTTAGTCATTTTGCCCAATTTTCCATGCCCAAAATGTTACTATACATTGTAAGGAACAAAATAAAAAAGAATCATGACAATTGGTTAAAAAACAAAAAAGTTATTCAAAGTCAAAAAATGTCAAAAAATGCCCAAAAAACTCAAAATTCCTAGTCTAAAAATACATAATACATATTACATTATATATTAAAAGTGGCGGATCCCCTTAAATATACGTGTTAATAACTCTGGATAATTTTGAATGAAATAGAGAAAATTGATACAGATAAAAATTTGACCTTTTGAGTTTACATTATAGCTTAGAGTTTCGTGACACGCATATATTTATTTTACTGAAAAGCGCGTGACCCTCTTTGGTCCACAGTCCAAAGTGAAAGCTATGACACTTTTGGCATTTAACGTGCAAATTCCATCTAATACAATTTCATAATGTAAATATCAATAACTTGTTAATTGCTCTTTAATTTCTTTCAAAATTCCTCTCTGAGTTTGGAAGTTTGTTTTGATTTTATTCTATTTTGCATCTTCTTATTTAATGTCGTGATAGTTGACATTTTAATTCATGAATTGCAAATAAATCAATAAGAGCTATTTTAAAATTGCGTAAAATGTTCATCTCAATTGAAATGGAATTTATTGTTTCAATGAAATAAAAGCCAAATAGAAAATATTAACTGAACTTTTTGATATATATCCAGGAACTAAGATTAATGGACAGGCAATTTCAATTTCTATAAATAAGTCTTTGTCCTTGTCTTGATCCGGGTTAAATAATTCCGGAAACGCTCTAGGATCAAGTAGCACTTATAACGTTCAAAATGAACAGTGCTAAAAAAATATCCTTTTGTCATGCCCTGCCCAAATTTTATTCTTCAGACATTGATGAATTTCGAACGAAAGGCGATTAAGATCAATGGGTCCAGTTGATTGGTCAATGCTTATTACAATGAATAAGTTAGTGGGTCATGTTACGGCTCAGTCTGGATTAACACCTGAGCCATAATTATATAGCAGTAACCAAAGACTGATTACAAAATAATTATGGAATATAGACTTAATAATCAACTCTAAAAATTATCGTTTAAAATTTTCATTGCCAAGAATAAATTAACTTCTGCTTCCAGAATTTCTTGATACAATTAAATTCAGGAATGATATACTGAATGATTCAAACGATTACAGATTACGAAATTTACAAATTTATCTAGTTTATAAATTTTCAAAAATTATAGTTCCACTGAAAAAAATATAATATTTTGATGCAAGTACGTACTCTCTAAATCTGAATCAGTTAATTTTCACTGATTGAATCAGTAATTTGCTTTTCCCTGATTCATCAGTGCACAAATATTTTTCACTTACAAATCAGTTAATTTTCACTGATTGAATCAGTGAAAAAAGTATTTTTCACTGATTCAATCAGTGATTTCAGTGGAAATCAGTTGATTTACACTGAAGTAATCAGTGAAATTTGACTGATTTACAGTAACCTCTTTTTAGCTATTTGAATCAGTCAAATTTCACTGAAAATCAGTAGATTTTGACTGATTCAGATTTAGAGAGTAGATTATAATTATTATTGATAGTTTATTATTTCATCTCGATATGACGATGATTATCACTTTTCAAAATACTTTTAGTTAGAAAGGAATGCTCTAAATATTTTGTAAGGTTAGAACGATGTATTAAAGATTCAATAAGAAAAAAGTAACGGGAAGGTAACAGGTTACTTTTTTCCCATTAACGATAACAATCATAATTGTTGTTATTGGAAATGGCTATGATCTAAGTTAATGATCTATTTCATTATTTCTCTGCACTCTAGAGTTAATCGAAAGTGTAACTAGCTATGAAATGGGTTTTGGAATTCAGTTATTCAATTGTAGGTCTGATTTGGAGAAACGCCTCAACGTTTCCTGCACGACGTCGAACGAAGGTCGCGGGAAAACGAAAGTAAGATTGTCTGGCTCACTATAGTCGACTAAATCGGGTGTGTATACTAAGATATCCGGTAGCTTTGTTTGCCTTTTTATATTCCATACAATTTCCTATCTACATCTATGCAAAATCACAAAAAATTTACTCTTGTAATTATAACAAAGGAATAAAAACAAATATATGATGTAAAAAATCTATAAAACATTAAAATAAGTGAATTAAGATTTAACGTTTAATATAGGAAAAATAAATACAAAAATGTACATTTTAATTATATTAAAAACGAGAGACTTTTTGCATTCTTTGCTGCGAATTAAAGTACACTGTTAGAAATGTTAGAAAATTTACAAAATTTTTATGTTAACATGGCAATGAAAAATGTTATGATATTTATGATGTTTTTGAAAAAAGGTATCTTGAAATTGCTAAAAATATACTTAATTTTCTGAAATTTTTCTTAATATTATGAAACGCAACTGAATTTTCATAAAATGTGTCTTAAAACTACCAAACTGTGACAGAATTTTTATAAAATTTATATTCCATTCAATTTCCCATTTGCATCTCTGCAAAACCATAAAAATGTTACTCTTGTCATTATAACAAAGGAATAAAAACAAATATATGATGTTAAAAATCCATAAAACATGAAAATAAGTGAATTTAGATTTAACGTTCAATATAGAAATAAAAAATACAAAAATAAACATTTTTAGTTACTGCAAATTAAAGTACACGGTTAGAAATGTTCGAAAATTTACAACATTTTTATGTTACTATGGCAACGTAAAATTTAATGATATTTATGATGTTTTTGAGTAAAGGTATCTTAAAATTGCAAAAAATGTACTGAATTTTCTGAAATTTTTCTTAATATTATGAAACTCAACTCAAATTCATAAAATGTATCTTAAAACTACCAAACTGTAACAGAATTTTTATATAATTTATCATAAAATTACGAATCTGTGACAAAAATTTCAGTTAAATGTAACTGTAGAAAACTTCAGGTACTCAAAACGTAACATTTTTCCTTCTGCAAGTTTCTGAATTTCCAGATACAAGTATCGTAATATTCAACACTTTCGAACTGTAAATTAAGAAATTGTTTCTTAAATTTACTAAAAAGTAACTGAATTGAAATTCGATCTTAACTTTACGAAACTGTATCTGAATAAAACTTCAGTTGCATGTTTCGGGAAATTAACGTAGCAATTTCTAACAGTGTATCTTCTCATTAAAACACTCTAGGGATTGATATGATAAAACTGCAAGTCCAAAGATAATAGTATACTTCGTATCAAGTGCGAAAAGGCGTATTTTAACGCAAGAGCGAGTCGCGAAGTTAAACACGTTCCGCAGGTGATATTGGCAAAACAAACGTCCACCGCGGGCTTAGGGGCGCTGCTGCATGAAAACAATCATGGCTGCCGCAGGGCTTCGGCGTTCACGTATTTACTGTTGATCTGAATATGACTTTTCAAATTACGTTTATCTGTAATTCCTAAAAATGCTTTTGTTGTCGTTAAATACGTTATGCGAGTACGTACAAGCACTGCCTTTACGAATAAAGTCCTTTCCTTTCCTGTGCTTCGGCGAGAACTCCATTTTCACGCTTATATTTATTTATGCACTTGTCACTTACTTTTTATGTTAACTATATATTTATTTGGCAAACAATTGATGAATTATTGCGTTACACTGTGAGCATCTGGCTTTAGTATAGTATACACAATGCTGCGCGAAGCCCAACGGTAGCCATATTGATTAGTTCGCTTGTCGACCACCAGGTCTCGCATTGCAAGTTTGAATTGCCAATAAACGATATTTTCTGTTCGCTGTATACCGAAAGTTAACCGAGTCGGTGTCCTTTTGGGTGCGTAAAGTTGACTTTCTCGCACTAGTGCGATAAAATTGAAAGTGTGTTTTAATTTTTTGCACATTCAAAACTTTACCGCACTTTTGCGGGAAAATCAAGTTTCCGTACGCAAAAAGATACCGACAAGGCTAACTTTCGGTCTACGGCAGACAAAAAATGTTTTTTGAGTGCGTTTAGTAGAAATCAGGTAATAAGCCAAATTTGGACTGATTCAGATCTACAGAAATAATTCCAGATAATTCATCAAAAAAGATTTTAATTTTAATTTTATATTTGTAATTGGTACCTTTTTCACTAAATTTAATCAGTGTCTGAATTATAGCTACACAATCAGCTGTTTTAAGTTACATTCACTGGAAAGTCAGTCAAAATCAAATAATTAAATTGCTAGGATTAACTTATTGATTAAAATTAGTAAAAAACCTACTGATTAAAAGTAAGAAAGTTAGGACGAATATCGTATAAAATTTATAAGAAATATCACTTTAATAAATTATAAACATTTTTGTCAATGTCTAAAGAATATTGTTGTTCTTCATATGTTTTAATAGTTGAATTCTAAATAAAATTCAAACTTTGGGGAAGAAAGTATAAATTCATATTCAATATTGTTTGAAAATTGAACTTGCCCTACCAATGATTACTTTTTCCACTAGCAAGACTGATCGAGTGGAAAAATATGTTATTGTAAGACTCCATTTTAAAAACCATAAACTAATGAATAATTTGTTTTTATCGCCGCGTAAAGTTATCTTGGGAACTTCTTATCAGACTCAGACCAACTTTCATTAAAAAGTTCTATTTACTATTCCTAAATTAACTGAATAAAGCTCCCGTCACTTGTTTCGGGAAATGAAGGTAGAAATTCCCAACAGTGTAGTTGCCCCGAGGAAAAGCAGGTTTCTAGAAAAAAATTGTTAAATATACTTTTAGAAATTACAATATTATTAGTAATGGTATCGATTAAAAGAAGAGCAAATTAAATTTCATACAAAAAATTCAAAAATACTAATTTTTCAAAATTGATAGGATTTCAATAGAAGAGAGTTTATTTCATTGGGAAGAAGATTATCAAGAACTTTACTGTGTCAAATTTTTTATCATAATCAAATAAATACCAAATATAGTTATCGGTTTGAATTTTTTATCTGAAAAGAATAGTTTCTTTATGATTTTAGACATCGAAAAACAATTTTCAAAATTCGTATGCAGTCAAATTGTAGAAAATGTTAAGCGATGTAAAAAAATGTTCAGTCAAGAATAATCTTTTGTCTTTTAAGCAATACTATTAATAATAATATTTTGATTTCTAAAAGTATATTTAACAATTTTGTTGTGACTTATTTTTCTATGAGGCAACTGCCTTAAACCCATTATTAATTTAGTTTATCAAACGTGAAAGAACTAAAGTGTAAAATTTCCTTCGATATTTATTACAAGATTAAAACAAATAAAAGTATCAATTCCATTTGTGTTTGTGTTCTTAGTCTGAAGTACAGGTTACTATATGTATGGTATTTTGTATTATACAGATGCTAATCTATACCTAAATATTGTATTTATTTAATTAATTTAATATTTACATAATTCACATAAAACATATATTTAACAAAAATCATTTTTTTTGCCTGATAAGCTTGAATATTTATGAAAAGAAGCGCGGTTGCCTGATATTTTGTAAAATCTTTCTCAATTTCAAAAAACTGCAATACAAATGGTAACCGATGCGATAATGTAATCTTCAAAAGAGATAAACATCTTTATAGTAACCGGTAGCGTGTTTCTCACTCGTGAAGTATAATATGATTTATCAATGAGTGGCAAGTAATTTCCGTGAAGAAGGTCAAGATTCCGTGCGATCATTATACGTCTTAAAGTTAAAATTTTGGAAATACACTGTGAAATATTATGAAATATCCTTTTAGTCTTGATAATATCTACAAAAGCTTTTAATATAATTGAGACCTTAAGAGCGAAAGCAATGCAAGTTATTTAAACAATGAGATCTTAGACTACATTAAAGTGTCGTAATCTTGCTTTTAAAATGTTATTTATTGTTTCACTTTTAGGATTTATTTCGAAATTTTAAGGACCGGATGAAATGTTCCTTTTGAAACATTTACTGTTTTCTTTCATAATCATTTGCTTCCATTGCAATCTTTTTGGTAAAATCAAACTTCATTGAAATTTAAAATTATACTTGATACATTTAAAGATTGCTTCATTGCTTATTCAATTCTGCATTGACATTCAATTTTGACCCGATCATTACAAATGATTCATGCACTCATTTAAAGCGAAATTCACGAAGCGTATACACGATGATCCCTCGCGGAAACAAGACAGACTCTGTTCTCTCAATTGCGAGAAACCGACCGATCAATCTTTCCTGAAAGTAAAACAAGAATCCAAGATCAAGATCTGATTCTGAACGAAGCTACACGCATATTACGTTTAACACACAAGCAGTTACGAATATATGTTGGACGTGCAGAAATAATACTCGGATCGGAAACTTAACTACCTGTAGGAGAAAGTGTTCTGTCGTCTTTCGTCTCTAGAGCGTAATTTCTTCACCTTTAAGATAACTTCATTCAATTCAGAACCTCCCACTAAATCGTAAAACATAATCACGAGAAGAAGACATTGAATTGAGAGATTCACAGAACGTTTATGCATATCGACCTTTATTGCAAAGCATCTTTCATTTTCTGTTCTAGAAACACACATATAAATTACTTTCTTTAAATTTTAACGTTATTTATCGTCACTAAATGTTTTTCAGTTTCTACAAATTACTAATTATAAGAGTTCAAACAGAAATTTGAGAAGAAAAATTTGAATGATGTCTAGGAAAAAAGATTGTAGACCGTTAGAAGTATTATTAAATTTTATGTATATTTGTAAATGAAATTTAATATTTCTGTATATTATTATTATCCATGAAATTATGTGAGTGGTTAATTTCGGTATATTATTATTATATATATAATAATATATAATAATATATAATCTACTTTATTATTTACATCCTAGATTCACTACAAAAATAACTTTGTAATTGCGTCAAATTAAATTATGACTAATTTACATAATACATTATTTGATTCTACGCAGTCATAAAGTTATTTTTGCAGTGAATCTAGAATATAAATAATAAAGTAGTTTTTATTTTGAAGAATTTAAAAAATTAGTTTGCTAAACCTATAAGCATTCGAACAAGTCATAAATTTTCATATTTAGATACATTATTAGCTCAAGTCTACCTCTGTATGTCGCATTTCTGACATAATTAACAAAAACTCAAGTAATATTGATGATTAAATTGATTTGAAATATTATCAAGCAGTTTTAATGATTTATCAAAAAAGCAAGAAAATATTCTGCTTTATCGATACACTTTAAGGAGCAAAATAAAAACAAGAATCATAACAATTGTTTAAAAAACAAAAAAGGTTATTCTGAATCAAAATTTTTTTTAAAATGCCCAAAAAACTCAAAATTTTTACTTTAAAAATATATAAAAGTGATGGAATTTAAAAAAAACCAAAACCTTTCTAAATAAACGCACCAAACATAAAAAAAATTATATGGAAGGTCTAAACTCAAAAAATAAAAATAAAAATATTAAAGGTCGTGGATCCCCTTAAATAAATTTCTTGGTTGTTTTTTTCTTTGAATTTAAGAAATAAATGTTTGCGCAGTCACATAAGTACATGTGTAATCAGATTAACAGAAATATTTTCTGTAATTTAAAGAAAACATTGTTTTCGTTCAAGCTAATAAAATAAAATAAATTATTTCTTAACTTTTCGCCGGTATTGTATTTAAATCAAATAAATAATGTTAAGAAAGTAATTGCTTTCATTTTCAAAAGGTTAAAAAGGTGATTTCTTAAAATAAAATGAATTTATATTTGTTCTAAAAGTGTTTTTACTTCGAATTGATCCACACACAGAAACCTTTAATATCAATTTTTACCATAGTATTTTTCAATTTAAAGAAAAACGGATCACTTTGAGAATTTTTGTTAGTAAAAATACTAAACTTTATGATAATGATATGAAACTTCAGCATAGTTCATAGCAAATTTTACTATAGTTCATACTAAAGTTTCATATCATTATTATAAAGTTTAGTATTTTTACTAACAAAAATTCTCAAAGTGATACAATTTTCCCTAAATTGAAAAATACTATAGTAAAAATTGATATAAAAAGTTTCTCCGTGCACCTGACGAAACTTATCAAGCGCTAGTTAGTTATTATAATCATAGTTTTCATAAAAGTGAGACGAACTAGATAGAACCCAACTTGGTTCCTGATAAAATTTCTATACTTGGGATTCTAGGATGTTCAGAAACGTTTAAGGCCATAAATTAATCGGACCACGAGACTAAATTATACATTTTTTCGTTCATGTACGATAACTTTTTTAATTCACAAAGTATCTCTCTAAAAATTTGGGAAATGTAACAAAAGACAATGAAGCACGTCTCTTGACTTCTTTTTATTAAAAATTTTGAAAAGAATTTAAAAACCTGTCGACAACTTGAGTTACCTGTAAAATTGTTTGCAAAATTTTCATTCAAATGAAGTTGATAGACGTTCTTTATCGTCTTCTCTTGTATTTTCCAAATCTTCAGGAAGATATTTCGTAAAATAAAAAAGTTATTTCACACGAAATGTTACAGGAATTTGGTCACGTGATCTGGTTGATCCATGGCCTTAAGGGTAATTTTTAAATCAACTTAGAAAATTTTTGTGAGATACATAGGTCTCTAGACAAAGCGATGAACTGGCTCTGCGGGATAAAATTACACGAAATGACGAAACGAAACGAGACTGCAGCGGAAACTCGAGAAAGGAAAGAACGTGTAGTCGTTGTAATTCATGTAATTGCATCTACAATTTGCGAGGAGGACTCGCGACGCCATTTGATTTGTGCGATATGTCCCGTTAAAAATACAAGAGCGAGTGAAAAGTTCAAATTAGAGACGAGAAGACTTATGTGCGTAGAAAGCTATCGATATTTTTTCGCGAGATTTCTCAATTGATTAACCTGGTGTGTCGGTTGAGACTGCAGTAAACATTTTGTTACCATATATTAGATAACATTAAAGCCGCGATAAATGATGCAAATTGATTATTACAAGAATTATTCCCCTGTAATATTTACTTCTCAGACTACCTAGGTGAAAATTTAGAACCGGCTTGGTATCGCGCCAGTAATGCAGAAGGATTTGCAGTACTGCAGTACTGGCGCGGTACTGGCATAAGAAAGGCCTACCACCGGCGCGGCTCCGAAAGGTAACTTGGCTGGAAGTTGACCATCGGTACTGGCGCGGTAATGGACATCGGTACCATACCAGCACTGAAATCTGTACTGGTTCAGTACTGGCATTACTCCGAAGTCGTTTGTTAGCCGACACTTGGTCTCAGAACGGGGGCTGTACTATGCCAGTACCGCGCCAACCCTCGGCCCGGTACCAACTGCCCAGTACAGGCATTTCTCCTTGTTTACAACTGGCGCGGTACTGTGCCCTTTGTAAATACTGGCATTAATCCGAATTTCCCATCCTGGTAATTCCAATTGGTAATTTATTTCAAACTATATTTACTGATTAATATTATTTATATTAATATTAAACATTAATCAATCTTGGAGTTCATATTTGAATTGATTGATGATTTAATCAACTGATGTAAATATGTGGGTTGAAAAATGTATTATATTAACTCAATGAACCATCAATTAAATCAAAAAATGGACCATTACCTACTTCTTACGATGTTTCAGTTTGCAAAATCATTCTGAACTATTAAGGATAATTGCATCATTAAACTGAGAATATAATTCTTGTTTAAAGTCTGCCGGAAATGATTTTTACAATAAAATGACAATAAATCATAATAAACCACAATAATGAGACAATTAGAATTTTTTGTGAAATTTTGTAATTGTTTAATTTATCGATAATGCTTGAATTCTGGTGATTCTGTCGAAATGACCTTTTTAGAGAAAATTATAATAATACTACTTTGCTTGTAACATTTAATTATCCATAAACCACTTTTTTATTTCAAAGATGAAAGAATTAAGATTTTTTTAGTTAAATAAGATAACTAAGGAAAAAAATTAAATGAATTTGGTTCAAATAAAAGCGGATCATTCTTACCAGAAACAATACTTGATATGAAAGTTGACAAAGAGAATTTATCAAATGGATATCATTATTTTTAAATTTATTATCGTTCAAGCTAATTTACATGCCTTGTTAACTAGAAGCATTAAAATTGGTGGATTCGTTTTATGAAAAAATTAATATACTCTCTAAATCTGAATCAGTCAAAATATACTGATTATCAGTGAAATTTGACTGATTCAAATAACTAAAAAGAGGTTACTGTGAATCAGTCAAATTTCACTGATTACTTCAATGAAAATTAACTGATTCAACAGTGAAAAATATTTTATCCGCCGATAAATCAGTCAAAATTAACTGATATAACAGTTGAAAATGTCCTTTTCACTGGTGTATCAGTGAAAATGCAAATCACTGATTCAATTAGTGAAAATTTGACTAATTCAAATTTAGAGAGTAATATATTATAGTTATCAAAAAAGTAATAAGTAAATTCAAAATTGCTAAATCTGAATGAAAAATATTTTATAAATCCAAGGCAGATTAAATTTTATAAAAAAAATATTGCTTGAGTAATTTTCCATAGGAATGAAAACTCTCTTGTTTGCTATTATGCTAAAGATATATTATCGAAAAACTGCATTCTTTTACTGCAAAACCACAAGTCTTGTGTGGACACTTCACATAATCCACTTAGTTATGTCATTTTATACATAAAACTAGATGTTTTTCCTTATTAGTCGATCATTGGTTTTTCTCTCCTTTCAGGTGAACGTGCTCTCTACGAGGAAAAGTTCTGTGCTAATTTTTATTCAGGAAGTGAAAATTCCACCCAAAACTAGCACAAAAGGCTGCTAAGTTGTACAAAATGAAGTTTCGTAAAGAAACGACTAAAGTGAGAAAAATAAAGCTAAACAAAGACTTGTTATAGTTTTTAACTATAAATTTACTCAAGAGTGGCGATACATTTTTGCAATTTACGTAAGGTATTGCAATTCCTAATTAATAAATTCAAATATCATTAGCTGAGCAAATTTTTATATAGATTTATAAAAACTATAATTAAAAAATGTGTGTAGGGCATTAGAGGCAATTAGGTTTGATTTTAGAGAAATAGAGTTCCTATCTGTGCGTGATTTTCTCTCACGGTGGAGCCAGGCAAAGGACTAAAAAAATAATGCCTAATGGATTGTTTCCTTTCTCTTAACCCATTAAGTTCCAAGTCATGGAAATAATGCTTCACTATGAAGTATTTCTCTCTCATTGTACTTCTTCGAATTCGATCATACGACACTAAAAATACTGGGATTACTAGTTAATTCGTAGAGTTTGAAATTTTTAGTAAAATTAATTAAAAGTATAGTGAAATTAATTAGATTTTTAATTATTTTACCCACTAATAACTAGTGATTCTGCTAACCAACAAGTGAATTAGTTAATTTTACTGATATTTTTCGGTGCAGATAAAAAAGATTTTCAAAATGAAAAAATAAATAATAATTTCGTCATTCAAGTTGTAAAACCTTTCTAGAACATTTTTCTTAATTAGAAGATTTACATATCTTGACATAATGTTAACACAATAAGTTTTACATTATAAAATATGAAAATAATGCTTCAATATTCGATCATACGACACTAAAAAAACTGGGATTACTAGTTAAATTCTATTAAAATTTACTAAAAGTATAGTAAAATTAATTAGATTTTTATTTATTAAACCTATTAAAAACTATTAATCCTGCGAAGCAACAGGCAAATTAGTTAATTTTACTGGTCTTTTTCAGCGGAGATAAAAATGCATTTCAAAATGAAAAAATAGATAATTGTTTCATATGTTATGAAGTTTTAGAATTATTATATTAATTTCATCATTCAAGTTGTAAAACCTTTCTAGAACATTTTTCTTAATTAGAAGATTTACATATCTTGACATGATATTAACATAATAAGTTTTACATTATAAGATATAAAACATATTAGTTTACGTTTGGCGTAATCGTTTCAAAATATTTTTCTGTGAATTCTCAGAGTAATATTAATATTAATCTTGTTACTTGTTTAAGTTAGAGTGTATTTTTAAAGGAAATAAATGTTCCTCCCTGGATGTCCAGAGGAAGGTTTCAATTTCCTGCACTGCCTTATATAGCGACCTGAAAACCTCTAGTTTTACTGCTGTCTTGACTTGAATTACAAAATTCTTACTTTAAAGTGAATCTGACGTAAATAGAGAACAGGATAATAAAGAACAGAATTGATCGACAGAAAGATCGAGAAAAATGCTGTAATATTATGTACCTGTCTGATTATGGCGCTAAACCGTTCGCGTGGAATGCAAGTAAGCAATCATCAGTTCTTCATTAAATGTGCAAAGAAATGGAACAATTTAAGTTGACAAGCCTTGTTTATGATTATTAAGATCCGTTTATATTTATAAAATGAAAAGATAAATTATATGAAATATGTTATAGAGTAGCGTCAGTGTACCGTGAGAAATAGAATATAAATATAATCAAGGAACACGAGAAATGAAATATAAGACAGATTTTATAATATCATGGAAATATTCAGTGATTATTATTATTTGTTTCAATAACATAGGTGAATAAAATAACTCAAATGAAAATAATCGCGGAATTAAGTCCAAGTAGATAAATAATGTTTAGTGGGCCATTTGAAACTTTTTAAGTAGAGAAGTTGTGTCGTAGTCAGACAAATTTTTAAAAGTATTAATAAACGTGATTTTTTTCCTTTTCTTACGTCTTTATCAGATTTTTTTATTAAACACGTATTTATTCGGAATAAATCTTTTTAAATTTAATTTTTATTATTTGAAATTTTTCTAATCTTTTATTATAATTAGAAGTAAAAAAATTGATTTTCTAGTTTAAAACTTTTAATTCATTTTTTATGTAAAATTTAATTATTAAAAAATTGAGAAATTTATATGTACTATATTTATGAAGTAAAAAAATAAAAATAAGAGCGAGTTTGAACAAACAATTAATAATTTAGTAAGTATAGAAAAATATATAAGTGAAGCAGAAAGTTTTAAATTATTTTAATATTTTAAAGCGTTAAAAAAATTTAAAGAACAAAATTAAAAGCATTATAATATAAAAAAAAATCTGCCCGCTTCGCGGGCACATTCTCATTGCGCGCTTCGCGCGC